>WOAB01000660.1:0-1372502 GCA_027886185.1 Rheum nobile
AGGACAAATCTTGGCAAATTCGACCCAAGAAGTGATGAAGGAATCTTCATTGGATACGCCTCAGGCAGCAAGGCGTACAAAGTCTTCAACAAAAGGACTAAAAAAAGGGTAGAACAAAGTGTTCATGTTATTTTTAATGAAAAATCACTTGGAAAGATTGTGCAGAACACCACCAATTCCTTTGAAGACCCGTTTCCCAAGTCATATCAAGAAAATCCAGATGAAGATGCACTCCACCCAATTCCTGCACTGCTACTCGGAACCCTCCAATGGCTCCTCCACCAGTTCCCATGAACAATGAACAACAATCCATTTCTGGGAATCATGAGCATGACGACAATATCTGTGGAGACCTCAATGACTCATCTTCCCACATGATCTTCAATGGAGAAGGTGATCCCAACCAGGAAGTTGAATGCTCAACTCAGAATGTCTCCACATCAAATGCTCTAGCCCCCAACAGAGAAAGAAGAGTCGTCAAGCCTCCAGTCAGGTACGAACATCTAACCTTCTTTGCCTTCAATTCCTTCTATCTATTGTGGAACCAAAGAACATAGGTGAGGCACTGAAGGATGCGGACTGGATCCAAGCTATGCAAGAAGAGCTTCATCAGTTTGAAAGGAACAAAGTATGGCATCTAGTTCCTCATCCCAAGGATAAACACATCATAGGACCAGATGGGTTTTCAGAAACAAGCTGGATGATACAGGAGTTGTGATAAGGAACAAAGCGGACTTGTAGCTCAAGGATACAATCAACAAGAAAGAATCGACTATGATGAAACCTATGCTCCAGTGGCAAGGATTGAGGCAATAAGATTATTGATTGCCTTCGCATCACACAAAGGGTTCAAGTTGTTCCAAATGGATGTAAAGACGGCCTTCCTAAATGGAATTCTTCAAGAAGAAGTCTATGTCAAGCAACCACCTGGTTTTGAAGACGATGTTCATCCAGACCATGTCTACTTCTTAGACAAAGCACTGTACGGCTCAAGCAAGCTCCCAGAGCTTGGTATGATCGACTTGCCCAGTTCCTACTCACAAATGGCTACAGGCGTGGAGTTATTGACAAAACTCTCTTCATCCTAGAAGAAAAAGGTAACATCTTAGTGGTTCAAATTTATGTAGATGATATTATTTTTGGTTCCACTGACCTGTCCCTTGTAGATAGTTCAAAGACTTGATGAGCAGTGAATTCGAAATGAGCTTAATTGGGGAACTCGCCTTCTTCCTCGGATTACAAATCACTCAAAAGGAAGATGGTATTCAAATTCACCAACAGAAGTATGTTAGGGAACTACTAAAGAAGTTCAAAATGGATTCAAGCAAGCCTCTCTCCACTCCCATCTCCACCATTGCTCATTTGGACAAGGACCACTCAAGTCCTCTAGTGGAAGAGAAACTCTATAGAGGTATGATAGGCTCACTCATGTACCTAACCGCTAGTCGCCCAGACATTGTTTTTGTTATTGGCTTGTGTGCCAGGTTCCAATCTTGTCCAAGAGAGACCCACTTGCTGCTGTGAAGAGAATACTCCGATATCTCAAGGGAACTGATTCACTCTGTATTTGGTACCCCAAAGAATGTCCCTTTGAGCTGATGGGTTTCACTGATGCGGATTATGCTGGATATTTGGTGGATAGAAAGAGCACTTCTGGAATGGCACAGTTCCTAGGCCCTTGCCTTGTTTCATGGGGATCAAAGAAACAAGTTTCAGTCTCCCTCTCCACCACAGAATCCGAGTACATTGCAGCCGCCTCCTGCTGTTCCCAACTTCTCTGGCTAAAGCAACAACTCATGGACTTTGGTATGTCTTATGGCCCTCTCACTATTCTTTGTGATAACACTAGTGCCATAAACATCTCTAAAAATCATGTGCATCATACTAGGACCAAGCATATTGACATAAGACATCATTTTCTTAGAGATCATGTTGAGAAGGGAAACATCATTATGATTTTTTGTAGAACTGAAGATTAGGTTGCAGATATTTCACCAAGGCATTGAATAGAGTTCCTTTCGAGAACCTTAGATTGGAACTAGGAATGATTCCTATTACTCAGTAGTTACCTTAGTTTAAAGAATTCTTCCAGTTCCCCTGATTGACTAGTTTAAGTTATTTAACTTGTTGAGTCTTGATATCCTTGTGTTATATCTTTTGCTACAAACCCTTCTTGTCATAATGGTTTCTTACAAAGGCTTAGATAAATTTTTCTGGTTCGTTTCCTTTTGGTCCTCATTATTCTTTCAACTCCTCATTGTTCAAATTTCTTTGATGGCCCAAAAGTCACAATCTAATCATATTTCTATCCTAACAATACAAGCCGAAATGATGATTGTGTACTAAGACCTACCCTTGCCTCATTGCTCAATTCAATTCTCTATGATCCATCTCTAAACCCTCTCTGAGAATAATGTGCAATGCGATAAATGGCCTACCTGATTTCGCGTATGGGAACGTATTTTGGTTCCAATGTTTGACCCATATCAAAGGTTCTCATACATCCCTCTAGCACACTGAATATATCACCAGAAAGGAACCAGAATGCAACGCTTCTCCAACGGCTAGATTGGCACCTCCTAGAAGTTATTTATGGCAAATCTCAGAAGCTCAGACCGGTCTTATCAATTAGCAGGCTCCCCTCTTTCTGAATGGGCAAGTTTTGAATTGTTTTGATCCGTTCCAAAAAGCTGCAATTAGCCTTCAATGCTCTGGATTCTCCCCAATCCTCTCAACGGCTAGATTTGCTTCAACGGTCTCTTCAGCCCTCACCGCCTTTAAAGAGTGGCCCTGTTCATCCAAGCTAATCCCACAACTTGCCATTTTTTTGATCTTCTGCTTGTCCTTCTCTCAAACACAGAAATCCTTAAATCCTCAAAAATGGCCAACCAAAACCCTAATGTTATCCTGGATGAGGAAGAGGCTGCCATTCTCAGAGCCTTTCGAGAAAAGAAGGCAGCTTCATCTTCTAAGCCCATTTCTGCCACCTCCTCTCAAAAATCCCAACCTAAAGAGAAAGCAGTGGAGAATCCTGTGGAGAAACCAATGGAGCAACCCGAAGAGAAACTTGAGGAGCCACCAAATGAACAGGCTGAGGAGAAAGCCATGGCCATCACTCTGGCCTCTGAATTGGCCACCAAATCCGCCTCCGAAGGTGGCTCTCATGACTCCTCTCCTGACAAGTCTCTCCAAGAGCTCCTCAGCCCTCAACCCTCACCGGTAAGCCTCAAATCTAGAACCACCTCTAACCCTGATCCCTCAGTCTCCACTAGAATGAAACAAAGAAAGAGGAGCTCACAAGCTATAGTTCCCTATGAGGACAAATCCACAAAAGAAACCAAATCCACAAAAAGAGCCAAAATCACCACCCTCTCTGCCTCTTCCTCCCTGGGTCACGTCTCTTCTCTCTTCTCTAAGAGGAAGATCCTTAAGCCTCTCATAATCGGCAAGGAATTCTGACCCAAGAGCTGGTAGAAGAAGATGAGGAAATGTTTGGAGAGGCCTGGACGAGCTCCATTCTCTGCTACAGTTTCAAGGTTGGGACGAGATGTTACTGAGCCTTCTCTGCTTCTGATGAGGTCGTCCGCCTGTTTTACCAGTCCATGGAGTTTGTGCCCGCAAAGGAGAAATGTCCCTATAACGAAGCCATTCTCATATGGAAGGGAACCAGCTATCCCATGTCCGCCAACCTAATTGCGTCTGCTCTAGGGATTGAGTCAAGGTCTGGGTTTGGCATTCTCCCTCAGAAAAAGGGATGGCCCAAGGAAAGGGCTACAAATCCAAGGGAGCAGTGGTCAAGAAAATCTACGACGGCGCCTCCCCTTCATATTTGGAGACAAAGGATCTCTCCATCGCAAACATGCTGTTACACTTCTGGATCACCCGCAATCTGGTTCCCAGACAAGAGCACAGGAACGATGTTCTCATCACAGACGCCATTATATGGACAAAGTACTCTCTGGTGTTCAATTGGATCTCCCTCGTATTGTGTTGGCTCACATGCAGTTTTGTGCATCTCATGACTCCCATGCTTTACCCTTCCCCCATATCATCAAGAATATCCTCTCTAACTTCACCAGTACCCAGACGATCTGTCTGAGACAGTCTACAGCAAGTGTCTTACCATGGCCACAGTTCGGAAGTTGAAGACTAAGGAACAACTGCCCAACCCTTCTGAAGCTCAAGAAATTCCGCCTAAGGAAAAGGCGAGTTCCCAGGACCCTTCTAGTTCCCGACCACAGCTCAACCCCTCTTTAGACTCCTCTGCGATCCTTGTTGCTCTGGATCATATTGAAAAGGCAATCATGGAAGGCTTGACTGCCATACCGGTCGCCCTCCATGATCAAGTAAAAGAGTGGGGCGCATAAGTTCTGTTGTTGTGGATCTGGTAGAAGTCCTTCAGAAGGATTGGCAAGGTGCAATCAGTGCTCATCAGGCCACGGGCCAAAACGTAGGAACTGACGACAAAGCTGAAGACGAGGAGGTCGCTGCTATGCCATAGGAACGCTTGTTCTCGTTCTCAGTGATATACCACCACAGCGTGCTAGTAGTTTCCCTTAGGATCCTACTCCCTCGTCTATCCACTTGTTGTCCCTCCTAAGATTGCTTTTGTTGTTATCTTTGTCGTTTGTTGTCCTGTTGTTGGTCCTTATTGGTTGTTGTTTATGTTGTTTTGTGGTTGGTCTTACCCGTCTTTGAACAATGTTCAGTTTAAGCTTTAATGATTATCTTTTGGTTTGTTCCAATGATCAATCTGTTTTTTGCCTTAAAGTTTCCATTATGTTTCTGCTATGGGTTTGATGCATTGTATATTCACTTGGACATCATGCTCTTAACTAGTACTTAATCTTTTCGATGATGTCAAAAGGGGGAAGAAAAGGATAGGAACCTTGAACTTTGGAGACTACTGAACTAATAGGAACCCTGAACTAGTTCTACTTCTAATGGGGAATTTGAAATAAACTCGTTCATTTACTTAGGGGGAATTTGCAACCATTGAATGTTCTATCATTAATTTGTAATGTTGTAACTCCCTTAATCTCAACTGGTCTCATGAAATTCAAAGTCCTATTATGTTGCCAGGTTCCTTGTATTGGTCATCATCAAAAAGGGGGAATTGTTAGGAAACGGAACTCTGGAACTTAGGTTCTCTACTTTTGACGATGACAAATATTATGATACTAATGTTTTATCTCAAAGATGTGTTTTAAGGAACCACAAGAATATACCGAAGGCAAGAAAGCCAAACAGGACAAGGGAACCAAAGGAACAAGACAGATGAAGGAAACCAGAGGAACCCAGGTGTGCCCAGAAACCGAGAATCTGGGGACACACAACCTCGGACAAAAGGTGTTAAAATCGACTTGTCCGAAGCTTCCAAAAGACTGCCAATACCCAGAGCAAAACAACAACATACCCAGAAACGCTCAACCTCGGACAGAGAAGGTGAAAGCGACAGGACATAGAGACGTCGCTGTCCAGAAGACAGTTCCCAAGCGGCCAGCTTGTTCAACCTCGGACGAAAGTATTTGGACAACGACATAGCAAGGCTCGTCTGAGGTAGTTGACCAACAAGAGAGATTCTGAGCTGCCTAGGTTGTTTGCACATGCCAAGAACAACGTGGATCAAGGAGAACCACTCATCCTAGGGCAAGCTCAATCTGTGGGAACCTAGAGAGGATCGAGCTGCGAAAAATCCTCTATAAAAGGAAGACTAACCCAAGGGTTATCTTCAAGCACTGAAACACGACTCACACTCATTAGCAAATATCTAGTGTGAACCTCCAAACAAGATCATCAAAGCAAACCGAGATCAAGAGGAACTAGTCAAGGAAGAAGAGCTGAGTGCTAAGTTCCTGTGACTGTAAGTGATAGTTCCTAGGTGCGAAAGTCTGTTTTTGGATTCATTATTGATTGTGTTAAGTTATCTAGGATTGTCTAACTGTGTGTAAGGCAAAGGAACTGTGTGTTCGTTTCTAGGATAAGCTGTAACCAAAAGAGATAAGAAATCAAGAAGTAGACTTTGAAATCCTTTCGAAAGAAAGGTAGTGGTTTTTATCCTGGATTGCTAGTTGGCAATCAAAGGTTTCCACTATAAGGAACTCGTCATTTGTTTGATTGTTATTTCCGCTGCGAAAGGAACTGAGAATTGATATTATGAGTTCCTTAAGTTTTTATCTAACAATCACGATCCTACAACCTTCCACTTACCACCAGGCGATAAAATTTCCTACCAAGTGGGGGGTACAAGAAATAAAAGGCGACCAGAGAGCTGCCAAGGAATGTTACGTCACTTCGATGAAAGGGGTAGTCGATAAATCGTCTGTGTAGCAATTACAGTATGGCGAATGGACCCCGGCCGCGATACGTCGAACCAGAAATGGAACAACTCGATGAGATCGCGTTGGATGCCTCAAAGCCAACACAAACAGTAAGGGTCGGATCAAATCTAAACGATTTGACTAGAGCAAGTTTGATATCCTTTTTACGATCCAACACTGACTGTTTCCTTGGTCACATGAAGACATGATGGGGATTTCCCCATATATTATTACTCACAAGTTAAATGTAGATCCCACGTACCCTCCAGTCAAGCAAAAAAGGAGGAAATTCGCGCCCGAGCGTAACAAAGTCGTGGATGATGAAGTGAAAAACCTACTCGAGATAGGTAAAATAAGACAGGTAAAATATCCCGACTGGTTAGCTAACGTCGTCGTGGTCCAAAAGAAGAATGGAAAGTGGAGAGTATGCATCGACTTCACAGTACTAAACAAAGCATGTCCAAGGAATATTTTCCACTACCACATATCGACGCAATGGTCGACGCGACCGTCGAGCACAAAATGCTGACATTCATGGACGCGTTCAGCGGATACAACCAAATCCTTATGGACCCCGACGATCAAGAGAAAACGGCCTTCATAACAAGCCAAGGTACGTACTGCTACAAAGTAATGCCATTCGGACTAAAAAATGCAGGGGCCACGTACCAAAGATTGGTGAACAAGATGTTCAAAGAACAGATCGGCGACACCATGAAAGTCTATATCGATGACATGCTCGTCAAATCCAAAGCAGCAGGGGACCACATCGAACACCTTAAGGAGGCCTTCGAGGTACTAAAAAGGTACAACATGAAGTTGAACCCGACTAAATGCTCTTTCGGAGTATCCTCAAGGAAATTCTTAGGCTACATGGTCACTCAAAGAGGAATCAAAGCTAGTCCCGACCAGATCAGGGCAATCGTCAACCTCAGGTCCCCTCGGTGCATAAAAGACGTCCAAAAGCTAACAGGACGGATAGCAGCATTAAACAGATTCATATCTAAATCATCGGATAAATGCAAACTCTTCTACGAGGCCTTGAAGAAGAAAAAATCGTTCGACTGGACAGCTACCCACGAGCAGGCTTTCCAAGACCTAAAGGCATATTTAGCAAGTCCACTCCTGACAAACCGAAAGACGATGAGCCATTACCACTTTATTTGGTCGTATCAGAATCAGCGGTCAGCGCAGTATGACAAGGGAAGAGGACGGCAAATAGCTGTCGGTCTACTATGTGAGTCGCTCCCTACTACCCGCCGAAACAAGGTACACACCACTTGAAAGGCTGGTCTTAGCATTGGTCATGGCCTCAAATAAACTGCGACCCTACTTCGAATCACATGCTATTATTGTGAGAACTAACCATCCCATAAAGGCAGTCATGAGGAAACCAGAATTTACATGATGAATGGCCAAATGGGCCATACACCTGAGCGGATTCGACACATCGACTACGAGCCAAGGACGGCGATCAAATCTCAAGCTCTAGCCGACTTTATGGTCGATTTCAGCCCAACACTGGAACAAGAAGCTACGGAGGAAGTGGAAAAGCTAAAAGTCGAAGAAAGCGGGGGCACGTGGCAACTCCATATAGACGGAGCGTCAAATGTAAGAGTGTTAGAAATGGAACTCTGGAACTTCAGTTTCCCTGAGAGTTCCTTTCCTCAGTTTCTATACTTTTGAAGATGACAAATATTATGATACTAATGTTTTATCTCAAAGATGTGTTTTAAGGAACCACAGGAATATACCGAAGGCAAGAAAGCCAAACAGGACAAGAGAACCAAAGGAACAAGACAAAGGAAGGAACCCAGAGGAATCCAGGTGTGCCCAGAAACGTAGCATGCGAGGTTGCGATTCCCGAGAAATCTGGGAACACCAACCTCGGACAAAAGGAAGTCGAAAACGACTTGTGCGAAGCTTCCAAAAGCCTGCCATGTCCAGAGCAAAACAACAAGACACCTAAACGCCGAACCTCGGACAGAGAAAGGTGAAAGCGACATGACATGGAACCTGTCGCTGTCCAGAAGTCCGTTCCCAAGCGCCCAGAGTGTCGAACCTCGGACAAAGGAAGCTGGAGAATGACTTGGCTGAAGAGGTTGACTAACCTAAAAGGATTCTGAGCTGCCTAGGTTGTTTGCACATGCCAAGAATAACGTGGACCAAGGAGAACCATTTATCCTAGGGCAAGCTCAATCTGTGGGAACCCAGAGAAGATTAAGCTGTGAAGAATCCTCTATAAAAGCAAGACTAACTCAAGGGTTATCTTCAAGCACTGAAATACGACACACACACATTAGCAAATATCCAATGTGAACCTTCAAACAAGATCATCAAAGCAAACCGAGATCAAGAGGAACCAGTGAAAGAATAGAAGAGCTGAGTGCTAAGTTCCTGTGACTGTAAGTGATAGTTCCTAGGTGCGAAGGTTTGTTTCTTGGATTGATTATTGATTGTGTTAAGTTATCTAGGATTGCCTAACTGTGTGTAAGGCAAAGAAACTGTGTGTTGTTCCTAGGATAAGCTGTAACCAAAAGAGATAAGAAATCAAGAAGTAGACCTTGAAATCCTTTCGAAAGAAAGGTAGTGGTTTTTATCCTGGATTGCTAGTTGGCAATCAAAGATTTCCACTATAAGGAACTTGTCATTTGTTTGATTGTTTATTTCCGCTACGAAGGGAACTTAGAATCGATATTCTGAGTTCCTTAAGTTATTATCTAACAATCACGATCCTACAATTGGTATCAGAGCAGGAAAAGCTCTAGATCTTTGTTAAGTTTGCAGATCATGTCTCAACCAAGCAAGTTTGAGCTCGGAATCTCCACCAACAAGCCACGTCTCTGAAAGAAAGGAGAAGAAACATGGTGGGAAAAGTGCATAGAAAGCCACATCAAGACCAACGACTACCAATGCTGGAGGATAGTCGAAAATGGAGATGGCCATGTCGATCTCACCATGAAGGAAGAAGACTAGAAACCAGAACACTATGTCATCATGGAGAAGAATGCCAAGGCCAGGCAGTTCATCCTCAATGGATTGGACAGAGAGGACATGGACAAGGTCATAGGCATCAAGACGGCCAAGGAGATATGGAAAGCTCTCAAGGAGATGCATGAAGGAAGTGAGGAACTAAAGCAAAGCAGAAAGTTTGCTTTGGAAGGAGAATACCACACCTTTAAAATGATGGAAACTGAGACCATCTCAGAGTACTACTCCGCTTCAACAGATTGATTGGAAAGTTGACAGCGGCGGGAGTCGATTTGGATGAAGTTTCAAGTCCCTAGTGGTCATCAATGGACTCAACTCCAAGTTCACCCTCTTAAGGGAATCATGAAAACACTCCAGGCATCAAATCCCTTCCCTTGACCCAAGTCATAGGGAAACTGGAGGTTGAAGAAGGAGAGCACACCAAGGCCAATGCCGACAAGAAAAGGAGAAAGGAATCGCCCTTAAGATCTCCAAAGCCTTCTTCAGGCTTGAGATGGAGCAAGAGAACTCAGACCTGGAAGAAGAAGAGGACGAGCTAACAGCCCTCTCTCAAAGAATATCAAAAAATTCTTTGTGAAGGGAAGGTTCCAAAAGGGCAGTTCCTCCCACAATGGACCCAGAAGGGATCTCAAAGAAGTCTTGTTACGAGTGCAAAAAAAAGGGACACTATGCTAAGAACTGTCCCAACAAGGAAGACTCCAAGGAAGAAGAAAGACCTCAGAAAAAGAAGGCTCTCGTAGCCTTATGGGGAGAAGACTCAGATGAGGAACTGGATCTGAGTGGCTTTTCTGGAGGAAGATGTCTCATGGCAAAAGGAGACTCAAGCGACTCAGAAGACCTTGAGGTAACTTCTGACGATCTCTTAAAATCCCTAGCTGATTGTGATAAGAAACAACTTCTTAAGATCATAAAGAAACTAGGAAAGGAAACCAGTTCCCTTCAACAGAAACTTTATGATTGTGAAGATGAATTGCTTGCTTGACTGTTGAGAATTCTGTTTGGAGTAAGAAACTTGATGAAACTGAGAAAGACCTAGCTGAAACTCACTCCAAACTCATTCATATTAGGAATGTGCATGCTAGTCACCTTAAAACTTGCAAATCTTGTGATGAAACTAGCATAGATTCTATCAAAGTTCCCTTGCATGTTAACTTACCTGGAAATGACATGCTTCAATCCATAATTGATAGATTGGACATTCTCACTGATTCTATTAATGAAAAAACGATAAATCAAACTGTTTTTGCGAGAGACACGTCATGGAAAAGTGTAGGATCGTGATTGTTAGATAAAAACTTAAGGAACTCAGAATAATGATTCTCAGTTCCTTTAGCAGCGGAAGATAAACAATCAAACAAATGACAAGTTCCTTATAGTGGAAACCCTTGATTGCCAACTCGCAATCCAGGATAAAACCCACTACCTTCTTTCGAAAGGATTCAAAGTCTACTTCTTGATTCTTATCTCTTTTGGTTACAGCTTATCCTAGGAACGAACACACAGTTCCTTTGCCTTACACACAGTTAGACAATCCTAGATAACTAACACAATCAATAATCAATCCAAGAAAACAGACTTTCACACCTAGGAACTATCACTTACAGTCACAGGAACTTAGCACTCAGCTCTTCTTCCTTGACTGGTTCCTCTTGATCTCGGTTTGCTTTGATGATCTTTGTTTTGAGGTTCACACTAGATGTTTGCTAATGAGTGTGAGTTCTTGTTTTTGTGCTTGAAGATAACCCCTTGGGTTAGTCTTCCTTTTATAGAGGATTCTTCGCAGCTCGATCCTCTCTTGGTTCCCACGGATTGAGCTTGCCCTAGGATTAGTGGTTCTCCTTGATCCACGTTGTTCTTGGCATGTGCAAACAACCTAGACAGCTCAGAATCTCTCTTGGTTGGTCAACTACCTCAGACGAGCCTTGTGGTGTCGTTGTCAAATGCTTTTCGTCCGAGGTTGAGTAAGCTGGCCGCTTGGGAACCGTCTGTTGGACATCGACGTCTTCATCTGCTGTCGCTTTCATCGTCTATGTCCGAGGTAGAGGTTCTCTAGGCATCTTGTTCTTTAGCTCTTGGACATTGGCAGACTTTGGAAGCTTCGGACTAGTCGTTTTCGACACCTTTTGTCCCGAGGTTGTGTGTTCCCAGATTTCTCGGGAATCGCAATGTCGCAAGCTCCATTTCTGGGCACACCTGGGTTCCTCTGGATTCCTTCAGCTGTCTTGTTCCTTTGGTTCCCTTGTTCTGTTTGGCTTTCCTGCCTTAGGTAATTTCCTGTGGTTCCTTAAAACACATCTTTGAGATTAAAACATTAGTATCATAATATTTGTCATCTTCAAAGTAGAGAAACCGAGGAACGGAACTCTCAGGGGAACCTAAGTTCCAGAGTTCCGTTTCCTAACAATTTCCCCCTTTTTGATGATGACAAATACAAGGAACCTGACAACATAATAGGACTTTGAATCTTATGAGACCATATTGAGATAACGGGATTACAACATTACAGATTAGTGATAGAACATTCAATGGTTGCGAATTCCCCCTAAGCAAGTGAAAAAGTTTATTTCAAATTCCCCCTTAGAAATAGAACTAGTTCAGAGTTCCTATTAATTCAGTAGTCTCCAAAGTTCAAGGTTCCTATCCTTTTCTTCCCCCTTTGACATCATCGAAAAGATTAAGTACAAGTTAAGAACATGATATCCAAGTGAATATGCAATTGCATCAAGCCTAAAAAAATCATAATGAGAACGTTAAGGCAAAGACAAATTGATCATTAGAACGATTCCAAATATAGTCATTAAAGCTTCATTGATCATTGTTCAAAACACTTATACCACAACATAACAACTGACAACTGACAACTGACAACACAAACAGCAAATAGCAAGGAAGACAACAAAGCAATCATAGGAAAGACAACAAAAGGGATAGAAGAGGGGAGTAGGATCTAAGGGAAACTACTAGCTCGCTGTGGCGTTGCAGCACTGGGAACCTAGAACAAGCGTTCCTATGGCGTAGTAGCGGCCTCCTCTTCTGCATCCTTGTCGTCGGTTCCTACATTTGGCCCGCGGCCTGATGAGCACTGATTGCACCTTGCCAATCCTTTTGCAGAACTTCCACCAGACTCTCGACAGCAGAACTGATACGCCCCAACTCTCTTACTTGATCATGGATGGCGACCGTGTTGGCAGTCGAGCCTTCCAAGATAGCTTTTTCAATACGATCCAATGCAAGGAGGATCGCAGAGGAGTCTGAAGAGGGGGGTTGCTGAGGGTGGGAACTAGAACGGCCCTGGGAACTCGCATTTTCCTTAGGCAGGATTTCTTCTGTTTCAGCAGGGTTGGGTTGTTGTTCCTTAGATTTCAGCTTCCGAACTGTGTGCATGGTAAGACATTTGTTGTAGGCAGTTTCGGGTGAGTCTTCTGGGTACTGATGAGGTTGGAGAGTAGCTTCTTGATGATGTGAGGGAAGGGTAAAGCATGGGAGTCATGGGATGCACAGAATTGCATGTGAGCCAGCACAATACGGGGAAGATCCAACTGAACACCGGAGAGCACCTTGTCCATGTAGACGGCGTCGGTGATGAGGACTTCGTTCTTGTGCTCTTGCCTGGGAACCAAGTTGCGAGTGATCCAGAAATGCAGTAGCCGGTTTGCGATGGAGAGATCCTTCGTCTCCAAAGATGAGGGGGATGCGCCATCATAAATTTTCTTCACTATTGCTCCTTTGGACTTGAACCCTTTTCCTTTAGGCCATCCCTTCTTCTGAGGCAGAATGCCAAACCCAGACCTTGGCTCGAGCCTTAGAGCAGACGCGATCAAGTTGGCAGACAAGGGATAGCTGGTTCCCTTCCAGATAAGAATGGCGTCGTGACAGGGAGAGTTCTCCTTCTGGGGTACAAACTCCATAGATTGGTAAAACATTCGGACAACCTCGTCGGAAGCAGAGAAAGGCTCGCACAGTATCTCGTCCCACCCTTGGAACTGCAATAGAGAGTGGAACTCATCCAAAGCTTCTCCATAGAGTTCCTCATCCTCTTCTTCTAACTCCTGGGTCCAGAATTCTCTACCGATTATGAGAGGTTTTAGGATCTTCCTTTTGGAGAAGGAAGAGGAGGCAGAGAGGGTGGTGGTTTTGGCCCTTTTTGTGGATTTGGTTTCATAGGGAACAATGGCTTGGGAGCTTCTCTTCCTCTGTTGCATTCTTGTGGTGACAGAGGAGCCTGGGTTGGAAGTTTTGGATTTGAGGTTGATCGGGGAAGGCTCGGGGTTAAGGATCTCTTGAAGGGATTTATCCGGAGAGGAATCATGCGACCCGCCTTCAGAAACTGATTTTGTGACTGATTCTGAAGCCAAAGTGATGGCTTGCTCCTCTTCTTTGGGCATGGTTGGTTCCTCTTCCACCTTTTCCTTATCCTTTGGTGGTTTCTCAAGCTTCTCTTCTGGTTTCTCTACAGGTTTCGCCATGGGGTTTCTTTGGGAGGGATTTTGAAGAAGTGGAGGCAGAAACAGGCTTGGAGGAGGAGGCTTTAGCCTTCTTTTCACGAAATGCTTGAAGAAAGCAGCCTCCTCTTCATCCATAACAACGATTGGGTTAGGGTTGGCCATTTGAGAGGAGCTTAAGAGGATTGCTGTGTGAAGAGAAAGAGAGGTAGAAGATCAGAGAGATGGAGAGCTTGTGTGATCAACTCGGAGCAACTGAGCACCTCTTTAAGGGCGTTGAAGATCTAGGATGGCCAAGAGCTGAGGTGACCGTTGAAGCAAATCCAGCCGTTGAGAAGATCAAGGCAAATCCGAAGCATTGAAGAAAGTTGCAGCTTTTCGGAACGGCTAACTTAAATTCAAAATTTCACCCATTCAGAGAAGAGGGAGGTCTGCCACTGATAAGACATGCCTTATCCCTGCCATATGCCATAAATAGCGTCTGGGAGAGCCAAGCGAGCCGTTGGAGAGATGCTACGTTCTGGTTCCTTTCTGGCGACATTTTCAGCGAGCTAGAGGAATGTATGGGAACCTTTGGTGTGGGTTAAACAAAGGAACCAAAAACAGTACGTTTCCATACAAGGAATCAGGGTAGGCCATTTATCGCATTGCACAATAATTATCAGAGAGGGTTTAGAGATGGATCATAGAGAATTAAATTGAGCAATGAGGCAAGGGTATGTCTTAGTACACAATCATCATCTCGGCTTGTAATGTTGGGTTAGAAATATGATCAGATTGTGACTTTTGGGCCATCAAAAAATTTGAACAATGAGGAGTTGAAAAAGTAATGAGGACCAGAAGGAAACGAACCAGAAAAAATTATCTAAGCCCTTTTAAGAAACCATTATGACAAGAAGGATTTGTGGCAAAAGATATAACACAAGAACATCAAGACTCAACAAGTTAAATATCTTAAACTAGTCAATCAGGGGAACTGGAAAGAATTCTCAGAACTAAGGTCACTACTGAGTAATAGGAATCATTCCTAGTTCCAATATGAGGTTCTCGAAAGGAACTCTATTCAATGCCTTGGTGAATATATCTGCAATTTGATCTTCAGTTCTACAAAATTTCATAATGATGTTTCCCTTCTCAACATGAGCTCTAAGAAAATGATGTCTAATGTCAATATGCTTGGTCCTAGTATGATGCACAGGATTCTTAGAAATGTTTATGGCACTAGTGTTATCACAAAGAATAGTGAGAGGGCCATAAGACATACCAAAGTCCACGAGTTGTTGCTTTAGCCAGAGAAGTTGGGAATAACAAGAGGCAGCCGCAATGTACTCGGATTATGTGGTGGAGAGAGAGACTGAAACTTGTTTCTTTGATCCCCATGACACAAGGCAAGGGCCTAGGAACTGTGCCATTCCAGAAGTGCTCTTCCTATCCACCAAGTATCCGGCATAATCAGCATCAGTGAAACCCATGAGCTCAAAGGGACATTCTTTGGGGTACCAAATGCAGAGATCGTTAGTTTCTTTGAGGTATCGAAGTATTCTCTTCACAGCGGCCAAGTGGGTTTCTCTTGGACAAGATTAGAACCTAGCACACAAGCCAACAGCAAAGACAATGTCTGGTCGACTAGCAGTTAGATACATGAGTGAGCCTATCATACCTCTATAGAGCTTCTCCTCCACTAGAGGACTTGAATGGTCCTTATCCAGATGGGTAATGGTGGATATGGGAGTGGAGAGAGGCTTGCATGAATCCATTTTGAACTTCTTCAGTAGTTCCTTGACATACTTCTGTTGGTGGATTTGAATACCATCTTCCTTTTGAGTGATTTGTAATCCGAGGAAGAAAGTGAGTTCCCCAATTAGACTCATTTCAAATTCACTGCTCATCAAGTCTTTGAACTTGTCTACAAGGGACAGGTTAGTGGAACCAAAATGATATCATCAACATAGATTTGAACCACTAAGATGTTACCTTCTTCTTCTAGGATGAAGAGGGTCTTATCAATAATTCCACGCCTGTAGCCGTTTGAAAGTAGGAATTGGGCAAGACGATCATACCATGCTCTAGGAGCTTGCTTGAGGCCATACAATGCCTTGTCTAGGAAGTAGACATGATCTGGATGATCGTCGTCTTCGAAACCAGGAGGTTCCTTGACATAGACTTCTTCTTGAAGAATTCCATTGAGGAAGGCTGTCTTCACATCCATTTGGAACAACTTGAACCCTTTGTGAGATGCGAAGGCAATCAACAACCTTATTGCTTCGATCCTTGCCACTGGAGCATAGGTTTCATCATAGTCAATTCCTTCTTGTTGATTGTATCCTTGAGCCACAAGTCTTGCTTTGTTCCTTATCACAGCTCTTGTATCATCTAGCTTGTTTCTGAAAACCCATCTGGTTCCTATGATGTGCTTATCATTAGGCGAGGAACCAGATGCCAGACTTTGTTCCTTTCAAATTGATGAAGCTCTTCTTGCATGGCTTGGATCCAGTCCGCATCCTTCAGTGCCTCACCTATGTTCTTTGGTTCCACAATAGACAAAAAGGCATTAAAGGCAAAGAAAGTTAGATGTTCGTACCTGACTGGAGGCTTGACGACTCTTCTTTCTCTATTGGAAGCCAAAGTATTTGATGTGGAGACATTCTGAGTTGAGCATTCAGCTTCCTGGTTGGGGTCACCTTCTCCATTGAAGAACATGTGGGAAGATGAATCATTGAGGTCTCCACAGATGTTATCGTCATGCTCATGGTTCCCAAAAATGGATTGTTGTTCATTATCCATGGGAACTGGTGGAGGAGCCATTAGAGGTTCCGAGCAGCAGGATAGGAACTGGGTGGAGTGACATCTTCATCTGGATCTTTTTGATATGACTTGGGAAATGGGTCTTCAAAGGAATTGGTGGTGTTCTGCACAATCTTTCCAAGTGATTTTTCATTAAAAATAACATGAACACTTTCTTCTACCTTTTTAGTCCTTTTGTTGAAGACTTTGTATGCCTTGCTGCCTGAGGCATATCCAATGAAGATTCCTTCATCACTTCTTGGGTCGAACTTGCCAAGATTGTCCTTCCCATTGTTGTGCATAAAGCACTTGCATCCGAACACCCTTAGATGAGAAATGTTGGGAACTCTTCCTCTTAGGAGTTCACAGGGTGTCTTCTCTGTGATAGGGCGAAGCATGGCTCTGTTGATGATGTAGCATGCTGTGTTGATCGCATCAACATAGTTCGAGCCATGTCTTCCAAGGTCCTATTCTTTCTCTCCACTACTCCATTCTGATGAGGAGTGTATGGTGCAGAGAAGTTGTGATCAATGCCATGCTCACTGCAAAAGGTTAGAAATTCTCCATTTTCGAATTCGGTACCATGGTCAGACCGAATAGCATTAAGTGAACAATCAAGGGATTTTTCTAACAAGGGAACTAGGTCTTTAAAGCGATCAATGACTTCACTTTTAGATTTAATGAAAATGGTCCAAGTAAAGCGAGAGAAGTCATCGACAATAACAAAAATATACATGTTCCCTCCTAGGCTTTGAACTCTCATGGGTCCACAAAGATCCATGTGGATGAGCTCAAGAGGCCTTGAGGTGCTTACCATGTTTTTGGATTTGAAGGAACTACGAGCCTGTTTTCCTTTTACACAGTCAGAGCATGGTTCCTTAGATGTGCCACTCAGCTTTGGCAATCCTCTGACTAGTTCCTTTGAGTGTAGCTTTTGAATCAGCTTAGGGCTAGCATGACCGAGGCGTTGGTGCCACAACTCAGCTTGGTCATTCACGGTTGAGAGACACAATTTCTCCTTGGGGACGAAGGATGGATCAACAATATAAACATTGTTGAATCTCTTTCCTTTTAGGAAGATTTGTCCCGAGGAGTCAAGAACTGAGCATTCGTTTGATCTAAATCTGACTTCATTGTCTCCTTGATCACACAGCTGTGACACGCTTATTAGATCAAAACCAAGACTATCAACAAGGTGAACTTTGTTTACCTGAATGTGATCGTTGAGTTTCACAGTTCCTATTCCATAGATTTTCCCTTTGCTTTTGTCTCCAAAGGATATGTTCCCTCCTTGGAGAAGTTAAAGAGAGGTCATTTTATTTCTTCTTCCGGTCATATGGCATGAACAACCACTGTCAATGTACCATAGTTGGGAATGCCTCTCTTCTTTCTGCACACAAAGGAACTAAGATTTCTGAACCCAGTGAAGCTTGGCTTTACTGGGGGGATTAGCATTCTGAATCTGTGAATAACCAGGGAACTGGTTCCTTTCATGGTAATGAGTACTTTTCTCCTTTTCAAGGTTCCTTTTCTTAGCACAATCAGTGTTGTAATGACCATTCTTACCACAGTAGGTACACAAACGATTGTAAACAACATGTCCATATTTTCCTTTTCCTGGCCTAAAAGGTTTTTCAGTTTTCCTTTTGTTAAAATCAACATTGTTTCTAACCTTGCTATGGGCCATGTCAATATATTTTTTGTGAGCAAAGGAATTGGTGAACCATTGGTTTTCAGGAACCATCTTTTCTTTTCCCTTTGGTTCCTTCTTAGGACTTTGAGAACCTTCATTGAGACGTTTGGCAACCTCAGCCTTGTTCTCAAGGACCATGATCTTCTCTGATAGGAATTGATTCCTATCACGAGAAGTGGCCAGAGCAATACTGAGGTTCTCATTCATCTCAACAAGTTCTCGCCTAGCCTTTTCTTCTTCAGCATCATTGTTCCCTTTATTATTGACATATCCTATTCCATGTCGTTGTCTCACAAAAACAGTTTGATTTATCGTTTTTTCATTAATGGAATTAGTGAGAATGTCTAACCTA
Organism: Rheum nobile; assembly: GCA_027886185.1. Lineage (NCBI taxonomy): Eukaryota > Viridiplantae > Streptophyta > Magnoliopsida > Caryophyllales > Polygonaceae > Rheum > Rheum nobile. The sequence goes on from WOAB01000660.1 coordinate 18,583, forward strand.
TCCATTATGGATTGAAGCACGTCATTTCCAGGTGGATTAGCATGCAAGGGAACTTTGACAGAATCTATGCTAGTTTCATCACAAGATTTGCAAGTTTTAAGGTGACTAGCATGCACATTCCTAATATCAATGAGTTTGGAGTGAGTTTCAGCTAGGTCTTTCTCAGTTTCATCAAGTTTCTTACTCCAAACAGAATTCTCAACAGTCAAGCAAGCAATTTCATCTTCACAATCATCTAGTTTCTGTTGAAGGGAACTGGTTTCCTTTTCTAGTTTCTTTATGATCTTAAGAAGTTGTTTCTTATCACAATCAACTAGGGATTTTAAGAGATCGTCAGAAGTTACCTCAAGGTCTTTTGAGTCGCTTGAGTCTCCTTTTGCCATGAGACATCTCCCTCCAGAGAAGCCACTCAGATCCAGTTCCTCATCTGAGTCTTCTCCCCATGATGCTACGAGAGCCTTCTTTCTTTGAGGTCTTTCCTCTTCCTTGGACTCTTCTTTGTTGGGACAGTTCTTAGCGTAGTGTCCCTTCTCCTTGCACTCGTAACAGGAGACTTCCTTGAGATCTCTTCTTGGTCCATTGTGAGAGAAACTGCCCTTTTGGAACCTTCCCTTCACAAAGAATTTTTTGATGTTCTTTGTGAAGAGGGCTATTAGTTCGTCCTTCTCTTCTTCAAGGTCTGAGTTCTCTTCCTCCATCTCGAGCCTAGAAAAGGCTTTGGAGATCTTGAGGGCGATTTCTTTCTCTAGTTTCTTATCGGCATTGGCTTTAGTGTGCTCTCCTTCTTCAACTTCCAGTTTCCCTATGACTTGGGTCAAGGGAAGGGATTGGATGCCTGGAGTGTTCTTCATGATTCCCTTGAGAAGGGTGAACTTGGAGTTGAGTCCATTGATAATCACCAAGGACTTGGAGACTTCATCAAGATCAACTCCCACCGCCGTCAACTTTCCAATTAATCTGTTGAAGCGAGAGTAGTACTCTGAGATGGTCTCAGTTTCCATCATTTTGAAGGTGTGGTATTCTCCTTCCAAAGCAAACTTTCTGCTTTGCTTTAGTTCCTCACTTCCTTCATGCATCTCCTTGAGAGCTTTCCACATCTCCTTGGCCGTCTTGATGCCTATGACTTTGTCCATGTCCTCTCTGTCCAATCCATTGAGGATGAACTGTCTTGCCTTGGCATTCTTCTCCATGATGACATAATGTTCTGGTTTCCAGTCTTCTTCCGTCATGGTAAGATCGACGTGGCCATCTCCATTTTCGACTATCCTCCAACATTGGTAGTCGTTGGTCTTGATGTGGCTTTCCATGCACTTTTCCCACCATGTTTCTTCTCCTTTCTTGCGAAGGTGTGGCTTGTTGGTGGAGATTCCTAGCTCAAACTTGCCTGGTTGAGACATGATCTGCAAACTTATCAAAGATCTAGAGCTTTTCCTGCTCTGATACCAATTGTAGGATCGTGATTGTTAGATAAAAACTTAAGGAACTCAGAATAATGATTCTCAGTTCCTTTAGCAGCGGAAGATAAACAATCAAACAAATGACAAGTTCCTTATAGTGGAAACCTTTGATTTCCAACTCGCAATCCAGGATAAAAACCACTACCTTTTTTTTGAAAGGATTTCAAAGTCTACTTCTTGATTTCTTATCTCTTTTGGTTACAGCTTATCCTAGGAACGAACACACAGTTCCTTTGCCTTACACACAGTTAGACAATCCTAGATAACTTAACAAAATCAATAATCAATCCAAGAAACAGACTTTCGCACCTAGGAACTATCACTTACAGTCACAGGAACTTAGCACTCAGCTCTTCTTCCTTGACTGGTTCCTCTTGATCTCGGTTTGCTTTGATGATCTTTGTTTTGAGGTTCACACTAGATGTTTGCTAATGAGTGTGAGTTCTTGTTTTTGTGCTTGAAGATAACCCTTGGGTTAGTCTTCCTTTTATAGAGGATTCTTCGCAGCTCGATCCTCTCTTGGTTCCCACGGATTGAGCTTGCCCTAGGATTAGTGGTTCTCCTTGATCCACGTTGTTCTTGGCATGTGCAAACAACCTAGGCAGCTCAGAATCTCTCTTGGTTGGTCAACTACCTCAGACGAGCCTTGTGGAGTCGTTGTCAAGCTCAATCCGTGGGAACCAAGCTCAAGCCTTGTGGAGTCGTTGTCCAACAGACGGTTCCCAAGCTGGCCGCTTGGGAACCGTCTGTTGGACAACGACGTCTTCATGTGATGTCGCTTTCATCGTCTCTGTCCGAGGTAGAGGTTCTCTAGGCATCTTGTTCTTTAGCTCTTGGACCTTGGCAGACTTTTGGAAGCTTCGGACTAGTCGTTTTCGACACCTTTTGTCCGAGGTTGTGTGTTCCCAGATTTCTCGGGAATCGCAATGTCGCAAGCTCCATTTCTGGGCACACCTGGGTTCCTCTGGATTCCTTCAGCTGTCTTGTTCCTTTGGTTCCCTTGTTCTGTTTGGCTTTCCTGCCTTAGGTAATTTCTTGTGGTTCCTTAAAACACATCTTTGAGATAAAACATTAGTATCATAATATTTGTCATCTTCAAAAGTAGAGAAACTGAGGAACGGAACTCTCAGGGGAACCTAAGTTCCAGAGTTCTATTTCCTAACAAAAAGGATATGTCAACAACAAAGGGAACTTGTTGAGATGAATGAGAACCTCAGTACTGCTCTTGCCACTTTTCGTGATAGGAATCAATTCCTATCAGAGAAGATCATGGTTCTTGAGAACAAGGCTGAGGTTGCCAAACGTCTAAATGAAAGTTCTCAAAGTCCTAAGAAGGAACCTAAGGGAAAAGAAAAGATTGTTCCTGAAAACCAATGGTTCACCAATTCCTTTGCTCACAAAAGATATATTGACATGGCCCATAGCAAGGTTAGAAACAATGTTGATTTTAACAAAAGGAAAACTGAAAAACCTTTTAGGCCAGGAAAAGGAAAATATGGACATGTTGTTTACAATCGTTTGTGTACCTATTGTGGTAAAAATGGTCATTACAACACTGATTGTGCTAAGAAAAGGAACTTTGAAAAGGAGAAAAGTACTCATTACCATGAAAGGAACCAGTTCCCTGGTTATTCACAGACTCGCAATGCTAACCCCCCCAGTAAAGCCAAGCTTCGCTGGGTTCAGAAATCTTAGTTCCCTTATGTGCAGAAAGAAGAGAGGCAACCTCAACTATGGTACATCGACAGTGGTTGCTCATGCCATATGACTGGAAGAAGAAATCAAATGACCTCTCTTCAACCTCTCCAAGGAGGGAACATATCCTTTGGAGACAAAAGCAAAGGAAAAATCTGTGGAATAGGAACTGTGAAACTCAACGATCACATTCAGGTAAACAAAGTTCACCTTGTTGATAATATTGGTTTTGACCTAATAAGTGTGTCACAGCTGTGTGATCAAGGAGACAATGAAGTTAGATTCAGATCAAACGAATGTTCAGTCCTTGACTCCTCGGGACAAATCATCCTAAAAGGGAAAAGATTCAACAATGTCTACATAATTTATCCATCCTTTGTTCCCAAGGAGAAACTTTGTCTCTCAACTGTGAATGACCAAGCTGATTTGTGGCATCAACGCCTCGGTTATGCTAGCACCAAGCTGATTCAAAAGCTACACTCAAAGGAGCGAGTCAGAGGGCTGCCAAAGCTAAGTGGCACTTCTAAGGAATTGTGCTCTGACTGTGTAAAAGGGAAACAGGCTCGTAGTTCCTTCAAGTCCAAAAACATGGTCAGCACTTCAAGGCCTCTTGAACTCATCCACATGGATCTGTGTGGACCCATGAGAGTTCAGAGCCTAGGAGGGAACAGGTATATCTTTGTTCTTGTCGATAACTTCTCTTGCTTTACTTGGACCATCTTTATTAAATCTAAGAGTGAAGTTATTGACCGCTTTAAAGATCTGGTTCCCCTGTTGGAAAAATCTCTTGATTGTTCACTCAATGCTATTCGGTCTGACCATGGTACCGAATTCGAAAATGGAGAATTTCTAACCTTTTGCAATGAGCATGGAATTGATCACAACTTCTCTGCACCATACACTCCTCAACAAAATGGAGTAGTGGAAAGGAAGAACAGAACTTTGGAAGACATGGCTCGGACTATGCTGATCTCAAGTGGACTCTCTCAATCATCAATGTGAAGGACAATCTTGGTACATCATCAATCGAGCCATGCTTCGCCTAATCACAGAAAAGACACCCTATGAGCTCCTAAGAGGAAGAGTTCCCAACATCTCACATCTGAGGGTGTTCGGATACAAGTGCTTTATGCACAACAATGTGAAGGACAATCTTGGCAAATTCGACCCAAGAAGTGATGAAGGAATCTTCATTGGATACGCCTCGGGTAGCAAGGCGTACAAAGTCTTCAACAAAAGGACTAAAAAGGTAGAAGAAAGTGTTCATGTTATTTTTAATGAAAAATCACTTGGAAAGATTGTGCAGAACACCACCAATTCCTTTGAAGACCCGTTTCCCAAGTCATATCAAGAAGATCCAGATGAAGATGTCACTCCACCCAGTTCATGTCCTGCTGCTCGGAACCCTCCAATGGCTCCTCCACCAGTTCCCATGGATAATGAACAACAATCCATCTCTGGGAACCATGAACATGACGACAACATCTGTGGAGACTTCAATGATTCTTCCTCTCACATGATTTTCAATGGAGAAGGTGATCCCAACCAGGAAGCTGAATGCTCAACTCATAATGTCTCCACATCAAATGCTCTAGCTCCCAACAGAGAAAGAAGAATCATCAAGCCTACAGTCGGGTTCGAACATCTCACCTTCTTTGCCTTCAATGTCTTTCTATCTATTGTGGAACCAAAGAACATAGGTGAGGCACTAAAGGATACAGACTGGATCCAAGCTATGCAAGAAGAGCTCCATCAGTTTGAAAGGAACAAAGTGTGGCATCTAGCTCCCCGCCCCAAGGATAAGCACATCATAGGAACTAGATGGGTTTTCAGAAACAAGCTAGATGATGCAGGAACGGTGATAAGGAACAAAGAAAGACTTGTTGCTCAAGGATACAATCAACAAGAAGGCATTGACTATGATGAAACCTATGCTCCAGTGGCAAGGATTGAAGCAATAAGGTTGTTGATTGCTTTCGCATCACACAAAGGGTTCAAGTTATTCCAAATGGATGTAAAGACGGACTTCCTAAATGGAATTCTTCAAGAAGAAGTCTATGTCAAGCAACCACCTGGTTTTGAAGACGATGATCATCCAGACCATGTCTACTTCTTAGACAAAGCACTGTACGGCCTCAAGCAAGCTCCCAGAGCTTGGTATGATCGACTTGCCCAGTTCCTACTCTCAAATGGCTACAGGCGTGGAGTTATTGACAAAACTCTCTTCATCCTAGAAGAAAAGGTAACATCTTAGTGGTTCAAATTTATGTAGATGATATTATTTTTGATTCCACTGACCTGTCCCTTGTAGACAAGTTCAAAGACTTGATGGGCAGTGAATTCGAAATGAGCTTAATTGGGGAACTCACCTTCTTCCTCGGATTACAAATCACTCAAAAGGAAGATGGTATTCAAATTCACCAACAGAAGTATGTTAGGGAACTACTAAAGAAGTTCAAAATGGATTCAAGCAAGCCTCTCTCCACTCCCATCTCCACCATTGCTCATTTGGACAAGGACCACTCAAGTCCTCTAGTGGAAGAGAAACTCTATAGAGGTATGATAGGCTCACTCATGTACCTAACCGCTAGTCGTCCAGACATTGTTTTTGCTGTTGGCTTGTGTGCTAGGTTCCAATCTTGTCCAAGAGAGACCCACTTGGCTGCTGTGAAGAGAATACTCCGATATCTCAAGGGAATTGATTCACTCTGTATTTGGTACCCCAAAGAATGTCCCTTTGAGCTGATGGGTTACACTGATGTGGACTACGCTGGATACCTGGTGGATAGGAAGAGCATCTCTGGAATGGCACAGTTCCTAGGCCTCTGCCTTGTGTCATGGGGCTCAAAGAAACAAGTCTCAGTCTCTCTCTCCACCACAGAATCCGAGTACATCGCGGCCGCTTTTTGCTGTTCCCAACTCCTCTGGCTAAAGCAACAACTCACGGATTTCGGTATGTCTTATGGTCCTCTCACTATTCTTTGTGATAACACCAGTGCTATAAACATTTCTAAGAATCCTATGCATCATACTAGGACCAAGCATATAGACATAAGACATCATTTTCTTATAGATCATGTTGAAAAAGGGAACATTATTATGAAATTTTGTAGAACTGAAGATCAGGTTGCAGACATATTCACCAAAGATTTGAATAGAGTTCCCTTTGAGAACCTTAGATTAGAACTGGGAATGATTCCTATAACCTAGCAGTGACCTTAGCTTAAAGGTTCTTCTCTAGTTCCCTTGATTAACTAGTATAAGATCCTTTACTTGTTAAGTCTTTGTATCTCTGTGTTATATCTTTTGCTACAAACCCTCTTTTCCATAATGGTTTCTTAAAAAGGCTTTGATAAAATTCTCTTAGTTCGTGTCCTTTGGTCCTCATTATTCTTTCAACTCTTTCATTGTTCAAGTTTCTTTGTTGGCCCAAAAGTCACAATCTAATCATATTCTAATCCAACAATACAAGCCGAAATGATGATTGTGTACTATGACCCTCCCTTTCCTCATTGCACAATTCAATTCCCTATGATCCATTTCTTAACCCTCTCTAGGAATTTATGTGTAATGCGATAAATGGCCTTCCCCAATTTCTTTTATGGGAACGTACTTTCAGGACCTATGTTTTTAAAACCCCATATCAAAGGTTCCCATATATCCCTCTAGCACACTGAAAATATCGCCAGAAAGGAACTAGGATGGGCTACCCCTTAAACGGCTAGTAAGAGAATTGCTCCTCCCAAGACAGTATTTATGGCAAATCTCACAGCGTCAGAGACGTCTTCTCAGCCTTGAACAGTTGCCATTTTGAGCATCTAATCTTTGAATTTGTGACCGTTGCAAAGGCGAAAAAGCTTCAAGAAAATTAGCCGTTTCAACTCTTCAGAGTTCCCAGAAATATCTCCAACGGCTTGATTCTCAACGGCTCCAAAATTGCTCAAGGGTTATTTAAGGTTTCCTGTTTGATTGAGCCGAGCACTCTGTTCTCTCACGCCTTCTCTCAAATCTCATGTTCACCCGTCTCTCTCAAAACACAAAGCTCCTCAAATGGCCAAGAAAAACTTCAATCTTAACCTTGCTCAATTGGAGGTAATTAGGCCGATAAGATAACAACAGGCCAAGATGAAGGAACTGCAGAAAAGAAGGAAACTGAAGAGGAGGCCACTATGCTGCCATAGGAACGTCTCTCCTAGTTTCCAGTGCTATAACATCACAGTGTGCTAGTAGTTCCCTAGGGTTCTACTCCCCTCTTCTATCCTTATTTTGTCTAATGTCAAGTTGGTTGTGCTCTTTTGTTTCTCTTTCCACTATGCATCTCTGGGCAATGTACTTGACTTTAATGATTAATGACTACTTTTGGCTACGTTTCTATGAATGATTTGTATTTGCCTCAAGTTTCTATTATGGTTTCTGTTATGGGTTTGCTGCAATGGTGTATTTACTTGAATATCCCGTTCTTAACTTGTCAACTGATTATTTTGATGATGTCAAAAAGGGGAAGAAAGATAGGAACCTTGAACTTTGGAAACTGCTGGACTAATAGGAACTCTGAACTAGTTCTACTTCTAAGGGGGAATTCGAATAAACTCGTTCATTTGCTTAGGGGGAATTTGCAACCATTTGAATGTTCTCGCATAAGTTTATAATGTTGTAAATCCCTTAAACTCAATATGGTCTCATGAAATTCAAGTCCTATTATGTTGCCAGGTTCCTTGTATTTGTCATCATCAAAAAGGGGGAAATTGTTAGGAAACGGAACTCTGGAACTTCAGTTCCCCTGAGAGTTCTTTTCCTCAGTTTCTCTACTTTTGAAGATGACAAATATTATGATATTAATGTTTTATCTCAAAGATGTGCTTTAAGGAACCACAGGAATATACCGAAGGCAAGAAAGCCAAATAGGACAAGAGAACCAAAGGAATAAGACAAAGAAAGGAACCCAGAGGAACCCAGGTGTGCCCAAAAACGTAGCATGCGAGGTTGCGATTCCCGAGAAATCTGGGAACACCAACCTCGGACAAAAGGAAGTCGAAAATGACTTGTGCGAAGCTTCCAAAAGCCTGCCAATGTCCAGAGCAAAACAACAAGACACCTAGAACGCCGAACCTCGGACAGAGAAAGGTGAAAGCGACAGGACATGGAACCTGTCGCTGTCCAGAAGTCAGTTCCCAAGCGCCCAGAGTGTCGAACCTCGGACAAAGGAAGCTGGAGAATGACTTGGCTGAAGAGGTTGACTAACCTAGAAGGATTCTGAGCTGCCTAGGTTGTTTGCACATGCCAAGAACAACGTGGACCAAGGAGAACCACTTATCCTAGGGCAAGCTCAATCTGTGGGAACCCAGAGAAGATTAAGCTGTGAAGAATCCTCTATAAAAGCAAGACTAACTCAAGGGTTATCTTCAAGCACTGAAATACGACACATACATTAGCAAATATCCAGTGTGAACCTTCAAACAAGATCATCAAAGCAAACCGAGATCAAGAGGAACCAGTCAAGGAATAGAAGAGCTGAGTGTTAAGTTCTTGTGACTGTAAGTGATAGTTCCTAGGTACGAAGGTCTGTTTCTTGGATTGATTATTGATTGTGTTAAGTTATCTAGGATTGCCTAACTGTGTGTAAGGCAAAGAAACTATGTGTTTGTTCGTAGGATAAGCTGTAACCAAAAGAGATAAGAAATCAAGAAGTAGACTTTGAAATCCTTTCAAAAGAAAGGTAGTGGTTTTTATCCTGGATTGCTAGTTGGCAATCAAAGGTTTCCACTATAAGGAACTTGTCATTTGTTTGATTGTTTATTTCCGCTACAAAGGGAACGCGACCAACAATGAAGCAGAATACGAAGCTCTCGTGTTCGGATTAACACTAGCACACGACCTTGCGATTCTGGACCTAGAAGTAACATGTGACTCCCTCTTAATCGACAACCAGGTACAAGGTTCGTATGCTGCCAAAGACGACAGAATGATAGCATACCTCGATGTCGTCAAGAAACTGGCAGGCAAATTCCAAAAATTCACTATACGACAAGTCCCACGCGACCTCAACACGCAAGCTGATGCCCTAGCAAACCTTGGCTCCGCCTTGCATCCTAAAGACTTCTCTACCATTCCGTTAGCACATGTCACCACACCAGCCGTCCCTAAGATCCTCAAAACACCTAGTCCTGACGACATCCAAACAACGGACAAACTACCCCTAGAAGAAGTCGTCTCGGCAGAGGTCGGCGACCACACGGAGGAAGACTTGGTAAGCAACCGAGACGGTTGGACCACCCCCTACATCAAGTGGCTCATAGATGGAACTCTCCCAACCGACAAAGCAGAAGCTAAAAGACTCAAGGTACAAGCCGTAACCTTTGATTTTAAAGATAACGTATTGTTCAAACGATCTGTCACAGGTTTATACCTACGATGCCTCGAATCATCCGAGGTACAACGCGTCTTGCAATCCTTGCACGAAGGAGAATATGGGAACCACACCGGAGGACGAAGCCTATCCGGTAAAGCTTTCAGGACAAGTTACTACTGGCCCACAATGAACAAAGACGCAATAGAATACGTCTGAAGGTGCGACGCCTGCCAACGTCATGCACCCGTCATACGTCAACCCTCAGAAATGCTGCATCCGACCCTGGCCCCATGGCCCTTCATGCGATGGGGGATGGACATCGTCGAGAAATTACCACCAGCGTCGGGACAACGCGTCTACTTCTTAGCCATGACAGACTATTTCTCTAAATGGATAGAGGTTGAAGCATATCGAGAGGTAAAAGAAAAACATGTCATATCATTCATAAAACGTAATATCCTATGCAGATTTGGCGTCCCTTCAGAAATCGTATGCGACAATGGCTCCCAATTCATCGGTAGCCAGACTCGATCCTTCTGTAAACAGTGGAACATCACGCTAGTTACATCCACACCGAGATACCCGCAATCCAATGGACAAGCAGAATCCAGCAACAAGATCATCATCAACAACCTCAAAAGACGCCTCATAGGGGCGAAAGGCAAATGGGCCGACGAGCTCCCCTTGATACTATGGTCAGACAGGACAACGCCTAAAAACGCAACGGGGCAAAGCCCCTTTTCGCTAGTCTACGGAAGTGAAGCAGTCATCCCCACCGAGCTACTCGTCCCAACTGCCAGATACGGACTCCAGACATCGGAACAAAACGACGTCGAGTTGGCTCACAACCTCGACACCATCAACGAGACCAGGGAAAAAGCAAGGATCCGAATGGTCTGATACCAACAACAAGTCGCCCGGATTACAACCGGAATGTCCGAGTCAGAGTCTTACAGCTAGGGGACTGGGTCCTAAGGAAAACATTCCAAAACACTAGAGACCCTACCGACGGAAAGCTAGCGCCCCAATGGAAGGGGCCTTACCTCATCAAAAAGATCGTCAGACAAGGAGCTTATTAGTTAGAAACAAAGGATGGACAACCAATCCCAAGAAGCTGGAACGCGATTCATTTAAAGTTGTATCACTTCTAAACTCTCTCCTACACTTTTTGGATTCCGATAACTGACTTAAGCATAGGAGGGCCATTGGGCTACCCCCTAACGACCGCCGCAGACTTTTCTATTGTATACTTTCCAAATAGGAAAACTGAACAGGAACGAGAGGCCTCCGAGATGAAACAACAAGACATACAAAGCTGGATCCAGTCATACAAAAAGCACTTACACTACACTTACACGATCGATCGGAACACGAGGAGATGAACAACAAAGGCACGTCGGCACACCGCTTGCCTTATACAATACACAAGGTCGTAACACCTTATTACATCCACGCAATAAAAATATATTGCTTTCCTCCTCGGAATAAAGTCATGACTAAACACAAACATATACATGTGCAGGCCTCCACCTTTTACACGACGCAGAAAGCCCTACTCGATGGAGCACACGGGTAAATTCCATACAGATCGAAGGCATCACGACGACCTTCACTAGAAAAGGTCCAAACACATAGACACAATGCAAGCTCAAACCTTTGTAAAGTATATCACGTCAATAAAAGAAAGTCTAACTTTTGATACGTCTATGCTAAACACTTACGACTATAGGTCGCCACAACCGCATACTATGGCCAAGACGCGCAAAACAACAAAACCCACCTTTAAGACAAGACGCACAAGGACGAAACACGAAACAAACATAAAGGTACTTCGCAAAACAACTAGAAGCGTCTTACAAAACACGCGACCCGCGGTGATAGACGGGTCGCAAAAACATTGTCCATCCCATCCCCACGATGGGGCACAACAGACTACCTAAAATGTATAGGTTGAAACACACACGAAACACCAAATGGAAACGATGTCGTTTGTCTAAAACAAAGATCGAGACTCGCTTGACCTTTCGCAAACTTCTACAGGAGCGACATCCTGGCCCTCGGCCGCTTCAGGGAGCTCCTTCGTCACCTCTCCAACAACTTCCTCGACCACCACGGGAACAGCTTCCTCTCCATGCTCGTCTTCACCAAGTCCCATCAGCTTGAATAGCTCGTTGCCAGGATTGCCGCCAGGGTACAAAAGATCCATATTCGCCCTCGCATTCTCGATGTTCCAAGACGACTGACCCCCTGAGGCATACTCCTCCATCATCTCAATACGGGACTTAAGGTAGAAATACGTCCCGACATCAGTAGCGATATGGGCATCCTTCAGACGAGCATCTTCGACACTGTGCTCTAGCTCCCCGAAACGGGTTCGCAACTCGACCAAGCTCTTCTCGGTATCCACCAACTTCTTCTCAGCCAACGCCCGCTTGCTCTCGGATGCATTGACACGCTCGTTGGCCACCTCTAAACGGCTCTCGACCTCAGGAATACGCTTCTCAACAACATCGCTCAACTCTTGCACGGTACAAAAAGCGATGAGTGAATACTGAAGGGTCTACAAAAACATACAAAACATATGAGGGATCATTGAACACTCACACATTGTGGGAGACACATGAAAAACGCATTTGTCTTTTTACTTACTCACCAGACGGCCGCCCCATCCTCGTCGATACAGTCAACAGGGTGTAGGTCGCCAATCTTCTTCTTGGCCTCGGAATCCAGAGTATGAAGCAGGTCCCCTAGATCTCTCTTCTTCACCATGCCCACGGAAAGCTCTGGAACATCCGTCGCCTTCCTCTTTGCCCCTGAAGCCTTAGACGACGGCGAATCCAAAACCACAATTTTAGCCGATGAAGATGCCTTCATTGCCAACTTTTTATCCAAGAGACTCTTCCCAGACAAACGAGCACTCGACCTCGCCCCCTGAGATACTGCCAGGCAAGTACAAACGAATAAGCACATGGTCGCTACAAAGACCACCCACATGCATACCTTAAAGAACAAACACGTGCCTTTGGTAACGGAAGTAGATGGAGTCGCCATATTCGGAGGAAGGGCTAAGCAGTTCACGTTCTTGAACGATCGATCGGCCTCAGAAAAGGCAAGCAAAACCCCAGTGACAGCGGCGAAATCAGAATCCGTCTCCTCCTCTGGACTGGGTACTGAAAAATAAAACACATAAGCACCGGTTAACAAAGACGCCGAAGCACACGAAAAACAAAGACTAAATACCTGTCGTCCTCCAGACGTCACGCAAGAAAGAGCAGTCGAAACCCCCCTCAAGCAATTTTTTCTCAACAAAGAAGAAATGCAACCTCCATCCACGGTCATTGACAATAAGGTTTAAAGCAATTGGTTGCCTATCCGACCTAAGGCGCAGTTGGAAACGAGAAGAACCCTGACTACTCAAGTAGTATGAATACCAGAGGGCGTCAAAATCAAAATCAATTTCGACACTAGACACCAAAAGATCAACTACCCTAAGAAGGCGCCATGCATGCGGCATCACCTGACACGGAGCAAGGTTGAGAACAGACAAGAAATTTCTCACCAGATTCGAGAAAGGAAAAGAATGACCAATCCTGAAAGGGTACTCGAAGAAGCAAATCCACCCATCACGACACCAGTCGGCCCGCTCCTGGGACAGAGGAAGGCGAGCCACCATCTCAGAGGGAAATTGACCCACTTCCAGAATCGTCTCCAACTACGATTGAGTTAGGGTCCCGGACAAAGAATCCTCTGCACTAAGGAGATTTGAGGGGGAGAAATCGCTACTCTTCCCAACGGCGCCAGAGGACAAAACCCTAGACTTCCTCGACTTCGAAGAAGACATAGTGCAAACGTAAAGGAAATCAAACTGGGAAAAAGATCTTTTACCTTCAATCAGAAAGACCTTTCGAGAACCCAAAAGAGACGATGATGAAAAGAAAGGGAAGTGATGGCCATTTATGGGAAACTGTTTGAAACCGCAGTCGAGCCTGACAACCAGTAAAGAGGCGACATGTCATCGATCTCCTGCAAACGAATCTGCCTAGAAAAGATCACGTCCCAAAAGGGAAGGAATCCAACCGTCTCTCAAAATTCCATCTCCGGCCCAGCTCGATTCCTTGGGGCAATTGTTGGGCCATGATTTTAGTGGGCCTTCAGAAGAAGCGGCCCACTATGCAAAGACGGTTCTTGCTCTTGAAGCGACCAAGCGACAAAGCGATCAAACGACAATGGGACTAAAATCAGACGATGGGAGCCAAAGACGAGACAGCACCATGATCAGAAATGTTACGAAAGTATCCAGATCCCATACAACGGCCACAAGCCTGCAAAATCAAGTCATTAATGTCATAAGATTATGACGTATCCAGCAATTAAAATCGAACAGCGAAGATCACAGATGAATAAATGCCCGAATCTTCCTAAAGATTGAATGTATATAAAGGGCTTCTACGGATCATTGTAGGACACACAAGTACTCCCGAACACAATACAATCAACAACATCTTTTCTCTCTATATTCGTCCTGGTTCATTGGTTCGAAATCGTTGTTCTAGCATTCAAACGTCCAACAATCTTTACCTTCGGTTTGATCGACCCCCTACTCGAAGGGGATAATCCAGTTCCCACATTATTTCCAGTTCATTACATTCAATTTTTTATTCGATTCGGATTGTCTAGATATTGTCAATCTAATTGTTGTCTAATTGCCTTTCTTTAAGAGATTCAGGTCGGTTCGATCTTTTTCGCCCAAAACAATTGAGTATATGAAACATATATGATCCATATGTTGCTCAGAGTTTGTGAGAAGATGAAGATGAAAGGGTCGAGCAGGGCCGGCAACCAGAGTGCACAACGAATCGAGCAGAGGACAGCCAGTCGTGGTATGTGGGGTTAGGAACTTGAGATTGATTAACAATCGCGAGCATAACTCGGAGCAGAGGGATGCGTGATAGTGGCACTGGAAGGCGGTGAAGCGTTGAAATTGGAGGAGGTGGAACCACCAAAATTGGTGATAAGTGGAATGAGGTAAAGTCAAAGACCACACATCACACAAGAAGGTCTTGGATCTATACCAAAGGGGACCGCTGTTGCGCAGACGAACTCGAGACCAAAGAATGGTGCGCAGTTGGTGGTTGAGGTGCAGGGCTTGTTGGCGACAGACTCTTGTGCGTTGGCTTGCTAATTGAGCGGATGAGAAGTTGGCGTAAAGAGTTGTTAGGACCGAGCATTGGTAGGTCGATGGTGATTCATGGAGGAACGAGATCTCAGAGGGAAGGTTCAAACCTGGATGGGGTTCAGATCTATGGGGATCATCGAGAAGAGGCTGAAGAGTTGTAGGGATCTGTGCTATGTGGTTCCCTTGGACGGGTCCAGATCTGGGTTCAAACGAAGCGGATGAGACGTCGGCACAAAGGTGTGAACCGGGACGGCCAGGTCTGAGGCTGAACCATGTAGGTCGGTAGAGATTCATGGAGGGAGGAAAAAAACCACATTCGTTAGCCATGTAGATCTGGGTTAGATAGATGAAAGTTAAAGCAGTGGAAAACATAGAGAGGATAAGGATGTCTTTGCAAGTGATGAAAACAGGGTATATCTTCATAAACAATCGGTTGCAAACAGTGGACAAATAATTCATAAGTACGTCATAAAGGTCGTTATAAATAGGAGAAGATGCACATAGATGTATAGAAACGTTATTAGGGGAAGTAAAGGGTAAATCATGTTTCACAGAGAAGAACAAATACAATAGTGATGTTGTATAATCAGTTTATGAGTATTAACAAGGAGAGAAGAAGTGAATAAAGAAAGATAGAAGACAACATAATTTAAATTAAAATCATTATATTTGAAGAAAGGTTCATATACAGAAATCTTGCATAATATTCATTAGAGATAGTAGATAGATCGTGATTCATGGTGAAAAGCAAGTTCAATATTGATTTTTCATTGGTAGGTTCATGATTATATACAGAAAGAGAATAAGAAAAGAGAGAAACAAAGAGGAGGAAAAACAAAATAATTACAGATAAAGAAAACCATAGCAAGAGGGAAGGAGGGAGAAGAAAATTATGTACATGAACCAGCCGAAGCTGGAAAAAGAACTGAAGGCGGTGTGACGAGGCTAAACTCGTTATGTCTATCAAAGAATCCCTAAAAATCTAATTAAGTATAGCAGACAAGTAAGGGTCGAATCCAAGGGAATGAAAGGATCTATTTCTATGTAGGAAAGTAAGTTACCAACTATGAACTAGGGGGGATTGTTGTTTGGTTTTCTATAACTAATGGATTAAAGCAGAAAATGGTTAATATTGTTGTAAATATGATTGTGAGGGCGCTTTACCTAACAGATATCCACACTTCAGTATGATAGGTTGATCATTGATTATCTCAAGTTCATTCAATCCTATGATTGTTCCTATTCCGATCTTATGTATATTAACAGGTCAACTAGCCCTGAAAATACTAACTATTAAACAATCAAAAAACTATCAAGATTCAATTTTAACAGCAGCAGTAAGCATAGGAATTAAGCAGGATACATGCAACACTTAACAACTAGTCAGTATTCAACATGCAATCAATTCTCTTCGCAATAAACATTCACAACTAGTTCCTGTAAATTGTGGTTGCTACTCTAGATAAGGAATTTCAACTAGAAATAACCAAATCCTAGCAATAGAAAATTACTAATATCAACTAGTTGCACAGGCTAGCGAAATTAGTAAGATTCAATAAAGATAAGGTCAAAGAGAATTAATACAATCCAAAGGAAATAGAACAAGAGTAATAATCTCACAACCAAAACAACTGAAGGCTTCAATCGTCATGCAAAACAATGGAAACTTAGTTCTTCATAGTCTTCTAAAACACAACTCTAGAGAAAATAATGAACGATGATAAAAGTGATAATGAAAGTCTGATGTTTCAAAAGAAAGATAATAACCTAACAAATCAAATCTTCCTAAGATAAAAATCATAATCTCCTAAAAATGTAATAAACGAAATAAAATAAAATAAATAAAATAACAAAGATCTCGGACGAAATCCCGACTCGCTCCGCGCCTGGGCTTGGGCCCGCGACCGCGGGTATAATACCGCGATCGCGGTTTCTCCAGTGTGCTCTCGCGCCCTGCCTTCCATCACGGCTCCTCCCGTGGGCTTCCTTCAAGTGCCACGATCGCGGCCATTTTCCCGCGCCTGCGGTATTGCTCTGTCGCGACTACTGTTTCTCGCCTGCGGTCTTCTCTTGTGGTGGCTGCTTGGCTAGCTCCTCAATCTTCAATACTTCACTAAATCCTCATTCAAACCATTCCTTCTCTACAGCTCCATTATCCTAAATTATCTCCTAAACCCACACAATTGGCACCTAATAATCCAGTAGCAGCTCCTAGTTACCCACTACAAAGTAGAGCGTATCAAATTCCCCCATGCTTAGACCTTGCTCGTCCTCGAGTAAGCTAATGGAAACCTACTCCTCCAATGAAATACCCAAGGACTCAGGAAGTACAACACAACAATCTCCACTAAGAACTGTACCTACTCATGAATCTTCAGGGCACCAACACAACACACCAGCTTCAAGGAAAGCAGAGTACTTCCCCAAGCTTAACCCGAACACCATAGAGTGAATGTGACCATCTAATCCTAGCTCCAGTCTATCTTCTTATAACTCCACCACTTATGTCGCCACGCTAGAATGAATGAATCCTAATAATCACTCATCTTCTTTTCACTCATTTTGCCTAGGCGCCCTTTCGGGTTTTCACCTAGCCACTCATTTCATTTTTCATAGATGGGCTCACCAATCTCACATCACTCTTTAGCCTCTTATTACCCCAGCCTAATGCTGGTCCGGGCCACCTGCTTATTGCCTAAGCCGCCTTTTCTGGTTTTCGACTTAGCCCGGGATTTTTTTTTTTTTTTTTTTTGAAATACGAACTGCAATACGAAAATATTTACAAATAGATAGCTAGTAAGTATAAACTCCTCCCCCATACTTAAAGATCACATTGTCCTCAATGTAAGAAAGACATAATAATAGAGGGGAAAGAAGGAATATACTCACTGTGGTGGTGGAAAGGGAAAGAGACCATGGCCCCGGTAGTACTCCTCTTGTTGGCGCTGCATCTCAGCCAGCTGGTCAGCCATGTCAGTCAGGCGATCATCAAAACGATCCTGCATATCCATACTGTATCGCTGATTACGAGCAAGATCCCTGAGTGTGGTGTCCATCGCCGCCTGACGAAACGCAAAATCCCTGTTCTGCGCAAATAGCTCATCATGTCTCACAGAGAGTCGAGACATGTGAGCTAGCATCTGGTCCTGTCAAGAACCACCCTTTCCAGACAGACCTGCAGGACCACGAGAAGTGCCTGCCCCATACTTACTATCAACAGCATATGCATAATCAGTGAAATCAGTATCAACCATCAGCTGCATCATGTCGTTCCATCATGAGGTACCAAATAGAAATCTCAAGCTAATCTTCTCCTCCTTAGCAGCATGATGCGCGGGATCCTATCCTCATTGGTAGTAACACGTGGGCAGCGGGGCCGCGATCGCGGTTGGCAGGCCAGGGTCGTAGCGTCTTCAGATTTTTTATTTTTTATTTTTTTTAAAAAAAATCAATATTTTTTTTGATTTTTTTCGATTTTTTTCAGATGAGGAGACTTACAGTGATAAAACCGTGTTCGCAGTTTTTGGGCCGCGATCGCGGTTTGCCCTCTGGTTTGCTTCTAAATCTGTCTTCGATTCTCCTACCTGTATTTTAGTCTAAAAACAAAACAACAATAATAAAAACTTCAAAAGAAAAGACATGAAATGAAATACATATCTCGGGTTGCCTCCCGAGCAGCGCCTTGGTTAACGTCGTGGCTCGACTCAGTGCTTTATCAATTAGTTCTCAGCAATTAATTCCTCAAGAACCATCTCTTCTATAGCCTCTTGGTTGAATCCCTCATGGCAAGGTTTTAACCTTTGACCATTAACCTTGAACACCTTATAAGTCATCCCATCATAAAAATCAACCGTTCCATGTGGAAAAACGCGAGCAACAACATAAGGACCTGTCCATCTAGAACGGAGCTTCCCTGGGAAAAGTTGCAGGTGATAGCATGCATTTAGGCTAGTTTAGGTCACGTTTATTTCTGCTATTTTGGTTTGTTTCGTTCATTTTCCTTTTAGTTTTATTTGGTTTTAGTAGATTTGTAGTGTTCGGAGTCTACTCTTGCGTCTGTTTCATTTCAGGTTCTTTAGGAGGCATTTTTGGAGAATGTGAGCTTCAATACGAAGATGTTCGAGTAGTGGGCTCGAAGGGATGATGCCAATGTCAAGTGTGTGGATGACAAGAAGGAGGCGGGACTAAGAAATCAATCTCTCTCGTCTAAAATTCATGGGCGTTGGTCCAACTTGTAAAACTTCGTTCTCCCTTCTCCGACCTCCAAATGCAATGATTCCAACTCTAGGAGTTATATCTACGAGTCTAGTTTGCCTCCTCAAAATTTCAGACCAAAATAATGAGTGAGCAAAAAGTTATGACATTTCTCCTGAAGTGTCGCAGATGGAGGTGTCGAGACCCGGCCGAGTTTCGGCCCGAGTCAGGAGCCACCTCAAGACGTCAACTGGGAACAACTCGGTCGTGACCCGACCGAGTTTGTGCCCGAGTCACCCAAGGAAGTTAACTGAGAACAACTCGGTCCAGACCCGACCGAGTTGCCTCTCGAGTCAGCCCAAGAGTTGTTAACTGAGAACAACTCGGTCATGACCCGACCGAGTTGTCGCTCGAGTCAGCGACGCTGACTGAAACTCGGCCCGTGACCCGGCCAAGTTTCTGGACCGAGTCGGGCTACTTGTTTTGTCTCCGACTTGTTTTATTCCTTGGGTCGTTTGCTATTTCGATGGGGTATAAAAGACTTGTAAAAACTTCTATTTGGGAGACCGAGCAGCTGCATCTATGTTTTTCTAGATCTCAAAAACCCTAGGGGAAGATTTTGGAGATTTTGCTACATTGGATCGTTTGAGAATCGAATCTCTTTTGGAATACAATTGGTATGTTGTCTCTTTCAATGAATTTGATTTCTCTTTCTCTCATGTCTAGCTAAACCATCTTTTCTAGGGTTGGGTGAACCCAATGGTGAATTAGGTAGGTTTGATTGCGGTATTTGATTGAATGAATATGTGAATGAGATTTGATTCTATCCTAGGATGCTTAATGACCTAATTGATTCGTAATTAGGATTTCTATTGGAATTTGAGACCGAAAGGAGAAAATGATAATAGAAGATTGATACATGATAGATCCCTAGGATAGAACTTGAGGATTATTTGTGCGAAAGTGACTTAATCCCTCTTGTGGTACTTGACTATCGAATTGATTTTTGGATGAGTAGATTCCGCGGAGCGCGAAAGCGAATGTTGTTTCTATTTGTTCATTGATCTTTACAGAACTTAATGGACCTTAATGAGATTAGCTTTGTGCGAAAGTGACTGCTAGTCGAGTCTAGGTACATGCACTATTCGTGTGAAAAGAGGTAGTGTTGACATTAGATAGTGAGTCCTTCAAATGACATTCATATTGAAATCTAATCAGATATTGTCTAGAATCTACCGAAACACCATTGTGGGGATCCTAACCTTGGAAGCTTTTTCCCAACTGATAATTCATTTTTACTTGACATTTGTTACCATTGAAACCGAATTGCAAACCTTTCTTGTCTACAACTTAGTCTATTAGTTGATCTAGAAATTGATACTACTTCATAGTCCCTGAGTTCGACACCTTGGTACTACAACCGAACCCGTACACTTGCGAGGTAGGATTTGGACCTATCAAGTTTTTGGCGCCGTTGTCGGGGACTATTGCTAGTATTGGTTGTTACACGCAACCGGTAGATTAGGTCTTATTTTGTTTTTGACTTTGTTTCTTTTGTCTTTGGTTTCAGATATTGTTCTCACTCCTATGCGAAGAGCCCTGAGCGCTGGTGAATTCTACGAACCAGATCCTGAACCCGAGCGTGCTTTTCACAAAAGAAGAGGAGAGCAGGAAGAAATTAGAGCCCGAGCAATGGATGAGGCGGCACAACAACAACAGCAGGAGTTGCTGCAACAACAACAGCTGCAACTGCAAGAGTTGCAACAACAGCTACTGAATCAGCAACAGGAGATGCAACAGTTGTTGAATGTGCCTCCGCCCATGACATTGGGTGACTATGTGCTACCACGTCACCAAGGACCCACATCTAGTGTGGTCCTACCTCCAGTTCAGGCCATGAATTTTGAGCTGAAGCCATCTCTGATTAATATGGTTCAGTAAAATCAGTTTGGAGGTCTTCCATCCGAGAATCCTCACCAATATCTCAACACTTTTCTAGAGCTTATGGATACGGTGAAGATTCATGATGTCTCGAATGACGCGCTTTATTTGCACGCCTTCTCATTCTCTTTGAGAGACAGGGCTAAAGCATGGTTCAAGGCCCTGCCTCATGGCACTATCACAACATGGGATGAGTTGGCTACAGCTTTCCTAACCAAGTATTTCCCCCCAAAGAAGACAGCTGAGATGAGGAATCAGATCAGTTCATTTCAGATGAAAGATGGGGAGTCTCTGTATGAAGGTTGGGAGAGATTCAAAGAGCTCTTGTTGTTATGTCCTCACCATGGACAAGATAAGTGGGTGTTGCTTCACACCTTCTACAATGCTGTGGACAACGCTACTAGATTGCTCATTGATGCCTCATCTGGAGGCACAATCATGAATATGCATGTTGATGTGGCTTGGGAGAAGATTGAGAATATTTCCCAACACAACCACTATTATAATGATGATCGATCTACTCCAGGCTCTAAGAGAACAGCTGGTCTTTATGAGGTTGACAATGAGGTTGTGCAACAAGCAAAGATGGAGGCTATGGCTCATGAGATAAAGCAGATGAAGTTGAGTATGAGTAGAGCTAAGCTTAAGAATGAGGAGAGTCCACCTCCGGTTGTTTCAAATGTGGTTTGTCAATTCTGTGGGGCAGGTAATCATACTATATCATCTTGCCAAGTGTTTGCTTCTAAAAATGAGCCACAGGAGGAAGAAGTGAACTACATGAACAACTTCAACATGGGTCCTAGAAATGATCCATATTCCAACACCTATAATCCCGGTTGGAGGAATCATCCTAATTTTTCCTACAAGAATGATGATGCTCAGCAAAGACCACCTCCAGGGTTCCAACCGAGACTCTCTCGACCGTAAGCACCCGCTCAGACCTTTGATAATTCCGCACTTCAGTCTGTGTTGATGGAAATGGCTAAAAATCAAGGGATCATTGCTTCTCAGTTGGAAGCCCTATCCAAGAAGGCTGAAAACTTTGAGAGCTTGCCTAAGAGGATGGACCAATTGGAGAGTCAGTTGGCCCAAATTGCTATGAATGTTCCTAGGCCTACTGGTCAACTTCCTGGTCAACATGAAGTCAACCCTAGGGAGCATTGCAGGGCTGTCTCTCTGAGTGAAGAAAAATAGTTGGAAGAGAACAATCCAAGAGAAAAAGAAGCGACAAAGGAGCCTGTGGAGAAGCCACAAGAAGAAGAACCCAAGTATGTTGCTCCCCCGCCATACAAGCCACCTCTTCCTTTTCCTCAGAGAATGATTCAGATACAGTTAGAGCACCAATTTGTGAAGTTTAAGGAGATGATGAAGAAGCTGTATATTGACATACCTTTCACAGATGTCCTCACTCAAATGCATGTGTATGCTAAGTTCCTGAAAGAGATTCTAATCAAGAAGAGAAGGCTAGAGGACTATGAGACTGTGGCCTTGACAATGGACTGCGCTGAGAAGATGCCAAAGAAACTACAAGATCCGGATGAATTCTTTATCCCTGCATATTTTGGCAATCTCACTTATAATTGTCTTTGTGATCTCGGGTCTAGTGTCAATGTTATGCCTTTGTCAATCTGTAAAGAACTGAAATTGGGTGAGCCTGTTCCATCCAAGATGCATCTCATTATGGCTGATAGGTCTGTTACTCATCCTGCTGGGATAATAGAAAATGTCCCTGTGAAAGTGGGAAAGTTCTTCATACCAGGAGATTTTGTGATACTTGACATGGAGGTTAGTGATAAAACTCCCATCATCCTTGGGAGACCATTTTTAGCCACTACTGGGGCTAATATTGATGTCAAGAATGGGAAGCTTTCATTCACAATAGGGGAAGAGAAGATTGAGTATAAATATTTCAAGGACTACTTTCTTGAGATATACAAAGACACTCCACCAGCTCCTATCACAGGTACCTGCTGTAAGATTGAGGTTGATCCTGGGCAAGAGGAGATCTTATCGGACTTAGCTGGTTTGCTTGATGAGTGTTTGGGAAATCTGGACTTGGATGCTTATGAGAATGCTAGTGCGAAGAAAAGGCAAACACCAACGAAAAGGAAGAAGGCCAAGACAAGGGTTGAGCTCAAGAGTGGAAATATGGTGTTGTTATCCCATGAAAAATCTAACATGTTTCCAGGTCCTAAGGGGACAAGAAGGTCAGGACCATATAGGGTGACTCGAGTTCTGAAAGGTGGGACGGTCATGTTATGGCATAAAAACTCAGGAAAGTGCAAAGTGCAAAGTCATCGGCTGAAGCCTATTATCACGCCTGACCCGATCAAGCAGGGTACCACCGACCCTCCTGATCCAAGCGTTGGGTGGGAGGCAATCCATCAGATTCATGGTGAGTACTTCTTTTTCCTTACGCTTTTACTCTCTACATTAGGGGCAATGTAGGTTTTAAGCTTGGGGGACGGGAGTATTTTCATTTTGCATTGCATATAGTTTGCATGATTAGTTGCATTTTTGTTTGCATTTGAATTTTTAGTTGCATATTTGCCCTGCTTGATCCTTTGTGGGTTCTCATAACAGTACATGTACCATGAATCCTCTTAATATGCCTTGGTTGTTGATATTACAAATTGCATTATGAGCATGATATGATTGATCAAACCTATGACAATGACCTGAGCATGTGGACTTTGACTAAGATACGTTAGAACCGACACTCTAGACAAATTGTCCTAGCGAGCTTGTTGGCCTTCCTTGGACTACATTTGCAAAAGTCTCTTGTTTTCTTCATGTGTGTGAACTCTCTTTGTGTACTAACTCTAGAACTTGCATTAATATCTTCTTTGAGGCCACGCTCACGACTTATGTGCATGACATTAATAGGATTGAGGCATTGTTTTTATTAACCTTTTTCATCCTTGGTCACCCTATTCATGTATCCTTTGCTTGAAGCCCGTTGTGCCTTATTGCCTATTCTTTGGAAACTCCACAAAAGCATACCGAGCCTATAAGTTCATCCTTCCCATCCGGGGATTAGGATAGTTGAATTGTTGTTGCTAAAGTGGATTTTAGCCAAGCTTGGGGGAGGTTATATATATGGTGGTTAGAAATGTGTATAAATTTGTAATGTGTCTCCTTTCCATGTGTCTTCTTTGACTTTCAAAAAAAAAAAAAAAAAAAAAAAAAGTCAAGTAAAAGAAAGGAGACCATGTCATATGTAAGGGTTAAGTTGTATGGGTTTGAAGGTTGAAATTCAATTAAAGGGTATTTTCGCTTGGTGTTGTCTTGGTAAGATCCTCTTCCCCGGATTTAGCTCATCGTGGCCTAAATACTCCTATGCCCTATGTTATACCTTGGCCCCATTACAACCTTGGAAAAGCCCTCATGATTTTTGTCGTGTGCATGGTCTTTAGTGGTGGAGATTAAGAACACTGTTGCAAGCTTATGGTAGTGTAGCATTCAAAGTTGAGAATTGATATTGAGTGAAACACATGCTTAAACACATGAGTGTGAGTGACTTGTTTTTTTCGATTCTGGTGAGGTCTTGAGTGAAGGAACTGATTGTACTCTTGTCATTGATTGAGAAGCATGCTAGGACGGAATTTGTTGTTTGTTTGGCCTTTCATGGTTATTGGTCATATGTCTTTTGGATAGAAACAACTGTTGCATATTCTGTGTACTCATTGTCATGCACTTGCTTGGGACAAGCAAGGTTCAAGCTTGGGGGATTTGATAGCATGCATTTAGGCTAGTTTAGGTCACGTTTATTTCTGCTATTTTGGTTTGTTTTGTTCATTTTCCTTTTAGTTTATTTGGTTTTAGTAGATTTGTAGTGTTCGGAGTCTACTCTTGCGTCTGTTTCATTTCAGGTTCTTTAGGAGGCATTTTTGGAGAATGTGAGCTTCAATACGAAGATTTTCGAGTAGTGGGCTCGAAGGGATGATGCCAATGTCAAGTGTGCGGATGACAAGAAGGAGGCGGGACTAAGGAATCAATCTCTCTCGTCTGAAATTCCTGGGCGTTGGTCCAACTTGTAAAACTTCGTTCTCCCTGCTCAGACCTCCAAATGCAATGATTCCAACTCGAGGAGTTAGATCTACGAGTCTAGTTTGCCTCCTCAAAATTTCAGACCAAAATAATGAGTGAGCAGAAAGTTATGACATTTCTCCTGAAGTGTCACAGATGGAGGTGTCGAGACCCGGCCGAGTTTCGGCCCGAGTCAGGAGCCACCTCAAGACGTCAACTAGGAACAACTCGGTCGTGACCCGACCGAGTTTGTGCCCGAGTCACCCAAGGAAGTTAACTGAGAACAACTCGGTCCAGACCCGACCGAGTTGCCTCTCGAGTCAGCCCAAGAGTTGTTAACTGAGAACAACTCGGTCATGACCCGACCGAGTTATCGCTCGAGTCAGCGACGCTGACTGAAACTCGGCCCGTGACCCGGCCGAGTTTCTGGACCGAGTCGGGCTACTTGTTTTGTCTCCGACTTGTTTTGTTCCTTGGGTCGTTTGCTATTTCGAGGGGGTATAAAAGACTTGTAAAAACTTCTATTTGGGAGACCGAGCAGCTGCATCTATGTTTTTCTAGATCTCAAAAACCCTAGGGGAAGATTTTGGAGATTTTGCTACATTGGATCGTTTGAGAATCGAATCTCTTTTGGAATACAATTGGTATGTTGTCTCTTTCAATGAATTTGATTTCTCTTTCTCTCATGTCTAGCTAAACCTTCTTTTCTAGGGTTGGGTGAACCCAATGGTGAATTAGGTAGGTTTGATTGCGGTATTTGATTGAATTAATATGTGAATGAGATTTGATTCTATCCTAGGATGCTTAATGACCTAATTGATTCGTAATTAGGATTTCTATTGGAATTTGAGACCGAAAGGAGAAAATGATAATAGAAGATTGATACATGATAGATCCCTAGGATAGAACTTGAGGATTATTTGTGCGAAAGTGACTTAATCCCTCTTGTGGTACTTGACTATCGAATTGATTTTTGGATGAGTAGATTCCGCGGAGCGCGAAAGCGAATGTTGTTTCTATTTGTTCATTGATCTTTATAGAACTTAATGGACCTTAATGAGATTAGCTTTGTGCGAAAGTGACTGCTAGTCGAGTCTAGGTACATGCACTATTCGTCTGAAAAGAGGTAGTGTTGACATTAGATAGTGAGTCCTTCAAATAACATTCATATTGAAATCTAATCAGATATTGTCTAGAATCTACCGAAACACCATTGTGGGGATCCTAACCTTGGAAGCTTTTTCCCAACTGATAATTCACTTTTACTTGACATTTGTTACCATTGAAACCGAATTGCAAACCTTTCTTGTCTACGACTTAGTCTATTAGTTGATCTAGCAATTGATACTACTTCATAGTCCCTGAGTTCGACACCTTGGTACTACAACCGAACCCGTACACTTGCGGGGTAGGATTTGGACCTATCAAGTTTTTGGCGCCGTTGCCGGGGACTATTGCTAGTATTGGTTGTTACACGCAACCGGTAGATTAGATCTTATTTTGTTTTTGACTTTGTTTCTTTTGTCTTTGGTTTTAGATATTGTTCTCACTCCTATGCGAAGAGCCCTGAGCGCTGGTGAATTCTACGAACCAGATCATGAACCCGAGCGTGGTTTTCACAAAAGAAGAGGAGAGCAGGAAGAAACTAGAGCCCGAGCAATGGATGAGGCGGCACAACAGCAACAACAACAACAGCGGGAGTTACTGCAACAACAACAGCTACAACTGCAAGAGTTGCAACAACAGCTACTGAATCAGCAACAGGAGATGCAACAGTTGTTGAATGTGCCTCCGCCCATGACATTGGGTGACTACTTGACATTTGTTACCATTGAAACCGAATTGCAAACCTTTCTTGTCTACGACTTAGTCTATTAGTTGATCTAGCAATTGATACTACTTCATAGTCCCTGAGTTCGACACCTTGGTACTACAACCGAACCCGTACACTTGCGGGGTAGGATTTGGACCTATCATCTCTTCTATAGCCTCTTGGTTGAATCCCTCATGGCAAGGTTTTAACCTTTGACCATTAACCTTGAACACCTTATAAGTCATCCCATCATAAAAATCAACCGTTCCATGTGGAAAAACGCGAGCAACAACATAAGGACCTGTCCATCTAGAACGGAGCTTCCCTGGGAAAAGTTGCAGGCGAGACTGAAATAGTAGGACTTTGTCCCTAACTTTAAAGTCCTTTCTCAGAATGTTCTTATCATGCCAAGCCTTGGTCTTCTCCTTGTAAATGACTGCGTTGTCATAGGCATCCAGTCGCAGTTCCTCCAACTCTTACAGCTGCAGTTTGCAAAATTCTCCAACTTCATCAATTCGCATGTTACAGTTCTTTACAGCCCATAATTCCTTGTGCTCCAGCTCCACCGGAAGATGGCAAGCTTTTCCAAACACCAATCTATAAGGCGACATCCTAATAGGAGTTTTGTAGGCTGTACGATAAGCCCACAAAGCATCATCTAATCGCAGGTTCTAATCCTTCCTATTCGGAGCGACTGTCTTCTCAAGAATGATCTTGATCTCTCTATTGGACACTTCAGCTTGCCCATTATTCTGTGGATGGTAGGCAGTGGAAACTCTCTGCGTGACATGATATTTCTTTAATAGCGCACTCACAGTCTTGTTACAGAAGTGAGTCCCCCTTTCACTTATCAAAGCCCTTGGGATTCCAAATCTAGAAAAGATGTTTTCCTTCAGGAAACCTACCACAACTTTAGAATAATCAGTCCTGGTGGCCTTCTCTTCCACCCACTTGGAAATGTAGTCCACCGCAAGCAGAATATAGAGGTTCTCGAAAGAACTAGGAAAGGGTCCCATAAAGTCAATGCCCCAAACATCAAAAATCTCACAAAAGATTAATGATGATTGTGGCATCTCATTCTTTCGAGACATATTCCCAACTCTCTAGCATCGATCACAAGACTTACAAAAGGCATATGCATCCCGAAAGATGTGTGGCCAATAAAATCTTGCGTCCAACACCTTCCTAGCAGTTTTATTTGCCCCAGAGTGACCCCCATATGCATGAGAATGACAAAAAGTTAAGACAGATTGTACCTCATTATCCGGAAGACATTGACGGATTACCTGGTCAACACAGTGCTTCCAAAGATAAGGGTCATCCCACACATAGAATCTAAACTCACGCCGCACCTTGTCCTTTTGTGCCTTAGAATAATTAGGCGGGAATTCTCCTAAAACAAGGAAGTTCACCAGATGGGCTTGAATGTGCGCACCTCGAGCAGCGTCTCTTCTGAACCAAACCTGGAATCCAAGTCAGAGGCCAAACCGCGATCGCGGATTGGGACCCACGGTCGTGGATTTTCTTCTATAGAATTAACGATGCAGACTGATTCTCCAGGGACCAATCCGCGGTCGTAGAAAATTTTATGTGGTCGCGGATTTGCTTCTGTAGCAATTTCGAGGAGGGTGTCGTCAGGAAAATTACCCTGAATCTGGGTCTGCGTCTCGGGCTTGTCTTTTTCATGCACAAGTCTGCTCAGGTGATCTGCCACCAAACTCTCAGCTCCCTTCTTGTCTCTAATCTCCACATCAAACTCACTAAGCAGCAAAATCCATCGAATCAATCTTGGTTTGGCTTCTTTCTTCGTCATTAAATAATGAAGAGCTACATGGTCGGTGTAGATAATCACCTTGGTGCCAAGTAGGTATTGCCTAAATTTCTCAAAAGCAAATACAATAGCTAGCAATTCCTTTTCAGTGGTGGAGTAGTTCCGCTATGCTCCATTCAAAGTCATGGAGGCATAGTGAATCACATGAGAAGCTCTTGCTTCTTTTTGCCCAAGAACCGCTCCAATAGCATAATCACTAGCATCACACATAATCTCGAAAGGGCAAGACCAATCCGGTGCCTGAATAATTGGTGCCCTAGTGAGGCGAGCCTTCAATTCATCAAATGCCTTCTTGCACTCATCACTAAGCTCAAAATTCACCTCCTTCTTCAGCAGTTCACATAGGGGTGATGAGATCTTGGAAAAGTCTTTAATAAACCTGTAGTAGAAACCTGTATGGCCTAGAAAAGAACGCACTTCACGTACATTAGTAGGATAAGGCAAAGACTGAATTATATCAATCTTTGCCTTATCGACCTCAATACCCTTAGATGATACTATATGTCCTAGCACAATGCCTTGTTCGACCATAAAGTGACACTTTTCAGAATTAAGAACCAAGTTGGTTTCTACACATCTTTTAAGCACAAGTGATAAATGGTCTAAACATGCATCTAAGCTATCACCATGAACTGTGAAATCATCCATAAATACTTCAATAAAATGTTCCACATACTCAGAAAAAATGCTTACCATACATCTCTGAAAAGTCCCAGGTGCGTTACACAACCCAAATTGCATCCTGCGGTATGCAAAAGTACCAAAAGGACATGTAAATGTCATCTTCTCTTGATCCTCTGCTATGGCCACTTGAAAATAACCTGAGTATCTATCCAGAAAACAGTAATATGGGCGACCAGCAAGTCGCTCAAGCATTTGATCAATAAAGGGTAAAGGAAAGTGATCCTTTCTAGTTACCTCATTCAGCTTACGGTAATCAATGCATACTCTCCATCCTGTTTGCACTCGGGTGGGAACCAACTCTCCTTGCTGATTCTCTACAACTATTATGCCTCCCTTCTTAGGAATAACATGTGTAGGACTCACCCATTTACTATCAGAAATAGGGTAAATCATACTTGCTTGTAGGAGCTTCAACACCTCCTTCTTTACCACCTCCATCATTGGTGGGTTGAGTCTTCTCTGCGGCTGCCTAGATGGCCTAGCTTCTCCCTCCAGTAGAATCATATGCATACATGTAGTGGGACTAATCCCCTTGATGTCGGCAATGGTCCATCCCAAAGCTGTCTTGTGCTCCTTGAGCACTACCACCAATTTCTCCTCTTGGTCCTTGGAGAGCTTGCTAGAGATAATGACCGGTATGTGTCATCCTTTCCAAGGAAGGCATACTTGAGGTGGTCTGGCAGCTGCTTAAGGTCAATCTCTGGTGCCTGCACAATAGAAGGCAAAAGCTTCTCGCTTGGCATTGTTAGTGGAATGGGGCCAACGCTCAAAGGATTGAGAGGTAGCTTACCATAGGCATCCAATTGAGCCACAATTTCCTGCAGCTTAGTAGATAAAGCAAAATCTGCATGTGGATCTACTATCTCATTCTCTAAAATAGATTGTAACTCATCCGAACAAGTAATATCAAAGACATTTTGTACAATAGGATCAAGTACATCAATAGAGCATAGAGAATGATCATCAATGGGGTGTTTCATAGCATCATAAATATTGTATTCCACCTTCTCCCCATCGAATTCCATAATAAGGGTTCCACTACTTACATCAATCTTTGTGCGGGCTGTTTTCAAAAATGGCCTACCTAACAGTATAGAGGCTACATGCTTATCATGATCCATATCCAACACAAAGAAGTCCGCAGGAAAAATCAGATTATCAACCATCACAAGAACATCTTCAACTACCCCTTTCAGGTATACATTAGATCTATCAGCCAATTGAACAACTATTCCTGTTTCATGCAATGGTCCTAATCCTATTGATTCATACAAGGAATAAGGAAAGATGTTTATAGATGCACCTAGATCTAGCATGGCTTTTTCAAATTTAGTGTCACCTATTACGCATGGAATACTAAACATGCCAGGATCACCACACTTCTTAGGCATACGCCGTTGAAATACAGCAGAGACATGTTCGCTTACCTTAATCTTTTGCTTTCCCTTCAATTTCTGATTTCTTTTGATGGTACACAGTTCTTTCATAAATTTAGCATAGCGAGGAATACTCTTGACAAGTTTGAGTAAGGGAATGTTCACCTCGCATTTACTGAAGGTCTCGAAGATCTCCTTGTTGTTCTCCGGCCTTCTAGTGTCCTTCCGCGCCTCAGGGAATGGCACAAGTGGCTTTTGGGAGCCGAGGGGAGGAAAATTCGGACGCACATAGTCGTCCTGGACATCAGTGGGAAATCTGCGATCGCGGTTTGGGACCCGTGGTCGCGGATCGGCTTCTGTAATTTCTTGACTTCTAGTGGAAAATTCGCGGCCGCGGTTTTCCATCCGCGGTCGCGGATTTTGACGCTGCTCCTATTTTGGATTTTCGTCTTCCTGCAGCAAGGTTTCTGACATCAATCTGCGGTCGCGGTTTTCCACCCACGGTCGCGGTTTTGTGCTCTGTTCAGCGTTTGCAGTTTTGACTCCGTTTTCAGCATCTGTCTCTTCCAGTGGTTCGCCCCTTTTAGATAAGGGAGCGACATTCAGCTGTTTACCACTTCTCAGTATCACCGCACTGACATTCTCTCTCGGGTTCACTACCGTTTGAGATGGTAGTTTCCCCGAATCCCTTGCCTTCAACTTGCTCAAAGCTTGAGCGATTTGTCCAACCTGATTCTCAAGATTTTGAATGCTTGATCTAGTCTCCTGATTTTGTTAAACCATAGTATTTTGTATCGATGAAATGCTCTGGTCAAGAGACTTGATCATGTCTTCAACGGACATAGGGGGACCTGAATTTTGTCCATGTGGTCTTGGGTTGAATGGGGGTCTATGATGAGCTCCTTGTGGTTGAAATTGTTGTTGCTGCGAAAATTGCTGAGCGTTTTGTGGATTCCCATATCTCAAGTTTGGGTGATCTCTCCACCCTGGATTGTATGTGTTGGAGTATGGGTCATAGCGAGGTCTTGGAGGACCGAAACCTCCCACAGCATTAACCTCAGCTTCAGGCTCTTGAAGTTGTGGACAAGCATCCGTAGCATGGTATGCATCAGCACAAATTCCACAAGCACTGACTTGTTGAGAGGTTCCTTTCAGCATGAATCTCTTCATCATGTCCTTCATCTCAGCCAGCTCAGAAAGTAGAGCGGATGGTGAGGAATCAGCAGCACTCACTCCATGAGCATTTGTCTTCTTGTTGAATTGTCTTGACCCTTTTGAGAGCTCAGAAAACAACTCAAAGGCTGTAGCTGTCGTCTTATTGAGAATGTTACCGCCACAAGCAGCATCCACAATTCGACGCTCATCATCCATCAGACCACCTTATAAGTAGAGAATCAAGACCTGGTCAGAATAACCATGATAGGGGCAACTTGAGCATAGCCTCTTGAAGCGCTCATAGTACTCATACAAAGTTTCACCAGCCTGTTGCTCAATATTGCTTATGCTCTTTGATAGGTGTCATTTCATACACCTTTACTAGCAATTATTAGCATTATTTGGAGGAGTTTATGATCAGATTTGAGGCTAAGTCTATAATCCAGAAGATGTGGAGAGAATTGAAGATATCCAGGGATTTACATCTTAGATGGAGATGATGAAGATGGATGAGGATCCGCTTGAAGACTAATTGGAGAAGGCTACTAACACTTGGTAGTATAGAAGAGCGGAAGAGAAGAAGAAGAGCTGAAGAAAGGAGTGGGCGAACTGATACCGCCCCGCGCCAGAGCCACCGTGACCCGACAGTGGGTCTCAGAGAAGAGCTGGTCGCGCCAGAAGAATCCACCGCCCCGCGGTGGATCTCACCGCCCCGCGGTGGGCACACGTAACGCCTCGCGGCCAGAAGACATTATTTCCTTTTATGCATTTTTGGACTTTCTTATTTCTATTATTTTTATTTCCCTTGCTATTTTCGTTAGGTTAAACTTATTTCCTAAGCCTATTTAAGACCTCTTTCTAGGTTAAGAGGCAGACATATAATTTTTACATCAGACTTTTAGCATCGTTGTTTTCTTTCTCATTAGGGTTTCATTTGCATCTGAATGGAGCACTAATTTCCCTTTGTTCTACTAGACGTTTGAAGCAATACAGTTGATGTGTTTGTGAGATTTCTATTCCTTGTTCCTATTCTTATATGTGTTGGTTTGATTTTCTTGGTTATATTGAATATTGATTCATTGTTATTCTTCATAGCCTGATCAACTAGGTTGAGTAATATTTATCAATTACTAGGTGATGCTTGCAAATCAAACCCTGCAAGTATACGGGTTCGATTGTAGTACCAAGGTGTCGAACACGGGGACTAAGTAGTACCAATTGCTATTCCAACTAGTAGACCAAGTCAAAAAGGCAAAGACGGAGAGTTTGTGATTGAATTATCAAGCTAACAAGTAACAGAAAGTTATCAATAAGAGAAACGACTTCTAAGGTTAGGATTCCCAATATGATGTTTCAGTAGATTTTAAATGATATCTGATTGGATTTCAAATTGAATGTCGTTTGAAGGACCGACTATCTAATGCCAATACTACCTCTTTTCAGACGACAAGTGTACGTACCTAGACTCGACTAGCAGTCATTCTCGCACAAAGCTAGTCTAGTCTAGATCCTTTACGTTCTTTAAAGATCAATAGATAAATAGAATCAACATTCGCTCTCGCGCTCCGCTGAATCTACTCACCAAAGATCTACTACGATAGTAGAAGTACCACAAGAGAAGTTAAATCGCTCTCGCGCAAATAATTCTCAAGTTCATTCCTAGGGATCTAAAATGAATCAACAATTGCAAACTCACTTTATCAAAACCCTATTATCATCATCTCCTCTCGGACTCAGATGCTAATAGGATTCCCAATTATAATCAAATTAGGGCATTAAGCAACCTAGGAACGAATCAAACTTCATTCAAATCTCCAATCAACCAAACATCATCATACAAACATACCTACTACATCATAGGGTTCGCCCAACCTTAGAATTAGAGAATTAGCTAGACATAGAGAAGGGAGAAATCAAATCCATTGCAAAAATCAACATACCGAGTTGTCTTTCAATACGATTCAACTTCACACGAATCCAAAATAGAGAATTCTCCAAAGTCTTCCACTTAGGGTTTTCTTTTTTGGGAGTGTTCTTCACAAAAATCGCATACAAAAAAAACTAAATCCATGTCCCCCCCTTAACCAAATAGCAACTGTAGGCGTTTCAGCAGAAGGGAAAAACATTACGGACGCCGACTCGGTCAACAACTCGGTCGAGTTGTTGACCGAGTTGTCGTCTGTTTTTCCCTTTCCTTCAAAACTCGACCCAGTTCGCTAACTCGGTCCATAACTCGGCCGAGTTGTGTACCGAGTTGTTGTCTGTTCCAACATGTGTTGCTGACTCGATCAACAACTCGGTCGAGTTGTTGACCGAGTTGTTTTCTGTTGCTCCCCTTCAGCATCACTAGCTCGGGCCCGATGACTCGGTCTACAACTCGGCCGAGTTGTGGGCCGAGTTTTCCTTTGTCTTCACTAGCTCGACCAAGCTTCCATTTCGAACTCTCCTCGTTTGATCTTGGCACTTGTATTTCGACCTTGGATCCATCCCTTCGAGTCGTCCACCCGAACATCTTCACTGGTAGCTCGATTTTCTTCAAAACGCCTCCAAACGATCCTGAAATCACAACAACACGAGAGTAGACTCCAAACACTACAAAATCTATGAAAACCAAATAAAACTAAAATAAAAAGGAGCAAAACAAACCTATTCAAGAGAAATAAACATGATCTAAACTAGCCTAAATGCATGCTATCAAATCCCCCAGGCTTGAACCTTGCTTGTCCCAAGCAAGCTCATGACAATGAGACCACAGAATACGCAATAGCTGTTTCTATCCAAAATACATATGAGCAATGACCATGAAGGGTCAAACAAACGACAAATTCTGTCCTAGCATGCTTCTCAATCAATGACAAAAGTACAATCAGTTCTTCCATTCTAGACCTTACTAGAATCAAAAACAAGTCACTCACACTCATGTGTTTAGGCATGTGTTTCACTCAATATCAAATCTCAACTTTGAATGCTAACTACCATAAGCTTGCAACAGTGTTCTTAATCTCCACCACTAAGGACCATGCACCTCTGTTATTAAAATCGAGATCTGAATCGTAAAATCGTGAGATTTTACGATCCAGTAGGAGGGGTCTGATCCGGATCGGGCTATAAAATCGAAAAATAGTAAAATCATATTAAAATCATGTAAAATCGTGTAAAATCGACTTAAAATCGTAGGATCTTACGACCCTTATAAAATCTTAAGATCATGTCTTTGTGGTTAAAATCGTATAAAATCGTATTAAAATCGTGTAAAATCGGCTTAAAATCGTAGGATCTTAAGATCTTAAGATCATGTCTTTATGGTTATTTAAAGTAAAATCGTGTAAAATCGGCTTAAGATCATGTCTTTATGGTTATAAAATCTTAAGATCATGTCTATTATGTATGAATTCTGAAATTTTGGTCATGTAATGTTTCATTTTATATTAGGAAACTTCCATTTATCGTACCTAAATTCTTGAATTTTTTATTTTATTTTTTATATTTATAATATATTATTTTTAATAAGTTTATAAAATCTTACGATTTTACGATCCGATCCGCAGGGCCTTTCGTGATCCGATCCTAAAATCTCGATTTTAATAACCTTGACATGCACACAACAAAAATCATGAGGACTTTTCCAAGGTTGCAATGGGGCCAAGGTATAACATAGGGCATAGGAATATTTAGGCCATGAGGAGTTAAATCCGGGGAAAAGGGTCTTACCAAGGCAACTCCAAGCGAAAATAACCTTTAATTGAATTACAACCTTCAAACCCGTACAACTTTACCCTTACATATGACATGGTCTCCTTTCCTCAAGAACTTAACTTCTTCTTCTTCTTCTTTTTTAAATTTTTTTTAATTTTTTTTTTAGAGAAGAAGTCAAATAAGAAAATGGAAAGGAGAAACATTACAAATTTATACACATTTCACATATCTAACCACCATATATGTAACTTCCCCCAAGCTTGGCTAAAATCCACTATAGCAACAACAATTCAGCTATCCTAATCCCCGGATGGGAAGGACGAACTTATAGGCTTGGTATGCTTTTGTGGAGTTTCCAAAGAATAGGCAATAAGGCACAACGGGCTTCAAGCAGGGGATACATGAATAGGATGGCCAAGGATGAAAAAGGGTAAATAAAAACAATGCCTCAATCCTTTTAATGTCATGCACATAAGTCGTGAGCGTGGCCTCAAAGAAGATATTAATGCAAGTTCTAGAGTTAGCACACAAAGAGAGTTCACACACATGAAGAAAACGAGAGGACTTTTGCAAATGTAGTCCTAGAAAGGCCAACAATCTCACTAGGTCATTTTGTCTAGAATGTCGGTTCTAAAGTACCTTAGTCAAAGTCCACATGCTCAGGTCATTGCCATAGTTTTGATCAATCATATCAAGCTCATAATACAATTGTAATATCAACAACCAAGGCATATTAGGAGGATTCATGGTACATGTATTGTTATAAGAACCCACAAAGGATCAAGTAGGGCAAAAAAATTGAAAACAAAAAAAAACCGGAAAAAAAATTGCAACTAATCATGCAAACTATATGCAATGCACAAAAAATTGAAAATACTCCTCTCCCCCAAGCTTAAAACCTACATTGCCCCCAATGTAGATAGTAAAAATTAAGGAAGAAAAAGTACTCACAATGAGACTACTCTTGTGGAAGTGGTGGAGGTCCGGGTTGCCAACCGGAAATGCGCTAGTCATCAAACTTCTCATTCAGTTGGTCCATGCGGGTATTCAAGCTTGAAAATTGGGCAGTCATATCCTGATGCATGGACTCAATCATAGCGTACAAGCGCAGATCATGGATGTGCTGACCCTCAGCAGTCGGATCATACTCATCATCATCCTCAACATCCTCCTCCTCATCATCTTCATCTTCTCCTTCATCTCCCATGGGGTCGTTTAGTAGGGCGGGTGGACCAACCTTCAACTGGTCATGAGATGGATCAAAGGGAAGGGGAGCGACTTTCCAATTTACGCATTGCTGGAGCGAGGTCCGCTCGGGGTTTGGGAGACGGAGTAGTCGCCCACCCGATGGAAGAGCCCAATACCAATTGTTGTGATATTTGTATAGCAACTTCATGTTGTTGAGCAACGCGAAGCCAATGGGCTGTGGGGGAGTACCATCACGGTGCCCGTCCAAATTGATGTTGAAATGCCGAGCCAGACGAGTCACCAACCCCCCTATAGCGATGTCCCCAACTACCTTGTTGCTCACCAAGCACAGATGACCCAGCAGAATTTATTTCATGGCCATACAAGTCCGCACAAATGATAATGACTTCTTTCTTGGCGACACTGTTCTTGCCACCATCACCGCGGCCAAAAATGGTATGTGCCATGAAGCGATGAAAGATTCTAAGGGCCGGGTTGCTTATGCTGGATGCCTTTGTCCTAGAAGCATCATAAACCCCTGATCCAATCTGGTCCCAGAATGTTGCAGCGCGACAGAAATCAACTTTGCTATCCCCCCGAGGAACCCATTCATCTTGGACGATAGGGAAACCGAATATAGCATTCACAGTCTCCAAATCTAGCCTCATGTATGTGTTCCCAAGTCGGAAAGTGCAGAGCCCCTCTGAGCATCTTTGGCCTCTCATGACCTGGGATTCAAAAGTGCTCAGGAATTCTAATGTGAGGCCCTTATACATCGGCTCCTGAAAATGAAGGAATTCTGTACAGCCCAAACGTCCAGCCAACCACTCAATATCGCCCCTGATACCCAAAACTTCTAGCAACTCAAAATCCAGAAATCGAGTGGGGATCAACTTCCTTTGCTTGATAAGCTCGAAGTGGGTGATGTGCTTTTGCGATGTGAAGTTGATACCAAGGGACTCGGGAGAGTCCTCTCCAACACGAGGAGGAGTAGGAAGAGCCCTAGAGGAAGACGCAGACGCTTGTCTTTGTCGTTTGGGAGCCATGATCAAATCTTGTACCTACACACAAAAGACAAGCACTACCAAGGCAAGGTAAAACCACAAATATGTCATCCCGGCAAGGACGACCAACAACAGTAGAACA
This sequence comes from Rheum nobile, assembly GCA_027886185.1. Classification (NCBI taxonomy): domain Eukaryota; kingdom Viridiplantae; phylum Streptophyta; class Magnoliopsida; order Caryophyllales; family Polygonaceae; genus Rheum; species Rheum nobile. The sequence goes on from WOAB01000660.1 coordinate 56,313, forward strand.
AAGTTTACCAACAAAGCCCCCACAAGAAATTCAAATAAAGGTAGACAACGATTTTACACGTGGACAAAACGACAAATTCAACCCACGGTTCAATTTGACACGAAATTCCCGCGCATAAAATTGTGTCTATCAAAGTGAAGGCACAAATCAAGTAATCTAACCAACGAATACCCTCAATGTAATCAATATTCATCCCCAATTCAAGTAATTTCATCAATTTAGCACAAAAACCTTAGAAATCAATTAAGCCAAAAGGGGAAAAATTGTACCAAATTAAATCTCCAACGGGTCTTCACAGGTGGTAGTGGTGGATGGTGAGGTGGTGGATCGGTGCTGCTGGTGAAGGCGACTCGTGGAAGGAGGAGCTGGCGGTGGGAGGTATCGGAGTGGGGAGCGAAGGGTGGGAAGTGGTGGCGAGTGTGGATCTGGGTGGTGATCGGAGAGCGAGCAGCGGCGGTGTGGTGGAACGACAGAGGCGGCGGGCGAGCGGTTGAGAGGAGTGAAGCGGCGAAGGTGAGGGAGAGAAACAGGGGGGCCGGTGGAAGGGCTGGAGGTGAGGGTTAAGGAGGCAGCGAAGGAAAATAAATGGGAAGGGAAAGAAAAGATTACAGGTTAGAAGCTCGGTCGAGCTTCACACCCCTTTTTTTATTATTAAGCAGGTATAAAAACTCGGTCGAGTTCTCGGCCGAGTTTTCGACTGGAAAGTGTTTATTTTCTTTTTTTTTGAAAAACAGAACGGAACTCGGTCCATAACTCGATCGAGTTCTAGGCCGAGTTCCTTTCTGTTGAAGCAACTCCATTTTTTTTTTTTTTTATTTTTTTTTTTTTTGTCTTTGCAAAATATGTAAGGAAGAGAAAACTTACCTGATGGGTTGCCTCCCATCCAGCGCTTGGTTTAGGTCATTAGCTTGACCTTCCGTCATCTTCTAAATAATCGGATCGAGGAGGAGGACGGAAACTGACTCCTCAATCGGGCTACTGGTGATGTACCTCTTCAGCCTATGCCCATTTACCTTGAAGACATCTCCTTTGTCATTGCATATTTCAATGGCTCCATGAGGAAATACCTTCATCACCTTGAAAGGACCACTCCACCTTGATTTCAGCTTACCAGGAAAAAGCCGTAGTCTTGAGTTGAATAGTAAGACAAGATCACCTTCTTTGAATTCCTTTGGAAGTTTGTGCTTGTCATGCCATCTTTTTGTCCTCTCTTTATAGATCTTGGTATTTTCATAGGCATCCAACCTCAACTCCTCAAGCTCTTGTAACTGAAGCATCCTCTTTTCTCCAGCTGCCTTCATATCAAAATTGAACAACTTAATTGCCCAATACGCTCTATGCTCAAGTTCCACCGGCAAATGACAAGTTTCCCATATATCAATCGGTAAGGTGTTGTGCCAATGGTAGTCTTGAATGCTGTCCTATAGGCCCAAAGAGCATCATCTAGCTTCATTGCCCAATCCTTCCGGGATCGGGACACAGTCTTCTATAAGATGGCCTTGATCTCCCGGTTAGAGACCTCGACTTGTCCACTTGTTTGTGGATGATATGGGGTTGCTATCCGGTGAGTGACACCATATTTCCTCAGCAAGCTCTCAAACTTCTTTTCAATGAAATGAGATCCACCGTCACTTATTACAACTCTTGGAGTCCCAAACCTTGGAAAGATCACCTTATTAAAGAACTTGGACACCACTCTTGAGTCGTTTGTCGGTGAGGCGATGGCTTCCACCCACTTGGACACATAATCCACCGCCACAAGAATATACTTGTTAGAGCAGGACGGAGGAAGTCAATTCCCCACACATCAAAAAATTCAACCTCTTGAATGTTGTTAAGAGGCATCTCATTCCTCCTAGAAATGTTGCATGTACGCTGACACGCATCACAAGAAGCAATAAAATGATGCACATCCTTAAACATAGAAGGCCAATATAGAGCTGAATCCAGGATCTTAGTGGTCGTCTTTGATGAACTTGCATGACCCCCACATGGTAGAGAATGACAATGAGTGATAACACTCTCTACCTCCACCTCAGGAATACATCTTCTAATAACCCCATCGGTACACCTCTTGAAAAGGAATGGCTCATCCCAAAAGTAATGTCTAACGTCTGATAGAAACTTCTTCTTTTGTTGAAAAGACATACCAATGGGCAACTCATTGCACACAAGATAGTTCACAAAGTCAGCATACCATGGCATTATATATGATGAGAGTTGTAGGAGCTCTTCGGTTGCCCTGAAAAGGTGATCATCAGGAAAGGAGTCATCAATAGGAAGCTCATTGCTAGTACACCACATCTGCTCTTGTCTCAACCGGGACAAGTGGTCAGCCACCATGTTCTCTGTTCCCTTTTTGTCCCTAATTTCCAAGTCAAGTTCCTGAAGAAGCAGAATCCAGCAAATCAGCCTTGGCTTAGCATCTTTCTTACTCAACAGATATCTCAAAGCAGCATGATCGGTATATACAATGACTTTGGCTCCAACAAGGTAGGATCTGAACTTCTCAAAAGCAAATACAACAGCTAGCAGCTCCTTCTCTGTGGTAGCATAATTCACCTGAGCTTCATCCAAAGTCCTACTAGCATAGTAGATAGCATGAAGTTTCTTATCCTTCATTTGCCCCAACACAGCTCCCACAGCATAATCGCTTGCATCACACATAACTTCAAATGGGAGGTTCCAATCAGGGGCTTGCATAATAGGTGCCGAGATCAATGCATGCTTCAACCTGCTAAAAGACTCATGACACTCCTGGGAAAAAATGAACTCAACATCCTTCGAGAGCAGGTTAGTAAGCGGTTTGGCAATTTTAGAAAAATATTTTATGAAGCGCCTATAAAAACCTGCATGCCCTAAGAAACTTCTTACCCCTTTTACCGAGGTAGGTGGTGGCATTCCCTCAATGACTTCTACCTTAGCCTTGTCAACTTCAATTCCACGGCTAGAAATCATATGACCAAGCACAATTCCTTCACTTACCATGAAGTGGCATTTCTCCCAATTAAGTACAAGGTTAGCTTCTTCACAACGCTTCAAAACTCTAGACAAGTTAGCTAGACAGGCATCAAAAGAAGTATCGTATACCGAAAAGTCATCCATAAACACTTCCATGATGTCTTCAATAAAATCAGAGAAAATTGCCATCATGCATCTTTGAAATGTGGTTGGAGCATAACATAACCCGAATGGCATTCTCCTATAAGCAAATGTGCCATAAGGACAAGTAAATGTAGTTTTCTCCTGGTCATCGGGGTGGATAGGGATTTGGAAAAATCCACTATAGCCATCCAAATAACAGAAGTGGGTATGCTTAGCCAACCTTTCAAGCATTTGGTCGATGAAGGGAAGAGGGAAGTGATCTTTTCGGGTTGCTTTATTGAGTTTCCTGTAGTCAATACACATTCTCCAACCCATGACTGTTCTTGTAGGAATTAGCTCATTCTTTTCATTTTTCACCACAGTCATTCCTCCTTTTATAGGTACAACATGCACAGGACTCACCCAAGGACTATCAGAAATAGAGTAAATAATGTCGGCATCTAACAATTTCAGTACTTCTTTTCTAACTACTTCTTTCATGTTCGGGTTAAGTCGTCTTTGATGCTCAATAGAAGGCTTATGGTCATCTTCTAGCAAGATTCTATGCATGCACAAAGAAGGATTTATCCCTTTCAAGTCATCAATGGTATATCCTATGGCCTTGCTATGCAACTTAAGTTCTCTCAATAGTTTTGCAGTTTCCTCATCACTTAAATTTGCATTCACAATCACAGGATATGTAGAGTTAGGGCCTAGAAATTCATACCTCAATAAGGAAGGAAGAGGCTTCAGTTCTACCTTTGGTGCAGCAAGAGGCTCCTCTCCTTCACCTTGCACATCAACTTCTAATACATCAACCAAGGTCATTTCCATCTCATCAATGGATGTCTCAGGATGGCACAGAATTTCCTCAATGGGGTCTTTAGTGGCCACAGACATCATCATTCCTTGAGTTTCCCTGTCTGTAAGATCTAACTTGCACAACTCATCTTCAAAGCTAGGTTGCTTGATAGCTTTAGTGAAATTAAATTCAATTTTCTCCCCCTAATAGAAAAAGAAAGAACACCCTCTTTCACATCAATAAGAGTCTCAGCAGTAGGTAAGAAGGGTCTTCCTAATATTATAGGAACAGGAAAATCAGCTTGTATATCAAGAACAATAAAATCAACAGGTACATAGAACTTACCAACCTGGATAGGAATGTCCTTAAGGATACCTGTAGGGGACACGGTAGATCTATCAGCCATGAAGAGCGTCATATCCACATGTTGAGGTTCACCTAGGTCCAGCTTCTTGCAAATGGATAGAGGAATCAAGCTCACGCTGGCTCCCAAGTCACACAAAGCATTGTAAGTGCAATTGCCAATCACAATAGGAATACAAAAGCTACCTGGGTCTCCAAGCTTAGGAGGCAACCTATTTTGGACAAGGGCGTTGCAGTCTTGATTGAGGGACACTTGTTGGCAACCTTCTATTTTCCTCTTGTTTGACAAGATCTCCTTAAGGAACTTCACATAAGCAGGCATTTGTTGAAGAGCATCTGTGAATGGAATGTTGATGTAGAGCTTCTTCAACACTTCAAGGAATTTCCCAAATTGCTTCTCAGTTTGAGCTTTGGCCTTTCTTTGAGGAAATGGGAGAGGAGGCTTGAATGGAGGAGGTGGAATGTAGGGAGCTTCCTTCTCCTCCTCTCCATCATCTTGAAGTTTAGGTTCCTTGGGTTTAGGATCCTCCAACTCCTTTCCACTCCTTAGGGTCACAGCATTCAACTGACCCCTTGGATTCACTTCAGGATGCCCAGGCAATTGACCACTTGGTCTTGGAACGTTAGCATCTTGTTGAGCTAATTGTTGCTCTACAATTTTCATATTCTTCCCTTGAGAACGCACCTCATCAGTCAAAGTTTTCATGGAGGTAGCAAGATTCTCAATAGCGGTCTCCCAAGAAGGCTTTTGTGAAGGCTGAGAAGCTTGGCCTTGGTATGGTGGAGCTTTAGGTTGAAAACCAGGAGGTGCTCTTTGTGGTGCTTGGTTATTAGCATAGGAGAAGTTAGGGTGATTCCTCCAACCAGGGTTATAGGTATTAGAGTAAGGATCATTCCTAGGGCCCCTGTTGAAGTTATTCATGTAATTCACCTCTTCCTCTTGTGGCTCGTCCCTAGAAGCAAACACTTGGCAAGATGATATAGTATGATCACCTTCCCCACAGAATTGACAAACCACACTTGAGACACCCTGAGAAGAACTTCCCTCTTTCTTAGGCTGAGACCCACTCATCTTTAATTTTAGCTGCTTAATCTCATAAGCCATGGCCTCCATTCTTGCTTGTTGGCTTATTTCATTGTCAACCTCATAAAGACCACCTGTTCTCTTAGAGCTTGGAATAGATCGAGCATCATTATAATAGTGAGTGTGTTGGGCCATATCCTCGATCTTCTCCCAAGCATCATCAACATGCATCTTCATGATAGTGCCCCCAGACGAGGCGTCTATGAGCAACCTAGTAGTGTTGTCCACGGCATTATAGAAGGTGTGAAGCAACACCCACTTGTCTTGCCCATGGTGAGGACACAACAACAATAGCTCTTTAAACCTCTCCCAACCTTCATAGAGTGATTCCCCATCCTTCATCTGAAATGAACTGATCTGATTTCTCATCTCTACTGTCTTCTTCGGAGGGAAATACTTGTTTAGGAAGGCTTTAGCCAACTCATCCCATGTTGTGATAGTGCCTTGAGGCAGGGCCTTGAACCATGCTTTAGCCTTGTCTCTCAAAGAGAATGAGAAGGCGCGCAAATAAAGCGCGTCATTCGAGACATCATGAATCTTCACCGTATCCATAAGCTCTAGAAAAGTGTTGAGATATTGGTGAGGATTCTCGGATGGAAGACCTCCAAACTGATTTTGCTGAACCATATTAATCAGAGATGGCTTCAGCTCAAAATTCTTGGCTTGAACTGGAGGTCGGACCACACCAGATGTGGGCCCTTGGTGACGAGGCAGCACATAGTCACACAATGTCATCGACGGTTGCGCATTCAACAACTGTTGTTCCTGTAATTGCAATTGCAGTTGTTCTAACTGTTGTTGTTGTTGTTCTACCAACAACCGCTGCTGTAAAATTTCTTCCTCTCTCTCCATTTCTCAGGCCCTTGATTCTCTTTGCTCTCTTCTTCTTCTGTGAAAAGCACGCTCGGGTTCAGGATCGTTGTGTAGTTCACCGACGCTCAGGGCACTTCGCATATGAGTGAGAACAAATCTGAGACAATAGACAAAAGGAGAAAGGTCAAAAAACAAAATAGGACTTAGTCTACCAGTTGCGTGAAACAACCAATACTAGCAATAGTCCCCGGCAACGGCGCCAAAAACTTGATGCTTGCAAATCAAACCCCGCAAGTATACGGGTTCGATTGTAGTACCAAGGTGTCGAACACGGGGACTAAGTAGTACCAATTGCTATTCCAACTAGTAGACCAAGTCAAAAAGGCAAAGACGGAGAGTTTGTGATTGAATTATCAAGCTAACAAGTAACAGAAAGTTATCAATAAGAGAAACGACTTCTAAGGTTAGGATTCCCAATATGATGTTTCAGTAGATTTTAAATGATATCTGATTGGATTTCAAATTGAATGTCGTTTGAAGGACCGACTATCTAATGCCAACACTACCTCTTTTCAGACGACAAGTGTACGTACCTAGACTCAACTAGCAGTCACTCTCGCACAAAGCTAGTCTAGTCTAGATCCTTTACGTTCTTTAGAGATCAATAGATAAATAGAATCAACATTCGCTCTTGCGCTCCGCTGAATCTACTCACCAAAGATCTACTACGATAGAAGTACCACAAGAGAAGTTAAATCACTCTCGCGCAAATAATTCTCAAGTTCATTCCTAGGGATCTAAAATGAATCAACAATTGCAAACTCACTTTATCAAAACCCTATTATCATCATCTCCTCTCGGACTCAGATGCTAATAGGATTCCCAATTATAATCAAATTAGGGCATTAAGCAACCTAGGAATGAATCAAACTCCATTCAAATCTCCAATCAACCAAACATCATCATACAAACATACCTACTACATCATAGGGTTCGCCCAACCTTAGAATTAGAGAATTAGCTAGACATAGAGAAGGGAGAAATCAAATCCATTGCAAAAATCAACATACCGAGTTGTCTTTCAATACGATTCAACTTCACACGAATCCAAAATAGAGAATTCTCCAAAGTCTTCCACTTAGGGTTTTCTTTTTTGGGAGTGTTCTTCACAAAAATCGCATAAAAAAAAAACTAAATCCATGTCCCCCCCTCATCAAAATAGCAGTTGTAGGCGTTTCAGCAGAAGGGAAAAACGTTACAGACGCCGACTCGGTCAACAACTCGGTCGAGTTGTTGACCGAGTTGTCGTCTGTTTTTCCCTTTCCTTCAGAACTCGACCCAGTTCGCTGACTCGGTACACAACTCGGCCGAGTTGTGTAACGAGTTGTTGTCCGTTCCAACATGTGTTGCTGACTCGGTCAACAACTCGATTGAGTTGTTGACCGAGTTGTTTTTTGTTGCTCCCCTTCAGCATCACTAGCTCGGGCCCGATGACTCGGTCCACAACTCGGCTGAATTGTGGGCCGAGTTTTCCTTTGTCTTCACTAGCTCGACCGAGCTTCCATTTCGAACTCTCCTTGTTTGATCTTGGCACTTGTATTTCGACCTTGGCGCCATCCCTTCGAGCCGTCCACCCGAACATCTTCACTGGTAGCTCGATTTTCTTCAAAACGCCTCCAAACGATTCTGAAATCACAACAACACAAGAGTAGACTCCGAACACTACAAAATCTATGAAAACCAAATAAAACTAAAATAAAAAGGAGCAAAACAAACCTATTCAAGAGAAATAAACACGATCTAAACTAGCCTAAATGCATGCTATCACTAGGGTTTGCATATAGTGGAATACGAGTGCATATCTAGTAGCATACACGATTGTTGCATATAGTGGAATACGAGTGCGCAATTGTGAGTGAGAATCATTTGCACGTTAAGTAGTAAGGTTTTCTTCTATTTGCATGTATCCTATATCCTTGTGTGCATTGCTATTGTTTTATTAGTGGTAAGGTTTTCTTCCATTGATATTGTAGTAAGTACTACCAACAACTGTCTGAATTGGTAGTTAATCAAGATCAGGGTGGGAACAACCATAAGAATAGTGAAAGAACTTGGATTTAATAGATTTCTGTGATCAAATTACATCTCTGTATTGTGGATCTCGTTCTAGTGGAACTACTTTCCCCAATCATATTCTCAAATCAACTAAACTTGTTTACTTTGCTCTGCTTGATAACCAAAACCCCCTTTCCTTGTTACTTGTTAATCATAATTGCATACTTCATCAGATCTTCCCTGTGGGTTCGACCCTTACTTGCTTGCTATACATCTATTTAGTAGGTTGTTAGGACTTTTACTTTGACTAGGCCATTCAACGATATTTGCATTGCATATTTCGGCCACGTCAAATTTGGCGTCGTTGTCGAGGAAGTTTTTTGTTTTGTTGTGTGTTTTTGTGATTGATTTTGGTAGAGACATATCTTATGGTCGACACTCGTAGTACTGACTCTCCTCTAGCTGCTTTTGATCCAGAAATCGACAGATCTTTCCGTTCAAACCTATGCGATCAAGGAGAAGAAGAAGCCGAGGTTGAGACAGTTGAGACCGTTGAGCCAGTTGACATCCCTCCTGCTGCAATGGCCGAAACTCTGAGAGAGCTGATTGAACCGAACATTGGGGCACAACCCCCCTTGGCTGTCGTCATTCCTGCACTTGACGTAGGGGTGAACTTTTAGCTGAAATCTGGAGTTGTTGCTTATCTCCCGAAATTCCATGGTTTGAGTGGAGAGGACCCGATATCTCATCTGGGTAAATTCCAAAATGTCTGCATGACTATGAAGCCAAGGAATGTGACGGAGGATCAAATCAAGATGAGAGCCTTTGGTTTTTCTTTGCTAGACTCTGCTAGCGACTGGTATTATCACTTGCCACCAGGGACCATAGATACCTGGACTAAACTGCACAAGGCGTTTCTTGACAAGTACTTCCCAACAAAGAAGGCGAATGCTTTGAAAAAGGCAATTGCTAACATTGAGCAGGGTGCTGATGAGACGCTATATGACTATCTTGAGCGGTACAAGAGGCTTTGCTCTAGTTGCCCATTCCACGGATACGCCAAGCATGATCTTGTTCTCTACTTACACAATGGCATGCTCGATCAAGAGAGAAGAATGGTTGACGCTGCATGCGGTGGGAGCATACTCAATCTGACATCGGACGCAGCCATGGAGAGATTTCAGGAGATGAGTGAGAGTACCAGGAGCTTTGGTAAGACGTACCAGAGAAAGGCAGTCAATGTTGTGACTCCTGCAGGACCTAGCCCTGTGCTGAATGAGTTAGCTGAGTTGAAGGAGATGGTGAAGAGAATGGCGAACCAAAACACTCCTCAACAAGTCAAAGCATGTGGGATTTGCTGTGATCAATTCCACCCTACTGATACTTGTCATCAGCTTCAAGAGGAAGGTACTGCTGAAGTGAATGTTGTAGGAGGTTACGGACCCCCTAGACCGCAGTTTGGTGGACAACCCAACTACAATCCGAGAGGGCATGACCACCCAGGCTTCCGGTGGAGCGACCTACAAGGTGGTCAACAGCCGGCACAACAGCAATACCAGTAGAGAGCCCCATACCAACAGAGGCCTTTAGGCCAAAACTCTGGTGCTACTACTGAAGAGTTGCTAAAGACCTTGACTCAGCACTTCGCCACTCATGTGCAGACTACTGAGTCAAGCATAAAGAATATGGAGAGGCAGATTGGCCAACTGGCTGATGTTGTGACCAAGATTGACCAAAGGACATCTAATTCCTTGCCATCTCAGACCACAGTGAATCCAAGGGAAAATGTGAGTGCCATCACCCTCAGAAGTGGTAAGCAACTGGTCGTTCCTCCTATTGCTGGAAAGGAGAGCGAATTTGAGATGGAGAATATCGGTCACCGCCTCGCGGTGGACTCCACCGTGACCCGGTGGCGAGTTGGATCTGAGGCCAGTGAAGAGGCATGCATGTCACCGCCCCATGGCGACACTGACCGCGACCCGGCGGCAAGCATCAGTAATCCCACCGCGACCTCACCGCCCCGCGGCAATGACCACCGCCCCGCGGTGAGACTACCGCGACCCGGCCTCCAAAATCCAAGCGCCACCGAAGAGGTTTGCGTTGATAATTATGTTCGTCCGGTTTTTCCCCCTCTCGGTTCCGAGAAGCCACCAGCACATTTTCCCGAGGCGCTAAAAGCTAGAAGGGTCACCGACAACAATGATCTTTTTGAGACATTCCGAAACTGTAAGGTGAACATCCCTCTTCTCAAGCTTATTAAGGTTGTTCCTCGATATGCCAAGTTTTTGAAGGAGCTGTGCACCGTCAAGAGGACACAAAAGCTGAAGGTCCAGAAGAAGGTTCTGGTTGGTGAACATGTCTCGGCGGTATTTCAAAAGTGTATGCCTGAGAAGTGCAAGGATCCAGGTACGTTCACTATTCCTATTGCTATAGGTGAGCATCGATTTGAGAAAGCCCTGTTAGACTTCGGTGCCTCTATTAATGTTTTGCCTTACTCATTGCTTGAAGATTTAGGAGTAGGACATTTGCATGATACCAATATTGTGATTCAACTTACTGATGGTTCTTGTGTGCCTCCTAAGGGTGTTGTGGAATATATTCTTGTTAAGATAGGTCCCTTAATTTTTCCTGCTGATTTCTTCGTAATGGATATGGATTATGATGAGCAGGTTGCTCCTGTTATGTTAGGTCGACCTTTTTTGAAAACATCCATGACGAAGATTGATGTGGATAGTGGAACTTTAACTATGGAATTCGATGGGATAATTTTTTAGCATAATATTCATAAGGTCAACTCCATTGAATTGCCTACCCTTTGTTGCATTAGTGATATTGATAATCCTACTCAGGAAAATGTTAAGACTAGTGCAGTAGAGACCATAGTTGAATATTCTGCTATTGCTGAACCTTTTGATTTGCATGAGCATGATGTCTTACTTGATGTCATAGGAGAATCTACCCCCTCTACTTTGGGCACTTTCCCCCCTGCACTAACCATACAAGGCCGTAAGCCTTCATCTAGTGTCGTGCAGCATGATCAGGTTGAGCCATATCGGCCCCCACATCGCTCTAAGTATGGGGGAGAAGCTCCAAAGGAAGCAATTATGGAGTCAATGGCCAAGAGGGAGCATGGTCTAAGGTTCAAGCCTTTCCATGGGAAGTTCCAGCAGGAGGAGACAGTTAGGAGGATTCCGAAGGGATCCTGTTCTAGGTGGTAGTTGATTTGAAGTACGTCGAGCCAACGACGTTAACTAAGGCGCTGTCCGGGAGGCAACCCGAGGTAGTTTTCCTTAATTTTTCTTTTCTCCTAGATTAATTCTGTAATTCTTTTTGCTTTGTTTTGTTCGCCTGTCACTAACATTTCAGGTACGAAAGTAAATGGAGAGGAGACAGTGCTCCCAGTTACCTCACTGCGACCCGGTGACAAGTCCGCCGCCCCGCGGTGGATGTCTGCTATATTTCCTCCACTCCGGAAAAAAAAAAAAAGTGGTACATAAGAAATTGACGGATTGGGCCCCTTTTGGCCGAGTTTTCTCTTTGGGCCAATGTACATAACCGGCCCATCAACCCTTCTTCCTTTTCCCTTCCCTAACCTAGCCTCCACTCTCACAAACCTTCCATACCCAACACCCCTCTCAAGCTTTTCCAAGCCATTCCCCCATTTTCCTACCAACCCCTCTTGTTCTTGGTCCGAATCTAGCCTCCAATTACATTAACCTTGAGTTTCTTTGCCCAATTTGGAGTTTAGCCTCACAAAAGAGCCAAACACAAACTCCGCCGCCTCGCGTCACCCACCACCGCGTCGCCTGCCACCGCCCCGCGGCGACCCCCACCGCGACCCGGCGTGAAGTCCCAGTTACCCCACCGCGACACGGCGGCACATCCACCGCCCCGCGACGAGACTACCAGGCTGTGTGTTTTTCGCTCGTTTGTAAATCCTCTTTGGTCGCCCTTTGTTTTGAGCATCTCAATTCATTACTTATGGCACCTAGAGGTAGGAAGCAGGTCTCTACGAGGGATGAGAATGAGGTGTATAACGTTGTGAAGGAGAGGAAGGTGTTGGCTACTAAGTTCTTTGACAAGCCAACGTTGATTGAGTTTGGTATGTTGGAGTGTGTATCTCTTTGTTTAGCAGAGTGTGGCCTGGGGACCTTCCTAAACAAGTCCGCTGATGCTTACCCCGAGCTATACTACCAGTTCATCGCCTCTATTAAGAGGTATTCTGATGGTTCCGCCGACAAGAGGTTGACGAAGATCACGTTCACGTATAACGGTCGTGAGTATGCTTTGTCTGCTGAGTAGATTCGTGGTGCCCTGGGCATTACAAAGGAACCGTCTGATGTGTGGTATGGTGGTCTGGTGGTCTGATTGAGACGGATATGATGGAGTTTTGGGAGGCTGCCACGCATAGGAAGTTCAAGAAGGGCCAGGAGGTGAATTCGAAGTTGGTGAACCCTTGCTTAAGGTTGATCCACAAGGTATTGATGAGAGATTTCTTTGGCCATTCTGATGATGGTAAGGTCCCTCTGAAGGACTTCCAATGGTTTTTGAGCATCTTGTCTATTATTACGTACACCCCGTGTTGGGCTAGTCTTTTCTGAGTTCCTTGAAGAGGATTCGTGATGGTGAGCCACGTGATATTTGTGGGGGTGGTTTGATCACCCTTCTTTGTGCTGAGATTATTGCCACCGATCGTATTCCTCGGCATGTTGCTCATGCGGTGTATGACATGGCGCACATGAGAGTGTGCTCGATGCTGAAGCCATTGGGCAGGGATGGTGATTTAGTTTGGTCTTCATACGATGGTCACATTCTGATTCTTCCTCGGGTTTTCACTTATTACCCTTCATTTGCGGGATGGTGGATTCCCAGTGATAGCAGAGTTATGGCTGATGCTACCCATGTTGCTGCTCCTTCGGATCCGTTTGGAGAGGGTCCTAGTGCTGGTGCTACTGCTGCTGACTCTGTGGGTGAGGATACTCCTCTGCCTACCCAGTTTGATGCACCTTTGTCTTCTTATGGTCCTGCCACACCTTGGCAGGAGTTGTACGCAAGATTTGATGCATTCTCGGTGCAGCAGACTCACTGGAACACCCGAGTAGAGACTGGTCTACAGACTTGGCAGACCCAGTTCCGTGCTGATGTAGATGAGCGTCTGGATGCTATGGACGCTCATATGAGGGACTACTTTGGGAGGTTCCCACCACCACCACCATCCGGCCCACAGTGAGTTTATTTCTCCTTCCCCTATTTCATTTGATGTTCTCTTCTCTACATTGAGGACAATGTTCGATTTAAGTATGGGGGAGGGATTTAGACTATACTGTCTATCTAGCTAGTGTACATAGCTTTGTTTTCTGTAATTTTCATTCAAGTATTTCTAAAAAAAAAATCGAAAAAGCCAAAAAGATGTGAAAAGGCAATCAAAATCCTGGGATGAGCTGAAAACCCGAAAGGGCGGTTCAGGTAAAAAGTAGATAGTCCGACTGATATAGACCAGTGCAAAAATGGACTGGAGTGATGCGAGTATTTGTGAGATATCTAGCAAAATGATATGAGTGGCTAGGTGAAAACCCGAGAGGGCGCCTGGGCAAAATGAGCGTAAAGAAAAAAGAGTGATTTTAGGATCATTCTAGAGGTCGGCGTCATAAGAAATGGAGTCATAAGGAGGACTCGGGTATGCCACTCTGGAGCGATAAGGAGCTAGATTGGAGTTAGGATTAGAATAATCTTTGCATCACTTGTTTTGGTTGTCTGGAGCTGATGGTTGAGATGTTGTAGTTGTTGGTGTCATATTTTCTTGTACTTCCTGAGGCCTTGGTGTTTGATTGAGGGAGTAGGTTTATCATTAGCTTACTCGAGATGAGTAAAGGGCTAAGTATGGGGGAATTTGAGGCTAAGTCTGTAATCCAGAAGATGTGGAGAGAATTGAAGATATCCAGGGATTTACAGCTTAGATGGAGATGATGAAGATGGATGAGGATCCGCTTGAAGACTAATTGGAGAAGGCTACCAACACTTGGTAGTATAGAAGAGCGGAAGAGAAGAAGCAGAGCTGAAGAAAGGAGTGGGCGAACTGCTACCGCCCCGTGCCAGAGCCACTGCGACCCGACAGTGGGTCTCAGAGAAGAGCTGGTCGCGCCAGAAGAATCCACCACCCCGCGGTGGATCTCACCGCCCCGCGGTAGATCTCACCGCCCCGCGGTGGGCACACGTAACGCCTCGCGACCAGAAGACATTATTTCCTTTTATGCATTTTCGGACTTTCTTATTTCTATTATTTTTATTTCCCTTGCTATTTTCGTTAGGTTAAACTTATTTCCTAAGCCTATTTAAGACCTCTTTCTAGGTTAAGAGGCAGACATATAATTTTTACATCAGACTTTTAGCATCGTTGTTTTCTTTCTCATTAGGGTTTCATTTGCATCTGAATGGAGCACTAATTTCCCTTTGTTCTACTAGACGTTTGAAGCAATACAGTTGATGTGTTTGTGAGATTTCTATTCCTTGTTCCTATTCTTATATGTGTTCGTTTGATTCTCTTGGTTATATTGAATATTGATTCATTGTTATTCTTCATAGCCTGATCAACTAGGTTGAGTAATATTTATCAATTGCTAGGGTTTGCATATAGTGGAATATGAGTGCATATCTAGTAGCATACACGATTGTTGCATATAGTGGAATACGAGTGCGCAATTGTGAGTGAGAATCATTTGCACGTTAAGTAGTAAGTTTTTCTTCTATTTGCATGTATCCTATATCCTTGTGTGCATTGCTATTGCTTTATTAGTGGTAAGGTTTTCTTCCATTGATATTGTAGTAAGTACTATCAACAACTGTCTGAATTGGTAGTTAATCAAGATCAGGGTGGGAACAACCATAAGAATAGTGAAAGAACTTGGATTTAATAGATTTTTGTGATCAAATTACATCTCTGTATTGTGGATCTCGTTCTAGTGGAACTACTTTCCCCAATCATATTCTCAAATCAACTAAACATGTTTACTTTGCTCTGCTTGATAACCAAAACCCCCTTTCCTTGTTACTTGTTAATCATAATTGCATACTTCATCAGATCTTCCCTATGGGTTCGACCCTTACTTGCTTGTTATACATCTGTTTAGTACGTTGTTAGGACTTTTACTTTGACTAGGCCATTCAACGATATTTGCATTGCATATTTCGGCCACATCACTCTTCTTCAGGCTATTCAGCTTCGTTGCAGGAAAGTACTTTTCTAAGAAGGCTTGCTTCATCTTTGCCCAAGTATCAATACTGCCAGAGGCCAAATAGTAGAACCAATCCTTGGCCGCATCCTTCAAAGAGAAAGAAAAGGCCCTCAGTAACTCCATTAGGTTTCATGCTTGTGTAGACGGCATGAAATTCAGCGAGATGCTTGTTGGGATCATCTCCATTCAGACCATGGAAAGATGGGAGCAAGTGAATCAAACTAGATTTCAACTCAAAGTTCACTCCCTCAGCTAGAGCAGGAAACTGCACAGCAAGCGGTTGTTGCGCTAAGTTGGGTGCGATCAGTTGTCCTAACATCTGGTCAGCTATCTCAAAGAGCGGTTGGAGTGATTTGTTTACCCTGCGGTTGCTATGAAGCGTTCGCTCGATTTCTGTATCAAGATCTAAAGTATGAGAGTCAGTAGAACGGGTGTGAACCATAAGACAGGTTCACACAATAGTTGGTAAACAAACAAACAAACAAACAAACAAACAAACAAACAAACAAACAAACAAAGAAACAGAAAATTGAATTCCCCGGCGACGGCGCCAAATTTGACGATGCTAAAGTCGTTATGCCTATCAAAGAATCCCTAAAAACCTAACTAAGTATAGCATGCAAGTAAGGGTCGAAACCAAAGAAATCAAAGGATCTATTTCTATGTAGGAAAGTAAGTTACCAACTAGGAACTAGGGGGGATTGTTGTTTGGTTTTCTATAACTAATGGATTAAAGTAGAAAATGGTTAAGATTGTTGTAAATATGATTGTGAGGGCGCTTCACCTAACAGATATCCACACTTCAGTATGATAGGTTGATCATTGATTATCTCAAGCTCATTCAATCCTATGATTGTTCCTATTCCGATCTTATGTATATTAACAGGTCAACTAGCCCTGAAAATACTAATTATTAAACAATCAAGAAACTATCAAGATTCAATTTAACAGCAGCAGTAAGCATAGGAATTAAGCAGGATACATGCAACACTTAACAACTAGTCAGTATTCAACATGCAATCAATTCTCTTCACAATAAACATTCACAACTAGTTCCTGTAAATTGTGGTTGCTACTCTAGATAAGGAATTTCAACTAGAAATAACCAAATCCTAGCAATAGAAAATTACTAATATCAACTAGTTGTGTAGGCTAGCGAAATCAGCAAGATTCAATAAAGATAAGGTCAAAGAGAATTAATACAATCCAAAGGAAATAGAACAAGAGTAATAATCTCACAGCCAAAACAACTGAAGGCTTCAATCGTCAGGCGAAACAATGGAAACTTAGTTCTTCATAGTCTTCTAAAACACAAAACTCTAGAGAAAATAATGAACGATGATAAAAGTGATAATGAAAGTCTGATGTTTCAAAAGAAAGATAATAACCTAGCAAATCAAATCTTCCTAAGATAAAACTCATAATCTCCTAAAAATATAATAAATGAAATAAAAGGAAATAAAATAAAAGAAATAAAATAACAAAGATCTCGGACGAAATCCTGACTCGCTCCGCGCCTGGGCTTGGGCCCGCGACCGTGGGTATAATACCGCGATCGCGGTTTCTCCAGTGTGCTCCCGCGCCCTGCCTTCCATCGCGGATCCTCCCGCGGGCTTCCTTCAAGTGCCGCGATCGCGGCCATTTTCCCGCGCCCGCGGTATTGCTCTGCCGTGACTACTACTTGGCTAGCTCCTCAATCTTCAATACTTCACTAAATCCTCATTTAAACCACTCCTTCTCTACAGCTCCATTATCCTAAATTATCTCATAAACCCACACAATTGGCACCTAATAATCCAGTAGCAGCTCCTAGTTACGCACTACAAAGTAGAGCGTATCACGGTGCAACAGTGAACAGAAGAAGAGAGAGAAAGAAGAGAGAGAGGCAAGAGCTTGTAATATTAAAACCTCCATTATTTTTTCACGGTTCTTTGTTGTCTTCACATATTGAATGTATTTGTCTTTTGTACTAAAAAATCTATCACTTATATCAACATGTTGTTTGCTATCTTCGACTAAAAACAATAATTAATTAATTTAATGTTACTCCTTGTTGGAACCTTGATGTTCCCTTTGGTTTTGATGATGATAAACACCATTAGGTTTTATGGTTTATATTGTTTCTTTGAGTTCCAGGTTTAATGAAAGAATTAGGTAACAATAGAAACCATGTGAAGAAGAGACACATATGAGTGAAAAGAACGTTGTGAACAACAAGGAACAGTAATGCTGAACAACCTGAAGATGTGAAACGCGTACTGTGAAGAGAATTATACAAGGGAACATCTGGATAAGGAACAATGTTGTGTAATGCAAATAATGCTTAGATGTTACCATGTGAAGACTGCTAATTATGGAAACAAGATTTGAAGATTTCCTTGAAGGAAGAAGACATATTTAGCATGTCTTAGGAAACTTTATATATGGAAACAATGAGTTGTCAATCTGATTTGGTTAGTTTAGGTAGATATCTTCCATTGCTACCTTATATAGCGGGTTGCTTACTATTTGGTTATTTGGTAAGAGATCTTTCATAACACTATATATAGATGAGCATACCTTAGGGTAAGGTATCTCAGCACACACAATCAAAGTTACGAAGAGCTTACTGCAAAGTTGAGATCGAGATCCAAAGGCAAGGTACGGGTTTAGTACTTGCTTAAGGTTTCTTGTGTTCTTGTTTATTTGTGAGTTGATTACACTCAAGGTACAACTTATTAATAATACAAGTATACGGTTTGAAATCCTACTAGGGTAACACCTAGAGTTAGAGGTTTTTCTCTTTTCAACTAGTTGATTGATTGAGTTTTTCTCTATAAAGGAAATGTTTTGCTGTTATTGATTGAATCTATATTATTTCCACTGCCCAGGGAATAGCATTGTCGTTCCCTGTTCAACTCACATTGATTCAACAATTGGTATTAGAGTAGGTTCGCTCGAGATTGTGTGTTTACTTTTCAGATTCAAAGGTAATAATGTCTTCAAGTCACGAAGTAAGGATTGAAGACGACAAGCCATTGTCTCTCGCCCAAGGGCACTACCAGTAATGGAAGGATCAATTTGTGTCCCTGATGAAGGACGTCGATGAAAAATGCTGGAAAATCATTGAATTTGGTGATGAAAAGATTGATGATGAAATCACCAAGGGAAAAGATGGTGAGAAATGTGATATCAAGGATGTTACATGCTTCAACTGCAAAGACAATGGTCACTATGCTAACAAGTGTCCCAAGGGGAACAACTCAAACAACACCAATGGTTACAATACTGGGAACGACAAGAAGAAAGCTTTCATTTTTTGTCTGGGGTGATTGTTGGATCATTAGTGTTACCTCTGACATAACAAAGGCTTTGTTCCCTCAGAATGTGTAGCAGAATATACGCAAGAAAGATATAGAAAATTAAACACACAACTTAGAGTGGAAACCCTAATTAGCCAACTAGCTAATCAAGGAAAAACCACGACCTTCAAGCTTCTCACTTGAGAGGATTTAGAAGAAATATACTTATCTTATTAATTTCTAGTTCGTGTACAAGTGTAGCATGGATCCAAACCCTAGACTTCTCACCTAGTCTTGAAACTCTTCTACCACTGTAACTCACGAACTCAACCCTCTAAGACTCGTAGGCTTCTTCTCCTTCTTCTCTTTTATGCGCAGCTTTTTCTCCTTTTCTTGTTCAACGCCGTTGACCACATAATGGAAATATCATCCATTAATATAGTCAGTCTAAACCCTAGCACGAAAAAGATAATACTTCCTTGCTTTTCCAGCAAGAAAGATAATATTTTTCCATACATAAAAACTTCAAATTCTATCTTATACAAAAGATAATTACCTAAGGTACACTTACCATAAATAAAAACCCAAGATAAGATAAAATCTTCTCTCTCATATTTTTCACGATTCTGCAATATATCTCTTCCATATTTCGTGCAAGATCTTTTACTTCTTCTTTTCCAAGACTTTGACCAAGATCTCCACTTTCCTTTTACGAACGCATGAAGCTGCCTTTGTTCCCTCAATCGGTTCCCACGATTTTGATCACTCTGACACTTCTCCTTACATCTCCTCGCTTGTCTCAAGCGACTCATCATTATAGTAATTGGATTGATCATTCCCTCATCTACAAGACGTTTGTTCCTTTCAAGGTATCGATACCTCATCTGGGTACAAAGCGTCTAAACCTTATGTTCCATGTGACATATCTTTATATCCTGAAACACTTAGTCACCAAAGGAATTCAACAAATTCCCCTTTTTGATGGTGACAAACATCCTTGACAAAATAACACATATATGAGATAACGACAGTAGAATGAAGAAAGTTTTCCCCTTTAAGACAGAATAGTTCCCCATCAGAGATAGTACAGATAAAACATGATTAGTTCCCCCTCAGCTAAGCTACCTGTCATTTTCCCCCTTTTAGCATCATCAAAAACCTAAAGAAAAGTGCAGAAGGAAAATGAACATATCCGAATAAGCAAGCAACCCCTTTTTCATTAACAAAAACAAACAAAGACAACTGCATGGACAACAACAAAATAAGAAAAGATAACAAACATGATCAACATGTCAGTCAAGGCAAACACATGAAACAGAAACAAAGAAAAGCAAAGCAACTACGGATTAGATGAGCTGGGAACAAAAGAGGGGTTTGTAAGGGAGAAAGATGAATCAGGCGCCACTGGTGCCAGTAGAGGGAGCCGAAGAATGATGAGCAATCAGGGCACGCACATCCTCTGTAAGACGTTTTTGTTGTTTCTCTAGTAAAGATATTACGCGGGATAACCTCCTTAGTCTGCACCTTCAGACTCTTCCTCATCAACAATAGCTTCCATCTCAGGTTCAACCTTTACCCAATAAACACCTTCTTGTAACACAAACTACTTCTTGTGTAGGTTACTAGCATCCAACCGCCGGTAGAAGAAAGATTCATTAGTCCCCTCTTTGTATACCTTGTGGTGTTCCAGTTTTTTTTTTTTTTTTGAACAACACAAGGGAGCAATAGGGCAACCTTGCTGAAGTCTCCATATAGATAGGAGGGGAGAAACCACGAGAGTCCTTTTTCATATCTTTTCAAGTACTAAGGATAATGCTCCCAATCCTCTTCTTTCCTTCTTTTTCCAAAGATCATAACCTAGAAGATATCTTCCAAAAAAAAATCTTGTAAAAGATTCTGTCCAAATCCATCAAAGCCCACAAAATCTAAAGCGCAACAAACATCACACAACCATCACATCAATCCTAAATGCACATAACACTTTCCAAGCAGTTGCAGGCCATCATTACACATCACACTTGTCAAATCCCAGCCACAGACCACAGAGGCAACGATTCATTTTCTCGACTTTCCAAAAAAGTAGAAGAGTGTGATGCGGGAGTAACATTACCAGAGAGGGTACAAAGAACATCACACAAAAATATACGAGAATTTTTTAAAATGTTTAATCATGAATGAGAGGCTCCCAGATGTAGAAGATTAGAAGGGCTCATATGAAGCATCAAGCAAGATGGCTAGGGTAAGCTGTAGAGTCAACAATCATTTGGGCTTGTAATGAGAGAGCAATGCATCAAGTTGACTCTTTTGGGCCGAAAGAAAACTATTTCATGTATTATAATGATAGCATAGATGATCATGCAAGAAATTTTGCAAATTAGTGAAGCACAAGCAAGAGGCTAAGCATGTTGTTCATACAATGATCAAAGGAAAGATTGCAAATCAAGATACAACACTTACACAACCACAAAATGCCAAGTAATTTAGCCAATCATCGAGGGAACACAACAAGTAGACATTTAGTTGAGAGAGATCATACTAAGTTCCTAACTGTTTGAAGGGTTCCCTATTGAGTGCCTTGGTGAAAATGTCAGCGATTTGATCCTTGGTTCCACAGAAGTACATGGATACCAACCCTTTCTCCACACAATCACGTAAGAAGTGATGTCTTATCTCGATATGCTTGGTACGTGAGTGTTGCATAGGATTTTTGGAGATATATATAGCACTAGTATTGTCACAAAGAATGGGAATAGAGTCAAGAGGAATACCATAGTCACTGAGTTGTTGTTTGAGCCATAGGAGTTGAGTACAACAGGCAGCGGCGGCTATGTATTCGGCTTCTGCAGTTGACAAAGCAATTGAATTCTGCTTCTTTGACCCCTAGGAAACCAAACATGGCCCAAGGAACTGAGCCATTCTTGATGTAGATTTTCTGTCCACTTTGTTCCATGCGAAGTCAGCATCTGTGTATCCAACTAAATCGAAATTGCCACCCCTTGGATACCACAGACAAAGATCGTATGTTCCCTTCAAGTATCTCATAATCCTTTTCACTGCTTTGAGGTGTGTCTCCTTGGGATCATCTTGAAACCGAGCACACAGACATACACTATACATAATATCAGGTCTACTAGCAGTGAGATAAAGAAGCGAACCTATGATTTCTCGATAGAGTGTTGGATCAACTCTTTTTTCATGTTCATCATTTCCCATTGGATTATTGGGAGATATGGGAGTTGTAAAGGACTTTGCATCAGACATTCTGAACTTCTTAACACATTCACAGAGATACTTCTGTTGATGTACTCTAGTTCCATCTTCTCCCTAAGAGACTTGAAGACATAAGAAGAACATCAGTTCCCCAACCATGCTCATCTCAAATTCACTAGCCATCAGACTTGAGAATTTTTTTACCAGTCTATCATCTGTAGACCCAAAGATGATATCATCCATGTAGACTTGCACAATCAGAGTGTGCTTTCCTTCCTTCAGGAGGAACAGAGTCTTGTCGACCTTCCCACGAACGTATCCATGAGACAGAAGGAACTGGGAGAGCCTATCATACCAGGCCCTTGGAGCCTGCTTAAGACCATACAACACCTTATCAAGAACATAGACATGATCAGGTTGGGAGGCGTCTTCAAATCCGGGTGTTTGCTCCACATAGACCTCCTCCTTTAGAACTCCGTTCAAGAAGGCGGTCTTTACGTCCATTTGTTGCAGTTTAAAGTCATGGAAAGATGAGTATGCAATTAGTAGTAGTATGGCTTCCAAACGAGCAACAGGTGCAAACGTCTCATCATAGTTGATTCCCTCCTACTGGTTATACCCTTTTACCACCAGCCTTGCTTTGTTCCTTGTGATCTGACCTTGATCATCCAGCTTGTCTCTGAACACTCACTTTGTTCCTATCACTGTTATGTTCCCTGGTCGAGGAACCAACCGCCAAACCTTGTTCCTTTTGAGCTGATGGAGCTCTTCTTGCATGGCGTTTATCCAGTCTGGTTCCTTCAATGCTTCTCCTACAGTTTTAGGTTCTTGCAAGAAAAGAAAAGCATTGAAAGCACAAAAATTTTGTAAGGAAGAGAGAGTGCTAAGAGGAATTCCCTTTCGAAAGTCTGTAAGGATTAGATGCACTGGGTGATCCTTCTTCTGCTGGTAGTTCCGTATTTGCAGATTGTTGATGTCAAATTCATCGGAGTCAACGTTACCTGCAGTCGAGCTTTCACCACCAGTCCCTACATTAATGGGACCTTCAGCAACAGGACTTTCCTCAGATGTCTCCACTGAATCAGGACTTGGGCTCTGTTCCTCCTGAGGGACCAGAGAGGAACCAGACGACTGAGCACCTTTCAGCTGACTCAATGTTGTCGTTAGAGTCTTGAGTTCTTGGTGTTGATGGGTCAATGTGACTGTCTTGATTAGGAGGGACCCTATCCACACCACCATTTTCCACAAGCTGAAAGCTGTCATCTTCGGAAAGACCGGTGTTCGAGGGAACACTAGTCGTTTGTGCCTGCACATTGTTACCAGCCATGACAGATTCATTGAAAACCACATGAATGCTTTCCTCTACCTTTCTAGTGCTCTTGTTGAACACTTTGTAGACCT
This sequence comes from Rheum nobile, assembly GCA_027886185.1. Taxonomy (NCBI): domain Eukaryota; kingdom Viridiplantae; phylum Streptophyta; class Magnoliopsida; order Caryophyllales; family Polygonaceae; genus Rheum; species Rheum nobile. The sequence continues at coordinate 79,638 of WOAB01000660.1, forward strand.
TGATGTGGAGGGAATATCCTACAAAGGTTCTTTCATCACTTCTTGGATCAAACTTTCCAAGAGAATCCTTCCCATTGTTGTGGACAAAGCACTTGCAACCAAAAGTCTGCAAATGAGACACATTAGGCTTTCTTCCCCTTAGGAGTTCATAGGGTGTCTTGTTCAACAGCGGGCGAATAGTTGCTTTGTTCAGCACATAACAAGCAGCATTCAAAGCTTCAGCCCAGATGCTCATAGGAAGACCAGTAGCAATAAGCAGGGTGTGCGTCATATCCTCCAAAGTCATGTTCTTCCTTTCCACAACACCATTTTGTTGCGGAGTCCTGGGAGCTGAGAAATTGTGATTAATGCCATTGTTCCTACAGAGGGATAGAAACTGAGAGTTCTCAAATTCTATCCCATGATCAGTACGGATGGACCCTAGAGACAGTCCTACACTCTTCTCAAGATTCAAACTCAATGAACACTTCGTCCTTTGATGACAAAAAGAGAGTCCATGAGTACCTGGAATAGTCATCAACAATAACAAACACATAGATATTTCCACCACGGCTCCTTGTGTGCATAGGCCCACAAAGATCCATGTGGATTAGTTTCAAAGGACGAGTTGTGCTTACCTCCTTCTTTGATTTGAAGGAGGACCATACCTACTTACCTTTGGTACAAGCATCACAAACTTCATTGCACGTTGCTTCAATCTTAGGAAGACCGTTCACCAGTTCTTGTTTATGAAGTTTGGAAAGAAGTTGAGGACTTGCATGTCCAAACGGCTTATGCCACAGGTTTGTCGTCGCAGCGATGGACGACAGACACAATTCCTTCTCATGGATAAAAGCAGGATCAACTTTGTAGATATTGTTGTCACAGATCCCTTTGAGTAGAATTTTCCCTGTACTTATACACTCAATATAACAATCATCAGTAGTAAAGACTACCCTATTTTTCTTGTTTTGACACAGTTGAACGACACTAAAAAGATCAAATTTGAGATTATTCACGAGTGTCACGTTATCCACAGTTATATGGTTAGAAAGTCTTACCTTACTGAGACCACAAATTTCCCCCTTACTCTTATTTCCAAAGGTTATTGAACCTCCGGAGGCCTGTTGAAGTGAGGTAAATCAGCTTTTGTTCCCTGTCATATGACTTGAGCATGCACTATCGAAATACTAGGAACCTTTCCTCACTTGATCCTGTATTGAGAAAACTAGTTTTTACGAACCCAAACAAGCTTAGGTTTCTGGGTGTGGGAGAAACATATTTGATTTTTGAGGGTTTTTCATTCATTTTCTCCCTAGCAGTACGAGCGATTTCCTCATTGTGTTTCTTCTGCAGACACTCTTGTTTGTAGTGACCAGAGTGACCACAGTACCAACAAACTCTATGGCACTTTAGATCCACATACTTGCTCTGTCCAGGCCAAATTGGTTTGTTAGCAATCCTAGAATGAAAATCAATATGATTGGGCTTACCGCTCTGTGCTTGCTTTAGCCAAATGGAAAGAGTCTTTTGTCCATGGTACCAAGCTTTGTTCACATCAGTCGAATTTGCACAGTTTTTACAATTGTTCCTGCTAGAGGAACTTTCCCCTATTTCTCGCACAGACTGTTTTCCTTCGACTCCAGGGCTTTGAGACTTGGTGCCATCAACAGGAAGCATAGGTTGGTAACCAATTCCAAAATGAGGCACAAGTTTCTTCCCTGTCTTCTTTTCATCCTTGGATGCTACAAACACAATGCCTTTTGACTCTTCCTTCCGTTCCTTACTGAGCTTAGACAATTCACTAGACAACTTGGCATTTCTTAGTTTTAACATTAATGACTCAGATTCTAGTGAGGAAACAGTGGATTCTAGAGACGTAATCTTTTCAGTGAGTTTAGGACACTCATTGCAAGGACTTGGAGAAGAGGATGAAAATTTCTCAAGATTGGTCACTTTTTCTGCCCAACCTTTGTTTTCATCGATCAAACTTGAGATCGATTCATCCTTTTCTTCAATCTGCTCACTGAAAAGACTATTCTCATGAACAAGTTTCTTAATGAAGAAGATTAGTTGTTCCTTAGACTTGCTTTTCAAACTTGAGATGAGTTCAGATTCATTTACCTCAGACTCTTGCAGACCACCTTTTGTCTTTGATTCATTAGGGTCTTCTATGGCCATCAAACAGACATCCCATGAATGAGAGGATTCTTCATCATCTGAGTCAGAATCACCCCATGTTGCAACCATTGCTTGCTTCCCTTCACGAACCGGAGGAAGACCTGCCTTTTTCTTGAAGCAGTTTTTGGCAAAGTGTCCCTTGTTTTGACAGTGGTAACAAACAACATCCTTCGTGTCTTTGTTTCCTTCGGAGGAACGAGGGGTGCCCTTGTTTAGAGACCATATATTTTTCATTGCTCTAGTGATGAGAGCCCCATCTTCATCACCGTCTTCATTTTTATCTTCAACTTGAGATAAGTCAAAGGCATGTTCAACCTTTAAAGCAATGCCTTGAGCCTTCTCTACTCCTTTATTGTTCATTTTGTGGTTATAGACACACGCGTTGCTTTCAAGTTTGGCAACAACCTCTTCCATAGTGAGAGTCTTGACGTCAGTCTGGGAGTAAAGGGCGAGAGCAATCGCATCCCACTGGGAGTTGAGGCCTTGCATGAAGTGGTGAGTGAGCTTCTAGTCTGGCAGCTCTTCACCAAGGAACTATAGTTGACCAACAATCCCCTGGAACCTGGAGTAGAACTCTTGGATGTGTTCACCTTTTCCTTGGGAGATTTGATCATACTCCTTCATCAGGGAAATAATTTGATTCTTCTTGACATCTTCATTTTCGTGATGGAGGCGTCTTAATGCATCCCATATCTCTTTGGCAATTTTGTAACAAATGACTTTCTTGAGATCAGTTGGAAGCAAAGCCATATGAAGGATCTTCTTGGCTCTGCTATTTTTCTCTAGCTTTTTCCCGTCTTCATCAGTATAGTCAGCCCTTGGTTTTGGCTTGTCAGCGTCCTTCTCATTTGGGATAGCAATAGGGCCAACTTCGATGATTTTCCATATTTGTCCATCAAGGGAACATATGTGGGATTCGATTTGCTCAACCCACCAGTCATATTCACCTCCCTTCAGGAATGGCGGCTTCCAGAATGAATCACCAATAGCATTGCTTGACGACATCTTTCCAGCAAAGTCTTAACGAAAACAATCTAGAGACCATGCTCTGATACCAGTTGTTGGATCGTTAGTGTTACCTCTGACGGAACAACGGCTTTGTTCCCTCAGAATGTATAGCGGAATATACGCAAGAAAGATATAGAAAATTAAACACATGACTTAGAGTGGAAACCCTAATTAGCCAACTAGCTAATCAAGGAAAACCCACTACCTCCAAGCTTCTCGCTTGAGAGGATTTAGAAGAAGTACTTATCTTATTAATCTCTTGTTCGTGTACAAGTATAGCATGGATCCAAACCCTAGACTTCCCACCTAGTCTTGAAACTCTTCTACCACTGTAACTCACGAACTCAACCCTCTAAGACTCATAGGCTTCTTCTCCTTCTTCTCTTTTTTGCGCAACTTTTTCTCCTTTTCTTGTTCAATGTCGCTGGCCACATAATGGAAATCTCATCCATTAATATAGTCAGTCTAAACCCTAGCACGAAAAAGATAATACTTCCTTGCTTTTCCAGCAAGAAAGATAATATATTTCCATACATAAAAACTTCAAATTCTATCTTATACAAAAGATAATTACCTAAGGTACACTTACCATAAATAAAAACCCAAGATAAGATAAAATATTCTCTCTCATATTTTTCACGATTCTGCAATATATCTCTTCCATATTTCGTGCAAGATCTTTTACTTCTTATTTTCCAAGACTTTGACCAAGATCTCCACTTTCCTTTTACGAACGCATGAAGCTGTCTTTGTTCCCTCAATCGCTTCCCACGATTTCGATCACTCTGACACTTCTCCTTACATATCCTCGCTTCTCTCAAGTGACTCATCATTATAGTAATTGGATTGATCATTCGCTCATCTACAAGACGTTTGTTCCTTTCAAGGTATCGATACCTCATCTGGGCACAAAGCGTCTAAACCTTCTGTTCCATGTGACATATCTTTATATCCTAAAACACTTAGTCACCATATTAGTTGAATATTTGTTACCATCAAAACCTAAGGAATTCAACAGTGATGATTGTGTCGACTCTGATGATGAGCCAGAGGCATGGTGTAACAACAAAATGTGTGCAATGACTCTGAAGTCATCAAGCGAGGAACAAGAGGTAGATCATGAAACCTTTTTTGATTCTCTCATCAATTATGATAAAAAGGCTTTGATCTCTCTTATTAAAAGAATGTATAACGAATCTTAAAACTCCAGAGGATTTGAATGTTGTTGAAGATAAATGTGCTGAATTGAATGAATCTTTATCTAGAACTTCTAGTTCCTCCGTTGTTCCCTGTGATAAATGTGATGCTACTACAGTGAACTTGAAAAACTTAGACAGGAGAATGTTTCTCTATGTTTGGACCTAGTGTCAAACAATACTAACATTATCTTGTCTCATGAACCAACTAAGAGTGAGAGGGAACTGTCTCATATGAAAGCTCGGATTAATAAAATTCACTCTATTCTAGTTGAGCAGAAGCTTAAGAGGAAGAGGTTACCTTTGTTGAGTCCAAATTCGGTGTAGGGTACAAGGGTGAAAAGAAAAAGAGTGAAGAACATGAGTTAACCATACCTGAGCTTAGAGAGTTGAAGGATAGGGACCTCCAGAGCACCAAGTATTGGAGCTTTTACCTATAGGAGCGTGTGAAAACTCTGGAGAATGGGCTGAATGCAAACCAATCCTGGTACATAGGCCAACTTGCCCATAAGATGTATTTCAAATAATCCCAGGGAAACCTACCTAGTACCCCTTATCCAGTTAGAGCCAAATAATGAAGGATCCTTGTTCCCAACCGTAAGTACACCTTGGGGGATTATTACAAGTTATGTTGGCATTGTGGGAACAACAATCATGTTGTGAGAAACTGTGCTAAGAAAAAGTTCACTGAAGAGTACACTCAACGCAGGAACAATAGTAACAATGTTGATTTGAATGATTATTATGAGTAGTCTCCTAAAAATTTATGCAAGTCCTAGGGAATATCACTTTGTCTCTTAGCGACCAGGTAAAGTTAAGCTTGCCTAGGTCGCTAAACACTAACCTTTCCAAATGCAGGATGAAGTGAGAGGGAACAACAAGTGGTTCATTGATGGCGCATGCTGGTGCCATATGACGAGATATAAAGATCACCTCATCTCACTTAAACGACACTCTAGGGGAAGCGTTGCCCTTGGAGACAAGAGATGTAGAGAGAGTAGGAACAGGAAAAGTTGTGTTGAACTCAAACATCAAGATAAAAGAGGTCAATTTTGTTCATCAAATTGGTTTTAACATTTTGAGTGTAGCTCAACTGTGCGATCAAGGAGACAATGAGATTGTCTTCACGTCACAAGAATGCTATGTAAGGAATAGAAAAACCAAGGAAGTTGTGTTGAAGGGAGTCTGATTCAATGATGTGTACATTGTTGACACAACATTCACGCCTACAAGGGAACTGTGCTTTGCGTCTCTAGCTAAAGAGACAGAACAGTGGCACAGAAGGCTTGGACACGCCAATCTTCAACTCATCCAAAAACTCCACAAGAAGGAACTTGTTGTTGTCTTCCAAGCGTCTAATCTGAGACCCATGGAATTTGTGATGCATGTGTTAGAGGGAAATAAACACGTTCCTCTTTCAAGAGCAAACCTGATGTTACTACTTCTCGCCCTCTGGAACTGGTCCATATGGATCTCTGTGGTCCCATGAGGAAAAGAAGTCATGTAGAGAACATGTATGTGTTTGTTATTGTCGATGATTACTCTAGATTTACATGGACCATTTATCTCTCTTCTAAGGAACAGGTATTCGAGACATTTGAGTCATTCATCAAGAATGTGCAGACAAATTTGGGACAAAAGCTAAGTTCCATTCGATCCAACCATGGAACGGAGTTTGAGAATGCAATGTTCCTTGACTTTTTCAGGGAACATGGCATCTCTCATAATTTCTCATCTCCTAGGACACCACAGCAAAATGGAGTGGTTGAAAGAAAGAACAAGACTTTGGGGGACATGGCTAGAACATTGCTTATTGCTAGCAAACTTTCTCGAATCTTCTAGGCTGAAGCAATCAACACTTCTTGCTATATCCTTAATCTCGCTATGCTTAGACCCTTGCTCACTAAAACTGCTTATGAACTCATCAGGGATCGCAAGCTCAATATCTCTCACTTGTGTGCCTTTGGTTACAGGTGTTTCATTCACAACAATGGAAAAGACAAATTGGGGAAGTTTGATCCACGTAGTGATGAAGGAATCCTTCTGGGGAATGCTAAAGCAAGCAAGGCTTATAGAATCTACAATAAGAGAACCTAGAAGATCGAAGAGAGCATTCATATTGTCTTTGATGAACACTCAAAATCTATGAGTGATGATTCCAACACACCGTTCTCTGACAACAACCTTCCACGGATGCAACGTGAAGACTCAGATGACGATGGTGATGACGGAAATCACCGTGGTAATCCACGTACATGGAACAGTGCCCCCAATGCTGGTGGGAGCACTACTGGTTCTCTAGGATTCACCACAAATAGTTGAACTGCTAATACTACTACCGCACCAACACTTGGCGTTTCCACTACATCCACTCAAGCAACAGATGTAGATGTTACCATTGTTCCTGATGGAACTATTGGTGGTGATAACTTGGATGCACAACTTGTGCAAGACAGCCAAGTGAGTGATGATGTAGGAACAGTCACTGAGGAAGAGACTATGGATGATGCTGACGTTCCATTGCCTTCATCCTCAACTATTGTTACTGATGTAGTTCCTCTCCTACTCCAGTTTTGGAATCACAAAGTTCTAGGATCTAAAAGAATCATCCAGTTGACGCTGTCATCACACCTTTTGATCAAAGAGGTACACGTTCCCAATTGCATAAATTTTGTGCTTTCTATGCCTTTATCTCGCTTGTAGAGTCAAAGACCACCAAGGAAGCATTGAAGGAACCAGATTGGATCATTTCTATACAAGAAGAGCTGCACCAATTTGAGAGGAACAAGGTATGGAGACTGGTTCCCTTACCCAAGAACAAGCATGCTATTGGCACTCACTGGGAATTTAGGAACAAGCTCGATGACTCTAAAACTATGACAAGGAACAAGGCAAGATGGTTGCTCAAGGAAACAACCAACAAGAAGGGATAGACTATGATGAGACTTATGCTCCAGTAGCTCACATTGAAGCCATTCGACTTCTCATCGCTTATGCTGCCTTCAAAGGTTTCACATTGTACCAAATGGATGTCAAAACAGCCTTTCTAAATGGCTACCTTCAAGAGGAAGTGTATGTGAAACAACCCCTTGGCTTTGAAGATATAGATCGTCATGACCATGTGTATGCACTGGATAAGGCACTGTATGGCCTTAAGCAAGCACCTCGTGCTTGGTATGATAGATTGGCACAGTTCCTCCTTTCCAATGGATATAGATGTGGTGCGATCGATAATACATTATTCCTCTTGGAACACAGAGGTGAGATTCTCGTAGTTCGACAGTGGGCGCGCCAAGGTCTGCGTGCGATGGGTCTTCTGCTGCGATGCCGATGGTGGCGAGGAGCTTGAGCGCGGGCTCTGTCTCGGGTGTGCCTTGGTTGGCGACAACACGTGCGATGAGGGATTGGGCGGCGTCGGTGATGGCCTTGGCACGCGATCGTGTCACTGGGCCTTCTGAGCGCAGGCTCATGGCTTCCTCTTCCTTTGTGGCCGTCATGGAGGGCAGGGTCGCATCAGATATCTACCTAAACTAAACAAATCAGCTTGACAACTCATTATTTCCATATATAAAGTTTCCTAAGACATGGTAAATACGTCTTCTTCCTTCAAGGAAATCTTCATATCTTGTTTCCATAATTAGCAGTCTTCACATTGTAACAGCTAAGCATTATCTATGTCACACAACAGTGTTCCTTATCCAGCTGTTCCCTTGTATAATTCTCTTCACAGTACGTGTTTCACATCTTCATGTTGTTCAGCTTAACTGTTCCTTGTTGTTCACAACGTTCTTTTCACTCCTTTGCTTCTCTTCTTCACATGGTTTCCATTATTCCCTAATTCTTTCATTAAACCTAAAACTCAGAGAAATAATACAAACCATAAAACCTAATGGTGTTTATCATCATCAAAACCAAAGGGAACATCAAGGTTCCAACAATTTCCCCCTTTTTGGTGATGACAAACCCATTCAAAATTGTTCGATCAAAACCAAAGAGTAATAAGCAAGTCAATATTAGTCATTATTCATCTAAGATCAAGTGTTAATCAAAATTTTATACCAAATGAATAAATGCAGTTTATACCTTCAAGTTGCATAATCGTTCCCCCTCAACACTAGCATCGTTAAAAAATAATAAAGAATTAGGAACAATAAACGGTTACCTCTCTGTACTGAGTTCATCGCACAATTTTCCAGACTTACCCCTTTTGGCATCATTAAAAGATCAAAAGTAACAAGTGGAACAACATATCTAGTGCAACAAATTAATATCAAAATAAGAGTTCAATATTATCCGCAAGGAGATGATTACAATTTTCATGACAAAACTTGACAAACAACAACACAAAATCATAGAGCAAACAAAACAATAAGACAACATACGAAAATCAAGAGAAGATAGGAATAATGGGCTAGGATGGAAAAAGGGTCCACTCAAGAATCAAAATCCTCTTTCTGTTCTTTTCCTTGTTGAGGAAGTACTCGATAAGCAGCGATATGATGCTCTTGATCTCACGCAATTCCGTGAACATTTGGCATTGCACAGAGATACTTCTTGATGTTCCTTCACTGATTTCACGCTTGATTATCTCGGATGTGGGTAGAGTTCCCATATCATCACCTTGATACTTCATCTTTTGAATGTTCACCAAGTCTAACTCAGTGGTCATGGGAACTTCTCCTTCAACCCGGTAAACTCCTTCTTTCTGTAATATGATCTTGATCAGATTGGGGTAGGCGAGAAAGTGAGCCTTGCAGTGCACTTTGCCATGTGTTGAAGAACAACCCTTGGGAGGTCAATCTTCTCCTTGTGCCAAAACGTATCCAACAACAGCAGATCAGTGAAAGTGATGGCATTCCTCTTTTCTTGCCTAGGAACAACATCTTTCATGATGATATGATGCACTATTCATTGAGGTAGAGTCAGAGTAGAGACATGTGTAGCACCTGACTTAGAGTTGAAGAGGCGCCTTGCACTTGCTTCTTTGGCCTCTTTCTGTGCATTATAAATCTTATCGCTAGGAATGTCGTAGTATCCATCAGTGGTAACACCCAACAAGCAGGCGACATTGGAGATGGTAAACGACAATTCCTCCCCAGAAATTGACGATGTTCCCATTATTGATGTTCCATTCTCTGTTCCCCCTTAAACAATGCTCCTTTGATTCGACTCTGACGCTCTTGAGTGGATATAAAAGGGTATTTTGGATATTTAGTTGGGTTCACATAAAAAGAAAAATATATCCAAATCAAATAAGGGCGGGAACAAAGATGATCCAGATAATTATACCCGGTAAAAATGGTAAACAAAAAAAGTTTTATAGGGAACGTTTACCTGGATCATGGCTTAGGTAAACTTAGCAACCAATTATCATTTTTGCTTATAACGAGTGTTCAAATAATCAAATTGGTTGCATTGGCAAGAAATAAGATTTTATCATATTAAATTGAAGCACATAAGATCAAGCATAGAGTTTGCAAGAATTGATGATATCATGAAACACATAGCACATAGAAGAGAATTATGAACAAACATTTATCAAAATAATCTGCATAGAAGATGTTCCCTGATTAAGATTGATCGATCTAGCCAATCATTGAGGGAATAGTGGACTACCAATTCCTCAATTTAGAGAGATCATCCCAAGGAGCATTGGTAAATGCTCAAAGGGTTTTCTATCCAATGCTTTGGTGAAGATATTAGCAACTTGATCTTCTGTCATGCAATGATCCATTCCTATTAAAATTTTCTCAACATTATCACGTAGAAAATGATGACGAATATCAATATGCTTAGTACATGAGTGATGAACAAGATTTTTGGAAATGTTGATATCACTAGTATTATCACACATAATGGGAACAGTGCCAAGAGACATACCAAAATCCTCCAATTGTTCATTTAGCAAGAATACATGGGCACAACAAGATGCATGAGCCACTTACTCAGCTTCAACAGTGGAAAGGGCAACAAAGTTTTGCTTCTTCGATCCCCAAGAGACTAAGTGATGCGTCCTTGACCTAAATGTGGTCAAGAATGCCGACGGAAAGCGGATCTAGGCCTTGTGCTTGGTCACGACAACCTTGATAGAGGTTCACGAGGCTGAAGCGAAGTGATTTGGACGCGGCGTTGGCAAGACTGACGCGACGTTGGATACGCGAGTGGCCACAGGACTTGGCACTCGAGATGGCTTGAAGTGACAAGCAGCAAAGGTTGATCGAAGCGACGATGGGCGGAGATGACAGTCGCGACTGTCGGCGAGCAGAGCGAGAGATAGGTTTGAGAGAAGTGTTTGACATCGAACTCAAGAAGGAGGAATTGATTCACTCAAAATTTACTTGAATTAAAATTGACGTAACCTTCACAATGAAGGCCGAGATGGCCTTATAAAGGCGCGGGGCTCGAAAGGGCCGAGACCCGCCTAATGGGCTAGCCCACTCGACACAAGTAGAGTGCACGCCCGAATAGGAAAATGACTAGAGTGCGGGCACTCCAGCTCATCGTGCAAGGATGGAGTGGCGGTGCCATAGCCAACGGAGCCATAGCGCGGAGTGCGGGCACTCTGGTGGGCAAGGTGGTCGTTGATGTCGAATGGCACAGGCGTGGGCGCTGGGAGGCACGAGCGGTGCCGGCCACCATGCCTGGAGCATTGCCTGTTGCGTCGGCTTGGTTGCTTGTGTTGACTGGATCCAGGCGGGTCTCGGCGCACGCGGGGATCACGCGACCCATGATTGTCATCACGGCGGCGCCAGTCTCCACGATCACCGTACATGTCATCAAAGTCTAAAGGTTTAGAAAACTCACCTTGGAATTGGTCATCAGGGTCGGAGCTGTTGTCGTTGCCGCCTGGTGTCGCCCGAGGGTTGTAGCGGTCGCGCAGAGAGACATGGACTTGGCGACTCTTAATGACCGAATGGATACGCTGCAAGCGGGGCTGTTGGTGAGAAGTCGAGGGCATGACATTCTTGCCCTTGTCCAAGCGAGTGTGGCTTGGGCCGGCCACAAGTTGTCGAGTTTGGACAGCGGCATCCATCTTGACTAGCGGCGTCAGCGCTGGTCGGCCTTATTTGCTTTGGAGTTGTGCGACTTAGTGGCACAACTCCTGGATTTCCCTTTGCTCAGCCGTGAGCTCTTAGGTTATAGTGGGAGGTTGTTGTTGGGGTAGTGGAACATGCGGCAGTATTGCCGACGGGGGATTCTTGTCATTGTCGTCTCCACTCATGTGTGTGGGCGTTGTCATGCTACGAATTTGTTGTTCATACGAAACCCCGTAAGTGTTATCGTTACGAATTTGTTATTCATACGAAACCCCGTAAGTGTCGAGAACAGCTTATGCCAAGTAAGGATAAAGACTGTCGGACTTATGGTGGTGGAGTATTGTGGGCAACGTAGATGTTCGTCCCCTATATGATTAATCGGAGGGTCGAATCTACTGTTTAAATCTAAATCCATTCCTAAGATTCTTCTTCATATATAGAGTATGTCATCTATAAGGCTGGGTGCAACTCTTTGAGGAAGATTAAGTTGTGGAGTTGTTGTGTAAGAGGAAAGGTTATAGTTTAAGGATGGGATGTGTCGATAATCCTGAGGTATTAAAAGATTCAGTAAGGAGAATTGTCTACGCATCTAAGGAGTACAGTGGTAAGCATTATCTCATACGCGGAGTTCTTCAGAGGTTTCTTAAAGATAAAGGATGAACTTGTAGAGTTTTGTTCGGAGAGATTAGGAGTTATCTCTCATGCGTAAGTTTGTGCCATAAGCATTGAGGCGAATGAATCATTTTCAGTATGATGTCCTAAGAAATTAAGAGTAATATCTCATGTGATCCATTTCAAGGACGGAGTGATTAAGGATATTGGATCCAGGTAGTAAGGTTTGTGTTGAGGCAGTATCCTCATTGGCTTAATGCAAGTTTCGGGGTCGAAACTTCTTTTAAGGGGGGGTGATGTGATACCCCGTAATTCTGTAAGGTTATTTTGAGAATTTTGAGAATTTTTCCGAGTACCCGTTTTGTACGTCGGATTTAATTCAGAGAGTTTAGGACATTATGTAATGTCCTCTGTATCTGTAATATTTTTCTCAGTGAAATAATATACAGACGACATGCTTTGGATTTTAATACTCGTTCGCGTACGATAATTTTTATCCCGGGTTAAAGTTGTTGTCGTTCAAAACCAGAATGGGAGCGAAGCCACATGGGCGGCGACCGCCACATTTATGGCGGCGCCCGTCATCGCCAGGCTCGAGGACTGGCGTGGTCGTCTTCCTAGCTGGGCGCCAGGCCTAGTGGCGGCGACCGCTGTGCAGTACGGCGCCCGTCGTAATTCGCCCGCCGTAGGCAATTTGTGAGGCGGCGACCCTTGCTCTCCGCGACGCCCGCCGTCGTTGTCCGGAGGTCTTTGCCCGATGGTCGCCGGCGAGCCTCTAGCAGCGCCGAAGTAGAACTGCGGCGTCTCGTCCTAGGGCCATCATGGTGTCTCTTTTGCTTGGCTATTTAAGGAGAGGCTTGGAGGTCGGATTGGAGCTCATTCCATAGCCCAAACTCTCCCGAAATTGTGCCTCGCCGGAGTTCTTGCCTCGCCGGATTCTGGAGCTTTTGCCAGTGTCGTTTGGTGGTGTTCCAGTGTGCCTTTTGTGAAGCTTTTGGTAGCCCTTGGTGGTTAGAAACCAAAGCAAGTCGAAGGAGGCCGAGTCGCTCGTGTTTTGGGTGAGTTTTCTCGCCGCTTCTGTCGTCTGAGTTCTTCACGGCGACCGCCGCCAGAGCCCAGAATGCCTCTTTGGCTTTTGGCTTTGGTGGTCGTCGTCGAGGCGTTGTTTCTTTTGATTTCTTTCATCGTTTTTAGATTCGTATTGTGTTTATGTCGGATCTAACTTAGGGTTTCTCTTATGGGTCGACTCGGAGGTTGTTGTGCTGTCGAAGCTATACCCGTGTCGAGCCCGGAATTCCGTCGTCGTTAGGCTTGTTCCAACTCTGCGGATTAAGGCAAGTGGCGGTTCGCTCTTGCTTAATCATTCCATGTTTCATTAATTATCAATTATTTAATTGTTAATTAAATTGGAGTGAACTGTTGTTTTGCTTGGGAACTAATTTCATAAATAAACGTGATTAAAGTAATGTTATGATATGTTGTATATATGTTAGAACAACGCTATTATATGTGATAATTACCGTGATGGTATTGTTGTGAATTTAATCTTAATGCTAGAATAGCATGTGGGTTAATAGAAAAACTAATCCAAGTAAGGATTAGCCGTTTCTATTATCTCTATGTTTAAGTTGATTGCCTGGATGGCTTTAATGTGAATAATTGTTGTGTTAGACTATTTAGTTAACACGAGTGTTCGTAGGAACGCTAATCCAAGTAAGGATTAGTCATTTCTTTATAACTTAATGTTCGTAGGAACGCTAATCCAAGTAAGGATTTGTCGTTTCTTTAAATCGTAATACTCCTCGGGTTAATTTCCGGATAATAATTTAAGGGTCATGACCTATGCTTCTTATCCACCGTTAAGGATCTGAAGTGTTTTAAGCGCCTTGCAAGCGCCATTGGATGAGCATAATTGCAGTCCTGTGTATTAAGCACTTAGCTAGTGCAATTAGGGTGGACGTACTGTCACCCTGTAAATTAAAGTGTAAGCACTGTGGCAGTGCAATCTGGGTGAATGTAAGATCACCCTGTGTAATAATAACTTCCGTTGTTACTCGAAATAATAGTATGCCTCTTGTGTGCGTGTGTGTGTGCGTGTGTGTGTTTGTGTGTTGTGTTAATTTGGGTCGACATGATTGTCACCCTGAGATTTAAGCTTTGTGCCGCTCTTAATAACATTAACGTGTTTCAGTAAAGTGTGGTTGGTAATTAAATAAGATATGTGCCTGAGTGCACATGATTAATAAACCTTCGGCGAGTAGTGCAGCTAAGTTATAGTGCAGCTAGGAAAACTCGTCTCGACTTTGATCATAGTACGTTCTCTTTTCAATCTGGATTCGCTGTATGCGATGAGGTTGGTTGTGAACTGAAGCATCTCAGTCAACTTTTAAATCATTTGTGTGTGTAACTTTAATGTTCCCTAGCAGTTGTCATAATTTCCTATAAGGCTCATTTCAGTTGGAGTCTTTTCTTCAGTGCATATCTATTTGTTAAATCATTCCATGAAAGTGTCGGGTTATATATCGTTCCTTCGGTTTTTATTCAACGGACAATGATAGTAAACGGTCGCGATCACTCGAACCACTCTGCTTTGTATCCTTGCTAGTCTATTCAATAGACTAACCCACGAACTTTGTTCTCTGCATGTGGGCTGGTGTCATCCATTCGATTCGGCACATCAGAAGTTGATTCCCGGAGTTTAAGTAACCTATTGAAGGATAAGAAGCTTGTAGACGAAGATTTAAAGTCAGTATTTAAGTTGTTAAGTGTTTTAAGTTTGTTAAGTGTTACCTTGATGTATCTTCATAATTTAAGCCATGTTATAAGTTGGCTATTTAAAGTCTTCCGCTGTTTAATCTTTCAATTAATATGTAATTGTGTATGTATTTAAGCATGTATGTTCTGGAAAAGCCTGGGGTGACTTTGGACGGTAAAGTCTGAGGTCACTGGCATGTAATATCTCCGGTGTAAATTGAGGGTGTTACAATTATGGTATCAGAGCAATGGTTTTAAAATTCTTGGCCTATTGTTAGGTTTGAGAATTTTCGAAAACTAATTTTGAAACTGTTTTCAAACCTATTTTTATATTAAAGAAATTTTGAGAATTTCAATGTTGAGAGTTATAAGTAACTCGGTGATTTAATTTAAATGATTTAGCTTTTGAATTTCAAATGCTACTTATAAGTGGGTTATAAAAGTGTTGTGTTATAAGCAAGTAAATTAAAGTTTAAAGGTCTGAAGTTTAAAAGTAAGGTTGTTAATAAGTGGTTTCAAACTTCTGTAAGCTTTAAGTGTTACTTATTCCTTAGATCCATTCTTAGGAATATTGTCTATTCTTAGGATTAATGTCATTTAAAGGTTGACATTTCTCCCCGGTTTCCAGTCTTTAGTAAGCAGAAGAAGGTTGTTCTTGCAGTATCAGTGAAGGATAGTCAGACTAATATAAAGTTATTAGTTGGACCTCTATAATCTGTATCATAACGTATTTGACTATAGTGTCATAATTAAGTTGGAATAAGTTCTAAAGTAACGTTATGATTCACCAGCAGATGGTGAACACAAGGAACGCTACTCGAGCTGGTGCGGGGACTAATCAGGACCCCAGAGATGCCGCTCGAGACGAGCAGGAGTCTGTAGCTCGTAATCATCCCAGGGACAATGACCAAGATCAGCCCAACGCTCCGTTGATGTTTGATGCTGCAGCAGTAGAGGCAATTCGGGGAATTGTCATGCAAGCAATCGCAGATGTTATGCGACCAGTCGCACCACAAGCTCAAGGTGGTCCAGTTCCTCAGGTTATTCCTGAAGTTGAGGAGTTAGTGGAGCAAGTACCTCAGATCAATATTGCCAGGAATAGGGGGACTTACGGTCAGGCATTAAAAGTCGTGAGTTCAATGAGGCCCGACAGCTATGACGGTACTGGAGAACCAGTCAGGGTGACCTATTGGTTCTCACATATGGAACGGTTGCTCCGGAACGTTAATTGCACTGAGGCTGAGAAAGTGCACATCGCCTCCCTTCAACTCAAGGATGTGGCTAGCGAATGGTGGGAGAGCACCGGACTGGCTGACCATCCCGAGCTGAATTGGAGCATGTTCAAGACCAAAATGACTGACCGTTTCTTTTCCCGTGCTATGAGGGAGGAGAAGCATAAGGAATTTCTATACCCACAGACTGAAGGGTTAAAGGTGACTGAGCTCGCAGCTAAGTTCAATCACTTATTGCAATACGCTGGGCCTGAGGTGTCTACTGAAGAGCAGAAGATCTGGTACTTCCATGGATGGATGAATCCAGAGATCAAGCCTCTAATGTTGCGTCATGGTTGTACTACGTTGGAACAATATGTGGATGCAGCCTACAAGACAGAAGTCACACTGGAGGAATCCGCCCATAAGCGGGAGAAGCAAGTTAAGGGAAAGGGTGGGCAACAGGATCGCCAGGTTGGTTCATTCAAACGACCGGCATCGCCTACCAAGTTTGAGAAGTCTAGTCGTGCTAAGACCGAGACAACTCAGTCTGACTCTGCCAGAGGCTCAGGTTGGAGCAGCGGAGTAATTCAGTGTCACAACTGTGGTGAAGTGGGGCATAAAAATTTTAATTGCCAAAAGGACAAGAGAGTATGTCATAATTGTGGAAGAGAAGGCCACATAAAAGCATACTGCAGACTGAAGGGTCAGGGACCAATGCAGTCTTATCAGGCGTCAAATGTTGGCGGTGGACAGAACATAAGGCCAGAGGCATCTGCTCCTGAGCAGTCTATGGCTCGTAATAAAGGCAAAGCGCCTATGGGGTCTTCAGGCCAAGGGTAACGACTCTTTGTAATGAGCCAAGCCAACGAAGAAGAACCCTGATCCATTAAGTTGTAATCGTGTTAAGTCTTTCTTTAAGATTAAGGAGTAACGACGTGTGTCGGTAATCTCCGTAGCATTGTGATCTGTCTGTGCAACTTTTGACAGTTAATGTAATGTTTAATGGTAATGAAGTGTCTCCTTGTGTTGAAAATTTATGAATGTGTTATCGTTACGAATTTGTTGTTCATACAAAACCCCGTAAGTGTCGAGAACAGCTTATGCCAAGTAAGGATAAAGACTGTCGGACTTATGGTGGTGGAGTATTGTGGGCAACGTAGATGTTCATCCCCTATATGATTAATCGGAGGGTCGACTCTACTGTTTAAATCTAAATCCATTCCTAAGATTCTTCTTCATACATAGAGTATGTCATTTATAAGGTTGGGTGCAACTCTTTGAGGAAGATTAAGTTGTGGAGTTGTTGTGTAAGAGGAAAGGTTACAGTTTAAGGATGGGATGTGTCGATAATCCCGAGGTATTAAAAGATTAAGTAAGGAGAATTGTCTACGCATCTAAGGAGTACAGTGGTAAGCATTATCTCATACGCGGAGTTCTTCAGAGGTTTCTTAAAGATAAAGGATGAACTTGTAGAGTTTTGTTCGGAGAGATTAGGAGCTATCTCTCATGCGTAAGTTTGTGCCATAAGCATTAAGGCGGATGAATCATTTTCAGTATGATGTCCTAAGAAATTAAGAGTAATATCTCATGTGATCCATTTCAAGGACGAAGTGATTAAGGATATTGGATCCAGGTAGTAAGGTTTGTGTTGATGCAGTATCCTCATTGGCTTAATGCAAGTTTCGGGGTCGAAACTTCTTTTAAGGGGGAGGTGATGTGATACCCCATAATTCTGTAAGGTTATTTTGGGAATTTTGAGAATTTTCCCGAGTACCCGTTTTGTACGTCGGATTTAATTCAGAGAGTTTAGGACATTCTGTAATGTCCTCTGTATCTATAATATTTTTCTCAGTGAAATAATATACAGACGACGTGCTTTGGATTTTAATACTCGTTCGCGTACGATAATTTTTATCTCGGGTTAAAGTTGTTGTCGTTCAAAACCAGAATGGGCGCGAAGCCACAGGGGCGGCGACCGCCGCATATGGTGGCGCCCGCCGTCGCCAGGCTCGAGGACTGGCGTGGTCGTCTTCCTAGCTGGGCGCCAGGCCTAGTGGCGGCGACCGCCGTGCAGTACGGCGCCCGCCGTAATTCGCCCGCCGTAGGCAATTTGTGAGGCGGCGACCCTTGCTCTCTGCGGCGCCCGCCGTCGTTGTCCGGAGGTCTTTGCCCGATGGTCGTCGGCGAGCCTCTGGCAGCGCCGAAGTAGAACTGTGGCGTCTCGTCCTAGGGCCATCATGGTGTCTCCTTTGCTTGGCTATTTAAGGAGAGGCTTGGAGGTCGGATTGGAGATCATTCCATAGCCCAAACTCTCCCGAAATTGTGCCTCGCCGGATTCTGGAGCTTTCGCCGGTGTCATTTGGTGGTGTTCCAGTGTGCCTTTTGTGAAGCTTTTGGTAGCCCTTGGTGGTTAGAAACCAAAGCAAGTCGAAGGAGGCCGAGTCGCTCGTGTTTTGGGTGAGTTTTCTCGCCGCTTCTGTCGTCTGAGTTCTTCACGGCGACCGTCGTGTTCTTCACGGCGACCGCCGTGTTCTTCACGGCGCCCGCCGTGATGAACTGCGGCGACCGCCGCCAAGAACGGCGACCGCCGCCAGAGCCCAGAATGCCTCTTTGGCTTTTGTCTTTGGTGGTCGTCGTCGAGGCGTTGTTTCTTTTGATTTCTTTCGTCGTTTTTAGATTCATACTGTGTTTATGTCGGATCTAACTTAGGGTTTCTCTTATGGGTCGACTCGGAGGTTGTTGTGCTGTCGGAGCTATACCCGTGTCGAGCCCGGAATTTCGTCGTCGTTAGGCTTGTTCCAACTCTGCGGATTAAGGCAAGTGGCGGTTCGCTCTTGCTTAATCATTCCATGTTTCATTAATTATCAATTATTTAATTGTTAATTAAATTGGAGTGAACTGTTGTTTTGCTTGGGAACTAATTTCATAAATAAACGTGATTAAAGTAATGTTATGATATGTTGTATATATGTTAGAACAACGCTATTATATGTGATAATTACCGTGATGGTATTGTTGTGAATTTAATCTTAATGCTAGAATAGCATGTGGGTTAATAGGAAAACTAATCCAAGTAAGGATTAGTCGTTTCTATTATCTCTATGTTTAAGTTGATTGCCTGGATGCCTTTAATGTGAATAATTGTTGTGTTAGACTATTTAGTTAACACGAGTGTTCGTAGGAACGCTAATCCAAGTAAGGATTAGTCGTTTCTTTATAACTTAATGTTCGTAGGAACGCTAATCCAAGTAAGGATTTGTCGTTTCTTTAAATCGTAATACTCCTCGGGTTAATTTCCGGATAATAATTTAAGGGTCATGACCTATGCTTCTTATCCACCGTTAAGGATCTGAAGTGTTTTAAGCGCCTTGCAAGCGCCATTGGATGAGCATAATTGCAGTCATGTGTATTAAGCACTTAGCTAGTGCAATTAGGGTGGACGTACTGTCATCCTGTAAATTAAAGTGTAAGCACTGTGGCAGTGCAATCTGGGTGAACGTAAGATCACCCTGGGTAATAATAACTTCCGTTGTTACTTGGAATAATATTAAGCCTCGTGTGTGCGTGTGTGTGTTTGTGTGTTGTGTTAATTTGGGTCGACATGATTGTCACCCTGAGATTTAAGCTTTGTGCCGCTCTTAATAACATTAACGTGTTTCAGTAAAGTGTGGTTGTTAATTAAATAAGATATGTGCCCGAGTGCACATGATTAATAAATCTTCGGCGAGTAGTGCAGCTAAGTTATAGTACAGCTAGGAAAACTCGTCTCGACTTTGATCATAGTACGTTCTCTTTTCAATCTGGATTCGCTGTATGCGATGAGGTTGGTTGTGAACTGAAGCATCTCAGTCAACTTTTAAATCATTTGTGTGTGTAACTTTAATGTTCCCTAGCAGTTGTCATAATTTCCTATAAGGCTCATTTCAGTTGGAGTCTTCTCTTCAGTGCATATCTATTTGTTAAATCATTTCGTGAAAGTGTCGGGTTATATATCGTTCCTTCGGTTTTTATTCAAGGGACAATGATAGTAAACGGTCATGATCACTCGAACCACTCTGCTTTGTACCCTTGCTAGTCTATTCAGTAGACTAACCCATGAACTTTATTCTCTGCATGTGGGTTGGTGTCATCCGTTCGATTCGGCACATCAGGAGTTGATTCCCGGAGTTTAAGTAACCTATTGAAGGATAAGAAGCTTGCAGACGAAGATTTAAAGTCAGTATTTAAGTTGTTAAGTGTTTTAAGTTTGTTAAGTGTTACCTTGATGTATCTTCATAATTTAAGCCATGTTATAAGTTGGCTATTTAAAGTCTTCCGTTGTTTAATCTTTCAATTAATATGTAATTGTGTATGTATTTAAGCATGTCTGTTCTGGAAAAGCCTGGGGTGACTTTGGACGGTAAAGTCTGAGGTCACTGGCATGTAATATCTCCAGTGTAAATTGGGGGTGTTACAAGATTGATAGCAGAAAAACATGAGAATTAAGAAGCGTTCCTTATGATAATAAAATTATTTTCCTTATACGTAACCCTCTTATTAAGAAGGTGATACATATTCATGAAACAATACTATAAAAGGCAATAGAATATTATAAAGATCATCATATACTAACAATAAAAATTATTTGTATGGTTTGAAAGAAACTGAACGTATACATCCACATATCATTAATGTAGTATATTATTTTTAAACATTCCATTTTCTATTGATAGGTTACTAAAAATTGAATATTTTTTTCATTATTCCTTCATTATCATCTCGATTGTACACTATAAATGGCATTTCGAAGAACCTTGCAAACTCACATACACGCGCAAAAACACAATCAAACACATAACATAAAATATTAATTAGTAATCCAAACTCCAAAGGTTGTAAAAGAAATGGACAAGACATGTCTCAAAGTGGTGTTGTTGGTAGCCATGGTGCTTGTTGCAGCTTCTACAGGTTGGTAACCACCATTTCTATCACCTTGCAAATGTTATGTGTTCAAGTTTATTTGTAACGTCAAACTAGCATTTGTGTTTGAAGTACAGATTTGCTCGGGAGGGCTAAAGCGACACGAGAGGTCTTATCGTCGACTTCAAGTGCTTCTTTGAAGCCCGAAAGAGATGGAGGAAGCGCGATCGAGGAGACAAAGCAACGTCGTTGCAATGTCGACAAGGATTGTATTAAAAATTGCCCTCCCCACTGTTTCGCTGCGGAATGCCTAGGACATCTCTGCGTATGTACATGTTGATCCATTCATTATTTATGTCCTTTTAATTCAATTTTCCCTCAATAAAATTCATATATCGATCTATTAGTGAATAAAATTTATATATATTTTCACAAACATTCAATCATACGGTCAACATTATGTGTGTCAATCTTCTAATCACATTGGAGATCGTTTGAGTATGGAAGGGAATGTAACACCCCCAAATCGTTACCCATTTGGAAAGGTATTACCGCCAGTGACCTCGGTTTCCACACCAAAGCCACCCCAGGCTTTACCGGTTTAAATACAAATCATAAACAATAATCATGATGTAAACTCCAAAATCTTTGGTTAAAACATATGTCTGGGGATTACATCCCAATCCACATAGGACAAAACAGAGTAATCAGCGGAAGTCTTTGCAAAGTATAAATACAAGGGTCTTGATCGTAATGATCACCCGCCAAGGATCGCAACTTGATAAATCCATTAAAACACCGTTTGCTTTTATAGTCGTTCTAGCCTTTGTTTCTCGGATTCTTATCTGATGTGCCGAGTCGAACGGATGACACCAGCCAACCATAGAGAGAACAATTACGGTTGGTTAGTCTAATGAAAGACTACGCAAGGGTACAAAGCAGAGTGGTTCGAAGTAGTCGTATTAGGTTAGACTCATCGTTTCTCGAATTAAAACCGATGACGATAGTCAACCACCATACTCCTACTGGAATATATCAAGCAGCATGATCAAGAGAAGATTCTGAAAGACCGAGTCTCATAGCAATCAATCCCAAAGAAGACTCCAACGAATTGAGTCTTATCGGAAAGCATGACAAATGTTGGGGAACATTAATTAATCATACAAGCGTTCAAAAACGACTTGATGTTTCGGTTCACGACCAACCTCACCGCTTAATGCGAATCCAGATTAGAAAGAGAACGGTACTCTGATCAAAGTCAAGACGAGCTTTCCTAGCTGCACTATTCCCTAGCTGCACTACTCGTCTGAGGTATATTAATCATGTGCTATGACGGCACTTATCTTATTTAAATTCCCAAACGCGCATCATGTTATAGACTTTTAAATATATGTTTCTCCATGAGGGACATATATTGAGTATATGTTTCGCCATGAGGGACATATAGGACGTATATTTCGCCTTGAGGGACATACTCCTGAATGGGACGAATCCCAAGATTTGTAGCATCAGTTAAGTGCCACCATCTCTATACCCGAGTATAGAGATCGGTCATGACCCACCAAATGGTTTTTGGGTTTATCACCCTTTGCACCATTAATCATTATTAAGAAACGACTGGACCTCGAATAGTCCATCGCTCCTACGAATACTCGTGCTAACTAAACAGTTCAACACGGTAATAATCATATCAAAGCCCTCCAGGCTATCATCATAATAATATAGATATTCATAATAGTGTTGTTCTAACAGATATACAACCTATTATAATATCATATTCTTTTCATATTGTTGCCCTCCCGGCAATCCTCATAAAATATATATCTATAATAGCGTTGTTCTACCAGATATACAACCTATTATAATATCATATTTTAATCCATATCATTTATCAAAATTGTTCCCAACAAAACAGTAAATCATTCCAAATTAATTAACAATCAAACCATTGATAATTAATGGAAATATGGAATGATGAGCAAGAGCGAACCGCCACTTGCCTTAGATTAGACAAAGCTTTAACAAGCTTAGAGACAACGGTTCCTGAGTCTGAAACTGGGACAGATCCTGGATATTAAATCCCTCTGGAACGACCCATAACGAGACCCTAAGTTAGATTCAATATCTACATATATGAATCTAAAAGAACACAAAAGGAATTGAAGGAACCAAGCCTCGCTCGGAGCCAAACACCCAAGAACACACACTCGAACCCAGCCTGTCGCGGGTGCGGTCGGCTCTCACTGCGGGGTGCGGTGGGGTGCGGTGGTGCCTTGCCGCGGGTGCGGTGAGATGACAGAGGCGAGAGTTCTTCGACAGATTTTTGGGGAGAAACTTACCCAAATCGATTCGTTGTGGTTTTGATCTCCCAACACCTTAGATCTTTGATTAATACTAAGGAGTACCTTTGTAAACACTCAAAGGGTTCGAACACCTTCTCAAACAAGGTTCCAAGGCTTGGACAACAATGGAATTTCAGAGGAAAAGAGGTGAAGTTGCAGCTGTGTTAGAGCTCTCTTTAGTGTTGGTGATTTTAGTGTCATCAGCCATTTGGTGTAGTCGGGATTCGCTCGAGACTTAAGGAGTTTGTTCGGCGTATGACGTGTTTCGGGGGTGCGGAGTGCACAACTCGGGTGCGTGGCTTCGGACTCGGAGTTACGAAATGTGTCGGGGTATAAGAGGCGGACACCGAAAAAGGTGATTTCCGGAGGTGATTTCCGGAGTCCAGAGAAAGTGCACGGTTTGTAACAAACCGTGCACCATTGCACTTAAACCGTGCACATGGTTCTCAGTTGAGGTGCACGGTTTGTGAAAGATAATCATGTCTCGGGTAAAGTGCACGGTTTACTGCACGGTTTGTCTAGGGCTGAGCACGGTTTGGTTTAACCGGATTTTTTAACGGAACCAAAAACCCCGATCCAAACTGAAATAATTCGGTTTTCGATTTATGTATTTTGGGGTTTCGGTTTTCGGTTTAATTTCAGTTCGGTTCGGTTAAACCGATTTTTTTAAAAAAGGTGGGCTGCCATTGCTTATTGGGCTATTTTAGGTAAAAAAAAATAAGGCCCCATGAATTCTTGCTCCGTCGACCTCATCTGTTGAAGCTTGAAGCTTCTATTCTGAGTTTTGCCCGCCTCCAAGCCTCCAACTCTCCAAGCACCAAGTCGTCCAAGCGGCAAGCGCCCAGTCCCAGAGTCACAGTCCCCTGTTGGCGTTGCCGGTTGCCCTACGACCTGCGTCGGTGCATCGGTTGCGTCGGTTGCGTCCACTGCCCCTCATTGGCTGTTGCTTGACGACGACGCATCGCCGCCCTTGCTTATTGGGCTCGTTGCTGCTGCTTGACGCCGCCGGTGGTGGACTGCGTAGGTCAGTCGGTGCGTCCCCTGCCCCCAGCCCCTCAGTCTTTCTAGTTTTCCCCTCGAAGGGGAGTCGAAGCTCCAACCCTAGACTCCGGTGTATCATTTCCGGTGAGTCGTTGCTGCTGTTTTTCTGGGTTATTCCTTGAAAATGGATATTTTGCAGTATTAAGGATTTGCTGTTTGTGGTTGTTCATGATATTGAAGATTGATGAAGTCTGTTTAGGTCCTTAGGATGGTTGACACTTGATAGCCAATGCACCCACTCGGCCACTCACCCAAAACCCAACTTGGAAAATAATTGTTATGAATAAGGAAGACATTAGTTTTGGCATATGTGTTCATAAGTTTTTTTAGACTGTTAGAGACCTAATAATCTAGTGTAGTGTTATAAAAACATGAAAGTAATAGTGTAAATGTGTAATCACTGTTTGTTGGATAGAATTCGAAACATTTCTAAATAATATGTTTGATATGAAACACTTGCTTCCATCCTTCAATTTTTCTAATCTGAATTTCTGAAATCAGAAACAAAAGAAGAAATTCGGTTTTTCGATTTTTTAGCCGAACCGAACCGATCCAATATAATTCGGTTCGGTTTTTTGGGAGTTTCGATTTTTGGTTTTTTCGGTTCGGTTCCGAACCGATGCTCACCCCTAAGTTGAACCCAAGACTTATCCTTCCTCCCACACTTCCAAACCACTAGACCAAATGCTTTTTTGTGGTTTTCTAAAGAAAATAAAAATAAAAAACACATGTCACGCGCGCCATCCAATTGAAGCGGAACGAAAGGCTGTGATATCTTCGTATTTCACATCCTAAAACGGGTTCGTATACGATCTCGTGTCTATATATATATATCTAAGACATGCATAAACATTCACCTCACATTTGAATTTGTATATATTAGCTGTATATATTTCTAAACCAGGGTCGTTCATCGATCCAAAACCGAAACCGAATTTTAGAATTTTGTGGGCCGAAAACCGACCAAATATACTCGGTTCGGTTCGGGTTCGGTTTTATTCGGTTCGGTTTTGGATCGAAATTAGCGAACATTTTGAAATTAGGTTAATTTAGGTTATTGAAGCAGGTTGTATTGCACAAAACTGAATTAGACTGAATCGAACTGGACCGATCCAGACCAAACTGGACCGAACCGAATAAGGTTGTACTAGTTTATCTAGAAATCTAGGACTTTTTTTTAAAAAAAAAATTGATTCTGATCGAACCGAACCATATATTATTTTTATACAAACCGAAAACTGAATCGAATATAATCGGTTCGGTCCAAAAAACCGAAAACCGAACCCGATAAATATCCTATCGTGAACATGATATCCACTTGTCTAAAATTGTAGGGATATATATGATCGAGTACATTTAATCCAGATTTTTGAGAGCTATTTAATTCATAAATTTTTGGTCAAAATTATTCATATACTAGTGATTTGTACGTGTCCTCCAGTATAACACTGGTCCAAAGCCTTTGGCCCTTTTGGAGGCTCTCATGAGTGACGTCGGCACCTTCAACCTTGTGAGGCTCAAATATAATATGCTGTTATTCATCACCAATCACCATCATCATGTATGTATATACAGTATATGCATGATTTGATTTCTATTTTGCAAAGTCAACTCTCCTTTTTTATGTGTCTAGAAGTCAACTCCCTTTGTCTGCTTCTAGTGTGCTTTATATTAGGGGTGGCCAAAATATCCGTAATCGATTAACCGTACCGAATAACCGCAATACCATCCGAATTTTCGGTTAACCGAACCGAAAAATCAAAAGTTTCGATTACGGTTAATCGACCGAAAATATTATGGTTATCGGTTACGGTTACGGTTAACCGAATTAAACCTAAAATGGGCAGAGTCTCTTTCTTTGCCAAAACACGTACCCAAACCAATTCTTCACCCAAACCAGATCTCCTCTCTTCGACAACCCTTCACCACCGCCGGCGACCTCCTGCTCTTCGACAACCCATCACCATCGACGGCGAACTCCTGCTCCGACGCTCTTTCTCTGACTCATGGCATCAAGCAGCCCCGCCGCCCTACCGGTAAGTTGCTTGCTTCCATTCCTCTGTCGATTTTTGCAGCCCCGCCGTCTAGTGTGTTCTTCTGTGAGTGTTGGGTTCCTGCTCAATTTCTTGTAATTGGTCTAATTGGTGTGGAATTTCTACTACCCAACACCCACAGAAGAACACAAGAGGTACTCTCTACTGTAATCTTGTTTTGCACAATTTGTTAAGCTAGGGTTTTGAGAATCCAATTTGCCCCCTTTTGATTTTCTCTGCAAAAAAGCAATACAACCTTATTACGTCCCAAAGCTATATGATAGCTTGTAGTGTGATCATCTAGAGGGCTTTTTTAGTTCTGTTTTCATAGAATTGTATGCCTCGTCTGTTATTTAATTATTTTTCGTCAATTTGGAAATCTCTAGTTTTCTTGTTCATCATTTTCTTTTTGGTGGGCTTGTTAATGTCAATCTGACAATCTCAACTTCCAAGCTGAGTAGATTTCTCTGACTCATGACATCTAAGCACTTTACTAAACTCTCAGCTTCCAATTTGGATCATTAGATATAAATTTATAATGTTGCATTCTTTCATGATACAGATGTAAAACGACAATGTTGTGAATGTCAATGATATCAATGATGATTGCGTAGATCTGAGCCTTCCCAAGCATCCACTGTGGCTTCTAATGCTGTAAGTGCGTAGATGTTGGGACTGAATGTTATCTAGTTTGAATAATGTGAAACTGAGGTCGTTTTCTCTTCATACCAATATTTATCTTATTTATAGTTGGTGTTTCTTTTCTAAGGCTGAGCCTATTGTTGAGAATAACAAAAAAAATACAATTTGTCTTCCGGTTAACCAAAATATTTTGGTTAACCAAATGTTTCGATACGGTTACGGATAATAAAAAATATAAACCGAAATTTCGGTTCACCGAATATCGGTTAACCATCCGTGCCCACCCCTACTTTACATGCACACATGTCAAATCA
Source organism: Rheum nobile (assembly GCA_027886185.1). Classification (NCBI taxonomy): domain Eukaryota; kingdom Viridiplantae; phylum Streptophyta; class Magnoliopsida; order Caryophyllales; family Polygonaceae; genus Rheum; species Rheum nobile. Next base: position 106,890 of record WOAB01000660.1, read on the forward strand.
CATCCCACGGATCCACTGACTCGACGTTTGTATTTTTTTTTCCGGGTTAAGAAAGAGTCTTGAGTTATGTAACGGGCAGGGACGGACGTAAGATTTTACTCCAGTGGGGCTAAAATCTTACGTAATTGTAATCAATTTTAATATAACACATAATATATTAAAAGTGATATTAATTTTTTTAATATTTAATTAGTATACAATTCATCAAGATCAACATCAACCTCACAATTAGACAAATTCATAACACTTTTTTTAGCGGAAAAAAAATCCATAACACTTAGTTAATTCACTATTTGTGTATTACATTTAGTGATTTAGAATTTTGTGAACCGCTAATACTTCAAAAATATTTCTATATTCGTGTATTACATAATTTAAATACATTTTAATGATATGATATAATAAGATATGTGTTATTTAATTATAAAAAATAAATTTAATATCTCTATTTTAATAGTAGGATTTAAACAATAAATTATTATTTAATAAAAATAAAGGGTATAATTAACAATACTATACAAGACAAAAAAAAATGAAAAGAGGAAATCAAAGGGAAGAGTGCTAGGTAGAGCTGTCAATCGGATCGGTCAAGTCGGGTTCGGTTCGGTTATTTTCGGTTCGGGTTGAGAACGGGTCGGGTCATTTCGGATAACAGGTCAAGCCAGTCGGGTCAATACAGGTCAGCGAGCGGTTCGGGTTAACCAACGGGTCAAGAGCGTCATTTTTTAAATATTTTGTTCACTATTTAAATATTATTAAATAGTTAAAAACTAATTTAAATATGTCAAAATAATGGATTAAAATAATAATATTATTAATAATTATTTTAATGTAATTGATATTAGTAGACCAAAATCATATTTTATTTTTATTTATTATTTATTAATTTATAAATTTCTACATTATAAAAAATTATATAAGTACAACAATGTTTTTTTTAGGATATTAAGCATATTATCATTATTTATATGTCATTTATCATATTATTTTATATTATATTTTATTAATACTCTACATTTATTCGTTAATCGGGTCGGGTTCGGTCTCGGTAAATTCGGGTTCGGTAACTTCGGGTTATCAGAAATTTCAGTCAGGTCGGGTCGGGTCCAAAAGCGGGTCGGTCAGGTCGATAAAACGGGTTCGATAATTTTTTGACAGCTCTAGTACTAGGGGTTGTTAAAAAAGAATAAAAAGAGAGAAAAAGTGATACCCACAAAATTTGAACCAATGACCTTGTTATATTAAAGGCAAGAACTTACCACTAGACCATAAGCATTTCTTGTTTACAATTTACCTTTTTTCATATAATTTGTTTTTAATTTCAGTGGGCGCAACAACCCTACTGGGCCCCACGTAGGTCCGTCCCTGGTAACGGGTGTTAAGTTTTATATATGATCCTTTTTTCAGGTTGTGTTTGGAATTATTTCGGGTTATCTTATAATTGAAAGTTAATCCTAATCCTCATAGATTAAAGATATCAATTTTAGGTAAAGTCAAGACTAAATGAAAGGAGCTTTGTTGTTTGTACATGGTTGAGAACCCACCTATACTAAGTTCTTGTTGACTATACAAGATCACTATATAAGTACAAGTGTTGCCGGGTCGACCCAGTTGATTACCACGCTTGGCAGAGAAAGGCGGATTCTGGATGCTCGGAACGTGTTCGACGAAATGCCCCAAAGAGACGTGCCTGTTTTGACAGCTATGATTTCTGGGCATTTGAAATGCGGGTTGTTAAGGGAGGCTAGGGAGTTGTTTGAGCGGGTTGTTGAGTCCAGTAGACCCGTCAAAGACATCGGGTTGGATCTGTTTTGGGTCAGGTTATGTAGGATTGGGTCGTTATAGGTAATAGTATAAGTTTGGGTTGATCCAAAGGGGTTGAGAACGTCGTATCTGTGTAATTTCTCTCATCTGTTGTAAACCTAATTTTGAAAATTAATTTGGTCATATATTTATAGGGTAAAAACGACCTCAATTTTGCGCACAAGAACCATCTGTCTTAACTCTTAAGGGTATGTTTAATCCATGAAATAACCAATCTCCCCTTCACTTTATATTATACTCCATTAAAAAACGTCAATTAAAAGTAATCATCGTATATATTATACGATTTATAAGTCACAATAAACACTGTACACAGCATAGAGTATTAGAGTGGTGTGACAACATCGTACATACACACACCCGCTATTCAGACTCAAAACTAAACTTCATAATTTCATCCAAATCTAGTTCAAAGGCAACGCATTAGAAAGTTGTATTTGCATTTATCTATATTTAAAAAAAATATTGGTGCAGCAAATAACATATACTAATTGGTCATCACATCCCAACTCCATCTTCTATCTCAACCTACATACAATATTGGTGTACCAAATAACATATAACTACAAGCTTTTAGTCGGCGGATGAGGCAGCATTAGATTTAGATGGCTTTTTCCCGCCATATTTCTGTATCAAGAACAAAACAAGAATTAAGATGTCAATTGAAAGGTCCAACTAGATAGAATAGAAGCCAGAATGCAGTGTGAAAAGGTGCCAACTGCAGTCAGAATTGCATTACTTTACCTGTTTCCCAATGCTGAAAGGGATCTGTACTTGATCATATGTGCAATTTGTCGCTTCATTGTAAGAACAAATAGAACAATCCAGTAACATAGTAATATAGGCCAGAAGACAGAAGGCTATAAAGAATGCATTTGTTACAGAATACCTTTAATTAATTAACAAGAGCATCATCAGTATCAGGAAAAACAGATGAATTACATTCATAAATGTTTAAGCATACCCCTAAGTAAAATGTTATTGTCAATATTTCATCACCAACACTCATTAATAGCAAAATCATAAGGTCTATTACATTTCAATAAATCAATCAGAATACCACCATCACCTATGAAATTCAATCCTGGAACATAAATTTCAAAGAATGCATCTTGAAACTTGCAAGTCATATCACAATCTAGCAAAAATTTAACTATTCGGCTAATTCCAAAAGCGAAAATTTTTAAGAAGAGAAGGTGGGGGGAGATCTTACCAGAATTTAAACTCGGAAAGACGACGCATAAACGGCTTGAACTCATCGGAGCCCTTAGTGGGCAGCAAGGGGCCATCGGAGGCCTCGAACTCCGGATCAACCAATGGCGAGAGGAAACCGATCAGGAGGTTCAAGATGTAGATCCCGAGCGCATATGTGATAGAGTAAAATCCATGGATAAAATAAATCCTAATCCCGAAAATTAGGGCAAAACCAGAGTCCCAATCCACCTGGGAACCGCATGCGGGGTGGACTTGTCCATATAGAACTGGTAGATTCTTGAAGCCTTGTGAAGCTTCTTGATCACCGGCGAATTCGCCGGACCGCCACCGCCAGCAACCCCCTCCATGCGCGGAGTAAATTAGGTTACTTCAGCGCCGCCGTGGAGATCGGCAGAAAATTGGACAAATTAAACAAAGAGGAAAGTATACACTATGAATAAGAGAATGCGACAGAAAAGAGAGTTACCTCACGAGGAGAATTGAGCTTCCAAAAATGGCGATGGAGCGAATCGGAGGATTGAAATTTGGGGGTGGACGGTGTAGAAAAAAAATTATTCCCGGTTTAATACCAGGGCAAGGTCGTAAATTTCACGAACTGTAGGGGTAATTTTGGAAAACCGGCAAAAATTGATTGCGCATTTTCGTTTATGGAGCGAACAGCACAAGCGTTTTGCACTTTTGCTACTCCCGAGATTTTGAGCTCGTCTGGTTAACCATTTGTCCATAAGGAAGAAAACCCTAGCTTCCGTAACACCGTCTCTTACTTCGTCTCCATCATTTTCTCTGCAATTTCAGGTAGAACAACTTTTCACACTTGTTGAACTTCATATATGTTGTATTATTTGTTTGATTTTAAACGTTTCTCAGTTTTGTTCGAAGCTTGTTTGATTTGTGAGTATATGAAAAAAAAATCGTTAAATTCAATAGATACTGTAATAGTAGTTTCATGCAATCATGCTCACAAGAATGTATGTAAAAAAGATTTCTACTTGGTTTTTAGGGTTTTCATTGTTGACGAGTCGGTCTGATTAGGTTATGTCTTTTGATGCGCCAGTTATGGCCACCAGTACCAACAGTTGTTTAGATCTGTCAAGAAATGTTCAAGCTTCTGCCAACCATATGGCGGTAGATGAGTGCGAATCAACTTCTGATAAGCTTGTGAAGTTCTTGATGAGTCGAAATATTTCACTAGATGTGATCAAGGACACGAATTTCTAGAACTTATTACAGACTCTAGCTCAGCATGGTCAGGAATCTTGTATTTTTTTGAAGAACTCTTCAGTGGTACAAAAATCATTGTGGAAGTTCGAGCATGAAATGAAACAGTATATGCGAATGGTCATCAAATCTTGGAAGACGATCGGTTGTACATTGATGTCCTACAACATGAAAGGAGCACAGCAAAACAAGTGTGTTGTTGGCTTTTATTGTCCCAAAGGATTCATCTTTCTTGAAGTAGGTCCATTAAAAGAAGATATTGAGAATGCATTGGCAGAGCTTGTGCCAGATTCATCTTACAGGGTCTGGAAAGATATAATACAGTTTGTTGAACATGATGCTTCTTATTACTCTGAATGTCAGTATCAAGCACTTGATCTGACTGGTAAAGGTTTCGGCTACCTTTATGGAGATCAAACCAAATGCATACGACAACAAATTCATGAGCTTTGGATGAGAGTTTGTAAGGCATCGACGTGGGTACAAAGCCTGATCAGGAAATCAGACAAGATATTTGTGTGATACCCCGTAATTCTGTAATGATTATTTTTGGAATTTTTGGAATTTTTTCGAACATTCGTTTAGTACGTCAGATTTAATTCAGAAAGTTGGAGACATTCTGTAATGTGCTCTGTATCTGTAATATTTTTCTCAGTGAAATAAAATACAGACGACGTACTTGGGATGTTAATTACTCGTTCGCGTACGATAAATTTTATCCCGGGTTAACGTTATTTCGTCCGAGAAGCAAAGGAAGCGGCCGAGCCAGGGGCGGCGCCCGCCGTGAGATTAGCGGCGCCTGCCGTCGCAAGGCTCAAGGTGGCCGGCTGGTCTTCTCCTAGTTGGGGACGCCAGGCCTATGGCGGCGCCCGCCGCATTGATGGCGACGCCCGTCGCAGTTATGACGGCGCCCGCCGTCGTTGTTGTCCGGAGGTCCTTGCCCGAAGGTCGTCGGCGAACGTTTGACGACGCCGAACTAGCCATGTCACGCCTCCAGTTAGGCCATCATTGTGTCTCTCAGGGTTTTGGCTATTTAAGGAGGGGTTTGGAGGTCGGATTTGAGGGATTCCATAGCCAAACTCTCCCAAACTTTGCCTCACCGGAATTTTTGTGCCTCGCCGGAGTTCTGAGGTGCTCGCCGGTGTCATTTGGTGGTGTTTCCAGAAGCCCTTTTTAAGCCTTTTGGTTGCCCTTGGAGGTCAGAACCCAAGCAAGGCAAAAAGGGGTCGAAACGCGCATCGTTTTGGTGAGTCTTCTCGCCATTCTGTTGTCGGAGGTTCTTCACGGCGCCCGCCGTGATGAACACGGTGCCCGCCGTGATGAACACGGCGACCGCCGCCAGTGGCCAGAAGCCCCTTTGTTGGCTTGGTCTTGGTGGTCGTCGTTGTGGAGTCGTTCCTTTCGATTTCTTTCGTCTTTCCTTAGATTCGTACTAGTTTATGTCGGATCTAACTTAGGGTTTCCTTATGGGTCGACTCGAAGGTCGTTGTGCTGTCGGAGCTATACCTGTGTCGAGCCCGGAATCCCGTTGTCTCTGCTCTGTTCCAGATCTGCGGACTAAGGCAAGTGGCGGTTCGCTCTTGCTTAATCAGTCCTTGTTTCGTTAATCATTAATCGTTTAATTGTTAATTGAGTTAATGTGAACTGTTGTTCGGTTTGGGAATTAATTTCATAAGTAAATGTGATTAAAATAATGTTATAATAGGTTGTATATCTGTTAGTACGATGCTATTATATGTGATAATTACCGTGATGGTATCGGGTGGTTTAATGTTAATCTTTAATGCTTAATCTCGTGTGTGTTGTGGGAACGCTAGTCCGAATAAGGATTAGTCGTTTCTTAATAACTTAATGTTCGTAGGAACGCTAATCCAAGTAAGGATTTGTCGTTTCTTTAAATCATAATATTCCTCGGATTAATTCCGAATAATTTAAGGGTCATGACCTATTCTTCTTATCCACCATTAAGGATTTGAAGTGTTTAAGCGTCTTGCAAGCGCCATTGGATGAGCATAATTGCAGTCATGTGTATTAAGCACTTAGCTAGTGCAATTGGGGTGGACGTAACTGTCACCCTGTAAATTAAAGTATAAGCACTGTGGCAGTGCAATCAGGGTGAACGTAAGGTCACCCGGTGTAATAATAACTTCCGTGTTTTCGGAATAATATTAAAAGCCTCAACAGTAGTGTGTGTGTGTGTGTTGTAATTTAATAAGATAAGTGCAGTTAAGCACATAATTAATAAGTGTAAGCACTGTAATAGTGCAATCAGGGTGAACGTAAGGTCACCCGGTGTAATAATAACGCCGTTGTTACTCGGCATAATAATGTTAAGTCCCGCGTGTGTGTTGTGTGTGTTTTAATTTGGGTTGACGTAATGGTCGCCTTAAGATTTAAGCCTTGTTGTCGCTCTTAATAATATTAACGTGTTTCAGTAATGTGTGTTTTGTAATTAAATAAAATATGTGCCCGAGTGCACATGATTAATAAACCCATGGCGAGTAGTGCAGCTAAGTAATAGTGCATCTAGGAAAGCTCGTCTCGACTTGAATGTAGTACGTTCTCTTTCCAATCTGGATTCGCTGTATGCGATGAGGTTGGTTGTGAACCGAAGCATCTCAGTCAACTTTTAAATCATTGGTGTGTGTAACTTTAATGTTCCCTCGGTTGTCATAATTTCCTATAAGGCTCATTTCATGTTGGAGTCTTCTCTTCAGTGCATATCTTAATTGTTAAATCATTCCGTGAAAGTGCCGGGTTATATATCGTCCCTTCGGTTATTATTCGAGGGACAATGATAGTAAACGGTCACGATCACTCGAACCACTCTGCTTTGTGCCCTTGCTAGTCTATTCAGTAGACTAACCCGCTGTATTTTTTTGTTATCTGCATCGTCATGGTTGGTGCCGTCCATCCATTTCGGCACATCAGGAGTTGTTTCCCGGAGTTTAAGTAACCTATTAAAGGATAAGAAGCTTGCAGACGAAGATTTAAAAGTCAGTGTTCTAAGCTGTTAAGTGTTTTAAGATTGTTAAAGTGTTACTTCAATGTATCTTCATAATTTATCCATGTTGTAAGTTGGCTCTTTAAAGTCTTCCGCTGTGTAATTTAAAGTCTTCCGTTGTTTAATCTTTCAATTAATATGTAATTATGTTATGTTTTTAAGCTTAATCGTTCTGGAAAAGCCTGGGGTGACTTTGGACGGTAAAGTCTGAGGTCACTGGCATGTAATATCTTCGGTATAAATTGGGGGTGTTACAATTTGAGTGCTTAGTTACTCGGGTTTTGACTGACGTGTTGTTCAAAACTTTGAAGCAAAAAGGCGTTGAGGAAGTTGTAGGGTGGAAGCATGCAAGTTCTTTTGCACGTCTACGTATGGTTTTGAAGGTGAAGTCCGAATTGGCAACTTGGCGGTCACTTCTTGGTACGCTTGAAATTTTTAACTTACAGAATGACACTGATGTTATGACAACCATTAACAACAACGACTTCTGGAATGATGGGAATGAGCTTTTACGAGTTTTCACCCCTTTTTTGAGATTCCTAATCTCATGGACACTTTAGTTCCATCTGCTAGCTACTTGTTTTTGGCATTGGATAAAGCAAGTGCTCTCCTCAAGACCTACTCTGTGTGTGAGCCTTATAAGTATGAACCAATACTGGAGTGCTTCAAGTTATGGAGGGGTAGTTGTTTTGATCTAGTACAAGATCTCACTTGCTATTTAAACCCTTGTTATATTTTAAAGCAAGATGTGCAAGAGGACATCTCGTTAGAAGAGTACGCACATTGTTTCTACGGTTTTTGTCTTGATGGAGCGGTTAAAGACGACGAAGAAGAATTACTTGCAGAATTAGATGCCTACTGTACCAAATCGAGCAACCCATTTATATACGTTTCAATGACTGAATGCGAAGCAAATCATCCCGGTAAGTCTACTTCAGTGAAATTAGAGCTTTTATTATTTGAATGTGTTCTTGACTTTGTAGCTCTGGACAATATTTACAGCTACATTATGGTCCAAATATGGCGGTGGATTCCCATTGTTGCAAAAGTGTGCTTTGAAGTTCCTCAGCCAACCAGCTTGTTGTTTGTGCAAACAAGTTGAGAAGCACATTTCCAAAATTCAAGGGTCAGACAACTATATACTGAGATTGAACGGCCTGATGATGGAAGAATTTACCAAGTTGGGAGACCAGATTTATCAGCCCATCCATATTTAGTTGCCCTTTGTATTCTTCAGTTTACTGGAAATTGACCTCCTAACCTATCTTATGTTTAATTTCTTTTGAATAATTTTGATTATGCACCTACTACTACTACTAGATGTGCAATGTTTGGGTCAAATATCTGGTATGAATTTATCCTATGATTTTCACTAATTGAGCTAGTGCTCGACACTGATCTATCTTCTTCTGTAAGAGTTTGAAAAATGTTTGATCTTTCTTTGTCGGGTCTAATGTAAGGGTTGATTTTTTTGGAGGTTACTTGATCAATGAAGATTGCATTTCTTCCTAAATTGTATGTTTGTCTATGGGTCCATTATATTTAAGTTTCAACATCTTGAATTGTGATTTTTTTTGTCAAATAAATGAGTCACCACTCACCATTCTACACAGATGAAATTTGAACTTTTTTAAAAATGCACAAGGAAATTCATCACAAGCAGATTGGAGACTCGACTAGGAGTGTTGTTTATCAGTAGGGCCACTCACCATTCTACATAGGTTTTTGTCCTATCAAGTTTATACTAGGGCGGGGTCGTAAATTTCACGAACTGTAGGAGTATTTTTAGAAAACCGGCAAAAATTGATCGCAATGTTTGGCAAAGCGTTTTCGTTTATGGAGCGAACGACACAAGCGTTTTGCACTTTTGCTACTCCCGAGATTTTGAGCTCGTCTGGTTAAACCATTTGTCCATAAGAAAGAAAACCCTAGCTTCCGCAACACCGTCTCTTACTTCGTCTCCATCATTTTCTCTGGAATTTCAGGTGAAACAACTTTTCACACTTGCTGAACTTCATATACGTTGTATTATTTGTTTGATTTTAAAACATTTCTCAGTTTTGTTCGAAGCTTGTTTGATTTGTGAGTATATGAAAAAAAATCGCTAAATTCAATAGATACTTTAGTAGTAGTTTCATGCTCACAAGAATGTATGCAGAAAAGATTTCTACTTGGTTTTTAGGGTTTTCAGGGGCGGAACTACGTTATGACGAGGGGGCTATAGTCCCCTCTGAAAAAATAAATAAAAAATAAATAAATTTAATTAATTTTACGGAAAGGCTATATGTACGCAGTTTCGCGTCTAAATGGACGCGAAACCGTGCGCGTAGCCTAGGCGCACAGTTTTGTGCGCCTAAGCTACGCGCACAGGGGTAAAACATGCATTTTTGAAAATGTTTGTGACAAACCCGTGCGCGTAGCTTACGCGTACAAAAAAAAAGTGCATAACCCATGCGCGTAAGCTAGGCGCACCAAAAAAAATGCAGAATTTTTTTTTCCACATAATCATGTAGAGAATTTCAATACGAGTCCGTACATATAAAATGCGTCCAAAACGGACATCGTTTGCCACTCCAAAAGCCCAAAAAATGAAGTCTTCCTATCCATTTTTTTACAATTTGGTGCCCGATATATAGCGCATTGTAGTAAAACATTTTGGTATTTTTTTCATTTTTAAACTATAATTTTGTATACAATTTTAATACGAGTCCGTACATAGACCTGTCAAAAACCGACCCTACCCGAAAGGACCCGAACGTCACTGGGTCAAGAAGGACCCGAACCCGACTCAACCCGAATGCAAATTCGAGCTCACGGATCCCCTTTATTTTATATATTTTATTTCAGTTATATTAAATATTTTAATATACTTTATTAAATAATAATATAATATTAGAGTGCGGTTCCGGTGCGGAGCACTCTTCCCGTGCGGACATGCACTATAGGGCCTTATTTGTGCACTTTTGGGCCTTATTTGTGCACTTTTGCAAAAATTTTGAAAAATGCTTGGAAAAAAAATTGAAAAAGAAAAAAAATATTATTTTTTTTTGAAAAAGTGCACAAATAAGACGTTAAAGTGCACAAATAAGACCCAAAAGTGCATGCTCCGTACGTCCGCACGGGAAGAGTGCTCCGCATATGATCCAAACTCTATAATATTAATTATAATATTACAATTATTTTATTAAAGTTAAAAATCATAATAATAATCATAAGAAAATGACATGTTCGACACGCCAGGTCAACCCGAATCCGCCCGACCTGAAAATTTTACCAACCCGATCGACCCGAACCCGATTTGACCCGAACCCGAGAATAAAACCTTTATATAATATAGTATATATTATAGTATTTCATTATATTTCATATAGTTATATTATATATTATAGTATTTCATTATATTTCATATAGTTACACTTATGTACTATAGTATTTCATTGTCTAGTATAGTTACACTTATATACTATAGTATTTCATTATATTTCATATAGTTACACTTATGTACTATAGTATTTCATTAAATCTAGTATACTTAGACTTATATACTATAGTATTTCATTATATTTCATATAGTTCCACTTATGTACTATAATATTTCATTAAATCTAATATATTTAGACTTATATACTATATTATTTCATTATATTTCATATAGTTACACTTATATACTATAGTATTTCATTAAATTTCATATAATTATACTTATGTACTATAGTATTTCATTAAGTCTAGTATACTTTGACTTATATACTATAGTATTTCATTATATTTCATATAGTTACACTTATGTACTATAGTATTTTATAAGTGTAACTATATGAAATATAATGAAATACTATAGTATATAAGTGTAACTATATGAAATATAATGAAATACTATAGTATATAAGTTTAAGTATACTAGACTTAATGAAATACTATAGTACATAAGTGTAATTATATGAAATATAATGAAATACTATAGTATATAAGTGTAACTATACTAGACTTAATGAAATACTATAGTATATAAGTCTAAGTATACTAGATTTAATGAAATACTATAGTACATAAGTGTAACTATATGAAACAAAATGAAATACTATAGTACATAAGTGTAACTATATGAAATATAATGAAATACTATAGTATATAAGTGTAACTATACGAAATATAATGAAATACTATAGTATATAAGTCTAAGTATACTAGATTTATTGAAATACTATAGTACATAAGTGTAACTATATGAAACATAATGAAATACTATAGTATATAAGTGTAACTATACGAAATTTAATGAAATACTATAGTATATAAGTCTAAGTATACTAGATTTAATGAAATATTATAGTACATCAGTGGAACTATATGAAATATAATGAAATACTATAGTATATAAGTCTAAGTATACTGGATTTAATGAAATACTATAGTATATAAGTATAACCATATGAAATATAATGAAATACTATAGTATATAAGTCTAAGTATACTAGATTTAATGAAATACTATAGTACATATGTGTAACTATATGAAATATAATGAAATACTATAGTATATAAGTGTAACTATATGAAATATAATGAAATATTTTAGTATATAAGTCTAAGTATACTAGAATTAATGAAATATTATAGTACATAAGTGGAACTATATAAAATTTAATGAAATATTATAGTATATAAGTGTAACTATATGAAATATAATAAAGTACTATAGTATATAAGTCTAAGTATACTAGATTTAATGAAATAATATGGTACATAAGTATAACTATATGAAATATAATGAATTACAATAGTACATAAGTGTAACTATATGAAATATAATGAAATACTATAGTATATAAGCATAACTATACGAAATTTACTGAAATACTATAGTACATAAGTGTAACTATATGAATTTTTATATGTACGAATAGACCTGTCAACTGGGTCGGGTTGATCGGGTTCGGGTCATGTCGAGTTCGGGTCGACCGAGTTGGTAAAATTTTTGGGTCGGACGAGTTCGGGTTGACCCGGCGGATCGAACATTTCCTTTTCTTATGATTATTATTATGTTATTTAACTTTAATAAAATAATTATAATAATATAATTAATATTATATTATTATTTAATAAAGTATATTAAAAAATTTAGTATAACTGAAATAAAATATATAAAATAAAGGGGATCCGCGAGCTCGAATTTGCGTTCGGGTCGAGTCGGGTTCGGGTCCTTCTTGACCCAGTGACGTTCGGGTCCTTTCGGGTTGGGTCGGTTTTTGACAGGTCTATGTACGAACTCGTATTAAAATTTTATACAAAATTATAGTTAAAAAATGCAAAAAATACCAAAAAAATTCACTACAATGCACTATATGTCGGGCACCAAATTGTAAAAAAATGGGTAGAAAGACTTCATTTTTTGGGCTTTTGGAGGGGCAAATGATGTCCGTTTTGGACGCATTTTATAGTACGGACTCGTATTGAAATTCTCTACATGATTATGGGGAAAAAAAACTTTGCAAATTTTTTTTTTGGTGCGCCTAGCTTACGCGCATGAGTTATGCACTTTTTTTTTGTGCGCGTAAGCTACGCGCACGGGTTTGTCACATGTATTTTCAAAAATGCTTGTTTTACCCCTGTGCGTGTAGCTTAGGCGCACAAAACTGTGCGCCTAAGCTACGCGCACGATTTCGCGTCCATTTAGACGCGAAACCGCGTGCATATAGCCATTGCCTAATTTTACGGGCATGCTAAATACACGCGAGAATGTGGTTAAATGTACGCGGTTTTACACGCTTAAGGTAAGCGTCCGATTTTACACGCTTAAGGTAAGCGTGAAGGGGTATTGTGGGTATTTTGAAAATACATTCTTACACGCTTAAGCTAAGCGTGTAGTTTTTTTTTTTTTTTTTTGCAAGTTAAAAAAACTCTAAAAGCACACGCTTAAGCTAAGCGTATGCCTACACGCTTAAGCTAGGCGTATGCCTACACGCTTAAGCTAGGCGTACAGTACTAATTTTTTTTTCTTTCAAAATTGCATTTTTTTTTTCCATAATCATGTAGAGAATTTCAATACGAGTCCGTACATATAAAATTCGTCCAAAACGGACATCGTTTGCCCCTCCAAAAGCCCAAAAAACAAAGCCTTCAACCCGTGCGCATCCGTAAGCTTTTATAAGCTTCAATGGAGGATTTGGCAAATTTCTTGGATTCGATTCAAGCCATTAACTATTGGGCATTTAAGAGGACCTTATCATACATGTAATTCCACATTTAATCGGATTGAATGTCGATTAAAATCGTAGAATTTTAGCCCCAAAGCCACCGTGTCGTCCAAGGGGCCGATTTGAAAAAATCCAAAATTGGATCAAATCGTCTTCAATTGGAGGGCATGAACCATAGAGCCTTGTTAAGGGTATCCTAAGATTCAAAATGCCTATAAAATCCCCTTCAATCGTTGCCCCAATGCATCCAATTTCAAAGTCAAAACTCATGAACCTTAAATCCCGTTATCGGTTGTTCTTGACCGAAATTCGAGCACATGCAAGCTTTATTCTTGCAATTATTGGTACTACTAGCCTTGAAAATTGGTCATCTTTCAAAGCCCTTTCTTTACATCGCCGGAAAAAGACCACTTTTATTCAATTTGGAGTTTTTCCGACGAGGTGTCAAGAAGGTATTCCGGCGGGATTGAATTTGTGCCCATTTTGCGATTTTTGGGGTATTTTTGATTTGTTTTATCTTAATCTTGGTTAAATTAATTAATCTAGATTAGTGAAAAATATTTTAGGATCAATTTGGTTAAATTAATTAATCTTAGACTTATATACTATAGTATTTCATTAAATCAAATATACTTAGACTTATATACTATAGTATTTCATTAAATTTCATATAGTTACACTTATGTACTATAGTATTTCATTACATTTCATATAGTTACACTTATGTACTATAGTATTTCATTACATTTCATATAGTTACACTTATGTACTGCAGTATTTCATTACATTACATATAGTTACACTTATATAGTATAGTATTTCATTAAATCTAGTATACTTAAACTTATATATTATAGTATTTTATTATATTTCATATAGTTATACTTATATACTATAGTATTTTATTAAATCAAGTATACTTAGACTTATATACTATAGTATTTCATTAAATTTCATATAGTTACACTTATGTACTATAGTATTTCATTACATTTCATATAGTTACACTTATGTATTATAGTATTTCATTACATTTCATATAGTTATACTTATATAGTATAGTATTTCATTAAATCTAGTATACTTAAACTTATACATTATAGTATTTTATTATATTTCATATAGTTACACTTATATACTATAGTATTTCATTAAATCAAGTATACTTAGACTTATATACTATAGTATTTCATTAAATTTCATATAGTTACACTTATGTACTATAGTATTTCATTACATTTCATATAGTTACACTTATGTACTATAGTATTTCATTACATTTCATATAGTTACACTTATATAGTATAGTATTTTATTAAATCTAGTATACTTAAACTTATATATTATAGTATTTTATTATATTTCATATAGTTACACTTATATACTATAGTATTTCATTAAATCAAGTATACTTAGACTTATATACTATAGTATTTCATTAAATTTCATATAGTTATACTTATGTACTATAGTATTTCATTACATTTCATATAGTTACACTTATGTACTATAATATTTCATTACATTTCATATAGTTACACTTATGTACTATAGTATTTCATTACATTTCATATAGTTACACTTATATAGTATAGTATTTCATGAAATCTAGTATACTTAAACTTATATATTATAGAATTTTATTATATTTCATATAGTTACACTTATATATTATATTATTTCATTAAATCAAGTATACTTAGACTTATATACTATAGTATTTCATTAAATTTCATATAGTTACACTTACGCACTATAGTATTTCATTACATTTCATATAGTTTACACTTATGTACTATAGTATTTCATTACATTTCATATAGTTACACTTATGTACTATAGTATTTCATTAAATCTAGTATACTTAGACTTATATACTATAGTATTTTATTATATTTCATATAATTACATTATATATACTATAGTATTTCATTATATTTCATATAGTTACACTTATGTACTATAATATTTCATTAAGTCTAGTATACTTAGATTTATACATTATAGTATTTCATTATATTTCATATAGTTACACTTATGTACTATTGTAATTCATTAAATTTCATATAGTTACACTTATGTACTATAGTATTTCATTAAATCTGATATACTTAGACTTATATACTATAGTATTTCATGAAATTTCATATAGTTACACTTATATACTATAGTATTTCATTATAATTTGGTATTATGAACTTATTACTTATATACTATAGTTACACATTATGGTTAAGTATTATGAATTTATTACTTATATACTGTAGTTATGTATTATAGTTAAGTATTACAAAATATATTAGTTATAAAGTATAGTTATGTATTATAATTAAGTATTACATACGTATTACTTATGTACTATAGTTAAATATTATGGTTAAGTATTTATGAATTTATTACTTATATACTATGTATTATAGTTACATATTATGAACTTATTACTTACATATTATATGCCGGGCACAAAATTGATCCTAAAATATTTTTCACTAATTTAGATTAATTAATTTAACCAAGATTAAGACAAAACAAATCAAAAATACCCAAAAATCGCAAAATGGGCACAAATTCAATCCCGTCGGAATACCTTTTTGACACCTCATTGGAAAAACTCCAAATTGAATAAAAATGGTCTTTTTTCGGCGATGTAAAGATAGGGCTTTGAAAGAGGACCAATTTTGAAGGCTAGTAGTACCAACAATTGCAAGAATAAAGCTTGCATGTGCTCGAATTTCGGTCAAGAACAACCGATAACGGGATTTAAGGTTCATGAATTTTGACTTCGAAATTGGATGTATTGGGGCAACGATTGAAGGTGATTTTGTAGGCATTTTGAATTTTAGGATACCCTCAACAATGCCCTATGGTTCATGCCCTCCAATTGAAGACGATTTGATCCAATTTTGGATTTTTTCAAATCGGTCTCTTGGACGAGACGGTGGCTTTGGGGATAAAATTCTACGATTTTAATCGACATTCAATCCGATTAAATGTGGAATTATGTGTATGATAAGGTCTTCTTAAATGCCCAATAGTTAATGGCTTCAATCGAATCCAAGAAATTTGCCAAATCTTCCATTGAAGCTTATAAAAGCTTACGGATGCGCACGGGTTGAAGGCTTTGTTTTTTGGGCTTTTGGAGGGGCAAACGATGTCCGTTTTGGACGAATTTTATATGTACGGACTCGTATTGAAATTCTCTACATGATTATGGGAAAAAAAATACAATTTTGAAAAAAAAATTAGTACTGTACGCCTAGCTTAAGCGTGTAGACATACGCTTAGCTTAAGCGTGTGCTTTTAGGGTTTTTTTAATTTGCAAAAAAAAAAAAACTACACGCTTAGCTTAAGCGTATAAGAATATATTTTCAAAATACCCACAATACCCCTCCACGCTTATCTTAAGCGTGTAAAATCGAACGCTTACCTTAAGCGTATAAAACCGTATACATTTAGCCACATTTTCGAGTGTATTTAGCCATTGCCTAATTTTATACCTCTTTTCCCAGCAAACCCAAATTTCCCAGGCTCCCTCCCAGCCGGCCCTATCTTCCTCCTTCCCAAATCTTCCAAATCTCCATCTTCCTCCTTCCAGAATCCAGATCCAGTCGAGTAGTCTGTAGTCGACCTGCCCGCCGGCAGCCGGCTCCGCCTCGCGCCTCGTTCCTCGCCGGGCCGCCGGCTACACCTCGTGTCCGCCTCGTTCCCCATCGTCTCCGTCTCGTTCCTCGCCGTCTCCGCCTCATTCCTCGCCGGCTCTGCCAGTCTGCCAGTCTGCCTCGTTCCTCATCGTCTCCGCGTCGTTCCTCGCCGGCTCCGCCTCGTTCCTCATCGTCTGGCGACTGGCGGCCTCGTTCCTCGCCGGCTCAGACGGCTCTACCTCGTTCCTCATCGTCTCCGCGACTCCGCCGGACCGCCTCGTTCCTCATCGTCTGGCCGCCTCCGTCTTCCACTGTTGACGGTAGTTTCCTCCATCCTTGTTAAATTTTGTAGCTATTTTTTGCAGTCTTCGATCCTTAGTTTTGCTTATATAAAATGGTGCCTTGACTGCCTTCAATATACTTGTTAGTTGTTACTTTGCTCATTTGCTGAATGCTGCATTGCCAATTTGCCATTGCTGCCTTTTTTAAACTAAACAAAATGAGGGTGCTTTTTGAAACAAAATGACAGAATTTTCTTTACACATTTGTGGTAGTATTGATTGTTGAGCCTTTGGAATTTGGATTGAGTTCATTTAATTTTTATGATTTAGGTTTGATTTTTCCTAGATTCTAATTTAAAGAATATGTTATATGTTACATGTAGCCATATAGGACTATAGGAGTGGGATGGATTAGTTAATTAAGGTTTGAGTATTTTTATATGGCTAATATTAATATAGTTACATATTTTTATATGGCTAATATTAATATAGTTACATAATTTTATTTATTTTAGCTAAATTGGATTTAAGCCATGTCAGATTCAACTATATAATTTTATTTATTTTAGTACCAACAGTTGCTTAGATCTTTCTTAGATTTTGATGTATCTCTCACACCAGCTTTCCTTGCTCAATCACCACCGCAAATCCTTCTAATCTGTCTTTTGATTTTTCTTTTAATCTTTGCTCTCTGTTCCTCTTTTGTTGCTACTTTGCGAAATTAGAGCTAATTCAAAGCCTCCACCTTTGTTTGTTTGTATTATAAGAGCAGATTTTGGATTCTAGTTGTCCAGTTGTGATTTTTAACATTCTGATAGGGTTTATGTATTTCTATGAATTTGGAACAGAACTGGTACGATTGAAATTGGTAAATTGGGGTTACAAACACTAAGGAAGCCAATGGGAGCAGGAAGAAAGAATTTGAAGAGGGAAGTGGAGGAGGAGAGTATAGCTTTTGATGAAGGACAAACTGTAATGCAGGTGGTGTCTCTTAGAGGCTCCAATATTATCGAGGTACATTATAAACCATCTGAATTTCCTTTATTTTTCCAATGCCTATGTTTTCTTATATATTAAGTTGTGATTATAAAACTGATCTTTTAATGTTTGTCGTCTAGAATCTGGTTATGGGCCTAGTGCTGTAGTGCACTATGATTCCTTCAATTTCTATCTTGTATATAGTCTTTCTTTCTTATTATATATATACACAGAGATATAGGGGAGACAAATCCACAATGAGAATGATGAAGCCTTGCTCTACTTTGGTCTTTGAGGAAAATAGGTTGTGAACTATCCTTTTATAGTGTATTTATTCATTGCTAATTCCTCTGTGATGTTAATATTAATTCCTAAATGTTTCTTCTTATTCTTTGCCAAATAGCTACTGTAGATTTTGGCAATGTTTGTCTCAAATAACATAACCTCTTTCCCAATCAAGAGGAATTTTTGTGGTAAGGTTGGTGGTTGTTCAAAAGCCTTTTGAGGTCTTGCCCGCGCCTAATATTCGTACCAAAATCCGTTTTAGTGTTACTCTAACAGTGTTACCTATGGAAATTGATCTGTAGCATTCCTTATATTCACCACTAATTATGAGGCCATTTTTCTTAGTTCTTTTTAGGACATACAATTTGGTTTCTATTTGATTATGTCTCAGTGTGGTTCTAGACTTTCTAGTGGCTAATTTAGTTCACAACTGCATCAGGTTATGGATGCTAAAGGTGAGAAATCATTGGCATTTTTTCCGGCTAAATTTCAGAAGAGCATGTGGGTAAAGAGGGGTAAGTATTTGCAACTGAAAGTCCTTTAGCATATGGTTACATGAAGTTTCATATCATGCACTTTTCTAGCATATGAGGAGTAATTTTATGTGTACTTTCTAAGATCTGTTCAGTTAGTTATCTGCATAATAAGTTGGAATATGAAAATAAGAATGGCACTTGCTAACTACCGTTGGTCATCTATAGATCTCTCAGGATGATGGCATGAAGTTACTTGGAAAACCACTAATTTGTAATTTCTGTATGTACAAGTGTTGGAGAAATTTGAAATTAAGAGTGGTAATATGCCTGCTTTCTTTGATATTATGGCATGATTATAGCTACCATATTGTCAGTGGCTTGGAACTGATTATGAATCATGTCTGATAATCCGCAGGTAGTTTTGTAGTGATTGATGAAAGTGGTAGAGAGGAGGCTCAAAAATCTGGTAGCAAAGTGGCGTGTATTGTTAGACGCGTTCTCTTTTATGAACAAGTTCGACAGCTTCAGAAATCTCTAGAATGGTACACATTTCTGAATATTAGCTGCTAGATTTACCTTGCTGCTGCTCTTGACTTGGCTTATATGACAATCTTCTTGAATGCACTTTGCCCATGGAAAGAAAAGTTTTTATGACTGCACTTCTTTTATATAATGGGTTAAATAGTCTACATGATTTATGTCAGTATCCATATTTGAGGACATTGTTTATGGAGTTTTCACCTGTCAAGATTGCTAAATTTTCATTGCTTATTTATTTATTTTTATTTAAGGCTGATGACTTGTACTTTTCCTTCCCCTTGCTGCTACAGGCCAGAAGCATTCAAATCTGGTGAAAGCTCAAGCAAAAGTGTAGAGGAAGTTGCATCTCAGCAAGAAGGAGATGATGACAACTCGAGTGATGATGAACTCCCGCCGCTTGAAGCAAACACAAATAGGACGATGCCATTTGAAATGCACGTATGTTCTGAATCCGATTCTGATACATGCTCTTAGAAATACATTTTTATGGAAGAAAGAAAGAAAGAAATAGGATTGGAAGAGTATGATTCCATCTTAAAAGTTTATACATTGCTTGAATTGAATGTTTTTATGGATTACACCTGATAAAAGATTATACCTCAATCCTCACTATGGTTATCCTTAAAAGCTTGGCCACATCAATATGGGTTTTCACAAAATCACTCTAGCTTTAGGTACCTGATATTAATTTCTGAAGCTTAGACCACTTGCAATGGGGTTTCATACCTATTTTATATATTAAGTTTCATAACTACAGTAGTAAAAATGGAATGAAACATGAGAGAGAATTTTATCCTATGAAACCCATAAAATAGGAAGGAGAAATAACAACCATTGATTTGCTAAAGATCTGAAGATTTTTTTTTTAGGCTTTTAGCAAATTTTCAGCAAAAAATTAATTATAAAAAGTAGTTATGAAATCCATGATATAAAATCATGAATGTGAATGGCCTTAGCGTTTGGATTACTCCTCTAATATTGTCTTGTCTTCTTTCTACACGAAAATTAAAGAAATATTGTGTATTTATGTCTCATAATCCTAATCATGTTTAATCAAATGTAATCGTCTTAATCAAATATAACAAATCAACTTTGGTTCTTATAAAATCTAGTTAAATCTTTCATACCAAACATCATGTAATTCTTATTAGCAAAGGAAAAAGAACAGATAGAAGTTCAGGAAAAAAAATCAGTAATTTATTTTTCAAGAAGTTATAATTACTCCATATCTGGAATCGGAGGTTTCCGGTTTCGGAACCTCCGGTTTCAAAACCGGAAAAATGAAAATTGAAACTGAATTAATCTGAAACCGAATGTTTTGGTTTCGTCTGGTTCCTGTTTCGGTTCCAGAACCGAAAAAAATATACATTTTTATACATAAGAAAAAAATAATAAACATTTTTTTTTGTAAAAAATATAAAAGACATTTTTTTTTTAAAATAATGATAAAGTGAATGTTTCTTTAAACTTAAAAGATTTATACTTTAAGACTTAAACTTAAAATTTAACTTAATTTGACTTATAAAATAAATTGACAGCAACAAAAATAGAAAATATATATATATAACTTGAGAATTGGAGGTTTACCCGATTCTCCGGTTTTGGGTTTTGCCAAACCGGAATCGAAACCGGTCCGTTTCCGAAACTGAAGATTCTCCGATTCTGCCAAACCGCGAACCATCTCTACATATTACCACTTACCTTAAATGAATAAATAAGATCCAATTCTGGGAAGTTAATATTACACGAATTGCATTTAAATAAATAAGATCCACTTCTGGGAAGCTTTTTTTTATTACCACTTTCTAGGAAGTTTTTTTTTATGAGGAAAGAATTTTTAGTACCTGACATAACAATTACGGGTAGATCGAGAGGCCGATAAATCGGCGTCGGTCAAAACCGAACAGTAAGAAACAATAAATCAAGCATGGAAATTACAACAAAACAAAAATAAAGCTTAAATGACTAGTATTACCATTTCCCATTAATCTCCTCACCTCTTCTTCCTCGAATCATTAGACCAGCACCATTAAAGGCAAGTTCAAGCTTCTGTGCAACAAACCCGAGCCACTTTCGACAGACAACGATCCTGAAGGTGTTGAGCCCAATCGTGGACCGACTCAAACCATCCCTTGAACCGCGCCAACAGAGGTTGATCGCCTATGTTTTACGGAGTTTCCACATTTGGTTGGGCTCGCCTCGATGTCGTTATGCTTCGATTTACGAGATTGAGAACTACGCAAACCATTATCTGCAAGCCGAAAACGATGACGTCGAGCCAACCCGTACCACTAGGAGTAAACGTTTGCTCGAGCCTAACATTGTGGCCGCCATTGAAGAAGCATGTAGGGTGTGCATGCACATCATCTTTAATTTGATTGCGGTCTCTGAAATTGAATTGGGGTAAGGGATGCTTTCCCATAAAAAAATTATGCCCTTTTTGGTAGTTCTACTTTGTTTTTTTTTTTATGTTCAACTTCATTTTACCGAACACTCAAATAACGACTATAGATATCGGGCGTATTATATCAACTAATATCTATTGCAAAAGAGCCAAAAACCATTACAATAGGTCTAATGTAATTGTTTCCGTATGGTTGCATTAGAGGCCATAACAATAAACCGATGTCAACAAAAGGTTAATCTATTGTAACAACGTGTTGAAAAATATGAAACCATTACATTAGACACAACAACCATTACCATAAGGCTATGAGGTAACACAATAGAAGGTTACCTTACATAGCTAATGTAACACATGTGACATTTAATGCAATGTAATGTTTATAACCTGAACGTTTGTAGTCCCGGTTAAAAGGCATTCAATTTTTTTTAAATGGGTCCATTCTTCATAAGAACCACTTCCACGGCTTGTTAGCAAATAAGTATTACAAGAAAATAGACAAATACATTGCAACCTCTTCAATTCAAACAACTTTCAACACAAACAAAATCCATCACGAACATACAATAGTATATATATTATAACTATGTATCAAGGTTAAATTAAACACGAATTTCTAGTACAAAATTATTCTTCATATGCATTGTAATTCCTACATTTGACATATGATCCATTATTGATTGCATCCTCTTATAAGACACTATAAACACCCAGCAACAAACAAATATATTTAAAGATCAAGACAAAGATACATGTACACGATATAAGTTATATATCATCTAGTATTAATGATTTAACAGGTGTTCATTGAATATGATCGTATATATAAGGGTGTGAAAATGATTAGGAAAAAAGGTTGGATTTTAACCTCTTTCATTGTATATTATAGTTCTACAAATATTATAGCTTGGTAATAAACTTACAATTCAATCTAGTGTTGATTAGTGGCTCCCCACTTTTATCTCGGTGAACTCTTGTCAATAAACATAACTAATGAAAAGCCACCCAAGCACATTTCAAGGGGACATTCAAAACTAAATTGAAAAATACATTTATATTTAACCTTAAAATAAAAGTCTTAGAGCATATGTAAGAAAGACTAAATGAAAAGTCACCAGGCCTATCAAAATAAAAATCAAAATAAAAAGATAACACAATTGAGCAATAAATGCAAGCATAACATATTCAAATTCCAATCATCACATGATTCATACATACGTAAGAATGAAAATTGTATATTAAAGATGAGCATTATAAGATTTTTATCAAATCAAAAAAATTGCAAAACATTGTCACAAATTTATTTATTTTTCCAAGATAAGAAAAATATGATTAGTCAGATTGTTGAAATTATGGTTAAATATAAAATATCACATTTGAAGTTTTATTAACTTTTTATTTTTTCATCATGAAATTCTCTAAAGTATCTACATGTAGTTACTAATATGTCTTGGTTTGTTTGCGGAAATTATGGCCATAGTAGCGTGGAGCAGTCATTAGATGATCACGCATGGAGTGACTTACATCCTAATTTAATTACAAATCAAACACAAAGATTACATGCTGTAATCTTTGTGATTGATTTGTAATTAAATGAAAAAGATATTAATGGTAGGTTTTGGATAAAATTAGGATGATCTTTGATTTGTAATTAAATATAATAATAAAAATAGGAGAGACTAACATGTTTTAGAAGATGATGTGGCACAATAAAGGGGTGCCATGTGGCTAAATTAGTTTTGAATTTAGTATATATACAAATATAGTAGACTAAATATTTATTTTAAAAATAATTTTCATATATGCTTCCTTGACGTTTTCGTATCAAATTGATTCCTGCAATTTGAATTGGAATTTACAGATTGATAGCAGAAAAAACATGAGAATTAAGAGGCGTTCCTTATGATAATAAAATTATTTTCCTTATACTTAACCCTCTTATTAAAAAGGTGATACATATTCATGAAACAATACTATAAAAGGCAATATAATATTATAAAGATCATCATATACTAACAATAAAAATTATTTGTTTGAAAGAAACTGAACGTATTCATCCACCTATCATTAATGTAGTATATTATTTTTAAACATTCCATTTTCTATTGATAGGTTACTAAAAATTGAATATTTTTTCATTATTCTTTCATTATCATCTTGATTGTACACTATAAATGACATTTCGAAGAACCTTGCAAACTCACATACACGCGCAAAAACACAATCAAACACATAACATAAAATATTAATTAGTAATCCAAACTCCAAAAGTTGTAAAGGAAATGGACAAGACATGTCTCAAAGTGGTGTTGTTGGTAGCCATGGTGCTTGTTGCAGCTTCTACAGGTTGGTAACCACCATTTCTATCACCTTTTAAATGTTATGTGTTCAAGTTTATTTGTAACGTCAAACTAGCATTTGTGTTTGAAGTACAAATTTGCTCGGGAGGGCTGAAGCAACATGAGAGGTCTTATTGTCGACTTTAGGTGCATCTTTGAAGCCCGAAAGAGATGGAGGAAGCGCGACTGAGGCAACAAAGCAACGTCGTTGCAATGTCGACAAGGATTGTATTAAAAATTGCCCTCCCCATTGTTTCGCTGCGGAATGCCTAGGACATCTCTGCGTATGTACATGTTGATCCATTCATTATTTATGTCCTTTTAATTCAATTCTACCCTAAATAAAATTCATATATCGATCTATTAGCGAATAAAATTTATATATATTTTCACAAACATTCAATCTTACGGTCAACATTATGTGTGCCAATCTTCTAATCACATTGGAGATCGTTTGAGTATGGAAGGGAATTTAGACAAGTTTTCTCCCATGTGTAGCTTAAAGTGTCATGATAAAAAAATAAATCTAGTCATGAATACGTACATAGATTAAATACTATAATTCACAGTTGCAAACACGAACATATTATATATATATATATATTTGATACAAAGAAAGTAACATTCAATTGAAATAAACCCAATCACAACCTATTCATAGAAGTACCAAGTACATATATGTAACACCCCCAAATATATCCTTGAAAGGTAACACCGCCAGTGACCTCAGATTCCACATCCGAAGCCACCCAAGGCTTAACCAGTTTATACAAATCATAAAACAACATTTATAATACGAAATGTCATAGTATTGGATTAAATCAAAGTTTCGGAATTACATCCATAATCCAAATACAACCAAAATATATTACAGCGGAAGTCTTAATACATCGGAAGTCTTTTTAAAATAAATGACACAAAAGTCTTGATCTAGCGATCACACGCCTAGGATCTCAACCTTGGTAAAACACTTCAAAATTCCATCTGCCTTCACTATCGTTTCTAGCCTTCATGGAACTGTAGTTTATCTGATGTGCCGTATGAGACGGATGACACCAGCCAACCATGCAAGAGAATATAACCGGTTGGTTAGTCTAATGAAAGACTATGCAAGGGTTAAACAGAAAGGTTCTAAGTAGTCGTATTAGGTTAGACCCATCGCTTCTCGAATGAAAGCCGATGACGATAGTAAACCTCAATACTTCTACTGAAATTATCCAAAGAATAATGATCGAGAGAAGACTCTGAAAGATTGAGTCTTACGGAAACATATGAAGAGAAGACTCCAAAAGATTGAGTCTTATCGGAAAGTATGACAATGTTCGGGAACATATAATATTTCCACACAAGCGTTTAAAAGCGACTTGACTATTTGGGTCCACGACCAACCTCACCGCGTAATGCGAATTCAGATTTGGAAGGTGGACTTACTCTAATCGAAGCCCAGACGAGTTTCCACGTTGTACTTCTCGCCCAAGGTTCATTAATTATGTGCATAATCGCACTTGTCTTATTTAATTCCAAAACGTACATTTACGTTATAAGCTTTTATAATATCTCCTCACAAGAGATGTAGAAGGGAATAAATCCCGAATATCGGCACCAACTGTGTGCACAAAACCCTGAGTAAGGGTAAGGTCATGACCGAAGGATACTAGGGAAAAATCCTCCTAGCACCAGTTATAAAGAAACCACTAGACCTCGCAAGGTACACAGTGTTCCTACGAATACTTGTTCTAACTAAACAGTTAAAACATATGAGCAATAATCCACATTAATGCCATCGAGGCGAATAACAGATATAATAGCGTTGTTTCTAGCAATATATACAACCTATTATAATATCTGTATTTCAATCATATATATATATATATAATAGCGTTGTGTCTAGCAGTATATACAACCTATTATAATATTCCTTTTTAAATCACATACAGTTATCAAAACTGTTCCCAAACGAAAACAATATTCATCCCAAATTAATTAACAATTAAACAATTGATAATTAATATAAATATGGAATGATAAGCAAGAGCAAACCGCCACTTGCCTTAGATTAGACGAAGCTCAACGAAGCTCAAAGACAACGGGTTTCCGGGCCCGAAACGAGGACATAACTCGGATTTCAGATCCCTACGGAACGACCCATAACGAAACCCTAAGTTAGATTCGATAATAAAATATACGAATCTAAGGAAAGACGAACGAAATCAAAAGAATGGAAATCCCAAACGAGATCACAAAGCCCAAGCCACAACCACGAGTGCCTAGGCACACCGCGGGTGCGGCGGCTCTGCCGCGGGTGCGGTCGTCAGGAACGAAGAACTCCGACGACACGACGAGAGGGAAAACTCACTGGGGGAGACTCCTTGGGGCTCGATTCGTGGTGGCTCCAATTTCTGGACACTTAGCACCACCTTGAGAGCACCACCTCCTCTTTCGAAAGCTCCGACGATGACCTTGAAGAACTCCGACGAGAGCTTCGAATTTTCCGGCGAGAGAGAAAGAAAGATTGAGAGGGAGAGAGTGAGATTCAGATGTGCTCCAAGCCTCTCCAGATCTCTCCTTAAATAGGCCAAGCAAGCAGGAGCGTCATGGTAGGCGCCTACAACGACCAGATATGACATTTCCACAGGCAGCTGCAGAGGCGAAGACGACGATGCGACGTCTAAAGTCCGGCGCTGCAGAGGAAAAATGATGACACCGCGGGTGCGGTGAACCCCCACCTAACCGCCTCAGAATTTGGCCTTTTACCGCGGGGTGCGGTGGACTGACCGCGGGTGCGGTCAAGGCCAATTTCTGTGCCTTTTGTCCGGGAAAATGTATGGGCATGGTTTTTAACCCCAGAAATTATATGTTTGTATCCAAACAAATATTCTAAGTCTCGAAAATACATCGAATGTATTTTATACCACTCAAGGAATTATTACGGAGATCAAGGATTTTACAGAAAATCCGAACTCCTATGAAAATAATCCGACTGGTAGTACGGGAGTTGGAAAAATTACCAAAATGCCCTTACCAAAATGAGGGGTATTACAATATACTCGTACGTGATCACGACCACATGCATACATGATACATACTCGTACCGTATCCGGTCTACGTCTTCCCAATGATCCTTGTGCTTTGCATAGGCCGTAACTTACAAACATTTACGGTATACTCACGAATCACCACAAGTTATATAAAACTTTTATGGAAAATGTGATAAATATGCATGCATAAAAACACTCATCTAGAAATAAGGTGTTCGATGAGTAGATGAAGTGAGTTGAATGAGAGATGAAAATCTTGAAATTCATCTCCGTTTTTCAGTCCACCCCAAGCTTAGACTAGATTAATGAAGATGAATTTTTGAAATGACTAGTATTACCATTTCCCATTAATCTCCTCACCTGTTCTTCCTCGAATCATTAGACCAACACCATTAAAGGCAAGTTCCAACTTCTGTGCAACAAACCCGAGCCACTTTCGATAGACAACGATCTTGAAGGTGTTGAGCCCAATCGTGGACCGACTCAAACCATCCCTTGAACCGCGCCAACAGAGGTTGATCGCCTATGTTTCTCGGAGTTTCCACATTTGGTTAGGCTCGCCTCGATGTCGTTATGCTTCGATTTACGAGATTGAGAACTACGCAAAACATGATCTGTAAGCCAAAAACGATGACGTCGAGCCAGGCCGTACTACTAGGAGCAAACATTTGCTCGAGCCTAACATTGTGGCCGCCATTGAAGAAGCATGAAGGGTGTGCATGCGCATCATCTTTAATTTGATTGCGGTCTCTGAAATTGAATTGGGGTAAGGGATGCTTTCCCATAAAAAAATTATGCCCTTTTTGGTAGTTCTACTTTGTTTTTTTTTTTATGTTCAACTTCATTTTACCAACACTCAAATAACGACTACAGATATCGGGCGTATTGTATCAACTAATATCTATTGCAAAAGAGCGACAAACCAATACAATAGGTCTAATGTAATTGTTTCTGTATGGTTGCATTAGAGGCCATAGCAATAAACCGATGTCAACAAAAGGTTAATCTATTGTAACAACGTGTTGAAAAATATGAAACCATTACAGTAGACACAACAACCCTTACCATAAGGCTATGAGGTAACACAATAGAAGGTTACCTTACATAGCTAATGTAACACATGTGACATTTAATGCAATGCAATGTTTATAATCTGAACGTTTGTAGTCCCGGCTAAAAGGCATTCAATTTTTTTAAATGGGTCAATTCTTCATAAGAACCACTTCCACGGCTTGTTAGCAAACAAGTATTACAAGAAAATAGACAAATACATTGCAACCTCTTCAATTCAAACAACTTTCAACACAAACAAAATCCATCACGAACATACAATAGTATATATATTATAACTATGTATCGAGGTTAAATTACACACGTATTTCTAGTACAAAATTATTCTTCATATGCATTGTAATTCCTACATTTGACATATGATCCGTTATTGATTGCATCCTCTTGTAAGACACTATAAACACCCAGCAACAAACAAATATATTTCAAGATGAAGACAAAGATACATGTACACGATATAAGTTATATATCATCTAGTATTAATGATTTAACAGGTGTTCATTGAATATGATCGTATATATAAGGGTGTGAAAATGATTAGGAAAAAAAGGTTGGATTTTAACCTCTTTCATTGTATATTATAGTTCTACAAATATTATAGCTTGGTAATAAACTTACAATTCAATCTAGTGTTGATTAGTGGCTCCCTACTTTTATCTCGGTGAACTCTTGTAAATAAACATAACTAATGAAAAGCCACCCAAGCACATTTCAAGGGGACATTCAAAACTAAATTGAAAAATACATTTATATTTAACCTTAAAATAAAAGTCTTAGAGCATATGTAAGAAAGACTAAATGAAAAGTCACCAGGCCTATCAAAATAAAAAGATAACACAATTGAGCAATAAATGCAAGCATAACATATTCAAATTCCAATCATCACATGATTCATACATACGTAAGAATGAAAATTGTATATTAAAGATGAGCATTATAAGATTTTTATCAAATCAGAAAAATTGCAAAACATTGTCACAAATTTATTTATTTTTCCAAGATAAGAAAAATATGATTAGTCAAATTGTTGAAATTATGGTTAAATATAAAATATCACATTTGAAGTTTTATTAACTTTTTATTTTTTCATCATGAAATTCTCTAAAGTATCTACATGTAGTTACTAATATGTCTAGGTTTGTTTGCGGAAATTATGGCCATAGTAGCGTGGAGCAGTCATTAGATGATCACGCATGAAGTGACTTACATCCTAATTTAATTACAAATCAAACACAAAGATTACATGCTGTAATCTTTGTGATTGATTTGTAATTAAATGAAAAAGATATTAATGGTAGGTTTTGGATAAAATTAGGATGATCTTTGATTTGTAATTAAATATAATAATAAAAATAGGAGAGACTAACATGTTTCAGAAGATGATGTGGCACAATAAAGGGGTGCCATGTGGCTAAATTAGTTTTGAATTTAGTATATATACAAATATAGTAGACTAAATATTTATTTTAAAAATAATTTTCATATATGCTTCCTTGACGTTTTCGTACCAAATTGATTCCTGCAATTTGAATTGGAATTTACAGATTGATAGCAGAAAAAACATGAGAATTAAGAGGCGTTCCTTATGATAATAAAATTATTTTCCTTATACTTAACCTTCTTATTAAAAAGGTGATACATATTCATGAAACAATACTATAAAAGGCAATATAATATTATAAAGATCATCATATACTAACAATAAAAATTATTTGTTTGAAAGAAACTGGACGTATTCATCCACCTATCATTAATGTAGTATATTATTTTTAAACATTCCATTTTCTATTGATAGGTTACTAAAAATTGAATATTTTTTCATTATTCTTTCATTATCATCTCGATTGTACACTATAAATTACATTTCGAAGAACCTTGCAAACTCACATACACGCGCAAAAACACAATCAAACACATAACATAAAATATTAATTAGTAATCCAAACTCCAAAAGTTGTAAAGGAAATGGACAAGACATGTCTCAAAGTGGTGTTGTTGGTAGCCATGGTGCTTGTTGCAGCTTCTACAGGTTGGTAACCACCATTTCTATCACCTTTTAAATGTTATGTGTTCAAGTTTATTTGTAACGTCAAACTAGCATTTGTGTTTGAAGTACAAATTTGCTCGGGAGGGCTGAAGCGACATGAGAGGTCTTATTGTCGACTTTAGGTGCATCTTTGAAGCCCGAAAGAGATGGAGGAAGCGCGACTGAGGCAACAAAGCAACGTCGTTGCAATGTCGACAAGGATTGTATTAAAAATTGCCCTCCCCATTGTTTCGCTGCGGAATGCCTAGGACATCTCTGCGTATGTACATGTTGATCCATTCATTATTTATGTCCTTTTAATTCAATTCTACCCTAAATAAAATTCATATATCGATCTATTAGCGAATAAAATTTATATATATTTTCACAAACATTCAATCTTACGGTCAACATTATGTGTGCCAATCTTCTAATCACATTGGAGATCGTTTGAGTATGGAAGGGAATTTAGACAAGTTTTCTCCCATGTGTAGCTTAAAGTGTCATGATAAAAAAATAAATCTAGTCATGAATACGTACATAGATTAAATACTATAATTCACAGTTGCAAACACGGACATATTATATATATATATATTTGATACAAAGAAAGTAACATTCAATTGAAATAAACCCAATCACAACCTATTCATAGAAGTACCAAGTACATATATGTAACACCCCCAAATATATCCTTGAAAGGTAACACCGTCAGTGACCTCAGATTCCACATCCGAAGCCACCCAAGGCTTAACCAGTTTATACAAATCATAAAACAACATTTATAATACGAAATGTCATAGTATTGGATTAAATCAAAGTTTCGGAATTACATCCATAATCCAAATACAACCAAAATATATTACAGCGGAAGTCTTAATACATCGGAAGTCTTTTTAAAATAAATGACACAAAAGTCTTGATCTAGCGATCACACGCCTAGGATCTCAACCTTGGTAAAACACTTCAAAATTCCATCTGCCTTCACTGTCGTTTCTAGCCTTCATGGAACTGCAGTTTATCTGATGTGCCGTATGAGACGTATGACACCAGCCAACCATGCAAGGGAATATAACCGGTTGGTTAGTCTAATGAAAGACTATGCAAGGGTTAAACAGAAAGGTTCTAAGTAGTCGTATTAGGTTAGACCCATCGCTTCTCGAATGAAAGCCGATGACGATAGTAAACCTCAATACTTCTACTGAAATTATCCAAAGAATAATGATCGAGAGAAGACTCTGAAAGATTGAGTCTTACGGAAACATATGAAGAGAAGACTCCAAAAGATTGAGTCTTATTGGAAAGTATGACAATGTTCGGGAACATATAATATTTCCACACAAGCGTTTAAAAGCGACTTGACTATTTGGGTCCACGACCAACCTCACCGCGTAATGCGAATTCAGATTTGGAAGGTGGACTTACTCTAATCGAAGCCCAGACGAGTTTCCACGTTGTACTTCTCGCCCAAGGTTCATTAATTATGTGCATAATCGCACTTGTCTTATTTAATTCCAAAACGTACATTTACGTTATAAGCTTTTATAATATCCCCTCACAAGAGATAATATCTCCTCACAAGAGATGTAGAAGGGAATAAATCCCGAATATCGGCACCAGCTGTGTGCACAAAACCCTGAGTAAGGGTAAGGTCATGACCGAAGGATACTAGGGAAAAATCCTCCTAGCACCAGTTATAAAGAAACCACTAGACCTCGCAAGGTACATAGTGTTCCTACGAATACTTGTTCTAACTAAACAGTTAAAACATATGAGCAATAATCCACATTAATGCCATCGAGACAAATAACAGATATAATAGCGTTGTTTCTAGCAATATATATAACCTATTATAATATCTGTATTTCAATCATATATATATATAATAGCGTTGTTTCTAGCAGTATATACAACCTATTATAATATTCCTTTTTAAATCACATACAGTTATCAAAACTGTTCCCAAACGAAAACAATATTCATCCCAAATTAATTAACAATTAAACAATTGATAATTAATATAAATATGGAATGATAAGCAAGAGCGAACCGCCACTTGCCTTAGATTAGACGAAGCTCAAAGACAACGGGTTTCCGGGCCCGAAACGAGGACATAACTCGGATTTCAGATCTCTACGGAACGACCCATAACGAAACCCTAAGTTAGATTCGATAATAAAATATACGAATCTAAGGAAAGACGAACGAAATCAAAAGAATGGAAATCCCAAACGAGATCACAAAGCCCAAGCCACAACCACGATTGCCTAGGCACACCGCGGGTGCGGCGGCTTCTACCGCGGGTGCGGCGGCTCTGCCACGGGTGCGGTCGTCAGGAACGAAGAACTCCGACGACACGACGAGAGAGAAAACTCACTGGGGGAGACTCCTTGGGGCTCGATTCGTGGTGGCTCCAATTTCTGGACACTTAGCACCACCTTGAGAGCACCACCTCCTCTTTCGAAAGCTCCGACGACGACCTTGAAGAACTCCGGCGAGAGCTTTGAATTTTCCGGCGAGAGAGAAAGAAAGATTGAGAGGGAGAGAGTGAGATTCAGATGTGCTCCAAGCCTCTCCAGATCTCTCCTTAAATAGGCCAAGCAAGCAGGAGCGTCATGGTAGGCGCCTACAACGACCAGATATGACATTTTCACAGGCAGCTGCAGAGGCGAAGACGACGATGCGACGTCTAAAGTCCGGCGCTGCAGAGGAAAAATGATGACACCGCGGGTGCGGTGAACCCCCACCTAACCGCCTCAGAAATTGGCCTTTCACCGCGGGGTGCAGTGGACTGACCGCGGGTGCGGTCAAGGCCAATTTCTGTGCCTTTTGTCCGGGAAAATGTATGGGCATGGTTTTTAACCCCAGAAATTATATGTTTGTATCCAAACAAATATTCTAAGTCTCGAAAATACATCGAATGTATTTTATACCACTCAAGGAATTATTACGGAGATCAAGGATTTTACAGAAAATCCGAACTCCTCTGAAAATAATCCGACTAGTAGTACGGGAGTTGGAAAAATTACCAAAATGCCCTTACCAAAATGAGGGGTATTACAATATACTCGTACGTGATCACGACCACATGCATACATGATACATACTCGTACCGTATCCGGTCTACGTCTTCCCAATGATCCTTGTGCTTTGCATAGGCCGTAACTTACAAACATTTACGGTATACTCACGAATCACCACAAGTTATATAAAACTTTTATGGAAAATGTGATAAATATGCATGCATAAAAACACTCATCTAGAAATAAGGTGTTCGATGAGTAGATGAAGTGAGTTGAATGAGAGATGAAAATCTTGAAATTCATCTCCGTTTTTCAGTCCACCCCAAGCTTAGACTAGATTAATGAAGATGAATTTTTGAAATGACTAGTATTACCATTTCCCATTAATCTCCTCACCTGTTCTTCCTCGAATCATTAGACCAACACCATTAAAGGCAAGTTCTAACTTCTGTGCAACAAACCCGAGCCACTTTCGACAGACAACGATCTTGAAGGTGTTGAGCCCAATCGTGGACCGACTCAAACCATCCCTTGAACCGCGCCAACAGAGGTTGATCGCCTATGTTTCTCAGAGTTTCCACATTTGGTTGGGCTCGCCTCGATGTCGTTATGCTTCGATTTACGAGATTGAGAACTACGCAAAACATGATCTGTAAGCCAAAAACGATGACGTCGAGCCAGGCCGTACTACTAGGAGCAAACATTTGCTCGAGCCTAACATTGTGGCCGCCATTGAAGAAGCATGAAGGGTGTGCATGCGCATCATCTTTAATTTGATTGCGGTCTCTGAAATTGAATTGGGGTAAGGGATGCTTTCCCATAAAAAAATTATGCCATTTTTGGTAGTTCTACTTTGTTTTGTTTTTTTATGTTCAACTTCATTTTACCAACACTCAAATAACGACTACAAATATCGGGCGTATTGTATCAACTAATATCTATTGCAAAAGAGCCACAAACCAATACAATAGGTCTAATGTAATTGTTTCCGTATGGTTGCATTAGAGGC
This sequence comes from Rheum nobile, assembly GCA_027886185.1. Lineage (NCBI taxonomy): Eukaryota > Viridiplantae > Streptophyta > Magnoliopsida > Caryophyllales > Polygonaceae > Rheum > Rheum nobile. The sequence continues at coordinate 141,459 of WOAB01000660.1, forward strand.
CATAGCAATAAACCGATGTCAACAAAAGGTTAATCTATTGTAACAACGTGTTGAAAAATATGAAACCATTACATTAGACACAACAGCCCTTACCATAAGGCTATGAGGTAACACAATAGAAGGCTACCTTACATAGCTAATGTAACACATGTGACATTTAATGCAATGCAATGATTATAACCTGAACGTTTGTAGTCCCGGCTAAAAGGCATTCAATTTTTTTAAATGGGTCAATTCTTCATAAGAACCACTTCCACGGCTTGTTAGCAAACAAGTATTACAAGAAAATAGACAAATACATTGCAACCTCTTCAATTCAAACAACTTTCAACACAAACAAAATCCATCACGAACATACAATAGTATATATATTATAACTATGTATCAAGGTTAAATTACACACGTATTTCTAGTACAAAATTATTCTTCATATGCATTGTAATTCCTACATTTGACATATGATCCGTTATTGATTGCATCCTCTTGTAAGACACTATAAACACCCAGCAACAAACAAATATATTTCAAGATGAAGACAAAGATACATGTACACGATATAAGTTATATATCATCTAGTATTAATGATTTAACAGGTGTTCATTGAATATGATCGTATATATAAGGGTGTGAAAATGATTAGGAAAAAAGGTTGGATTTTAACCTCTTTCATTGTATATTATAGTTCTACAAATATTATAGCTTGGTAATAAACTTACAATTCAATCTAGTGTTGATTAGTGGCTCCCCACTTTTATCTCGGTGAACTCTTGTCAATAAACATAACTAATGAAAAGCCACCCAAACACATTTAAAGGGGACATTCAAAACTAAATTGAAAAATACATTTCCATTTAACCTTAAAATAAAAGTCTTAGAGCATATGTAAGAAATACTAAATGAAAATTCACTCGGCCTATCAAAATAAAAAGATAACACAATTGAGCAATAAATGCAAGCATAACATATTCAAATTCCATTCATCACATGATTCATACATACGTAAGAATGAATATTGTATATTAAAGATGAACATTATAAGATTTTTATCAAATTAGAAAAATTGCAAACATTGTCACAAATTTATTTAATTTTCCAAGATAAGAAAAATATGATTAGTCAAATTGTTGAAATTATGGTTAAATATAAAATATCACATTTGAAGTTTTATTAGTTTTTGTTTTTTCATCATGAAATTCTCTAAAATATCTACATGTAGTTAGTAATATGTCTGGGTTTGTTTGCGGAAATTATGGCCATAGTAGCGTGGAGCAGTCATTAGATGATCACGCATGGAGTGACTTACATCCTAATTTAATTACAAATCAAACACAAAGATTAAATGCTGTAATTTTTGTGATTGATTTATAATTAAATAAAAAATATATTAATCTTAGATTTTCGATAAAATTAGGATGATCTTTAATTTGTAATTAAATATAATAATAAAAATAGGAGAAACAAACATGTTTAAAATGATGATGTGTCACAATAAAGGGATTCCAAGTGGCTAAATTAGTGTTGAATTTAATATATATAATACAAATTGTGATATTTGAGATTTTTTATATATATGTCAAAATTTAATTCTTTTTTACATTAATATTTTTTATCCATCTATAATTCTAATTTTATACACATTTTTAGATTCTTCTTTTATCCCATTAAAATATAAATACCTTAAATTAATATCCATTTCTTTTCTTTCCCCACTTTTCTTCTCTCTCCTCCCTCCAACTCTCAGCCCCCCCGATACCCCATCTCCTCCTACCCCCAAGTTGCAGCCCATCTTTATCCTCCTTCCTCACCTCCTCCACTGTGGCAGCTGGGCACGACGCCGGCAAGATGGCGGCTCCAGGGTGGCGCGGCAAGGTGGGGGCGGCATGGATCTCCTCTTCCTTCCGTCCTCTCCTCTTCCCGGTCTTCCTCTCGTGTGGGCGCAACTCTCCTCCTCCCGCCTCAGCCGTCGGACTCCGGCCACTCCCCATAGTAGTCCGGCACCGGAGAAGCTCCCTTTAGCCTCCATTGAACTCCTTGCACCTCCATCTCCCCCAATTTGTGATGGTAACATTTTCCCTCAATTTCTTAAACCCTAGCTTGGTAGATTTAGGTGTTTATGTTCAATTGATGAATTCAGGTGCAATTGGTTCTTAATTAGATGTTAATGGATGCTTTGGATGCATTAGATTGATTGGATTTGAAGCTTGGAGTGGTTAGATTGAGATTTGGGGCATTTGATATACATTCTGAATTTCTGAGCACATTCCGTAAACACTGGAAAGTTTGGGTACTGTTCATAAGGTGAGGAACCTTCTCACGAGTATGTGGAATTTTACGGATCTTGATTCGTATGTATATAAGTCAAGTTATGTCCATTTATGTGTTTTTGTGAAGGTTTGGAATGTCGGGATGTTTTGGTATCTACTATAAGTCCGGGGTGAACGTTTGATTGCGGAGAATGGTGTGCTTGGCCTTCAACTTCATTAAGACAAGTTATTTGTGAGCATTTATGTGTTATAGTCTAAGTTTAGGGGTCTTGATGTCGTATGAATATCGAATTGTTTGATTGTGTTTCAAACATGAGTTTATCTATATTAAATTACTCGTATTTATTATATAGTCATGACGTGTTGATAAATGAATGATGAATGTTGGTGCCTATAATAGTTGTTATAAAAGAGTGACAAAACGAATGAATCTTGTTGGATGTTTTAGACTTATATGTTGTAGTTTAAGTTTAGAGTCATGGACTATGCGTGAGTTTTATATCTTAGTTTTGCATGAGTAGTAAATATGAAATTATGTATTATATATTACCTTGGATTTTGCATATTTATCGAGTCTTAGATCGTCCCTGAGTATTTGAGTTTCGAATGTTGGATGAATGATTTGATAGTTGGTCGTGTCTTAAACATGTGCATATATACGCGTATCGAATACTACATATGACGTGTCAATAAATGGATGTTGATTGTGTTAACATAAGATGTTGGTGATGATATGATGATCATATGGATGAATATTGTTGTACGGTTGATTTGAAGCAAAATGATATGTTGATTAAAACGTGGTATGATATATATGTGGGTAAGGTTGATTTCGATCCCAAATGGTTTTAAACTGTTTTCTACTGACAAGATCCTCGACAGAGGGCTCCATCCGGGTGGAGCGGTTCGAGAGAGTTCTCTACCTTTCTAGGGGAGGTTGGGTCACCTAGCTAGTGACGCCGTTTCCGATCCGTTGGTAGAGGTGATAATACCCGTTATACGGGTTCAGAAGGTACCTTCGTGTCCAAGACAAGCTTGGGCATGTTTTCGAAACGTTTTCGTACTTGGATTTGCAAATGAGTTTTCTTTAAAAGAAAAATATACTCGAGTATATAGATTTTGAATGATTTTTTAAAAGTTTGAAACTTGTGGTTTGATTAGAAATTGAGTGAAGTTCATGTGATCTATTGTTGTATTCTCTGTGAGTATGATATGTATGCTTGGAAGATTTGGTATTGCGACTATTCTAGTTGTAACATTACCTGCATATCTGTGTGTATGTGAAGTAACACTCTCTTGTATGTCATGATTGTTTGCAACTTTCTTATCATGTTTCACTGTCATTAATCTCGCATGTCCGCATATATGTAGAGAATACTTTAGCAATGTATCATGTCTAGCTGTAATATTTCTTGCATGTTTGTATGTGTGTATATTATACATTCTTGTTGTAATATGTACATCTATGTCTTTGCATGTGTATCTGTGATCCGTTGTTTGCACTATTACACGTATTAAGTTGCTTATATAACTTGCTAGTCTGATTGGAGACTAACCCCCATTGCCGTGGGGGATGGCTATGTCTTGTACATGGTCAGGTATCTTTTCATTCAGGATCAGCGTGGACGTCAAGCAGGATAGACACGATACTAGGGCTAACTATGTGGGTGATCTGAGGTCAACTCTATTTCAAACGTTTTAGAAATTTCTGATTATATAATTTCCGCTGCGATGAATGTGGTCCTTGTTAAACTATTTTTTACTCGAGATCTAAATTATCAGTTTGTAGAGTTTTAATCTTTTAAAGTTGTATTTATATGACAAAAACATGGTTTATGATGGATTTAGAAATGATGTTTTATGCATGACTATCACATCTATGTTTTATATACATGATTTACCTTCTATTGGATACTGTTTTGATATTTTATTCCCTAACGCCTTGTGAAACCCTTCGGGATTTACGATACCGTAACACCTCGATTGGGGCTATTATACAAATATAGTAGACTAAATATTTATTTTAAAAATAATTTTCATATATGCATCCTTGACGTTTTCATATCAAATTGATTCATGCAATTTGAATGGGAATTTACAGATTGATAGCAGAATAACATGAGAATTAAGAGGTGTTCCTTATGATAATAAAATTGTTTTCCTTATACTTAACCCTCTTATTAAGAAGGTGAAACATATTCATGAAACAATACTATAAAAGGCAATAGAATATTATATAGATCATCATATACTAACAATAAAAATTATTTGTATGGTTTGAAAGAAACTGAACATATACATCCACTTATCATTAATGTAGTATATTATTTTTAAACATTCCATTTTCTATTGATAGGTTACTAAAAATTAAATATTTTTTTCATTATTCCTTCATTATCATCTTGATTGTACACTATAAATGACATTTCGAAGAACCTTGCAAACTCACATACACGCGCAAAAACACAATCAAACACTTAACATAAAATATTAATTAGTAATCCAAACTCCAAAAGTTGTAAAAGAAATGGACAAGACATGTCTCAAAGTGGTGTTGTTGGTAACCACGGTGCTTGTTGCAGCTTCTACAGGTTGGTAACCACCATTTCTATCACCTTGTAAATGTTATGTGTTCAAGTTTATTTGTAACGTCAAACTAGCATTTGTGTTTGAAGTATAGATTTGCTCGGGAGGGCTGAAGCGACACGAGAGGTCTTATCGTCGACTTCAGGTGCATCTTTGAAGCCCGAAAGAGATGGAGGAAGCGCGACTGAGGCGACAAAGCAACGTCGTTGCAATGTCGACAAGGATTGTATTAAAAATTGCCCTCCCCACTGTTTTGCTGCGGAATGCCTAGGACATCTCTGCGTATGTACATGTTGATCCATTCATTATTTATGTCCTTTTAATTCAATTCTACCCTCAATAAAATTCATATATCGATATATTAGTGAATAAAATTTATATATATTTTCACAAACATTCAATCATACGGTCAATATTATGTGTGCCAATCTTCTAATCACATTGGAGATCGTTTGAGTATGGAAGGGAATTTAGAAAAGTTTTCTCCCATGTGTAGCTTAAAGTGTCATGATAAAAAAATAAATCTAGTCATGAATACATACATAGATTAAATACTATAATTCACATTTGCGAACACGAACATATTATATATATATATATATATTTGATACAAAGAGAGTAACATTCAATTGAAATAAACCCAATCACAACCTATTCATAGAAGTACCAAATACATATACTCGTACGTGATCACGACCACATGCATACATGATACATGATACATACTCGTACCATATCCGGTCTACGTCTTCCCAATGATCCTTGTGCTTTGCATAGTTCGTAACTTACAAACATTTACGGTATACTTACGAATCACCACAAGTTATATAAAACTTTTATGGAAAAGGAGATAAATATGCATGCATAAAAACATTCATCTAGAAATAAGGTGTTCGGTGAGTAGATGAAGTGAGTTGAATGAGAGATGAAAATCTTGAAATTCATCTCCGTTTTTCAGTCCACCCCGAGCTTAGACTAGATTAATGAAGATGAAATTTTGAAATGACTAGTATTACCATTTCCCATTAATCTCCTCACATCTTCTTCCTCGAATCATTAGACCAGCACCATTAAAGACAAGTTCCAGCTTCTGCGCAACAAACCCGAGCCACTTTCGACAGACAACGATCTTGAAGGTGTTGAGCCCAATCGTGGACCGACTCAAACCATCCCTTGAACCGCGCTATCAGAGGTTGATCGCCTATGTTTTACGGAGTTTCCACATTTGGTTGGGCTCGCCTTGATGTCGTTATGCTTCGATTTACGAGATTGAGAACTACACAAAACATGATCTGCAAGCCGAAAATGATGACGTCGAGCCAGCCCGTACCACTAGGAGCAGACGTTTGCTCGAGCCTAACATTGTGGCCGCCATTGAAAAAGCACGAAGGGTGTGCATGCGCATCATCTTTAATTTGATTGCGGTCTCTGAAATTGAATTTGGGTAAGGGATGCTTTCCCATAAAAAAATTATGCCCTTTTTGGTAGTTCTACATTGTTTTTTTTTGTTCAACTTCATTTTACCAAACACTCAAATAACGACTACAGATATCGGGCGTATTGTATCAACTAATATCTATTGCAAAAGAGCCAAAAACCATTACAATAGGTCTAATGTAATTGTTTCCGTATGGTTGCATTAAAGGCCATAACAATAAACCGATGTCAACAAAAGGTTAATCTATTGTAGCAACGTGTTGAAAAATATGAAAATTACATTAGACACAACAACCATTACCATAAGGCTATGAGGTAAGACAATAAAAGGTTACCTTACATAGCTAATGTAACACATGTGACATTTAATGCAATGCCATGTTTATAACCTGAACGTTTGTAGTCCCGGCTAAAAGGCATTCAATTTTTTTAAATGGGTCAATTCTTCATAAGAACCACTTCCACGGCTTGTTAGCAAATAAGTATTACAAGAAAATAGACAAATACATTGCAACCTCTTCAATTCAAACAACTTTCAACACAGACAAAATCCATCACGAACATACAATAGTATATATATTATAACTATGTATCAAGGTTAAATTAAACACATATATCTAGTACAAAATTATTCTTTATATGCATTGTAATTCCTACATTTGACATATGATCCGTTATTGATTGCATCCTCTTGTAAGACACTATAAACACCCAACAACAAACAAATATATTTCAAGATCAAGACAAAGATACATGTACATGATATAAGTTATATATCATCTAATATTAATGATTTAACTGGTGTTCATTGAATATGATCGTATATATAAGGGTGTGAAAATGATTAGATAAAAAGGTTGGAGTTTAACCTCTTTCATTGTATATTACAGTTCTACAAATATTGTAGCTTGTTAATAAACTTACAATTCAATCTAGTGTTGATTAGTGGCTCCTCACTTTTATCTCGGTGAACTGTTGTCAATAAACATAACTAATGAAAAGCCACCCAAACACATTTAAAGGGGACATTCAAAACTAAATTGAAAAATACATTTATATTTAACCTTAAAATAAAAGTCTTAGAGCATATGTAAGAAAGACTAAATGAAAAGTCACCGGGCCTATCAAAATAAAAAGATAACACAATTGAGCAATAAATGCAAGCATAACATATTCAAATTCCATTCATCACATGATTCATACATACGTAAGAATGAAAATTGTATATTAAAGATGAGCATTATAAGATTTTTATCAAATTAGAAAAATTGCAAAACATTGTCACAAATTTATTTATTTTTCCAAGATAAGAAAAATATGATTAGTCAAATTGTGAAATTATGGTTAAATATAAAATATCACATTTGAAGTTTTATTAGTTTTTGTTTTTTCATCATGAAATTCTCTAAAGTATCTACATGTAGTTACTAATATGTCTGGGTTTTTTTGCGGAAATTATGGCCATAGTAGCGTGGAGCAGTCATTAGATGATCACGCATGGAGTGACTTACATCCTAATTTAATTACAAATCAAACACAAAGATTACATGCTGTAATCTTTGTGATTGATTTGTAATTAAATGAAAAAAGATATTAATGGTAGGTTTTGGATAAAATTAGGATGATCTTTGATTTGTAATTAAATATAATAATAAAAATAGGAGAGACTAACATGTTTCAGATGATGATGTGACATAATAAAGGGGTGCCATGTGGCTAAATTAGTTTTGAATTTAGTATATATACAAATATAGTAGACTAAATATTTATTTAAAAAATAATTTTCATATATGCTTCCTTGACGTTTTCATATCAAATTGATTCCTGCAATTTGAATTGGAATTTACAGATTGATAGCAGAATAACATGAGAATTAAGAGGCGTTCCTTATGATAATAAAATTATTTTCCTTATACTTAACCCTCTTATTAAGAAGGTGATACATATTCATGAAACAATACTATAAATGGCAATAGAATATTATAAAGATCATCATATACTAACAATAAAAATTATTTGTATGGTTTGAAAGAAACTGAACGTATACATCCACCTATCATTAATGTAATATATTATTTTTAAACATTCCATTTTCTATTGATAGGTTACTAAAAATTGAATATTTTTTTCATTATTCCTTCATTATCATCTCGATTGTACACTATAAATGGCATTTCAAAGAACCTTGCAAACTCACATACACACGCAAAAACACAATCAAACACTTAACATAAAATATTAATTAGTAATCCAAACTCCAAAAGTTGTAAAAGAAATGGACAAGACATGTCTCAAAGTGGTGTTGTTGGTAGCCATGGTGCTTGTTGCAGCTTCTACAGGTTGGTAACCACCATTTCTATCACCTTGTAAATGTTGTGTTCAAGTTTATTTGTAACGTCAAACTAGCATTTGTGTTTGAAGTACAGATTTGCTCGAGAGGGCTGAAGCGACACGAGAGGTCTTATCGTCGACTTCAGGTGCATCTTTGAAGCCCGAAAGAGATGGAGGAAGCGCGAATGAGGCAACAAAGCAACGTCGTTGCAATGTCGACAAGGATTGTATTAAAAATTGCCCTCCCCACTGTTTCGCTGCGGAATGCCTAGGACATCTCTGCGTATGTACATGTTGATCCATTCATTAGTTATGTCCTTTTAATTCAATTCTACCCTCAATAAAACTCATATTTCGATCTATTAGTGAATAAAATATATATATATTTTCACAAACATTCAATCATACGGTCAATATTATGTGTGCCAATCTTCTAATCACATTGGAGATTGTTTGAGTATGGAAGGGAATTTAGACAAGTTTTCTCCCATGTGTAGCTTAAAGTGTCATGATAAAAAAATTAATCTAGTCATGAATACGTACATAGATTAAATACTATAATTCACAGTTGCAAACACGAACATATTATATATATATATATATTTGATACAAATAAGGTAACATTCAATTGAAATAAACCCAATCACAACCTATTCATAGAAGTACCAAGTACATATACTCGTACGTGATCACGACCACATGCATACATGATACATACTCGTACCGTATCCGGTCTACGTCTTCCCAGTGATCCTTGTGCTTTGCATAGGCCATAACTTACAAACATTTACGGTATACTCACTAATCACCACAAGTTATATAAAACTTTTATGGAAAAGGTGAAAAATATGCATGCATAAAAACATTCATCTAGAAATAAGGTGTTCGGTGAGTAGATGAATTGAGTTGAATGAGAGATGAAAATCTTGAAATTCATCTCCGTTTTTCAGTCCACCCCAAGCTTAGACTAGATTAATGAAGATGAAATTTTGAAATGACTAGTATTACGATTTCCCTTTAATCTCCTCACCTCTTCTTCCTCGAATCATTAGACCAACACCATTAAAGGCAAGTTCCAGCTTCTGCGCAACAAACCCGGGCCACTTTCGACAGACAACGATCTTGAAGGTGTTGAGCCCAATCGTTGACCGACTCAAACCATCCCTTGAACCGCGCCATCAGAGGTTGATCGCCTATGTTTTACGGAGTTTCCACATTTGGTTGGGCTCGCCTCGATGTCGTTATGCTTCGATTTACGAGATTGAGAACTACGCAAAACATGATCTGCAAGCCGAAAACGATGACGTCGAGCTAGCCCGTACCACTAGGAGCAGACGTTTGCTCGAGCCTAACATTGTGGCCGCCATTGAAAAAGAATGAAGGGTGTGCATGCGCATCATCTTTGATTTGATTGCGGTCTCTGAAATTGAATTTGGGTAAGGGATGCTTTCCCATAAAAAAATTATGCCCTTTTTTGTAGTTCTACATTGTTTTTTTTGTTCAACTTCATTTTACCGAACACTCAAATAACGACTACAGATATCGGGCGTATTGTATCAACTAATATCTATTGCAAAAGAGTCAAAAACCATTACAATAGGTCTAATGTAATTGTTTCCGTATGGTTGCATTAAAGGCCATAACAATAAACCGATGTCAACAAAAGGTTAATCTATTGTAGCAACGTGTTGAAAAATATGAAACCATTACTTTAGACACAACTACCATTACCATAAGGCTATGAGGTAACACAATAGAAGGTTACCTTACATAGCTAATGTAACAACCATTTTGATTGCCTTTTCACATCTTTTTGGCTTTTTCAAAATTTTTTTTATAGAAATACTTGTATGAAAATTACAGAAAACAAAGCTATGTACACTAGCTAGATAGACATTACAGTCTAAATCTCTCCCCCATACTTAAACCGAACATTGTCCTCAATGTAGAGAAGAGAACAACAAATGAAATAGGGGAAGGAGAAATAAACTCACTGTGGGCCGGATGGTGGTGGTGGTGGGAACCTCCCAAAGTAGTCCCTCATATGAGCGTCCATAGCATCCAGACGCTCATCTACATCATCACGGAACTGGGTCTGCCAAGTCTGCAGACCGGTCTCTACTCGGGTGTTCCAGTGAGTCTGCTGCATCGAGAATGCATCAAATCTTGTGTACAACTCATGCCAAGGTGTGGCAGGACCATAAGAAGATGAAGGCGCATCAAATTGGGTAGGCAGAGGAGCATCCTCACCCACAAAGTCAGCAGCAACAACACCAGCACTAGGGCCTTCTCCAAACGGATCCGAAGGAGCAGCAGCAGGGGTATCATCAGCCATAACTCTGCTATCACTGGGAATCCACCATCCCGCAAATTAAGGGGAATAAGTGAAAACCCGAGGAAGAATCAGAATATGACCATCGTATGAAGACCAAACTAAATCACCATCCCTGCCCAATGGCTTCAGCATCGAGCACACTCTCATGTGTGCCATGTCATACACCGCATGAGCAACATGCCGAGGAATACGATCGGTGGCAATAATCTCAGCACAAAGAAGGGTGATCAAACCACCCCCACAAATATCATGTGGCTCACCATCACGAATCCTCTTTAAGAAACTCAGAAAAACACTAGCCTAACACGGGGTGTACGTAACAATAGACAAGATGCTCAAAAACCATTGGAAGTCCTTCAGAGGGACCTTACCATCATCAGCATGGCCAAAGAAATCTCTCATCAATACCTTGTGGATCAACCTTAAGCAAGGGTTCACTAACTTCGAATTCACCTCCTGGCCCTTCTTGAACTTCCTATGCGTGGCAGCCTCCCAAAACTCCATCAAATCCGTCTCAATCAGACCACCAGACCACCCATCAGACGGTTCCTTTGTAATGCCCATGGCACCACGAATCTCCTCAGCAGACAAAGCATACTCACGACCGTTATACATGAACGTGATCTTCATCAACCTCTTATCGGCGGAACCATCAGAATACCTCTTAACAGAGGCGATGAACTGGTAGCATAGCTCGGGGTAAGCATCAATGGACTTGTTCAGGAAGGTCCCCGGGCCACACTCTGCTAAACAAAGAGATACATACTCCAACATACCAAACTTAATCAACGTTGGCTTGTCAAAGAACTTAGTAGCCAACACCTTCCTCTCCTTCACAACGTTATACACCTCATTCTCATCCCTCGTAGAGACCTGCTTCCTACCTCTAGGTGCCATAAGTAATGAATTGAGATGCTCAAAACAAAGGGCGACCAAAGAGGATTTACAAACGGGCGAAAAACACACAGCCTGGTAGTCTCGCCGCGGGGCGGTGGATGTGTCGCCGGGTCACGGTGGGGTAATTGGGACTTCACGCCGGGTCGCGGTGGGGGTCGCCGCGGGGCCGTGGCAGGCGACGCGGTGGTGGGGCGACGCGAGGCGACGAGGTTTGTGTTTGGCTCTTTTGTGAGGCTAAACTCTAAATTGGGCAAAGAAACTCAAGGTTAATGTAATTGGAGGCTAGATTCGGACCAAGAACAAGAGGGGTTGGTAGGAAAATGGGGGAATGGCTTGGAAAAGCTTGAGAGGGGTGTTGGGTATGGAGGGTTTGTGAGAGTGGATGCTAGGTTAGGGAAGGGAAAAGGAAGAAGGGTTGATGGGCCGGTTATGTACATTGGCCCAAAGAGAAAACTCGGCCAAAAGGGGCCCAATCCGTCAATTTCTTATGTACCACTGATTTTTTTTTTCGGAGTGGAGGAGATATACCAGACATCCACCGCGGGGCGGCAGACTTGTCACCGGGTCGCGGTGAGGTAACTGGGAGCACCGTCTCCTCTCCATTTACTTTCATACCTGAAATGTTAGTGACAGGCGAACGAAACAAAGCAAAAGGAATTACAGAATTAATCTAGGAGAAAAGAAAAATTAAGGAAAACTACCTCGGGTTGCCTCCCGGACAGCGCCTTAGTTAACGTCGTTGGCTCGACGTACTTCAAATCAACTACCACCTAGAACAGGATCCCTTCGGAATCCTCCTAACTGTCTCCTCCTGCTGGAACTTCCCATGGAAAGGCTTGAACCTTAGACTATGCTCCCTCTTGGCCATTGACTCCATAATTGCTTCCTTTGGAGCTTCTCCCCCATACTTAGAGCGATGTGGGGGCCGATATGGCTCAACCTGATCATGCTGCACGACACTAGATGAAGGCTTACTGCCTTGTATGGTTAGTGCAGGGGGACAAGTGCCCAAAGTAGAAGGGGTAGATTCTCCTATGACATCAAGTAAGACATCATGCTCATGCAAATCAAAAGGTTCAGCAATAGCAGAATATTCAACTATGGTCTCTACTGCACTAGTCTTAACATTTTCCTGAGTAGGATTATCAACATCACTAATGCAGCAAAGGGTAGGCAATTCAATGGAGTTGACCTTATGAATATTATGCTCAAAAATTATTCCATCGAATTCCATAGTTAAAGTTCCACTATCCACATCAATCTTCGTCATGGATGTTTTCATAAAAGGTCGACCTAACATAACAGGAGCAACATGCTCATCATAATCCATATCCATTACGAAGAAATCAGTAGGAAAAATTAAGGGACCTATCTTAACAAGAATATCTTCCACAACACCCTTAGGAGGCACACAAGAACTATCAGCAAGTTGAATCACAATATTGGTATCATGCAAAGGTCCTACTCCTAAATCTTCAAGCAATGAGTAAGGCAAAACATTAATAGAGGCACCCAAGTCTAATAGGGCTTTCTCAAATCGATGCTCACCTATAGCAATAGGAATAGTGAATGTACCTGGATCCTTGCACTTCTCAGGCATACGCTTTTGAAATACCGCCGAGACATGTTCACCAACCGGAACCTTCTTCTGGACCTTCAGCTTTTGTGTCCTCTTGACGGTGCACAACTCCTTCAAACACTTGGCATATCGAGGAACAACCTTAATAAGCTTGAGAAGAGGGATGTTCACCTCACAGTTTCGGAATGTCTCGAAAAGATCATTATTGTCGGCGACCCTTCTAGCTTTTAGCGCCTCGGGAAAAGGTGCTGGTGGCTTCTCGGAACCGAGAGGGGGAAAAACCGAAAGAAAATAATTATCAACGCAAACCTCTTCGGTGTCGCTTGGATTTTGGAGGCCGGGTCGTGGTAGTCTCACAACGGGGCGGTGGTCATTGCCGCGGGGCGGTGAGGTCGCGGTGGGATTAATGAGGCTTGCCGCCGGGTCGCGGTCAGTGTTGCCGCGGGGCGGTGACATGCATGACTCTTCACTGGCCTCAGATCCAACTCGCCGCCGGGTCGCGGTGGAGTCCACCGCTGGGCGGTGACCTATATTCTCCATCTCAAATTCGCTCTCCTTTCCAGCAATAGGAGGAACGACCAGTTGCTTACCACTTCTGAGGGTGATGGCACTCACATTTTCCCTTGGATTCACTGTGGTCTGAGATGGCAATGAATTAGATGTCCTTTGGTCAATCTTGGTCACAACATCAGCCAGTTGGCCAATCTGCCTCTCCATATTCTTTATGCTTGACTCAGTAGTCTACACATGAGTGGCGAAGTGCTGAGTCAAAGTCTTTAGCAACTCTTCAGTAGTAGCACCAGAGTTTTGGCCTAGAGGCCTCTGTTGGTATGGGGTTCTCTCCTGGTATTGCTGTTGTGCCGGCTGTTGACCACCTTGTGGGTCGCTCCACCGGAAGCCTGGGTGGTCACGCCCTCTCGGATTGTAGTTGGGTTGTCCACCAAACTGCGGTCTAGGGGGTCCATAACCTCCTACAACATTCACTTCAGCAGTACCTTCCTCTTGCAGCTGAGGACAAGTATCAGTAGGGTGGAATTGATCACAGCAAATCCCACATGCTTTGACTTGTTGAGGAGTGTTTTGGTTTGCCATTCTCTTCACCATCTCTTTCAACTCAGCTAACTCATTCAGCACAGGGCTAGGTCCTGCAGGAGTCACAGCATTGACTGCCTTTCTCTGGTACGTCTTACCAAAGCTCCTGGTACTCTCACTCATCTCCTGAAATCTTTCCATGGCTGCGTCCGGTGTCAGATTGAGTATGCTCCCACCACATACAGCGTCAACCATTCTTCTCTCTTGATCGAGCATGCCATTGTGTAAGTAGAGAACAAGATCTTGCTTGGCGTATCCGTGGAACGGGCAGCTAGAGCAAAGCCTCTTGTACCGCTCAAGATAGTCATATAGCGTCTCATCAGCACCCCGCTCAATGTTAGCAATTGTCTTTTTCAAAGCATTCGCCTTCTTTGTTGGGAAGTACTTGTCAAGAAATGCCTTGTGCAGTTTAGTCCAGGTATCTATGGTCCCTGGCGGCAAGTGATAATACCAGTCGCTAGCAGAGTCTAGCAAAGAAAAACCAAAGGCTCTCATCTTGATTTGATCCTCCGTCACATTCCTTGGCTTCATAGTCATGCAGACATTGTGGAATTTACCAAGATGAGATATCGGGTCCTCTCCACTCAAACCATGGAATTTCGGGAGATAAGCAACAACTCTATATTTCAGCTCAAAGTTCACCCCTACGTCAAGTGCAGGAATGACGACAGCCAAGGGGGGTTGTGCCCCAATGTTCGATTCAGTCAGCTCTCTCAGAGTTTCGGCCATTGCAGCAGGAGGGATGTCAACTGGCTCAACGGTCTCAACTGTCTCAACCTCGGCTTCTTCTTCTCCTTGATCGCGTAGGTTCGCACGGAAAGATCTATCGATTTCTGGATCAAAAGCAGCTAGAGGAGAGTCAGTATTACGAGTGTCGACCATAAGATAAGTCTCCACCAAAATCAATCACAAAAACACACAACAAAACAGAAAACTTCCCCGACAACGGCGCCAAATTTGACATGGCCGAAATATGCAATGCAAATATCGTTGAATGGCCTAGTCAAAGTAAAAGTCCTAACAACCTACTAAAAAGATGTATAGCAAGCAAGTAAGGGTCGAACCCACAGGGAAGATCTGATGAAGTATGCAATTATGATTAACAAGTAACAAGGAAATGGGGTTTTGGTTATCAAGCAGAGCAAAGTAAACAGGTTTAGTTGATTTGAGAATATGATTGGGGAAAGTAGTTCCACTAGAACGAGATCCATAATACAGAGATGTAATTTGATCACAGAAATCTATTAAATCCAAGTTCTTTCACTATTCTTATGGTTGTTCCCACCCTGATCTTGATTAACTACCAATTCAGACAGTTGTTGATAGTACTTACTACAATATCAATGGAAGAAAACCTTACCACTAATAAAGCAATAGCAATGCACACAAGGATATATGATACATGCAAATAGAAGAAAATCTTACGACTTAACATGCAAATGATTCTCACTCATAATTGCGCACTCGTATTCCACTATATGCAACAATCGTGTATGCTACTAGATATGCACTCGTATTCCACTATATGCAAACCCTATCAATTGATAAATATTACTCAACCTAGTTGATCAGGCTATGAAGAATAACAATGAATCAATATTCAATATAACCAAGAGAATCAAACCAACACCTATAAGAATAGGAACAAGGAATAGAAATCTCACAAACACATCAACTGTATTGCTTCAAACGTCTAGTAGAACAAAGGGAAATTAGTGCTCCATTCAGATGCAAATGAAACCCTAATGAGAAAGAAAACAACGATGATAAAAGTCTGATGTAAAGTAAAAGTATAAAGTGTCTGCCTCTTAACCTAGAGAGAGGTCTTAAATAGGCTTAGGAAATAAGTTTAACCTAACGAAAATAGTAAAGGAAATAAAATAATAAAAAGGAAATCCAAAAATGCAAAATAAGGAAATAATGTCTTCTGGCCGCGAGGCGTTACGTGTCCCCACCGCGGGGCGGTGGCTTCTTCTGGCGCGACCAGCTCTTCTCTGAGACCCACCGCTGGGTGGCGGTGGCTCTGGCGCACGGCGGTGACAGTTCGCCCACTCCTTCTTCAGCTCTTCTTCTTCTCTTCCGCCCTTCTATACTACCAAGTGTTGGTAGCCTTCTCCAATTGGTCTTCAAGCAGATTCTCATCCATCTTCATCATCTCCATCTAAGTTGTAAATCCCTGGATATCTTCAATTCTCTCCACATCTTCTGGATTACAGACTTAGCCTCAAATCTGATCATAAACTCCTCCAAATAATGCTAATAATTGCTAGTAAAGGTGCATAAAATGACACCTATCACGTTCCTTATGATAATAAAATTATTTTCCTTATACTTAACCCTCTTATTAAGAAGGTGATACATATTCATGAAACAATACTATAAATGGCAATAGAATATTATAAAGATCATCATATACGAACAATAAAAAATATTTGTATGGTTTGAAAGAAACTGAACGTATTCATCCCCCTATCATTAATGTAGTATATTATTTTTAAACATTCCATTTTCTATTCATAGGTTACTAAAAATTGAATATATTTTTTCATTATTCCTTCATTATCATCTCGATTGTACACTATAAATGGCATTTCGAAGAACCTTGCAAACTCACATACATGCGCAAAAACACAATCAAACACTTAACATAAAATATTAATTAGTAATCCAAACTCCAAAAGTTGTAAAAGAAATGGACAAGGTTGGTAACCACCATTTCTATCACCTTGTAAATGTTATGTGTTCAAGTTTATTTGTAACGTCAAACTAGCATTTGTGTTTGAAGTACAGATTTGCTCGGGAGGGCTGAAGCGACACGAGAGGTCTTATCGTCGACTTCAGGTGCACCTTGAAGCCCAAAAGAGATGGAGGAAGCGCGACTGAGGCGAGAAAGCAACGTCGTTGCAATGTCGACAAGGATTGTATTAAAAATTGCCCTCCCCACTGTTTCACTGCGGAATGCCTAGGACATCTCTGCATATGTACATGTTGATCCATTCATTATTTATGTCCTTTTAATTCAATTCTACCCTCAATAAAATTCATATATCAATCTATTAGTGAATAAAATTTTTATATATTTTCACAAACATTCAATCATACGGTCAATATTATGTGTGCCAATCTTCTAATCACATTGGAGATCGTTTGAGTATGGAAGGGAATTTAGACAAGTTTTATCCCATGTGTAGCTTAAAGTGTCATGATAAAAAAATAAATCTAGTCATGAATACGTACATAGATTAAATACTATAATTCACAGTTGCAAACACGAACATATTATATATATATATTTGATACAAAGAAGGTAACATTCAATTGAAATAAACCCAATCACAACCTATTCATAGAAGTACCAAGTACATATACTCGTACGTGATCACGACCACATGCATAAATGATACATACTCGTACCGTATCCGGTCTACGTCTTCCCAGTGATCCTTGTGCTTTGCATAGGCCGTAACTTACAAACATTTACGGTATACTCACGAATCACCACAAGTTATATAAAACTTTTATGGAAAAGGTGATAAATATGCATGCATAAAAACATTCATCTAGAAATAAGGTGTTCGGTGAGTAGATGAAGTGAGTTGAATGAGAGATGAAAATCTTGAAATTCATCTCCGTTTTTCAGTCCACCCCAATCTTAGACTAGATTAATGAAGATGAAATTTTGAAATGACTAGTATTACCATTTCCCATTAATCTCCTCACCTCTTCTTCCTCGAATCATTAGACCAGGACTATTAAAGGCAAGTTCAAGCTTCTACGCAACAAACTCGAGCCACTTTCGACAGACAATGATCTTGAAGGTGTTGAGCCCAATCGTGGACCGACTCAAACCATCCCTTGAACTGCGCCAACAGAGGTTGATCGCCTATGTTTTACGGAGTTTCCACATTTGGTTGGGCTCGCCTCGATGTTGTTATGCTTCGATTTACGAGATTGAGAACTACGCAAACCATGATCTGCAAGCCGAAATCGATGACGTCGAGCCAGCCCGTACCACTAGGAGCAAATGTTTGCTCGAGCCTAACATTGTGGCCGCCATTGAAGAAGCATGAAGGGTGTGCATGCGCATCATCTTTAATTTGATTGCGGTCTCTGAAATTGAATTTGGGTAAGGGATGGTTTCCCATAAAAAATTATGCCCTTTTTGGTAGTTCTACATTGTTTTTTTTGTTCAACTTCATTTTACCGAACACTCAAATAACGACTACAAATATCGGGCGCATTGTATCAACTAATATCTATTGCAAAAGAGCCAAAAACCATTACAATAGGTCTAATGTAATTGTTTTCGTATGGTTGAATTAGAGGCCATAGCAATAAACCGATGTCAACAAAAGGTTAATCTATTGTAGCAACGTGTTGAAAAATATGAAACCATTACATTAGACACAACAACCATTACCATAAGGCTATGAGGTAACACAATAGAAGGTTACCTTACATAGCTAATGTAACACATGTGACATTTAATGCAATGCAATGTTTATAACCTGAACGTTTGTAGTCCCGGCTAAAAGGCATTCAATTTTTTTAAATGGGTCCATTCTTCATAAGAACCACTTCCACGACTTGTTAACAAATAAGTATTACAAGAGAATAGACAAATACATTGCAACCTCTTCAATTCAAACAACTTTCAACACAAACAAAATCCATCACGAACATACAATAGTATATATATTATAACTATGTATCAAGGTTAAATTAAACACGTATTTCGAGTAAAAAATTATTCTTCATATGCATTGTAATTCCTACATTTGACATATGATCCATTATTGATTGCATCCTCTTATAAGATACTATAAACACCAGCAACAAACAAATATATTTCAAGATCAAGACAAAGATACATGTACATGATATAAGTTATATATCATCTAATATTAATGATTTAACATGTGTTCATTGAATATGATCGTATATATAAGGGTGTGAAAATGATTAGGAAAGGTTGGATTTTAACCTCTTTCATTGTATATTACAGTTCTACAAATATTGTATCTTGGTAATAAACTTACAATTCAATCTAGTGTTGATTAGTGGCTCCTCACTTTCATCTCGGTGAACTGTTGTCAATAAACATAACTAATGAAAGGCCACCCAAGCACATTTATAGGGGACATTCAAAGCTAAATTGAAAAATACATTTATATTTAACCTTAAAATAAAAGTCTTAGAGCATATGTAAGAAAGACTAAATGAAAAGTCACCAGGCCTATCAAAATAAAAAGATAACACAATTGAGCAATAAATGCAAGTATGACATATTCAAATTCCATTCATCATATGATTCATACATACGTAAGAATGAAAATTGTATATTAAAGATGAGCATTATAGGATTTTTATCAAATTAGAAAAATTGCAAAACATTGTCACAAATTTATTAATTTTTCCAAGATAAGAAAAATATGATTAGTCAGATTGTTGAAATTATGGTTAAATACAAAATATCACATTTGAAGTTTTATTAGTTTTATTTTTTCATCATGAAATTCTCTAAAGTATCTACATGTAGTTACTTTTTCAAGCTTCTAGGCCCATTTCTTTAGTTGAGGTGGCCCAATATGTTTGACTCGGTTTCATTAGAGCATTTTGGGCCCAACAATAGCCCCAAGTCGTTTGGGCTCAAGGCAGCTAGAGGCGGGAGCCAAGACGACTTTTTCTGCACACGATCTCCACCATCTATTTTGGCGCGACAGGCGAGGGCTGACGTGGCGATGATCGTGCGGCATGATGGGACAGCCTAGGCCTCTAGCCTTCCCTCTATAAATTCGAAGTGATCTGGTGGTTTCTTTTTATCTTCTCTCTCGATTCTCTCTGTTTTTAGCTTTGGTAAGTTTTCAAATTTCTCAAGATTGCCTTCCGATTTCCTCCTCTCTCCGTATTGGATATGGTTTCCAGTAGTTCCGCCGAATCGTCCGCCACTCACTCGAGCAAGAATGACGATTCCCCCTTTTCTTGTTAAAGGAGGCTGATGCCCTGACGGGGACGTTAACGGAGGCAGATATGGAGCAGATTCTCCAAGTCAGCTGTTTTATATGTCTTCCCTTTGTTTTGTGTCTTTAAGACCTTTCAGTTCCTTTTGGGTGCCTACTCTGGCGTGAAGGAGATGGTCTCCAAAGCCGAGGAAAGGGCTGCTAAATCAGAATCCGACTTGGCGACATTGAAGACCAAAGTGAAGGGAGCTGAAAGTCGTCTGAAGGACGCCGAGCATCGCTTTAAGGGGGAGTTGAAGGCTTGTCAAGACGAGCTAGAGTGCTGTCGGAAGGAGCTCAGTGAGAGTCGAGTCAATGTTGAGGGGAAGGTCAGGCAGGCCAGGATCGACGCTGGTCGAATCGCATGCGATGTTGGTGCTTTCTATGCGTTGAAGTCGCGTGTCGAAATGGTCGAGGAGTTTGAAGAGGGCAAACATGAAGCCTGGGACTTGAAGACGGAGAAAGGCAATATGGATACCCTGTTTCCTAAGGGGAATCCGGGGGTGGAGTTGTTTTGGCTTGCCGTCATTGAGGAGGAGTCTCTTGATGAAAGTGCCAGTGAAGATGAGGTTCACTCCAGTGGTGCCGCTCATATCGTGTCGTCCAAGCCCCAGCCTTTGTCCGACCCGGCTCCCGCCGAAGGTAATGATGTGACTCCTGACTCCTAGTTCTTTATCCTTCTCCTTTATGATCCTTTTGCAAATGGCTTGTGGTTCCACTTGTGTGTGGGTGAAGTACTTTTGGTTTGGCGACCCGTCCACCATCGCGGGTCACATAGAATGTTTTTAGGAATGTTTGAAGTCCTACATGTGTGTAGGCAGACAATATGTTTTGGCGACTCGTCCACCATCGCGGGCTGCATGAATGTAAACAGAATTTAGACTTTCTTTATTGTTGGCGTAATCCGTTTTACAAAGGATTGACCTTGTTCTTACGTTTGAATGTTTGTCGGGCCCTTTTTAGAAAAGATAGTCGCGACGCTTTTGACTTGTTTCGGATTTCACCTGTATGCTCCGTCGAGTAGGGCTTGTCGTGTAAGAAGAGGGAGGCCTGCAAGTGTATATGTTTATGTTTAGTGATGACTTGTATTATACCGAGGAGGGAAGCAATATGTTTTTATTGCGTAAATTTAATAAGGTATTGACCTTATGTATTGTATAAGTCATGCGGTGTGCCTCTGGTATTCATCTCCCCGTGTTCCGATCTATTGTGTAAAATGTAGTGTAAGCGCTTTTGTGTGTATGGCTGGATCCAACTTGTCTTTGTGTTTTCATGTACTTATGGTCACAAGAACGTGTCTTTGCTAGACGTAAGTGTTAGGTTCACGGAATAGAATCGGGTCTGTAACGACGAATAATATACGAAAAATGAGAGGGTTCTAGTGTCTTACCAGATGAGGTTAGAAGTGATACTGCTTTAGATGTGTGGCGTTCCAGCTTCTTGGGATTGGTTGTCCGTCTTTATCTTCTAGTCGATATGCTCCTTGTCCGACTACTTCTTTGATGAGGTAGGGACCTTCCCACTGGGGTGCGAGCTTGCCGTCGGTCGGATCCTTGGTGTTCTGGAATGTCTTTCTAAGGACCCAATCACCAACTTTGAAGACTTTGGTCCGAACGTTCTTGTTGTAACTTCTTGCGACTTGATACTGAAACCTGACCATCCTAATTCTAGCCTTTTCCCTAGTCTCATCGATCGTGTCTAAGTTGTGTGCTAGTTCGACATCGTTTTGTTCATTCGTCTAGAGACCATAACGAGCTGTCGGAACTAGCAGTTCGGCGGGAATGACCGCTTCGCTTCCGTAGACAAGTGAGAACGGTGATTGTCCGGTTGCGTTCTTGGGAGTGGTCCTGTCGGACCAGAGGATGAGGGGAAGTTCGTCTGCCCATTTTCCCTTAGCCCCTGTGAGGCGTTTCTTGAGGTTGTTGATGATGATTTTGTTGCTAGACTCGGCTTGTCCGTTGGATTGCGGATATCGAGGAGTGGATGTGACCAATTTGATGTTCCACTGGTCGCAGAAGGCTCGAGTCTTACGACTGATGAACTGAGAGCCATTGTCGCACACAATTTCTGACGGGACGCCAAATCTGCACAGGATATTGCGTTTTATAAATGAAATAACATGTTGATCTTTTACCTCTCGATATGCTTCAGCTTCGACCCATTTGGAAAAATAGTCTGTCATGGCGAGGAAGAAGACCCGTTGGCCCGACGCCGGTGGGAGTTTTCCGACGATGTCCATCCCCCACCTCATGAAGGGCCATTGTGCTAAAGTCGGATGGAGGAGTTCTGAGGGTTGCTGTGGAACGGGCGCGTGTCATTGGCAGGCGTCGCATTTCTTGGTGTACTCCATCGCGTCTCTATTCATTGTGGGCCAGTAGTATCCCGTTCGCAGGGCTTTCCCCGAGAGGCTTCGTCCTCCGGTGTGGTTGCTGCATTCTCCTTCATGTAATGATTGTAGGATGCGTTTGACTTCTGGGGTCTTGAGGCACCGTAGGAGTATTCCTGTGACAGATGTTTTGAACAAGACATCACTTATAATGTCGAAGGAGAGAGCTTGTACCTTTAGCCTTTTTGCTTCTGTTTTGTCATTGGGCAGGATGCCATCTTTTAGCCATTTGACGTAAGGTAATGTCCAGTCGTCATGTCCGTTGACGATGTCTTCTTCTGGTCGGTCGCCTACTTCCAATGCGACAAGTTCTTCCAACGGTGTGCTCAGATCCTTGGGTGTCTTTGGGATAGCTGGTGTCGTGATGTGTTCCAGTGAGATGTTTGGGAATTATTTTGGATCCAAGACGGACCCTAGGTTGGCTAGTGCGTCGGCCTGAGCGTTGAGATCTCTGGGGACCTGTCTGATGTCGAACTTCCGGAATTGGTCGATTAGTTTCTTGACCACGTCCAGATAAACTATCATTCTGTCGTTCTTGGCGCTGTATGACCCTTGAATTTGATTCACGACTAGGAGGGAGTCGCAAATGACTTCGCTTTCTTGGACTCCTAGGTCGCGTGCCAGAATGAGCCCAAATAGGAGTGCTTCATATTCAGCTTCATTGTTAGTCGTGTCCCATTCGCATCTCACGGCTTGAGCTATCTTGTCTCCTTGTGGTGATTTTAGCACGACCCCCAGTCCTGATCCCCTAGCATTCGACGCTCCGTCTGTGTGAAGTTCCCATTTACCTGTTTCCTCTGTTGTGAGGAATTGCGTAGCTTCTTTGACGGCTTTTTGTTCTAGGGTTGGACTAAAGTCTGCCACAAAATCGGCCAATGCCTGGGACTTGATCGTCGTCCTGGGCTCGTATTCAATCTCGTAACCACTGAGGTGTATGGCCCATTTGGCCATTCGTCCTGTAAATTCTGGTTTCCTCATGATTGCTCTCATGGGGTGGTTAGTGCGAACAATTATAGTATGCGATTTGAAATAGGGTTTAAGTTTGTTTGACGCCATTACCAGTGCTAGGGTCGAGTCGTCCAGGTCCGACCCAACCCTTACCGTTTGGTTTGGCTTTGAAGGATCTAGTGCAATCTCATCGAGCTTTTCCATCTCTGGTTCGATGTATTGACTGGATCCTTCGCCGAACTGTATTTGCTATGCGATCTTTGGTTCGACCGCGCTCTTCATGGAGGCGACATAGCATTCCTTGGCCATACTTTGATCGCCCTTGATCTCTTGAACCCCCCATTTGGTAGGGAACTTGATGCTCTGATGGTACGTCAAGGGTACTGCCTTCATCGCGTGTATCCAAGGCCTGCCAAGAATGCCGTTGTAGGGAGATGGACAGTCTAAGATTAAGAATTTTACCTGTTGGTTTACTCCTCCGGCGTATGTCGTAAGAACGATTTTGCCGATAGTGTGTTTGACTTCGCCGCTGAACCCAACCAGTGGAGTTGATTTCTTGACAAGATCATCTTCACCCAGACCCATCCCTTTGAGGGCGTCGAAGGTCAAGAGGTTGGTTGAACTTCCTGTATCGATTAGTACTCTACGTATCAAACAGTTTCCAATGGACAAAGAGATTACCAGACCGTCATGATGATCCCCCGACTCGTCAACGTCGGATTCGTCGAATGTGACCGTTGGGAGGTCAGAGAACTTGGGTCGTCTGAACTCTGATATCTCGGGCTTGTTACCTTTGCTTTCTCTCGCATGTCTTTTCGCTGCGGAGTACGTGTTTCCACATACGTCCGAGCCTCCTGATAGTATTGATGATTTTTGTATGGACAGGAGATGGGGGTTTATCGTGCTTTACCTGGTCTCGTCGTTCCATGGTGGCTTTGGCCCATTCCGAGATCACGTCGCGCAAGAGACCTTGTGCAAGCAACCTAGCGACCTCTTTGCGTAGTGCGATGCATTCGTCCATTGAGTGACCATGGTCGCCATGGAATTCACACCACCTGTTCATATCCTTCTTGACGTCTGGTCTATCGCTCTTTCGGGGCCATCTTACTTCTTTTCCATATTTGTCGAAACTCTTGATGAGCTCCGACACGGAAACATTGAAGTTGTAAGATTGAACCCTGGGAGGCAGCGTCAGACCGTCTTTCCAGTCTTGAGACCTGTCTTGGAAGGAGTTTACCTGACTTTGCTCATTCCGACCACGAGGGTACAGATGATGGCGTCTGTCTCGGCGATTATCGGAAGAGGATTTGTGATCGGAATGGTCGGGTCCATGGGATGCCTTTTGCGACCGCCGTAGTGAGACCCAAGCACGGCGACCGCCGTAAAGTTACGGCACCCGCCGTCCCAACGCTCGAGGAGGCAGCTGGTGTGTCATGCCGCGGCGACCGCCGTAAATTACGGCGCCCGCCGTAAGTGCCGTCATCGTTGCCCAGCAGTCGTTGCCCGTTGGTCGCCGGTGTTATTTCTGGCGAGCGCCGAACTAGCTCTAGGCCCTCTTCTTCGAGCTCCAGATGTTTTGGCTATAAAATGAGGTGTTGGGGGAGAGGTTTTGATCCATCCAAGCACCAAACCTCTGCCAAATTTGCCTCTCGCCGGAGTTGTGCCTTCGCCGGAAATTTCGAAGCTTTCGTCGGTGTTGTTGGTGGTGTTTCCAGCAGCTCTTCTGAAGCCTTGTGGTTGCCTTTGAAGGTCAGAAACCAAGCCAGGCTGAAAGGGGTCGAAACACGCTTTGTTTTGGTGAGATTTCTCTCGTCTCTGTCGACCGTGTTCTTCACGGCGACCGCCGTGATGAATGCGGTGACCGCCGCCAAGAACAGCGACCGCCGCCAGTGCCCAGAATGCCTTCGTGGCTTTGGCTTGGTTGGTTGTCGTCGTGGCGTCTTTCCTTTAGTGTCTTTCGCCGTGTTTAGATTCGTACTATTTATGTCGGATCTAACTTAGGGTTCCTTTTATGGGTCGACTCGAAGGTTGTTGTGCTGTCGGAACTATACCGTGTCGAGCCCGGAATCCAGTTGACGTCTTTAGACTATTCTGCGGAGTAAGGCAAGTGGTGGTTCGCTCTTGCTCATTCGTTCCATATTTACATTAATTATCAGTAGTTTATCTAAGTAATTAATTTGGAATGAATATTCTGTTTGTCTGGAAACGGTTTTGATAAACTGTTTTGAAAATCATATAATAGGTTGTATATCTGTTAGAACAACGCTATTATCTGTGATCGCCTTTCGGGCCTTTATGTGGATTTATCCTGTAACTGTTGTGGTGCTGTAACTGTTTAGTTAGCACTGTTAATTAGGAACGTTACTCGGACTCTGTCCAGTCGTTTCTTTATAATCTGGTATCGGGGTGGCTCGTCCCCATCTGGTACTATTCTAAGATCATGATCGGTCTCTTTCACAAGTGTGTAGAGACAGGACACTTAGCTGGTGTCACAAACCTTTCGGTGTACGTCACTCTCGACGAAACGTATACTAAGATGTGTCGTCCCATTGGTGGGGTACACATGTAAAAGTCTATAATGTGTTGTGTGTCTTTGAAACATAATCAGATAAGTGCTACCTTGACGCACATAATTAATGAACGCTCAGCGAGTAGGGCAGCTAGGTAATAGTGTCGCTAGGAAGACTCGTCTTGACTTGAATGTAGTACGTCTTCTTTCCGATCTGGATTCGCTGAAAGGCGGTGAGGTTGGTCATTGACTGAAGCATCTCAGTCAGTTTTAAATCATTGTTGTATGATTCTGTAACTTTCCAGATTTGTCATACTTCCTTAAAGACTCATTTCAGTTGGAGTCTTCTTTCGGGTCGATTTCTGTGAAGATTAAGTCTTCCAGAATCTTCTCTTGTGCATACCTCTTGTTTATTGCAGTAGGAGTATGATGGTTGACAAGCGTACTCGATTATTATTCGAGGGACGAGGAGTCTAACCTAATATAACTGCTTCGAACCATTATGCTTTGTTCCCTTGCTAGTCTATTCATTTAGACTAACCAACCAGTATTTTCCCTTGCATGGTTGGCTGGTGTCATCCGTTCGATTCGGCACATTAGATAAGAAGTAGTTCAGAAGACCAGAAGGACTATGGAGTCAACGATGGTTTTTCAATGTTTTAATTATTTCTGTAATTAGGTTGAGATCTTTTGGACAATAACTTTGATTGTAATATACTTTCTTAGACTTCCGCTGTGTTTGTTTTAAACTCTGTTTTGACCTATTCGGGATTGGGCTGTAATCCCGTAACCCTTGTTTCCTTGACAATGTTATGTTTTGGAATTTAATGCTTGATCATTGTGTATCAATTGCATTTCATAAATCGTATTTAAGTGGTAAAGCCTTGGGTGATCTCGGTAAGGAACACTGGGGTCACTGACGGTAATACCTTTCCAAAAGGGTTAAGTTTTGGGGGTGTTACAGTTGTGGTATCAGAGCCAAACGTTTTAAAACGGGTTTGGAATTTTTATAAACCATTTATCCATTTTCGAAATGCTTTAAAAAGGGCTCTGAATTTTCATTCCAAAAAGAATTTAAAAACACCGTTCATAGCCATGTCTTCTTTATAGTCTGATGTAGTAAGCTTGCTTCTATGTCTAGAAAGACTAATTCCTTCCTTATTTTTCGATAGGATGGGTGTCTGCTTTTCTATTGGTAGGGGGTCGGAAGACGCCAAGTCGGACCAGCCGAGGCTAGATTTTCCGTTACCTCAACGATGTTTCGAGGTTGGAGGCCCGAGTAGCCCACCCGAAGACGTCAAGCACGTTCTCCCCGAGTCGGTTGTCCTTGTAGCTAGGGATGCTATGCTCCCTGAGGCTGTACCTGTGCCGCCACCAAGGGTGGATGGAGTACAGGAATGGGAACAAGAAGATGAGTTGTCAAGGTATGAACAAGGGGTTTACCAAGACGACTTTCTGCTGGGACCAATTCCCGAGGAGATCGAGTACGAGGAGGAGGAAGAGGAGATGCTTGAGCAAGATCCTGTCGAGGACGAGGATATGATCGAGGATGATTCCGAGGATGAGGATCCCATCGAGGATGATCCCGAGGATGAGGATCCCATCGAGGATGATCCCGAGGATGAGGATCCCATAGAGGATGATCCAGAAGAGGGCCTGGAGTTGGACCTTGGAGGGCAGAATCAGGAGCCCGGTACAGAATTGCCACCAGTGCCAGAGTATGCACCCATGTCAGAAGCTGATTGGGAGACACTGTATACCGAGTACTGTATTAGGAAAAGTGATAGGGAATCTCAGCCTATCCCTACTCCAAGAATATGGAGGTCGGAATCCGAGCTGCAGGAGATCCTCCGCCAGAGTGAGGTAATCTCTACAGATCAGCAGAGTCAGTGGGATGAGTTGACCGCCAGTACTCAGAGGAGGGCTGGAATAGGAGGACCAATCATAGACGACCCATACTTTACCATGACTGAGCTAGGACTATGTGCTTCAGGGTCAAGCAGGGTGCGAAACCCATCGCCAGAGCTCGATGGTGAGCCTAGCCCGAAGAGACCATGCACGAGTAGCCAGTCGTATGGGAGACATTTTGGAACGCCTTGAGGAGGAGTGGCATTGCCTATCATAGTAGTTTCGTCTCTTAGTATTCCAAGTTGTACTTTGTGTAATATTTCAGTATTGCGGCAAGTACTCTGAGAAACACTTATATCTTCGAGCAATGTTGTCCAAACGCTCGAATGATAAACTTATGTGTAACTTGTGTAAGAATTCGAAGGTTCATCTATAAAATGCCAAGTTGATCTATTCTGAGTGATTTATTTACGTTGATATATTGCATAAGTATATTGCATAATATTAATGTATTGAATGCTTGGAATTGGATCGGTAATCAGATGGTGAACCCAAGAAGCACGAGGAACTCGACCAGAGCCGGTGCTAGGACTAGTCAAAATCCCAGGACAACAGGAAGAGGTGTTCAGGATGAACACGAGTCTGAGTCTCGCATCCAGCAGAGGTGTGAAGGTCAGGATCAGACCCAAGCGCCGACGCTGTTTGACGCCGCAACTGTGGAGGCGATTCATGGAATCGTGATGCAGGCTATTGCAGATGTATTGAGACCAAGTGCGCCTCAAGCACAAGAAGTGCCTACTCACGCAGCGGTTCCTGATGTTGTGGAACCCAGAAACCCTGTGATTCAGGAGACTGCCGTCAGGATGAGAGACAGCTATGGTCGCGCCCTTAAGACCATCACTTCCATGAGGCCCGATTGCTATAACGGGAAAGGGGAGCCAGTGGCAGTGACTCATTGGTTCTCCCATATGGAGAGGCTGTTTCGGAATGTGGAGTGTACGGAGGCCGAGAAGGTCCATATCGCTTCTCTTCAGCTGAAGGAGGAGGCTAGCGAGTGGTGGGAGAGCACTAGTTTGGCTGAGAGCCCAGTGTTGACTTGGTCGATGTTCAAGACCAAGATGGTTGATCGCTTTTTCTCTCGTGCTATGAGAGAGGAGAAGCATAAAGAGTTCTTGTACCCTCAGACTGATGGTCTGAGAGTGACCGAGTTGGCATCTAAGTTCAACCATCTTCTACAGTATGCCACTGCCGAGATTACCAGCGAGGCCCAAAAGATCTGGTACTTCCACGAGTGGATGAGTCCGGATATCAAGCCATTAATGGTGCACCACACATGCTCTACCTTGGAGCAGTATGTGGATTGTGCCTATAAGCTGGAGGTAACTCTGGAGGAGTCGACCAAGAGGCACAACCGACAGAAGTCGATGCAGAATCAGAACCAGGGAGGTGGTTTAAGCGCCCTACGCCACCGTCTAACTTCGCCATGTCCGGCCGAGCTAAGACGGAGATGACGCAAGGGGGATCGACTCAGCAGTCAGGGAAGACCAGGAGTACAGTTCAGTGTTATAACTGCGGTAATGCTGGGCACAAGAGCACTGCGTGTCGAAAGGAGAAGAGGCCATGCTTTGGGTGTGGACGTGATGGTCATCTGCAAAAGTTCTACAAGCAGGGGAAGCAGAAGGGAGTAGAGTCGCAACAAGGGTCAGTTCATCAGAGCAACCGACCTAGGTTTAAGCCTGCCGAGACTCCTAGCCCTTCAGTGCAGACGACTGCTCAGAACAGGGGAAAGGCCCCGGCTGTTTCTGGAAGTCAGGGCCAACGCTTGTACGAGATGCGTGAGGCAGATGGACCCAACACTCTGATTGCTCAAGGTACTCTATACCTTCACTCTACTTCAGTGTGCATTCTGTTTGATTCTGGTGATACGCATTCCTTTATTTCGGATAGCTGTGTTAGCAAGTTAGACTTAGTGTGCAACGATTCGTACGACCCTTTTGTCGTTAATCTTTCTAATGGAGAACGTTTGGTGGGAACCAAGCATCTATCCGACTTTCCGATTACCATTCAGGGTAAGGAATTTGAGGCAGATTTAATCTGTATAGCCATGGCTCCATACGACATTATCCTCGGTATGGATTGGCTGACGCGTCACAAGGCGGTGATCGACTTCAGTTCAAGAACGGTGACGGTGTCATCCGGGGGCCAATTCGTGTGCAAGTTCAAAGGTCGAAATGACGCTGATAACGGCAAGCTGATCAATGCGATGGCTGCGTTTAAGCTACTACGACAAGGATGTGTCGGGTACCTTTGTTACTTGGATTCGCCTGCGAAGGATGGACCTGAGGTTCTTGATATTCCTGTAGTTAGGGAGTTTTCGGATGTCTTTTCGGAAGAAATTCCTGGATTACCCCCAAATCGTGACGTAGAGTTTTCAATTGATCTCGAGCCTGGTACGGCGCCGATTTCCAAATCCCCGTATCGGATGGCTCCAGCTGAGATGCAAGAATTGAAGAATCAACTTGAAGATCTTCTTGACAAAGGATATGTCAGGCCGAGTGCATCGCCGTGGGGTGCTCTGGTATTGTTCGTTAAAAAGAAAGACGGATCGTTCCGACTTTGTATCGACTACCGAGAGTTGAACAAGGTGACGATCAAGAACAAGTATCCTTTGCCTAGGATTGATGACTTGTTGGACCAATTGCAGGGAGCAAAGGTTTTCTCCAAGATCGACTTGAGATCTGGATATCACCAGCTTAGGATTCGTGAGCAGGACATTCCTAGAACTGCGTTTAGGACCAGATATGGTCATTACGAGTTCGTAGTGATGCCTTTTGGGCTTACAAATGCTCCAGCTGTCTTTATGGACTTGATGAACCGATGTTTTCACCAGTACTTGGATAAGTTCGTGGTGGTCTTCATAGACGACATCCTGATCTATTCTCCGGATGGAGAAGTCCACGAGGAACATCTACGGATTGCCTTGTCAATCCTTAGACAACATCAGCTTTATGCTAAACTGTCCAAGTGTGATTTCTGGATAAAGGAAGTGGCTTTCTTAGGCCACATGATCAATAAAAATGGGGTTATGGTTGATCCCCAAAAGATTGAAGCGGTGGCTAAATGGACACAGCCCCAGAATGTGAAGGAGGTGCGCAGTTTTATTGGACTTGCCGGTTATTATAGAAGGTTCGTAGAAGGATTTTCAAAGATCGCTCTACCTATGACCAATCTACTCCGCAAGGTCCACAAGAAGTTTGTCTGGAATGACAAGTGCGAGGTCAGTTTCCAGGAGTTGAATCGACGGTTGACCTCGGCACCCGTGTTAGCACTCCCAGAGGGGAACGACGATTATGTGGTCTATAGTGATGCTTCCAAGTGTGGTCTTGGTTGTGTTTTGATGCAAAGGGGCATAGTCATTGCTTACGCATCTAGACAACTCAAGACTTACGAAGAAAACTATCCGACCCATGATCTTGAGTTAGCAGCGGTTGTCTTTGCGCTGAAGATTGGGAGGCATTACATCTACGGTATAAGATGCCAAGTCTTCACCGACCACAAAAATCTCAAGTATATATTTACTCAGAAGGAGTTAAATATGAGACAACGTCGGTGGCTAGAGTTGCTCAAGGACTACGACATGGAGTTGTTGTATCATCCGGGCAAGGCTAATGTAGTAGCTGATGCACTAAGCCGGAAGACAACGCATGAGACTGTAGTTGCTCTACTTACTGCTCAGAACAAGCTAAACCAAGAGTCATGCGACATTTAAGTCTTATATGACCAGCGTAGAGGGTACCTGAGTATGATGGAAATTCAGGCTACACTGCTGGATCAGATCAAAGAAAAGCAAGTCGATGACATCATCTTGGTGAAGTTAAGCAGTGAAGTGATGGATGGGAAATCTCCCAGTTTTGTGGTTCAGGATGATGGATCACTTTGGTTTCAGGATCGGATCTGTGTGCCTGACATAGAAGGTCTTCGTCAGTTGGTGATGAGAGAAGCTCATTCATCTGCTTACTCTGTGCATCCTGGCTCTAGCAAGATGTACAAGGATCTCAGAAAGAAGTTTTGGTGGCCAAACATGAAGTGGGACGTAGCAGACTTTGTGGCAAAGTGCTTAACTTGCCAGAAGGTCAAGATCGAACACCGTAGGCCAGGTGGTGAGATGCTACCTCTCCCCGTACCAGAATGGAAATAGGAGGACATTTCCATGGACTTCGTCACTGGGCTACCCAAGACTCGAAGTCAGAGAGATGCTATCTGGGTAATTATGGATAGGCTTACGAAGAGTGCTCATTTCATAGCCATCAAGACCACATGGGAAACCCAGAAGTTAGCAGAAGTTTACCAGAAGGAGATTGTCCGCTTACATGGCATTCCTAAGACCATTGTATCAGACCGAGATGGCCGTTTCATGTCAAGATTCTAGAAGGAACTTTATAAGGCTATGGGAACCGAGTTGAGGTTCAGTACAGCTTTTCATCCTCAGACAGATGGTCAGTCTGAAAGGACCATCTAGACTCTGGAGGATATGCTTAGAGCTTGTGTGCTCGATCGTCCGACTAGCTGGGAGGACAGCTTGAGTCTGATTGAGTTCACGTACAACAATAGCTAGCATGCTATAATCAAGATGGCTCCGTTTGAAGCTTTGTATGGTCGCAGATGCAGATCTCCGATTTGTTGGGATGATAATGCCGATAAAATTCTGCTTGGACCAGAGTTGGTCGAAAGGACGGCTTCAGACATTGCTTTGATCAGACAAAGGATGTTGACCGCTCAGAGTCGACAGAAGTCCTATGCAGATCGGAAGCGCAGGACTGTCGAGTTCGAGGTCGGTGACAAGGTTTTTGTCAAAGTATCGCCATCCAAAGGAGTTTTCAGATTTGGTAAGCGTGGGAAGCTTAACCCTCACTACGTGGGACCATTCGAGATTCTGGATAGAGTGGGATCTCTAGCGTACCGCTTGGCATTGCCGCCATCGGCTCACCCGGTGCATAACGTGTTCCACGTATCGTTACTCAGAAAGTATGTACCAGATGAATCTCATGTGCTTAGTTATGAAGACATCGAGATTCAAGCTAATGGTACTTATGAAGAGTTGCCCGTGCGCATTTTGGAGCGTCGGGAGAAGCGTTTGCACAACAAGATCGTGCCGTTGGTACGAGTGTTGTGGTCCAAGTCAGGGACCGAAGAAGTTACTTGGGAGACGTGGGAAACCGAGTCAGATATGCTCAAGCGTTTTCCCGAGTTATTCTCGACCTAAGTTTCAGGGTCAAAACTTCTTGTAAGGGGGAGGAGATGTGATACCCTGTATTTTTGTAAGGTTATATTGGGAATTATGGAATTTTCCCGAGTACCTGTTGTGTACGTCGGATTTAATACAAAGAGTTTGAGACATTCTATAATGTGCTCTGTATCTGTAGTATTTTCTCAGTGAAATAATATACAGATAACATGCCTTGGATTTTAATTGTCGTTCGCGTACGATAATTTTTATCCCGGCTTAATGTCATGTTCGTTCAAAGCTGAACGGGTGGGAAAAAGGTGTCACGGCGACCGCCGTAAAGTCGCGGCGACCGCCGTAGTGAGACCCAAGCACGGCGACCGCCGTAAAGTTACGGTGCCCGCCGTCCCAATGCTCGATGAGGCAGCTGGTGTGTCATGCCGCGGCGACCGCCGTAAATTACGGCGCCCGCCGTAAGTGCCATCATCGTTGCCCAGCAGTCGTTGCCCATTGGTCGCCGACGTTATTTCTGGCGAGCGCCGAACTAGCTCTAGGCCCTCTTCTTCGAGCTCTAGATGTTTTGGCTATAAAAGGAGGTGTTGGGGGAGAGGTTTTGAGCCATCCAAGCACCAAACCTCTGCCAAATTTGCCTCTCGCCGGAGTTGTGCCTTCGCCGGAAATTTCGAAGCTTTCGTCGGTGTTGTTGTTGGTGTTTCCAGCAGCTCTTTTGAAGCCTTGTGGTTGCCTTTGAAGGTCAGAAACCAAGCCAGGCTGAAAGGGGTCGAAACGCGCTTTGTTTTGGTGAGATTTCTCTCGTCTATGTCGACCGTGTTCTTCACGGCGACCGCCGTGTTCTTCACGACGACCGCCGTGTTCTTCACGGCGACCGCCGTGATGAATGCGACGACCACCGCCAAGAACAGCGACCGCCGCCAGTGCCCAGAATGCCTTCGTGGCTTTGGCTTGGTTGGTTGTCGTCGTGGCGTCTTTCCTTTAGTGTCTTTCGCCGTGTTTAGATTCGTACTGTTTATGTCGGATCTAACTTAGGGTTTCTTTTATGGGTCGACTCGAAGGTTGTTGTGCTGTCGGAACTATACCGTGTCGAGCCCGGAATCCAGTTGACGTCTTTAGACTATTCTGCGGAGTAAGGCAAGTGGTGGTTCGCTCTTGCTCATTCGTTCCATATTTACATTAATTATCAGTAGTTTATCTGAGTAATTAATTTGGAATGAATATTCTGTTTGTCTGGAAACGGTTTTGATAAACTGTTTTGAAAATCATATAATAGGTTGTATATCTGTTAGAACAACGCTATTATCTGTGATCACCTTTCGGGCCTTTATGTGGATTTATCCTGTAATTGTTGTGGTGCTGTAACTGTTTAGTTAGCACTGTTAATTAGGAACGTTACTCGGACTCTGTCCAGTCGTTTCTTTATAATCTGGTATCGGGGTGGCTCGTCCCCGTCTGGTACTATTCTAAGATCATGATCGGTCTCTTTCACAAGTGTGTAGAGACAGGACACTTAGCTGGTGTCACAAACCTTTCGGTGTACGTCACTCTCGACGAAACGTATACTAAGATGTGTCGTCCCATTGGTGGGGTACACATGTAAAAGTCTATAATGTGTTGTATGTTTTTGAAACATAATCAGATAAGTGCTACCTTGACGCACATAATTAATGAACGCTCAGCGAGTAGGGCAGCTAGGTAATAGAGCCGCTAGGAAGACTCGTGTTGATTTGAATGTAGTACGTCTTCTTTCCGATCTGGATTCGCTGAAAGGCGGTGAGGTTGGTCATTGACTGAAGCATCTCAGTCAGTTTTAAATCATTGTTGTATGATTCTGTAACTTTCCAGATTTGTCATACTTCCTTAAAGACTCATTTCAGTTGGAGTCTTCTTTCGGGTCAATTTCTGTGAAGATTAAGTCTTCCAGAATCTTCTCTTGTGCATACCTCTTGTTTATTCCAGTAGGAGTATGGTGGTTGACAAACGTACTCGATTATTATTCGAGGGACGAGGAGTCTAACCTAATATAACTGCTTTGAACCATTCTGCTTTGTTCCCTTGCTAGTCTATTCATTTAGACTAACCAACCAGTATTTTCCCTTGCATGGTTGGCTAGTGTCATCCGTTCGATTCAACACATTAGATAAGAAGTAGTTGAGAAGACCAGAAGGACTATGGAGTCAACGGTGGTTTTTCAATGTTTTAATTATTTCTTTAATCAGGTTGAGATCTTTTGGACAATAACTTTGATTGTAATATACTTTCTTAGACTTCCGCTGTGTTTGTTTTAAACTCTGTTTTGACCTATTCGGGATTGGGCTGTAATCCCGTAACCCTTGTTTCCTTGACAATGTTACGTTTTGGAATTTAATGCTTGTTCATTGTGTATCAATTGCATTTCATAAATCGTATTTAAGTGGTAAAGCCTTGGGTGATCTCGGTAAGGAACACTGGGGTCACTGGCGGTAATACCTTTCCAAAAGGGTTAAGTTTTGGGGGTGTTACATAAGCAGGGGATCTTCACCACTCACCCCGTTGAGAAACACCGCTCTACGCCCACCGATCAAACATCGTTATCTCCGGTCGAATCCAGTCTGACCTACTCCCCTCTAAGGATAAGTTGTAATCCGACTTAATTCGATTGTCAAAACGTTAATAAAACCATCTCGCTACTTCATATTTGCTTTTTATTTGTTGATTGTCTACTTGGTTTAGATTGATTTTTGTTACCCGATCGACTTGTTACCCCGTCTAAGGCAATTTAGGTCATCCGATCTTTTCGCCCCAAAACAATTTGGCGCCCACCGTGGGGCAACTTGCCGACCACCCTCCTGAAACCTTCCAAACCATGACTATCGACCCACCTACCAACACTGAAGAACCACGTCTCGAAGACGATACTCAAGCTTCAGGAAACACGGCCGAAAATCCTACTCCAACCCAATTCCAAGAGCTTTCCCAAAAAATGACCGCCCTCCAAGAGGAACTAGCCCAGCAACGCCAAAAGACCGAAACCTTAGCCACCCTGTCGACCCAATCTGAGGCCGAGATCGCGCAGCTAACCCGTGAAAATGAGTATCTTAAGTCGCAGGTATAATCAATGGCCTCAGGGTCTAGGAACATGCCTATCCATAGCAGCGTCCGAACGCGCCTCGACATGGATAGCATCGAGCCGACACCTCCGAACATACGACGGCTCGGACACACAGAGGGTACATCTCGAACTCCTTTTGCTAATCCGTTTTCGACTAACAATATCGCTTTTTCCACACCGATCGGGTCGGCAGGGGCCCGAATCGACGAACCGCAGGTTACCAATCCGTCAAACATCCTAGCTCTTGTTCAGCAGACACTCGACCGATACATGAAGACGATCGACGATCGCTTCACTAGGCTTCCGGGAGTCCCACAACCAATCGAGAAGGAAGCGTCCGGCGGATTCGAAGAATCCCCGTTCGCCGAAGAAATCGCTAGGGTCGAGATCCCCAAGAAGTTTCATCTCCCCAACATGGCAACATTCGATGACACTAGCGACCCAAATGACCATATCTCTCTCTATAAACAAAAACTAATGGCTGCATCCGTTTCAAGGGAGAGCCGCGAGGCTGTCATGTGTAAAAGCTTTGGCACGACCCTTGCGGGTCCCGTACTAACTTGGTTTATGCGTTTGCCTCAGGGAATGATTGCATCGTTTGTGGATCTGGTCAACTCTTTCAAGAGTCAGTTCGCTAGCAGTCGGAGGCTCGAAAGACAATCGAGTGACCTCTACCGAGTCACACAAAGGTATAACGAACCTCTCCGAAATTACCTCAATAGGTACAATAAAGAGAAAGTGGTGATCCCCCATTGCGATGTCACCACCTCCATCGAAGCCTTCCGACAAGGTCTAGTCAAAGACAACAATCTCTACAACGAGATCACCAAGTACCCGTGTAGAAGTTTCGAAGATGTCTAGGCCAAGACCATGGCCGAGGTAAGATTGGAAGAGGACCGTGAGTCACGGAAAGCCTCACACGGACCCGATCCATCCGATCGTAATAACCCCTCCGACAACCGTCGAGACAGACGTCATCATCCCTATTCTCGTAATCGAAACGAGCCGAACCAGGTAAACTCTTTCCAACACAGATCGCAAGATTGGAGAGATGGCCCAGCGTTGCCTCCTAGGGTCCAATCTTATAACTTCAATATTTCTGTGTCGGAGCTCGTCAAGAGTTTCGACAAATATAGGAAAGAGGTAAGATGGCCCCGAAAGAGCGACCGATCAGACGTCAAGAAAGACATGAGCCGATGGTGTGAATTCCACGACGACCACGGTCATTCGACCGACGAGTGCATCGCCCTGCGAAAGGAGGTCGCTAGACTATTCGTGCAGAGGCTCCTACGTGACGTAATCTCGGAGCGAGCAAAAACCACCATGGAACGACGAGATCAGGTACAGCAAAACAAACCCCCATCTCCTGTCCATACAAAAGTCGTCAATACTATTTCAGGTGGTTCAGACATATGTGGAAACACATACTCCGCGGCTAAGCGGCATGCAAAGGAAAGCAAGAGCGATAGACCCGAGGCGTCAGAACTCAAGCCAAGAAAGGTCACCGACCTTCCGACGGTCACATTCGACGAGTCCGACTCCGACGGATCAGAAAGTCATCACGACGGTCTGGTAATCTCTTTGTCCATTGGGAATTGCTTAATACGAAGAGTACTAATTGATACAGGGAGTTCGACCAATCTTCTAACCCTCGACGCCCTTAAAGAAATGGGTCTGACTGAAAATGACCTAGTCAAAAAGTCAACTCCATTGGTCGGGTTCAGCGGTGAGGTTAAGCATACGACTGGCGAAATCGTCCTAACAACATACGCTGGAGGAATCAACCAACAGGTGAAATTCTTAGTCCTAGATTGTCCGTCTCCCTATAATTGTATTCTTGGTAGGCCATGGATACACGCAATGAAGGCGGTACCCTCGACGTATCATCAAGTCATCAAGTTCCCCACTGAGTGGGGAGTCTAAGAAATCAAAGGAGATCAAAGGACCGCTATGTCGCCTCTATGAAAAGCGCCGTCGAACACAAGACCGCATATCAACCACAGAGCGGCGAAGGACCTAGTCGGTACATCGAACCAGAAATGGAAAAACTCATCGAGATCGTACTTGATCCTTCAAAGCCAAACCAAACGGTAAGGGTCAGGTCGGACTTGGACAACTCGACCAGAGGACAGCTCCTCGATTTTCTCAGGACCAATGCCGACTATTTCGCATGGTCGCATGAGGACATGGTCGGAATATCTCCAAGCATTATTACTCATAAATTAAATGTAGATCCATCTCATCCCCCTGTCAAGCAAAAACGCAGGAAGTTCACCCCCGAGCGGAACAAGGTAGTCGACGACGAAGTTAAAAGCTTATTAGAAACAAGGAAGATAAGGGAAGTCCACTACCCCGAGTGGTTGGCCAACGTGGTCGTAGTCCAGAAGAAGAACGACAAGTGGAGAGTCTGCATCGACTTCACAGATCTCAACAAGGCTTGTCCTAAAGACTCGTTTCCACTACCCCACATCGATGCCATGGTCGACGCTACAGCAGGACACAAAATTCTTACCTTCATGGACACTTTCAGTGGCTATAACCAAATCCTCATGGAACCAGAAGACCAAGAAAAAACAGCGTTCGTCACTAGCCAAGGTATCTATTGTTACAAAGTGATGCCATTTGGTCTAAAAAATGCAGGGGCTACGTATCAACGACTAGTCAACAAAATGTTCAAAGACAAGATTGGGGACACGATGGAAGTCTACATAGACGATATGTTGGTCAAGTCAAAAAAGAAATAAGATCATATAGACCACCTTTGCGACAGCTTCGAGGTGCTAAAAAGGTACAACATGAAACTGAACCCTACTAAGTGCTCCTTCGGAGTGTCGTCAGGAAAGTTCTTGGGGTACATGGTGACGCAAAGAGGAATAGAAGCCAGCCCAGAACAGATCAAGGCTCTCATCAACCTTCGGTCCCCCCGATGCATCAAGGACGTACAAAAACTTACAGGTCGGATAGCAGCCCTGAATAGATTCATCTCGAAGTCGTCCGACAAATGCAAACCCTTCCACAATGCTCTCAAGAAGAACAAATCCTTTCAATGGACGGAAGAACACGAAGCAACATTCCAGAACTTGAAGGAGTACCTGGCCAGTCCCATGTTATTGACCAAACCCAAAGGCGACGAGCCCTTATTTCTATATCTAGCAGTGTCAGAATCGGCCGTAAGCGCAGTACTGGTCAGAGAAGAAGACGGCAAGCAGTCACCGATATACTACGTCAGTCGGACGCTATTACCGGTAGAAACGAGGTATTCGTCACTTGAAAAGCTCGTACTATCACTGGTAATGGCCTCAAACAAACTCAAACCCTATTTCGAATTCCATACTATTATTGTCCGCACTAATCATCCCATGAGAGCGATCATGAGGAAGCCCGAGTTCATAGGACGAATGACCAAGTGGGCCATACACCTCAGCGGTTACGACATCGAGTATGAACCCAGGACGACAATTAAGTCGCAGGCCTTAGCTGACTTTGTGGCAGATTTCAGCCCGACCCTAGAGCAAGAAGCCACAAGAGAAGCAACACAACTGCTCGCAACAGAAGAAACATGCACATGGGAACTCCACTGATAGGACGTTGTCGTCGTGACACCTAAACAAATAAAATCCTAAACAAACCTAAACAAGTAGTAGAGGCAAGCAAGGGTCGAATCCACAGGGAGGAAGTGATCAATTCATGTGTTTATGAGCATGCAAAGTAACAAAGGAATTGGGGTTTTGATTATCAAGCAAAGTAACAAAGATGCAAGCTTTAGAGAAAGAATAAGAATGATGGGTGTAAGTATTCCATCAGACAAATATCCACACTGCAAAGGAAACAGGTTGATCACTGAAATCTATTAAATCCAAGTTCTTTTCTCA
Organism: Rheum nobile; assembly: GCA_027886185.1. Taxonomy (NCBI): domain Eukaryota; kingdom Viridiplantae; phylum Streptophyta; class Magnoliopsida; order Caryophyllales; family Polygonaceae; genus Rheum; species Rheum nobile. Next base: position 181,872 of record WOAB01000660.1, read on the forward strand.
ATCTTATAGTTGTTCCCATCCTGATCTTAAGTACTACTGATTCTCACAGTTGTCAATAGACTTATTACTATGCCAATGGTAAAATACACCAGTTATGCCTGTCACGCGGTACCAGACCGGGGTACATTACCACCAACAAAGCAATAGTAATGCACACAAGGATATAGGATACATGCAAGTAGAAAGACGTACAAGTACTCACTCCCCTACTTAACATGCAACTGATTCTTACTCATAATCGTACGCTCGGAACCCCTATACGCACAATTGTGTTTGCCACTAGATATGCACTCGGAACCCCTATATGCAATCCTAGCACTATGATAGATGTCGATAAGCCTAGTTAGCAACTCTAGATAAACCAACATAAATCAATAGACAATATAACCAAGAGAATCAAACCAACACTTATAAGATATAGAACAAGGAATAGAAATCTCACAACCAATCCATTGCAATGCTTCAATTGTCTAGCAAAATAAAGGTGTTTAGCTCTCCATGGGTTGGAACCCTGGAGGTGGAAAAGAAACGAACTTCAAACTGAAATCTAATCTAATTGTGAATGGAGGCTGTGGGAATTAGGTTAAATAGAGTTAACCTAAAGCCCAAGATCACAAACCCCAACTTACAAGGAAATAAAATAATATAATAATAACCAAAAATAAACTATGAAAATCGAACAGGGAAATTAATCACGTAATCTCGGCTTCTCTCTCGTGCAGCTCAGCAGCAGCCTCGGCCCACAACAGCAATCGGCCCATCTCAGCAGCATCAGCACGGCCCAACAACAAGCTGCAACACGCCAAACAGCACATGGATGACATCATCATGACATCATCATCCGCTTTCTCCAGCTTCAATTCAGCGCTTCAATTCCCGCTTCGCTTCACGCGAGTTTCTCTCCTGATGGGCCTTTCTACATTTGGGCCTAATTTCCTCCTGGGCCCATCTTCCTTCCAATTCCAGCAATCACCACGCGGCTTCTTCAATTTATTTGTTTCTCCCAGCAAACGGCCGCGAGGCGTGATTTCCACCGCCAGGCGGTGCTTTCCACCGCGGGGCGGCATTCTTCTCTGAGACTCATCGTCGGGTCGCGGTGGCTCCACTTCTCTAGGAGTCACCTCTTCTGCTCTTCTTTACTACCAAGTGTTGGTAGTCTTCTCCAATAAACTCCAGCAGATCCTCATCATCTCCATCTAAGCCGTAAAACCTTGGATATCTTCACTTCTCAACTACTCTTCTGGATTATAGACTTAGCCTAAATCTACTCCAAAACTCCATCTAAAATATGTCAATAATCACTAGTTAAGGTGCATGAAATGACACCTATCATCCACACCGATGGTGCGTCGAACGCCAGAGGATCGGGGCTAGGGGTCGTGCTGAAATCGCCACAAGGGGACAAGATAGCCCATGCCGTAAGATGTAAGTGGGACACAACTAACAACGAAGCTGAGTATGATGCACTTATATTCGGACTCATCCTAGCTCATGACCTAGGGGTCCGAGAGATCGAAGTCATTTGCGACTCCCTGCTGATCATGAATCAGATACAAGGGTCGTATAGTGCCAAAGACGTCAAAATGATAGCCTACTTGGAAGTAGCTAAGAAGCTGATCGGATAGTTCCAAACATTCGACATCAGACAGGTACCCAGGGATCTTAACTCCCAAGCTGACGCACTTGCCAACCTAGGATCCGCCTTGGACCCGAAAGAATTTCCATACATACCATTGGCACACATCATGACACCAGCCATCCCAAGAACATCCGCCGAACCGACTATACCACTAGAAGAGCTGGTCGCCATGGAGATAGGCGACCGACCAGAGGAAGACATCATCAACACCAACGATGATTGGATGCTACATACATCAAGTGGTTAAAAGACGGCATCCTGCCCGACGACAAAACAGAAGCAAAAAGGCTCAAGGTACAAGCACTCTCTTTCGATATCCTAGATAACATCTTGTACAAAAGGTCTGTCACAGGGATACTCCTACGATGCCTCAAGACTCCAGAAGTCGGACGCATCTTGCAATCGCTACACGAGGGAGAATGTGGAAACCATATCGGCGGACGAAGCCTCTCGGGGAAAGCCCTGCGAAATGGGTACTACTGGCCCACGATGAACAAGGACGCTATGGAGTACACCAAGAGATGCGACGCCTGTCAGCGGCATGCGCCCATCCGTCATCGACCTTCAGAGCTCCTCCATCAGACTCTGGCTCCATGGCCCTTTATGAGGTGGGGAATGGACATTGTCGGGAAGCTCCCGCCCGCATCGGGTCAAAGAGTCTTCTTCCTTGCCATGACGGATTACTTTTCTAAGTGGATCGAAGCCGGAGCCTACAGAGAGGTAAAATATCAACACGTCATTTCATTCATAAAATGCAATATCTTGTGCAGATTTGGCATCCCATCAGAAATCGTGTGCGACAATGGTTCCCAATTCATTAGTCATAAGACTCGAGCCTTTTGCGACCAATGGAACATCAAGTTGGTCACGTCCACACCTCGGTATCCGCAATCCAACGGACAAGATGAATCCATCAACAAAATCATCATCAACAACCTCAAGAAATGCCTCACTGGGGCTAAGGGCAAATGGGCAGACGAACTCCCATTCATTCTCTGGTCCGACAGGACTACTCCAAAAAACGCGACCGGACAGTCGCCTTTCTCCCTCGTCTACGGGAGTGAGGTGGTCATCCCGGCCGAGCTACTGGTTCCGACCGCCCGTTGCAACCTTCAGACAAACGAGCAAAATGACGCCGAGCTGGCACACAACCTAGACACAGTGGACGAGATCAGAGAAAGAGCCCGAATCAGGATGGTCAGGTTCCAACAGCAAGTCGCAAGGAGTTACAACAAGAACATCCGGATCAAGGCATTTAAAGTCGGAGATTGGGTCCTCCGGAAAGCGTTCCAGAATACCAAGAATCCATCTGACGGAAAGCTCGCACCACAATGGGAAGGACCCTACTTAATCACCGAAGTAGTCGGACACAGAGCATATCAATTAGAAGATAAAGACGGACGACCAATCCCGAGAAGTTGGAACGCGACACATCTGAAGCTATACCATTTCTGAACCAACGAGGTAAGACATTACATAACTTCATACATCGCTTATTATCGCATACGCATCTCTACTCTTTAAAAACTAGCATTCGACACTAAGTGAGGGCCTCCTCCTTACAAAAACGTGAGTGCAGAACAGCATCGACATACACATTGGATCCAGTCATCCGCAAAAAGCGCTTACATACATCTACACGATCGATCGGAACACGGGGAGATGAACACCACAGGCACGTCGGCACACCGCCTGCCTTATACAAAACATAAGGTAAGACACCTTATTACATTCACGCAATAGAGACATATTGCTTACCTCCCCGGCATAAAGTCATGACTAACACATACACAAACATTTACAGGCCTTCTTTAAACACATACATACGGCGAGCCCCACTCGACGGAGCACACGGGCGAAACCAACATACAAAACACAAAGCGTCATCGACAATTTCCTTGAAAGTCTGACGACATGTACGAAACGAACGAACATACAATCTCATGTATACGAACATATTGCATCAAATAAAAGTATGAACATTTTTATACAAACACGCGACTCGCGATGGTAGACGGGTCACCAAAACACATTGTTTGCCTACGCACACGTAGGACTTCGGAAATATCTGTCAAAAACACTCTGTGACCCGCGATGGTAGACGAGTCGCCAAAACACATAAATCCAAACCCACACACAGGTGGGGCAACGAATCAGACTACATAAGAAAAAATAGATCAGGCGTCGAGGGCAGCAACATTGCCTTCGACAGGGGCTGGCTCCAGAGAAGGCTGGGGCTCGAGCGGCTCAGCATCGCCGGAGTGGGCCTCATCCTCACCGACATCTCCGTCCAAAGTCTCCTCTCCGACGCCAGCCAGTTGGAAGAGCTCTAAACCAGGATTCCCCTTTGGAAACAGGGAATCCATGGTCTCCTTCTCTGCCTTCTTATCCCAAAGCTCGTGCTTGCCTTCATGAAACTCCTCCATCATCTCGACACGCGACTTCAACGCATAAAAGGCGCCTACGTCGCATGCGATCCGACCAACTTCGATCTGAGCCTGCTTCACCTCCTCCTCGACATCCGATCGGCTCTCGTCAAGTTCTTTTCGGCATACGACTAACTCCTCCTGACAACTCTTCAGCTCCCTAGCAAAGCGACGCTCAGCCTCTCGACAACGACTCTCCGCCCCTTCTAGCTTGCTCCTTAAAGATGCAAGGGCGGACTCCGACCTAGCAGCCCTTTCCTCGGCCTTGACAACCATCGTCTTGACACCAGAGTATGCCCCCAAGAGGTACTGAAAGGTATAAGGAAGAAAATATAACAACAGTAAAAAAACTCAGTCGACAAAAGGGAAGGAAAAACGAAAAAACACAAACAAAAACAACTTACCCTCCACGCGGAACACCCCGCCTCACCAATGCAATCCAGGGGAGAGATGTCATCGACTTCCGACTTCAGAGTCGGATCCTGGGCATGAAAGAGGTCGGCGATCGATTGACCGACCGCGCCAATCTTGTCGATCCCTTTAGCGGTCACCTCTCTCTTCCTAGGAACCTCCTCTGTCTTAACGTCACCAGAGGGAACGCCCGCTTTCCTCTTGGAGCCAACTCTGACTTGAGGTGCCGGGTCCGTCGAAACTGACTTGCTCGATGCGACTTTGGCTGCCGCCTTCCTCTGCTCGATCAAACCCTTTCCAGACACTCCTCTCAAGCGAGCACTTGTTCGCCCACCAGGAGAAGCTGACGCGACATACAACATGAAAATATCATAAATCATGCGACAAGGCAAGAAAGGAACAGAGAAAACTCCAGAGATCGAAAACTTACTCTTCACACGAGACGACGAGACGGTCGACATATCGTCCTGAGCGGCAGGGGAAGCCGATAATAGATTGACGTTGACAAACTTTCTTTCCGACGCAGGAACACTAAGGACAATCCTTGACAACCCTTCCGACTGAGCATTCACCTCCAGATCTTCCGCCTCAGGAACTACAAAAAAGAAAAGTTAAAGCAAAAAGTTAAGACACACAAACAAGCAAAAGAGAAGATAAATACATACTCTCTACTCGCCACTCCGTCAATAAGAACGAGCACTCTCCCCCCTCCTCCAGAGACGAACGCTCGACAAAAAAGAACTTCGACCCCCATCCGCGGTCATTTACGTCAAGATTAAGCACTAAAGGCTTCCGACCCTGTCGAATGCGCAACTGAACACGGGAAGAACTCTTCGACCCAAGGAAATAATTGTACCACATGGCGTCGAAATCAAAACCAGCCCTAGATTGAACGTTTACAAGATCCAGAACCCTAAGAACCCTCCATGCCTGTGGCATCACCCGACATGGCGCTAACACCAAAGTGGCCAGGAAGTCCCTGACAAGGGGAGAAAAAGGAAACCTGTGACCAATTCGGAACGAGTATGCATAAAAACAGACCCAGCCCTCATATCGGGCATCAGTCCTCTCGTCCGGGTGAGGCAGCCTTGCAACCGTCTCCGGAGGAAAACCCCCAACCTGAAGGATCTGCTCTAGCTCCGCCTGGGACAAGGTGCTTGTCAGAGCGTCGGACTCCTTCAGAATGAAGAGGGGAAGAGCTTCGTCCTTGCGCGAGTCCGAGTGAGTCGCCGACGACTCCGAAGATTCGCTAGACACCATGTCTAAGACAGAAAGAGGAGGAAATCGAAAAGCTATAGTGGAAGAACGGAAGAAACCTACCAGAGAAACTTGCAAGAGAGGAATAGTAAAGTCAAATCGCTAAAGGTCTGCTCCGAATTTATGGAGGGAGATGATGAACCTGCAGAAACGTCGCATCACGCTCCAAACTCCCGCCACATAGCCCTGGGCAGCCGCGCCAAAAACGGATGCTGGAGATCATGGCTTAGGAAGTTGCCTTGGATTCCCCCCACTCACCTTGCCGAAACCCAAAGCAACTTGGGGCTATTGTTGGGCCCAGCATCTCCCTTGGAAGTCAAATCGGGCGAGATAAGCCCAAGCCCAAGACGAGTCGGAAGAACATGGGAAAAACGTAGAGGAGTCGTCGAAGCCTCCCCAGTCGAACGCTGCCCGACAAATCACGAAGATCTCGCGGAGCATTAATGTGCTAGGATGCAGCAACGACCACAACATTCAAGCACCACAATAATGGCAGAAATTAAGTATAGAATCCCAGCAGTCACTCCCGGCATTGAAGACAAGATCTGGCAAGATCACAAGGAAACGGTCAGAAGAAAAGGCACTTACCATATTTGGATTCGAAAGAGATAAGAGGGGGAGGAGGGCTGGAAAGAGGAGGACAGAGCATACTCTCACGCATAATTAACTCTGAAAATACGCACGCATAAGCAGGGGATCTTCACCACTCACCCCGTTGAGAAACACCGCTCTACGCCCACCGATCAAACATCGTTATCTCTGGTCGAATCCAGTCTGACCTACTCCCCTCTAAGGATAAGTTGTAATCCGACTTAATTCGATTGTCAACACGTTAATAAAACTATCTCGCTATTTCATATTTGCTTTTTATTTGTTGATTGTCTACTTGGTTTAGATTGGTTTTTGTTACCCGATCGACTTGTTACCCCGTCTAAGGCGATTTAGGTCGTCCGATCTTTTCGCCCCAAAACAGAGGTCATCTTGGAGGGTGGTCATTTTTTGGGCAAGCTCTTGGAGTTGGTTCAGAGTTGGGTTTTCGATTGTGTTTCCTTGAGTTTGGGAGTCGTCTTCGAGGCGTGGTTCCTCGATGTTGGTAGGTAGGCTGACAGTCATGGTTGGATGATTTTTGAGATGATGATCGGCAAGTTGTCCCACGGTGGGTGCCAAATTGTTTTGGGGTGAAAAGATCAATCAACCTAAATCGCCTTAGACGGGGTAACAAGTCGATCGGGTAGAGTACAATAAATCCAAACCAAATGAACAATCAACTACGTTCGAAACAGGAGTAAGATTATACGATAATGTATTGATCAAGTGATGACAAAAATGAGTCAAGATACAACTTATCCTCAAGGAGTGGAAGATCAGGTCTTGTCCGACCGGTCACTCTAGTGTTCGAACGTTGGTGGTCGAATGACGTTAAGATAGCAAGACGGGAACCAATGGTTTAGCAGGCTTTGCGAGAGCTGAGTTGATGAGTATTACTATGTCCGTGAGTCTTATGTTCATGTCCCTTCTTCAGCTTCTTCATGCCCCATTTTTGGGATTTTTTCCTTTGACCGTTTTCTTACCGTTTTTGTGAGATCTTTCCTTTTATTGCCGAGCGTAATTTCTGGGATCTTCCTTTTAATGACACCTCTAATCTTGCGCTTGAATTGGCTGCCATTTGCTTAAGATTGAGTAGTTAAGGCTTAGGCGAGATTATTGGGATTGGTCGGGTCTTATGTGTTTGAGGAGCGTTCGACGCCTTTCTTCAAGCTTCTCAGCCCATTTATTCAGTTGAGGTGGCCCAATCTGTTTGACTCGGTTTCATTAGAGCATTTTGGGCCCAACAATTACCACTTCCCATTAATCTCCTCACATCTTCTTCCTCGAATCATTAGACCAACACCATTAAAGGCAAGTTCAAGCTTCTGCGCAACAAACCCGAGCCACTTTCGACAGACAACGATCTTGAAGGTGTTGAGCCCAATCGTGGACCGACTCAAACCATCCCTTGAACCGCGCCAACAGAGGTTGATCGCCTATGTTTTACGGAGTTTCCACATTTGGTTGGGCTCGCCTCGATGTTGTTATGCTTCGATTTACGAGATTGAGAACTACGCAAACCATGATCTGCAAGCCGAAAACGATGACGTCGAGCCAGCCCGTACCACTAGGAGCAGACGTTTGCTCGAGCCTAACATTGTGGCCGCCATTGAAGAAGCATGAAGGGTGTGCATGCGCATCATCTTTAATTTGATTGCGGTCTCTGAAATTGAATTTGGGTAATGGATTCTTTCCCATAAAAAAATTATGCCGTTTTTGGTAGTTCTACATTGTTTTTTTTTTGTTCAACTTCATTTTATCGAACACTCAAATAACGACTACAGATATGCCCAATTTTCAATCTTCCACTTTCAATTTTTAAATCCAACCCATCTAAGCCCTCCACAACATCATTTAACCTTTAATTAACCTTCATTTACACCCTAAAAACCTCTTTTGCACAAGGATATCCAATTTATGAAATTAGATCTATGGAAGCTAAGAAAGCATTACCTTACAAATTTCTTAGCAAAGAGGGGTGCAAGGGCTTGGAGAGGGGTTTGTTGTTCCTAGGGTGATAGTGGAATCATGCTCCATCTGTACAACAACTGTAACAGCCCCCAACCAGCTGGGAGTATGGCTGAACTGCAGAGGAAAACAGAGGAGGCGAGCACTCCATGGCGGCGACGATGACGGCGGCCTCTCCTTGGCGGCGAAAGCTAGCTCACAAGGAAGAGGATGAAGGAAGACATGGCCGGGCTGCCATGGGCTGTTGTTGGCTATTATGGTGAGGTTAGATTCATGCCAACCACACACAACAATGACTGCCTCCAATCCTAGGAGCACGGCTGCACAAAGAGGAGGAATCCGGTGGAGGTTTCTCCTTGGCAAGGCGGCGGTGATGGTGCCCTTGGTGGTGGAAACAAGAAGGAAGCAAGGAAAGTGAGGTGGTGGAGGTGGTGATGGATGGCGGTGGAAGGTATGTAAATGGAGGAGGGAGCCGAGTGGAGGAGACAAAGGAGATGGGTAGAGAGCTCTAGAACTTTTAGGGCCAAAATATCTCTTTTAAGAGATATTTACCTCTTTTTTATAATTAATTACAAAAATCTAATTTGTCTTGTAATACTTAAACCATTTTAACCATATACTCATTCCGTCCCGGTTTGTTTATCCTGTTTGACTTTTGAACACTGTTCACCGTTGAAGAGAATCTTCAAGATTTCTTCCAATATATAAGAAAAAACATAGTCATGTGGGGTCTTGTTTGATTCGTCTCAACGAGTACTTTGATAATATCAAAAAATTATAATTTTAGGATTATGTAATTAGAGATATTAACGATACAAAATCCACCTCGACAAGTGTGCCCGATCAAAACAGGACAAACAAACCGGGACGGAGGGAGTATAATATATGTATATTTTTTTATGTAAAATTAAAATACCATGCTAATACTCGAAAACAAATCTAACGTAGGTACTAAATTGTTTTTCTACAATGCTCGCCAATTTAATACAACTTGTAGTATGTAATTATATTAGAATTACTATTCAAAATGAATTATTAATGCACATTTCGTTGCGATATTTCATTCCACCCCCTTATAATAAGTTTCGTCCTCGAAACTAAGATTCAAATAAATAGGGATATCTGTGGGGTTATCTCTAACGACCCCTTGCTGTTCCTCGCGAAATCTACGAGGTCGACCTCTACCTCTACCAGACATCTGCATAAGCAAATGTTAATTTCCAACATACTCATATAAACACATACCCACATACACATATGTATATATCGTGCAATAACTTAAATACTTTGGCAGCAAGCGTGGAGGCGGTGATGCGACGCATAATGCTGATTCTACCCATACCCACAAGAATTAAACATAGGCTCTGATACCAACTTCTATAACACCCCAAAATTTACCACTAATGGGGGTTACAGCGCCATGAATTTCTTGTAGAAATTCTCTCAGACTATTTTAAGAAAAGAACTCACCTTGGAAAATCCAAAACCCAGACAAGTATAGATCTTTGATACAAACTCATCCTAATTTCGCATCATGTCGCATGACTTCTTCCACGCTCCCGCTGCGCTACATAATATCCGGGCCCTATAATCATAACTGGTCCCCCCACATAAAGGGGTTAGTCTATTATGAATGCATTATCAACCTTGATCTCAATGCGTATGACTTATCGAAAATAGTTATATAAAGATACATTATACTCACATATCAATCAATCACACTTTATTACCAGCAGGAAAGCATTACTTTCAGGCAACATACAAACCAATATCCTGAATTGGCAGCTAAGATTTAAATAACTAATCATGCATCAACAGTTATTGGGACGATTACAAGAACCTTGGCATATTCATATTAACTAGATATAATATCATGTGTCCGGTAGATAACAATCTGGCCGCTTTTGTGTACACATAAAAAATACATTAACATTCTCAGATAATAATTAGTTATACTTAGTCTAAAATTCAATCAAGTCATGGATTCTTAAACAAACAAATGATAATTTAAGAGGAATATTCCAGCAAACATTTCATTCAACAGAAAAGCCTTCCTAGATGTATGAATAGGTATACAAGTAGTCATAACTAGTCGGGATATACTCGAATTAGACTTATTCAACCGAAATAATACTAAGAATATATATGTATTAATCATGATTGCACATACACAATGATTAGTCATAATAATTTTGAACTGCGTCCATTCAAATCATAACTTGCCAAAGATTTAATGTTATAAATAACTATACCTATATGGACAGATAACACAAATACTACAAACACCTTACAACCTAATTTTATAAATAATCATACATGCACGAGCAAATAATACAACTATCCCAAATACCTTACAACCTACGTTGTACTAACTATACATGCACAAACAAATGCTGACCAGATCACAGATAATCAATATATATTCCTATTGAATAAGTACAATATCCAATATCAAACAGAATAATGATCTAACTGCAATGACTGTAACTATAGACATGTAATATCGGATCACAACTTTCAGTACACATTCAACTGAACTTAGATTTCCATAATTAAAATCCTTCGCTTAATACCTATACCCGGGTATACTTTCTATCTAAGGAAAACTTAATGAAAACCAACATTTACGAAACCGTCCAAAAAACATTTACGAAAACGTTCAAAAATCAATTACAAAAACGTTTAAAACAAGTCCATGCTTGTCTTGGACCCAAGGGTACCTTCTTGCCTGTATCTTGGGCTAACCTGTCCGTATCTTGGACTACTCTGCCCGTATCTTGGGCTAACCTGCTCGTATCTTGAGCTAACTTGTCCGTATCTTAGACTACCCTGTCCGTATCTTGGACTATTCTGCCCGTATCTTGGGCTAACCTGCTCGTATCTTGAGCTAACCTGTCCGTATCTTGGACTACTCTGCCCGTATCTTGGGCTAACCTGCTCGTATATTGAGCTAACCTGCCCGTATCTTGGGCTAACATATGTCGTTAATTCATAAACATGAATGACCATTTTTATTTCAAGATGAACATACTACAAGATTTATTCATACGATTATCATTTCCATATTATCTTAACGTAGTCAACATCCATCCATACAACCATCAACTATAATCACATTCATCATTTATTTATCAACACAACATGACTTCGTAGTCATGATTAACCACCACTACACTCCTAACACAAATGATCACCACATCACATCCTTACATAAATCACTCCCGTTGGGTCATACCAAGTCCTTATTACAACTTTAATTTATAAACTAACATGATCACAACATGTATTCATAAACGAAATAACCTTCAGTGGAGATCAACATCGAAATTGTATCTTATTTTATATCAACACCAAATCATACCATATCATATATTCGTAAACAACACCAACAATAACACGTTTCCTAGACGATACCTAGCATAGCATGTAATGATATTCAATATCAAGACTTTATACATCCACGTCAACTCACAATTACCAGAACCATTACACCTAATTAATATATATCATCATCTTATAGCAACAAGACAATCCACATTATTAGCATATAGCTGTATATTCAAGCAATGACACATAATTGCAATATTCATGCATGATAAGAATCAACATTTATGAATAATTAACAATCTATTATCAGGCTTAACCAAATATCTTGAACTTAAACTACTACACACATATGCTTATAATAACTTGCCTTAGAGAAGTTCTACTTCACCATTCTCACGGTATAATTATTTATGCGGCCTGACGCCCCGATTCGCGTAGTCGTTGCGGATTCCTGAACCTTTCATTACAATACAGATTCGTGCATAACTTTTTATATACATATCCAAATTAAGATCCGTAAAGTTCCTCATACTCATAAGAAAATCCTGCACCTTATGAACCCAGCCACAACTTATAATTAATTACAGAATATGCCCAGAAATTTCCAGAAGTGCACAGAAATGTCCAATTTTCAATCTTCCACTTTCAATTTTTATATCCAACCCACCTAAGCCCTCCACAACATCATTTAACCTTTAATTAACCTTCATTTACACCCTAAATACCTCTTTTGCACAAGGATATCCAATTTATGAAATTAGATCTAAGGAAGCTAAGAAAGCATTACCTTAAAAATTTCTTAGCAAAGAAGGGTGCAAGGGCTTGGAGAGGGGTTTGTTGTTCCTAGGGTGATGGTGGAATCATGCTCCATCTGTACAGCAACTGTAACAGCCCCCAACCAGCTGGGAGTATGGCTGAACTGCAGAGGAAAACAGAGGAGGCGAGCACTCCATGGCGGCGACGATGACGGCGGCCTCTCCTTGGCGGCAGAAGCTAGCTCACAAGGAAGAGGATGAAGGAAGACATGGCCGGGCTGCCATGGGCTGTTGTTGGCTATTATGGTGAGGTTAGATTCATGCCAACCACACACAACAATGGCTGCCTCCAATCCTAGGAGCACGGCTGCACAAAGAGGAGGAATCCGGTGGAGGTTGCTCCTTGGCAAGGCGGCGGCGGTGGTGCCCTTGGTGGCGGAAACAAGAAGGAAGCAAGGAAAGTGAGGTGGTGGAGGTGGTGATGGATGGCGGTGGAAGGTGTGTAAATGGAGGAGGGAGCCGAGTGGAGGAGACAAAGGAGATGGGTAGAGAGCTCTAGAATTTTTAGGACCAAAATATCTCTTTTAAGAGATATTTACCTCATTTTATAATTAATTACAAAAATCTAATTTGTCTTGTAGTACTTAAACCATTTTAACTATATATAATATATGTATATTTTTGTATGTAAAATTAAAATACCATGCTAATACTCGAAAACAAATCTAGCGTAGGTACTAAATTGTTTTTCAACGACGCTAGCCAATTTAATACTACAACTTGCAGTATGTAATTATATTAGAATTACTATTCAAAATAAATTATTAATGCACATTTCGTTGTGATATTTCAGTTATGTTTCGATTTACGAGATTCAGAACTACGCAAACCATGATCTGCAAATTATTAATGCACATTTCCTCTTGTAAGACACTATAAACACCCAACAACAAACACATATATTTCAAGATCAAGACAAAGATACATGTACATGATATAAGTTATATATCATCTAATATTAATGATTTAACAAGTGTTCATTGAATATGATCGTATATATAAGGGTGTGGAAATGATTAGGAAAAAAGGTTGGATTTTAACCTCTTTCATTATATATTACAATTCTACAAATATTGTAGCTTGGTAATAAACTTACAATTCAATCTAGTGTTGATTAGTGACTCCTCACTTTTATCTCGGTGAACTATTGTCAATAAACATAACTAATGAAACGCCACCCAAGCATATTTAAAGGGGACATTCAAAACTAAATTGAAAAATACATTTATATTTAACCCGCAAATAAAAGTCTTAGAGCATATGTAAGAAAGACTAAATGAAAAGTCACAAGGCCTATCATAATAAAAAGATAACACAATTGAGCAATAAATGCAAGCATAACAAATTCAAATTCCATTCATCACATGATTCATACATACGTAAGAATGAAAATTGTATATTAAAGATGAGCATATCAAATCAGAAAAATTGCAAAACATTGTCATAAATTTATTTATTTTTCCAAGATAAGAAAAATATGATTAGTCAAATTGTTGAAATTATGGTTAAATATAAAATATCACATTTGAAGTTTTATTAGTTTTTTTTTTCATCATGAAATTCTCTGAAGTATCTACATGTAGTTACGAATATGTCTGGGTTTGTTTGCGGAAATTATGGCCATAGTAGCATGGAACAGTCATTAGATGATCACGCATGGAGTGACTTACATCCTAATTTAATTACAAATCAAACACAAATATTACATGCTGTAATCTTTGTGATTGATTTGTAATTAAATAAAAAATATATTAATGGTAGGTTTTGGATAAAATTAGGATGATCTTTGACTTGTAATTAAATATAATAATAAAAATAGGAGAGACTAACAATATAATTGTAAAGATCATCATATACTAACAATAAAAATTATTTGTATGGTTTGAAAGAAACTGAACGTATACATCCACCTATCATTAATGTAGTATATTATTTTTAAACATTCCATTTTCTATTGATAGGTTACTAAAAATTGAATATTTTTTTCATTATTACTTCATTATCATCTCGATTGTAGACTATAAATGGCATTTCGAAGAACCTTGAAAACTCACATACACGCGCAAAAACACAATCAAACACTTAACATAAAATATTAATTAGTAATCCAAACTCCAAAAGTTGTAAAAGAAATGGACAAGACATCTCTCAAAGTGGTGTTGTTGGTAGCCATGGTGCTTGTTGCAGCTTCTACAGGTTGGTAACCACCATTTCTATCACCTTGTAAATGTTATGTGTTCAAGTTTATTTGTAACGTCAAACTAGCTTTTGTGTTTGAAGTACATATTTGCTCGGGAGGGCTGAAGCGACACGAGAGGTCTTATCGTCGACTTCAGGTGCATCTTTGAAGCCTGAAAGAGATGGAGGAAGCGCGACTGAGGCGACAAAGCAACGTCGTTGCAATGTCGACAAGGATTGTATTAAAAATTGCCCTCCCCACTGTTTCGCTGCGGAATGCCTAGGACATCTCTGCGTATGTACATGTTGATCCATTCATTATTTATGTCCTTTTAATTCAATTCTACCCTCAATAAAATTCATATATCGATCTATTAGGGAATAAAATTTATATATATTTTCACAAACATTCAATCATACGGTCAATATTATGTGTGCCAATCTTCTAATCACATTGGAGATCGTTTGAGTAGGAAGGGAATTTCGACAAGTTTTCTCCCATGTGTAGCTTAAAGTGTCATGATAAAAAAATAAATCTAGTCATGAATACTTACATAGATTAAATACTATAATTCACAGTTGCAAACACGAACATATTATATATATATATTTGATACAAAGAAGGTAACATTCAATTGAAATAAACCCAATCACAACCTATTCATAGAAGTACCAAGTACATATACTCGTACGTGATCACGACCACATGCATACATGATACATACTCGTACCGTATCCGGTCTACTGTAACACCCCCAAATCGTAACCCATTTGGAAATGTATTACCGCCAGTGACCTCGGTTTCTACACCGAAGCAACCCCAGGCTTTACCATTGAAACACAATTTATAAAGAACAATTATGATACAAAATTACCATAACTCTCATTTAAAACATAGTCGCGGAATTTCAACACAATTCCAAATGCGACAAAATACAGAGTTATTACAATACATCGGAAGACTTAAAATAATTTACAAGAGTATTGACTTCAGTAGTCAACGCCCAAAGATCGTAGCCTGATTAAAACATTGTCAAAACACCGTTCATCTTCATAGTCGTTCTAGCCTTCATGGATCCTGCAACCTATCTGATGTGTCGAAACGGACGGACGACACCAACCATGACGATGCAGATAACAAATACAATTAGTTAGTCTAAATGAATAGACTAGCAAGGGCACAAAGCAGAAGGTTCGAAGTAGTCGTATTAGGTTAGACTCATCGCTTCTCGAATAATAACCGATGACGATAGTCAACCATCATACTCTTACTGGAATAACAAGAGGTATGCACAAGAGAAGATTCTGGAGACCGAGTCTCATAGCAATCAATCCCAAAAGAAGACTCTAAATGAAATGAGCCTTATAGGAAACATGACAAATGTTGGGGAACATTAATTAATTACACACAATCACAGAATTACAGTATCGCATTCGAGCGACTAAAAGTTAAGACGAGCTTTCCTAGATGCACTAGCGCCTAGCTGCACTACTCGCCCAAGGTATATTAATTGTGTGCGACAACGACACTTATCTCATTTAATTCCAAAACGATCATCACGTTATAAGCTTTTAAATCTCCTCACAAGAGATATCGGATCTCCTCACAAGAGATATCAGATCTCCTCACAAGAGATATCAGAGGGAATAAATCCCAAAAGATTTGGCACTAGCTAAGTGCACCAATCCTGAGTAAGGGCATGGTCATGACCAGAGAGAAGTGTTGGGGCCTGGACATCCCATCCACTTGGTTATAAAGAAACGACTAGTACTCACAAGGAGATACCAAGTAGCGTTCTTGCGAATACTCGTTCTAACTAAACAGTTCAGAACTGCCCAAAATCATATCAAAGCCATCAAGGCCAGCATCATAGATATATTTCAATATATATATATATATAATAGCGTTATTCTAGCAGATATACAACCTATTATAATATCCATTAAAATCACAAACAATTATCAAAACTGTTCCCAACAAAAACAGTAAATCATCCCAAATTAATTAACAACTAAACAATTGATAATTAATTGAAATATGGAATGATGAGCAAGAGCGAACCGCCACTTGCCTGGAATAGATTCGGCGATGAATCTGGACGAGACGATTACCAAAAATATCCTTTCCAAGGATATGGCTTAAGCTTCAGAACATTCCTAGTAGAGTACGAGTCCACACGCGATCCATCAGATCACGTTCTAACTGACAAATTAATTTATCTATCAATTAATTTGACTGGACGAATTTAAGGAATTAAATTTAATAAATTTTTATGATTATAAATCATAAAAATATTTATTAAATTTTCCTATAGAAAAATACGGATGAAAGAGAATCGAAATTATACCGCTCGTATAATTTTGGGTTAAATCTGGACCGGAAGGGTTTTGGGCTAATCGGCCCAACAACAACACAATTCAACAAGGGGGACCCACTCTACTGTTCACCATCTTCAACCTTCACCCAATTCACAACAACAACAACACAACAAGAACAGAGCACAACACGCAGCACGAGCTGCACACCACCACGAACACCAGCCCCAGCTGCTCGCGGCTCAGCTCGGGAGGTTCGACGACTCCGACTGGGCTGGGCTCGCCGGAGGAGACGATGGAGCAGGGGAGGCGGTGCACAGGAGCTCACCGAGAACAGAACAGGGGAGAGACGAGAGAGGGAGATGGAGCAGCTGGAGGTGCAGAGCTTCCTTCGATCGGCTCCACATATATATCTCATGGAGGATCCCTCCCCGACCACATACAGGCATGGACACGCGTATGGGAGAAAACGAGGATGCGTGTACCATATGGGCCACACAGGGGACACGTATGCGGGAGAAAAATTTGGTATGAGTTTTAAACCCCGGAAATTATATGTTTGTATCTAAACAAATATTCTAAGTCCCAAAAATACATCGAATGTATTTTATACCACTCAAGTAATTATTTCGGATATCATGAATGTTACGGAAAATCCGAACTCCACTGGAAGCGAAATAATTATTTTGAACGAAGGTTGGGAAAATTACCCAAATACCCTTACTAAAATTAAGGGGTATTACATTACTACCCCCTTAGAAAAAGTTTCGACCCCGAAACTTGCATTAAACCAATGAGGAACCTGCTTCTCTATCAAACTTATTATCTGAACTTAATACCCTTAATCATGACATCATCACACAACCTTATCTCCATACAACATACCAGGTAATAACTCTTACTACCTCCACAAGATCATGTCTACTTTAGAATAATGGTCTCCTACCACCATAACGATATTACTACACTTTTAATAGGAGAATACACATTTCTCCTCCAATCTCCTTATAGACAAACCCAAGGTTTATACATTAACTTCTTACAACTCAGATATTAAATCTTAGTAACCTCGAATCATAACTTCCTTAATTCCCTTAATGGTACTTTATACAATCCCATCATTTATCTTAAAGTAAGAGTGGCTTTACGCCATCTCTAACTTAAAATCCTTACAAGAATAATTTAGCACATCTCTTTAAACAATTTTTAACTTAACTCCTTTAAGATTCAAGAACAACCATAATATCTTATTCCTACGTTCCTCGAAACGTATCACATAAGATATTACTCCTATTTCCTCAAAGAGAATGATACCATAAGCCTTATAGATGACATACTCACAAGATGTCAATCTTAGACAATTCCCAAGAGTCATAACTCTTCATCCTCTGGAAATTCCACTTATCGAGTCCAACGACTCGTACTGTCTTAAATGACTTATTTCTAACTTAAAATCCTTATATTCATCATGCAATCTACTATCCATCCAGGACTTAATCGCATCATTTCCTTATATTACCTCAAACGAATCTCAAATAGATCTCCCCAAAGGATACCTATGATTTCGCACACTTGGCTTTTCCAAAAGCTTTAACCATTGGTCCTACATGGGTCATACTTACTTATGAACCCGACCATCATAACTCCGGATTTCACAGTCTTACTCAAGATCGCAATAGGGGAAACGAGTTCTTATAGAACTATTCCCTTAATCAACTTATTCCTTCACAACACTTTATCCACACTAATGCCTACAGCATGATTCCACAACTAGACATTCCGGACTTTGCACTAGTCCACCTCTATATACTTCTAGTGGAACAAAAAAATCTCAAGTACACAAGTGAGATATAACTCTTAATCTCATTAACTCCACATAACCTATACCTCCAAACACTAGGAATATGATGTCTCAAGAAGAAACAAATCTTTCCATAACTTCTCCCAATATCCTTATTTCCTAAAAGATACTCATAAATAAACACTTTAGGCATCAGACTCTTCTAGCCTTGCCTTACGAGGTCTTCCTCCGGGTTCTCATCGGAAGTTCCCTCCGGATCTTCCCCCTCTCGAGGATCTTCCTCAGGGTTTTCCTCTGGATCTTCCTCCTTCTAAGGATCTTCCGCAGGATCTTCCTCCTCTAGAGGATCTTCCTCCGGATCTTCCTCCGGATCTTCCTTCTTCTGAGGATCTTCCTCAGGATCTCCCCTAGGATTTTCCTCTCCTTGAGGATCTTCCTTAGGATCTTCCTCGGGATTTTCCTTAGAGTTCCCTTGGAAATCGCTCCCATTAAAACGTCGTTATTACAATATTTCGTTGGCCTACCTTAACGGCTCAACGAACTCTACCATAGGTTCATCCCACGAATTCTCATACGGAGGCAAATCCCGACTGCATCGAGCATTAATCCTCTGTATCCATTTTCTCCACAATGAAAGTCAACGACTATGACATCATACTTAGACATCAAAACTCCTAAGAGTGATTCCTTAATTATCCCATATATCAATGTAATAAAATCACTTAGAATGGATCAACTTGGTAATTCTATAGATGAATTATGAACATAGAGCAGAAGATTCATCTACACTAATCTCCCGAGCGTTCACACCAAATTACTCAGAGATTACAGTACTAGGATATTAGTACTATCAAATCAGGAAGTACATACTTGATACCTTCGAGGGGACTACTAGGTCCTCCAACCTCGAAATATCTCTGAGAAACAGGGAAATTTAACCTTGCTAGAGATGATAGAATCATCTCGGCACCTTTCGAGTCCTTTCAAAAGAATAGACAAACACCTATGTCTTACAACAACAAGAAGAAATCAGTCTTTCTAGATATAGAGGTAACTCCTATACCTCTCATATCAGACTAAAGAAGGCACGACTATGAACGGTGTTTTTATTTTCAAATTCTTTTCATTTTGAAAATTCAGAGCCTTCGAAAATATTTCAAACGAGTGAAAATATTTCAACGAGTGAAAATATTTCAAACCGGACTTGTAACATCACCAGGCCAAGCTACCCCAGCCACATCACACACCCAGCCACCCCACGATGTCGGCACCGGTACTGGTGCCGCCCGTGAGTTCACAAGAGCCGTTTGAAAACATTTTCAAACAAAACGAGTAAATGGTTCATGAAATCCCAAACCCGTTTTAAAAACTTTCGGATCTGATACCAAATCTATAACACCCCCAAATCGTAACCCATTTGGAAAGGTATTACCGCCAGTGACCTCGGTTTCCACACCGAAGCCACCCCATGCTTTACCATTGAAACACAATTTATAAAGAACAATTATGATACAAAATTACCATAACTCTCATTTAAAACATAGTCACGGAATTTCAACACAATTCCAAATGCGACAAAATACAGAGTTATTACAATACAACGGAAGAATTAAAATAATTTACAAGAGTATTGACTTCAGTAGTCAACGCCCAAAGATCGTAGCCTGATTAAAACATTGTCAAAACACCGTTCATCTTCATAGTCGTTCTAGCCTTCATGGATCCTGTAACCTATCTGATGTGTCGAAACGGACGGACGACACCAACCATGACGATGCAGATAACAAATACAATTAGTTTGTATAAATGAATAGACTAGCAAGGGCACAAAGCAGAAGGTTCGAAGTAGTCGTATTAGGTTAGACTCATCGCTTCTCGAATAATAACCGATGACGATAGTCAACCATCATACTCTTACTGGAATAACAAGAGGTATGCACAAGAGAAGATTATGGAGACCGAGTCTCACAGCAATCAATCCCAAAAGAAGACTCTAAATGAAATGAGCCTTATAGGAAACATGACAAATGTTGGGGAACATTAATTAATTACACACAATCACAGAACTACAGTATCGCATTCGAGCGACTAAAAGTTAAGACGAGCTTTCCTAGATGCACTAGCGCCTAGCTGCACTACTCGCCCAAGGTATATTAATTGTGTGCGACAACGGCACTTATCTCATTTAATTCCAAAACGATCATAACGTTATAAGCTTTTAAATCTCCTCACAAGAGATATCGGATCTCCTCACAAGAGATATCAGATCTCCTCACAAGAGATATCAGAGGGAATAAATCCCAAAAGATTTGGCACTAGCTAAGTGCACCAACCCTGAGTAAGGGCATGGTCATGACCAGAGAGAAGTGTTGGGGCCTGGACATCCCATCCACTTGGTTATAAAGAAATGACTAGTACTCACAAGAAGATACCAAGTAGCGTTTCTGCGAATACTCATTCTAACTAAACAGTTCAGAACTGCCCAAAATCATATCAAAGCCATCAAGGCCAGCATCATAGATATATTTCAATCTAGAGATATATATATATAATAGCGTTGTTC
Organism: Rheum nobile; assembly: GCA_027886185.1. Classification (NCBI taxonomy): domain Eukaryota; kingdom Viridiplantae; phylum Streptophyta; class Magnoliopsida; order Caryophyllales; family Polygonaceae; genus Rheum; species Rheum nobile. Next base: position 203,161 of record WOAB01000660.1, read on the forward strand.
TAGCAGATATACAACCTATTATAATATCCATTAAAATCACAAACAGTTATCAAAACTGTTCCCAACAAAAACAGTAAATCATCCCAAATTAATTAACAACTAAACAATTGATAATTAATTGAAATATGGAATGATGAGCAAGAGCGAACCGCCACTTGCCTGGAATAGATTCGGCGATGAATCTGGACGAGACGATTACCGAAAATATCCTTTCCAAGGATATGGCTTAAGCTTCAGAACATTCCTAGCAGAGTACGAGTCCACACGCGATCCATCAAATAACGTTCTAACTGACAAATTAATTTATCTATCAATTAATTTGACTGGACGAATTTAAGGAATTAAATTTAATAAATTTTTATGATTATAAATCATAAAAATATTTATTAAATTTTCCTATAGAAAAATACGGATGAAAGGGAATCGAAATTATACCGCTCGTATAATTTTGGGTTAAATCTGGACCGGAAGGGTTTTGGGCTAATCGGCCCAACAACAACACAATTCAACAAGGGGGACCCACTCTACTGTTCACCATCTTCAACCTTCACCCAATTCACAGCAACAGCAACACAGCAAGAACAGAGCACAACACGCAGCACGAGCTGCACACCACCACGAACACCAGCCCCAGCTGCTCGCGGCTCAGCTCGGGAGGTTCGACGACTCCGACTGGGCTGGGCTCGCCGGAGGAGACGATGGAGCAGGGGAGGCGGTGCACATGAGCTCACCGAGAACAGAACAGGGGAGAGACGAGAGAGGGAGATGGAGCAGCTGGAGGTGCAGAGCTTCCTTCGATCGACTCCACATATATATCTCATGGAGGATCCCTCCCCGACCACATACAGGCATGGACACGCGTATGGGAGAAAACAAGGATGCGTGTACCATATGGGCCACACAGGGGACACGTACGCGTGTACCCGAGCCACTTTCGACAGACAACGATCTTGAAGGTGTTGAGCCCAATCGTGGACCGACTCAAACCATCCCTTGAAACGCACCAACAGAGGTTAATCGCCTATGTTTTACGGAGTTTCCACATTTTTTTGGGCTCGCCTCGATGTCGTTATGCTTCGATTTACGAGATTAAGAACTACGCAAACCATGATCTGCAAGCCGAAAACGATGACGTCGAGCCAGCCCGTACCACTAGGAGCAGACGTGTGCTCGAGCCTAACATTATGGCCGCCATTGAAGAAGCATGAAGGGTGTGCATGCGCATCATCTTTAATTTGATTGCGGTGCTTGAAATTGAATTGGGGTAAGAAATGCTTTCCCAAAAAAAAATTATGCCCTTTTTGGTAGTTCTACTTTGTTTTTTTTTGTTCAACTTCACTTTACCGAACACTCAGATAACGACTACAAATATCGGGCGTATTGTATCAACTAATATCTATTGCAAAAGAGCCAAAAACCATTAGGTCTAATGTAATTGTTTTTGTATGGTTGCTTTAGAGGCAATATCAATAAACCGATGTCAACAAAAGGTTAATCTATTGTAACAACGTGTTGAAAAATATGAAACCATTACATTAGACACAACAACCATTACCATAAGGCTATGAGGTAACACAAAAGAAGGTTACCTTACATAGCTAATGTAACATATGTGACATTTAATGCAATGCAATGTTTATAACCTGAATGTTTGTAGTCCCGGCTAAAAGGCATTCAATTTTTGTAAATGGGTCCATTCTTCATAAGAACCACTTCCACGGCTTGTTAGCAAATAAGTATTACAAGAAAATAGACAAATACATTGCAACCTCTTCAATTCAAACAACTTTCAACACAAACAAAATCCATCACGAACATACAATAGTATATAAATTATAACTATGTATCAAGTTAAATTAAACACGTATTTCTAGTACAAAATTATTCTTCATATGCATTGTAATTCCTACATTTGACATATGGTCCATTATTGATTGCATCCTCTTGTAAGACACTATAAACACCCAGCAACAAACAAATATATTTCAAGATCACGACAAAGATACATGTACATGATATAAGTTATATATCATCTAATATTAATGATTTAATAGGTGTTCATTGAATATGATCGTATGTATAAGGGTGTGGAAATGATTAGGAAAAAAAGGTTGGATTTTAACCTCTTTAATTGTATATTACAGTTCTACAAATATTATAGCTTGGTAATAAACTTACAATTCAATCTAGTGTTGATTAGTGGCTCCTCACTTTTATCTCGGTGATCTGTTGTCAATAAACATAACTAATGAAATGCCACCCAAGCACATTTAAAGGGGACATTCAAATCTAAATTGAAAAATACATGTATATTTAACCTTAAAATAAAAGTCTTAGAGCATATGTAAGAAAGACTAAATGAAAAGTCACCAGGCCTATCAAAATAAAAAGATAACACAATTGAGCAATAAATGCAAGCATAACATATTCAAATTCTATTCATCACATGATTCATACATACGTAAGAATGAAAATTGTATATTAAAGATGAGCATTATAAGATTTTTATCAAATCAGAAAAATTGCAAAACATTGTCACAAATTTATTTATTTTTCCAAGATAAGAAAAATATGATTAGTCAAATTGTTGAAATTATGGTTAAATATAAAATATCATATTTGAAGTTTTAATAGTTTTTGTTTTTTCATCATGAAATTCTCTAAAGTATCTACATGTAGTTACTAATATGTCTGGGTTTGTTTGCGGAAATTATGGCCATAGTAGCGTGGAGCAGTCATTAGATGATCACGCATGGAGTGACTTACATCCTAATTTAATTACAAATCAAACACAAAGATTACATACTGTAATCTTTGTGATTGATTTGTAATTAAATGAATAGGATATTAATGGTAGGTTTAGGATAAAATTAGGGTGATCTTAGATTTGTAATTAAATATAATAATAAAAATAGGAGAGACTAACATGTTTCAGATGATGATGTGGCACAATAAAGGGGTGCCATGTGGCCAAATTAGTTTTGAATTTAGTATATATACAAATTTAGTATAAAGAGGCGTTCCTTATGATAATAAAATTATTTTCCTTATACTTAACCCTCTTATTAAGAAGGTGATACATATTCATGAAACAATACTATAAAAGGCAATAGAATATTATAATTCATCTCCATATACTAACAATAAAAATTATTTGTATGGTTTGAAAGAAACTGAACATAGAGTTTGGATCATATGCGGAGCACTCTTCCCGTACGGACGTGCGGAGCATGCACTTTAGGGCCTTATTTGTGCACTTTAATGTCTTATTTGTGCATTTTTTCAAAAAAAAAATTCTTTTACAAATTGTTTTCCAAGCATTTTTCAAATTTTTTGCAAAAGTGCACAAATAAGGCTCTAAAGTGCACAAATAAGGCCCTATAGTGCATGTCCGCACGTCCGCACGGGAAGAGTGCTCCGCACCGGAACCGCACTCAATGAACATATACATCCACCTTATCATTAATGTAGTATATTATTTTTAAACATTCCATTTTCTATTGATAGGTTACTAAAAAATGAATATTTTTTCGTTATTCTTTCATTATCATCTCGATTGTACACTATAAATGGCATTTCGAAGAACCTTGCAAACTCACATACATGCGCAAAAACACAATCAAACACTTAACATAAAATATTAATTAGTAATCCAAACTCCAAAAGTTGTAAAAGAAATGGACAAGCCATGTCTCAAAATGGTGTTGTTGGTAGCCATGGTGCTTGTTGCAGCTTCTACAGGTTGGTAACCACCATTTCTATCACCTTGTAAATGTTATGTGTTCAAGTTTATTTGTAACGTCAAACTAGCATTTGTGTTTGAAGTACAAATTTTCTCGGGAGGGCTGAAGCGACACGAGAGGTCTTATCGTCGACTTCAGGTGCATCTTTGAAGCCCGAAAGAGATGGAGGAAGCGCGACTGAGGCAACAAAGCAACGTTGTTGCTGTAACACCCCAAAATCTGAACCCATTTGGAAAGGTATTACCGCCAGTGACCTCAGTGTTCCTTACCGAGATCACCCAAGGCTTTACCGTTTAAATACAAATAATGAAATACAATGATACAAAATGATAACTTTATTCCTATAAAACACGAGTCCCAGGATTACATCCCAATCCCGAATAGGACAAACACAGAGTTAAAACAAATACAGCGGAAGTCTTGATAAACAAATAACAGAGTAAATAAGTTACTGCGGAAGTCTTATAAAAGATATTACAACAAGGATTGTGATCGCAATGATCATTTGCCCAAGGATCTCAACCTGATTAAAAGATAATTATTAAAACATCCAAAAACAACCGTCGTCTTCATAGTCAATCTAGTCTCCTCATATCTTTGCTCTATCTGATGTGCCGAATCGAACGGATGACACCAGCCAATCATGCAGAGAATAATCGGTTGGTTAGTCTAATGAAAGACTATGCAAGGAAACAAAGCAGAGTGGTTCGAAGCAGTCGTATTAGGTTAGACTCCTCGTCTCTCGAATAAAAGTCGAGTACGTTAGTCAACCACCATACTATACTTGAATATGACAAAAGGCATGCACAAGAGAGGATTCTGGAAGACTGAGTCTTCACAGAAATCGACCCGAAAGAAGAATCCAACGGAAATGAGTCTTTAAGGAAATATGACAAATCTGGAACGTTTACAAAATCAGACATCAGTGATTTAAAAGCTGACTTAGATGTTTCGGTTCACGACTAACCTCACCGCTTACAGCGAATCCAGATTAGAAAGAGAACGTACTCTGATCAAAAAGTCGAGACGAGCTTTCCTAGCTGCACTATTTACTTAGCTGCACTACTCGCCAAAGGTATATTAATGATGTGCACTCGGGCACTTTATCTTATTAAATTCCCAAAACGAGCATTTCGTTATAAGCTTTTAAATCTCCACTCGAGAGATATCGGATCTCCCCGCAAGAGATATCAGACCTCCCCACAAGAGATATAAAAAGGATGAACCTTAGAAGATTTGGCACTAGCGAAGTGCGCCAACCCCAAGTAAGGGTATGGTCATGACTAGAGAGAAAGTACTAGGGAAAATCCACCAAGTACCAGTTATAAAGAAACAGCTAAACCCCCACAAGGTACAAAGCGTTCCTAACCACTAGTGCTAACTAAACAGTTCTAGCACAACAATAGTTCAGGATAAATCCACATAAATGCCCTCAAGGCGAACATAAATAATAGCGTTGTTCTAACAGATATACAACCTATTATAATATCATCTTTTAGTTTTCCAAAACAGTTTACAAAACCATTTCCAGACAAACATAATAATCATTCCAAATTAATTACTCAGATGAACTACTGATAATTAATGTAAATATGGAACGATGAGCAAGAGCGAACCGCCATTTGCCTTAATCCGCTGAATTGGAACAAGCCTAACGACGATGAGATTCCAGGCTCGACACGGGTATAGCTCCGACAGCACAACAACCTTCGAGTCGACCCATAAAGAAACCCTAAGTTAGATCCAACATAACAACAGTACGAATCTAAAGGAAGACGAAAGGATACGAAAGGAACGACGTCCGAACGACGACCACCAAAGCCGAGGCCTAACTAGGCCATCAACCTTCTGGCGGCGGTCGCCGGCGGCCTTACGGCGGGCGCCGCTGTTCATCACGGCGGTCGCCGCCATGAACACGGCGGGCGCCGCGATGAACCCAGAAAACAGAAATGGCGAGAACACTCACCAATTGGTACGTGTTTTGACCCCCTTTGCCTTGCTTTGGGTTCTGACCTTCAAAGGCAACTAAAAGGCTTCACAAGGGCCACTGGAAACACACCAAACAACACCCCGACGATTGCTTCAGAATCCGGCGAGGGCACAGAACTCCGGCGAGAGAGAGATTTTGAGATTGAGCTTCTGATTGTGTGCTAAATCCGCTCACCAATGGCTCCAATTTATAGCCAAAGCCTAGGGGAACACAAAGATGGCCCTACGACGAGCTACTCCGGCGCTGCCAGAGCCACGCCGGCGACCTTCGGGCAAGGACCTCCGGACAATGACGACGGCGGGCGCCGCCATAAATGCGGCGGGCGCCGCCATAGGCCTGGCGTCCCCAGCTAGGAGAAGACCCAGCCTGCTCCTCGAGCCTGGCGACGGCGGGCGCCGCCATAAATGCGGCGGTCGCCGCCCCTGTGGCTTTGCCGCCTCCTCAGCTCTTAGACGAAAACGATATTAACCCGGGATAAAATTATCGTACGCGAACGAGTATTAAAATCCAAAGCACGTCGTCTATATTTTATTTCACTGAGAAAAATATTACAGATACAAAGAGCATTACAGAATGTCTCCAACTTTCTGAATTAAATCCGACGTACATAACGGGTACTCGGGAAAAATCCCAAAATTCCCAAATAAATCTTACAGAAATACGGGGTATCACATCACCTTCCCCTTAAAAGAAGTTTCGACCCCGAAACTTAGGTCGCAATTAACCCGGGAAAACGCCTGAGCATATCTGCTTCGGTTTCCCACGTTTCCCAAGTAACTTCTTATGTCCCAGACTTGGACCACATAATTCATGCCAAAGGTACGATCTTGTTGCGCAGTTGCTTCTCTCGGCGCTCCAGAATACGCACTGGTCTCTCTTCATAGGTACCATCTTCTTGAATCTCGATGTCTTCATAGCTAAGCACATGAGACTCATCTGACACATACTGTGATACCCCGTATTTTTGTAAGGTTATTTTGGGAATTATGGAATTTTTCCGAGTACCCGTTGTGTACGTCAGATTTAATTCAGGTAGCTTGAGACATTCTGTAATGTGCTCTATATCTGTAATATTTTTCTCAGTAAAATAATATACAGACAAGGAGCCTTGAATTTTAAATTGTCATTCGCGTACGATAATTGTTATCCCGGCTTAATGTCATGTTCGTTCAAAGCTGAACGGGCGGGAAAAAGGTGTCACGGCGACCGCCGTAAAGTCGCGGCGACCGCCGTCGTGAGACCCAAGCACGGCGACCGCCGTAAAGTAACGGTGCCCACCGTCCCAACGCTCGAGGAGGCAGCTGGTGTGTCATGCCACGGCGACCGCCGTAAATTACGGCGCCCGCCGTAATGGCAGTCATCGTTGTCCGGCAGTCCTTGCCCGATGGTCGTCGGCGCGATTTCCGGCGAGCGCCGAACTAGCTGTAGGCCCATCTTCTTTGTGCTCCAGACGCTTTGGCTATAAAAGGGGGTGTTGGGGGAGAGATTTGAGCCATCCCAAACACCGAACCTCTGCCAAAATTGCCTCTCGCCGGAGTTGTGCCTTCGCCGGAATATTTGAAGGTCTCGCCGGTGTTGCTTTGGTGTGGTTCCTGAGAGCCTTTGTGAAGCTTTTGGTTAGCCTTGGAGGTTAGAAGCCAAAGCTAGTCGAAGGAGGCCGAACCGCTCATGTTTTTGGGTGAGTTTTCTCTCATTTCAGTCGGCCGTGTTCTTCACGGCGACCGTCATGTTCTTCACGGCGACCGCCGCCAAGAACGGCGACCGCCGTCAGTGCCCAGAACGCCTTCGTGGCTTTGGCTTGGTCGGTTGTCGTCGTGGTGTCTTTCCTTTCGTGTTCTTTCGCCGTGTTTAGATTCGTACTGTTTATGTCGGATCTAACTTAGGGTTCCTTTTATGGGTCGACTCGAAGGTCGTTGTGCTGTCAGAGCTGTACCGTGTCGAGCCCGGAATCCAGTGACGTCTTTAGACTATTCTGCGGAGTAAGGCGAGTGGCGGTTCGCTCTTGCTCTTTCGTTCCATATTTACATTAATTATCAGTAGTTTATCTGAGTAATTAATTTGGAATGAATATTCTGTTTGTCTGGAAACGGTTTTGATAAACTGTTTTGAAAATCATATAATAGGTTGTATATCTGCTAGAACAACGCTATTATCTGTGATCGCCTTTCGGGCCTTTATGTGGATTTATCCTATAAATGTTGTGGTGCTGTAACTGTTTAGTTAGCACTGTTAGATAGGAACGTTACTCGGACTCTGTCCAGTCGTTTCTTTATAATCTGGTATCGGGATGGCTCGTCCCCATCTGGTACTATTCTAAGATCATGATCGGTCTCTTACACATGTGTGTAGAGACAGGACACTTAGCTGGTGTCACAAACCTTTCGGTATACGTCACTCTCGACGAAACGTATACTAAGATGTGTCGTCCCATTGGTGGGGTACACATGTAAAAGTCTATAACGTGGTGTGTGTTTTTGGAACATAAACCAGATAAGTGCTACCTTGACGCACATAATTAATACACCTTGGGCGAGTAGTGCAGCTAAGTTCAGTGCAGCTAGGAAAACTCGTCTTGACTTGAATGTAGTATGTTCTCTTTCCAATCTGGATTCGCTGTAGGCGATGAGGTTGGTCGTGAACCGAAGCATCTCAGTCAGTTTTAAATCATGGTTGAATGATTCTGTAACTTTCCAGATTTGTCATTGCTTCCTTAAAGACTCATTTCAGTTGGAGTCTTCTTTCGAGTCGATTTCTGTGAAGATTCAGTCTTCCAGAATCTTCTCTTGTGCATACCTCTTGTTTATTCCAGTAGGAGTATAGTGGTTGACAAGCGTACTCGATTATTATTCGAGGGACGGAGAGTCTAACCTAATACAACTGCTTCGAACCATTCTGCTTTGTTCCCTTGCTAGTCTATTCATTTAGACTAACCAACCAATATTTTCCCTTGCATGGTTGGCTGGTGTCATCCGTTTGATTCGGCACATCAGGTAAGAAGTAGCTCAAAAGATTAGAAGGACTATGAAGTCGGCGATGGTTTTTGAATGTTTTAATTATTTCTTTAATCAGGTTATGATCCTTTGGACGATAACTCCGATTGTAACCTACTTTCTTAGTCTTCCGCTGTGTTGGGTTTAAACTATGTTTTGACCTATTCGGGATTGGGTTGTAATCCCGTAACTCTTATTTCCTCGATAATGTTATGTTTTGGAATTTAATGCTTAATCTTTGTGTATCAATTGCATTTCATAAATTGTATTTATTTGGTAAAGCCTTGGGTGATCTCGGTAAGGAACACTGGGGTCACTGGCGGTAATACCTTTCCAAAAGGGTTAAGTTTTGGGGGTGTTACAGTTGTGATATCAGAGCGAGGTTTTTAAAACGGGTTTGGGATTTTATAAATCAATTATCCGTTTTTGAAAATGCTTTAAAGAGGGCTCTGAATTTTCATTCTGAAAAGAATTTAAAAACACCGTTTATAGTCATGTCTTCTTTATAGTCTGATATAGTAAGCTTGCTTCTATGTCTAGAAAGACTAATTCCTTCCTTATTGTTCGATAGGATGGGTGTCTGCTTTTCTATTGGTAGGGGGTCAGAAGACGCCAAGTCGGATCAGCCGAGGCTAGACTTTCCGTTACCTCAGCGATGTTTCGAGGTTGGAGGCCCGAGTAGCCCACCCGAAGACGTCAAGCACGTTCTCCCCGAGTCGGTTGTCCTTGTAGCCAGGAATGCTATGGTCCCTAGACCTGCACCTGTGCCACCACCAAGGGTGGAGGGAGTACAGGAATGGGAGCAGGAAGACGAGTTGTCAAGGTATGAACAAGGGGTTTACCAAGACGACTTTCTGCTGGGACCAATCCCCGAGGAGATCGAGTACGAGGAGGAGGAAGAGGAGATGCTTGAGCAAGATCCTGTCGAGGACGAGGAGATGATCGAGGATGAGGATCCCAACGAGGATGATCCCGAGGAAGAGGATCCCAACGAGGATGATCCCGAGGAAGAGGATCCCATCGAGGATGATCCCGAGGAAGAGGATCCCATAGAGGATGATCCAGAAGAGGATCCAGAGTTGGACCTTGGAGGGCAGATTCAGGAGCCCGGTACAGGATTGTCACCAGTTCCAGAGTATGCACCCATGTCAGAAGCTGATTGGGAGGCACTGTATACCGAGTACGGTATTGGGAGAAGTGACAGGGAATCTCAGCCTATCCCTACTCCAAGGAGATGGAGGTCGGAATCCGAGCTGCAGGAGATTCTCCGCCAGAGCGAGGAAATCTCCGCAGAACAGCAGCGTCAGAGGGATGAGTTGATCGCCAGTACTCAAAGGAGGGCTGGAATAGAAGGACCAGTCATGGACGACCCATACTTTTCTATGGCTGAGCTAGGACTATGTGCTTCAGGGTCAAGCAGGGTGCGAAACCCATCGCCAGAGCTCGATGGTGAGCCTAGCCCGAAGAGACCATGCACAAGTAGCCAGTCGTATGGGAGACGTTTTGGAACGCCTTGAGGAGGAGTGGCGTTGCTTATCGTAGTAGTTCGTTTCTTAGTATTCCAAGTTGTACTTTGTGTAATATTTCAGTATTGCGGCAAGTACTTTGAGAAACACTTATATCTTCGAGCAATGTTGTCCTAATGCTCGAATGATAAACTTATGTGTAACTTGTGTAAGAATTCGACGGTTCATCTATAAAATGCCAAGTTGATCTATTCTGAGTGATTTATTTACATTGATATATTGCATAAGTATGTTGCATAATATTAATGTATTGAATGCTTGGAATTGGATCGGTAAACAGATGGTGAACCCAAGAAGCACGAGAAACTCGACTCGAGCCGGTGCTGGGACCAGCCAAAACCCCAGACCAGCAGGAAGAGGTGTTCAAGATGAACACGAGTCTGAGTCTCGCGTCCAGCAGAGGCGTGAAGGTCAGGATCAGACCCAGGCGCCGATGCTGTTTGACGCTGCAGCTGTTGAGGCGATCCGTGGGATCGTGATGCAGGCTATTACAGATGTCTTGAGACCAAGTGCGCCTCAAGCGCAAGAAGTGCCTATTCATGCAGCGGTTCCTGATGTTGCGGAACCCAGAAACCCTGTGACTCAGGAGACTGCCGTTAGGGCAAGGGACATCTATGTTCGCGCTCTTAAGACCATTACTTCCATGAGACCCGACTGTTATAACGGGAAAGGGGAGCCAGTGGCAGTGACTCATTGGTTCTCCCATATGGAGAGGCTGTTCAGGAACGTGGAGTGTACGGAGGCCGAGAAGGTCCATATCGCGTCTCTTCAGCTGAAGGAGGAGGCTAGCGAGTGGTGGGAGAGCACTGGTTTGGCTGAGAGCCCAGTGTTGACTTGGTCGATGTTCAAGACCAAGATGGTTGATCGCTTTTTCTCTCGTGCTATGAGAGAGGAAAAGCATAAAGAGTTCTTATACCCTCAGACTGATGGTCTGAGAGTGACCGAGTTGGCATCTAAGTTCAACCATCTTCTACAGTACGCCACTGCCGAGATCACCAGTGAGGCTCAAAAGATCTGGTACTTCCACGAGTGGATGAACCCGGATATCAAGCCATTAATGGTGCACCACACATGCTCTACCTTGGAGCAGTATGTGGATTGTGCCTATAAGCTGGAGGTGACTCTCGAGGAGTCGACCAAGAGGCGCAACCGACAAAAGTCGATGCAGGATCAGAACCAGGGAGGTGGTTTTAAGCGCCCTGTGCCACCGTCTAACTTTGCCAAATCCGGCAGAGCTAAGACGGAGATGACACAAGGAGGATCGACTCAGCAGTCAGGGCATACCAGGAGTTCAGTTCAGTGTTATAACTGCGGTACTGCTGGGCACAAGAGCACTGAGTGTCGGAAGGAGAGGAGGCCATGCTTTGGGTGTGGACGTGATGGTCATCTACAAAAGTTTTGCAAGCAGGGAAAGCAGAAGGGAGTAGAGTCGCAGCAAGGGTCAGTTCATCAGAGCAACCGACCTAGGTTTAAGCCTGCCGAGACTCCTAGCCCTTCAGTGCAGACGACTGCTCAGAACAGGGGAAAGGCCCCAGCTGCTTCTGGAAGTCAGGGCCAACGCTTGTACGAGATGCGTGAGGCAGATGGACCCAACGCTCCGATTGCTCAAGGTACTCTATACCTTCACTCTACTTCAGTGTGCATTCTGTTTGATTCTGGTGCTACACATTCCTTTATTTCGGATAGTTGTGTTAGCAAGTTAGACTTAGTGTGCAATGATTCGTGCGACCCTTTCGTCGTTAATCTTCCTAATGGAGAACGTTTGGTGGGAACCAAGCATTTGTCCGACTTTCCGATTACCATTCAGGGTAAGGAATTCGAGGCAGATTTAATCTGCATAGCCATGGCTCCATACGACATTATTCTCGGTATGGATTGGCTGATGCGTCATAAGGCGGTGATCGACTTCAGTTCAAGAGCGGTGACGGTGTCATCCGGGGGCCAATTCGTGTGCAAGTTCAAAGGTCGAAATGACACTGATAACGGCAAGCTGATCAATGCGATGGCTGCGTTTAAGCTACTACGACAAGGATGTGTCGGGTACCTTTGCTACTTGGATTCGCCTGAGAAGGATGGACCTGAGGTTCTTGATATTCCTGTAGTTAGGGAATTTTCGGATGTCTTTCCGGAAGAAATTCCAGGATTACCCCCAAATCGTGACGTAGAGTTTTCAATTGATCTCGAGCCTGGTACGGCGCCGATTTCCAAATCCCCGTATCGGATGGCTCCAGCTGAGATGCAAGAATTGAAGAATCAACTTGAAGATCTTCTTGACAAAGGTTATGTCAGGCCGAGTGCATCGCCGTGGGGTGCTCCGGTTTTATTCGTCAAAAAGAAGGACGGATCGTTCCGACTTTGTATCGACTATCGAGAGTTGAACAAAGTGACGATCAAGAACAAGTATCCTTTGCCTAGGATTGATGACTTGTTGGACCAATTGCAGGGAGCAAAGGTGTTTTCCAAGATCGACTTAAGATCTGGATATCATCAACTCAGGATTCGGGAGCAGGACATTCCTAGAACTGCGTTTAGGACCAGATATGGTCATTACGAGTTCGTAGTAATGCCTTTTGGGCTTACAAATGCTCCAGCTGTCTTTATGGATTTGATGAACCGATGTTTTCACCAGTACTTGGATAAGTTCGTGGTGGTCTTCATCGACGACATTTTGATCTACTCTCCGACTGAAGAAGTCCACGAGGAACATCTACGGATTTCCTTGTCGATCCTTAGACAACATCAGCTTTATGCTAAATTGTCTAAATGTGAATTCTGGATGAAGGAAGTGGCTTTCTTAGGCCACGTGATCAATAAAAATGGGGTTATGGTTGATCCCCAAAAGATTGAAGCGGTGGCTAAGTGGACACAGCCCCAGAGCGTGAAGGAGGTACGCAGTTTTCTTGGACTTGCCGGGTATTATAGAAGGTTTGTAGAAGGATTTTCAAAGATCGCTCTACCGATGACCAATCTACTCCGCAAAGTCCACAAGAAGTTTGTCTGGAATGACAAGTGCGAGGTCAGTTTCCAGGAGTTGAAGCGACGGTTGACCTCGGCACCCGTGTTAGCACTCCCAGAGGGGAATGACGATTATGTGGTCTATAGTGATGATTCCAAGTGTGGCCTTGGTTGTGTTTTGATGCAAAGGGGCAGAGTCATTGCTTACGCATCTAGACAACTCAAGACTTACGAAGAAAACTATCCGACCCATGATCTTGAGTTAGCAGCAGTTGTCTTTGCGCTGAAGATTTGGAGGCATTACCTCTATGGTATAAGATGCCAAGTCTTCACTGACCACAAAAGTCTCAAGTATATATTTACTCAGAAGGAGTTAAATATGAGACAACGCCGCTGGCTAGAGTTGCTCAAGGACTACGACATGGAGTTGTTGTATCATCCGGGCAAGGCTAATATAGTAGCTGATGCGCTAAGCCGAAAGACAACGCACGAGACTGTGGTTGCGTTGCTTACTGCTCAGTCCAAGCTAAACCAAGAGTCATGTGACATTGAAGTCTTGTATGACCAGCGTAGAGGGTACCTGAGTATGATGGAGATTCAGGCTACACTGCTGGATCAAATCAAAGAAAAGCAAGTCGATGACATCATCTTGGTAAAGTTAAGCAGTGAAGTGATGGATGGGAAAGCTCCCAGTTTTGTGGTTCAGGATGATGGATCACTTTGGTTTCAGGATCGGATCTGTGTGCCTGACACAGAAGGTCTTTGCCAGTTGGTGATGAGAGAAGCTCATTCATCTGCTTATTCTGTGCATCCTGGCTCTAGCAAGATGTACAAGGAGCTCAGGAAGAAGTTTTGGTGGCCAAACATAAAGTGGGACGTAGCAGACTTTGTGGCAAAGTGCTTAACTTGCCAAAAAGTCAAGATCGAACACCGCAGACCAGGTGGTGAGATGCTACCTCTCCCAGTACCCAAATGGAAATGGGAGGACATTTCCATGGACTTCGTCACTGGGCTACCCAAGACTCGAAGTCAGAGAGATGCTATTTGGGTAATTGTGGATAGGCTTACGAAGAGTGCTCATTTCATAGCCATCAAGACCACATGGGAAACCCAAAAGCTAGCCGAAGTTTACCAAAAGGAGATTGTCCGCTTACATGGCATTCCTAAGACCATTGTATCGGACCGAGATGGCCGTTTCATGTCAAGATTCTGGAAGGAACTTCATAAGGCTATGGGAACCGAGTTAAGGTTCAGTACAACGTTTCATCCTCAGACAGATGGCCAGTCTGAAAGGACCATCCAGACTCTGGAGGATATGCTTAGAGCTTGTGTGCTCGATCGTCCGACTAGCTGGGAGGACAGCTTGAGTCTGATTGAGTTCACATACAACAATAGCTGGCATGCTACAATCAAGATGGCTCCGTTTGAAGCTTTGTATGGTCGCAGATGCAGATCTCCGATTTGTTGGGACGATAATGCCGACAAAATTCTGCTTGGACCAGAGTTGGTCGAAAGGACGGCTTTAGACATTGCTTTGATCAGACAAAGGATGTTGACCGGTCAGAGTCGACAAAAGTCCTACGCAGATCGGAAGCGCATGACTGTCGAGTTCGAGGTCGGTGACAAGGTTTTTGTCAAGGTGTCGCCTTCCAAAGGAGTTTTCAGATTTGGTAAGCGTGGGAAGCTTAACCCTCGCTACGTGGGACCATTCGAGATTTTGGATAGAGTGGGATCTCTAGCGTACCGCTTGGCATTGCCGCCATCGGCTCACCCGGTGCATAATGTGTTCCACGTGTCTTTACTCAGAAAGTATGTGCCAGATGAGTCTCATGTGCTTAGTTATGAGGACATCGAGATTCAAGCTAATGGTACTTACGAAGAGTTGCCCGTGCGCATTTTGGAGCATCGGGAGAAGCATTTACGCAACAAGATCGTACCTTTGGTACGAGTGCTGTGGTCCAAGTCAGGGACCGAAGAAGTTACTTGGGAGACGTGGGAAACCGAGTCAGATATGCTCAGGCGTTTTCCCGAGTTATTCTCGACCTAAGTTTCGGGGTCGAAACTTCTTGTAAGGGGGAGGAGATGTGATACCCCGTATTTTTGTAAGGTTATTTTGGGAATTATGGAATTTTCCCGAGTACTCGTTGTGTACGTCAGATTTAATTCAGGTAGCTTGAGACATTCTGTAATGTGCTCTATATCTGTAATATTTTTCTCAGTAAAATAATATACAGACAAGGTGCCTTGAATTTTAAATTGTCGTTCGCGTACGATAATTGTTATCCCGGCTTAATGTCATGTTCGTTCAAAGCTGAACGGGCGGGAAAAAGGTGTCACGGTGACCGCCGTAAAGTCGCGGCGACCGCCGTCGTGAGACCCAAGCACGGCGACCGCCGTAAAGTAACGGCGCCCGCCGTCCCAACGCCCGAGGAGGCAGCTGGTGTGTCATGCCACGGCGACTGCCGTAAATTACGGCGCCCGCCGTAATGGCAGTCATCGTTGTCCGGCAGTCCTTGCCCGATGGTCGTCGGCGCGATTTCCGGCGAGCGCCGAACTAGCTGTAGGCCCATCTTCTTCGTGCTCCAGACGCTTTGGCTATAAAAGGGGGTGTTGGGGGAGAGATTTGAGCCATCCCAAACACCGAACCTCTGCCAAAATTGCCTCTCGCCGGAGTTGTGCCTTCGCCGGAATTTTTGAAGGTCTCGCCGGTGTTGCTTTGGTGTGGTTCCTGAGAGCCTTTGTGAAGCTTTTGGTTAGCCTTGGAGGTTAGAAGCCAAAGCTAGTCGAAGGAGGCCGAACCGCTCGTGTTTTTGGGTGAGTTTTCTCTCGTTTCAGTCGGCCGTGTTCTTCACGGCGACCGCCGTGTTCTTCACGGCGACCGCCGCCAAGAACGGCGACCGCCGTCAGTGCCCAGAACGCCTTCGTGGCTTTGGCTTGGTCGGTTGTCGTCGTGGCGTCTTTCCTTTCGTGTTCTTTCGCCGTGTTTAGATTCGTACTGTTTATGTCGGATCTAACTTAGGGTTCTTTCGCCGTGTTTAGATTCGTGTTGTTGTTGTTGTTGTTGTTGTTGTTGTTGTTGTTGTTGTTGTTGTTGTTGTTGTTGTTGTTGTTGTTGTTGTTGTTGTTGTTGTTGTTGTTGTTGTTGTTGTTGTTGTTGGTGTTGTTATTGGTGTTGTTGTTGTTGTTGGTGTTGTTGTTGGTGTTGTTGTTGTTGTTGGTGTTGTTGTTGGTGTTGTTGGTGGTGTTGGTGTTGTTGGTGGTGTTGGTGTTGGTGTTGGTGTTGGTGTTGGTGTTGGTGTTGGTGTTGGTGTTGGTGTTGGTGTTGGTGTTGGTGTTGGTGTTGGTGTTGGTGTTGGTGTTGGTGTTGGTGTTGGTGTTGGTGTTGGTGTTGGTGTTGGTGTTGGTGGTGGTGTTGTTGGTGGTGTTGGTGTTGGTGGTGTTGGTGTTGGTGGTGGTGGTGGTGGTGGTGGTGGTGGTGGTGGTGGTGGTGGTGGTGGTGGTGGTGGTGGTGGTGGTGGTGGTGGTGGTGGTGGTGTTTAGACTATTCTGCGGAGTAAGGCAAGTGGCGGTTCGCTCTTGCTCTTTCGTTCCATATTTACATTAATTATCAGTAGTTTATCTGAGTAATTAATTTGGAATGAATATTCTGTTTGTCTGGAAACGGTTTTGATAAACTGTTTTGAAAATCATATAATAGGTTGTATATCTGCTAGAACAACGCTATTATCTGTGATCGCCTTTCGGGCCTTTATGTGGATTTATCCTGTAAATGTTGTGGTGCTGTAACTGTTTAGTTAGCACTGTTAGATAGGAACGTTACTCGGACTCTATCCAGTCGTTTCTTTATAATCTGGTATCGGGATGGCTCGTCCCCATCTGGTACTATTCTAAGATCATGATCGATCTCTTACACATGTGTGTAGAGATAGGACACTTAGCTGGTGTCACAAACCTTTCGGTATACGTCACTCTCGACGAAACGTATACTAAGATGTGTCGTCCCATTGGTGGGGTACACATGTAAAAGTCTATAACGTGGTGTGTGTTTTTGGAACATAAACCAGATAAGTGCTACCTTGACGCACATAATTAATACACCTTGGGCGAGTAGTGCAGCTAAGTTCAGTGCCGCTAGGAAAACTCGTCTTGACTTGAATGTAGTACGTTCTCTTTCCAATCTGGATTTGCTGTAGGCGATGAGGTTGGTCGTGAACCGAAGCATCTCAGTCAGTTTTAAATCATGGTTGAATGATTTTGTAACTTTCCAGATTTGTCATTGCTTCCTTAAAGACTCATTTCAGTTGGAGTCTTCTTTTGAGTCGATTTCTGTGAAGATTCAGTCTTCCAGAATCTTCTCTTGTGCATACCTCTTGTTTATTCCAGTAGGAGTATGGTGGTTGACAAGCGTACTCGATTATTATTCGAGGGACGAAGAGTCTAACCTAATACAACTGCTTCGAACCATTCTGCTTTGTTCCCTTGCTAGTCTATTCATTTAGACTAACCAACCAATATTTTCCCTTGCATGGTTGGCTGGTGTCATCCGTTTGATTCGGCACATCAGTTAAGAAGTAGCTCAGAAGATTAGAAGGACTATGAAGTCGGCGGTGGTTTTTGAATGTTTTAATTATTTCTTTAATCAGGTTATGATCCTTTGGACGATAACTCCGATTGTAACTTACTTTCTTAGTCTTCCGCTGTGTTGGGTTTAAACTATGTTTTGACCTATTCGGGATTGGGTTGTAATCCCGTAACTCTTATTTCCTCGACAATGTTATGTTTTGGAATTTAATGCTTAATCTTTGTGTATCAATTGCATTTCATAAATTGTATTTATTTGGTAAAGCCTTGGGTGATCTCGGTAAGGAACACTGGGGTCACTGGCGGTAATACTTTTCCAAAAGGGTTAAGTTTTGGGGGTGTTACACATACTTTCCTTTGCAATGATACGTGGAACACATCATGCACTGGGTGTGCCGATGGTGGCAACGCCAAGCGGTACGCTAGAGATCCCACCCTATCCAGAATCTCGAACGGTCCCACGTAGCGAGGGTTAAGCTTCCCACGCTTGCCAAATCTGAAAACTCCTTTGGATGGCGATACCTTGACAAAGACCTTGTCACCGACCTCGAACTTGCCATTTCTACGCTTCTGATCTGTGTAAGACTTTTGTCGACTCTGGGCGGTCAACATCCTCTGTCTAATCAAAGCAATGTCTAGAGCTGTCCTTTCGACCAACTCTGGTCCAAGCAGAATCTTGTCGGCATTCTCATCCCAACAAATCGGAGATCTGCATCCGAGACCATACAAAGCTTCAAATGGAGCCATCTTGATCTTAGCATGCCAGCTATTATTGTATGTGAAATCAATCAGACTCAGGCTGTCTTTCCAGCTAGTCGGACGATCGAGTGCACATGCTCTTAGCATATCCTCCAGAGTCTGGATGGTCCTTTCAGACTGGCCATCTGTCTGAGTGAAACGCTGTGCTGAACCTTAACTCGGTCTCTATAGCCTTATGAAGTTCTTGCCAGAACCGTGACATGAAACGGCCATCTCGATCCGATACAATGGTATTAGGAATACCATGTAAACGGACAATCTCCTGGTGGTAGACTTCTGCTAACATCTGGGTTTCTTAAGTAACCCTAGTGTCACAACTGTTGTAGAGGTCATACACTGTCTCAACTTCTTGAAAACTGACCTTGCACTTGTCATTCCAGACAAACTTTTGGTGGACCTTGCGGAACAGACCGGTCATGGGTGGAGCGATCTTAGAAAAATCCTTCCATGAACCGTCTATAATACCCAGCAAGCCCTAGAAAACTGCGCACCTCATTCACACTCTGAGGCCGCTTCCAAACAACTACTGATTCACTCTTCTGGGGATTAACCATAACCCTATTCTCATTGATCACATGGCCTAAGAAAGCCACTTCTAGATCCAAAAGTCACACTTAGACAATTTTAGCATAAAGTTGATGTTGTCTAAGGACTGACAAAGCAATCCGCAGGTGTTCCTCGTGAACTTCCCTGCTCGGGAAAAGATCAAAATGCCATCGATGAAAACCCCCATGAACTTATCCAAGTACTGGTGAAAACATCGATGCACTAGATTCATGAAAACTGCTGAAGCATTGGTAGGTCCAGATGGCATGACTACAAACTCGTAGTGACCATCTCTTGTCCGAAACACAATCCTCGAAATACCTTCCTTACGAATCATGAGCGGATGACATCCCGGTCTCAAGTTGATCTTGGAGAAAACTGTTGCTCCCTGTAGTTGATCTAACAGATCATCAGTCCTTGGCAACAAATATCTGCTCTTGATCGTGACTTTATTCGACTCTCAAAAGTCAAAACAAAGTCGAAACGGTCCATCTTTCTTTCTGATAAATAAAACCGGGGCACCCTCCCCAAGGAGATGCACTCAGCCTTATATAACTTTTGTCAAGAAAATACTCGAGTTGCGTCTTCAACTCTTGCATTTCATCAGGAGCCATCTGGTACGGTGCCTCCGAGATCGGCGCGGTACTTGGCTCGAGATCAACGGCAAACTCCATGCCACAATTCGGGGTAACCAGGAATATCTTATGGAAAGACATCCGAAAACTTACTAATCACAGGAATATCAAGAATTGATGGTTCATCTTTCATGGGCGGATCCAGGTAGTAAAGGTACCCGACCCAACCTTGTCGAAGTAGCTTAAACACAGCCATCACATTGATGAGTCTGCCGTTATCAGCGTCATTCCGACCCTTAAATTTGCACACACACTGGCCCCCAGATGATACCGTCACAGTTCTTGAACTAAATCGATGACCGCCCCATGACGCGTCAGCTAATCTATACCGAGAAATTATCGTATGGAGCCATGGTTATTTAGGTCAAATCGCTTTGAATTTCTTACCCTTAATGGTAATCGACAATTCCTGATAGACGATTTGTTCTAATCAAATATTTATTATTAAGAATATTTACAACAAAAGGTTCACAAACCTTATCGCAAACCGAACTTAACTTACAATCATCCAAAACGAACGACTGGGTATCACCCACATCAACAACAAACCAACAAAAGTAGAATGCAGATACAAAGTACTCTAAGTATAGGGTCCCTCCGCCTCACGCATCTCGTAAAGGCGTTGACCCTGACTTCCAGAAGCCACTGGGGCTTTCCCCTTATTCTGTGCAGTTGTCTGCATTGAAGGGCTAGGAGCTTCCACCGGACTGAACTTGGGTTGGTTGTTCTGATTAAAAGACCCTTGCCGTGACTCAGCTCCTTTCCCATTCCTCCGCTGACAGAATGCCTGCATATGACCCTCCTTTCTGCAGCCAAAGCATGTCTTTTTGTCCTTCAGACATTCATTGCTCTTGTGCCCATGCGCGCGTACCGCAGTTGTAGCACTGGATCAGATTATTTGCCTGACCCGAACGTTGTGTAGACCCATCGTGAGTCATACTCGTTCTTGCTCGGCCAAATTTGGCAAAATCAGATGGTGGCGCAGGACGTTTAAACCCACCTGCCTGCGGCTGGTTCTGCACTTGTCTCTGGCTGTTACGCTTCCTCTTTGACTCCTCCAGAGTCACTTCCAATTTGTAGGCTGCATCCACGTACTGCTCCAGGGTAGAGCAACCGTGATGCACCATCCAGGGCTTAATATCTGGATTCATCCATTCGTGGAAATACCAGATCTTCTGTGCTTCGCTGGAAATCTCAGGTTCAGCATACTGCAACAAATGATTGAACTTGGTCGCAAGCTCAGTCACCTTCAAACCATCTGTCTATGGATATAAAAACTCCTTGTGCTTCTCTTCCCTCATAGCTCGGGAAAAGAAACGATCAATCATTTTTGACTTGAAAATCGACCAATTCAAAACAGTGCTATCAGCTAAGCCGATACTTTCCCACCATTCACTGGCTTCTTCCTTTAACTGAAGAGAAGCTATATGCACTTTCTCAGCTTCAGTGCATTCAACATTGCGGAATAACCACTCTATGTGGGAAAACCAATGAGCCACCTTGACTGGCTCTCCTTTTCCATCGAAGCTATCAGGTCTCATAGAGTTAATAGCCTTCAGAGCTCGGCCATACTCCCCTCTATCCCTGATCACACCTCTCTGTAGTACATGATTCTCTTGTTCCTCAAACCTAGGAACTTCTGGAGGTACTGGCATACCTTGTGCCTGAGGCACATTCGGGCGTAGCGCATCGGCGATCGCTTGCATGACAATTCCTCGAATTTCTGCAATGGCCGCTACATCAAATATCCTTGGTGCGTCGTCCAGAGCTGGGTCATTGCCTCCAGGATTATTATTGAAGACAAACTCACGCTCTCCTGTTGGATCTGCAACATTCCTCCTACTCAGTCCGGGGTCATTGCTCGGCCCAGCACCAACACGGATAACGTTCCTTGTGTTCACCATTTGTTCACCGATCACATTCCAAGGATTTTATCACATTAGTATCATTCTGATATACTTATCGTAATAAAATCTTAGAATAGATCAACTTGGTAATTTTCTATTGATGAACTGAAACTGAGTTACTAGGTTCTACAACCTCAACTCAAAGCGAGAGAACTGGGAATCAAGCCAAACTGGAGATGGCAAAACCACCTCGGCTTCTCTCGGGTTCCTCTGAAGAGAACAGAATGCACCCATATCTAGCGGGGCAACGAGAAATAAATTAGTCTTTCTAGACATAGAAACAAGCTTACTATATCAGACTATACAGAAGACATGACTATGAATGGTTGAAAATGAAAACACTATTTTTATCTGTAAACTCAGAGCCTTTTGAAAATACCTTTCAATCGAAAACGAGTAAATGGTTTTCAAATACCCAACCCGTTTTAAAAACTTTGGCTCTAATTCCACAACTGTAACACCCCCAAATCTGAACCCATTTGGAAAGGTATTACCGCCAGTGACCTCAGTGTTCCTTACCGAGATCACCCAAGGCTTTACAGTTTAAATACAAATCATGAAATACAATGATACAAAATGATAACTTTATTCCTATAAAACATGAGTCCCGGGATTACATCCCAATCCCGAATAGGACAAACGCAGAGTTAAAACAAATACAGCGGAAGTCTTGATAAACAAATAACAGAGTAAATAAGTTACAGCGGAAGTCTTATAAAAGATATTACAACAAGGATTGTGATCGCAATGATCATTTGCCCAAGGATCTCAACCTGATTAAAAGATAATTATTAAAACATCCAAAAACAACCGTCGTCTTCATAGTCAATCTAGTCTCCTCATATCTTTGCTCTATCTGATGTGCCGAATCGAACGGATGACACCAGCCAACCATGCAGAGAATAATCGGTTGGTTAGTCTAATGAAAGACTATGCAAGGGAACAAAGCAGAGTGGTTCGAAGCAGTCGTATTAGGTTAGACTCCTCGTCTCTCGAATAAAAGTCGAGTACGTTAGTCAACCACCATACTATACTTGAATATGACAAAAGGCATGAACAAGAGAGGATTCCGGAAGACTGAATCTTCACAGAAATCGACCCGAAAGAAGACTCCAACGGAAATGAGTCTTTAAGGAAATATGACAAATCTGGAACGTTTACAGAATCAGACATCAGTGATTTAAAAGCTGACTTAGATGTTTCGGTTCACGACTAACCTCACCGCTTACAGCGAATCCAGATTAGAAAGAGAACGTACTCTGATCAAAAAGTCGAGATGAGCTTTCCTAGCTGCACTACTCGCCAAAGGTATATTAATTATGTGCACTCGGGCACTTTATCTTATTAAATTCCCAAAACGAGCATTTCGTTATAAGCTTTTAAATCTCCACTCGAGAGATATCGGATCTTCCCGCAAGAGATATCAGACCTCCCCACAAGAGATATAGAAAGGATGAACCTTAGAAGATTTGGAACTAGCGAAGTGCGCCAACCCCAAGTAAGGGTATGGTCATGACTAGAGAGAAAGTACTAGGGAAAATCCACCAAGTACCAGTTATAAAGAAACAGCTAAACCCCCACAAGGTACAAAGCGTTCCTAACCACTAGTGCTAACTAAACAGTTCTAGCACAACAATAGTTCAGGATAAATCCACATAAATGCCCTCAAGGCGAACATAAATAATAGCGTTGTTCTAACAGATATACAACCTATTATAATATCATCTTTTAGTTTTCCAAAATAGTTTACAAAACCATTTCCAGACAAACATAATAATCATTCCAAATTAATTACTCAGATGAACTACTGATAATTAATGTAAATATGGAACGATGAGCAAGAGCGAACCTCCATTTGCCTTAATCCGCTGAATTGGAACAAGCCTAACGACGACGGGATTCCGGGCTCGACACGGGTATAGCTCCGACAGCACAACAACCTTCGAGTCGACCCATAAAGAAACCCTAAGTTAGATCCGACATAACAACAATACGAATCTAAAGGAAGACGAAAGGATACGAAAGGAACGACGTCCGAACGACGACCACCAAAGCCGAGGCCTAACTAGGCCATCAACCTTCTGGCGGCGGTCGCCGACGGCATTACGGCGGGCGCCGCTGTTCATCACGGCGGTCGCCGCCATGAACACGGCGGGCACCGCGATGAACCCAGAAAACAGAAACGGCGAGAACACTCACCAATTGGTATGCGTTTTGACCCCCCTTTGCCTTGCTTTGGGTTCTGACCTTCAAAGGCAACCAAAAGGCTTCACAAGGGCCACTGGAAACACACCAAACAACACCCCGGCGATTGCTTCAGAAATCCGGCGAGGGCACAGAACTCCGGCGAGAGAGAGATTTTGAGATTGAGCTTCTGATTGTGTGCCAAATCCGCTCACCAAAGGCTCCAATTTATAGCCAAAGCCCAGGGGAACACAATGATGGCCCTACGACGAGCTACTCCGGCGCTGCCGGAGCCACGCCGGCGACCTTCGGGCAAGGACCTCCGGACAATGACGACGGCGGGCGCCGCCATAAATGCGGCGGGCGCCGCCATAGGCCTGGCGTCCCCAGCTAGGAGAAGACCCAGCCTGCTCCTCGAGCCTGGCGACTGCGGGCGTCGCCATAAATGCGGCGGTCGCCGCCCCTGTGGCTTTGCCGCCTCCTCAGCTCTTAGACGAAAACGATATTAATCCGGGATAAAATTATCGTACGCGAGCGAGTATTAAAATCCAAAGCACGTCGTCTGTATTTTATTTCACTAAGAAAAATATTACAGATACAGAGAGCATTACAGAATGTCTCCAACTTTCTGAATTAAATCCGACGTACATAATGGGTACTCGGGAAAAATCCCAAAATTCCCAAATAAATCTTACAGAAATACGGGGTATCATAGTTGCAATGTCGACAAGGATTGTATTAAAAAATGCCCTCCCTACTGTTTTGTTGCGGAATGCCTAGGTAATCTTTGCATATGTACATGTTGATCCATTCATTATTTATGTCCTTTTAAATCACCCTCAATAAAATTCATATATCGATCTATTAGTGAATAAAATTTATATATATTTTCACAAAAATTCAATCATACGATCAACATTATGTGTGCCAATCTTCTAATCACATTGGAGATCGTTTGAGTATGGAAGAGAATCTAGACAAGTTTTCTCCCATGTGTAGCTTAAAGTGTCATGATAAAAATAATAAATCTAGTCATGAATATGTACATAGATTAAATACTATAATTCACAGTTGCAAACACGAACATATTATATATATATATATATTTGATACAAAGAAGGTAACATTCAATTGAAATAAACCCAATCACAACCTATTCATAGAAGTACCAAGTACATATACTCGTATGTGATCACGACCACATGCATACATGATACATACTCATACCGTATCCGGTCTACATCTTCCCAGTGATCCTTGTGCTTTGCATAGGCCGTAACTTACAAACTTTTATGGTATACTCACGAATCACCACAAGTTATATAAAACTTTTATGGAAAAGGTGATAAATATGCATGCATGAAAATATTCATCTAGAAATAAGGTGTTCGGTGAGTAGATGATGTGAGTTGAATGAGAGATGAAAATTTTGAAATTCATCTCCGTTTTTCAGTCCACCCCAAGCTTAGACTAGATTAATGAAGATGAAATTTTGAAATGACTAGTATTACCATTTCCCAATAATCTCCTCACGTCTTCTTCCTCGAATCATTAGACCAGCACCATTAAAGGCAAGTTCAAGCTTCTGCGCAACAAACCCGAGCCACTTTCGACAGACAATAATCCTGAAGGTGTTGAGCCCAATCGTGGACCGACTCAAACCATCCCTTGAACTGTGCCAACAGAGGTTGATCTGCTATGTTTTACGGAGTTTCCACATTTGGTTAGGCTCGCCTCGATGTTGTTATGCTTCGATTTACGAGATTGAGAACTATGCAAACCATGATCTGCAAGCCGAAAACGATGACGTCGAGCCATCCCGTACCACTAGGAGCAGACGTTTGCTCGAGCCTAACATTGTGGCCGCCATTGAAGAATCATGAAGGGTGTGCATGCGCATTATCTTTAATTTGATTGCGGTCTCTGAAATTGAATTGGAGTAAGGGATGCTTTCCCATAAAAAAATTATGCTTTTTTTGGTAGTTCTAATTTGTTTTTTTTTTTGTTCAACTTCATTTTACCGAACACTCAAATAACGACTACAGATATCGGGCGTATTGTATCAACTAATATCTATTGCAAAAGAGCCAAAAGCGATTACAATAGGTCTAATGTAATTGTTTCTGTATGGTTGCATTAGAGGCCATAGCAATAAACCGATGTCAACAAAAGGTTAATCTATTGTAACAACGTGTTGAAAAATATGAAACCATTACATTAGACACAACAACCATTACCATAAGGCTATAAGGTAACACAATAGAAGGTTACCTTACATACCTAATGTAACACATGTCACATTTAATGCAATGCAATGTTTATAACTTGAACGTTTGTAGTCTCGGCTAAAAGGCATTCAATTTTTTTAAATGGGTCCATTCTTCATAAGAACCACTTCCACGGCTTGTTAGCAAATAAGTATTACAAAAAAATAGACAAATACATTGCAACCTCTTCAATTCAAACAACTTTCAACACAAACAAAATCCATCACGAACATACAATAGTATATATATTATAACTATGTATCAAGGTTAAATTAAACACGTATTTCTAGTACAAAATTATTCTTCATATGCATTGTAATTCCTACATTTTACATATGATCCATTATTGATTGCATCCTCTTGTAAGACACTATAAACACCCAACAACAAATAAATATATTTCAAGATCAAGACAAAGATACATGTAAATGATATAAGTTATATATCATCTAATATTAATGATTTAACATGTGTTCATTGAATATGATGGTATATATAAGGGTGTGGAAATGATTAGGAAAAAAGGTTGGATTTTAACCTCTTTCATTGTATATTACAGTTCTACAAATATTTTAGCTTGGTAATAAACTTACAATTCAATCTAGTGTTGATTAGTGGCTTCTCACTTTTATCTCAGTGAATTGTTGTCAATAAACATAACTAATGAAAAGCCACCCAAGAACATTTAAAGGAGACATTCAAAACTAAATTGAAAAATACATTTAGATTTAACCTGAAAATAAAAGTCTTAGAGCATATGTAAGAAAGACTAAGGGTATGTTCGATTCGTAGAGACTAAATTTAACTGAAACTGAACTGGGTATAAAACTGAACTGAAGCTGTAAGGTATAATTTAAGCTCACGACTGAACTAGACTGAAACTGAACTAAAATAGATGACTGAATTCAATAAAACTAAACTGGGGGTTGAATGTATTTTTTGTTAAGTCCAGTTACCTCAAATAAAAAAATTCAGAATTCCTAGCTTAAAATTTTTGAGTAAGTTCAGTCGTTTTAAATCACTTTAGGTCGACTTAAAATTTTGGCGAACCGAACGGACTTTGTAAGTAAGTTCAGTCATCCTGACTTAAAATTTTAATTAAGTTTAGTTAAGTCACTTTAAGTCGACTTAACTGGCGAACCAAACGGATCCTAAATGAAAAGTCACCAGGCCACTCAAAATAAAAAGATAAGACAATTGAGCAATAAATGCAAGCATAACATATTCAAATTCCATTCATCACATGATTCATACATACGTGAGAATGAAAATTGTATATTAAAGATAAGCATTATAAGATTTTTATCAAATCAGAAAAATTGCAAAACATTGTCACAAATTTATTTATTTTTCCAAGATAAGAAAAATATGATTAGTCAAATTGTTGAAATTATGGTTAAATATAAAATATCATATTTGAAGTTTTAATAGTTTTTGTTTTTTCATCATGAAATTCTCTAAAGTATGTACATGTACTTACTAATATGTCTGTGTTTGTTTGCGGAAATTATGGCCATAGTAGCGTGGAGCAATCATTAGATGATCACGCATGGAGTGACTTACATCCTAATTTAATTACAAATCAAACACAAAGATTACATGCTGTAATCTTTGTGATTGATTTGTAATTAAATGAAAAAGATATTAATGGTAGGTTTTGGATAAAATTAGGATGATCTTTGATTTGTAATTAAATATAATAATAAAAATAGGAGAGACTAACATGTTTCAGATGATGATGTGGCACAATAAAGGGGTGCCATGTGGCTAAATTAGTTTTGAATTTAGTATATATACAAATATAGTAGACTAAATATTTATTTTAAAATTAATTTTCATATATGCTTCCTTGACGTTTTCATATCAAATTGATTCTTGCAATTTGAATTGGAATTTACAGATTGATAGCAGAATAACATGAGAATTAAGAGGCGTTATTCCTTCTTGCAATTTGAATTGAAAATTGTATTGAAAATTGAGAACGTCGTTGCAATGTCGACAAGGATTGTATTGAAAATTGCCCTCCCCACTGTTTCGCTACGCAATGCCTAGGACATCTCTGCGTATGTACATGTTGATCCATTCATTATTTATGTCTTTTTAATTCAATTCTACCCTCAACAAAATTCATGTATCTAACTATAAGTGAATAAAATTTATATATATATATTCACAAACATTCAATCATACGGTCAACATTATGTGTGCCAATCTTCTAATCACATTGGAGATCGTTTGAGTATGGAAGGGAATTTATACAAGTTTTCTCCCATGTGTAGCTTAAAGTGTCATGATAAAAAATTAAATATAGTCATGAATACGTACATAGATTAAATACTATAATTCACAGTTGCAAACACGAACATATTATATATATATATTTGATACAAAGAAGGTAACATTCAATTGAAATAAACCCAATCACAACCTGTTCATAGAAGTACCAAGTACATATACGCGTACATGATCACGACCACATGCATACATGATGCATACTCGTACCGTATCCGGTTTACGTCTTCCCAGTGATCCTTGTGCTTTGCATAGGCCGTAACTTACAAACTTTTACGGTATACTCACGAATCACCACAAGTTATTACTAATTATAAATATTATAATCACAAGTTTTAATTGTGTTTTTATAATCTATATATCGATATAGGGGAGGTTTGGGTGAGAACCATTATTTTGGTCAGAACTGAGAATGCACATAGAAGCTCACCAAGTTTGTCTGTAGATGTTAATCAGAGTATGTAAACGATATTCAAAACTTTACAACTAAAAAAATACAAAATTAGCTAGTGTCTATTCTCATGTCTTTTGCTTTCTAATCTCCCAAATCTTATGAAAATGATCAGTTGATGTTCATTGTTTATTTATTTGACACAATAATTGTAATCTTTAACTTGAAATCAAATATTGTGATACAAATGTAGGCACAAAGTTGTGCACATATATGCATAAATAAATGATGCACATATCCACATGAAAATGATGAACATATATGCATTAAGAGTGATTAACTTTTATGGAAAAGGTGATAAATATGCATGCATAAAAACTTGAAGTGCATCTTGGTATAAATGAGATGAAAATTTTGGCAAAAAAGTGGTGAACATCTATGCAAAAAAGTGATGAACATTTAAGACATTGTGTTCGTGTGTACATATTAAACTCGAAAAAATATTACAGATGTTTCGACTACATAAATAATTAAAATATCATTTTTGTTCACAATTCTTAAATTACTTAACTTTGTCTGCATTCGGTAGAGATGAATGGGAGATTGAAGTAGATGAAAAAAAATTCATCTAGAAATAAGGTAGATGAAGTGAGTTGAATGAGAGTTGAAAATCTTGAAATTCATCTCCATTTTTCTGTCCACCCCAAGCTTAGACTAGATTAATGAAGATGAAATTTTGAAATGACTAGTATTACCATTTCCCATTAATCTCCTCACCTCTTCTTCCTCGAATCATTGGTCCAGCACCATTAAAGGCAAGTTCAAGCTTCTACGCAACAAGCCCGAGCCACTTTCGACAAACAACGATCTTGAAGGTGTTGAGCCCAATCGTGGACCGACTCAAACCTTCCCTTGAACCGCGCCAACTGAGGTTGATCGCCTATGTTTTACGGAGTTTCCACATTTTGTTGGGCTCTCCTCGATGTCATTATGCTTCGATTAACGAGATTAAGAACTACCATGATCTGCAAGCCAAAAACGATGACGTCGAGCCAACCCGTACAACTAGTGATGCGAACAACCCCTGAAGTGTTGTCTGCAACGCAGGATCTTTGATTCCTCAAGCTTGAATTCGATTCCTTCTCTTCCGTAGCCAAAGTGATGGCTTTCCTAGGGCTAAAGAGATAACCCTCAAACACGTTCAAAGTGATGAACGAAAGGATCAAAGAGATGATCACGAACACCAAAGAGACGATGAACAATTGCTCGAAGCGACGAGCTACGGGATAGACGATCCGTGGGATCGAAGAGTTGACGTTGGAACTCAAGGGAAGGAGCGTACTCAACTTTACTACTCAAATTCAACGTAAAATTTACAAACTAGGGTTTCTGGATTTAAATAGCGACAAAAAGAAGTAATAAAAATATAATAATAAATTGTTCAGCAAAACGACAAAATTGAGAACGCGGACGCGGTCAGGAACTCGGGAAGGAACTCGGTCGAGTTCTTGGCCGAGTTCCGATCTGGGCCCAGAACTCGGTCCAGAACTCGGTCGAGTTCTGGGTCGAGTTCTTGGCTTCTTTGCTCTGCTTCTGCGATCTCGTCGTCTTCATCTTCGTCGTCTTCGTCCTCTTCGTCCTTCGCCGTCATCGAGGGGGACATGGAGCTATCAATCTTCCCTTCTTGGCTGCGAAGCGTCCCCGCTTCGTCCTCGTCGTCAAAAGCATGAGGCGTATAAGGAGAAAGGTCAGCGACGTTAAAAGATGGATGTGCACTACAGTCATCGGGTAAAGTCAAGTGAAAGGCGTCGACACCAAGGCGTTGTAGCAACTGAAATGGACCAATACCTCTAGCATCCCCCTTGTGGCGGCGCTTGAATGGAAAGAGATCGCGATGCAAGTGCAGCCATACCAAGCCTCCGGGCACAAATTCCACGGTACGCCGGCTTGCGGTGCGTTCCTGCAAAAGAGTAGACATCGTAGATCAACCAAAACCTTAACATGTAAGAAACACGCGAAAGGATCAATTAAAAAGCAAGGAAGACGCCCTTGAATTATTGGAGAGACATCCTGGGACCGGGCTAAGGGCAGCCGGTTCTCGCAGTTGCCGTGAATGTCGGGTTGTGGAGGCGTCTCAAACGTGAAGTATTGGATCACCTTTGTATTGATGATGTTGGGGTAAATCCCACCATCTTCGTTGGCGGTAATAACGCTGCGTGGAACCAAGCCAATAGGCATGTTGTCTTGCTCGTCCATAGAGATGCATATGTATTCGTCCATCTCCTCCTCCTCCTCATCGTCGTAGGTGTCAAATACCGGGCCGGCTTCGTAGGTGTCCTCGTCAAAAGACTCGTAGCCGGAGGTGTTCGACATTGGGTCAGCCGTGGTCAACCTGAAGTCTTTCATGGCCAAACGATGTTGCGCAAGCTTGGCAGCCAGCGCGGCATGCGAAGCTTGAAGAGTGGCATGCGAAGCTTGAAGTTGGTCAATTCGCGCACATACGGAGGCCATGTGTTGGGGGTTGCGGTGGCCCGTAGAGTTCAGGTCACTTATGGTCCGACGAAGGTGGGCAAGCTCGACAGCCTGCGCGGCGAGTTGGCGATCGTGATCTGCACTTAGGGCACGAAGTGCGGCAATTCGCCCAAAGATGGAGTCCAGCTGTCCGGGGCTGCGGTTGTCCGTGGAAGGAGAGTGGCTGGGTGTAGGGGCCTCCATAGTACCTATACGAAGCATACAACACAAGGAGTAAGTTGCACCAAGCAAAAGAACAAGTCCAAGCCAAGTCCTTGTCTCAAAAGTGAACCAAGAAATTTTCCGCTGGGCGTACGAATTTTGGTTGCTCGTGAGGATGGAGAGGCTTGAACGGAAGGCAACAAAGCAAGAACTAGCAAATCACGTCTCAAACAACACACAATTTCCAAGGTCAAGTAGATCAAGTCAAGTTTCTAAGAATTAATCACAAGAAAGTTGAAAATTTTGCCCTTTTCAATGAGAGTTGCATAGAGACATGAAAGACGAGAAGATGGAGTATGACCGTATGGTGCGTTCTCTACCTTTTCTTTTGTTTCTTTGGTTTTTTTAGGCTTCCGTCTTCCCAAACCTTTTGTTTTGTTTGATGGAAGGTGAGAATAGTATGTTTGTTTTTGTTTATACAGTCACACCGTATAATTTTTTTTATTGTTTTTGATATGATGGCGAATCAAGCAAGAAAGAACCACACAAGCAAGTGTAGGAGAAGAAAGAAGAGACAAAGTAACTATGAGGGAATTAAATCGAACAACTAATCTAGCAATTTATCCAAAGATAAAGCAAGACTTGATCAACAAGAAACAAGGAAATCAAATATGCAATTAAGGAAACAAGATTTGCTAGAGGATAAGGTTTAGGGCTGTTGGAAAAGTAACCAAAACCTAAGGGAAATTAGGGTTCACAGCGGTGAGGGAGAGGGTGGCGGAAGGGGGTGTTGGCGGCTGACGGTGGTGGTGGTGGTGTGGTCACGGCTAGGGTTCCGGCGGACGGTGGTGGTGAGAAAAAAATTTCTAGGGTTTGCGAGCGGAAAATTTCAAAGAATCACAATAAGAGAGAAGAACAAACTTAGCTTGGATAGGCTCTGATACCAGTTGATGCGAACAACCCCTAAAGTGTTGTCTGCAACGCAAGATCTTTGATTCCTCAAGCTTGAATTCGATTCCTTCTCTTCCGTAGCCAAAGTGATAGCTTTCCTGATGCGTTCCTGCTTGGGACGAAAGGATCTCGATCTTGTAATGGGAGTCGCGTGGCCTTGGGTGAATGGAATGAGGGTGGAACGCGGCGTTCTGGGTTAAGAACGCGTTGAAATGGAGAGTGGCAGCGGATGATATGGGACTCGAAAGAGATCGAGTTAGACGTAGCGTCGTCAGCGGGTGGATAGGGTTAGAATGAATCGAACAAGGCAGTAGCGTCTGCAGCAGAGGATATACTCGAAGTGACGAGTTGGGTGCCGTAGCGTCGGCGCGGAGGATATACTGATGCGACCATGCCCTCTAGGAAGACCGCATTCTTCCATGACAGAATCGCATCAAGCTCAGAGCACGCGATCAACAAGATACTTCTATCTTTTGGCTCAGAGATCGCGATCTCATCCAACTTCCTTCATCCAAGCTTGAGATCGCGTTCTTCATCAGAAACTTGGCCATCTCCTTTGAACGCGTTCTTCGCGTTCTTCAGTCGAGACGCTCGTCATCATCAACAACGCGTTCAACCAGAAGATCCACTCAACAATCTGGCAAACGCGTTCTATTTGAATCGACTGAGATCTTCAGCATTGATGAGCATTAATTACAAGATCCATTTTGAATTGGATCGTGATCCTCTGTATTTAATGTAATCTTTAGCCTTCAATTCTGCATTTAATTCATAGATTTGGGTCATTAAGACCCTGATTAGCCTTGTATAAATAGGGCACCTTGCCCATTGTAAATGGCACATTTTAATCTAAATTCAGAGCAAGAGTTTGAGCATTTGTCTCCTCCCCTTTGAATCCGAAACGTCACCGTCTACGTCTCATCTCCTTCACCGCTTGTTCATCAAGCAAGTCTATCTTCTCAACTCCTTCCTCCGCTGTCGACGCTATGACACCCAACTCGATTCCATCGAGTATATCCTTCGCGCCGACGCTACGACACCCAACTCGTCACTTCGAGTATATCCTCCGCTGCAGACGCTACTGCCTTGTTCGATTCATTCGAACCCTATCCACCCGCTGACGACGCTACGTCTAACTCGATCTCTTTCGAGTCCCATATCATCCGCTGCCACTCTCCATTTCAATGCGTTCTTAACCCAGAACGCCGCGTTCCACCCTCATTCCATTCACCCAAGGCCACGCGACTCCCATTACAAGATCGAGATCCTTTCGTCCCAAGCAGGAACGCATCATATACTCGATGGAATCGAGTTGGGTGTCATAGCGTCGACAGCGGAGGAAGGAGTTGAGAAGATAGACTTGCTTGATGAACAAGCGGTGAAGGAGATGAGACGTAGACGGTGACGTTTCGGATTCAAAGGGGAGGAGACAAATGCTCAAACTCTTGCTCTGAATTTAGATTAAAACGTGCCATTTACAATGGGAAAGGTGCCCTATTTATACAAGGCTAATCAGGGTCTTAATGACCCAAATCTATGAATTAAATGCAGAATTGAAGGCTAAAAATTACATTAAATACAGAGGATCACAATCCAATTCAAAATGGATCTTGTAATTAATGCTCATCAATGCTGAAGATCTCAGTCGATTCAAATAGAACGCATTTGCCAGATTGTTGAGTGGATCTTCTGGTTGAACGCGTTATTGATGATGACGAGCGTCTCGACTGAAGAACGCGAAGAACGCGTTCAAAGGAGATGGCCAAGTTTCTGATGAAGAACGCGATCTCAAGCTTGGATGAAGGAAGTTGGATGAGATCGCGATCTCTGAGCCAAAAGATAGAAGTATCTTGTTGATCGCATGCTCTGAGCTTGATGTGATTCTGTCATGGAAGAATGCGGTCTTCCTAGAGGGCAGGGTCGCATCACCCTCCCCCACTTGGCTGTGAAGCGTCCCCGCTTCACCTTTGTTGAACAACAGCTCCTCGTACTTGTGCAAAGATGGGATCTGGGAGGCCACCTGCACGCTATGTAATCTGGACAGCTCAATATGGTTAGCCAATTTTGCCATGGCTTTCACTTCGCGGAAGGGATGCTCTCCGCGTGGAGTCAAATGGTACGGCTCCTGTGATGTGCTTTCCTCCATGTGCAAGGACGCCCATGCTAGATCGCCGGTGTCGAACACGAAGCGATGACATTCGTGTTGGAGCAGAAAGGTGCTAGGCACCTGTTTGAGTGGCTGTGTAAGACTACACATGGGTGGCCCAGTGGTTGGAGGCGCCTCTGGTGGAAAAGGCTCAGTGATGTAGACGCGCTGCACTCTGGGAATTGGAACTGTGCTTGCATTGTATGTGCCAGCGGTGCTAGCCTTATGCGCGTCATCTTTGTAGGAGTCATCCTGCCTTGGAAAAGAACGCGTTGGAATTCTACTGTATTTGCTTGTCTTGGAAGCACATCCAGGTTTTGAACTGCATCGCGTTGATTTTGAGGCGGTTGTTCCGGTAGGCACAATTTGTGCTTGAGCAAACTCAACCTGTTCCTGTAAGCTCTCAGAGAAAGGCAGAGATGAGAATGTCACGCTCTCCCTGTGGTAGGTAAACACAACGGTGTTTAGATACCAATCAGGAAGAATGCGACGATCAGACAACCATGGACGGCCAAGTAAGAGAGGGATGGCGTCCATGCCAATCATAGCATAGAAAAGTGTCGTATGAATATGACCAAAGGACAAGGGAAAGAGACACTGCCATGGGAGAGTGTTACCTGATTTGGAAGACATTCTTGGTTGATCATACTGTTGTGGATCAGGTGGTTTGGGCCGGTTGAGTTGGCTAGACACCTTGTTGTTACCACGAATCAGCAACGTAGTGCTCTGTAGCACTAATCTCGCATGGTTTTGACAACGCGTGTTATACTTCAGCGCATTGAGATGGGAAGCGATGTGGTGTTCTGAAGGAGGACGCGTTCTGTGATCGCCTATGCTTGGCAGTTGGAATGATGCGCCAGATTCCTGATGATAGCGCGATGATATGAACGCGGCCTTGTCCGAAGGCCATGCCTTGTGGTGAAGATGATCCAGCTATTCCTGGAATTTCTCACAGAGATAGAGAGATAACACAATCACATGCTTCACGTCGTAAGTAAACACAATTGTGTTTAGATACGCGACGTGAAGTACGCGATGAAACTGCCATGGACGCCCAAGCAAGAGTGTATTGACGTCCATAGCAAGTTCATTTGACAAATTTGGACATATGGAATAGACAAAGGAAAGTTGGAAAAAACACTGCCGAGAGATAGTGTTACCTACTGAAGCTATCCTTTGTAGTCCATTGGGCTGTGGAGGAGGCCTTGTCGAAAGTTTGAGATGGTTGATGGCCTTCTCAGTGAAGATGTTGGAACAGCGGCCTCCATTGGGAAAGAGACTAAGCGACGAGGTCTTATCCATGCAACGCGGGACACCGATATGCACGCGTTGATCGATGTACTCATCGTCCTTGTCGTTGAGAATGGTCCTTGTGTTGTGACTCAAAGTTGTGCCATCCTGGCGCACGACAGCTTCACACTTGACTGCTTCATATCCCAAAAGCTCCTGCAGATCACACAGATCGAGAAACTCCTGTTGATTGAAGGTGTCCTCATAAGGCGCGTTGATTTTATCTGCTTTGCAACGCGTGATAATATTCTTCGCGTTGTTGGATGAAGCCAGTTGTTGCTTCAAGAGACGATCTCCGGGATTGAAGGTGTGTCCTTCTGATTTTGTCGCGTTGTTGTACGCGTTGATTTCTTGCACTATAGTACGAGTGACCTGATCCTGGGAATCCTCATAAAAAGGCAAAAGTAAGGAATCCACGTGCTTCCCGGGGTATGTAAACACAGAAGTGTTTATATACGCATCGAGAAGAACGCGATGAATGGACTGCCATGGACGCCCAAGGAAGAGATTATTGACGTCCATTGCAACCAAATGACACAAAAACTTTGTATTGTATTGACCAAAAGGGAAGGGAGAAGTGCACTGTGGTGACACAGTGTTACCTGAGATGGGGGATATCTCCTGTTGGTCAAATGGGTGGTGGTGAAGTCGTGTTGGCTGCTTGATAGGTATGATCATGGTGCCAATTTGGACCTCAAAGTAGCTGCCATCATAGATCGCGGCAGCCTCAGATGTCTCTGCATCCTTAGTAGCATCAGGGGAAGCTTCTGTAAGTGTCTGCAGCGGAGTCTCCTCCGTTTTAGACACATCTTCCATGCCAACAGTGTAGAAGGGGTCTTGTTCCTTCTCTTGACAATCCATGTGGGAAAGATCGCGATCACCAGCGTTGATGAATTCGTTGTCATCTGTGGGAGCAGGTCCCTGGTCTGTGATCTTTGGCACGATCATTGGAGAGGCCAATGAATTGATCATTGCGACCTGGTCTTCCTGTGTGAGCCCTGAATCTGGAACACACACTTTAGTAACAAGGAATGGACTAAAGTTAGAAACATACCCTTGTTGGTTTTGATGTTGTCCACAAGAGTGCGTGGTTGGGTTGAGATGGTGGTGCACATCTTCATTTCCTTGAACAAACCCAATGATGGCCGCGTTGGCAACGAATCTTGCACCTTGGTATCCTTCCAGAGAATCACGCGAGAACTCCTCTGTTGAAGCCTCATTGTCTGCGTCAGAAGTGGAGAAGTGGGCGTGCTTCTATTGAGGCAAATCCCTTTTGGGTTGATCACGTCCTCCAGACTTGGTACAATCAACGACATGTACGTCTTGATTTCCCTGGGATTGGGCATGTGCCACAGTCTCGCGAGAAGCCGTTGTAGCAGGCATCGCAAATGGTGTGTCATTGCCTTGGTTGTACGTGTGGAACCCTGAAGCTATGACACGCACATCAGAAGTAATGGAAGGACAAGTGTTAGGATCATACCTGTTCTGGACAAGAGGAGAGGTGGAAGGCAGAGAGAGCGCGAGTTGTGCATCGCGTTCTCTTGCTTTAAAAGCTGCACGTTCTTGTCGAAGAGCTTTGTTGGAAGCTGCTACTTCTTGTCGAAGAGCGTTGAGCAACTGTTGTTGTTCGGTCAACTCGACGACTGGTGTCCTTTCTTGAAGATGGGGAGGTGGATGATCTTGTTCCTCATGTGGTTGATATGGAGGTTGTGCAGGGACAACATTTGTCACGTTCTGTGACGAGACCGCGTAGAGACGTGTCTCTTCAACGCGTTGATCGCATCGCCTTTCGCGCGCAAGACGTGATTCGCCGCGAGCACGTTGGGGTTGTATGTGAGGAAAACAATCCCTTGGCGTGTATTCGTCATTGCGTCGACGTTGTCGCGGTTGGCTTCTGTACTCCGCTCTGCTAACCTTTGGCATCCTGACATCGCGGCGCTCGCCGCCAATGCCATGCTCGCGATCTCTTCGTCCTTGTAAAAGTGGTGGAGGAATCCAATCGCATCACGGTCCTGCATATAAAGTGGATTTGGAAGAGATCGGTAGTAAGAGCCATTATATGTCATACCTGAGTCTTCATATTCTTCATCGTCAGACTCCTCAGAGGTATGATGGGTGGTTGGTGTCGTGTAAGCATAGCCATTGTACACATCACGCGAAGTGCGCGTACTCTGGTAGACAAGATTGTCACGAACATTGTACCGGTTGGAAGGTGTGACAGGTGAGCTCACGCGATGTTCATCGCGTTGTTGACGTCGAAGGGATCGACGCGGAGTAGTATCTTCTTGCGTGTTGTAACGCGATCTGCTGTCTGGTGGCCGGAAGTGTGGTTCCTCGGTGTTGTAATTTGATCGCGTTGTTCGTGCGTTCTCCATACCTAAGACACGATAACCAGACATCCCGAGTACAAATGAACAAAAAGCAACACAACCAAGAGCAAGCAAGCAACTAGCAAGTAACAAATGTTCACGTGGTTTATCGCGTTCTTTTGGCCGTGAGGGCGGCTAACAGGCTAGCAAAACAAGTGTGAAATGCAAGCACGAAAACCACGTAACCAAAAGAATGAAGTCTTAATTTCTTGCGTAAAGAACGCGTTAAAAACAAGACAATAAACCACGCGAGACACTAGACGGTGGAGAGATTGAGAAGATGAGCCTAGCCGTTGGTGGGAGAAGGTTGCCTTATTTTGGCTTTACTTCTCTGTTTTTTTTTTTTTTAACGGTCGCGTTCTTGTTTGAAAAGGCGACTTCAACTTTTTTTTTTTTTTGAATTCAAATCGAAGATCTTATAGTTGTTGAAGATCCGATCTGAAATAAGTGAAAAGGAAAATAACGGCTAAGTAACTAGTAGAAAGAAATACGTTTTTGATGTCGTGTTAGGAGAAAGAGAGATTGATGTAGATTTTTTTTTTGGTCAACGCGTTGAATATGTCAATTATTCACCGCGTTGTTTTTGCAATCAATTAAGAAAATCAAACAGATAATTATGAAAATTTTCAAAACAAGCAGAACACACAAGTTTGCAGGGGATAGTGATTCGGCCAAGATTGCTCTTGTAGAAACCGAAGGTGGGGTAAAAGAAAAAAAAATTGGTGTTTTTTTTTTATGATGGCGGTGGTGGAAGCAAGTATGGTGGATGAGAAAAAAAATAAATTCGTGAACAAAAGTACTTGAGAGCGACTTACAAGATCAAGGCTCTGATACCAGTTGATGCGTTCCTCCTTGGGACGAAAGGATCTCGATCTTGTAATGGGATTCGCGTGGCCTTAGGTGAATGGAATGAGGGTGGAACGCGGCGTTCTGGGTTAAGAACGCGTTGAAATGGAGAGTGGCAGCGGATGATATGGGACTCGAAAGAGATCGAGTTAGACGTAGCGTTGTCAGCGGGTGGATAGGGTTCGAATGAATCGAACAAGGCAGTAGCGTCTGCAGCGGAGGATATACTCGAAGTGACGAGTTGGGTGCCGTAGCATCGGCGCGGAGGATATACTCGATGGAATCGAGTTGGGTGTCGTAGCGTCGACAGCGGAGGAAGGAGTTGAGAAGATAGACTTGCTTGATGAACAAGCGGTGAAGGAGATGAGACGTAGACGGTGACGTTTCGGATTCAAAGGGGAGGAGACAAATGCTCAAACTCTTGCTCTGAATTTAGATTAAAACGTGACATTTACAATGGGCAAGGTGCCCTATTTATACAAGGCTAACCAGGGTCTTAATGACCCAAATCTATGAATTAAATGCAGAATTGAAGGTTAAAGATTACATTAAATACAGAGGATCACGATCCAATTCAAAATGGATCTTGTAATTAATGCTCATCAATGCTGAAGATCTCAGTCGATTCAAATAGAACGCGTTTGCCAGATTGTTGAGTGGATCTTCTGGTTGAACGCGTTGTTAATGATGACGAGCGTCTCGACTGAAGAACGCGAAGAACGCGTTCAAAGGAGATGGCCAAGTTTCTGATGAAGAACGCGATCTCAAGCTTGGATGAAGGAAGTTGGATGAGATCGCGATCTCTGAGCCAAAAGATAGAAGTATCTTGTTGATCGCGTGCTCTGAGCTTGATGCGATTCTGTCATGGAAGAATGCGGTCTTCCTAGAGGGCAGGGTCGCATCATTTCCTAGGGCTAAAGAGATAACCCTCAAACACGTTCAAAGTGATGAACGAAAGGATCAAAGAGATGATCACAAACACCGAAGAGACGATGAACAATTGCTCGAAGCGACGAGCTACGATAGACGATCCGTGGGAACGAAGAGTTGACGTTGGAACTCAAGGGAAGGAGCGTACTCAACTTTACTACTCAAATTCAACGTAAAATTTACAAACTAGGGTTTCTGGGTTTAAATAGCGACAAAAAGAAATAATAAAAAATATAATAATAAAAAATATAACGACGAAATTGTAGAACGCGGATGCGGTCAGGAACTCGGTCGAGTTCTTGGCCGAGTTCCGATCTGGGCCCAGAACTCGGTCCAGAACTCGGTCGAGTTATGGGTCGAGTTCTTGTCTGGAGCCATAACTCGGTCCAGAACTTGGTCGAGTTCTGGGTCGAGTTCTTGGCTGCTTTGCTCTGCTTCCGCGATCTCGTCGTCTTCGTCTTCGTCCTTTTCGTCCTTCGCCGTCATCGAGGGGGTCATGGAGCTATCAACTAGGAGCAGACGTTTGCTCGAGCCTAACATTGTGGCCGCAATTGAAGAAGCATGAAGGGTGTGCATGCGCAACATCATTAATTTGATTGCAGTCTCTGAAATTGAATTGGGGTAAGGGATGCTTTCCCATAAAAAAATATGCCCTTTTTGGTAGTTCTACTTTGTTTTTTTTTCAACTTCATTTTACCGAACACTCAAATAACGACTACAGAATACCGGGTGTATTGTATCAACTAATATTTGTTGCAAAAGAGCCAAAAACATATCAATAGGTCTAATGAAATTGTTTCCGTATGGTTGCATTAGAGGCCATAGCAATAAACCGATGTCAACAAAAGGTTAATCTATTGTAACAACGTGTTGAAAAATATGAAACCGTTACATTAGACACAACAACCATTACCATAAGGCTATAAGGTCACACAATAGAAGGTTACCTTACATAGCTACTGTAACACATGTGACATTTAATGCAATGCAATGTTTATAACTTGAACGTTTATAGTCCCGGCTAAAAGGCATTCAATTTTTTTAAATGGGTCCATTCTTCATAAGAACCACTTCCACGACTTGTTAGCAAATAAGTATTACAAGAAAATAGAAAAATACATTGCAACCTCTTCAATTCAAACAACTTTCAACACAAACAAAATCCATCATGAACATACAATAGTATATATATTATAACTATGTATCAAGGTAAATTTAAACACGTATTTCTAGTACAAAATTATTCTTCATATGCATTGTAATTCCTACATTTGACATATGATCCATTATTGATTGCATCCTCTTGTAAGACACTATAAACACCCTGCAACAAACAAATATATTTCAAGATCAAGACAAAGATACATGTACATGATATAAGTTTTATATCATCTAGTATGAATGATTTAACAGGTGTTCATTGAATATGATCGTATATATAAGTGTAATGCCCCAAAATTTACCACTAATGGGGGTTACAGCGTCAGGAATTTCTTGTAGAAATTCCCTCAGGCTATTTAAGAGAATTGACTCAACCTGTGAAAATTCTAAACCCAAACAAGTACAGATCCTTGATATAAACCCAAATCAACAAAGGATTTCCTTAATCATTCAATATACACATGGGTCGGCATACACAGAAGCAACCACAACCCATCAGATAAAATTTATTCAATACAAGTTTACCATAAATGCAAAAGAACCTGAAACCTAAACCAACCCCATCCTAGATTCGCATCATGTCGCTTGACCCCCTCCATACTCCTGTTGCGCTACCTAATATCTTGGTCCTGCAAATTATAAGCGAATTGATTATGTACTGTAGTATAAATAAAGGAATCACACATATGCAGATACCACAACATCCTATAGATGAAGGTTATAATTAACTACACCTTCATAATTGATAACCCAGATACCACAATACTGTATAACCTAATATTATAATTGGATACATATGCATGATCAAATCACCCAGATACCATAATACGCATCCAACTGAGCATATAATTTCAAACACAGATCTCATTATAGTAATTTCAATAAATATCTAACTAAACCACATATCAAATTACAGATTGCATAACAGTAATTCTCCTAAGTATCCAACTGGACCACATACTATATTATGGATTACATCACAGTAATTCCCCTAAATATCTTACTGAACCACAAATCTATACATTATAGATCATATCACAATAATTCCTATAAATATCCTACTGAACCACAGATCTATACATTATAGATCATATCATAATAATTCCTATAAATATCCTACTGAACCACAAATCATTACTGATTTCATAACAGTAAACCTAATAAACATTCAATTGAACTACAGATCATCAGGATTACAATCCATTATTCAAAACCTATAGTCGGGTATACTTTTCTTTTTAAAGAAAACTCAGTGTAAAATAAACAATTACGAAAACATTCGAAAAACATTTACAAAAACGTTCGAAAACATGCCCAAGCACTTTTGGACACGAAGGTACCTTCTCACCCACACAGTGGGTACGCCCTTTACCCGCGGGAAGCCAACGACATCGTTAGCTAGGCGACCCGGCTCTTCCCAACACAGGTAAAACACCTCCCATGACCTACTCAGTCCGGACACCGGAAAGAGTAACACGAGATAATTCATTAAAAATCATTCTCAAATCAAGCGGAACTCGGAACATCCTTATCCGCAAAAGCATAAAAATCATTTCAACATTAGGCGGGGCTCGGAACATCCTTACCCGCAAAAATCATAAGTCATAAACGCATAAAAGTATAAAAATAAAAAACGCATCATTACATGGATCAATCCCAATGATTTACAACAACTCATCACACAGCTTGCACACGCATAATATCAACACATAATAACCAACTATACCTCAATTCATGGCAGGAACGACCATATCACACGCTCATGGACCAAATAAACTCCAACAAGTACATATATCATATACCTTCTAACATGAATTCTATTATTTAAAATACGAAGACGTTTACCAACACCACCTCACATTACTCCAAGATCAACCATATCCCAATTTAATACCATGAACGACCCTATCACATACTCTAAGACAAACTCCAACAAGTACATACATCAACAACATTCTTAATATGGAATCCATGTCTAGCACACTAATACAATTACTAACACCACATTACGTCAATACGGAACCAACTACTACGATTCAAACTAAGCTTATACTACCACATTAATTCATAAACATGAGTGTTCATATCATATATTCATCAACGAAATAACCCCAACATATAGACATATCAAGAACCACATAATATAGATTTCTTATCTAACGTACGAAATACAATTACCACCCAACATATATGTATATTCCTATTTATGGTATTCATGCACAATCTAATAATCTGAACTTATACTAAGTACGTAAACATTCACTGATAACTTG
This sequence comes from Rheum nobile, assembly GCA_027886185.1. NCBI lineage: Eukaryota > Viridiplantae > Streptophyta > Magnoliopsida > Caryophyllales > Polygonaceae > Rheum > Rheum nobile. Next base: position 246,566 of record WOAB01000660.1, read on the forward strand.
CCTTAGATAAGTTCCACGTTAAACCATTTCGCGGTATAATTATTTCTGTGGCCCGACATCCCGCGACTCGCGTAGTTGCTGCGAATTCTCGAATCTGTATTACAACGCAAATTTGTACAAAACTTTTGATGTACATATCCAAATTAAGATCCGTCAAGTTCCTCATACTCATAAGGAAATTCCTCATTTTATAATCCCAGCCACCAATTTCCAGTATTTACGAAAAGTGCCCAGAATTTTCCAAAAGTGTACAAATATACCCAAATTACAAGCTTTCCCTTTTAATTCTTAAATCCAATCTTTTTAGGCTATCTTACAACATCAATTACCTCTAATTAATCATCATATACACCCTAAATACCTCTTTTAAACAAAGGCTTCCCAAATCATGGAATTACATTTAAGAACTCTAAGGAAAAATCTTACCTTACAAGGCTTAATCAAGGATGGATGCCAAAAGATCTTGAAGTAGATGGAACTCCTTGGTAGCATGACCCATGGAAGACATGAAGGGAAGGAGGATGGTAGAAGGTGATGGCCATGAAGATGGATGGTCGTGTAGTAGAGGTGGGAGAAGGTGGCCGTGAGAGTGGTTGTCATGGGTGGCCGTGAAGGTGGCCTTGGGTGGTGGCCGGAAGAGGTGGTGATGGTCCATAGAAGGGCTGCCATGGTGGTGCGTCCAAAGGAAGGGAGAGGTAGCCAAGGAAGGACATAAAAAAGAGGAGGATGGCCGGTCAACAAAACCCCCCCAAGAGAAAGAAAGTAGGAAGATATTTATATATTACATTCTATTATATAAAGCTAGAAGAAGTTTCTAGTTAATTGGAGATAAGCATGATATTTATATGATAAACATGGAAATTTCTAGAAAAATAATTAGGGAAGAATTAGGAGATAAATATGGGTTTAGGAAGAATTTTCTAGAATTGTAGGAAATTAACATGAAAATAGAAAGATAAGTATAAATAGTAATAGATAAGGATTATAACTAATTTTGTCTTTTTTATTTTATTTTATAGAATACCTTAAACTGTAATATATATGTATATATATAGAATTGGAATACCCTATTAGTTACCAAAATAATTTCTATCATTGATACAGGTTCCGTATCCGTATCGCTCCTCAACATTCATATTACAACTAACGAGTTTGGATCATATGCGGAGCACTCTTCCCGTGCGGACGTGCGGAGCATGCACTTTTGGGTCTTATTTATGCACTTTAACGTCTTATTTGTGCACTTTTTCAAAAAAAAAAAAAATCAAATCAAATTTTTTTCCAAGCATTTTTCAAATTTTTTGCAAAAGTGCACAAATAAGGCCCAAAAGTGCACAAATAAGACCCTATAGTGCATGTCCGCACGTCCGCACGGGAAGAGTGCTCCGCACCGGAACCACACTCTACAACTAACAGTAGAAAAATATGCTAGAATTTCTAACCCAAATTTTCGAGTCATAAAATCAATTCATAATTATAATAAACATAAAATATATGGACTCCTCAAGAAATAATCAAGATGACAAAATCCTGTACGATCCCAAATTCGTTTTCTAAAAACCTCAAGTATTACATTCTACCCCCCTTAAAAAAAAGTTTCGTCCTTGAAACTGGATTTCCAGCAATTCACAATAGTAAACCAGTATGTTCTTCTACTTCCCAATAGTCAACTATACCTCAAGTATACAATCCTCGAATCTTTAATTATCGTTCTATCATAAATGTCATTTCGTTCCTGAACTTCATCGTAGATTATCCTCAAAATTACAAACCCTCAAAACATGAATCCTTAAAATAACTTGTCCATTAATGCTATATCTTCCTCAAATATATATAATCTCCAATTCCTTAATGGCCACTATAGTGTTGAGCAAGATTTCTTTCTCCACATTCATGATTCCTACTACTATCACATTTTCCAATTCCTAACTTGATACCCTCATAAATTATCCTCGAAATAATAATATTCCTCCATCAAATTTGTAAGCTTGTACTATTTCAAATATATATGCTCCCTTATGCCCAGACATGGACAATTATGCTTATCTTCCTCGAAGTCGTGACTCACAATCATTGATAAGGTCACTCCTAATACTCACATCCTCCTAGCGCAAGATCTATTCACCCAAAAATCGTTTTCATATGTATAAAATGATACTAAGGTGACTCCCAGAATAACCATTGAGCAATATGACAAAATGGCTCATTGTCTTATCAAATATAACAATCATGCGGGCACTTAAAGGTACACCTCTACATACATATAAATCGAAAAATGTGCAAATAAAATCGTATACCTGTAAAAGTCCTATGACTAAAAAAATAGTTAATGAAGGTAATATATATGTACATGGAAGTCTTAAACATGCATTTATATAGATCTTCATGACACGAGAACTCAAAGGGATATTACGAAAACTCAAAGGAATCGGAAATGTGCAGAGCAGATCAAGTAGCAATCCATCCTTGATGTAATTATAGATAAACTACTCCCAAGAGTTCTAAAATGTAACCAATTTCACAACCAACGCATCTCGTATTGTATCTTATAAATGGTTAAGACAGTGTAATCCTATAAACCTCAATATTACGAATTCTTAAAGGAATATCCTCATACTTTACTATTTCTCCAAGAAACCATAAGTAACCAAGGTCTTATACAAGTACCTCAAGATCCACCAATCATTCGAGTGCAGAAACCCAATAATCCTCAATTTATAGTTCCTGATTATAACTCTCCCGTACTACAACTTCCAGTACATAGCCTTATGCTCAACCTTTTAGAATACATATTCAATCAGACAAGATCAAACATTACTATGAGAGGAATCCAACTTAAGTAATTAAGCAGCAGGCATGGAAATGGAGATGCGACGCATGATGCTGATTCTACCCATTCCCACGGGAATTAGGAACCTAGGCTATGATACCAATTCTGTAACGCCCCAAAATTTACCACTAATGGGGGTTACAGCGCCAGGAATTTCTTGCAGAAATTCCCTCAGGCTATTTAAGAGAATGGACTCAACTTGTGAAAATTCTAAACCCAAACAAGTACAGATCCTTGATATAAACCCAAATCAACAGAGGATTTCTTTAATCATTCAATATACACATGGGTCGACATACACAGACACAACCACGACCCATCAGATAGAATTTATTCAATACAAGTTTACCATAAATGCAAAAGAACTTGAAACCTAAACCAACCCATCCTAGATTCGCATCATGTTGCCTGACCCCCTCCATACTCCTGCTGCGCTACCTAATATCCTGGTCCTGCAACATAATCGGTCCCCCACGAGGGGTTAGTCTACAACCAGACTAAGCAAGTTATAAGCGAATTGATTACGTATTGTAGTATAAATAAATGAATCACACATATGCAGATACCACAACATCCTATAGCCTAAGGTTATAAATAACTACACCTTCATAATTGATAACCCAGATACCACAATACTGTATAACCTAATATTATAATTGGATACATATGCATGATCAAATCACCCAGATATCATAATACGCATCCAACTGAGCATATATTTTCAATCACAGATCTCATTATAGTAATTTCATTAAATATCTAACTAAACCACATATCACATTACAGATTACATAACAATAATTCTCCTAAGTATCCAACTGGACCAAATACTATATTATGGATTACATCATAGTAATTCGCCTAAATATCTTACTGAACCACAAATCATTACATTATAGATCATATCACAATAATTCCTATAAATATCCTACTGAACCACAAATCATTACTGATCTCATAACAGTAAACCTAATAAACATTCAATTGAACTACAGATCATCGAGATTACAATCCATTATTCAAAACCTATACCCGGGTATACTTTTCTTTTTAAAGAAAACTCAGTGTAAAATAAACAATTACGAAAACATTTACGAAAACGTTCGAAAACATGCCCAATCACTTTTGGACACAAAGGTACCTTCTAACCCACATAGTGGGTACGCCCTTTACCCGCGGGAAGCCAACGACATCGTTAGCTAGGCGACCCGGCTCTTCCCAACACAGGTAAAACACCTCCCATGACCTACTCAGTCCGGACACCGAAAAGAGTAACACGGGATGATTCATTAAAAATCATTCTCAAATCAAGCGGAACTCGGAACATCCTTATCCGCAAAAGCATAAAAATCATTTCCACATTAGGCGGGGCTCGGAACATCCTTACCCGCAAAAATCATAAGTCATAAACGCATAAAAGTATAAAAATAAAAAAACGCATCATTACATGGATCAATCCCAATGATTCACAACAACTCATCACACAGCTTGCACACGCACAATATCAACACAGCATAACCAATTATACCTCAATTCATGGCAGGAATGACCATATCATACGCTCATGGACTAGATAAACTCCAACAAGTACATATATCATATACCTTCTAACATGAATTCTATTATTTAAAATACGAAGACGTTTACCAACACAACCTCACATTACTCCAAGATCAACCATATCCCAATTTAATACCATGAACGAGCTTATCACATACTCTATGACAAACTCCAACAAGTACATACATCAACAACATTCTTAATATGGAATCCATGTCTAGCACACTGATACAATTACTAACACCACATTACGTCAATACGGAACAAACTACTATGATTCATACTAAGCTCATACTACCACATTAATTCATAAACATGAGTGTTCATATCATATATTCATCAACGAAATAACCCCAACATATAGACATATCAAGAACCACGTAATATGGATTTCTTATCTAACCTACGAAATACAATTACCACCCAACATTTATGTATATTCCTATTTCTGATATTCATGCACAATCTGATAACCTGAACTTATACTAAGTACGTAAACATTCACTGATAACTTGCCTTAGAGAAGTTCCACGTTAAACCATTTTTGTGGTAAAATTATTTGTGTGGCCCGACATCCCGCGACTCGCATAGTTGCTGCGAATTTTCGAATCTGTATTACAACGCAAATTTGTACATAACTTTTGATATACATATCCAAATTAAGATCCGTCAAGTTCCTCATACTCGTAAGGAAATTCCTCATTTTATAATCTCAGCCACCAATTTCCAGTATTTACGAAAAGTGCCCAGAATTTTACGGAAGTGTACAAATATACCCAAATTACAAGCTTTCTCTTTTAATTCTTAAATCCAATCTTTCTAGGCTATCTTACAACATCAATTACCTCTAATTAATCATCATATACACCCTAAATACCTCTTTTAAACAAAGGCTTCCCAAATCATGGAATTACATTTAAGAACTCTAAGGAAAAATCTTACCTTACAAGGCTTAATCAAGGATGGATGCCAAAAGATCTTGAAGTAGATGGAACTCCTTGGTAGCATGACCCATGGAAGACATGAAGGGAAGGAGGATGGTAGAAGGTGATGGCCATGAAGATGGATGGCCGTGTAGTAGAGGTGGGAGAAGGTGGCCGTGAGAGTGGTTGCCATGGGTGGCCGTGAAGGTGGCCTTGGGTGGTGGCCGGAAGAGGTGGTGATGGTCCATGGAAGGGCTGCCATGGTGGTGCGTCCAAAGGAAGGGAGAGGTAGCCAAGGAAGGACATAAAAAAGAGGAGGATGGCCGGTCAACAAAACCCCCCAAAAGAAAGAAAGTAGGAAGATATTTATATATTACATTATATTATATAAAGCTAGAAGAAGTTTCTAGTTAATTAGAGATAAGCATGATATGTAATACTTTGAGGGTTTTAGAAGATGAATTTGGGATTATTTAGGATTTTGACGTCTTAATTAATTTTGGAGGAGTTGATACATTTTATGTTTATTATAATTATAATGGATTTCATAACTTGGAAAATTTGGGTTTTTGCCGCTTTGTGGAATAGTGGTATAAGATCGTCTCGGGTGCTAAGTTCCGTTTAGGATTATTTCTTATATATCGATGGGTACATATAAATAGGCTTTGATATTTTTGAAATATTATCCCGAGGTACTTGTTAATATATTAATTTGGGATAGAAATTCTAAGATATTTTTCTACTACTAGTTATAGTATGAATGTTGACAAGTATTAAGGATACGGAATCTGTATCAATAGTACAAATTATTTCTGGGTAACCAATGGGGTATTCCAATTTGATATATATACATGTATATTACAGTTTAAGGTATTTTATAACATAAAAAGATAAAATTAATCCTAATCTTTATTTATTAATCTTTATACTTATATATCTATTTCCATGTTAATTTCCTACAAGTCTAGAAATTTCTCCCTAAATCCATATTTATCTCCTAATTATTTTCATAATTATCTTTCCATTTCTAGAAGCTTCCATGCTGAGCTTATCATATAAGCTACATGCTTATGCTTATCCATAATTAGCTAGAAACTTCTTCTAGCCTATATAAATATCTTCATACTCCCTTCTTTTTGGTTTGGTTTGACCGGCCACCATGGCCACCTATCCCTCCTTCACGGCCACACCCCATGGCCATCACCTCCATCTCCTCCCATCACCACCTCTTCCGGCCACCACCCAAGGCCACCTTCACGGCCACCTCTCCTCCTCCTACTAAGCTCATGGCCACCACCATCCTCTCCCACAATGGCTATGGTCCTCCTTCCTCCATCTCTCATGGCCACCATCTTCCTCCTTCATGTTCATCCAAGGAGCTCCCATCTACTTCAAGATCATTGTGCATCCATCCTTGTTACTTGTAAGGTATGAATCTTCCTTAGGGTTCTTGAATATAAGTTCCATGAATTGGGTGTTCTTAAGTAAAAGAGGTATTTAGGGTACAATTGATGAATAATAAGAGGTTAATGATGTTGTAAGATAGCCTAGGAAGATTGGATTTAAGGATTAAAAAGGGAAAGTTTGGAAATTGGGTATATTTGTACACTTCTGGAAATTCTGGGCTCATTTCGAAAATACTGGAAATTGGTGGCTGATATTATAAAATGAGTAATTCCCTTACGAGTATGAGGAACTTTACAGATCTTGATTTGGATATGTATATCAAAAGTTATGTACAAACAGCGTTGTAATGCAGATTCGGGAACTCGCTGCAACTTCGTGAATTGGCGGGATGTCGGTCCGTATAAATGATTATTCCGCGAAATTGTTTGACGAGGAACTCCTCTAAGGCAAGTTATTTGCGAATGTTTATGTGCCTAGCACAAATTCAGGTTATCGTATTATGCATGGATACCGTAAATATAATTACAGGTGAATGTTGAGTGGTAATTGGTTTTCGTAGGCTAGATGAGAACTCCATGATATGCATGTATACTTGATATATCTATATGTGGAGTTTATCTCATGGATGAGTATAGGTTATGATCATTCGTATTTTAGATATAGATTTTCATGTAAGATGTATATGATATATGTACTTGTTGGAGTTTATCTTAGAGTATGTGATGTGGTAGTCCATGGTATTGAATTGGGATATGATTGATCGTACTTATAATTGCATATTATAGTTGATAATGTGTACGGGAAAGTTGTGTTATGGACTTATGGTGTTGATATTGCATGTGGGCAAGATGTATGGTGGTTTGATGTAGGCCCTTGTGATTGATTAAAATGATGATGAGCTATTGTGAATCATCGGGATTGACTCATGTAATGATGCGGTTTTGATAAAAAAAAATTATATATACCTTTATGCGTTTTTGATTTTATATCTTTGCGGGTAAGGATATTCCGAGCCCACTTGATTTTAAGATGGTTTTTAACTAGATACATCTCGTGTTGCTCTTTTCGGTGTCCGGGTTGAGTAGGTCATGGAAGGTGCTTTACCTGTATTGGGAAGGGTCGGGTCCTTTGGATAACGATCCAGTTCCCTACCCGCGGGTAAAGGTATATATCCACAGTGTTTATCCATCCCTTGTTACCCCCGGAGTCCGGATTGGGTATGCCAAGGGGGAAACTTTACCTGTATTGGGGAGGGCGGATCACCTAGCTAACGATGCCGTTTCCGACCCGCGAATAAAGGTATAGGTAAGAAGGTACCTTCGTGTCCAAAAGTTCTTGGTCAGGTTTTCGAATGTTTTTGTAAATGATTTTTGAACATTTTTGTAAATGTTTTCAAATGGTTTCGTAAATGGTTGTTTTTCATCAAATTTCCTTAAAAGAAAGTTATACCCGGGTATAGGTTTTGAATAATGGATTGTAATCTCGATGATCCATGATTCAGTAAGATACTTAGGAGAATTACGGTGATGGGATCTGTAATTAAATATGGGAATTGGATATTTATAGGATCTTCTGTGACATAATATGTATTGTAATATGTGATTCAGTTGGGTACTTAATGTGATAGGATGAATTGTGGTTCAATTGGATTTTTATTGGAATGACTGTAATGTGATCTGTAATGTAATATAAATATGACGTGAATATTGAGTATTTATGAGAATTAAGGTGTTAGGATCTGAAATATGATATGAGGTTCAATTGGATATTTATAGGAATTATTATGATATGATTTGTAATGTGATATGTGGATAAGTTGGATGTTTATGGGAATTATCGTGATGTGTTTTACAATGTACTATGTGGATCAGTTAAGTATTTATGGGAATTTTTGCGATGTGATCTATAATGTAGTGTGTGGTTCAGTTAGGTATTTATGGGACTTACTATGATATGTGGTCTAGTTAGGTACTTATTGGATTACTATGATGTAATATGGGGTATAGTTGGGTACTTATGGGAATCTGTGTGATGTGATTTATAATGTAGGATGTGGCCCAGTGGGATATTTTGGGAATTACTGTGTTGTGGTCTATAGTGTAATTGGGTGTTTATTGAAATTATTGTGATAAGATTTGTGATGGAAATCTATGCTCAGATGGATACGTATTATAGAATCTGGGTTATTTGCTCTTGCATATGCAGTCAATTATAATATTAGGTTGTACGGTATTGTGATATTCGGGTTAACTGTTCATGAAGGTTTAGTCATTTATAGCATTGCACTAGTGGAAAAAATCCTTATAGAGGCGGGCCTTTGGACACTTATTGAGGCGAACACCGTTCGCTTCAACTAAGGGGACTGCAACAAGTAGAGGCACTTTTTGAGGCGGGCATTTTACGCCTCTAAAAGGACCTTATTGAGGCGGGCCTTCTAAGCCCGCCTCAACAAGTCCCTCACTTTGGCGCCAAAATGAGGGACTTGTTGAGACGGGCTTAGGAGGCCCGCCTCAATAAGTAAACACTTGTTGAGGCGGGCCTCTATAGGCCCGCCTCAACAAGTCCCTCATTTTGGCGGGAGTATATACTTATAGAGGCGGGCGTATACAAGCCCGCCTCAACAACTAGACGCTGAAGATCAAGAACAACATCTATTTCAGAATAGGTTCCTGATTTTATTCACAGAATAATATACAACAAACAACAGATTTTATCAGAGTACAGTCAGGTTCTCAACAACAGTTTACATGACAAGTAAAAACAAGTTCAATCCGATAATAAATACTTCGATGTAAAATACTGTGCCCATTGCTCACGAACAACATCCATTTCTTCATAAGTATACGATGTCTTCCTCTTAGGATATAGCTTCATAAAAAACACAGAAATTATTGACAAAAAATACAAATACTATCAATATATAGTTAGTTAAGTTACATACCTTATCTAGTCGGTCATTAGAGTCATAGAGTCCCGTGACTATATCTAACATGAACTTCATGATATAATAGCCACACTGGGTTCCGCCGCTTTGTTGAGCGCACTAATTACACAACATAAGGGGGCTGTCTTAGATACAAGGCCTTTGATTATAAATAAACAAACCTAAAGCGTATAAAATGCTATATGTACCTCTATATTGCAGACTCTCAACGTCTTACGTTTTCCTATTAATTTCTCGCACTTTCCACCTTGATACTTATACACTTGAAATGCCCTAGAAAATCAACATAATACACTCATGAAACTGATATTGTTAATATTCCAAAAAAAACTAATTCGTAAGCAAAATAACTTACAAATTCATGATTCCAGATGCATCAGTCGTTCTGTTGTCTTGACCTTTTAGAGAATCGAAAAGATAGACTTGTGCTCTAAATAGGTCTATCACGTACATAATCCAATGATTGCTGCATCATTTAAAAGTAAATTGATAAATATTAATGATTGCTTAAAATACTAATTATATATGAAACTTATTGAAAATACTTACTCTTGATTATATGGGAGCAAAAACAATTTGGCACTGTTAGAATCTTTAATCGTATTCTTAACAGTTTCAGCATTGAACACACGTTGCAAGTAATCTGCTGGAACAGTTGCATCGGCCCTGATTCTAGTGCTTGACACTATCTCAGGACAAATGAACCCAATTCGAGAATTTTCAAATGCATATGTGTGATTGTCCAATAAATACCTGCACATTTAAAGGTATTTGATTAAACGATTATGAATGGTAATGTAAAAATGATTAAAGAAAAAACGATTAAGAATGATAGTTGACAATTAAAAGATAAAGACTGATCAAAACATTTACATCATGTAGACTTGAATCACAGAAATGTTTAAGCACGCCCCCTTAAGGAACTCTTTTACATCGGATGCAGTGACGTATGTTTCTTGATCTCTCACATAATTCCAAACCGAGGCATCCAATGGGATGGGAGTACTATCATATATACCACCCGGCGCCGAAGACATAATAAAATGCAAGTATTTGCATGACTGGCCATGACCTCGAATTTCTTCGTTTTCTGCTTCCTTCCTTTTGGCGGCTGATTCTTCCGTTTTACAATCACAGCTACCAACCACCTCTTTGTTGGACTGAGACTTAAGAGTTATTTGGACATGAAATTTCCAAAAAATAATAATGAAGTAACATTTGTATTATTGAGCACAAAGGTCTTACCTTTGTATTTTTGGCGCTGTCATCCACCTTTTTAGAGAGAAATGACTTGGACTTCTTTGTTGGGCGTGGAGTATAGTCCTATATATAGAATTATAGATGAGCAAGAGTGAGTAATGTGGTGTACATTATTATTGAGCACAAAGGTCTTACCTCATTGTCTTCGAAAATCACTAAGCGGATCGGCCATTGCACGAAACTACCCTGAGCACCGCCTAAGTTAGTGAAACCATCACCCGTAGGTACCGGAAGAATATCATCATTATGTCCATCATAAACAAAATCAACTTGGACTTTGTAGTGATCAGGCTTCATCGGTGTAAAGTGTTGGGACGATGCACCGTTTGAGGGTTGTACCATACCATCCGCTACGAGCACTTTGTTACCAGAATCTTTATCCTCAAGGGCAAGATGGCATGGAGTCCTTTCCTACATATAAAGTAAAATGAAAAATGCAATACTAAGGTTGCGGCATGGAATTTTAAAACAATTTAAAGATTCAATCTACGTCTGTAGATTGTATTTCCTTGTACCTTAGTAATCACATATATAGTCAACCTGGTTTAGCAGCCATCGAACCATACATAGTTTCTATCAGTAAAAAAATTAAGAAAAATCATGTAAGCCATTGAAACAAAGGTGAAGTTCACAACGGAAACAGAAGCAAGCAATCGAATCAGCAATTATAAACCAATAAGAAGCTCAACAACTTCTGAATTTATCAGCAACTTACTAGCAAAGCCAAGACAGAAAATTCTATCAAGCACATCTCGAAACTGAGAGAAGCTTGTGAATCACAAAATCAAGCCTAGTAATAAATTAGAACTCAGATCCACCAAAATTCATAACGAGAAATCTACATTCAAAGATTATCAGGGTTCGAAAAAACTCTGCTCCCGGGGACTCTAAATTCAGGCATCCAAGCATAAATATGAAGTGCGGAAGCAGAGAAATTAAATACCTACAAAAATCCAAGCTGCAGATTTGACTTTCACATGAGCAGTTAACACAGTATAAATTTTCTACTTTATATACTAGTACTTTAACCTAGTACAAAAGCTGTGCAAGGACTAAAACATTTAAACACAAAACACACAAATTTGAAATTCATGATTAATGTAACAGAAGGCACGAGCTTTCAATAGGCAGAAAAAGACGAAGAAGTAGTATATAATTAATATTGATGAAGTTGAGGTCGACGATAATACGAGCAAATTAAAGTGTAGAGTTTAGCGGAATTGGAGAAGTAAAATAGGGTGTCAGATGAGCTTACCAGCGGAATCGGGTGAGGTTGAGGATGGCGTTTTGGTGAAACCTCGAGTGCGTTGTTGATACTTGTTGAAGGGAGTATTAGAGGGAGCTCGGCAAAGGGAGATGAAGTCGGAGCTCGGGAAGACGGAGCTCAGCGAAGACGGATACGAAGAGGAGATGAAGGCGCGCGCAACTATTTTTTTTTTAATTAGGGTTGAGCTTATAGAGGCGGGCCTAACACGCCCGCCTCTATAAGTATTGGTATAATAGAGGCGGGCCTTACATGCCCGCCTCTATTGGACATACTTATTGAGGCGGGCTTTAAGAGGCCCTCCTCAACAAGCTTTAATTGAGGCGGGCTACTTGGCCCGCCTCAATTATTTAGCATTAGAGGCGGGCCTTACCCTGGCCCGCCTCTAATACTTTAGCGGGAAATGTTTTTTCGGATATTTGTTAAGGCGTATATTAAAATGCCCGCCTCAAAAGATGTTTTTGAGGCGTATAAATTAATTATCCGCCTCAAAAACCAAAAAAAGTGATTGCCTAAGTCGTTGTTGAGGCGTATTGAACTATGTACGCCTCTAAAAGGGAGCCTCAAAAAGTGTTTTTTCCACTAGTGTTGGGCTGTAGGATGTTGTGGTATCTGCATATGAGTGATTCCTTTATTTATGCTACGGTATGTAATCAATTCGCTTATAACTTGCTTAGTCTGATTATAGACTAACCCCTTTTATGTGGGGGACTAGTTATATTTGCAGGATCAGGATATTAGGTAGTGCAACGGAAGCATGTAGGAGATCATGCGACATGATGCGACTTTAGGTTGGGCTATGCTAGACCCTCTATTGAATAGGTTTAAATTATAGAGTCATCCTTGCTCAGGTTTTGGATTTTACAAGTTGAAATTTCTTCCCTTTTTCTTAAAAAGCCTGAGGGAATTTCTGTAGGAAATTCCTGGCGCTGTGACTCTCCACTAGTGGTAAATTTGGGGCGTTATAGGAAATTCTTGGCGCTGTGACTCCCCAATAGTGGTAAATTTGGGGCGTTACAGAAGGTGGTATCAGAGCCTATGTTCCTAATTTCTGTGGAAATGGATAGAAACAACATCATGTGTCGCATCGCCATCTTCATGCCTACTGCTTAAGTATTTAAGTTGGATTTCTCTTATAGTAATGTATGATCTTGTCAGTTTGAATCTGTATTCTAAAAGGTTGAGCATAAGGCTATGTACTTGAGGTTGTATTATAGGAGAGTTATACGGATAATCTGAGGTTATAAATTGAGGATTATTAAGTTTCCGTATTTGTATTTGAAGGATTGATGGATTTTATGGTATATGTATAAGACCTTGGGTTCTTATGGTTCTTGGAGAAATAATAAAGTATGGGAATATTCCTTTAGAAATTCATAATATTGAGGTTTATAGGATTATATTGCCCTAACAATTTATAAGATGCTATATGAGATGCGTTGGTTGTCGAATTAGTTATATTTTAAGACTTTTGGGAGTAGTTTATCTGTAGTTACATCAAGGATGGATTGCTACTTGATCTGTTGCACATTCCCGATCCCCTTGAGTTTTCATACACCCCTATGAGTTCCATGTACCTATATTACGTTCATTAACTATTTTTCGAGCCATAGGACCTATACATGTGTACGATCTCATTTGCATGTTTTTCAATTTATAAGTATGTGGAGGTTACCATTAAATTCCCATATGATTGTTATAGTTGATAAGATATTGAGCTATTTTGCTATCTTGACTAGGGGTGTTCATCCACGGACCGGACCGGATTTTCGGACCGGACCGGACCGGATTTTCGGACCGGACCGGAAATGACCGGACCGGTGAAAATACAGTCCGGTCCGGTCCATGTTTTCCCATTAATCCGGGTCCGGTCTGGTCCGGTCCAAATCCGGATTTCAACCGGTCCGGACCGGTGGACCGGATTTTTAATTTTTAATTTTTTTTAATTTATATGTTTTTTAAGAGATTTATATGTATTTTTTTATATATATATTTTTTAATTTAATAAGTTAGGAGTATATATGTTTTATAGATATTTTTTTATAGATTTTAAATAAGATTTTAAATTTTTTTTTTAAAATAAAATCCGGTCCAATCCGGTCTTAGACCGGACCGGTCTCCGGTCCACCATTTTCAAAAAATCCGATCCGATCTGGACCGGATGAACACCCCTAATCTTGACCAATGGTTACTCTAGAAGTCACCTTAGTATCATTTTATATATATGAAAACGAGTTTTGGGAAGAATAGATCTTGTGCTAAGAAGGATTGGAATATTATGAGTGACCTTATTAATAATTGTGAGTCACAACTTCGAGGAATGTAAGCATAGATGTCCATGTTTTGACAGAAGGGAGTATACATATATTTGAGATAGTGTAAACTTACAAAGTTGGTGGAGAAATATTAACACTTCGAAGATAATTTAAGACGATATCAAGTTGGGAATTGGAAAGCATGATAGTATAACGCCCCAAAATTTACCTTGGAACGCTACAGTGCTAGGAATTTCTTTTCAGAAATTCCCTCAGGCTTGTAAGATAGAAAACTAACCTCAAGGAAATTTTTCCTAAGTCTCAACAATGTAATCCTCGCTTTTACTTAACCTAACTTAGCATCATGTCGCATGTCTCTCTCTCCTCCATGCTCCTGCTGCGCTACTCTGATATCCGGGTCTACAACCATAACTGAATCCCCCAACAATGGGATTAGTCCTTGAACGGACTAAGCAAGTCATAAGCGAATCGAATACATGCAATAACATAAATAAAGGATAACATATATGCACACACCATAATATCCTATAACCCAAGGATATCTTTATCTATGCCTCAATAAATGGAACTCCTCAAAACCTCAACATCATATATTTTCATATCACGCTCAATCTTTAGACATAAACATGTCTAACCCCAGATCTCGATAAACTCATTAATATATCACTAAACCCAAGACACGTTAGCTAATACATAATACTTCTCGAACTCTATCCTACTATCCCAAGAATATAATCATCTAAACCTCGAACATCAAATTACCTAAATACCTTAACACTGTATCACCTTAATGCACACATTATCTTCCTACTAAATACTTCAATATACACCACCATTCATCTTCATAATCTTATATATAACAACCTTTGCGATAACTCTCATTATTACAATTATATATTAATTAAGTATGTTCCTCATCAAGCCTCAATCATATATCAAACTATACCTCAAATACCTAGTGGATCCAATTATCTAACTATGCCTCAAATATCATTAGGGTCAATTGCCTAGCTATACCTCAATATCAATGGATCCACATATCCGAATAAATCACATATCTCTAAGTATCACTTATCATCATTCATCAATTATAACATCATATCATCATCGCTTATACTTAACCACAAGTTTTATAGTATATAATCATTCAACCATATTAAGTACTCAAAATATCTTACTACTCATCCAATCTTCAAAATTCATATATACTTAGCTCATATAATAACCACTAGTGGAAAAAATCCTTATAGCGGCGGGCCTTTCGACACTTATTGAGGCGAACACCGTTCGCTTCAACTAAGGGGGCTGCAACAAGTAGAGACACTTTTTGAGGCGGGCATTTTACGCCTCTAAAAGGATCTTATTGTGGCGGGCCTCTGAAGCCCGCCTCAACAAGTCCCTCACTTTGGCGCCAAAATGAGGGACTTGTTGAGGCGGGCTTCGGAGGCCCGCCTCAATAAGTAAACACTTGTTGAGGCGGGCCTCTATAGGCCCGCCTCAACAAGTCGCGCTGACTCGGCCGAGAGCTCGGCCGAGTCAGCGTCTATGTACTTATAGAGGCGGACATACAAGTCCGCCTCTATAAGTCCCTTCTTTTGCTTTTCTTTTGGATGTTTTTTGGATTTATGATGCACCATACACACATTGCAGAATAGGTTCCTGATTTTATTCACAGAATAAAAACAAGTTTACATGACAAGTAAAAACAAGTTCAATCTGAGTACCGTCAGGTTCTCAACAACAGTTTACATGACAAGTAAAAGCAAGTTCAATCTGATAATAAATACTTCGATGTAAAATACTGTGCCCATTGCTCACGAACAACATCCATTTCTTCATAAGTATACGATGTCTTCCTCTTAGGATATAGCTTCATAAAAAAACACAGAAATTATTGACAAAAAACACAAATACTATCAATATATAGTTAGTTAAGTTACATACCTTGATACTCTCAACGTCTTATGTTTTCCTATTAATTTCTCGCACTTCCCACCTTGATACTCTCAACGTCTTAGGTTCTTGATTTTTTTCGCAGCGTACATATCAACGAAAAAGCATATGAGTACATGTCACAAAAAAATATCCAAGGAAGACAATTTATAATGCAATTAAATCTACTTGTCAATAAATTACCTCATCTTATTCATTTATGATTTGTAACCCATATTCCTTCCCTATGATCTGTATGGATATGATTAGTATTATTTGTATCTTCCTCCTCCGGTAATGGTTGAACAACCGTTGATAACAAGGGTGTGTCATCATACTCGTCATACTCATCTTCATCCACAACATCATCAATACCCAGAATATGTCTTTTGCCTTGGGCAACTACACGCCATCTAGGATCAACATTGTCTACCACATAAAAAATCTGCTTAGCTTGTGATGCTAGGATGAATGGCTCGTCACTATCACTTAATCGGTCAAAGTTTACCAATGTCAAACCCGGATAAATTTCATCTTGCTTCACCCCGTTAGGGTTGTTGACCCACTTGCACCGGAAAATAGGGATTGTAAAATTGTTATAATCAAGCTCCCATATTTCTTCGATAACACCATAATACGATTGTGTCGCATCAACCAATCTTTTGTCCTTAGCGCTCGCATAGACCCTAGATGATGCAACTACCTTCACTCCACTATTCTGCACCACACTCTTTTCATCTTGTCTTTTAGTGTAGAATGTGAACCCATTGATATCATACCCTTCGTAAGACCGAACACATAGTCGAGGACCTCGAGATAACCACTTGACCGTATCAGAAACGTCATGTTCTTTCCTTAGTTCCTCAACTACTTCCTTCTTAAACCAATCAACAAATGTGCGATTATGTTCCCGCATCAAAGCTTTTTCATTCAATTTAGCATTATTGTGTTGCAATTCAAGGCAATGCTTTTCTATGTAAGGATTGACCTCGGTAAGGGTGATATCGACTAAGGAACTTCCGGTACTCTAGATACACATTTTTCCTGTAATTTTTCAAGTAGGCGGGTTTCATGTCTTCTTCACATATAGGGCATGCTTGTTCTCCTTTGGTTTTGTACCCAGACAAGTTTCCATATGCCGGGAAATCATTTATGGTACAAAAAACCATAGCTCTCAAGGTAAAGTTTGAGTTGGTGTATGCATCGAACATTGGAACACCTTCATTCCATAGTAATTTCAAATCATCAACAAGTGGAGCCAGATACACATCTATGTCATTCCCAGGTTGCTTAGGCCCGGAGATGAGGAGTGATAACATGATATACTTGCGCTTCATACACAACCATGGAGGAAGATTATAAATCGCTAGAAGAACCGGCCATGTGCTATGTTGACTGCTTAGAGTGCCATACGGATTCACACCATCTGTACATAAAGCAAGTCTCAGATTCCTAACCTCCTCACCAAATTCAGAATATTTCTTATCAATATTTCTTCATTGAGGAGAATCAGCAGGATGTCTAAGGAGTCCATCTTTCTTCCTCCCTTCCGCATGCCACCTCAGACTTTTTGCTTCATTCTTTATCGAAAACAAACGCTGAAACCTAGGTATTATCGGAAGATACCACATAACCTTAGCTGATGGGCCCCTCTTAGCCGCATTTACCCCTTTACGCTTGTAACGAGATGCACCGCACTTTGGACACTCATCCAAAATTTCATATTCGTTTCTGTAAAGCATACAATCATTTGGGCAAACATCTATCTTGACGGCCTCTAAGCCTAAGGGACACATCAATTTCCTGGAATAATAAGTAGATATAGGCATCTCATTGCCTTCTGGTAAAAATTCACCTAACCATTCCAATAAGGTGTTGAAACTTCCATCAGTCCAACCAGAAGCACATTTCAAGTTGTAAAGTATTGACACACCCTCTAACTTGCTAAATTTTGTACACCCGGGATACAAGGGAGTCTCTGTAGCCTTTGATACATGTTCGAACATCTGAGGTCGTTCATTCAAGTGATCTCTCACCCCATCCATCATCCCATTTATTTCATCATCTTCTTGGTCATCATCATCATCCATCTCATTATTCTCAGCAATATCATCATCACTATCATTAGTGTCTACCCGAACATTAAACTCATTGACACTAGAACTTGGACGATCAGGTATTTTCTCACCATGCCAAAACCAAACATGGTAATCTTGTTTGAAACCACGACGAAATAAATGATCCTCAATCTCATCAATATCATCTAACCGCCTTATATTCTTACAATCACGGCATGGACAATAGATTTTTTCGGCTTTCGTACTCCGTTGGTGTGCTAAAGCACATCTAATGAACTCCTCAACCCCACTCAAGTATTGTGTCGTAGTATGGTCACCGTACATCCAAGGACGACTCATTTCTAGTAATACATGCAAAATAACATGCAAGGAAGATTAAATGCTCATTTCTAGTAACTATCCCGCCAAGGGCCTAAATAGATAATAATACGCAACCAAGCAAGAAAAAATACAAACTCAACTATCCCGCCAAGGGCCTAAATTATGAATTCTATCCCGCCAAGGGCCTAAGGAATTAGGGTAGAAATCTGAAATAATACCTGACTTGGCTTCGAGTGCGTTGAAGGGAGCTCGTTTTGGTGAAACCTCGAGTGCGTTGTTGATACTTGTTGAAGGGAGTATTAGAGGGAGCTCGGCGAAGGGAGATGAAGTCGGAGATCGGGAATTCGGAGCTCGGGAAGACGGAGCTCGGCGAAGACGGAGGAGATCGATGAAGTCGGGAAGATGGAGGAGATCGATGAAGTAGGGAAGACGGAGGAGATCGATGAAGTCGGAGCTCGGGACGAATGAATTGAAGACGAAGAGGAGGATACGAAGAGGAAAATGAAGGCGCTCGCAACTGTTTTTTTTTTAATTAGGGTTGAGCTTATAGAGGCGGGCCTAACACGCCCGCCTCTATAAGTATTACGACTCGGCCGACTAATGGTCTAATAGAGGCGGGCCTTACATGCCCGCCTCTATTGGACATACTTTTTGAGGCGGGCTTTAAAAGGCCCGCCTCAACAAGCTTTAATTGAGGCGGGCTACTTGGCCCGCCTCAATTAGTTAGCATTACATGCAGGCCTTACCCTGGCCCGCCTCTAATACTTTAGCGGGAAATATTTTTTTGGATACTTGTTGAGGCGTATGTTAATCTGCCCGCCTCCAAAGATGTTTTTGAGGCGTATAAATTAATTATCCGCCTCAAAAACCAAAAAAAGTGATTGCCTAAGTCGTTGTTGAGGCGTTTTGAACTATGTACGCCTGTAAAAGGGAGCAGCAAAAAGTGTTTTTTCCACTAGTGAACTCTCCCATCACAATGACTATTATCAATATCATACTTAACCGTAGCTCATCATTTAATCCATAATTATCATCATAAATCTGTTTGAATCATAAGTCATCGGGATAAGAGAAACTCTTACTTCAAAGGTACATAAAAATCATTTCACAAAAACAAGATATTGAAAAAATCATTTCGAGAAATCAATACCATGTGCAACCATGTATAACCTTATTAAAACACATGCATACTAAGTGCTAATTCACATGCACACACATGCACACACAGTGCTAAACCACATGCACACACAGTGCTAAACCAAATGCACACATAGTGCTAAACCACATGCACACACATATGCACACACAGTGCTAAACCACATGCACACACAGTGCTAAACCACATGCACACACATATGCACACACAGTGCTAAACCACATGCACACACAGTGCTAAACCGTGAAGGTACCTTACACACTCTTAAATCTGGGAAAGACCTCCCCCTACCAACGGTTCGGACACGGCACACTGATCAGGTGGCCGACCTCCCCTAGAAAGGTAGGCACTCTCTCGAACCCCCCCACCCGGAAAGGGGACCTATGTCGAGGAGCGGGTCATTGCCAAACCTGGCGCAAGCATCAACATATATGCCAAATCTGGTGCACAAGTCACACAACAAAACATTGCTACGCATGCGAATAAAACATATTACCATACAGGCGAAAATCATAACATTTGCCAAATAGGCGATAAAGCTCATTGCCAACAGGCGTTAAAGCACGTTGCCAAATCGGCCGTACAACACATTACTAAACAAGCGTTGAAAACACATTGCCAAACTCGCAAAACATCAACACATGGCTATACAGGCTAAAATCAAAACATACGCCAATTAGGCAAAAACGTCAACACATGGCCATACAGGCCAAAACGTCAATATAATGCCAAAACTGGCAAAAACATCAACATAGTGCCAAACTGGCAAAACTCAACAATCTTTCAAAACACATTAGAAAACAATATAGAAATCAATCCCGATGACTCATAACTCAATAACTTACACCACACATACTCATCATATATTATCACATTCATATCCATCATATCTAATCTATAACCTTGATATATTACCATAACAATTCTCAATATCTCATCAATCCTCAATATATCATATCTTATCACTAATCCCTTAACCTCAATACTTAATCATTATATATCCCCAACATATATCATAACCTATATTCATATCCTCAACATATAAACATATCACAACCTCAATATCATATCAACTCCCATATATTATTATATCAAACCTCATAAACTTCATCATATCATCAATTCCCAACACATGATGATACCATCATAATCCAAGATATATAACCAACACACACGCACATATATTCTAATTATGGTATTATTGCATATACAGATAATCATTATTTATGCAAAGCATATAAACATTCACATATGACTTGCCTGTAAGATGTATCATGACAACAATCCTTGTTGTCCCATTCATGCTTTGGCCCAGTATTCCGAAATTCCTACATTGCAGCGATTCCCTGAATCTGCATTATGATAAGCACTACTTTGTAGGGCTTAAGTAAGAGTCATTAGAGGTTTTATTGGTGTCATTCGGGTAGATTTAGACACATTCATGTACATGGTGTTTGGGGGCGGAGTTGCTGTTTTTGGAGGTGTTTGAGCGGTTTTGGAGATCATATGAGACACTGAGGAGGAGGCCACCAGTAGTAGGCGCCAAGGGAGTGCAATGAAGAGTAGAAGAACAATGTTCTGAATTCAATTGGTTCGTTCTCTCTACTCAGATGTCCAAATGGAGTGATTCCAATTCGAGGAGTTAGCTTTTGAAGTCTACTGCAATTCCTCAAAATATGAGCGCGATCCGAGTTGGGAATAAAACGTTATGGCGTTTTTACGGAAGTGTCGCAGGAGCTGAACCGAAGAACGGCGACCGCCGTACAAAGACGGCGACCGCCGTACAAAGACGGCGACCGCCGTAATTACGGCGCCCGCCGTGAACCTTACGGCGCCCGCCGCAATTGGCTTTCCACCGACCTTGGCTACGAAGTGACGACGGCGCCCGCCGTTTAATTGCAGCGCCCGCCGCGATTACGGCGCCCGCCGTGGGAGATGCGGCGACCGCCGCCGATGTTAGAAGCCCACCGAGTCCGTTTTTCTTATTTGTTTTATTTTGGATTATTTTATTACGGTTTTAATATTTCGTATTAGGTTAACTTAGCTTTATTTCCTTTAGTATTTAAGGGTTGAGAAAAGGCTTGTTTGCCAATCTTCGTTTTCCTCTTGAACCCTAATTCCCTTTTCTACGTTATGAAGAACTAAGCCTCCCTGGCTTAGTCAGACGCTGAAGCTTTCGTTTTGATTAAGTTGTGAGATTCTCGTTCCTTATCTATTGCATGGTTTTTATCTTTCTCTTGCTTAAGTTGCTTATGATTGATATTGATAATCTCTATTTGGACGCATCTAGGGTTTGTTGTTATTGATTGAGTGCTAGATCTAGATTGTTACTGGTTGAGCATATCTATTTCAGAGTAGCAACTGCATCGTACTAGTATCTGGTTGTGCTAGTCTTATGCAGAAGAGAACTGATTTACATTCTAGGATAAAAGCTGGTTGTTTTATGCTAGAATTGTATCCAACTATATTCTTATCCGTAAGGCTGCTGTTAAACTGAATCTTGATAGTTTCAGGGTTGTTTAATTAGTTAGTGCTAATAGTATCTGGTTGTGCTATTAGTTATATCTGAAAAGGAATTGGAATTTCCATTGCATGAGATTTTGAATGAGTATCTATGATCAACTTGTCATACGAATAGTGGATGTTGTTTGACTGAGTGTTTTTTCCCCATCACGGAATTAATCAACTTTTACTTTGTTTACCCTTTTGCATGCTTAGATTACTAAAAACTCACAAAACCCCCCTTTGGTTACTTTGGATTGACATATAAATTACATACTAAGATAGAATCCGCCTCCTTGTGGATTTGACCTTTACTTACCTAGGACTACGGTTTAGGGTTTGTTTGGATATTTTGCATAGTAGGAATTAGAACGACAAATTCCTGTTATCACATTACATTATAGATTCAGCCATAACTTTCGCTACATATATCGGAATCGAAATCCGTCAGATTCCAAATTCTCGTAACGAAATTCTCTAAATTATGATCCTAATCCCAACTTTCCAGAATTTACGAATAGTGCCCAGAATTTTCGAAAGTTTACTATTATACCTAATTCTTATACTTTCACTTACAACCTTTATTTTAAGCTATCTAATCTATCTTCCAACATCATTATTCTTTATATTAATCATCATTTACTTCCTAAACATTATTTTCTTAGTTAAGAATATCCTAATTATTTAACTTATATCTAAGAATACTAAGGAGGAAATCATACCTTATATTTACTCGAATTCAAGGATGGAAGCTTGTTTTTGATAGACATGGAAGCATTTTAATTTATGTGAGCCATGGAGAAGGTAAGCCATAAGGAGGAGAGGATGGCCGGTTATATATAGGATTAATATGGCCAAATAATGTTATGGTGGTGTTATGAAAGTTGGAAGGAAATTGACTTCAATTTCTTAAGGAGAAAGGGCCGGTTATTGGCTTGCCAAAATTGAAAGAAGCCTTCATGTATTTATAGGCCCAAATGGGGTTTTCTAGAAATTTAAAGATATCTCTCTAAAAAGAGGGCCTAATGTCGGTTTAACCAATTTCAAGATAATATGGGATATTTCTAGAATTTTGGCATATGAAAGATTTCAGCCAAGGAAGGTGGGCCGGCTAGGATAAAAGAATGGGCTTTTGTAGATTTTTTTTTATAGTAATTAAGTAGGATTATGTAATTAAGGTAATTTGGGCTCTAAATTGAAATGGGCCAAAACATGTAATTGGGGCCAAATTCTTTAGAGTGGCCGGCCCATATAGAGAAAATGATGAAGAGTAAATCCAAATTTATTTAAGTATAATCATAGAAATATTACCCAAAAAGCATAATTGATATCGATACGGTTTCCTTTCCCGTATCGTCTGTTTTCACTAATACTGTAACTAGTACCATAAAAATTATCTTAGACTTTATAGTCCCAAAATATATCATTTATAGATACCTCAATTCATATTTCAAAAATACTAAGGCCTATGATCCCAAAAGTGCTTACAAAGCCTAATCCCCGAAAATACGTTTTCTAAGCTTAGTTTCCGAGAAAGATATTCTATTCCTCAAAATAATAATCTTAGATTTCCCAAATCATCTCATTAATTCATAATCCTAAATATATCCACTTCCTCAAATACCAATCGAGATATCGAATTCCTAAAAGATCCCAAAAATCGTTTTCTAATAACCTTAAACAATATACCCGAGATAACCTCCAAATTTTCCAAGCTTTAATTTCCACTATCTTATGTCCTTAAAAATTGTAATATCAAATACTAAATTAAAACCAAAATATCTCGGGTATTACATTACACCCCCCTTATGAAAAGTTTTGTCCTCGAAACTTGAATCTCTGTTAATTCCCAAATAACATTCATCATGCTCACCTAATTCCCAAAAACCAACTACATCTCGATCATTCAATTCTTATATCCTCAATCATAAAATCTTAAAGTTCTAAGTCCTCAGAACATAATTTCCTATTTTCTCAAGGATTATCTATACTTCAAATATCCGATCCTAAAATCACAAGTTCCTAAATCCTCGAATCATACTTTATAATTCCCAATATTATATCATAATAACTCATCCTCGAAATGGTATATACTGCTCTATGCCCAATTATCAACAATGATACCTACAACTCACGTTAACCACCAACTCAATTTCTTATCATCCTTGACTACCATATTTCGATTGAAAGGTATGCAAATAGGGTAAAAACACACAAGGGTTCCATGGCTGAAAGAATGACTCATAAGGAAATATAAGAATGAAGCTTATGAAACTCAAGGGGATTAAAAATGAAGGTTAAAACAAGTGGCAATCCATCCTTGACATTTTTTTATTCTATTCCCCAGAACTTTGGAATTTATATCTAATTCCTCAAGATGTCTCATATCATGTCCTATAAACCTCAAGAATTATTATCATACGAAGTCTAAGAACCCAAAGTTTCACACCATCATCCTAAGATCCACCAATCACTCACATATAGAAACCTAATAACCCAAGATCTTATGCAACCACCTAAGATTCTTCAATTATCCAATACAGACACCTAGTAACCTCCATCTTTATTATAGTCGTAACTTTCTTAACTTTCTACATCCAAATATTCACACTCATATACTTACTCACTCAATCCTAGTGTAGCAGGCATGGAGACGACGATGCGACACATGATGCTGATTCTACTCAATCTCACAGAAATCCCGAACCTTCGCTCTGATACCACCTTCTGTAACGCCCCAAAATTTACCTTGGAACGCTACAGCGCCAGAAATTTCTTTTCAGAAATTCCCTCAGGCTTGTAAGATAGAAAACTAACCTCAAGGAAATTTTTCCTAAGTCTCAACAATGTAATCCTCGCTTTTACTTAACCTAACTTAGCATCATGTCGCATGTCTCTCTCTCCTCCATGCTCCTGCTGCGCTACTCTGATATCCGGGCCTGTAACCATAACTGAATCCCCCAACAACGGGGTTAGTCCTTGAACGGACTAAGCAAGTCATAAGCGAATCGAATACATGCAATAACATAAATAAAGGATAACATATATGCACACATATAATATCCTATAACCCAAGAATATCTTTATCTATGCCTCAATAAATGAAACTCCTCAATACCTCAACATCATATATTTTCATATCACGCTCAATCTTCAGACATAAACATGTCTAACCCCATATCTCGATAAACTCATTAATATATCACTAAACCCAAGGCACGTTAGCTAATACATAATACTTCTCGAACTCTATCCTACTATCCCAAGAATATAATCATCTAAACCTCGAACATCAAATTACCTAAATACCTTAACACTGTATCACCTTAATGCACACATTATCTTCCTACTAAATACTTCAATATACACCACCACTTGTCTTCATAATCTTATATATAACAACCTTTGCGATAACTCTCATTATTACAATTATATCTTAATTACTTAGTATGTTCCTCATCAAGCCTCAATCATATATCAAACTATACCTCAAATACCTAGTGGATCCAATTATCTAACTATGCCTCAAATATCATTAGGGTCAATTACCTAGCTATACCTCAATATCAATGGATCCACATATCCGAATAAATCACATATCTCTAAGTATCACTTATCATCATTCATCAATTATAACATCATATCATCGCTTAAACTTAACCACAAGTTTTATAGTATATAATCATTCAACCATATTAAGTATTCAAAATATCTTACTACTCAGCCAATCTTCAAAATTCATATATACTTAGCTCATATAATAACTCTCCCATCACAATGACTATCATCAATATCATACTTAACCATAGCTCATCATTTAATCCATAATTATCATCATAAATCTGTTTGAATCATAAGTCATCGGGATAAGAGAAACTTTTACTTCAAAGGTACATAAAAATCATTTCACAAAAACAAGATATTCAAAAAATCATTTCGAGAAATCAATACCATGTGCAACCATGTATAACATTATTAAAACACATGCATACTAAGTGCTAATTCACATGCACACACAGTGCTAAACCACATGCACATACATATGCACACACAATGCTAAACCACATGCACACATAGTGCTAAACCACATGCACACACAGTGCTAAACCACATGCACACACATATGCACACACAGTGCTAAACCACATGCAAACACATATGCACACACAGTGCTAAACCACATGCACACATAGTGCTAAACCACATGCACACACAGTGCTAAACCGTGAAGGTACCTTACACACTCCCAAATCTGGGAAAGACCTCCCCCTACCAACGGTTCGGACACGGCACACTGATCAGGTGGCCGACCTCCCCTAGAAAGGTAGGCACTCTCTCAAACCTCCCCACCCGGAAAGGGGACCTATGTCGAGGAGCGGGCCATTGCCAAACTTGGCGCAAGCATCAACATATATGCCAAATCTGGCGCACAAGCCACACAACAAAACATTGCTACGCATGCGAATAAAACATATTGCCATACAGGCGAAAATCATAACATTTGCCAAATAGGCGATAAAGCTCATTGCCAACAGGCGTTAAAGCACGTTGCCAAATCGGCCGTAAAACACATTACTAAACAAGCGTTGAAAACACATTACTAAACAAGCGTTGAAAACACATTGCCAAACTAGAAAAACATCAACACATGGCTATACAGGCTAAAATCAAAACATACGCCAATTAGGCAAAAATGTCAACACATGGCCATACAGGCGAAAACGTCAATATAATGCAAAAACTGGCAAAAACATCAACATAGTGCCAAACTGGCAAAAATCAACAATCTTTCAAAACACTTTAGAAAACAATATAAAAATCAATCCCGATGACTCATAACTCAAATACTTACACCACACATACTCATCATATATTATCACATTCATATCCATCATATCTAATCTATAACCTTGATATATTACCATAACAATTCTCAATATCTCATCAATCCTCAATATATCATATCTTATCACTAATCCCTTAACCTCAATACTTAATCATTATATATTCTCAACATATATCATAACCTATATTCATATCCTCAACATATAAACATATGACAACCTCAATATCATATCAACTCCCATATATTATTATATCAAACCTCATAAACTTCATCATATCATCAATTCCCAACACATGATGATACCATCATAATCCAAGATATAAAACCAACACACACGCACATATATTCTAATTATGGTATTACTGCATATACAGATAATCATTATTTATGCAAAGCATATAAACATTCACATATGACTTGCCTGTAAGATGTATCATGACAACAATCCTTGTTGTCCCGTCCATGCTTTGGCCCGGTATTTCGAAATTCCAACATTGCAGCGATTCCCTGAAAATGCATTACATTACAGATTCAGCCATAACTTTCGCTACATATATCGGAATCGAGATCCGTCAGATTCCTCATTCTCGTAACAAAATTCTATAAATTATGATCCTAATCCCAACTTTCCAGAATTTACGAATAGTGCCCAGAATTTCGGAACGTTTACTATTATACCTAATTCTTATACTTTCACTTACAACCTTTATTTTAAGCTATCTAATCTATCTTCCAACATCATTATTCTTTATATTAATCATCATTTACTTCCTAAACATTATTTTCTTAATTAAGAATATCCTAATTATTTAACTTATATCTAAGAATACTAAGGAGGAAATCATACCTTATATTTACTCGAATTCAAGGATGGAAGCTTGTTTTTGATAGACATGGAAGCATTTTAATTTATGTGAGCCATGGAGAAGGTAAGCCATAAGGAGGAGAGGATGGCCGGTTATATATAGGATTAATATGGCCAAATAATGTTATGGTGGTGTTATGAAAGTTGGAAGGAAATTGACTTCAATTTCTTAAGGAGAAAGGGCCGGTTATTGGCTTGCCAAAATTGAAAGAAGCCTTCATGTATTTATAGGCCCAAATGGGGTTTTCTAGAAATTTAAAGATATCTCTCTAAAAAGAGGGCCTAATGTCGGTTTAACCAATTTCAAGATAATATGGGATATTTCTAGAATTTTGGCATATGAAAGATTTCAGCCAAGGAAGGTGGGCCGGCTAGGATAAAAGAATGGGCTTTTGTAGATTTTTTTTTATAGTAATTAAGTAGGATTATGTAATTAAGATAATTTGGGCTCTAAATTGAAATGGGCCAAAACATGTAATTGGGGCCAAATTCTTTAGAGTGGCCGGCCCATATAGAGAAAATGATGAAGATTAAATCCAAATTTATTGAAGTATAATCATAGAAAAATTACCCAAAAAGCATAATTGATATCGATACGGTTTCCTTTCCCGTATCGTCTGTTTTCACTAATACTGTAACTAGTACCATAAAAATTATCTTAGACTTTATAGTCCCAAAATATATCATTTATAGATACCTCAATTCATATTTCAAAAATACTAAGGCCTATGATCCCAAAAGTGCTTACAAAGCCTAATCCCCGAAAATACGTTTTCTAAGCTTAGTTTCCGAGAAAGATATTCTATTCCTCAAAATAATAATCTTAATTTTCACAAATCATCTCATTAATTCATAATCCTAAATATATCCACTTCCTCAAATACCAATCGAGATATCGAATTCCTAAAAGATCCCAAAAATCGTTTTCTAATAACCTTAAACAATATACCCGAGATAACCACCAAATTTTCCAAGCTTTAATTTCCACTATCTTATGTCCTTAAAAATTATAATATCAAATCCTAAATTAAAACCAAAATATCTCGGGTATTACAGATAGTAGAAGGAATTAGAAATGTGGAGAAAGATATCTTGTTCGCTACTCTAGTGGTCATTAAGGAATTGGAGATATATACATATTTGAGGAAAATATAGCATTAGTGGACAAGTTATTTTAAGGATTCATGTTTTGAGGGTATAATTTTGAGGATAATATACGATGAAGTTCAGGAACGAATTGAAATTTATGACAGAAGGGTAATTGAGGATTCAAGGATTGTATACTTGAGATATAGGTGACTATTGGGAAGTAGAGGATTATAATGGATTACTATTGTGAATTGCTGGAGATCTAGTTTCGAGGGTGAAACTTCTTTTAAAGGGGGTAGAATGTAATACTTGAGGTTTTTAGA
Organism: Rheum nobile; assembly: GCA_027886185.1. Lineage (NCBI taxonomy): Eukaryota > Viridiplantae > Streptophyta > Magnoliopsida > Caryophyllales > Polygonaceae > Rheum > Rheum nobile. The sequence goes on from WOAB01000660.1 coordinate 276,142, forward strand.
AGATGAATTTGGGATTATTTAGGATTTTAACGTCTTAATTAATTTTGGAGGAGTTGATATATTTTATGTTTATTATAACTATAATGGATTTCATGACTTGGAAAATTTGGGTTTTTGCCGCTTCGTGGAATAGCGGTATAAGATCATCTCGGGTGCTAAGTTCCGTTTAGAATTATTTCGTATATATTGATGGGTACATATAAATAGGCTTTGGTATTTTTGAAATATTATCCCGAGGTACTTGTTAATATTTTAATTTGGGATATAAATTCTAAGATATTTTTCTACTACTAGTTATAGTATGAATGTTGACAAGTATTAAGGATACGGAATCTGTATCAATAATAGAAATTATTTCTGGGTAACCAATAGGGTATTCCAATTTCATATATATACATGTATATTATAGTTTAAAGTATTATATAACATAAAAAGATAAAATTAGTCCTAATCTTTATTTATTAATCTTTATACTTATCTTTCTATTTCCATGTTAATTTCCTACAAGTCTAGAAATTTCTCCCTAAATCCATATTTATCTCCTAATTATTTTCATAATTATCTTTCCATTTCTAGAAGCTTCCATGCTTAGCTTATCATATAAGCTACATGCTTATGCTTATCCTTAATTAGCTAGAAACTTCTTCTAGCCTATATAAATATCTCCTACTCCCTTCTTTTTGGTTTGGTTTGACCGGCCACCATGGCCACCTATCCCTCCTTCACGGCCACACCCCATGGCCATCACCTCCATCTCCTCCCATCACCACCTCTTCCGGCCACCACCCAAGGCCACCTTCACGGCCACCTCTCCTCCTCCTACTAAGCTCACGGCCACCACCATCCTCTCCCACCATGGATATGGTCCTCCTTCCTCCATCTCTCATGGCCACCATCTTCCTCCTTCATGTTCATACAAGGAGCTCCCATCTACTTCAAGATCATTGTGCATCCATCCTTGTTACTTGTAAGGTATGAATCTTCCTTAGGGTTCTTGAATATAAGTTCCATGAATTGGGTGTTCTTGAGTAAAAGAGGTATTTAGGGTACAATTGATGAATAATAAGAGGTTAATGATGTTGTAAGATAGCCTAGGAAGATTGGATTTAAGGATTAAAAAGGGAAAGTTTGGAAATTGGGTATATTTGTACACTTCTGGAAATTCTGGGATCATTTCGAAAATACTGGAAATTGGTGGCTGGGATTATAAAATGAGGAATTCCCTTACGAGTATGAGGAACTTTACAGATCTTGATTTGGATATGTATATCAAAAGTTATGTACAAAACAACGTTGTAATGCAGATTCGGGAACTCGCTGCAACTTCGTGAATTGGCGGGACGTCGGGCCGTATAAATGGTTATGCCGCAAAATTGTTTGACGAGGAACTCCTCTAAGGCAAGTTTTTTTGTGAATGTTTATGTGCCTAGCATAAATTCAGGTTATCGTAATATGCATGGATATCGTAAGTATAATTACATGTGAATGTTGCGTGGTAATTGGTTTTCGTAGGCTAGATGAAAACTCCATGATATGCATGTATAATTGATATATCTATATGTGGAGTTTATCTCATGGATGAGTATAGGTTATGATCATTCATGTTTATGCAATTATGTGGTAATATGGACTTGCTGTGAATTATAATGGTTGATCTTGGAGTAATGCGAGGTTGTATTGGTAAACGTCTTCGTATTTTAGATATAGATTTTCATGTAAGATGTATATGAAATATGTACTTGTTGGAGTTTATCTTAGAGTATGTGATGTGGTAGTCCATGGTCTTGAATTGGGATATGATTGGTCGTACTTATAATTGCATATTATAGTTGATATTGTGTACGAGAAAGTTGTGTTATGGACTTACTGTGTTGATATTGCCTGTGGGCAAGTTGTATGGTCGTTTGATGTAGGCCCTTGTGATTGATTAAAATGATGATGATCTGTTGTGAATCATCGGGATTGACTCATGTAATGATGTGGTTTTGATATTTTTTTTATATATACCTTTATGCGTTTTTGATTTTGTATCTTTGCGGGTAAGGATGTTTCGAGCCCACTTGATTTTAAGATGGTTTTTAACTAGATACATCCCGTGTTGCTCTTTCTGGTGTCCGGGTTGAGTATGTCATGAGAGGTGCTTTACCTGTATTGGGAAGGGTCGGGTCGTTTGGATAACGATGCCGTTCCCTACCCGCGGGTAAAGGTATATATCCACAGTGTTTATCCATCCCTTGTTACCCCCTCGGAGTCCGGATTGGGTATGCCAATGGGGAAACTTTACGTGTATTGGGGAGGGCGGATCGCCTAGCTAACGATGCCGTTTCCGACCCGCGGGTAAAGGTATAGGTAAGAAGGTACCTTCGTGTCCAAAATTTCTTGGACATATTTTCGAACGTTTTTGTAAATGATTTTCGAACATTTTTGTAAATGTTTTCAAATGGTTTCGTAAATGGTGGTTTTTCATCAAATTTCCTTAAAAGAAAGTTATACTCGGGTATAGGTATTGAATAATGGATTGTAATCTCGATGATCTGTGATTCAGTAAGATACTTAGGAGAATTACGGTGATGGGATCTGTAATTGAATATGGGAATTGGATATTTATAGGATCTTCTGTGACATAATATGTATTGTAATATGTGATTCAGTTGGGTACTTACTGTGATAGGATGAATTGTGGTTCGATTGGATATTTATTGGAACGACTGTAACGTGATCTGTAATGTAATATAAATATGACGTGAATATTGAGTATTTATGAGAATTAAGGTGTTAGGATCTGAAATATGATATGAGGTTCAATTGGATATTTATAGGAATTATTATGATATGATCTGTAATGTGATATGTGGATAAGTTGGATGTTTATGGGAATTAACATGATGTGTTTTACAATGTACTATTTGGATCAGTTAAGTATTTATGGGAATTTATGCGATGTGATCTATAATGTAGTATGTGGTTCAATTAGGTATTTATGAGACTTACTGTGATCTGTGGTCTAGTTAGGTACTTATTGGATTACTATGATGTAATCTGGGGTGTAGTTGGGTACTTATGGGAATCTGTGTGATGTGATTTATAATGTAGGATGTGGCCCAGTGGGATATTTTGGGAATTATTGTGTTGTGGTCTGTAGTGTAATTGGGTGTTTATTGAAATTACTGTGATAAGATCTGTGATGGAAATCTATGCTCAGATGGATACATATTATAGAATCTGGGTTATTTGCTCTTGCATATGTAGTCAATTATAATATTAGGTTGTACGGTATTGTGGTATTCGGGTTAACTGTGCATGAAGGTTTAGTCATTTATAGCATTGGGTTGTAGGATGTTGTGGTATCTGCATATGAGTGATTCCTGTATTTATGCTATAGTATGTAATCAATTCGCTTATAACTTGCTTAGTTTGATTATAGACTAACCCCTTTTATGTGGGGAACTGGTTATATTTACAGGACCAGGATATTAGGTAGTGCAACGGAAGCATGGAGGAGATCATGCGACATGATGCGACTTTAGGTTGGGCTATGCTAGACCCTCTATTGAATAGGTTTAAATTATCGGGTCATCCTTGCTCAGGTTTTGGATTTTACATGTTGAAATTTCTTCCTTTTTTCTTAAAAAGCCTGAGGGAATTTCTGTAGGAAATTCATGGCGTTGTGACTCCCCAATAGTGGTAAATTTGGGGCGTTACATGCTATTTATAAGATAAAGATGGACATTTCTCGAAAAAGAATTAGGAAAAATAATTAGGGAAGAATTAGGAGATAAATATGGGTTTAGGAAGAATTTTCTAGAATTGTAGGAAATTAACATGAAAATATAAAGATAAGTATAAAGAGTAATAGATAAGGATTAGAACTAATTTTGTCTTTTTTTTTATGTTATAGAATACCTTAAACTGTAATATATATGTATATATATAGAATTAGAATACCCTATTAGTAATTTCTATCATTGATACAGGTTCCGTATCCGTATCGCTCCTCAACATTCATATTACAACTAACAGTAGAAAAATATGCTAGAATTTCTAACCCAAATTTTCTAGTCATAAAATCAATTCATAATTATAATAAACATAAAATATATGGAATCCTCAAGAATTAATCAAGACGACAAAATCCTATACGATCCCAAATTCGTCTTCTAAAAACCTCAAGTATTACAATAAGGGTATGGAAATGATTAGGAAAAAAAGGTTGGATTTTAACCTCTTTCTGTATATTACAGTTCTACAAATATTGTAGCTTGGTAATAAACTTACAATTCAATCTAGTGTTGATTAGTGGCTCCTCACTTTTATCTCAGTGAACTGTTGTCAATAAACATAACTAAATTGAAAAATACATTTATATTTAGCCTTAAAATAAAAGTCTTAGAGCATATGTAAGAAAGACTAAATGAAAAGTCACCAGACCACTCAAAATAAAAAGATAAGACAATTGAGCAATAAATGTAAGCATAACATATTCAAATTCCATTCATCACATGATTCATACATATGTAAGAATGAAAATTGTATATTAAAGATGAGCATTAAAAGATTTTTATCAAATCAGAAAAATTGCAGAACATTGTCACAAATTTATTTATTTTTCCAAGATAAGAAAAATATGATTAGTCAAATTGTTGAAATTATGGTTAAATATAAAATATCACATTTGAAGTTTTATTAGTTTTTGTTTTTTCATCATGAAATTCTCTAAAGTATCTACATGTAGTTACTAATATGTCTGGGTTTGTTTACGAAAATAATGGTCATAGTAGCGTGGAGCAGTCATTAGATGATCACGCATGGAGTGACTTACATCCTAATTTAATTACAAATGATTGATTTGTAATTAAATGAAAAAGATATTAATGGTAGGTTTTGGATAAAATTAGGATGATCTTTGATTTGTAATTAAATATAATAATAAAAATAGGAGAGACTAACATGTTTCAGATGATGATATGGCACAATAAAGGGGTGCCATGTGGCTAAATTAGTTTTGAATTTAGTATATATACAAATATAGTAGACCAAATATTTCTTTTAAAAATTATTTTCATATATGCTTCCTTGACGTTTTCATATCAAATTGATTCCTACAATTTGAATTGGAATTTACAGATTGATTGCAGAATAACATGAGAATTAAAAGGCGTTCCTTATGATAATAAAATTATTTTCCTTGTACTTAACCCTCGTATTAATAAGGTGATACATATTCATTAAACAATACTATTAAAGGCAATAGAATATTATAAAGATCATCATATAATAACAATAAAAATTATTTGTACGGTTTGAAAGAAACTGAACATATACATCCACCTTATCAATAATGTAGTATATTATTTTTAAACATTCCATTTTCTATTGATACGTTACTAAAAATTGAATATTTTTTCATTATTCCTTCATTATCATCTCGATTGTACACTATAAATGGCATTTCGAAGAACCTTGCAAACTCACATACATGCGCAAAAACACAATCAAACACTTAACATAAAATATTATTTAGTAATCCAAACTCCAAAAGTTGTAAAAGAAATGGACAAGACATGTCTCAAAATGGTGTTGTTGGTAGCCATGGTGCTTGTTGCAGCTTCTACAGGTTGGTAACCAACATTTCTATCACCTTGTAAATGTTGTGTGTTCAACTTTATTTGTAACGTCAAACTAGCATTTGTGTTTGAAGTACAGATTTGCTCGGGAGGGCTGAAGCGACACGAGAGGTCTTATCGTCGACTTCAGGTGCATCTTTGAAGCCCGAAAGAGATGGAGGAAGCGCGACTGAGGCGACAAAGCAACGTCGCTGCAATGTCGACAAGGATTGTATTATAAATTGCCCTCCCCACTGTTTCGCTGCGGAATGCCTAGGACATCTCTGCGTATGTACATGTTGATCCATTCATTATTTATGTCCTTTTAATTCAATTCTACCCTCAATAAAACTCATATATCGATCTATTAGTGAATAAAATTTATATATATTTTCACAAACATTCAATCATACGGTCAACATTATGTGTGCCAATCTTCTAATCACATTGGAGATCGTTTGAGTATAGAAGGGAATTTATACAAGTTTTCTCCCAGGTGTATTAAAGTGTCATGATAAAAAAATAAATCTAGTCATGAATACGTACATAGGTTAAATACTATAATTCACAGTTGCAAACACGAACATATTATATATATATTTGATACAAAGAAGGTAACATTCAATTGAAATAAACCCAATCACAACTATTCATAGAAGTACCAAGTACATATACTCGTACGTGATCACGACCACATGCATACATGATACATACTCGTACCGTATCCGGTCTACGTCTTCCCAGTGATCCTTGTGCTTTGCATAGGCCGTAACTTACAAACTTTTACGGTATACTCACGAATCACCACAAGTTATATAAAACTTTTATGGAAAAGGTGATAAATTTGCATGCATAAAAACATTCATCTAGAAATAAGGTGTTCTGTGAGTAGATGAAGTGAGTTGAATGAGAGATGAAAATCTTGAAATTCATCTCCGTTTTTCAGTCCACCCCAAGATTAATGAAGGTGAAATTTTGAATTGACTAGTATTACCATTTCCCATTAATCTCCTCACCTCTAATTCCTCGAATCATTAGACCAGCACCATTAAAGGCAAGTTCAAGCTTCTGTGCAACAAACCCGAGCCATTTTCGACAAAAAACGATCCTGAAGGTGTTGAGCCCAATCGTGGACCGACTCAAACCATCCCTTGAACCGCGCCAACAGAGGTTGATTGCCTATGTTTTACGGAGTTTCCACATTTGGTAGGGCTCGCCTCGATGTCGTTATGCTTCGATTTAAGAGATTGAGAACTACGCAAACCATGATCTGCAAGCAAAAAACGATGACGTCGAGCCAGCCCGTACCACTAGGAGTAGACGTTTGCTCGAGCCTAACATTGTGGCCGCCATTGAAGAAGCATGAAGGGTGTGCATGTGCAGTATCTTTAATTTGATTGCGGTCTCTGAAACTGAATTGGGGTAAGGGATGCTTTCCCATAAAAAAATTATGTCCTTTTTGGTAGTTCTACTTTGATTTGTTTGTTCAACTTTATTTTACCAAACACTCAAATAACGACTACATATATCGGGCGTATTGTATCAACTAATATCTATTGCAAAAGAGCCAAAAACCATTACAATAGGTCTAATGTAATTGTTTCCATATGGTTGCATTAGAGGCCATAGCAATAAACCGATGTCAACAAAAGGTTAATCTATTGTAACAACGTGCTGAAAAATATGAAATCATTACATTAGACACAACAACCATTACCATAAGGCTATGAGGTAACATGATACGCTCTACTTTGTAGTGCGTAACTAGGAGTTGTTACTGGATATTAGGTACTATTTGTATGGGTTTAGAACATAATTTAGGAGAATGGAGTTTGAGAGAAGAGGTGGTGATATGGTGGATTTTAGTGCATATTGTGAAGACATTGAAGATGAAGGCGAAGCCACCAAGAGAAGACCGCAAGCGAGAAGAGAAGATCGCTGCAGAAGCATTTCCGCGGGCGCGAAAGGACGAGCCACCGTCGCGGATTTGACTAACTATATTTCCTTTCCTTTGATTATATTGATTCTCTTTGTGCTTCATCCCATTGATTCTTGCTGATTTGACTAGTCTGATCATCTAGTTGATATTAGTGATTTTCTATTGCTAGGGTTTGGATATTTCTAGTTGAAATCCCTTATCTTGTGTAGCAACCACGATTTACAAGAACTAGTTGTGAATGTTTATTGTGAAGAGAATTGATTACATGTCGAGTACTGACTAGTTGTTAAGTATTGCATGTATCCTGCTTAATTCCTATGCTTACTGTTGTCGTTAAATTGAATCTTGATGGTTTCTTGATTGTTTAATGGTAAGTATTTTCAGGGTTGGTTGACCTGTTTATATACATAAGATCAGAATAGGAATATTCATTGTTAGGAATTGGAGATAATCTAGGATCAACCAATCAAACTGAAGTGTGGATATTTGTCTGGCTAATTTACTTCTTACCCATTGATTACATCTTTTGCATTGATTTACATTGTTACTTGAAACAAACCAACAATCCCCCCTTTTGTTACTATTGGCATACAACCTTTGCATTTAGGAAGATTGCTTACCTCCCTGTGGGATCGATCCTTATTTACCCTACTACATTAGTTAGGTTTTTGAGGTTATTTGATAGGTGTCTACGACAAACGCCTCATCAAATTTGGCGCCGTTGCCGGGGAGGCAAAGTTTCAATTTTTCCTGCTTGTTTGTTTGTGTGCCAACTATTGTGTGGACTTATCTTATGGTCCACACCCGTGCTACTGAATCTCCAATCTTAAATCTTGATACAGAAATTGAGAGGACACTTTCCAAGAACCGTAGAGCATCCCGCACGCAACTCGAGATGTCTGAGGAACAGACTTTGAGGCAGTTGACTACTTGACTGCGCCGAATCTAGTGCAGCAGCCGCTGGCGGTGCAGTTTCCAGAGTTGGCAGACGGTGTGAATTTTGAGCTCAAATCTGGGTTGATTCATTTACTACCCCACTTCCATGGGATGAATGGAGAAGACCCCAACAAGTATCTCTCTGAATTCCACGTTGTCTGCAGCAGCATGAAGCCAAGGAACATTACAGAGGACCAGATCAAGCTGAGGGCCTTTCCTTTCTCTCTGAAGGATGCGGCCAATGATTGGTTCTATTATTTGGCCCCAAGAAGCATAGATACATGGGCGAAAATTAAGAAAGCTTTCCTGGAGAAATACTTCCATGCAACAAAACTCAATAGCTTGAAGAGGAACATTAGCAACATCGAACAACATGCTACTGAGACGTTGTACGAGTATTATGAGATGTTCAAGAGGTTGATATCAATCTGTCCATACCATGATTATTCTGACCAAGACCTCGTTCTATATCTATATGGTGGACTTCTTGATGATGAGCGAAGAATGGTGAACGCAACTTGTGGTGGTAATATTCTGAACAAGACGCCGACTGCAGCATTCAAGATAGTCTTTGAGCTATCTGAGGGCTCAAGACAGTTTAGCAAGAGAGCGAGCATTCAAGCAGTTAAGGCCACAAACTCTCATCCATCGTCCTCACTACTTTCTGAGATGGCTGAGTTGAAGGAGAGGATGAGGAGGTTTATGATTAAAGGCAACCAACAGCAAGTCAAGTCATGCGGAATATGCTATGACACGATGCACCCCACAGATTCATGTCCAACGCTGCAGGAACCCACTACTGAAGTGAACGCTATTGGAGGTTTCGGCCCTCCAAGGCCAAGATATGACCTGTACTCCAACACCTACAATCCGGGGTGGAGAGATCACCCTAATTTGAGGTACGAGAACCAGCAGAACCCTCCAAAGGGCCGGGATGATCAGGAGTTCCACCAGAGGCCGCCACAGTTCCTACAGTAGCAACATCAATTTCAGCGGCCTGGAGGTCAACAACAATTTAGAGCACAATATAACCCTAGACCTCAAGGCCAGAGTGCAAGTTCGTCTATATCCGGTGATGACATGATCAAGTCTCTCGCTCAGAGTGTATCGATGTTGGCAAACACTATGGTCCAACAGAATCAAGAGATGAAGTCTAGTATTCAGAACTTGGAGATGCAGGTTGGGCATATCTCTATAGGTGTGAGCAAACTAGAGGCCAGAGATGCGCACAAACTCCCATCACAGACGGAATTGAATCTAGTGTAGAACGTCAATATGATGACGCTAAGGAGTGGAATGCAATTGAAGGAAATGACGGAGGCTGCAGAGAAGAAACTGCGACCGCGGGTTAAAAACCGCGACCGCGGGTTGAAAACTGCAACCGCGGGTTAAAAACCGCGACCGCGGGTTGAAAACCGCAACCGCGGGTTAAAAACCGCGACCGCGGGTTGAAAACCGCGATCGCGAGTTGAAAACCGCGACCTCGGTTTGCTTACTGACGAGGATATTATAGGACAACAGAACAAAAACCGCGACCGCGGAATGCAAAACCGCGACCGAGTTGAAAACCGCAACCTCGGTCTGTGTGTTGTGTTCCTTTGGTGTGGACCTATCTTATAGTCCACACCCGTGCTACTAATTCCCCTCTACTTGGTTTTAATTCAGAGATTGAGAGAACCCTTTCCCAGGGTCGCAGAATAAATCGTGCTTTGGTTTTTGATAATCATGCGTTCGAGATGGCTGACACAGAGCAGACATTGAGACAGTTGATCGCCCCTAACATGCAGCAGCAACCGCTGGCTGTGCAGTTTCCTGAGTTGGGCGAGGGCGTAAATTTCGAGCTGAAGTCTGGGTTGATCCACTTACTCCCCCACTTCCATGGGATGAGTGGTGAAGACCCCAACAAGCATCTTGCTGAGTTCCATTCAGTGTGTAGCAGTATGAAGCCGAAGAATGTGACGGAGGACCAGATCATGCTGAGGGCCTTTCCTTTTTCACTGAAGGATGCGGCCAATGACTGGTTCTACTATCTCACTCCAGGGAGCGTTGACACTTGGGTCAAGATGAAGAAAGCCTTCCTGGAGAAGTACTTCCCAGCTAAAAAACTGAACAGCCTGAAGCGAACTATCAGCAACATCGAGCAGCAGTCTGGTGAATCGCTCTATGAGTATTATGAGCGGTTCAAGAAGATGATATCCAGTTGCCCCTTCCACGGCTATTCTGAGCAGGACCTCATACTTTATTTGTACGGTGGTCTTCTTGATGAAGAGAGAAGGATGGTGAACGCTGCTTGTGGGGGGAACATCCTCAACAAGACTCCTGCTGCAGCTTTTGAGATTTTTTTTAGCTCTCTAAAGGGTCCAAGCAATTCAGTAAAAGGGCGGGCATCCAATCTGTGAGAGCTACAGAATCTCAGCCCAATTATACTCTTCTTGCTGAAATGGCTGAGATGAAGGAGATGATGAGGAGATGTATGATGAGAGGTGGCTTGCAGCAAGTCAAATCATGTGGGTTATGCTATGAAACGACGCATCCAATTGATGTATGCCCCACCCTGCAAGAACCAACTGCTGAGGTGAACGCCATTGGCGGATATGGCCCTCAAAGGCCAAAATATGACCCGACTCCAGCACCTACAATCCAGGGTGGAGAGATCACCCAAATCTGAGATACGGGAACCAGCAGAACACTCATCAAGGGCATGAGACCCAGGATTTTCAGCAGTACCCCTAGCGGCAGTTTCAAGGAGGCCAAGCAGATCAAAGACCACAAGAACAGGGAGCTGCCCGCATCACCAATCTTGAGGACCAGGTCAACACACTGGCGCAACATATGAATACTTTGGCGCAGACCGTGGGAACCATGCATCAAAACATGGTTCAGTTTCAACACGAGACCAAGTCCAGCATACAGAACCTAGAGAAGCAGGTGGGGCAGATCTCCCAGACAGTTAGCAAGCTTGAAGCTAGAGTGTCACGAGCACTCCCATCTCAAACTGAGATAAATCCTAGGCAAAACGAAGAAAATATGGGAGCCAAGAAGTACGAGAACGAACCGCGACCGCGGGCAATTTGCCGCGATCGCGGGTCTGTTGAGCAAGAGAATGGGCAAGATGCACCAATTAAGCGCGATCGCGGGCAGGATAGCCGCGACCGCGGGGCCCTAGTGCAAGAGCCGCGATCGCGGGGTGAAAACCGCGATCAAATTTCGGAAAACGGGCCGTCTCCACTTACTTTCATGACACGGTATGTCTACCCGGAGGGATATTTTGACATCCCAGTGCCATTCCCTGCAGCACTAGAAGATGACGAACCCATTGAGGGGATGAAGGGAATGTTCGAGACATTCAGGAACTACAAGGTGACCCCCCAATTGAGCAAAGCGATGCCTCGCTTTGCAAACTTCTTGAGGGAGCTTTGCAAGATCAAGAAGGAGCAAAAGGAGCGGTCAAAGAAAAAGGTGAAAGTCAAGAAGGATGTCTCGGCTGTGATGCAAAAAAAGATCCCGAAAAAGTGTGAAGATCCCGTAATGTTTAGCGTACCCTGCAAGATTGGGGAATCCGAGTTCAGCGAGACATTGCTGGATTTGGGAGCCTCAATCAATGTCCTACCACTTTCCGTCTACAACACCCTCAATGTCGGACCCCTAGAAAGCACGGAGTTTGTCATCCAACTGGCTGATAACTCCGTCATCATTCCAGAGGGCGTTGTGAAGGACATTTTGGTGAGTGTCGACACCCTCGTCTTCCCTGCGGATTTCTTCATCATGAACACAGGGAAACGAGGAGGATGAGTAATGCTAGGGAGGCCTTTCATGAATACCTCCAACACAAAGATCGATGTGGGCACATGTACGGTAAGCATGGAGTTTAACCGGAGGAAGGTAGAGCACAGGATGAAGCGGTATGTCATGCCATGACAATAACTAAGACGCTGTCCGGGAGGCAACCCGATGTGTGTATCTTTTCCTTTGTCTTTCTTTCTTCGTTTTGCATTATTTTTGGTATGTTTTTGCTTTGTTTTTTTTTTGTTTTTTTTTTCCTGACTAACCTGCAGGGAAGAGACCCATGCTCATTAAAGAAGGTGTTTCCACACCAATGTAAGTCTCTCCTGTCCTTGCACTAGTCACCCCCGAAAAAACCTTAAACGAAGGGCAAAAAAAAAAAAACCCTTAAACGGAATTAAAAAAAAAAAAATTGTTGTTGTACGAGTACGAGTACGAGCTGTCCCGCAGTACCATGGAGAGGGGTGCGCATGTTGCCAACGGAGGAAGTTTTCGCTACACAAATTTTTGGCAACGATGGCGGCCCCACAGTCGACAACTGCGAAGGAAGACCACTCATGGCCCACACCCCGTTCATATCTGGGCCCATTTTTTGTGGTATTTGAAGGCCGTGCAACCCCGTTATCACTGTTCAACCACTACTCACCAAGTGGTACCTTATGGTTGCATGGTAGAAGATGATGCTGGAATTGAGGAGGCACCCGCCCAACACCAGAGACCTGGACATTTATTGAGAAGACCGCCAGCAACAACGGAAGTGTCCATGCCGACTCAGTGACATTTGTGAGCTTATCCCTTCTTTTCCCTGTGCTTTATTCTTTTGTCTTTCATTACATTGAGGACAATGCAATGTTTAAGCATGGGGGAGGGTTTCATATTTCCTATGTCGCTAAGGAGAAAAAGAAAAAGAGCCAAAAAATTGAAAAAAAGGCTAAAATTGAAATCCTGGGATAGGTCGAAAACCCGAAAGGGCGGCCTAGGTAATAAGCAGGTGGCTTGGACCAGCATTAGGTTGGGGTAAAAATTGGTCTAGAGTGATGTGAGTTATATTATGAGCACATCTATGATAAAAAAGATATGAGTGGCTTGGTGAAAACCCGAAAGGGCGCCTTGGCAAAATGAGTGAAAAGAAGAAGAGTGAATTTTAGGAATCCTCATTTTGGCGTGGCGACATAAGAAGAGGTGATATAAGGAGGATTCAGGTAGGTCACTCTGGAAGGCATAAGGAGTCATAGATGGAGGCTAGGATTAGAGGTTACTCACACCATTGGATGTTCGGGTTAAGCTTAGGGGAAGTACTATGCTTGCCCCTTAAGCTTGTTGAGTTGTGGATGTGTCGTGAATGAGATTGGTGCCAGAAGCTTGGCATGGGTTAGGTGACTCTTAGTTGGAGGACATGCTTCCTGAGATCTTGGGTGTTACATTGGAGGGTAAATTCTTTATTAGTTTACTCGAGGACGAGCAAAGGTCTAAGCATGGGAGAGTTTGATAAGCACTACTTTGTAGGGCTTAACTAAGAGTTATTAGAGGGTTTTATTGGTGCCATTCGGGTAGATTTAGACACATTCTTGTGCATGGCATTTGGGGGCAAAGTCTGGTGTTTTTGGAGGTGTTTGAGCTATTTTGGATATCATAGGAGACACTGAGGAAGGAATCCACCAAAAGAAGATGCCAAGGAAGTGAAGATGAGAGGTTAGGAGGCGAAGCCAATGAGTGAACGCCGAGCATTAACCGCGACCGCGGGAAAGGGTGCCGCGATCGCGGTTCCTCGAGCAAGTCCAGAGTTTTCCGTAGGCGCGAGGAGTGTGAAGAGCGCGGAGCCACAAGAGGCCGCGATCACGGTAAATGGGCCGCGATCACGGGTCGTCGACGCTGGAAGTTCTGACTTTTCCCGAGTCTATATTTTCTAATTTCTTTTCTTATTTTTCCATTTTATTTCGTTTCTTTTCTTATTGGGATAGGTCATTTGTTAGAGGCCCTATATATATTCTCTTTAGCATTAGGTTTTAAAAAAAGGGGAGTTTCCAAGTTCTAGTTTTGCAATTTCAATTCATCGTTGCCACTTTTCACACCTTTGGAGTTCATCATGTTTATGAGGAGCTAAGCCTCTTTTGCTTAGTCCGGTAATGGAAGCATAAGTTTATTCATCTGGTTGTGAGGTTTTGTTCCTATCTATCTTATCCTATTGAGTTATATCTTTTCTCTTGAGCAAATTCTTATTTGGATGTTTGTTGGTTTATCTAGATTGTTCACCTAGGTTTATTGCTTTCATTCATATTGCTAATACTAGGGAACTGTTGGGCTAACGCTCTAGTTCGAGTAGCGAGCATAGATTCTTATCTGCCACTGTGGAATTTATCTATGTAGGGAATTGATTACATGTTGAATGCTTTTGGTTGAGGTGCTATGTGTATCCTGGTTAATTCTTATGTTCATTGCTGCCTTTGGGTTGAATCACTAATGGTGCTAGGGTTATTCATTGGTAATGGTTCTTAGGGATGGTTTCCCTATTAATCTACACAAGATCAGGACAGGAATAACCAAATAGGAAGATAGGGCATAACCAAGGAACAACCTTTGAATGACTTATGTGGACATTACTTGGCTAAGTGTTTTCTCTCTTTGATATTTTCATCATATACTTTGCTGTGTTTGACTTCATTGTGACCAACCAACCTACAACTCCCCCTTTTTGTTACTATTGCATCCGAACAACACATAGATTAATCCCTTCCTCTCTGTGGATTCGACCCCTGCTTACCCTAACTACTTGTTTAGGTTTTGCTAGGATTTTATTTGATTGATTAGGTGATACGACTTAAGCCTGTTATCAGGCCTCATGGAATTAATGGTGTTCAGCGCACGACCATAATTGTCCTGAGTCCTGACTGCATTATCTTGGAATACACGGTTCACTGGCTCCTCAAATCTGGGAACCGGTGGAGGTATTGGCACACCTTGTGCCTGCGGCACACCTGGTCATAGTATATCAGTTACTGCCTGCATAACCATTCCTCGAAATGCTTCCATTGCAGCAGCATCTAATACTATTGGAGCATTGGTCTGACCTTGACCATTGCCCCCAGGATGATTGTTGGAACCTGACTCTTGCTCGTCTTGTCCAACATTTCCTACAGTTAGTCTGGGGTCATTGCTTGTCCCAACACCAGTTCGAATTGTGTTCCTCATGTTCACCATATGTTTACCGATCCAGTTCCAAGTATTTTATACATTAATATTATGCAATATACTTAATGTAGCGAAATCACTCAGAGTAGATCAACTTGGTAATTTCCATTGATGAACTCAAACCGAGTTACTAGGTTCTACAACCTTAAATCTTAACGAGGGAACTGGGAATTCAAGCCTTACTGGAGATGGCGAAACCACCTCGGCTTCTTCCGAGTCCTATGAAGAGAAACGAAAGCACCCACAACTACGGGCGACGAGAAGAGAGTTAGTCTTTCTAGACATAGAAGCAAACTTACTACATCAGACTATATAGAAGACATAACTATGAATGGTTTGGATTTAAAAACACCGTTTTTATTTTTGAAACTCAGAGCCTTTCCAAAACACTTTTCAATCAAGACGAGTAAATGGTTTTCAAATACCCAACCCGTTTTAAAACTTTAGGCTCTGATACCACAACTGTAACACCCCCAAATCTTAACCCATTTGGAAAGGTATTACCGCTAGTGACCTCGGTTTTCCTCACCGAAGCCACCCAAGGATTTACCGTTTAAATACAATCCATGAAACACTTATGATACAAAATCATCATAATATTCGATTAAAGCATGAGTCCGGAATTACATCCCAATTCCGAATAGGACTAAATACAGAGTTAAACAAAATACAGAGTAAATAAGTTACAGCGGAAGTCTTTCTTAAAATATTACAAAAAGGGTTGTGATCATCATGATCACTTTCCCAAGGTTCTCAACCTGATTAAAACATTAAAAACATCCAAAAACCACCGTCGTCTTCATAGTCATTCTAGTCTCCTCATATCTGCGCTTTATCTGATGTGCCGAATCGAACGAATGACACCAGCCAACCATGCAGAGAACAATTTTGGTTGGTTAGTCTAATGAAAGACTATGCAAGGGCACAAAGCAGAAGGTTCAAAGTAGTCGTATTAGGTTAGACTCATCGTCCCTCGAATAACAGTCGAGTACGCTAGTCAACCACCATACTCTACTGAATATATGAAAAGGCATGATCAAGAGAAGATTCCAACTGAAATGAATCTTATCGGAATATCCAAGAGAAGACTCCAAAAAATTGAGTCTTTTAGGAAGCATGACAAAGTCTGGAACATTTAAAGAATCACAGAATTACAGTATCGCATTCGAGCGACTAAAAGTTAAGACGAGCTTTCCTAGCTGCACTAGCGCCTAGCTGCACTACTCGCCCAGGGTATATTAATTATGTGCGACAACGGAACTTATCTTATGATATTCTCAAACGCACAATAAGTTATAAGCTTTTAAATGTATATATCCCATGGATCCTATACATATAGTATTAGGTGGGGCTTAGCCACCTCTCTACTAGATTATGAGATTTGTGACACCAGCTAAGTGCACCCCCTCTATACTCGTGTATCAGAGGTTAGGTCATGACCGTCCATATGGTATTAGGTGGGGCTTAGCCACCTCTCTACCAAATTATAAAGAAACGACTGGATTCCAACGAGTCCAACGTTCCTGACTACTAGTGCTAACTAAACAGTTCACGCACAACAATAGTTCACAATAAATCCACATAAATGCTCTCAAGGCTATCAACATAAATATATATTCATAATAGCGTTGTTCTAACAGATATACAGCCTATTATAATATCATATTTTAGTTCTCCAAAATAATTAACAAAACTGTTCCCAGACGAAGACAATATTCATTCCAAATTAATTACTCAATTAAGCAACTGATAATTAGTGGAAACATGGAATGATGAGCAAGAGCGAACCGCCACTTGCCTTAAATCCGCAGAAGCTTAAATGAAGCTAGGTACGACGACAACTGGTTTCCGGGCTCAAAGCAGGGACAGATCTGGCAACACAGATTCCTTCGGATCGACCCATAAAGAAACCCTAAGTTAGATTCTACAACAACAAGTACAAATCTAAAGAATAACGAAAGGAATCGAAAGGAATGAAGCCCGATCGAAACCACAGAAGCCAAGGCCGAAACAAGCCAAGAGCTTCTGGGCGGCGGTCGCCGCCTGCCTTACGGCGGGCGCCGCTACGAACATCAGAAATATACACGAGAGGCAAAAACTCACCGATGTCGAGTGTTTTGCTTCTCCTTTTCTTTTGCTTTGGATTCTAAGCTTCTAAGGGCCTCCAAAGCTTCACTTTGCAACCGGAATAACACCCAATGGAACTCCGATGATCGATATCGAAAACTCCGACGAGATGATTTAAGTGAGATTTGAGCTTCGTTTTTGTGCTCAATTCGATCCCAATCCATCTCCTTTTATAGCCTCAAGCCAAGGGAACAAGAAATGACAAGCCATGCACGTGGAGGGCCGAGATCAAGCCGTCCCCCGGTCGCCGACAAGCCCCTGCAACTTGCCCTGTAGCAGTGGCGGCGGTCGCCGTGACCGGCAAGAGGTCGCCGCCCTTATGGGTCTCTGGCGGCGGTCGCCGCATTTTTGGCGGCGGTCGCCGCATTCCTAGGCCACTTGCATAGGAAGATAACGATGACGCTGGCTATTGGGCGGCGGTCGCTGCTAGCCTTACGGCGGTCGCGGCCAAGGCCCTTTTGCATCAGATTAAGCTTGGATTAGCTTTGGCCTTAGCCCGGGATAAATAATAATCGTACACGAACGAGTATTAAGTCCCAAAATTTGTCGACTGTATATTATTTCACTTAGAAAAATATTACAGAGATTAAGAACATTACAGAATGTCTTTCTATCTCCAAAATTAAATCGACGTACACAACAGACGTTCAGGTAATTTCCAAAATACCCTTATAGAAATACGGGGTATCACAGTTGCGCGGACTTGAGGTCCCCTCATCGCCATTTGTGGAGGGAAAAGATTGGCGGTGGGCGTAGGGGAGCTTGAGATCGCCCATAAGAGTCATAGCCTCCAACTCCATAACCTGGAAGGTTAGTGGTACCAATAGCAATATTATTAGGAAATGTAGCAAAATCGTTAACCATACCTACCCGCGAGGTTGCTACAAATGGTGGCGCTTCGTATGCCGCATATGCCCCTTGTGACGCCAACGGCACCCTCGGTGCATGAGAAGAGGACGCTTCCTCCCGGAATTGCACATGGTCCATATTATTAAGAGCGGACCCAATGACTTCCCTTTGAACTTGTGGCACTACATGGGCGTGGCTTGGAGGGCGGTTAACACTCAATTGTTGCAATTGCTCGGCGGTATCCTCATGGTTGCGCTCCAAAGTTTCCAGCCGTGCATTGATCGATAGCAAGGTTTGTTGAATGTCTTGCAAAGTTACATTCCCTCGTGGAGACGTGGCTAACTCCTTCCCGAGTTGGTTTTCATCCACCATCCCTAGTTCAATTGCAAACAACCAAACACCAAAGCAACAACACAAAACCAAACAAGATGTAGTATACCAAGCCAAACAAAGATAGCCCCAAAACTGTCCTAGGACTCAAATCACAAAAAGATGCAAGTGAATATAGTTCAAGTCTAGGAAAAGGTTTGGCTAGGCAAACAAGGACTAGCTAGCTTGCCCGGGCCTATGTCTAGGAAGCTACTAAGTACGCACTTGATTTGGAAAACTCTTTCTCACTCATACAAACTGAATTGAGCTCTTATGTTGACTCACTTTTTTCTATGGCCTCTCCTTTTTAGACCGGGTTTTTCTTGAGCATTTTTTCAAGAGCCAACAACAAACTGAATTGAGCTCACTTTTTCTATGGCCTCTCCTTTTTAGACCGGGTTTTTCTGAGCACTTTTCAATAGCTTCGACTTATGCAAATTTTTTTTTTATCAAGTTGAGACAAGCAATAGCAAAGTCACAATGAGCATGCAACAAAAATCAACCAAGGCAACCATTCCCGTATCCTAAACACAGACTAGGCAAGCATGCTAGTGAAGATTGCATAAAATGCAAGGTCGGTCCAGTGGATACAAGGTTCGGTTTCTTGACTCAATATGTTCTTTTTTAATGTGTTTAAGGCAGCCAAAAATCAAGCACAAGTGGTACTAAAGTCGGATCAACAAGAGTCTTAAACATTCATACGCATTTAATGATCAAAACCTTTCAACAAACCACAACTCCCATCTCATTATGGCTGGCATTCAACCTTCATATTCTACCTTTCCACACTCAGAAATATGCTTAAACGAACCCAGAAAATTGCAGCAAGTTTCCAAGCTCACGACACAAATCGCAAGGAAACACAAGGCACAAGACAACAATCGGCTAGAACTCACTTGCAACGGTTGTAACTTGAAATTCTAAGCCAGATTTAGGACGTACCTGATGTAGCTCTGATACCACATGATGCATGAGGATCAGGATGCAGCCTTCGGTGGGAGGGAGTCCACAAGAGCCAAAGGAAATGGTGAGACAACACCAAACCGGCAAGGAATCTTGGCGTCGGCGAGAGAGATTTTGAGGGTAACTTTGGGCACTCCTTAGGTCAATTCTTTGGGCATTCTTGAAGTGAACTAGAAGAGGAATGAAGGGGGAGTGAGAGGGCGGAGAGATCGGTCTCAAGTCGAAGGGATATGAACTTGCAAGAGTCGGATATGACACACCTCTTCTTGCAAGAACTAGTGAAGGATTTGCCTTGGATATTACGCACCAAAGGAGATCCTTGCACGGAGGTAGATACCACTCACAACTTGTATTTTGTAGTTACTAAAAGAGAGAATCAAACATAGAAATTCTGCAGAAAGGCCATCGATAAAAACGAGAGAGAAACAAGGGTTTTGTTCAAGTTTTAGCATCCAAAAACAAGGGCCGGCTACAACCTATTTATACCCGAACCTTTAATGCTGGAATTCAACCATAATATAGTCAAGACTAAGGTAGAAAATGTCATGAAGACCAACACAAAAATCGGCAATAAATGCCCCTTCAAAACAAGCCCCACACGATTAAGGAATCCTTGCGCCTAGCCCGGTTGTTGCACCAAGGCACACATGGCCTTCTCTTCCATGTGGCTCGGTGCTCCCATGGTCATCAGGCCAGCCTGGATTCCCTATTGCAATGCTCGAGCCCGAGCTCGAGTGATCCATCCCGGAAAGACCCGAGCGCCGACCTCCCTTGCGCCAACAATAGGTGTGCGGAACTTCCTTGCTTCAACTCCAGTTTCGCAGGCGTTCTTGTGCTCAATATCTCCTAGAGGTCCAGTGGAGTCATCCCCCAAAAGATGGCTCAGAGAGTTGTGAGAATTGCCGGACCAATTTCCATGCCCTAGCTCGGATGCACTAGGTGCGGCGGGGACGGTGCTTGAGTCTCCATGGCTTGAATGGCTTGAGTCTTGCTCGAGATGCGACGTAGTCACATCATAAGGCTTCGGTCTTTTGGCGTTGTTGGGCGAGGTCATCATGAAGGGTAGTCATTTTTTGGGCAAGCTCTTGGAGTTGATTCAGAGTAGGGTTTTTGGTTGTGTTTCCTTGAGTCTGGGAGTCGTCTTCGAGGCGTGGTTCCTCGGAACTGGTAGGCGGATTAACAGTCATGGTTGGAGGATTTTTGAGATGGTGATCGGCAAGTTGCCCCACGGTGGGCGCCAAATTGTTTTGGGGCGAAAAGATCAATCAACCTAAATTGCCTTAGATGGGGTAACGAGTCGATCGGATAGTATAAAGTAAATCCAAACCAAATAAACAATCAACCACGTATGAAATAGATGAGAAATTATAGTATGATATATTGATCATATGATGACAGAGATGAATTGAAGTACAACTTATCCTTGAAGAATAAGGTATCAGGTCTTGTCCGACTGGCTATCTTGATGGCTCGACCGGCCGTAATCAGATGATGTCCCAGGGGAGTTGAACGAGAATCGGTATGCTAGCAAAAAATTTCGAGAGATGAGTAGGTGAGTGTTGTTCGTCGACGTGTCGTGTCTCGATCATCCTTTCATGGTCTATTTATGGTATCTTCTCCTTCGTCCATTACCGTCTTCGTGATATTCTCCATTTATTCCTATACGTGATCTCCGAGATTCTTCTTTAATGGCATCATAATCTTGTACTTGATTTTGTTACCGTTTGCCTTTGATCGAGCAATTAATGCTCTGGGCGAAGTTCTCGGGGGTGGTCGGATCCCATGCGTTCGAGGAGCGTCCGACGCCTCTCTTCAGTCTTCTCGGCCTACCTCTTTGCTTGGATCTTGGCACAATGTGCTTGCATTGACTCCACTGGAGCATGGTGGGCCCAACACTCACTAAGCCCAATTGTTGGTGCCCAATAATGAAGCTGCATTTCATGAAGAAGCCGAGATAGATCGAGAGAATGGCGGCCAAAAGTGGGATGGTATTAATTAGACCACTCTAGAATATTTTGGACGCTTGATTAAGGGAATAAGATTGGATTATTCTAGGAGCTTGTATTTAAATATGTTCCCGGTGATTTGTGTATGTCGGTGCTTTGTGTGCTCCTTACCCGACTTGTATTAGTATAAAATTGAGAGGGTGAGATTAAAAAAAGAGGAATCCACTCCTCACGGGCATCACCACCAACCGTCCTCCTCCTTCTTCCATCTTCATGGCCACCTCTATTCCAAATTCATCTCTTTGTCACGTCTAGCTGGTGGCTCGCCGACGTCGGCGCCACCGCCAAGGAATCGTCGACGTTGTCGTCACCGCTAAGAGGTTGTAAGTAAGACTTTCTTAAGTTCCTTAAACTTAATTCCATGATTTGAATACCCTTGTGCAAAAGAGGTACTTAGGGTACAATTGATGGTTGATTAGAGGATAATTTATGTTGGGAAAGGCCTAGGTAGATTGGATTTAAAGATTGAAAGTGGAAGATTGGAATTAGGGCATTTCTTTGCACTTCTGGAAATTTCTGGGCACTTTTCGTAAATACTGGAAATTGGTGGCTGAGATTATAAAATGAGGAATCCTCTTACGAGTATGAGGAACTTTACGGATCTTAATTTGGATATGTATATAAAAAGTTATCCACAAAACTGCGTTGCAATGTAGATCCAGGGATTTGCAACGATTACGCAAATCAGGGGATGTCGGGCCGCATAAATAATTATACCGCTAGTATTGCTTGAAGTGGAACTTCTCTAAGGCAAGTTATTATGAGCGTATGTGTGTCGTATTTTAAATTTATGATATCCTGTTATGCCTGACAGTAGATCGTTAATCATTCATGAGTTTTGATTCTTATCATGCATAAATATTACAATTATGTGTCATTGCTAGATTATGCATCCACACGCCAATATTGCGGATTGCCTTGTTGCTATAAGATGATAATATATTGATTAGGTGTAATGGTGATGTGTCCCGGTCTCCCAAGACACCAGTCAGAGCGGATCTAGGTAGAAGGTGGACGAAACCATCTTGCTCGCTGAAGAAATCGAGTGTTTTCTGAACTTCGGGGACAAACTGGGCGATCTCTGCGGGGGAGGAATTGGATCCAAGCTCGCGGTTTGTGTCCTGTGCGAGTCGAGTGTGACGGATTCGATCGGAGGGATTTCGGCTTGGGCCGAGAGCCACGTGGGTACGAAAGGGGCTCGTGTTCAGTGGTATGGGTTCGGTGGTGGTTCGGTTGTGGTTCAGGAGTTGGTTAGGAAGGTTCGGTGAAGGCTTAGTTGAAGGAGCTAGACCTAGGGGGCGGGAGCTTGGCTTAACGGCAGCGCTAGGCTTTAACTCTCAATTCAACTCTCCATAAATTAGGGTAAAGGCTGGCTTATATAGAAGCCAAACAAAGTTCATGCCCTAATGGGCCTAAAGCATGAACGGATTGGCCCACTTGACACAAGCGAGGCCCGACATCCAATAATAGAAACTATCTAAAAAACGGAAGCGTCTAAAAATAGTAAATACTAAAACAATAACTTTCCAATCTTAGAAACATTCTAAGAATGGAAACTACTAAGAAAGGAAACTGCGAAATACCGAAAAACTGTTAAAAATAGTAAATGTCTCAGAATGTCTAAAATACTCATATGGCACTCGTAGTGCCGAGTAAGTTCGTGACCAGGGTCACATCATCCTCCCCCACTTGACTGCAAAACGTCCCTGTTTCGCTAATGTCGCAGTCCGAGGGTTCTTATGGAGGCAAGCGGTCTTGCATAAAAAATGCCATGATGAATTTCTGCTCGGTAGGCGTCGATGCGGGCGGGGCACTCACAGGAGAGAGCGCTAAAGACGGCTCCCTGATAGAAGAGTTCGTTGTAGACGTCTTGCTCACAGAAGAAGTCGTTGTAGACGTCTCGCTCACAGAAGAGCTCGATGAAGACGTCGCGTTCATAGAGGAGCTCGTTGTGGACGTCTTATTCACAGAACAGCTCACTGTAGATGTCTCGTTCACAGAGGAGCTCGCTGTGATGGAGACGCGCGCAGCATAGTGCTGTGACGGCGTGTTGGAGGCATATGAGCTCACTGTGAGCAGTGGCCGTTTGTTAGTCCTCGTGTAGCCCTGTCGTGCCGCTCCAATCTTGTCTGGGTCAACACGGTGATCAAGTCCGTGTATCCGTTTCGTATCCGGGTGCAGGTCCAAAGCCTGGTCAATGCTGGAAGCGGGTGGAAGGTCATCCGGTGGGACATCATCAAATACCTGCAATATGGGGTGCACAAATGGATACAAGTCATAGGGGTTCTCCAATAAAGAAAGAGACGCAGTAGGAGAAATAGGAGAACGTCCCTGGAAAAAAGTAGTAGACGTGCGTGATGGAGTCAACAATGGGCGTTCTGTGACTCGGTCCGGGAATGGGGCGTAGAAGGGAGTCGCGGCTGGAGCAACGTGCAGTGGGAAATCCGCGGTCGTGGGTTTGTCATCGTCGAGACGCTTGCCGTCTTCCTTATGAGCATGGTCCGTTAGGGGCTCCTCCCCCACAGTAAATGTATGCCGGATGTGCAAGCAGAGAGGGGTACTGACAGCTAAGTCCGTTGGCAAGCAGTTTTACCCATCATCCTGTTTAGCGTAATCCATCTCTTCTTTGGGCTCGTCGTCAAAGGACTCATACCCGGCTTCTTGGTTGAAAAGTACTTTCTTTGGGTTGGGGCAGTCGCGTTGGATGTGTCCACGACCTCTACAACGATAATAGGCTTGGTCTCGGGTTCTCTCCGTGTTGCGTGGGGCTTCTCTAGTCGGTACCGGGGCAGCGGTGGGGCGTGTAGCCTCAGTTCCACGTGCCGGGGAATGAACCTGTCTAGTCTGCAGGGAAGAGGACACATTAGTAGAAACAGAAGGAATAGGTGCAGTGTCATACCTGCGAGTCTGAGTTGGTGACCAGGGAGTCTGTCTACGGCGCTGATTCTGCTGGTGGATCATCATCGCCGTGTGAGTGAGTTGGTTCAGGTCCCGAATAGGTAGTTGCAGGACCAATGCTCATGCCCGCCTTGTAATACAGATCCTCGAGTTTGGCGAAGAACTCGATTGGCGTTTGGGTGCCCTGGCGAGCGAGCGCTATCTACATCCTTATGTGGTTCTGGAAGTCATCCGGAAAATATTTGCGACGCATAATGAACACCAGTTGGTGCCATTGTTCAATCTGGTCCATGCCTCGTCGTTCCCTGTCAGTACAGAAATGATGCCACCAAGAGCGTGCTGCGCCACGAAACTGGAGAGTGGTGATATCGACCTTTTCGAACTCCTCATACTGACAGTGTCGCAAGGCGTGCTCCATAGCCTGCAACCAATCTAAAAACACAGTAGGATCATAATCACCATGAAAATGCTCGATGGTTACCTTGACCTCGCGATGACTAGTATAGGGGTTGGGGGCGCGTCTGCGGTCTTGGAGATCTCAGGCTGTTGGGTGCTGTGCAGGGAATGGCTCGTCCAGGTCGTCATCGTAATGATCAAAGTCATCCTAAATCGGGCGAGCTTGACGCTGGCGTCGGCGGTCGTGATCATCTGCGTGGGGTCGTTGTCCGTCACGCACAGGCCTTCGCGGGGGCGTAGGAATCCACGGCGGGACATAGTCCATCGGGTAGTGTTGGCTCTCCACTGGGTCACCCAAGGGGGGATGAAAATTTCCCGGGTTGGGAACACCTGCAACTTCAAAACCCTCCTCATCATATTCAGTAAAAGGAATAGGAGGTATATACCTGGCAGGTGCAGCACGGGGAAGAGTCCCTGGGTCGCGGCTGGTTGCAGGATGTGTGGGCGCCGTCGGTGGTGCTCGTCCGCTGGTGGTGCGACGAGCTACGTCTCATCGGCTCTCAAAGAAGGCATCTTGGTGCGCCTCTTCGCGTTGCATGTTCGCGAAACGCTGACATCGGTCAGTGGTATCGACGTAGGGGTGGAGACCCAAGGCTGTGGCGGGGGACTCGTGCTCGACAGAGTCATATGCGAGTTCGTCTACTGGCGAGCACATGGGCTTGTATCTGTTGAAGCCATGGTCCTCCTGGTGGGACTCAATGATGGAGTCCAAGCGACGTAGACCCGGCTGGAGTTGCGAGCTAGAGGGCATCGTGCCCTTTCCCTTGTCGAGGCACCGCATAGTGTCGGTAGTGAGCGCGGGAGCCAGTAGGGGATCAACCGGATCGATGTCTGCAGGGACAGGAATTTCTGTGATCGCGGGGATCAGGTCCACGGTTGCGGTTTGTGCCGCGGTGGCGGTTTGCGGCGCGTTGAGCGCTGTGAGTGCAGCGAGGAATGCGGCTCTGTCGGAGGCTGCGTTCTTCTCCATTTGGTCTAGCCGGGCAAGGATCGCCTCGTGCGGGGCTTGAGCATCGTCAGCGGCCTGGAACGGTGCGAGTGTGTCGTCCGTTTCTAGCCCTGTAGACACCATGACAAGCTCAGGAAGAGTAGAAACAAACACAAAAGGGAACAAAAAAACAAAGGACAAACTAGATCAAATCAATCCCACAAGGTCTCACGTAGGACACTAATTTGGGAAAAGCCGTGAGGGCAGAGTGGCGAGGCTGACTCAACGTGGACTAAACCAACACAAAAACCACACAAATCTCACAAGTTAGAAGCCAAAGTATAGTGACTACGCAAGAAGTATTCCAACATGCAAATCCTAGAGTCCAGGAAGAAAGAATACGGGGAGATAAGCTTAATGGACTTGTGTCAATAGTGAATCGGCTTCGCCGAGATCGCCTGAGGCTTGTGATTTTGCTAATTCGGTTGGCTATTTTTATTTTATTTTTATCCGAATGCCTTTTTCAATTTGTTTTTTTTTTATTCACACAAGTGTTGATTGAAGACGATGAGCAATTGATGCAGAGACTAGAAAGAGGAATTGTGTATGAAAACGAGGAAATAACAATAGAGAAAATTCTAACAATAATCAAGAACTTTAGCAAACCAAATATGCAAGATAAGTATGATTTAAGGCAAGCAAAGTCCACAACTAGGGTTAGGGTTTCTCACAAAGATCTTTTTTTTTTTTCAGCCATGAACAAGGGTGTAGGAAACCACAAATTCAACCTAGGGTATGGAAGAAATGAAATAAACAAAAGAAACGAGTGCGGAAGCAAGGAAAAGACTGAATTTTTAACGTGAGAACTAAGCGAGAAAGAAAAGACCAACCTTGTACCCCTGAAATCTGATACCAGTTGATGTGTCCCGGTCTCCCAAGACACCAGTCAGAGCGGATCTAGGTAGAAGGCGGATGAAACCATCTTGCTCGCTGAAGAAATCGAGTGTTTGCTGAACTTCGGGGACAAACTGGGCGATCTCCGCGGGTGCGGAATTGGATCCGCGCTCGCGGTTTGCGTCCTGTGCGAGTCGAGCGTGACGGATTCGATTGGAGGGATCTCGACTTGAGCCGAGAGCCACGTGGGTACGAAAGGGGCTCGTGTTCAGTGGTATGGGTTCGGTGGTGGTTCGGTTGTGGTTCGGGAGTTGGTTAGGAAGGTTCGGTGAAGGCTTAGTTGAAGGAGCTAGACCTAGGGGGCATGAGCTTGGCTCAACCGCAGCGCTAGACTTTAACTCTCAATTCAACTCTCCATAAATTAGGGTAAAGGCTGGCTTATATAGCAGCCAAACAAAGTTCATGCCCTAATGGGCCTAAAGCATGAACGGATGGGCCCACTTGACACAAGCGAGGCCCGACATCCAATAATAGAAACTATCTAAAAAACGGAAGCGTCTAAAAATAGTAAATACTAAAACGATAACTTTCCAATCTTAGAAACATTCTAAGAATGGAAACTACTAAGAAAGGAAACTGTGAAATACCAAAAAACTGTTAAAAATAGTAAATGTCTCAGAATGTCTAAAATACTCATATGGCACTCGTAGTGCCGAGTAAGTTCGTGACCAGGGTCACATCAAATGGTTCTTGTAATTGTGAGTTGCTTTGGTGTTTTAAGAACTTGATATTGATTATCATTACATGTTATGCTAGATATTGTCTAGAAGTACTTGGTGTTGTTTATGAGTATATGATATGGTATGATCGGGTACTGATATAAAATAGGATATAATCTCGATGATGACCTCCAATGGAGGAAATCTGGTCTGAGCATAGTGACAAGGATGCAAACAGAGAATATGAACTATGCAGGTACACCGTAAACATAATTATATATGAATGTTGGGCTTGTAATTGACTTTTGTATGTTAGATAAGAGTTCCATATTAAGTGTCCTCCTGATATATATATATGTATGTTGGAATTTATTTCATTAATGAGTAATGGTAGGTTATTTGTGAACTCTACATGCTATAGTCTAGCTTAGAGTTTTTGATTTCATGTAAGTTTTGAATCTTGTATCATGCATCAATGTAGAATTGGTTGATAATATCTTAACCCGAGTTTATATGGTTGATGTGTCAATACATGGATGTTGACTGTGTTAAGGTGATAAATATGATTATATAGATGAATCTTGTGGTGTGTTGTCTTGAAATAAAGAGAGTCCTTCATGAGTATGAATTGTAGTTGTGGTTGATCACGTTTGTGAATGCAAGTTACTTGTGAGTATTCATGCATCGTAGATTAAGTTCAGGATAACGGATTACGCATGTTATAAAACCATTAATCTTGCCTGAGTAATTATATCGAATTGATGTGCTATGCCATATAGTCTTTATGGTTGTTGTTGTTGTTTTTGTTGTGCACCATATCGTTATTATTGTTGTCATAGTTGTCGTTATTGTGGTTGTCATAGTTGTCGTTGTTATTGTTGTGTTTATGCCATGATCATGGTTATATAGAAACTTTACAGTCATGAATTATGTATAATTATAAAATCTTGATAAGATGATGATGAATGGAGTTTGTAATCATTGTATATGGTTAAATGATGTTTATTGCTTGACTACGATGTGCTAAGTGAGTTCAATTTGAGATATGATGATTGAGTTTTTGGAATACGAAGATTGAATGGTGATATGATGCATATGGGGTAAGGTTAGCCCAAGGTACGGGCAAGTCAGTCTAAAATACGGACATGTTAGTCCAAGATACGGGCAGGTTAGCCCAAAATACGGGCAGGTTAGTCCAAGATACGGACAAGTTAGCCCAAAATACGAGTAGGTTAGTCCAAGATACGGATAGGTTATCCCAAAATACGGGCAGGTTAGTCCAAGATACAGACAGGTTAGCCCAAGATACGGGCAGGTTAGTCCAAGATACGGACACGTTAGTCCAAGATACGAGCATGTTAGTCCAAGATACGGGCATGTTAGTCCAAGATACGGGCAGTTTAGTCCAAGATACGGACAAGTTCAGCCCAAGATACGGGCAGGGTCAGCCAAAGATACGGGCAAGTGAATGGGCCCAAGATACGGACAAGAAAGTACCTTCGGATCCAAGACAAGCTTGGACTTATTTTTAAACGTTTTCGTAATTGATCTTCGAACGTTATCATAAATGTTTATTTTCTGAGTTTTTCTTAAAAGAAAAATATACCCGGGTATAGGTTTCAAACGATGGATTTTAGTTATAAAAATCTATGTTCAGTTGAATGCATACTAAATCTGTGACCTGATATTGCTTTCCTGTAGTTGTGGTCATCTGCATATAGATGGATATTTTGCCTGATACATGATATTATGTTCATTCAAGTTGAATATACCATGGTTCCTGTAATCTTACCTACACTTGCTGTTGAATTCCTTAGGTTTTGATAGTGACAAACATTCAACTAATCTGGGTACTAAGTGTTTCAGGAACAAAGACAGTTGTCTCAGGGAACCTTCACAGCAAAGGATTGAAGAGGGAACAAAGCTCTGTTCTTGTGCTTTGTTACCTCTGAAGGAACAACAGTGACGAACAAGATCGAAGCTGCGAATGGAAGGAAGAATTCCAGCGTGTTATTTATGGAAACAAATCAAGGCGCACACGCGGTCAAGGATTGAAGAAATCGGCTGGAAGGATCTAGCCGTTGGAGGAGATATGGAGAGAGAAGCTCGATTCCTTATCTTAGGGATTCTTTCCTTAGATAAGCGGATTGGAGAGAGAAGAATCTTATCACATCCGTTTATATTAATTTAAGGGAATCCTTTCATTTTATTAATATATACGGCTAGGGATATTATTCCTCCAGCAAAACATATCTTCTTGTTAGACGTGGGAAACCGAGTCAGATATGCTCAGGCGTTTTCCCGAGTTATTCTCGACCTAAGTTTCGGGGTCGAAACTTCTTGTAAGGGGGAGGAGATGTGATACCCCGTAATTTTGTAAGGTTATATTGGGAATTATGGAATTTTCCCGGGTACCCGTTGTGTACGTCGGATTTAATACAGAGAGTTTGAGACATTCTGTAATGTGCTCTGTATCTGTGATATTTTTCTCAGTGAAATAATATACAAACAGCATGCCTTGGATTTTAAATTATCGTTTGCATACGATAATTTTTATCCCGGTTTATCGTCAAGCTCGTTCAAAGCTGAATGGGCGGGAAAAGGGAGAAACGGCGACCGCCGTTCAGAAACGGCGACCGCCGTGGTTGGGCCCGAGAAGTCAGCGTGTCAGCTTCTAGCTGGCCACGATAGGCCTAGCGACGGCGACCGCCGCATTTACGGTGACCGCCGCGTGCCCGCCGCAGGCAAAATCACGGCGACCGCCGTGATTGTCCAGTGGGCATTGCCCGTCGGTCGCCGGCGTTGTTCGAGGCGCGCCGTTGCGTCGGTTGCCGCGTCTTAGGGTTTGCTGGGTACTCCTTGGGGTTTGCCTATATATAGAGGAGCTTGGGCATGGGTTTTGGGTCATCTACAACCCCGAATCGCTGCCAAAATTCTCCCTCAAAGTGAGTTGAGTTTCATCGGTTTTCTTGTGCTCCCCGGAGGTGTTGTGGTGTGTTTCCAGAGTGCCTTTGTGAAGCTTTTGGTTAGCCTTGGAGGTTAGAAGCCAAAGCAAGTCGAGGGAGGCCGAACCGCTCGTGTTTTGGGGTGAGATTTCTCTCGTTTCAGTCGGCCGTGTTCTTCACGGCGACCGCCGCCAAGAACGGCGACCGCCGCCAGTGCCCAGAATGCCTTCGTGGCTTTGGCTTGGTTGATTGTCATCGTGGCGTCTTTCCTTTCGTATTCTTTCGCCATGTTTAGATTCGTATTGTTTATGTCGGATCTAACTTAGGGTTCCTTTTATGGGTCGACTTGAAGGTTGTTGTGCTGTCGGAACTATACCGTGTCGAGCCCGGAATCCAGTTGACGTCTTTAGACTATTCTACGGATTAAGGCAAGTGGCGGTTCGCTCTTGCTCATTCGTTCCATATTTACATTAATTATCAGTAGTTTATCTGAGTAATTAATTTGGAATGAATACTCTGTTTGTCTGGAAACGGTTTTGATAAACTGTGTTCAAAATCATATAATAGGTTGTATATCTGTTAGAACAACGCTATTATCTGTGATCGCCTTTCGGGCCTTTATGTGGATTTATCCGGTAACTGTTGTTGTGCTGTAATTGTTTAGTTAGCACTGTTAGATAGGAACGTTACTCGGACTCTGTCCAGTCGTTTCTTTATAATCTGGTATCGGGATGGCTCGTCCCCATCTGGTACTATTCTAAGATCATGATCGGTCTCTTACATATGTGTGTAGAGACAGGACACTTAGCTGGTGTCACAAACCTTTCGGTATACGTCACTCTCGACGAAACGTATACTAAGATGTGTCGTCCCATTGGTGGGGTACACATGTAAAAGTCTATAATGTGATGTGTGTTTTGAAACATAATCAGATAAGTGCTACCTTGACGCACATAATTAATGAACGCTCAGCGAGTAGGGCAGCTAGGTAATAGTGCCGCTAGGAAGACTCATTTTGACTTGAATGTAGTACGTCTTCTTTCCGATCTGGATTCGCTGTAAGGCGGTGAGGTTGGTCGTTGACTGAAGCATCTCAGTAAGTTTTAAATCATTGTTGTATGATTCTGTAACTTTCCAGAATTGTCATACTTCCTTAAAGACTCATTTCCGTTGGAGTCTTCTTTCGAGTCGATTTCTGTGAAGATTCAGTCTTCCAGAATCTTCTCTTGTTCATACCTCTTATTCATTCCAGTAGGAGTATGGTCGTTGACAAGCGTACTCGATTATTATTCGAGGGACGAGGAGTCTAACCTAATACGCCTGCTTCGAACCATTCTGCTTTATACCCTTACTAGTCTATTCATTTAGACTAACCAACCGATATTTTTCCTTGCATGGTTGGCTGGTGTCATCCGTCCGATTCGGCACATCAGATCGGAAGTAGTGAAGACTAGAACGATTATGGAGTCAACGGTGGTTTTCAAACGTTTTAGTTATTGCTTTTATCAGGTTGCAATCCTTTGGACAATAACTTTGATTGTAATGTACTTTCTTAGTCTTCCGCTGTGTTTGGTTTAAACTATGTTTTGACCTATTCGGGATTGGGTTGTAATCCCGTAACTCTTGTTTCCTTGACAATGTTATGTTTTGGAATTTAATGCTTGATCATTGTGTATCAATTGTATTTCATAAATCGTATTTAAGTGGTGAAGCCTTGGGTGATCTCGGTAAGGAACACTGGGGTCACTGGCGGTAATACCTTTCCAAAAGGGTTAAGTTTTGGGGGTGTTACAGTTGTGGTATCAGAGCCAAAGGTTTTAAAACGGGTTTGGAATTTTATAAACCATTTATCCGTTTTCGAAATGCTTTAAAAAGGGCTCTGAATTTTCATGCTGAAAAGAATTTAAAAACACCGTTCATAGTCGTGTCTTCTTTATAGTCTAATATAGTAAGCTTGCTTTTATGTCTAGAAAGACTAATTCCTTCCTTACTGTTCGATAGGATGGGTGTCTGCTTTTCTATTGATAGGGGGTCGGAAGACGCCTAGTCGGACCAGCCGAGGCTAGATTTTCCGATACCTCAGCGATGTTTCGAGGTTGGAGGCCCGAGTAGCCCACCCGAAGATATCAAGCACGTTCTCCCCGAGTCAGTTGTCCTTGTAGCCAGGAATGCTATGGTCCCTAGACCTGCACCTGTGCCGCCACCAAGGGTGGAGGAAGTACAGGAATGGGAGCAAGAAGATGAGTTATCAAGGTATGAACAAGGGGTTTACCAAGACGACTTTCTTCTGGGACCAATTCCCGAGGAGGTCGAGTACGAGGACGAGGAAGAGGAGATGCTGGAGGTGGATCATGTCTAGGACGAGGATATGGTTGAGGATGATTCCGAGGATGTGGATCCCATCGAGGATGATCCCGAGGATGAGGATCCCATCGAGGATAATCCCGAGGATGAGGATCCCATAGAGGAGGATCCAGAGGAGGACCTGGATTTGGACCTTGGAGGGCAGAATCAGGAGCCCGGTATAGAATTGTCACCAGTGCCAGAGTACGCACCCATGTCAGAAGCTGATTGGGAGGCACTGTATACCGAGTACGGTATTGGGAGAAGTGACAGGGAATCTCAGCCTATCCCTACTCCAAGGAGATGGAGGTCGGAATCCGAGTTGCAGGAGATTCTCTGCCAGAGCTAGGTAATCTCCGCAGAACAACAGTGTCAGAGGGATGAGCTGATCGCCATTACTCAGAGGAGGACTGAGATAGGCGGACCAGTCATGGACAACCCATACTTTACCATGACTGAGCTAGGACTATGTGCTTCAGGGTCAAGCAGGGTGCAAAACCCATCGCCAGAGCTCGATGGTGAGCCTAGCCCGAAGAGACCATGCACGAGTAGCCAGTCGTATGTGAGACATTTTGGAATGCCTTGAGGAGGAGTGGCGTTGCCTATCGTAGTAGTTTCGTTTCTTAGTAATCCAAGTTGTACTTTATGTAATATTTCAGTATTGCGGCAAGTACTCTGAGAAACACTTATATCTTCGAGCAATGTTGTCCAAACGCTCGAATGATAAACTTATGTGTAACTTGTGTAAGAGTTCGAAGGTTCATCTATAAAACGCCAAGTTGATCTATTTTGAGTGATTTATTTACATTGATATATTGCATAAGTATATTGCATAATATTAATGTATTGAATGCTTGGAATTGGATCGGTAATCAGATGGTGAACCCAAGAAGCACGAGGAACTCAACTCGAGCCCGTGCTGGGACTAGTCAAAATCCCAGGACAGCAGGAAGAGGTGTTCAGGATGAACACGAGT
The DNA here is from genome assembly GCA_027886185.1 of Rheum nobile. Lineage (NCBI taxonomy): Eukaryota > Viridiplantae > Streptophyta > Magnoliopsida > Caryophyllales > Polygonaceae > Rheum > Rheum nobile. The sequence goes on from WOAB01000660.1 coordinate 310,065, forward strand.
CTGAGTCTCGCATCCAGCAGAGGCATGAAGGTCAGGATCAGACCCAAATGCCAGCGCTGTTTGACGCCGCAGCTGTGGAGGCGATTTGTGGAATCGTGATGCAGGCTATTGCAGATGTTTTGAGACCAAGTGCGTCTCAAGCACAAGAAGTGCCTACTCACGCAGCGGTTCCTGATGTTGTGGAACCCAGAAATCCTATGGTTCAGGAGAATGCCGTCAGGGCTCGAGACAACTATGGTCGCGCTCTTAAGACCATCACTTCCATAAGGCCCGATTGCTATAACGGGAAAGGGGAGCCAGTAGCAGTGTCTCATTGGTTCTCCCATATGGAGAGGCTGTTTCGAAACGTGGAGTATACTGAGGCCGAGAAGGTCCATATCGCTTCTCTTCAGCTGAAGGAGGAGGCTAGCGAGTGGTGGGAGAGCACAGGTTTGGCTGAGAGCCCAGTGTTGACTTGGTCGATGTTCAAGACCAAGATGGTTGATCGCTTTTTCTCTTGTGCTATGAGAGAGGAGAAGCATAAAGAGTTTTTATACCCAAAGACTGATGGTCTGAAAGTGACCGAGTTGGCGTCTAAGTTCAATCATCTTTTACAGTATGCCACTGCCGAGATTACCAGCGAGGCCCAAAAGATCTGGTACTTCCATGAGTGGATGAGTCCGGATATCAAGCCATTAATGGTGCATCACACATGCTCTACCTTGGAGCAGTATGTTGATTGTGCCTATAAGCTGGAAGTAACTCTTGAGGAGTCGACCAAGAGGCGCAATCGACAAAAGTCGATGCAGAACCAGAACCAGGGAGGTGGTTTTAAGCGCCCTGCGCCACCGTCTAACTTTGCCAAGTCTGGCCGAGCTAAGACGGAGATGACGCAAGGAGGATCGACTCAACAGTCAGGGCAGACCAGGAGTATAGTTCAGTGTTATAATTGCGGTACTGCTGGGCACAAGAGCACTGAGTGTCGGAAGGAGAAGAGGCCATGCTTTGGGTGTGGACGTGACGGTCATCTGCAGAAGTACTGCAAGCAGGGAAAGCAGAAGGGGTAGAGTCGCAGCAAGGGTCAGTTCATCAGAGCAACCGACCTAGGTTTAAGCCTGCCGAGACTCCTAGCCCTTCGGTCCAGACGACTGCCCAGAACAGGGGAAAGGCCCCAGCTGTTTCTGGAAGTCAGGGACAACACTTGTATGAGATGCGTGAAGCGGATGGACCCAATGCTCCAATTGCTCAAGGTACTCTATACCTTCACTCTACTTCAGTGTGCATTCTGTTTGATTCTGGTGCTACGCATTTCTTTATTTCGGATAGCTGTGTTAGCAAGTTAGATTTAGTATGCAACGATTCGTGCGACCCTTTTGTCGTTAATCTTCATAATGGAGAACGTTTGGTGGGAACCAAGCATCTGTCCGACTTTCCGATTACCATTCAAGGTAAGGAATTCGAAGCAGATTTAATCTGTATAGCCATGGCTCCATACGACATTATCCTCGGTATGGATTGGCTAACGCGTCACAAGGCGGCGATCGACTTCAGTTCAAGAATGGTGACGGTGTCATCCGGGGGCCAATTCGTGTGCAACTTCAAAGGTCGAAATGACGCTGATAACGGCAAGCTGATCAATGCGATGGCTGCGTTTAAGTTACTACGACAAGGATGTGTCGGGTACCTTTGCTACTTGGATTCGCCTGCGAAGGATGAACCTGAGGTTCTTGATATTCCTGTAGTTAGGGAGTTTTCGGATGTCTTTCCGGAAGAAATTCCTGGATTACCCCCGAACCGCGACGTAGAGTTTTCAATTGATCTCGAGCCTGGTACGGCGCCGATTTCCAAATCACCGTACTGGATGGCTCCAGCTGAGATGCAAGAATTGAAGAATCAACTTGAAGATCTTCTTGACAAAGGTTATGTCAGGCCGAGTGCATCGCCGTGGGGTGCCCCGGTTTTATTCGTCAAAAAGAAGGACGGATCGTTCCGACTTTGTATCGACTATCGAGAGTTGAACAAGGTAACGATCAAGAACAAGTATCCTTTGCCTAGGATTGATGACTTGTTGGACCAGTTGTAGGGAGCAAAGGTTTTCTCCAAGATCGACCTAAGATCTGGATATCATCAACTCAGGATTCGTGAGCAGGACATTCCTAGAACTGCGTTCAGGACCAGATATGGTCATTACGAGTTCGTAGTAATGCCTTTTGGGCTTACAAATGCTCCAGCTGTCTTTATGGACTTGATGAACCGATGTTTTCACCAGTACTTGGATAAGTTCGTGGTGGTCTTTATAGACGACATCCTGATCTATTCTCCGAATGAAGAAGTCCATGAGGAACATCTACGGATTGCCTTGTCAATCCTTAGACAACATCAGCTTTATGCTAAACTGTCCAAGTGTGAATTCTGGATAAAGGAAGTGGCTTTCTTAGGCCACGTGATCAATAAAAATGGGGGTATGGTTGATCCCCAAAAGATTAAAGCGGTGGCTAAATGGACACAACCCCAGAATGTAAAGGAAGTGCGCAGCTTTCTTGGACTTGCCGGGTATTATAGAAGGTTCGTAGAAGGATTTTCAAAGATCGCTCTACCTATGACCAGTCTACTCCGCAAGGTCCACAAGAAGTTTGTCTGGAATGACAACTGCGAGGTCAGTTTCCAGGAGTTGAAGCGACGGTTGACCTCGGCACCCGTGTTAGCACTCCCAGAGGGGAACGACGATTATGTGGTCTATAGTGATGCTTCCAAGTGTGGTCTTGGTTGTGTTTTGATGCAAAGGGGCAGAGTCATTGCTTACGCATCTAGACAACTCAAGACTTACGAAGAAAACTATCCGACCGATGATCTTGAGTTAGCAGCGGTTGTCTTTGCGCTGAAGATTTGGAGGCATTACCTCTACGGTATAAGATGCCAAGTCTTCACCGACCACAAAAGTCTCAAGTATATATTTACTCAGAAGGAGTTAAATATGAGACAACGCCGCTGGCTAGAGTTGCTCAAGGACTACGACATGGAGTTGTTGTATCATCCGAGCAAGGCTAATGTAGTAGCTGATGCACTATGCCGGAAGACAACGCATGAGACTGTAGTTGCTCTACTTACTGCTCAGACCAAGCTAAACCAAGAGTCATGCGACATTGAAGTCTTGTATGACCAGTGTAGAGGGTACCTGAGTATGATGGAGATTCAGGCTACACTGCTGGATCAAATCAAAGAAAAGCAAGTCGATGACATCATCTTGGTAAAGTTAAGCAGTGAAGTGATGGATGGGAAAGCTCCCAGTTTTGTGGTTCAGGATGATGGATCACTTTGGTTTCAGGATCGGATCTGTGTGCCTGAAACAGAAGGTCTTCGTCAGTTGGTGATGAGAGAAGCTCATTCATCTTCTTACTCTGTGCATCCTGGCTCTAGCAGGATGTACAAGGATCTCAGGAAGAAGTTTTGGTGGCCAAACATGAAGTGGGACGTAGCAGACTTTGTGGCAAAGTGCTTAACTTGCCAAAAAGTCAAGATCGAACACCGCAGGCCAGGTGGTGAGATGCTACCTCTCCCCGTACCAGAATGGAAATGGGAGGACATTTCCATGGACTTCGTCATTGGGCTACCCAAGACTCGAAGTCAGAGAGATGCTATCTAGGTAATTGTGGATAGGCTTACAAAGAGTGCTCATTTCATAGCCATCAAGACCACATGGGAAACCCAGAAGCTAGCCGAAGTTTACCAGAAAGAGATTGTCCGCTTACATGGCATTCCTAAGACCATTGTATCGGACCGAGATGGCCGTTTCATGTCAAGATTCTGGAAGGAACTTCATAAGGCTATGGGAATCGAGTTGAGGTTCAGCATCGCGTTTCATCCCCAGACAGATGGCCAGTCTGAAAGGACCATCCAGACTCTGGAGGATATGCTTAGAGCTTGTGTGCTCGATCGTCCGACTAGCTGGGAGGACAGCTTGAGTCTGATTGAGTTCACGTACAATAATAGCTGGCATGCCACAATCAAGATGGCCCCGTTTGAAGCTTTGTATGGTTGCAGATGCAGATCTCCGATTTGTTGGGACGATAATGCCGACAAAATTCTGCTTGGACCAGAGTTGGTCGAAAGGACGGCTTCAGACATTGCTTTGATCAGACAAAGAATGTTGACCGCTAAGAGTCGACAGAAGTCCTACATAGATCGGAAGCACAGGACTGTCGAGTTCGAGGTCGGTGACAATGTTTTCGTCAAGGTATCGCCATCCAAAGGAGTTTTCAGATTTGGTAAGCGTGGGAAGCTTAACCCTCGCTACGTGGGACCATTCGAGATTCTGGATAGAGTGGGATCTCTAGCGTACCGCTTGGCGTTGCCGCCATCGGCTCACCCGGTGCATAACGTGTTCCATGTATCTTTACTCAGAAAGTATGTACCAGATAAGTCTCATGTATATAGTTACGAGGACATCGAGATTCAAGCTAATGGTACTTATGAAGAGTTGCCCGTGCGCATTTTGGAGCGTCGGGAGAAGCATTTGCGCAACAAGGTCGTACCATTAGTACGAGTGTTGTGGTCCAAGTCAATGACCGAAGAAGTTACTTGGGAGACGTGGGAAACCGAGTCAGATATGCTCAGGCGTTTTCCCGAGTTATTCTCGACCTAAGTTTCGGGGTCGAAACTTCTTGTAAGGGGGAGGAGATGTGATACCCCGTAATTTTGTAAGGTTATATTGGGAATTATGGAATTTTCCCGGGTACCCGTTGTGTACGTCGGATTTAATACAGAGAGTTTGAGACATTCTGTACTGTGCTCTGTATCTGTGATATTTTTCTCAGTGAAATTAGATACAGACAGCATGCCTTGGATTTTAAATTGTCGTTCGCGTACGATAATTTTTATCCCGGTTTATCGTCAAGCTCGTTTAAAGCTGAATGGGCGGGAAAAGGGAGAAACGGCAACCGCCGTTCAGAAACGGCGACCGCCGTGGTTGGGCCCGAGAAGTCAGCGTGTCAGCTTCTAGCTGGCCGCGACATGCCTAGCGACGGTGACCGCCGCATTTACGGCGACCACCGCGTGCCCGCCGCAGGCAAAATCACGGCGACCGCCGTGATTGTCCAGTGGGCATTGCCCGTCGGTCGCCGGCGTCGTTCGAGGCACGCCGTTGCGTCGGTTGCCGCGTCTTAGGGTTTGCTGGGTACTCCTTGGGGTTTGCCTATATATAGAGGAGCTTGGGCATGGGTTTTGGGTCATCTACAACCCCGAATCGCTGCCAAAATTCTCCTTCAAAGTGAGTTGAGTTTCGTCGGTTTTCTTGTGCTCGCCGGAGGTGTTGTGGTGTGTTTCCAGAGTGCCTTTGTGAAGCTTTTGGTTAGCCTTGGAGGTTAGAAGCCAAAGCAAGTCGAGGGAGGCCGAACCGCTCGTGTTTTGGGGTGAGATTTCTCTCGTTTCAGTCGGTCGTGTTCTTCACGGCGACCGCCGCCAAGAACGGCGACCGCCGCCAGTGCCCAGAATGCCTTCGTGGCTTTGGCTTGGTTGGTTGTCATCGTGGCGTCTTTCCTTTTGTATTCTTTCGCCGTATTTAGATTCGTACTATTTATGTCGGATCTAACTTAGGGTTCCTTTTATGGGTCGACTCGAAGGTTGTTGTGCTGTCGGAACTATACCGTGTCGAGCCCGGAATCCAGTGGACGTCTTTAGACTATTCTGCGGATTAAGGCAAGTGGCGGTTCGCTCTTGCTCATTCGTTCCATATTTACATTAATTATCAGTAGTTTATCTGAGTAATTAATTTGGAATGAATACTCTGTTTGTCTGGAAACGGTTTTGATAAACTATTTTGAAAATCATATAATAGGTTGCATATCTGTTAGAACAACGCTATTATCTGTGATCGCCTTTCGGGCCTTTATATGGATTTATCCGGTAACTGTTATTGTGCTGTAACTGTTTAGTTAACACTGTTAGATAGGAACGTTACTCGGACTCTGTCCAGTCATTTCTTAATAATCTGGTATCGGGATGGCTCGTCCCCATCTGGTACTATTCTAAGATCATGATCGGTCTCTTACACATGTGTGTAGAGACAGGACACTTAGCTGGTGTCACAAACCTTTCGGTATACGTCACTCTCGACGAAACGTATACTAAGATGTGTCATCCCATTGGTGGGGTAAACATGTAAAAGTCTATAATGTGATGTGTGTTTTGAAACATAATCAGATAAGTGCTACCTTGACACACATAATTAATGAACGCTCAGCGAGTAGGGCAGCTAGGTAATAGTGCCGCTAGGAAGACTCGTTTTGACTTGAATGTAGTACGTCTTCATTCCGATCTGGATTCGCTGTAAGGCGGTGAGGTTGGTCGTTGACTGAAGCATCTCAGTCAGTTTTAAATCATTGTTGTATGATTCTGTAACTTTTCAGAATTGTCATACTTCCTTAAAGACTCATTTCCGTTGGAGTCTTCTTTCGAGTTGATTTCTGTGAAGATTCAGTCTTCCAGAATCTTCTCTTGTGCATACCTCTTGTTCATTCCAGTAGGAGTATGGTGGTTGACAAGCGTACTCGATTATTATTCGAGGGACGAGGAGTCTAACCTAATACGCCTGCTTCGAACCATTCTGCTTTGTACCCTTACTAGTCTATTCATTTAGACTAACCAATCGATATTTTTCCTTGCATGGTTGGCTGGTGTCATCCGTCTGATTCGGCACATCAGATCGGAAGTAGTGAAGACTAGAACGATTATGGAGTCAACGATGGTTTTCAAACATTTTAGTTATTGCTTTTATCAGGTTGCAATCCTTTGGACAATAACTTTGATTGTAATGTACTTTCTTAGTCTTTCGCTGTGTTTGGTTTAAACTATGTTTTGACCTATTCGGGATTGGGTTGTAATCCCGTAACTCTTGTTTCCTTGACAATGTTATGTTTTGGAATTTAATGCTTGATCATTGTGTATCAATTGTATTTCATAAATCGTATTTAAGTGGTAAAGCCTTGGGTGATCTCGGTAAGGAACACTGGGGTCACTGGCGGTAATACCTTTCCAAAAGGGTTAAGTTTTGGGGGTGTTACAAATCCTCTCAAGCGGAAGCTTAAAGGTAGTGGTTTTTCCTTGAGAAGCTAGTTTTGCCAATCAGGGTTTCCACTATACATCGTGAGTTCGTTCTATTATCTTTCTTGCTATATTTATCCGCTGCAACTTCTGTGGGAACAAAGCTTTTGTTCCCTCAGACGTAACTCTAACGATCCAACAATTGGTATCAGAGTCTGGTGCTCTAGATTGTTTGTTTTAGTTACAGATTCTGCAGGAAAGATGTCGTCGGGAAATGCCTTGGATAGAGACTCTCAAGAAGGTGATGTAAATGTGGCTCTCATCACTCAAGCCATGAAGAAGATATGGTCTCGAAGCAAAGGCACTAAAGGTTCGGTCATGGTTCACAATGACATGAAGGAGGTCGTCTGCTCTCACTATTATGACAACGGACACTTCGCAAAAAATTGCCTCAACAAAGCGGCAGGTTCTTCTCAGGTCCTCAACGAGGAACAAACGAGGATTGCGAAGTGGGGTGACTGCAGCTCAGATGATGAAGCTTCTCCTCTCTCAAAGGATATCTGTTTGGTGAGCTCAAAAGGTCACAACGTATCAGAAGGTGATTCCCATAAATCCGAGGAGGAAGCAAGGAAAGGCTCTTGGCACCTTGACAGTGCATGCTCAAGTCACATGACAGGGAACAGTGAATGGTTCACCTCTCTTCAGCCAGCCTCAGGGGCATCGATAACTTTTGGAAACAAGAGTAAGGGTGAGGTTTGTGGTATCGGTATGGTAAGACTCTCTAAACACATCACCGTGAATAATGTGAATCTAGTGAATAATCTCAAGTTTGATCTATTTAGTGTGGCTCAACTATGTCAAAACAGAAAAAATAGGGTAGTCTTTACCACTGATGATTGTCATGTTGAGTGTCTAAGTACAGGGAAAATCTTACTCAAAGGGATTTGTGACAACAACGTTTATAAGGTCGACCCTGCTTTCATCCCTGACAAGGACCTATGTCTGTCGTCTATTGCTGAGACGACATACTTGTGGCACAAACACTTTGGACATGCTAGCCTTCAACTCCTCTCCAAACTTCATAGACAAGAGTTGGTGAATGGTCTTCCCAAGGTTGAAGCAATGAGAAGTGACGTGTGCGACGCATGCATTAAAGGAAAACAAGTGAGGTCTTCCTTTAAGTCCAAAAGGGATGTAAGTACAACACGTACTCTGGAATTAGTCCACATGGATCTTTGTGGGCCTATGCACACGAAGAGCCGTGGGGGAAATGCATATGTCTTTGTTATTGTGGATGACTATTCCAGGTACACATGGACGATTTTCATCTCAACAAAGGATGAAGTGTTCGCTGAGTTTGAGTCCTGGCTTAAGGCAACTGAGAGAAGCACTGGTCATACCTTGGGTCTATTCGCACCGATCATGGAACTGAATTCGAGAACTCTCAGTTCCTATCCCTTTGTAGGAACAGAGGTATCAACCACAACTTCTCTACTCCCAGGACCCCACAGCAAAACGGTGTTGTGGAAAGGAAGAACAGAACTCTGGAAGACATGATGCGTACTCTCCTCATCTCAAGTGGTCTTCCAAGGAGTTTCTGGGCCGAAGCCTTGAATGTCGCGTGCTACGTTCTGAACAGGGCAACCATTCGTCCTCTTCTGAACAAAACTGCCTATGAGCTTCTGAAGGGAAGGAAACCTAATATGTCTCATTTACGCACATTTGGTTGCAAGTGCTTCGTCCACAACAATGGGAAAGATTATCTTGGGAAGTTTGATCCCAGAAGTGATGAAGGAACCTTTGTAGGATATTCTCAGCAAAGCAAAGCCTACAAAGTTTTCAACAAGAGAACCAAAAAGGTAGAAGAAAGTATTCATGTTGTTTTTGATGAATCTGTCATGGCTGGTAACAATGTGCAGGAACAATCCGATAGAGTTCCCTCCAATATCGAGCCATCCGAAGATGACTTCTTTCAGCTTGTTGAAAGCAGTGTCGGTGGTGAGACCTCTCAAGATCAAGAAACTCAAAATGATCCCTCGACACCGAGAACTCCCAACTCCACAAACTCAGGGGAAAATGAAGAGAATGCTAACCCGCCGGATACGTCTCATGCACCTCAGGGGGAACAGAGCCCAAGTCACGACACAGCAGAGCCCTCTGAGGACTGCCCTGCTGCTGAGGGAACAGGGGGAGTTTGCCCTAATGCTGATGGGACAAGTGGTGAAAGCTCAAATGCTGGCAATGCTGATTCGGAGGAGTTCGACATCAACAAACTCCAAGTTCCAAACTACCAGCAAAAGTGGGCTCATCCAGTCAAACTGATCGTCACAGACTATAGAAAGGGAGCACCACATAGCACTCGTTCTTCCCTACAAAATTTATATGCTTTCAATGCCTTTCTTTCCTTGCAAGAACCCAAAACTGTAGGAGAAGCATTGAAGGATCCTGACTGGATAAACGCCATGCAAGAAGAACTCCATCAGTTCGAAAGAAACAAGGTTTGGAGGTTAGTTGCCCATCCAAGGAACAGAATAGTGATTGGAACCAAATGGGTGTTCAGAAACAAGCTGGATGATCAAGGTCAGGTCACAAGGAACAAAGCTCGGCTGGTGGTGAAAGGCTACAAACAGCAGGAGGGCATCGACTATGATGAGACCTTTGCTCCAGTTGCCATGTTAGAAGCAATAAGACTCTTAATTGCTTATTCTTCTTTCCATGGATTCAAGCTACAACAGATGGATATCAAGACCGCCTTCTTGAATGGGGTTCTCAAGGAGGAAGTATATGTGGAGCAAACACCCGGTTTTGAAGACACCACTCAACCTGACCATGTCTACATTCTATACAAAGCTCTGTATGGTCTCAAGCAAGCCCCGAGGGCCTGGTATGAAAGGCTCTCTCAATTCCTTCTGACGCACGGATACGTTCATGGAAAGGTCGACAAGACTTTGTTCCTTCTGAAGGAAGGGAAGCAAATTCTGGTGGTTCAGGTCTATGTGGATGATATCATCTTTGGATCCACTGATGATAAACTGGTTCAGAAATTTTCTAAGCTGATGGCCAGTGAATTCGAGATGAGCATGGTTGGAGAACTCAAGTTCTTCTTAGGTCTGCAAGTCTGTCAGGGGGATGAGGGAACTAAAGTGCACCAACAGAAGTATCTAAGGGAGTGTGTCAAAAAGTTTGGTATGAATGATTCAAAACCCTTCACCACTCCCATATCTCCAAACAATCCAATGGGAAAAGACGAACATGAACAAGGAATTGATCCATCCCTCTATTGAGGAATCATAGGTTCGCTTCTCTATCTCACTGCTAGTAGACTTGATATTATGTATAGTGTATGTCTTTGTGCTCGCTTTCAGGCCGATCCCAAAGAAACACATCTCAAAGCAGTAAAAAGGATTCTGAGATACTTGAAGGGAACAGATGATCTTTGTCTGTGGTACCCAAGAGGAGGAAGTCTTGATCTTGTCGGATACACAGATGCTGACTTCGTAGGGAACAAAGTGGACAAAAAATCTACCTCAGGAATGGCTCAGTTCCTTGGGCCGTGTTTGGTTTCCTGGGGGTCAAAGAAGCAGAACTCCATGGCTCTCTCCACTGCAGAAGCTGAATACATAGCCGTTGCTGCTTGTTGCACAAAACTCCTATGGCTCAAACAACAACTCAGCGACTACGGTATTCTTCTTAACTCCATTCCCATTCTCTGTGACAATACAAGTGCCATAAATATCTCCAAGAATCCGGTGCAACACTCACGTACCAAGCACATTGAGATAAGACATCACTTCTTACGTGACTGTGTGGAGAAAGGGTTGGTGACAATGGATTTATGTGGAACTAAGGATCAAATCGCCGACATCTTTACCAAGGCACTAAACAAGGAACCATTCGAACAGTTTCGTATGGAACTAGGTATGATTTCTCTAAACTGACTGTCTACTTATTGTGTTCCCTCGATGATTGGCTAACTTACATGGTAAAGTGTGAAGGGTTAATCATCATGTCTTGGTCTGCATCTCTTCTCTTGATCATTAGTTGAACGACTTGCTTAGACTCATGCTAATACCTCACTTATATGCAAAATTCCATGCATGATTCTCTATGCTTTCTTGTTTATACATGACTCAGATTTCTTTCGGCCCAAAAGAGTCAACTTGATGCATTGATCCCTCATTATAAGCCCAAATGATTGTTGACTCTACAGCTTACCTTAGCCATTATGTTTGATGCTCCCTATGAGCCCCTCTAATCATTCATATCTGGGAATCTCTCATTCATGATTACACATTATTGAAAAATTCTCATATATGTTTTGTGTGATGTTCTTTGTACCCTCTCTGGTAACATTACCCCCGCATCATACTCTTCTACTTTTTCGGAAAGTCAAGAATACGAATTGTTGCCACTATGGTCTGTGGATAGGATTCGACAAGTATGATATGTTATGCTGGCTTACAACTGCCTAAGGAGGGTTCGTGCTTAAAAGCCGATGGTGCACGTGAGAAGTAGTGGGCTCCGAATGAATCCCTGGTGAAAGATGGCAAGTTGAAGGTTGTGATGTTAAAAAAAACAAAAAAACAAAACAAAAGGGGAACATCACAAGATACACAAAGAAGGGAAATGAAGGAACCAAAGTTTCTCTCCTCCTTTAGCTGAGCCTATGATGGATGATGACGACAATAAGGAAGCACAAGCTTTGAGTGGGAACAAAAGATGAACTCCATTGCTAGTCATACTTCATATCTACTGCTGGCCCCAGTGGTACTTAATTCGTATTTCTCTGGCTAACCAATACCTCTTTTGCTCCCTAGCACATCTATCCCTCTATTTTTCGAACTTCCTTGTCTCTGATTCGTGTGTGAACATTTACTGGCATGTTGATCATAAATGGTATCTTTGCATATCTTGTTGTTGTCTTAACATGTTGTCCGCGTTCGTGCATTTCAATCTAATGCGATTGGGAATAATGTTCATCTGGTTGTGATCCTTCATCTCTAACTCTTCGCTATGTTTTTGATGATGCCAAAATGGGGAAAATAACAGGTAGCCTTGGTTGAGGGGGAACAGCACATGGTTTCATATGTTGCTGTATTGAGGGGGAACTATTATGGTCTTGTGTGGAGACCCTTCCCCATACAACCGTCTTTATCTCGTATGTATATGCTTTATTGTCAAGGATGTTTGTCACCATCAAAAAGGGGGAATTTGTTGAATTCCTTCGGTTTTGATAGTGACAAACATTCAACTAATCTGGGTACTAAGTGTTTCAGGAACAAAGAGAGTTGTCTCAGAGAACCTTCGCAGCAAAGGATTGAAGAGGGAACAAAGCTCTGTTCTTGTGCTTTGTTACCTCTGAAGGAACAACAGTGACGAACAAGATCGAAGCTGCAAATGGAAGGAAGAATTCCAGCGTGTTATTTATGGAAACAAATCAAGGCGCACACGCGGTCAAGGATTGAAGAAATCGGCTGGAAGGATCAAGCCGTTAGAGGAGATATGGAGAGAGAAGCTCGATTCCTTATCTTATGGATTCTCTCCTTAGATAAGCGGATTGGAGAGAGAAGAATCTTATCACATCCATTTATATTAATTTAAGGGAATCCTTTCCTTTTATTAATATATACGGCTAGGGATATTATTCCTCCAGTAAAACATATCTTCTTGTTACCACGTTTGAATAAACCTTATCTTGTTACATTTAGGGTTTGTCGAGTTGTATTTAATAGATGTGTGGATTCATGTCTATGTAACCACGACGACGGGAAAAACAGAGAGAACGAAAATTGAGATAGAAAAGGAGTGAGGTGTGTGTAAGTCTTTGAGGGTTGAGTTTGGATTCATCGTTGTAGGAGTGATCTTCGAATCTAGGTGGGAAGTCTAGTGTTTTGGAGTCCATGCTACAAGTGTAATCGAACAAGAAATCAATAAGACAAGTACACACTTCAAAATCCTCTCAAGCGGAAGCTTGAAGGTAGTGGTTTTTCCTTGAGAAGCTAGTTTTGCCAATCAGGGTTTCCACTATACATCGTGAGTTCGTTCTATTATCCTTCTTGCTATATTTATCCGCTGCAACTTCTGTGGGAACAAAGCTTTTGTTCCCTCAGACGTAACTCTAACGATCCAACACTTGCGTATGCATATATATCTATTTATAACATTAGGTTGTAAGGTAATTGAGGAGTGTGTTTGGTCAGGATATTTGTTTGTATGTTGCTTGTAAGTGTTGCTTTTCTGCTTGTAAGGTAAAATCCATCTGTAGTACTCGTGAAGTGGGATGGATTGAGATATGAGTATGATATATCTATGTGTATCTAATATCGGTAAATCGTCAGCGTTGGGGTCAAGATTGTTAATACATTCATGTTATAATCTGTCTATTTGTAACTTTCTTGTACACTTGGAATCATGTGGATAAATGCATTCATAGTAGACTAGGTCAATCTGGGTATTCTCTAGAGTTGATAACATGTTAGGATATATTAATCTGTAATTTCTCTTGTAAATTGGCAATCAGATGAAATAATGCATTCTGGATATGTTAAGGTTTAGATATAATCAAGTCTACATGTATAAACGTTCATGTCTTCATGATTGTAGGTTTGCTAGTCTGTGATTACTTAACTTTTACTATCACACGTTTATTGCTCATATAACTTGCTAGTCTGGTTGTAGACTAACCCCGTATGTGGGGACTGGTTGTGTTTTGCATGACCAAGGCATCAGAGTAGCATAGCGGGAGCGTGGAGGAGGTCATGCAATGTGATGCGAACCTAGGATGGGGTTTAATCTCGGTTCCAGACTTTTGTAACTGAAATACACTTGTTTTTTACCAAACACTTATAATTTGTCTATTAGTTTGACTCTGGTTAAGATAGCAAGGTTGGGTTATGCTAAACCCCTTTTGATGGGTCATGGATGCGTCTGTGTACGCCGGCCCATGTGTATATCGATTGCTAATATAATCTCTTGTGAATAGGTGTAAATTATGGAACTGCCCTTGGTTGGGTTTTATCTTTCCCAGATTAATTCCCATTATAAATTGCTTGAGGGAATTTCTGCAGGAAATTCCTGGAGCTGTGACCCCCCAATTAGTCGTTAAATTTGGGGCGTTACAGAAGTTGGTATCATAGCCTAGGTTTCTAATTCCTGTGGGAATGGGTAGAATCAGCATCATACGTCGCATCACCATCTCCAAGCCTACTGCTTAGGTATTTAAGTTGAGGACCATAATGGTCTACTATTATGAATTGCTAGACATCTAGTTTCGAGGACAAAACTTTTTTTTAGGGGGATAAAATGTAATACTTGAGTTTTTTTAAGAAGACGAGCGTTACGGATACGGAGTCCGTATCAATGTTGGAATTAATTCCGAGTAACCAATAGGGTATTTCAATTCTGAATACATATAAATTACAGTCAAAAAAATCATGACACTAAAAGACAAAATAGAAATCCTAATCCTTATTTATTCCTTCCTTTTCTTTTCATGCTTACCTTTTAAATATCTAGAAATTCTCTTAATCCTTTCATATTTCTCTATTAATCTTTTATACTTATCTTTCCATTTATTTTTCATTTGGATTGGGCTATTTAATGGACCATATTAATTAAGAGAGATGGACTGCTCACTAAGCCCAATTGTTGGTGCCCAATAATGAAGCTGCATTTCATGACGAAGCCGAGATAGATCGAGAGAATGGCGGCCAAAAGTGGGATGGTATTAATTAGACCACTCTAGAATATTTTGGACGCTTGATTAAGGGAATAAGATTGGTATATTCTAGGTGCTTGTATTTAAATATCTTCCTGGTGATTTGTGTATGTCGGTGCTTTGTGTGTCTCTTGAGCCGACTTGTATTAGTATAAAATTGAGAGGGTGAGATTAAAAAAGGACGAATCCACTCCTCACGGCCATCGGCCCATCACCACGAACCGTCCTCCTTCTTCCATCTTCATGGCCACCTCTATTCCAAATTCATCTCTTTGTCACGTCTAGCTGGTGGCTCGCCGTCGTCGTCGCCACCGCCAAGGAATCTGTTAGGAATTGAACTTTTGGAAACTCCAGTTTCCTACCTGATTCCCTTTTTCAGTTTTTCTAGTTTTGATAATAACAAACACCTTTGCTATTAATATTTCCATAAGTGTTGATAAACAGAAAACTCTGGATTTGGAAAGTACAAGACAGAGACGAAAGCGCCAGACTTGGGAACTGGCGTAAGGAATTGAAGCTCCATGACGCTGGATGAGCTTGGAACAAGATATGAAGGGCGGCGACGATCCGATTAGGGTAGATCTTTGCTTGGAGAGAGAAGTCAAAGATTATCCTGTTTCCATATTATCTTAGGAGTTAAAAGTTTATCTTTTATGGAAACGAAATTTGTAAAATCGTGAAAGATTATATTTAGTAACAAATATTATCTTTCCGATTACTTTTTGATTATTTTATTTATGTAATCTGGTTGTTGGAGATCCGCTTCTTCCAACAATTAAATTACATAAATAGAATAGTTGAAACTCTCTCTCTCACACGCATTCACGCATACTGCTTACAGAGAAGAAAACAGAGCCTAGTTCTTTGAAGAAGAACTGTAAGTCGACTGTCTTGTTCGTGTACTTGATTTGGTCGAATTAGGTAGAGAGTCCTTAGTGTGTCTAAGACTTAATCTGTGTGTTCTATCCTAATTGATTGTAATTGAAGCATTAATACAAGAAGTAGACTTTGAAATCCTCTTGCAAGAGAGGTAGTGGGTTTTATCCTGGATAACTAGTTGGTTATCAAAGGTTCCCACTCTAAGAAACTTGTCTTGATTCTGTTATTGTTTACTTATTCCGCTGCTAAGGAACTGGACTCCCAGTTTCCTTTGATTGCTAACACGTACGATCTTACAATTGGTATCAGAGCAGGCGCTCTAGATTTGTGTTAGTTTACAGATGTCAAGATGACTAGTTCAAGCGAATTCAGTTTGGGAATTTCCATCAACAAGCCTCACATTCGAAAGAAAGGAGAAAGGTGTTTAATGGTTAAGGAGGACTCAACGAAATCAGATGACTCTGAGGTATTCTCTTATGACTTTACTAAATTTCTTCTTGAATGTGATAAGAAACAATTGATAAAGATCATTAAGAAACTTGGAAAGGAAAACAGTTCCCTTCAAGAAAGATTAGAAGAATGTGAAGACGAAATTTCATGCTTATTTACTGAAAATTCTGTTTGGAGCAAGAAACTTGATGAAACTGAAAAATTGCTCTTTAGTTCCTCTAGAAAGTGTGATTCATGTATTGCTCTTGAAAAGGAACTAGAATAACTTAAAGATTCTACAAGCATGTCTAACGTTTCCCATGTTTCATGTGATAATTGTACTGCTCTTGAAAAGGAACTAGCACATCTTAAAGATTCTGCAAGCACGTCTAGCGTTTCCCATGTTTCATCTAACAATTGTGTTGTGCTTGAAAAGGAACTTAAGCATGCTAAGAATTGTCAGAGTTCCCTTACTCCAGAAAATGATTTGCTTCTTGAGATCATAGATAAGCTTGATGTGTTGACTACTTCCATTAATGAAAAAACTGTCAATCAAAATGTCTTTGTTAAATCAAGATATGGAATTGGATATGGTGATGATGATTCTTATGATAGTTGCTCTTCTACTAAAGAAAAACTGTCTAGGGAACTAGTTGAGAAAAATGACATTCTTGATAAAGCTCTTCAAACCTGTCGTGATAAAAGTCAATTTCTTGACGAAAAGGTTAAGGTTCTTGAACAAGGACCCTCAAAAGTAAAGGATTGGTTTCATGGTCAGAATGCTCATCACATGTATGTTAACCAAGCCCAAGGGAACTCAAGTAAAGGAATTGACTTTCAACGGAGAAAAATGGAGAATCCCTTTAGGCCTGGTCGTGGTAAATATGGTCATGTGTATTACCCAACTAACCTACATGAGAAAAGGAGCTCTCATTCCCACAAACCCAAAAAAGCCAAGCTTGTCTGGGTGCATAAGTCTTAATTGAATTGCAGGTTGAAGTGAGATGCCTAGTTCCCTACAAATTGAGAAGTAATGATTGGGATGCAGAATTGAAGATTTTTTAAGCTTATATCACTTCAGAGGAATAACAGAGGAAATATGTCCTTTGTTAAAGAAAGACTTGTATGAAAAAAAAAGGAAGGGAACTCCAATGCTAATGGAAATGATGGAGGGTCACAAGTTGGTGACGTTAGTTCCCAGTGATACTATCAAGGGAACTACAAGTATCAGAAGTCAATGATTCAAGGGCAACTGATGTAAATGAGGAAATACGTCACTTCAGCTGAATATTTTTCCAAGTCCTATTGTTGGAGCAACATATTGGTGGTCAAGGTATGTTTCTTTGACATTATTCTTATCATGTGTGATGTTTCTAGTGCCTTTCACTTTGTGTAGTATTCAGTTCCTCATGCTAGGACCAAGCGTATAGATATAAGGCATCACTTTTTGCGTGATCATGTTGAAAAAGGGAACATTCTACTAGAACATTGTAGGACTGAAGATCAAATTGCCGATATATTCACCAAAGCATTAAATCGAGAACCTTATGAGTCCTTTAGGTCACTTCTGGGAATGATATCCATAAACTAGTAGTTCCGGTTGCTTTTACTAGTTCCCTTGCTTTGACTAGATTTGATCGTTTCTATGATTTCATTGACAATATTGATGATATTTGATCTTGTGATGGCCTCGCATGTCATGTACTATTTGTTCTAAAGCATGGTCTTAATTATCTTGCGTGATTTCATGATTTTATGGTATAATTGAACCTTGATTGTATCTCTTTGTTGGCCTTAAAAGTAGTCGTTTGATCTATTTTTACCCTCATCATAAGCCAAAATGATAATTGACTACAAACCGTCATAAGCCTGACTGCATTGCATAATTCCTTATGATCCATCTTTAGTCCACAACTGGGAATTATCTTTGTGGTGTCAAAATTGCCAACCTCTTTTCTCTTGATCATGGGTACGTATTTTTCTTGAGTGTTTCTTGGTTCCCTACATAAATGTACCCATATATATCATGTTCTGTGTCACAAACTGAGGAAAGGAACTGGAAATCGCTCTCAACGTCCAAAATTCAAATCTGCTGGAACTTTACTGCTTTCCAAAAAAAAAAAGATCTTGTGAACATTGGAGTGCTGATATGAGTTTCCTATTCTAAAAAAAAACTGCGAGTTCCCTTATTTAAAAAAAAGGGGGGTTTGAAAGAAAGAAGCCATCTGTGCAGCCCGAAATAGAAGAAAATTGAGGAGTAGCAGAAGCCTGAGGAGTAGTTCTCTTGGTTCCCTACTCAGATGACACGGAGCCCTTAGTTCCCTTAGGATCCCTCTTCCATATTATGATCCTTTCATGTGTCTCTCTGAGTGCTTTATTGTTATATGTTATCTCTGCTTCTCTTATATTTAATGAAATATTTTGATGTCCTTGCGTTGTTAAGTTTTGCCTTCAACTTCTATTACGGTGTCATTTCTCTAGAGGTCAAAGCAAGTCATTGGTTCTCCCAAAATTTTCTATGCTTGCCATCTAACTGTTTCTTTTCGATGATGTCAAAAAGGGGAATGAACTTGGCAATATGGAACTAATAGGATGAAAGGAACTCCGAACTGATTGTTCTCTTAAGGGGGAATTAAGAAACTTGGTTTGTTGTTAAGGGGGAATATGCAATTCACTATTTATTATTCTACATCTAGTCATGTTCTGTTTTTCATCATATATCATTCATGACTAATTTCGATATGCCAAGTTCTACATGTTTGTCATCATCAAAAAGGGGGAAATTGTTAGAAAGTGAACTTTTGGGAACTTCAATTCTCTACCTCATTCTCTTCCTCAGTTTTCCTAGTTTTGATAATGACAAACACCTTTGCTATTAATAGTTCCATAAGTGTTGATAAACAGGGAACTCTGGATTTGGAAAGCACAAGACAGAGACGAAAGCGCCAGACTTGGGAACTGGCGTAAGGAACTGAAGCTCGCTGACGCTGGAAGAGCTTGGAACAAGATATGAAGGACGGCGACGATCCGATTAGGGTAGATCTTTGCTTGGAGAGAGAAGTCAAAGATTATCCTGTTTCCATATTATCTTAGGAGTTAAAAGTTTATCTTTTATGGAAACGAAATTTGTAAAATCGTGGAAGATTATATTTGGTAACAAATATTATCTTTCCGATTACTTTTTGATTATTTTATTTATGTAATCTGGTTGTTGGAGATCCGCTTCTTCCAACAATTAAATTACATAAATAGAGTAGTTAAAACTCTCTCTCACACACGCATTCACGCATACTGCTTACAGAGAAGAAAACAGAGCCTAGTTCTTTGAAGAAGAACTGTAAGTCGATTGTCTTGTTCGTGTGCTTGATTTGGTCGAATTAGGTAGAGAGTCCTTAGTGTGTCTAAGACTTAATCTGTGTGTTCTATCCTAATTGATTGTAATCGAAGCATTAATACAAGAAGTAGACTTTGAAATCCTCTTGTAAGAGAGGTAGTGAGTTGTATCCTGTATAACTAGTTGGTTATCAAAGGTTCCCACTCTAAGGAACTTGTCTTGATTCTGTTATTGTTTACTTATTCCTCCGCTAAGGAACTGGACTCCCAGTTCCCTTTGATTTCTAACACGTACGATCCTACAGAATCGTCGACGTTGTCGTCACCGCTAAGAGGTTGTAAGTAAGACTCTCTTAAGTTCCTTAAACTTAATTCCATGATTTGAATACCCTTGTGCAAAAGAGGTACTTAGGGTACAATTGATGGTTGATTAGAGGATAATTGATGTTAGGAAAGGCCTAGGTAGATTGGATTTAAAGATTGAAAGTGGAAGCTTGGAATTAGGGCATTTATGTTCACTTCTGGAAATTTCTGGGCACTTTTCGTACATACTGGAAATTGGTGACTGAGATTATACAATGACGAATCCTCTTACGAGTATGAGGAACTTTACGGATCTTAATTTGGATATGTATATAAAAAGTTATGCACAAAACTGCGTTGTAATGTAGATCCAGGGATTTGCAATGATTACGCGAATCAGGGGGGATGTCGGGCCGCATAAATAATTATACCGCTAGTATTGCTTGAAGTGGAACTTCTCTAAGGCAAGTTATTATGAGCGTATGCGTGTCGTATTTTAATTTTAAGTTATCCTGTTATTCCTGATACGGACAGGTTAGCCCAAGATACGGGCATATGGGGTAAGGTTAGCCGAAGGTACAGGCAGGTCAGTCCAAGATACGGACAGGTTAGCCCAAGATACGGGCATGTTAGCCCAAAATAAGGGCAGGTTAGTCCAAGATATGGACAGGTTAGCCGAAATTACGGGCAGTTTAGTCCAAGATACGAACATGTTAGCCCAAAATACGGGCAAGTTAGTCCAAGATACGGACAGGTTAGTCCAAGATACGGACAAGTTAGTCCAAGATACGGACAGGTTAGCCCAAGATACGGGCAGGTTAGTCCAAGATACGGACAAGTTAGCCCAAGATACGGGCAGGTTAGTCCAAGATACAGACAGGTTCAGACCAAGATACGGGCAGGCTCAGCCCAAGATACCGGCAAGTGAATTGGCCTAAGATACGAACAAGAAAGTACCTTTGGATCCAAGACAAGCTTGGACTTGTTTTTAAACGTTTTCCTAATTGATCTTCGAACGTTATCATAAATGTTTATTTTTTGAGTTTTTCTGAAAAGAAAAATATACCCGGGTATAGGTTTCAAACGATAGATTTTAATTATAAAAATCTATGTTCAATTGAATGCATACTGAATCTATGACCTGATATTGATTTCCTATAGATGTGGTTATCTGCATATAGATGGATATTTTGCTTGATACATGATATTATGTTCATTCAAGTTCAATATACCATGGTTCCTGTAATCTTACCTACACTTGCGTATGCATATATAGCTATTTATAACATTAGGTTGTAAGGTAATTGAGGTGTGTGTTTATTCAGGATATTTGTTTGTATGTTGCTTGTAAGTGTTGCTTTTCTGCTTGTAAATTGTGAAATGATTAGAAGTTGACTATAGTACTCGTGAAGTGGGATGGATTGAGATATGAGTATGATATATCTATGTGTATCTAATATCGGTAAATCGTCAGCGTTGGGGTCAAGATTGTTAATACATTCATGTTATAATATGTCTATATGTAACTTTCTTGTACACTTGGAATCGTGTGGATAAATGCATTCATAGTAGACTAGGTCAATCTGGGTATTCTCTAGAGTTGATAACATGTTAGGATATGTTAATCTGTAATTTCTCTTGTAAATTGGCAATCAGATGTAATAATGCATTCTGGATATGTTAAGGTTTAGATAAAATCAAGTCTGCATGTATAAACGTTCATGTCTGCATGATTGTAGGTTTGCTAGTCTGTGATTACTTAACTTTTACTATCACATGTTTATTGCTCATATAACTTGCTAGTCTGGTTATAGACTAACCCCGTATGTGGGGACTGGTTGTGTTTTGCATGACCAGGGCATCAGAGTAGCATAGCGGGAGCGTAGAGGAGGTCATGCGACGTGATGCGAACCTAGGATGGGGTTTAATCTCGGTTCCAGACTTTTGTAATTGAAATACACTTGTTTCTGACCAAACACTTATAATTTGTCTATTAATTTGACTCTGATTAAGATAGCAAGGTTGGGTTATGATAAACCCCTTTTGATGGGTCATGGATGCGTCTGTGTACGCCGGCCCATGTGTATATCGACGGCTAATATAATCTCTTGTGAATAGGTGTAAATTATGGAATTGCCCTTGGTTAGGTTTTAGCTTTCCCAGATTAATTCCCTTTCTTAAATTTTCTGAGGGAATTTCTGCAGGAAATTCCTGGCGCTGTGACCACCGTTGCCTTGCCAAGGTGCTACCGCCACCACCGGTTCCTCCCTTGCTCATCCGTGCTCCCAGCTGGTTGGAGGCTGCCATTGTTGTACAAATTAGGCATGGTTCCAACCTCTCCATAAAAGCCTCCACCCCCCTCTTCAAGCTTCTTGCACCCTACTTGGTTAAGCTAAGACCTCCTTCAAGTTTTTAAATCTAATTCCATGAATTGGATTCCTTTGTTCAAAAGAGGTATTTAGGGTGTAATTAATGGTTAATAAGAGGTTAATTGATGTTGTGGAAGGTTTAGGTGGATTGGATTTGGAGTTTTGAAAGTGAAAGTTTGAAATTGGGCAATTCTAGAACTTTTGGAAATTTTGGGAAATTTCCGTAATTACTAGAAAGTTGTGGATTAGTTCATAAGGTGAGGAATTCTCCTACGAGCATGTGGAATTGTACGGATCCTGATGTGGATATGACAGGTAGCTTTAGTTGAGGGGGAACTAACATGGTTTCATATGTTGCTAGACTGAGGGGGAACTATTATGCCTAAGTGTTGAAAACTTTCTCTTCACAACTGTCTTTATCTCATGTATATCTTTTATTGTCAAGGATGTTTTTCACCATCAAAAAGGGGGAATTTGTTGAATTCCTTAGGTTTTGATAGTAACAAACATTCAGCTAATCTGGTAACTAAGTGTTTCAGGAACAAAGACAGCTGTCACAGGGAACCATTGCAGCAAAGGATCACAGAGGGAACAAAGCTCTGTCCATGTGCTTTGTTACCTCTCAAGGAACATCAATGACGAACAAGACGAAGCTGCGAATGGAGTGAAGGATTTCCAGCGTGACGATTATGGAAACTATCTTGGAAGATCACGCGGTCAAGGAAAAGGAATCTCGGCTGGAAGGATATCGCCGAAGAGAAGATTTGGAAAGAGAATCCGAATGTGTTATCTTAGGAAATCTTTCCTAAGATAATATATTTGGAGAGAAGAATTCTATCTTTAACCGATTATGTTATCTTAGGAAATCTTTCCTAAGATAATATATTTGGAGAGAAGAATTCTATCTTTAACCGATTATGTTATCTTAGGAATTCCTTCCTTAGATAATATAGGTTGTTAAGATTATATTCTCCATATAATATCTTCTTGTTACCTAGTTTAAAAAGATATTTTTTTTCTTGTTACGATTAGGGTTTTAGTCGAGTTGTATTTATAGGAGTGTGGATTCATTTCTATGAACGACGACCATGCCGACGAACTGAGAGCATTTGATTAAGAAGAAAAAGAGAGTGAAGTGTTTTTGAGTCTTAGAGGGTTGAGTTCGTATTCATCGTTGTAGAAGAGAGTTTCAAATCTAGGTGGGAAGTCTAGGGTTTGAAGTCCAGGATACAAGTGTAATCGAACAAGAAATCAATAAGACAAGTAGACGCTTTAAAATCCTCTCAAGCGAGAAGCTTGAAGGTAGTGGTTTTTCCTTGATTAGTTATTTGACTGATTGGGGTTTCCACTATACATCGTGAGTTTGTTCCTTATCTTTCTTGCTATATTATTCCGCTGCACCTTCTGTTGGAACAAAGCATTGTTCCCTCAGATGTAACTCTAACGATCCAACAATTGGTATCAGAGCCTGGTGCTCTAGATTGTTTTCGTTAAAGACTTTGCAGGAAAGATGTCGTCAAGCAATGCCATTGGAGATTCATTCTGGAAGCCTCCGACTCTGAGAGCTGGAGAATATGATTGGTGGGTGGAACAAATCGAGTCTCATATTTGTTTCCTCGACGGACAGATATGGAGAATCATCGAAGTAGGCCCCATAGCTATTCCAAATGAGAAAGATGCCATAAAGCCAAAGCCAAGGATGGACTACATGGATGACGATTGGAAAAAGCTGGAGAAGAACAGCAGAGCCAAGAAGATCCTTCACATGGCTCTTCTTCCCACTGATCTCATAAAGATCATCGGCTACAAAACCGCCAAGGAAATCTGGGATGCTCTAAGACGTCTCCATCATGGAAATGAAGATGTCAAGAAAAACAGAATTCTTTCCTTGATGAAGGAGTACGATCAAATTTCTCAGGGAAAGGGTGAGCACATCCAAGAGTTCTATTCCAGGTTCCAGGGGATCGTAGGTCAACTGGAGTTCCTTGATGAAGAGATGCTAGACTGAAAGCTTACTCACCACTTCATGCAAGGCCTTAACTCTCAGTGAGATGCGATTGCTCTCGCTCTCCACTCCCAGACTGATGTCAAGACTCTTACTATGGAAGAGGTTGTTGCCAAGCTTGAAAGCAACGCCTCTGCCTATAACCACAAGATGAACAAGAAAGGAGAAGAGAAGGCTCAAAGTATTGCCTTAAAGGTGGAACGTGCCTTTGACTTATCTCAAGTCAAAGATGAAGATGAGGATGGTGATGAAGATGTGGCTCTCATCACTAGAGCCATGAAGAAGATATGGTCTCGAAATAAAGGCACATCGAGTTCCTCCGAAGGGAACATAGACATGAAAGATTGTTAGGAAACGGAACTCTGGAACTTCGGTTCCCCTAAGAGTTCCTTTCCTCAGTTTATCTACTTTTGAAGATGACAAATATTTTGATACTAATGTTTTATCTCAAAGATGTGTTTAGAGGAACCGCAGGACAGTTGTTGGAACCATGGAAGCCAAACAAGATAAAGAAACCAAACAAGCAAGCCAAAGGAACCCAGGTGTGCCCAGAAATCCAACACATGATGTTGATTTTCCTGAGAAATCTGGGAACACCAAACCTTGGACAAAAGATGGTGAAAGCGACTTGAGCGAAGCTTCCAAAAGTCTGCCACCATCCAGATCAAAACTCCAAGATGCCTAGAATGCTGAACCTCGGACAAAGGTTGTTGAAAGCGACCTGTCATAAAGCTGTCGCCATCCAGAGGACAGTTCCAAAGTGTCCAGATTGTTGAGCCTCAGACGAAAGGAGTTGGACAACGACTTGGCAGACTTGGCTGAAGCAGTTGACCAACCAAAGTGGATTCTGAGCTGCCTAGGTTGTTGGTACATGTCAAAGACAGCGTGAATCAAGGATTACCACACATCCTAGGGCAAGCTTGATCTGTGGGAACCACGAGAAGATCCAACCTCGAGAATCCACTATATAAGAAAGATAAGCTCTGCTGTTATCTTTAAGCACAACTACTAGAATCACACTCCATAGCAAATATCATAGTGTGAAGTTCTCAACAAGATCATCAAATCAGAACAAGATCAAGAGGAACCAGTCAAGGAATCAAAGAGTTGTGTGCTAGTTCATGTGACTGTAAGTGAGTTAGTTCCTTAGTGCTTAGGACTGCTTCTTGGATTGATTATACTTTCTGTTAAGTTATCTAGGATTGTCTAACTGTGTGTAAGACAAAGAAACTGTGTGTTTGTTCCTAGGATAATCTATAACCGAAGTGATAAGAAATCAAGAAGTAGACCTTGAAATCCTTTCGGAAGAAAGGTAGTGGTTTTTATCCTAGATTGCTAGTTGGCAATCGAAGGTTTCCACTATAAGGAACTTGTTCATTTAGTTGATTGTTTATTTCCGCTGCGAAGGGAATTGTAAATTGTATTCTCAGTTTCCTGATTAATAATCTAACAATCACGATCCTATAATTGGTATCAGAGCAGGAAAAGCTCTAGATATTTGTTAAGTTTGCAGATCATGTCTCAGCCAAGAAAGTTTGAGCTCAGAATCTCCACCAACAAGCCACATCTCTGAAAGAAGGGAGAGGAAACACGGTGGGAAAAGTGCATGGAAAGCCACATAAAGACCAACGACTACCAATGCTGGAGGATAGTCGAAAATGGAGATGGCTATGTCGATCTCAACCAGAAGGAAGAAGACTGGAAACCTGAGCACTATGTCATCATGGAAAAGAATGCCAAGGCTAGACAGTTCATTCTCAATGGACTGGACAGAGAAGACATGGACAAAGTCATAGGAATCAAGACAGCAAAGGAGATGTGAAGAGCACTCAAAGATATGCATGAAGGAAGTGATGAACTAAAGCAAAGCATGAAGTTTGATTTGGAAGGAGAATACCACACCTTCAAAATGATGGAAACTGAAACCATCTCAGAATACTACTCTCGGTTCAACAGGCTGATTAGAAAGCTAACAGCGGTTGGAGTCAACCTCGATGAAGTCTCCAAGTCACTGGTGGTTATCAATGGACTCAACTCTAAGTTCACCCTCATCAAGGGAATCATGAAGAATACTCCAGGCATCCAATCTCTTCCCTTGACTCAGGTCATAGGGAAACTGGAGGTTGAAGAAGGAGAACACATCAAAGCCAATGCCGACAAGAAACTGGAGAAGAGAATTTCCCTCAAGATCTCCAAAGCCTTCTCAAGGCTTGAGATGGAGCAGGAGAACTCAGACCTAGAAGAAGAGGAGGACGAACTTACAGCTCTCTTCACAAAGAATATCAAAAAATTCTTTGTGAAGGGAAGGTTCCAAAAGGGCAGTTCCTCTCACAATGGACCAAGGAGAGATCTCAAAGAAGTCTCCTGTTATGAGTGCAAAGAAAAGGGACACTACGCTAAGAACTGTCCCAACAAGGAAGACTCCAAAGAAGATGAAAGACCTCAGAGGAAGAAGGCTCTTGTGGCCTCATGGGGAGAAGACTCGGATGAGGAACTGGATCTGAGTGATTTCTCTGAAGGAAGATGTCTCATGGCAAAAGGAGATTCAAGCGACTCAGAAGACCTTGAGGTAACTTCTAACGACTTCCTAAAAACTCTAGTTGATTGTGATAAGAAACAACTTCTAAAGATCATAAAGAAACTAGGAAAGGAAACTAGTTCCCTTCAACAAAAACTTGATGATTGTGAAGATGAAATTGCTTGCTTGACTGTTGAGAATTCTGTGTGGAGTAAGAAACTTGATGAAACTGAGAAAGACCTAGCTCAAACCCACTCCAAACTCATTGATATTAGAAATATGCATGCTAGTCACCTTAAAATATGCAAATCTTGTGATGAAACGAGCATAAACTCTGTTAAAGTTCCTATGCATGATAACCTACCTGGAAATGATATGCTTCAATCTATAATTGATAGGTTAGACATTCTCACTGACTCTATAAATGAAAAAACGATCAATCAAACTGTCTGTGTCAGACAACGTCATGGAATTGGATATATTGATAACAAGGCCAATAATGATGCTGAAGATGAAAAGGCTAGACGAGAACTTATTGAGATGAATGAGAACCTCAGTACTGCTCTTGCCACTTCTCGAGATAGGAATCAATTCCTATTAGAGAAAATCATGGTTCTTGAGAACAAGGCTGAGGTTGTCAAGCGTCTCAATGAAAGTTCTCAAAGTCCAAAGAGGGAACCTAAGGGAAAGGAGAAAGCTTTCCCTGAAGACAAGTGGTTCACTAATTGTTTTACTCACAAAAGGTATGTGGACATGGCTCACGATAAGGTTAGAAACAATGTTGATTTCAACAAAAGAAAAACTGAGAAACCTTTTAGGCCCGAAAAGGGAAAATATGGACATGTTGCTTACAATCGCTTGTGTTACTATTGTGGAAAGAATGGTCATTGCAACACTGATTGTCCTAAGAAAAGGAACTTTGAAAATGAGAAAAGAGATTATTACCATGATAGGAACCAGTTCCCTGGTCATTCACAAACTCATAATGCTAATTCCCCCAGTAAAGCCAAGCTTCGCCCTAGCATCACCGGGGCAACCTGCTCATCATAGTCCATATCCATAACAAAGAAATCAGCAGGAAAAATCAAAGGACCTATCCTCACAAGAACATCCTCCACAATACCCTTAGGGGGTACACAAGAACCATCAGCAAGTTGTATAACAATGTTTGAATCATGCAAGGGTCCTATTCCTAAATCGTCAATCAAAGAGTAAGGAAACACGTTAATAGAGGCACCCAAGTCTAGCAAGGCTTTCTCAAATCGATGCCCACCTATAGTAATAGTGATAGCAGGCTTAAGTCGTATCACCTAATCAATCAAATAAAATCCTCGCAAAACCTAAACAAGTAGTTAGGGTAAGCAGGGGTCGAATCCACAGAGAGGAAGGGATTAATCTATGTGTTATTCGCATGCAATAGTAACAAGAAGGGGGAGTTGTAGGTTGGTTGGTCAAAATTAAGTCAAACACAGCAAAGTATATGATGAAAATATCAAAGAGAGAAAACACTTAGCCAAGTAATGTCCATATAAGTCATTCAAAGGTTATTCCTTGATTATGCCCTATCTTCCTATTCGGTTATTCCTGTCCTGATCTTGTGTAGATTAATAGGGAAACCATCCCTAAGAACCCTTACCAATGAATAACCCTAGCACCACTAGTGATTCAACCCAAAGGCAGCAATGAACATAAGAATTAACCAGGATACACATAACACCTCAACCAGAAGCATTCAACATGTAATCAATTCCCTACATAGATAAATTCCACAGTGGCATATAAGAATCTATGCTCGCTACTCGAACTAGAGCGTTAGCCCAATAGTTCCCTAGTATTGGCAATATGAATGAAAGCAATAAACCTAGGTGATCAATCTAGATAAACCAACAAACATCCAAATAAGAATTTGCTCAAGAGAAAAGATATAACTCAATAGGATAAGATAGATAGGAACAAAACCTCACAACCAGATGAATAAACTTATGCTTCCATTACCGGACTAAGCAAAAGAGGCTTAGCTCCTTATAAACATGATGAACTCCAAAGGTGTGAAAAGTGGCAACGATGAATTGAAAATTGCAAAACTAGAACTTGGAAACTCCTCTTTTAAACCTAATGCTAAAGAGAGTATATATATGGCCTCTAACAAATGACCTAGCCCAATAAGAAAAGAAATGAAATAAAATGGAAAAATAAGAAAATAAATTAGAAAAGATAGACTCGGGAAAAGTCAATACTTCCAGCGTCGACGACCCGCGATCGCGGCCCATTTACCGCGAACGCGGCCTCTTGTGGCTCCGCGCTCTTCACATTCCTCCGCGCCTGCGGAAAACTCTCGACTTGCCCGAGTAACCGCGATCGCGGCACCCTTGCCCGCGGTCGCGGTTAATGCTCGGCCTTCACTCCTTGGCTTCGCCTCCTAACCTCTCGTCTTCACTTCCTTGGCGTCTTCTTTTGGTGGCTTCCTTCCTCAGTATCTCCTATGATATCCAAAATAGCTCAAACACCTCCAAAAACACCAGACTTCGCCCCCAAACGCCATGCACAAGAATGTGTCTAAATCTACCCGAATGGAACCAATAAAACCCTCTAAAAACTCTTAGTTAAGCCCTACAAAGTAGTGCTTATCAAACTCCCTCATGCTTAGACCTTTGCTCGTCCTCGAGTAAACTAAAAGAAAGTCTACTCCTCCAATGCAGCACCCAAGGTCTAAGGAAGCATGTCTCCAACTAAGAGTCACCTAACCCATGCCAAGCTCCTGGCACCAAACTCATTCACAACACATCCACAACTCAACCAGCTTAAAGGGCAAGCAGAGTACTTCCCCCAAGCTTAACCCAGACATCCAATGGTGTGAGTAAACTCTAATCCTAGCCTCCATCTATGACTCCTTATGCCTCCCAGAGTGACCTACCCGACAATCCTTCTTATATCACCTCTTCTTATGTCGCCATGCCAAAATGAGGATTCCTAAAATTCACTCTTCTTCTTTTCACTCATTTTGCCAAGGCGCCCTTTCAGGTTTTCACCAATCCACTCATAATTATTTTTTTTCATAGATGTGCTCACAATATAACTCACATCACTCTAGACCAATTTTTACCCCAGCCTAATGCTGATCCAAGCCACCTGCTTATTACCTAGGCCGCCCTTTCGGGTTTTCGACCTATCCCAGGATTTCAATTTTAGCCTTTTTTCAATTTTTGGCTCTTTTTCTTTTTCTTTTTCTCCTCAGCGACATAGGAAATATAAAACCCTCTCCCATGCTTAAACATTGCATTGTCCTCAATGTAATGAAAGACAAAAGAATAAAGCACAGGGAAAAGAAGGGATAAGCTCACAAATGTCGCTGAGTCGGCATGGACACTTCCGTTGTTGCTGGCGGTCTTCTCAATAAATGCCCAGGTCTCTGGTGTTGGGCGGGTGCCTCATCAATTCCAGTATCATCTTCTACCGTGCAACCATAAGGTACCACTTGGTTAGTAGTGGTTGAACAGTGATAACGGGGTTACACGGCCTTCAAATACCACCAAAAATGGGCCCAGATATGAACGGGGTGTGGGCCATGAGTGGTCTTCCTTAGCAGTTGTCGA
The DNA here is from genome assembly GCA_027886185.1 of Rheum nobile. Taxonomy (NCBI): domain Eukaryota; kingdom Viridiplantae; phylum Streptophyta; class Magnoliopsida; order Caryophyllales; family Polygonaceae; genus Rheum; species Rheum nobile. Next base: position 340,228 of record WOAB01000660.1, read on the forward strand.
CTGTGGGGCCGCCATCGTTGCCAAAAATTTGTGTAGCGAAAACTTCCTCCATTGGCAACATGCGCACCCCTCTCCATGGTACTGCGGGACAGCTCGTACTCGTACAATAGCAATTTTTTTTTTTTTGCCCCCCGTTTAAGGTTTTTTCAGGGGTGACTAGTGCAAGGACAGGAGAGACTTACATTGGTGTGGAAACACCTTCTTCCATGAGCATGTGTCTCTTCCCTGCAGGTTAGTCAGAATAAAAAAAACAAAAAAAAACAAAGCAAAAACACACCAAAAAATAATGCAAAACGAAGAAAGAAAGACAAAGGAAAAGATACATACATCGGGTTGCCTCCCGGACAATGCCTTAGTTATTGTCATGGCATGACATACCGCTTCATCCTTCTCAATCTGGGTTGCCTCCTACAACCGCGCTCTTCACTCTTGAGTCTGGGGAATGCTCCAGAATGGTCTCCAGCATGTGCTCTACCTTCCTCCCGTTAAACTCCATGCTTACCGTACTTGTGCCCACGTCGATCTTTGTGTTGGAGGTCTTCATGAAAGGCCTCCCTAGCATTACTTGTCCTCCTCGTTTCCCTGTGTTCATGATGAAGAAATCCACATGGAAGACGAGGGTGTCGACGCTCACAAAAACATCCTTCACAACGCCCTCTGGAATGATGACGGAGTTATCAGCCAGTTGGATGACAAACTCTGTGCTTTCTAGTGGTCCGACATTGAGGGTGTTGTAGACGGATAGTGGTAGGACATTGATGGAGGCTCCCAAATCCAACAATGTCTCGCTGAACTCGGTTTCCCCAATCTTGCAGGGTACACTAAACATCCCGGGATCTTCACTCTTTTTCGGGATCTTCTTTTGCATCACAGCCGAGACATCCTTCTTGACTTTCACCTTTTTCTTCGACCGCTCCTTTTGCTCCTTCTTGAGCTTGCATAGCTCCCTCAGGAAGTTTGCAAAGCGAGGCATCGCTTTGCTCAATTGGGGGGTCACCTTGTAGTTCCTGAATGTCTCGAACATTCCCTTCAGCCCCTCAATGGGTTCGTCATCTTCTAGTGCTGCAGGGAATGGAACTGGGATGTCAAAATATCCCTCCGGGTAGACATACCGCATCATGAAAGTAAGTGGAGATGGCCCATTTTCTGAAATTTGATCGCGGTTTTCACCCCGCGATCGCGGTTCTTTCACTGGGGCCCCGCGGTCGCGGCTATCCTGCCCGCGATCGTGCTTAATCGGCGCATCTTGCCCATTCTCTTGCTCAACAGACCCGCGATCGCGGCAAATTGCCCGCGGTCGCGGTTCGTTCTCGTATTTCTTGGCTCCCATCTTTTCTTCTTCAAGCTCCCATCTGGGCCTTGACGTCATAGAGTAGACGTTTTGCCGAGGATTTATCTCAGTTTGAGATGGGAGTGCTCGTGACACTCTAGCTTCAAGCTTGCTAACTGTCTGGGAGATCTGCCCCACCTTCTTCTCTAGGTTCTGTATGCTGGACTTGGTCTCGTGTTGAAACTGAACCATGTTTTGATGCATGGTTCCCACGGTCTGCGCCAAAGTATTCATATGTTGCGCCAGTGTGTTGACTTGGTCCTCAAGATTGGTGATGCGGGCAACTCCCCGTTCTTGTGGTCTTTGATCTGTTTGTCCTCCTTGAAACTGCTGCTGGGGGTACTGCTGAAAATCCTGGGTCTCATGCCCTTGATGAATGTTCTGTTGGTTCCCGTATCTCAGATTTGGGTGATCTCTCCACCCTAGATTGTAGGTTCTGGAGTACGGGTCATATTTTGGCCTTTGAGGGCCATATCCGCCAATGGCGTTCACCTCAGTAGTTGTTTCTTGCAGGGTGGGGCATACATCAGTTGGATGCGTCGTTTCATAGCATAACCCACATGATTTGACTTGCTGCAAGCCACCTCTCATCATACATCTCCTCATCATCTCCTTCATCTCAGCCATTTCAGCAAGAAGAGTAGAATTGGGCTGAGATTCTGCAGCTCTCACAGATTGGATGCCCGCCCTTTTACTGAATTGCTTGGACCCTTCAGAAAGCTCAAAAAAATTCTCAAAAGCTGCAGCAGGAGTCTTGTTGAGGATGTCCCCCCCATAAGCAGCGTTCACCATCCTTCTCTCTTCATCAAGAAGACCACCGTACAAATAAAGTACGAGGTCCTGCTCAGAATAGCCGTGGAAGGGGCAACTGGATATCATCTTCTTGAACCACTCATAATACTCATAGAGCGATTCACCAGACTGCTACTCGATGTTGCTGATAGTTCGCTTTAGGCTGTTCAGTTTGGTAGCTGGGAAGTACTTCTCCAGGAAGGCTTTCTTCATCTTGACCCAAGTGTCAATGCTCCTTGGAGTGAGATAGTAGAACTAGTCATTGGCCGCATCCTTCAGTGAAAAAGGAAAGGCCCTCAGCTTGATCTGGTCCTCCATCACGTTCTTCGGCTTCATACTGCTACACACCTAATGGAACTCAGCAAGATGCTTGTTGGGGTCTTCACCACTCATCCCATGGAAGTGGGGGAGTAAGTGGATCAACCCAGACTTCAGCTCGAAATTTACGCCCTCGCCCAACTCAGGAAACTGCACAGCCAGCGGTTGCTGCTGCATGTTATGGGTGGTCAACTGTCTCAACGTCTGCTCTGCGTCAGCCATCTCGAACGCAGGATTATCAAAAACCAAAGCACGATTTATTCTGCGACCCTGGGAAAGGGTTCTCTCAATCTCTGAATTAAAACCAAGTAGAGGGGAATTAGTAGCACGGGTGTGGACCATAAGATAGGTCCACACCAAAGGAACACAACACACAGATAAACACACAGAAAAATTAACGCTTGCCTCCCCGGCAACGGCGCCAATTTGATAGCAGGCTTAAGTCGTATCACCTAATCAATCAAATAAAATCCTAGCAAAACCTAAACAAGTAGTTAGGGTAAGCAGGGGTCGAATCCACAGAGAGGAAGGGATTAATCTATGTGTTATTCGCATGCAATAGTAACAAGAAGGGGGAGTTGTAGGTTGGTTGGTCACAATTAAGTCAAACACAGCAAAGTATATGATGAAAATATCAAAGAGAGAAAACACTTAGCCAAGTAATGTCCATATAAGTCATTCAAAGGTTGTTCCTTGATTATGCCCTATCTTCCTATTCGGTTATTCCTGTCCTGATCTTGTGTAGATTAATAGGGAAACCATCCCAAAGAACCCTTACCAATGAATAACCCTAGCACCACTAGTGATTCAACCCAAAAGCAGCAATGAACATAAGAATTAACCAGGATACACATAACACTTCAACCAGAAGCATTCAACATGTAATCAATTCCCTACATAGATAAATTCCACAGTGGCAGATAAGAATCTATGCTCGCTACTCGAACTAGAGCGTTATCCCAACAATTCCCTAGTATTAGCAATATGAATGAAAGCAGTAAACCTAGGTGATCAATCTAGATAAACCAACAAACATCCAAATAAGAATTTGCTCAAGAGAAAAGATATAACTCAATAGGATAAGATAGATAGGGACAAAAACTCACAACCAAATTAATAAACTTATGCTTCCATTACCGGACTAAGTAAAAGAGGCTTAGCTCCTCATAAACATGATGAACTCCAACGGTGTGAAAAGTGGCAACGATGAATTGAAAATTGCAAAACTAGAACTTGGAAACTCCTCTTTTAAACCTAATGCTAAAGAGAGTATATATAGGGCCTCTAACAAATGACCTAGCCCAATAAGAAAAGAAACGAATTAAAATGGAAAAATAAGAAAATAAATTAGAAAAGATAGACTCGGGAAAAGTCAGAACTTCCAGCGTCGACGACCCACGATCGTGGCCCATTTACCGCGATCGCGGCCTCTTGTGGCTCCGCGCTTTTCACATTCCTCCGCGGCTGCGAAAAACTCTCGACTTGCCCGAGGAACCGCGATCGCGGCACCCTTGCCCGCGGTCGCGGTTAATGCTCGGCCTTCACTCCTTGGCTTTGCCTCCTAACCTCTCGTCTTCACTTCCTTGGCGTCTTCTTTTGGTGGCTTCCTTCCTCAGTGTCTCCTATGATATCCAAAATAGCTCAAACACCTCCAAAAACACCAGACTTCGCCCCCAAACGCCATGCACAAGAATGTGTCTAAATCTACCCGAATGGCACCAATAAAATCCTCTAATAACTCTTAGTTAAGCCCTACAAAGTAGTGCTTATCAAATAGGAATAGTAAATGTACCTGGATCCTTGCACTTCTCAGGCATACGTCTCTGAAATACCGCCGATGCATGTTCACCTATAGGAACCTTCTTCTGAACCTTCAACTTTTGTGTCCTCTTCATGGTGCACAGCTCCTTCAAGAACTTGGCATATCGAGGGACAGCCTTGATAAGCTTGAGCAGAGGAATGTTCACCTCACAGTTCCGGAAAGTCTCAAAGAAATCGCTGTCGTCGGCTACTCTTCTAGCCTTTAGCGCCTCGGGATAAGGTGTCGGTGGCTTCTCAAAACCAAGAGGAGGGAAGACCGGACGAACGTAGTCATCAACACAGGCTTCATCTGCAGAGTTGGGACTTAAGAGACCGGGTCGCGGTAGGCTCACCGCGGAGCGGTGGTCATCGCCGCGGGGCGGTGAGGTCTCGGTGGGATTACTGGGATCAGCCGCCGGGTCGCGTGAGGATCGCTGTGGGGCGGTGGCAACAACACTTCATTCCTGGCTCCTTCTTTAATTTCTAGTCGGGCCACGGTGGGATCCACCGCGGGACGATGCGTGATTTCTGCCTTCTCGATTTCATTCTCCTCTTCAGCAATAGGGGCAACGACCAATTTTGTACCACTTCTGAGAGTGATAGAACTTACATTCTCTCTTGGATTCACAGTAGTCTGAGAGGGCAAGGAGTTAGATATCCTCTGGTCAATCTTGGTCACAACATCAGCTAGTTGACCAATCTGCCTCTCCATGTTCTTAATATTTGACTCAGTAGCCTGCACATGCGTGGCGAAATGCTGAGTCAAAGTCTTTAGCATCTCTTTAGTAGAAGCACCAGAGCTTTGGCCCTGAGGCCTCTGTTGGTACGGGACTCTCTACTGGTATTGTTGTTGCACCGGCTGTTAAACCGCCTTGAGGGTCACTCCATCTGAAACCTGGGTGGTCAAGCCCTCTCTGATTGTAATTGGGTTGTCCACCGAACTGCGGCCTAGGGGGTCTGTAACCTCCTACAACATTCACTTCAGCAGTACCTTTCTCTTGCAGCTGGGGACATGTATCGGTATGGTGGAATTGATTAGAACAAAGCCCACATGCCTTGACTTGTTGAGGAGCGTTCTGATTCGCCATTCTTTTCACCATCTCCTTCAACTCAGCTAGCTCAGTCAGTACTGGGCTTGGTCCTGCAGGGGTCACAGCATTGACCGCCTTCCTTTGGTATGTCTTCCCAAAACTCCTAGTGCTCTCACTCATCTCCTGGAATCTGTCCATGGCTGCATCCGGTGTCAGATTCAGAATGCTTCCACCGCAAGCAGCGTTAACCATCCTTCTCTCTTGGTCCAGCAGACCATTGTGTAAATAGAGGACAAGGTCCTGCTTGGCGTATCCGTAGAATGGGCAGCTAGAGCAAAGCCTCTTGTACCTCTCAAGATAATCATACAGCGTCTCATCACCAGCCTGCTCAATATTGGCAATTGCCTTTTTCAAGGCATTCGCCTTCTTCGTTGGAAAGTACTTGTCCAGGAACGCCTTGTGTAGTTTATTCCAGGTATCTATGGTTCCTGGTGGCAAGTGATAGTACCAGTCGCTTGCAGAGTCTAGTAGGGAGAAACCAAAAGCTCTCATCTTGATTTGGTCTTCCGTCACGTTCCTGGGCTTCATAGTCATGCAGACATTGTGGAACTTGCCCAGGTGAGAGATCGGGTCTTCTCCACTCAAACCGTGGAACTTCGGGAGATAAGCAACAACTCCAGACTTCAGCTCAAAATCCACCCCTTCACCAAGTGTAGGGATGATGACAGCCAAGGGCTGTGCTCCAATATTTAGCTCAGTCAATTCTCTCAGAGTCTCAGCCATTTCAACAGCAGGGATGTTAATTGTCTCAGCCTCAACGGTCACAACTATCTCAGCAGTCTCAACTATCTCAACCTCTTCTCCTTCTTCTCTTTGATCGCGCAGGTTCGCAAGGAATGATCTGTCGATTTCTGGATCAAAAGCAGCTAGAGGGGAGTCAGTACTACGGGTGTCGACCATAAGATAGGTGGTATCAGAGCTGGAAAAGCTCTAGATCTTTGATAAGCTTGCAGATCATGTCTCAACCAAGCAAGTTTGAGCTCAGAATCTCCACCAACAAGCCACATCTCCGAAAGAAAGGAGAAGAAATATGGTGGGAAAAGTGCATGGAAAGCCACATCAAGACCAACGACTACCAATGCTGGAGGATAGTCGAAAATGGAGATGGCTATGTCGACCTCACCATGAAGGAAGAAGATTGGAAACCAGAACACTATGTTATCATGGAGAAGAATGCCAAGGCCAGGCAGTTCATCCTCAATGGATTGGACAGAGAGGACATGGACAAGGTCATAGGAATCAAGACGGCCAAAGAGATGTGGAAAGCTCTCAAGGAGATGCATGAAGGAAGTGAGGAACTAAAGCAAAGCAGAAAGTTTGCTTTGGAAGGAGAATACCACACCTTCAAAATGATGGAAACTGAGACCATCTCAGAGTACTACTCTCGCTTCAACAGATTAATTGGAAAGTTGACGGCGGCGGGAGTTGATCTTGATGAAGTCTCCAAGTCCTTAGTGATCATCAATGGACTCAACTCCAAGTTCACCCTTCTCAAAGGAATCATGAAGAACACTCCAGGCATCCAATCCCTTCCCTTGACCCAAGTCATAGGGAAACTGGAAGTTGAAGAAGGAGAGCACACTAAAGCCAATGCCGATAAGAAACTGGAGAAAGGAATCGCCCTTAAGATCTCCAAAGCTTTCTCAAGGCTTGAGATGGAGCAAGAGAACTCAGACTTGGAAGAAGAGGAGGATGAGCTAACAGCCCTCTTCTCAAAGAATATCAAAAAATTCTTTGTGAAGGGAAGGTTCCAAAAGGGCAGTTCCTCCTACAACGGACCCAGAAGGGATCTAAAGCAAGTCTCTTGTTACGAGTGCAAAGAGAAGGGACACTACGCTAAGAACTGTCCCAACAAGGAAGACTCCAAGGAAGAAGAAAAACCTCAGAGAAAGAAGGCTCTCGTAGCCTCATGGGGAGAAGACTCAGATGAGGAACTAGATCTGAGCGGCTTCTCTGCAGGAAGATGTCTCATGGCAAAAGGAGACTCAAGCGACTCAGAAGAACTTGAGGTAACTTCTGATGATCTCTTAAAATCCCTAGTTGATTGTGATAAGAAACAACTTCTTAAGATCATAAAGAAACTAGGAAAGGAAACCAGTTCCCTTCAACATAAACTTGATGATTGTGAAGATGAAATTGCATGCTTAACTGTTGAGAATTCTGTTTGGAGTAAGAAACTTGATGAAACTGAGAAAGACCTAGCTGAAACTCACTCCAAACTGATTGAAATTAGGAACGTGCATGCTAGTCACCTTAAAATCTGCAAATCTTGCGATGAATCTGGCATAGATTATGTTAAAGTTCCTTCGCATGCTAACTCTATTGGAAATGAAATGCTTCAGTCCATTATTGATAGGTTAGACAATCTCACTGATTCCATTAATGAAAAAACGATAAATCAAACTGTCTTTGTGAGGCAACGTCATGGAATAGGATATGTCAACAACAAGGATAACAATGATGCTGAAAATGAAAAGGCCAGACGAGAACTTGTTGAGATGAATGAGAACCTCAGCATTGCTCTTGCCACCTCTCGTGACAGGAATCAGTTTCTATCAGAGAAGATCATGGTGCTTGAGAACAAGGCTGAGGTTGCCAAACATCTCAATGAAGGCTCTCAAAGCCCTAAGAGGGAACCAAAAGGAAAAGAAAAAATGACTCCTGAAAATCAATGGTTCACCAACTCTTTTGCTCACAAAAAGTATGTTGACATGGCCAATAGTAAGGTTAAAAACAATGTTGATTTCAACAAAATAAATGAAAAAAATTTTAGGCCAGGGAAAGGAAAGTATGGTCATGTTGTCTACAACCGCTTATGTACCTACTGTGGTAAGAATGGCCATTACAACACTGATTGTGCTAAGAAAAAGAACTTTGAAAGGGAGAAAAGTGCTTATCACCAGGAAAGGAACCAACTCCCTGATTATTCACAGACTCGAAATGCTAATCCCCCCAGTAAAGCCAAGCTTCGCTGGGTTCAAAAATCTTAGTTCCCTTATGTGCAGAAAGAAGAGAGGCAACCCCAACTATGGTACATTGACAGTGGTTGCTCATGTCATATGACCGGAAAAAGAAATCAAATGACCTCTCTTCAACCTCTCCAAGGAGGGAACATATCCTTTGGAGACAAAAAGCAAAGGGAAAATCTGTGGAATAGGAACTATGAAACTCAACGATCACATTCAGGTAAACAAAGTTCACCTTGTTGATAGTCTTGGTTTTGATCTAATAAGTGTGTCACAGCTGTGTGATCAAGGAGACAATGAAGTCAGATTTAGATCAAACGAATGCTCAGTTCTTGACTCCTCGGGACAAATCATCCTAAAAGGAAAGAGATTCAACAATGTTTACATTGTTGATCCATCCTTTGTCCCCAAGGAGAAACTGTGTCTCTCAACCGTGAATGACCAAGCTGAGTTGTGGCACCAACGCCTCGGTCATGCTAGCACCAAGCTGATTCAAAAGCTACACTCAAAGGAACTAGTCAGAGGATTGCCAAAGCTGAGTGGTACATCTAAGGAACCATGCTCTGACTGTGTAAAAGGAAAACAAGCTCGTAGTTCATTCAAATCCAAAAACATGGTAAGCACCTCAAGGCCTCTTGAGCTCATCCACATGGATCTTTGTGGACCCATGAGAGTTCAAAGCCTAGGAGGGAACAGGTATATTTTTGTTATTGTCGATGACTTCTCTCGCTTTACTTGGACCATTTTCATTAAATCTAAAAGTGAAGTCATTGATCGCTTTAAAGACCTGGTTCCCTTGTTAGAAAAATCCCTTGATTGTTCACTTAATGCTATTCGGTCTGACCATGGTACCGAATTCGAAAATGGAGAATTTCTAACCTTTTGCAGTGAGCATGGCATTAATCACAACTTCTCTGCACCATACACTCCTCAACAGAATGGAGTAGTGGAGAGAAAGAATAGGACCTTGGAAGACATGGCTCGAACTATGTTGATCTCAAGTGAACTCTCCAATCCTTTTGGGCTGAGGCGATCAACACAGCATGCTACATCATCAATAGAGCCATGCTTCGCCCTATCACAGAGAAGACACCCTATGAACTCCTAAGAGGAAGAGTTCCCAACATTTCTCATCTAAGGGTGTTCGGATGCAAGTGCTTTGTGCACAACAATGGGAAGGACAATCTTGGCAAGTTTGACCCAAGAAGTGATGAAGGAATCTTCATTGGATATGCCTCAGGCAGCAAGGCATACAAGATCTTCAACAAAAGGACTAAAAAGGTAGAAGAAAGTGTTCATGTTATTTTTAATGAAAAATCACTTGGAAAGATTGTGCAGAACACCACCAGTCCCTTTGAAGATCTGTTTCCCAAGTCATCCCAAGAAGATCCAGATGAAGATGTCACTCCTCCCAGTTCTTGCCCTGCTGAACGGAACCCTCCAATGGCTTCTCCACCAGTTCCAATGGATAATGAACAACAATCTATTTCTGGGAACCATGAGCATGACGACAACATCTGTGGAGACCTCAATGATTCATCTTCCCACATGTTCTTCAATGGAGAAGGTGACCCCAACCAGGAAGCTGAATGCTCAACTCAGAATGTCTCCACATCAAATACTTTGGCTTCCAACAGAGAAAGAAGAGTCGTCAAGCCTCCAGTCAGGTACGAACATCTAAATTTCTTTGCCTTTAATGCCTTTTTGTCTATTGTGGAACCAAAGAACATAGGTGAGGCACTGAAGGATGCGGACTGGATCCAAGCCATGCAAGAAGAGCTTCATCAATTTGAAAGGAACAAAGTCTGGCATCTGGTTCCTCGCCCCAAGGATAAGCACATCATAGGAACCAGATGGGTTTTCAGAAACAAGCTAGATGATACAGGAGCTGTGATAAGGAACAAAGCAAGACTTGTGGCTCAAGGATACAATCAACAAGAAGGAATTGACTATGATGAAACCTATGCTCCAGTGGCAAGGATCGAAGCAATAAGGTTGTTGATTGCCTTCGCATCTCACAAAGGGTTCAAGTTGTTCCAAGTGGATGTGAAAACAGCCTTCCTCAATGGAATTCTTCAAGAAGAAGTCTATGTCAAGCAACCTCCTGGTTTCGAAGACGACGATCATCCAGATCATGTCTACTTTCTAGACAAGGCACTCTATGGCCTCAAGCAAGCTCCCAGAGCTTGGTATGATCGTCTTGCCCAGTTCCTACTCTCAAATGGCTATAGGCGTGGAATTATTGATAAGACTCTCTTCATCCTAGAAGAAGAAGGTAACATCTTAGTGGTTCAAATCTATGTTGATGATATCATTTTTTGTTCCACTAACCTGTCCCTTGTAGACAAGTTCAAAGACTTGATGAGCAGTGAATTTGAAATGAGTTTAATTGGGGAACTCACATTCTTCCTCGGATTACAAATCACTCAAAAGGAAGATAGTATTCAAATCCACCAACAGAAGTATTTCAGGGAACTACTGAAGAAGTTCAAAATGGATTCATGCAAGCCTCTCTCCACTCCCATATCCACCATTGCCATCTGGATAAGGACCACTCGAGTCCTCTAATGGAGGAGAAGCTCTATAGAGGTATGATAGGCTCACTCATGTACCTAACCGCTAGTCGACCAGACATTGTCTTTGCTGTTGGCTTGTGTGCTAGGTTCCAATCTTGTCCGAGAGAAACCCACTTGGCTGCTGTAAAAAGAATACTTCGATATCTCAAGGGAACTGACGATCTCTGCATTTGGTACCCCAAAGAATGTCCCTTTGAGCACATGGGTTTCACTGATGCTGATTATGCCGGATACTTGGTGGATAGGAAGAGCACTTCTGGAATGGCACAGTTCCTAGGCCCTTGCCTTGTGTCATGGGGATCAAAGAAACAAGTTTCAGTCTCTCTCTCCACCACAGAATCCGAGTACATTACGGCTGCCTCTTGTTGTTCCCAACTTCTCTGGCTAAAGCAACAACTCGCGGACTTTGGTATGTCTTATTGCCATCTCACTATTCTTTGTGATAACACTAGTGCCATAAACATTTCTAAGAATCCTGTGCATCATACTAGGACCAAGCATATTGACATTAGGCATCATTTTCTTAGAGATCATGTTGAGAAGGGAAACATCATTATGAAATTTTGTAGAACTGAAGATCAAATTGCAGATATACTCACCAAGGCATTGAATAGAGTTCCTTTTGAGAACCTTAGATTGGAACTAGGAATGATTCCCATTACTCAGTAGTGACCTTAGTTCTGAGAATTCTTTCCAAGTTCCCCTGATTGACTAGTTTAAGATATTCAACTTGTTGAGTCTTGATGTCCTTGTGTTATATCTTTTGCTACAAACCCTTCGTGTCATAATGGTTTCTTATAAAGGCTTAGATAAATCTTTCTGGTTCGTTTCCTTTTGATTATCATTATTTCTCAACTCCTCATTGTTCAAATTTCTTTGATGGCCCAAAAGTCACAATCTGATCATATTTTTAACCCAACATTACAAGCTGAAATGATGATTGTGTACTAAGACCTACCCTTGCCTCATTGCTCAATTTAATTCTCTATGATCCATCTCTAAACCTTCTCTGAGAATTATTGTGCAATGCGATAAATAGCCTACCCTGATTCCTTGTATGGGAACGTACTGTTTTTGGTTCCTTTGTCTCCACCCACACCAAAGGTTCCCATACATTCCTCTAGCTCGCTGAAAATGTCGCCAGAAAGGAACCAGATCACCGCGTCTCTCCAACGGCTCGCTTGGCTCTCCCAGACGCTATTTATGGCATATTGGCAGGGATAAGCCACGTCTTATCAGTGGTAGACCTCCATCTTCTCTGAAGGGTCAATTTTTGAATTTAAATTAGTCGTTCCAAAAAGGCTGCAACTCTCTTCAATGCTTCGGATTTGCCTTGATCTTCTCAACGACTGGATTTGCTTCAACGGTCACCTCAGCTCTTGGCCATCCCAGATCTTCAACGCCCTTAAAGAGGTGCTCAGTTGCTCCGAGTTGATCACACAAGCTCTCCATCTCTCTGATCACACAAGCTCTTCATACAGCAATCCTCTTAGCTTCTCTCAAATGGCCAACCCTAACCCAATCGTTGTTATGGACGAAGAGGAGGCTGCTTTTCTTCAAGCATTTCGCGAAAAGAAGGCTAAAGCCGCCTCCTCCAAGCCTGTTTCTCCCTCCACCTCTCAAAAATCCCTCCCCAAAGCGAACCCTGTGGCGAAACCGGCAGAGAAACCAGAAGAGAAGCTTGAGAAACCACCAAAGGCTAAGGAAAAGGTGGAAGAGGAACCAACCATGCCCAAAGAAGAGGAGCAAGCCATCACTTTGGCTTCAGAATCAGTCACAAAATCAGTTTCTGAAGGCGGGTCGCATGATTCCTCTCCGGATAAATCCCTTCAAGAGATCCTTAGCTCCGAGCCTTCCCCGATCAGCTTCAAATCCAAAACTTTCAACCCAGGCCCCTCTCTCGCCACAAGAATGCAACAGAGGAAGAGAAGCTCCCAAGCCATTGTTCCCTATGAAACCAAATCCATAAAAAAGGCCAAACCCTCCTCCCTCTTTGTCTCCTCCTCCTTCTCCAAAAGGAAGATCCTAAAACCTCTCATTATCGACAGAGAATTCTGGACCCAGGCATTAGAAGAAGAGGATGAGGCACTCTATGGAGAAGCTTTGGATGAGTTCCACTCTATGTTGCAGTTCCAAGGGTGGGATGAGATGCTGTGCGAGCCCTTCTCTGCTTCCGACGAGGTTGTCCGGATGTTTTACCAGTCCATGGAGTTTGTACCCCAGAAAGAGAAATCTCCATGTCATGTCGCCATTCTCATATGGAAGGGAACCAGCTTTCCCCTGTCCGCCAATCTAATCGCGTCTGCTCTAGGGATTGAGTCAAGGTCTGGGTTTGGCATTCTGCCTCAGAAGAAGGGATGGCCCAAGGGAAAGGGCTTCAAGTCCAAAGGAGCAATCGTCAAGAAAATTTATGATAGCGCATCCCTCTCATCTTTGGAGACGAAGGATCTCTCCATCGCAAACCGGCTACTGTATTTTTGGATCACTCGCAACTTGGTTCCCAGGCAAGAGCACAGGAAGGAAGTCCTCATCACCGACGCCATCTACATGGACAAAGTGCTCTCCGGCGTTCAGTTAGATCTTTCCCGTATTGTGCTGGCTCACATGAAATTCTGTGCATCCCATGACTCCCACGCTTTACCCTTCCCTCACATCATCAAAAGGCTACTCTCCAACCTCAATCAATACCCAGAAGACTTCCCCGAGACTGCCTACAGCAAATGTCTTACAATGCACACAGTTCGGATGCTGAAACAGAAGAAATCCCGCCTAAGGAAAAGGCGAGTTCCCATGGCCGTTCTAGTTCCCACCCTCAGCAACCCCCCTCTTCAGACTCCTCTGCGATCCTCCTTGCGTTGGATCGTATTGAAAAAGCTATCTTGGAAGGCTCGACTGCCAACACGGTCGCCATCCATGATCAAGTAAGAGAGTTGGGGCGTATCAGTTCTGCTGTCGAGAGTCTCGTGGAAGTTCTGCAGAAAGACTGGCAAGGTGCAATCAGTGCTCATCAGGCCGCGGGCCAAAATGTAGGAACCGACGACAAGGATGCAGAAGAGGAGGCCGCTACTACGCCATAGGAACGCTTGTTCTAGGTTCCCAGTGCTGCAACGCCACAGCGAGCTAGTAGTTTCCCTTAGGATCCTACTCCCCTCTTCTATCCCTTTTGTTGTCTTTCTTAAGATTGTTGTTGTTGCCTTTGTAGTCTTTGTGTTGTTATCTTTTGTTGTCTGTAGTTTTTTTGTTGGATGTTGTGTGTCTTTGAACAATGATCAGTGAAGCTTTAATGTTTACCATTAGTTTCGTTCCCATGATCGATTTGTCTTTGCCTTAAGTTCTCATTATGCCTTTTATGGGTTTGATGCAATTGCATATTCACTCCGATATCATGTTCTTAACTTATACTTAATCTTTTTGATGATGTCAAAAGGGGGAAGAAAAGGATAGGAACCTTGAACTTTGGAGACTACTGAATTAATAGGAACTCTAAACTAGTTCTATTTCTAAGGGGGAATTTGAAATAAACTTGTTCACGTGCTTAGGGGGAATTTGCAACCATTGAATGTTCTATCACTAATCTGTAATGTTGTAAATCCCGTTATCTCAATATGGTCTCATGAATTTCATGTTCCTATTATGTTGCCAGGTTCCTTATATTTGTCATCATCAAAAAGGGGGAAATTGTTAGGAAACGGAACTCTGGAACTTCGGTTCCCCTGAGAGTTCCTTTCCTCAGTTTCTCTACTTTTGAAGATGACAAATATTATGATACTAATGTTTTATCTCAAAGATGTGTTTTAAGGAACCACAGGAATATACCGAAGGTAGGAAAGCCAAACAGAACAAGGGAACCAAAGGAACAAGACAGCTGAAGGAATCCAGAGGAACCCAGGTGTGCCCAGAAATGGAGCTTGCGACATTACGATTCCCGAGAAATCTGGGGATACACAACCTCGGACAAAAGGTGTCGAAAACGACTTGTTGAAGCTTCCAAAAGTCTGCCAAGGTCCAAGAGCTAAAGAACAAGAAGCCTAGAGAACCTCTACCTCGGACATAGACGATGAAAGAGATAGCACATGAAGACGTCGCTGTCCAACAGACGGTTCCCAAACGGCCAGCTTACTCAACCTCGGACGAAAGCGTTTTGACAACGATACCACAAGGCTCGTCTGAGGTAGTTGACCAACCAAGAGAGATTCTGAGCTGCCTAGGTTGTTTGCACATGCCAAGAACAACGTGGATCAAGGAGAACCACTAATCCTAGGGCAAGCTCAATCCATGGGAACCAAGAGAGGATCGAGCTGCGAAGAATCCTCTATAAAAGGAAGACTAACCCAAGGGTTATCTAAAAGCACCAAAACAAGAACTCACACTCATTAGCAAATATCTAGTGTGAACCTCCAAACAAAGATCATCAAAGCAAACCGAGATCAAGAGGAACCAGTCAAGGAAGAAGAGCTGAGTGCTAAGTTCCTGTGACTGTAAGTAATAGTTCCTAGGTGCGAAAGTCTGTTTCTTGGATTGATTATTGATTGTGTTAAGTTATCTAGGATTGTCTAACTGTGTGTAAGGCAAAGGAACTGTGTGTTCGTTCCTAGGATAAGCTGTAACCAAAAGAGATAAGAAATCAAGAAGTAGACTTTGAAATCCTTTCGAAAGAAAGGTAGTGGTTTTTATCCTGGATTGCTAGTTGGCAATCAAAGGTTTCCACTATAAGGAACTTGTCATTTGTTTGATTGTTTATCTTCCGCTGCGAAAGGAATTGAGAATCGTTATTCTGAGTTCCTTAAGCTTTTATCTAACAATCACGATCCTACAATAGGTCTCCACCAAAAATCAATCACAAAAACACACAACAAAAACAGAAAACTTCCCCGGCAACGGCGCCAAATTTGACGGGCTAAAAGTGCGCAATGCAAGTATCGTTGATTAGCCTTATCAAAGTAAAAAGTCCTAACAGACCTACTAAACAGATGTATAGTAAGCAAGCAAGGGTCGAACCCACAGGGAAGATCTGATGCAGTATGAAATCGTGAATGACAAGTAACAAGCAAGGGGGGTTTAGTTATCAAGAAAGAACAAAGCAAGCAAAGCAAACAAGTTTGGTTGAGTAGAGAAAATATAATGGGGAAAGTAGTCCTACTAGAGCGAGATCCATAATACAGAGATATAATTTGATCACAGAAATCTATTAAATCCAAGTTCTTTTACTATCCTTATAGTTGTTCCCACCCTGATCTTAAGCACTATCGATTTTCACAGTTGTCGATAGACTTATTACTATGCCAATGATAAAGCACCACCGATTCTCACAGTTGTCGGTATACTTTACCACCAACAAAGCAATAGCAATACACACAAGGATATAGGATACATGCAAATAGAAAGACACCTTACTACTTAACATGCAACTGATTCTCACTCACGATTATACGCTCGGGACCCCTATACGCACAATCGTGTATGCCACTAGATGTGCACTCGGAACCCGTATATGCAATCCTAGCAATTGATAAAAAGTATTCAACCTAGTTGATCAAGCTAAGAAGAACAACAAGAAATCAATAATCAATATAACCAAGAGAATCAAACCAACATTTATAAGGATAAGAACAAGGAATAGAAATCTCACAAACACATCAACTGTATTGCTTCAATCGTCTAGTAGAACAAAGGGAAGTTAGTTCTCCATTCAAACGAGAATGAAAACTAAGGGAAAAATAACGTCTGATGTAAAGCAAAGTTGTCCTGCCTCTTAACCTAGAAAGAGGGCTTAAATAATCTTAAGAAACCTAGGTTAAACTAATGTAAACAATAAAGGAAACAGAATAATAAAATAACAAGGTCTGAACGAAATAAAAGGAAATCAATGTCTCTGGGCGCGCGGCATTTAACACGGCCACCGCGGGGCGGTGAGATCCACCGTGGGGCTTCAAGCTTCTCCTTCAGCTTCTCTTCCTCTCTTCTGCTGCTCTTCATTACTACCAACTATTGGTAGTCTTCTCCAAGTATGCTCCATCAGATCCATCTCCATCCTCATCATCTCCATCTAAGCTGCAAATCCTGGGATATCTTCACTTCTTTCCACAATGTCGGGACTACAGACTTAGCCTTAAAACTACTCATAAACTCCTCCAAATCATGCTAATAATTGCTAGTAAAGGTGTATGAAATAACACATATCAACGCCACAGTGTGCTAGTAGTTCCTTAGGATCCTACTCCCCTCTCCTATCCTCTCTTTTGTCTATCTCCAAGTTTATTTGTGATCTTTTGTGACCTTTTCTACTATGTGTCTGGACAATGTATTAAGCTTTAATGACTAATGAACTTCTTTGGCTACGTTTCTAATGTCTTTTTTGTCTATGCCTTAAGTTTCTCTTATGGTTTCTGTCATGGGTTTAGCGCAAGTGTTTATTTCCCTTTGATATCCGTTCCTTGATAAGTTAATTGATCTTTTCGATGATGTCAAAAGGAGAAAGATTGGATAGGAACCTTGAACTTTTGGAAACTACTGGACTCATAGGAACTCTGAACCCGTTCTATTTCTGAGGGGGAACTTGAATAACTTAGTTCATCTACTTAGGGGGAATTTGCAACTATTGAATGTTCTCTCATTATTTTATAAAGTTGTAAATCTCTAAGCTCAACCGTTCTCATGAATATTATGTCCTTATTATGTTGTCAGGTTCCTTATATTTGCCATCATCAAAAAGGGGGAAATTGTTAGGAAACGGAACTCTGGAACTTCGGTTCCCCTGAGAGTTCATTTCCTCAGTTTCTCTACTTTTGAAGATGACAAATATTTTGATACTAATGTTTTATCTCAAAGATGTGTTTAGAGGAACCACATGACAGTTGTTGGAACCATGGAAGTCAAACAAGATAAAGAAACCAAACAAGCAAGCCAAAGGAACCCAGGTGTGCCCAGAAATCCAACACGTGATGTTGATTTTCCTGAGAAATCTGGGAACACCAAACCTTGGACAAAAGATGGTGAAAGCGACTTGACTGAAGCTTCCAAAAGTCTGCCACCATCCAGAGCAAAACTCCAAGATGCCTAGAATGCCGAACCTCGGACAAAGGTTGTTGAAAGCGACCTGTCATAAAGATGTCACCATCTAGAGGACAGTTCCAAAGTGTCCAGATTGTTGAACCTCAGACGAAAGGAGTTGGACAACGACTTGGCAGACTTGGCTGAAGCAGTTGACCAACCAAAGTGGATTCTGAGCTGCCTAGGTTGTTGGTACATGTCAAAGACAGTGTGAATCAAGGATTACCACACATCCTAGGGCAAGCTTGATATGTGGGAACCAAGAGAAGATCCAACCTCGAGAATCCACTATATAAGAAAGATAAGCTCTGCTATTATCTGTAAGCACAACTACTAGAATCACACTCTATAGCAAATATCATAGTGTGAAGTTCTCAACAAGATCATCAAATCAGAACAAGATCAAGAGGAACCAGTCAAGGAATCAAAGAGTTGTGTGCTAGTTCTTGTGACTGTAAGTGAGTTAGTTCCTTAGTTCCTAGGACTGCTTCTTGGATTGATTATACTTTCTGTTAAGTTATCTAGGATTGTCTAACTGTGTGTAAGACAAATAAACTGTGTGTTTGTTCCTAGGATAAGCTGTAACCGAAGTGATAAGAAATCAAGAAGTAGACCTTGAAATCCTTTCGAAAGAAAGGTAGTGGTTTTTATCCTAGATTGCTAGTTGACAATCGAAGGTTTCCACTATAAGGAACTTGTTCATTTAGTTGATTGTTTATTTTCGCTGTGAAGGGAACTGTAAACTGTATTCTCAGTTCCCTGATTATTAATCTAAAAATCACGATCCTATAAAGATGTTGTTTGTTACCACTGTCAGAACAAAGGACATTTTGCCAAAAACTGCTTCAAGAGAAAGGCAGATATACCTCAGGTTCGCAAAGGGGAACAAGCAATGATTGCTACATGGGGTGATTCCAACTGAAATGATAAAGAATCATCTTATTCAAGGGATGTCTGTTTGATGAGCATAAATGACCACCACAAATTAGAAGGAGATCTTCAGGGATCTGAAGATGAAGCAAGGAAAGGTGCCTGCTCAAGTCACATGACAGGGAACAAAAGGTGGTTCACCTCTCTTCAGCATGCCTCCGGAGGTTCAATAACCTTTGGAAACAAGAGTAAGGGAGAAGTATGTGGTATCGGTAAGGTAAGGCTTTCTAACCATATTACTGTGAACAATGTGACACTTGTAAATAATCTCAAATTTGATCTCTTCAGTGTGGCTCAACTATGTCAAAATAAGAAAAATAGGGTAGTCTTTACTACTGATGATTGTTATGTTGAGTGTATAAGCACAGGGAAAGTCCTACTCAAAGGTATTTGCGATAACGACGTGTACAAGGTTTATCCTGCTTTCATCCCGGAGAAGGAACTATGTATGTCTTCCATTGCTGAGACAACAGATCTGTGGCACAAACGGTTCAGACATGCCAGTCTTCAACTCCTGTCCAAACTTCATAGACAAGAACTGGTGAACGGTCTTCCCAAGATCGAAGCAATGAGAATTAGAGTTTGTGATGCGTGCACCAAAGACAAAAAAGTCAGGACTTCCTTCAAGACAAAGAAGGAGGTAAGTACTACTCGACCACTGGAACTAATCCACATGGATCTTTGTGGCCAATGCGCACAAAGAGCCGTGGAGGGAATGCCTATGTCTTTTTTATTGTGGATGATTATCCCAGGTACACATAGACCCTCTTTCTGACATCTAAGGATGAAGTGTTCGCTGAATTTGAATCCTGGCTCAAGTCTGTTGAAAGAAGCACAGGACAATCTCTGGGGTCCATCCGCACTGATCATGGGACAAAATTTGAGAACTCTCAGTTCCTATCCCTCTATAGGAACAAAGGCATCAATCACAACTTCTCAGCACCAAGAACTCCGCAGCAAAACGGTGTTGTGGAAAGGAAGAACCGAACTCTAGAAGACATGATGCGTACTCTCCTCATCTCAAGTGGTATTCCTATAAGTTTCTGGGCTGAAGCTTTGAACGTTGTTTGCTATGTTCTGAACAGAGCAACCATTCGCCCTCTCTTGAACAAGACAGCCTATGAACTTCTAAAGGGAAGAAAGCCAAATGTGTCCCATCTGCGCACGTTTGGTTGCAAGTGCTTCGTTCACAACAATGGGAAGGATTCTCTTGGAAAGTTTGATCCCAGAAGTGATGAAGGGACATTTGTAGGATATACTCTTCACATCAAAGCCTACAAAGTGTTCAACAAGAGAACTATAAAGGTAGAGGAAAGCATTCATGTAGTGTTCGATGAATCTTTTATGGCTGGTAATAATGTGTAGGAACAATCAGCAAGTGTTCCCTCAAACACTGGCTCAACTGGAGATGATTGCTTTCAGCTTGTGGAAAACAGTGTCAATGATGGGGACCAGTCAGATCAAGACACTCAAGATGATCCATCAATACAAACGAAGGTGATCAACCATCGGATTCTCCTCAGGCTCCTCAGGGGGAACAAAGCCCTAGTCCTAATTTTGTGGAATCCTCCGAGGAAAGTCCAGCTAATGAAGAAAGCAATGAAGAGGGTCATGATGCTGTAGGAAATGGTGGTGAAAGCTCTAATACTGGTAACGACGATTCCTAGGAGTTTGACATCAACAACCTACAAACCAGAAACTACCAGCAGAAGTGGGCTCATCGCGTCCATCAAATCTTTACAGATTATAGAAAAGGAACTCCTCACAGCACTCGTTCTTCTCTACATACTTTTTGTGCTTTCAATGCTTTTCTCTCTCTGCAAGAACCTAAAATTATAGGAGAAGCATTGAAGGATCCCGACTGGATTAATGCCATGCAAGCAGAACTTCATCAGTTCGAAAGGAATAAGGTATGGCGGTTGGTTCCTCGACCAAGGAATAGGACAGTGATATGAACAAAGTGGGTGTTCAGAAACAAGCTGGATGATCAAGGTCAGGTCACAAGGAACAAAGCAAGACTGGTTGTGAAAGGGTACAACCAACAGGAAGGAATCGACTATGACGAGACATTTACTCCAGTTGCCAGGTTAGAAGCCATAAGATTATTGATTGCTTACTCCTCTTTCCACGGCTTCAAACTGCAACAAATGGATGTCAAAACCGCCTTCTTGAATGGAATTCTCAAGGAGGAGGTCTATGTGGAGCAAACACCTGGTTTTGAGGACGCCTCCCAACCTGACCATGTCTATGCTCTCGATAAAGCATTGTACGGTCTCAAACAAGCTCTAAGGGCCTGGTATGAAAGGCTCTCATAGTTCCTTCTGGCTCATGGATATGTTCGTGGAAAGGTCGATAAGACTTTGTTCCTTCTGAAGGAGGGAAAACACATTCTGGTTGTGCAAGTCTATGTGGATGACATCATCTTTGGCTCTACAGACGATAAACTGGTTCAAAAATTCTCAAAGCTGATGGCCAGTGAATTCGAGATGAGCATGGTAGGGGAACTCAAGTTCTTCTTGGGTCTTCATGTCTCTCAAGGGAATGAGGGAACTAAAGTACATCAGCAGAAGTACCTCAGAGAATGTGTCAAGAAGTTCGGATGTCTGATGCAAAGCCCTTCACTACTCCTATCTCTCCAAACAATCCAATGAGAAAGGAGGAACATGAACAAGGAGTTGATCCATCTCTCTATCGAGGAATCATAGGTTCGCTTCTCTATCTCATTGCAAGTAGACCTGATATTATGTATACTGTGTGTCTCTGTGCTCGCTTTCAGGCTGATCCCAAAGAGACACACCTCAAAGCAGTAAAGAGGATTCTGAGATACCTGAAGGTAACAGATGATCTATGTCTGTGGTATCCAAGGGGTAGAAACTTGGATCTAGTTGGATACACAGATGCGGACTTCGCAGGGAACAAAGTAGATAAAAAGTCCACGTCTGGAATGGCTCAGTTCCTTGGGCCATGCTTGGTCTCTTGGGGATAAAAGAAGCAGAACTCAGTTGCCCTATCCACTGCAGAAGCTGAATACATAGTCGCTGCCGCTTGTTGCACTCAACTACTATGGCTCAAACAACAACTCAGCGACTATGGTATGCTTCTTGACTTTATTCCTATTCTCTGTGACAATACTAGTGTCATAAATATCTCCAAGAATCATGTGCAACACTCATGTACCAAGCACATCGAGATAAGACATCACTTCTTACGTGACTGTGTGGAGAAAGGGTTGGTGACCATGGACTTCTGCGGCACCAAGGATCAGATCGTCGACATTTTCACCAAGGCACTAAACAGGGAACCCTTCGAACAGTTCCGTATGGAACTAGGTATGATC
Organism: Rheum nobile; assembly: GCA_027886185.1. NCBI lineage: Eukaryota > Viridiplantae > Streptophyta > Magnoliopsida > Caryophyllales > Polygonaceae > Rheum > Rheum nobile. The sequence continues at coordinate 362,418 of WOAB01000660.1, forward strand.
TCTCTAAACTGACTGTCTATTCGTTATGTTTCCTCGATGATTGGCTAAATTACATGGTAAAGTGTGGAAGCTTAATCATCATGTCTTGATCCGTATTCATTCTCTTGAACATTAATTGAACTACCTGCTTAGACTCATGCTACTACTTCACTTATGTGCAAACATTTCTACATGATGATCTATGCTATCGTAATGATATATGAAACAGTTTTCTTTCGGCCCAAAAGAGTCAACTTGATGCATTGATCCCTCACTACAAGTCCAAATGATTGTTGACTCTCCAGCTTACCCTAGCCATCATGCTTGATGCTTCCTATGAGCCCCTCTTAACATCCACATCTAGGAGCCTCTCATTCATGATTAAACACTGAATAAATTCTCGTATATTTTTGTGTGATGTTCTTTGTACCCTCTCTGGTAACGTTACCCCCGCATCACACTCTTCTAATTTCTTTGGGAAGTCGAGAAAACGAATCATCGCCTCTGTGGCTAGGGGCTGGTACTTGATCAGTATGGTGTGTATTGATAACATGCAACTACTTTGGAAGTATTATGAGCATTCAAGATTGAAGTATCTTTTGTGGCGATTGAGATTTTTGTGGATTTGATGCATTTGGTAAGAATCGTCTACATGATGTATTTTTGGAAGATATCTTATCAGTTGTGATTTAAAAAAAAAAAAACACTAAAAATTGAAGGTGTAAACTCTGGGGAACAAAAGGAGGAACCAGATCGGAGGTAGGAACCAAGAAGGCCGTCTCACACTCGCCTACACTGGAGGAACAACAAAGATATCCTTTGAAGGGTATGCATACTCATCATATCTGAGGTACTCTTCAATTCTGGCTCCTGGTATCAGTGGCGCCTGATTCGTCTTTCTCTGCTTTCCAAACCCATCTCTTGTTCCCAGCACATCTATCTCCGTACTGCCTTGTTTTTTTCCTTGTCTCTGTTTCACATGGTTGTCTTGATTGGCATATTCATCATTTGTGATATTTTTGCGTATCTTGTGCTGTATTTGCATGTGGTCTATGTTTGTGTGTCTCAATCTAATGCAAAAGGGGTTGTTTGCTTATCTTGCTGTGCTCATTTTCTCTCGCTCTTTCCCTATGTTTTTGATGATGCCAAAAGGGGGAAAATGATAGGTAGCTTTAGTTGAGGGGGAACTAACATGGTTTCATATGTTGCTAGACTGAGGGGGAACTATTATGCCTAAGTGTGGAAAACTTTCTCTTCACAACTATCTTTATCTCATGTATATGTTTTATTGTCAAGGATGTTTGTCACCATCAAAAAGGGGGAATTTGTTGAATTCCTTATGTTTTGATAGTAACAAACATTCAGCTAATCTGGTAACTAAGTGTTTTAGGAACAAAGACAGCTGTCATAGGGAACCATTGCAGCAAAGGATCACAGAGGGAACAAAGCTTTGTCCATGTGCTTTATTACCTCTCAATGAACATCAATGACGAACAAGACGAAGCTGCGAATGGAGTGAAGGATTTCCAGCGTGACGATTATGGAAACTATCTTGGAAGATCACGCGGTCAAGGAAAAGGAATCTCGACTGGAAGGATATCGCCGAAGAGAAGATTTGGAGAGAGAATCCGAATGTGTTATCTTAGGAAATCTTTTCTAAGATAATATATTTGGAGAGAGAAGAATTCTATCTTTAACCGATTATGTTATCTTAGGAATTCCTTCCTTAGATAATATAGGCTGTTAAGATTATATTCTCCATATAATATCTTCTTGTTACCTAGTTTAAAAATATATTTTTTATCTTGTTACGATTAGGGTTTTAGTCGAGTTGTATTTATAGGAGTGTGGATTCATTTCTATGAACGACGACCACGACGACGAACTGAGAGCATTGTGAGTCTTAGAGGGTTGAGTTCGGATTCATCGTTGTAGAAGAGAGTTTCAAATCTAGGTGGGAAGTCTAGGGTTTGAAGTCCAGGATACAAGTGTAATCGAACAAGAAATCAATAAGATAAGTAGACGCTTCAAAATCCTCTCAAGCGAGAAGCTTGAAGGTAGTGGTTTTTCCTTGATTAGTTATTTGATTGATTGGGGTTTCCACTATACATCGTGAGTTCGTTCCTTATCTTTCTTGCTATATTATTCCGCTTTGTATCTTATATAGGAATGTCATATTAAGTACGTGTGCCTTGATATATCTATATGTGTTGGAGGTTAGTTCATTAATGAATACATGTTGTGATCATGATTGCTTATGAAATAATGTGGTGATGTGGAATTGGTATGAATCATCGATATTGAACTTGAAATGATGCGTTGTTGAGATCAGTGGTATTATGACTTGGTAACTAAGGTTGTTCATATTTACGAGTATAAGCTGTTGACAGTAATACCTGTGGCAAATTATATGGTGGATTGTTGTGAATCATGATGATTGATATATGTAATGCTGCGTCTATGGTTTATAACCTTTACGGGTAAGGATTGTTCCAAGCCCCGCATGATATTAAAATGGTTTTTTTATGGGATACATCCCCAGATACTCTTCTCGGAGTCCCGGGTTGAGTAAGTCGATGGAGGTGCTTTACCTGTGTTGGGAAGGTCGGGTCGCCTAGCTAACGATGTTGTTGTCGACCCGCGAGTAAAGGTGTGTACCCATAGTGTGGGGTTAGAAGGTACCTTCGTGTCCAAGACAAGCTTGGGCATGTTTTCGAACATTTTCATAAATGATTTTCGAACGTTTTCGTAAATGGTTATTCTCTATTGAGTTTTCCTTTACAAGAACAATATACCCGGGTATAGGTTTTGTTGTGACATGTTATTGTGTTTATGCAATCGTAGTCTATACATATACATTCTTAGTGTTATTCTGGTTGAAGGAGTTTAATCCGATTATATCACGACCACTCATAGCATATCTTATGCCTAACCATGCATCTAGAAAAGTTTATCTTCTGAATGAAATGCTTGCTTGCCTGTTCCATTGGAATTAACACTTAATAACTTAGGAATCTATGATTTGATAGAACATTAAATAGAATATAACTGATTGTTATATGAAAATGTTAATGTATATATACGTGTACACAAAAGCATCCAGATTGTTATTTCGACTGATACATGATATCGCATTTATACAATATGAATATAACATGGTTCCTGTAATCTTACCCCACCTGCTGAAGCATGTTAGTTATTAAAACACTAGGTTGTAATGTATTGGTGATATCTGCTTTTGTGATTTCCTTTATTTAGACTATAGTACATAATCAATTCACTTATATACTTGATTAGTCTGGATGTAGACTAACCCTTGTTGTGTGGGGGACTGGTTTTTGCATGACCAGGATCACAAGTAGTACCAGAGCGTGGAGAAGGCCATGCGACATGATGCGTATTTAGGATGGGATTTTGGGTTTCTGTTTCAGGCCTTGTAGTTGTGTTGTAAATGTTTCTGATTAAACTCTTATAATGCGGCTTCTCGTATGATTTTGGTTAAGTCAGTAATGCTAGCTTGTTCTAAACTCCTTTTGATGGGTCGTGGATGCGTCTGTGTACGCCGACCCATGTTTATATCAAACTTTCGTAATAAGTTTCTCTTGGACAGGTTTAAATTATGGTTCTGTCATTGCTTAGATTTTGGCTGACATAGGTTGAGTTTCTTTTCTTAAATTGCCTGAGGGAATTTTTGCAGGAAATTCCTAGCGCTGTGACTCCCCAATATAAGGGTTAAATTGGGGCGTTACAATATTAATGGTAGGTTTTGGATAAAATTAGGATGATCTTTGATTTGTAATTAAATATAATAATAAAAATAGGAGAGACTAACATGTTTCAGATGATGATGTGGCACAATAAAGGGGTGCCATGTGGCTAAATTAGTTTTGAATTTAGTATATATACAAATATAGGTGACTAAATATTTATTTTAAAATTGATTTTCATATATGCTTCCTTGACGTTTTCATATCAAACTGATTCCTGCAATTTGAATTGAAATTTACAGATTAATTGCAGAATAACATGAGAATTAAGAGGCGTTTCTTATGATAATAAAATTATTTTCCTTATACTTAACCCTCTTATTAAGAAGGTGATACATATTCATGAAACAATACTATAAAAGGCAATAGAATATTATAAAGATCATCATATAATAACAATAAAAATTATTTGTACGATTTGAAAGAAACTGAACATATACATCCACCTTATCATTAATGTAGTATATTATTTTTAAACATTCCATTTTCTATTGATAGGTTACTAAAAATTGAATATTTTTTCATTATTCCTTCATTATCATCTCGATTGTACACTATAAATGACATTTCAAAGAACCTTGCAAACTCACATACACACGTAAAAACACAATCAAACACTTAACATAAAATATTAATTAGTAATCCAAACTCCAAAAGTTGTAAAAGAAATCGACAAGACATGTCTCAAAGTGGTGTTGTTGGTAGCCATGGTGCTTGTTGCAGCTTCTAGAGGTTGGTAACCACTATTTCTATCACCTTGTAAATGTTATGTGTTCAAGTTTATTTGTAACGTCAAACTAGCATTTGTGTTTGAAGTACATATTTGATCGGGAGGGGTGAAGCGACACGAGAGGTCTTATTGTCGACTTCAGGTGCATCTTTGAAGCCCGAAAGAGATGGAGGAAGCGCGACTGAGGCGACAAAGCAACGTTGTTGCAATGTCGACAAGGATTGTATTAAAAATTGCCCTCCCCACTGTTTTGCTGTGGAATGCCTAGGACATCTCTGTGTATGTACATGTTGATCCATTCATTATTTATGTCCTTTTAATTCAATTCTACCCTCAATAAAATTCATATATCGATCTATTAGTGAATAAAATTTATATATATTTTCACAAACATTCAATCATACGGTCAACATTATGTGTGCCAATCTTCTAATCACATTGGAGATCGTTTGAGTATGGAAGGGAATTTAGACAAGTTTTCTCCCATTTGTAGCTTAAAGTGTCATGATAAAAAAATTAAATCTAGTCATGAATACGTAAATAGATTAAATACTATAATTAACAGTTGCAAACACGAACATATTATATATATATATATATATTTGATACAATGAAGGTAACATTCAATTGAAATAAACCCAATCACAACCTATTCATAGAAGTACCAAGTACATATACTTGTACGTGATCACGACCACATGCATACATACTCATACCGTATCCGGTCTACGTCTTCCCAGTGATCCTTGTGCTTTGCATAGGCCGTAACTTAGAAACTTTTACGGTATACTCACGAATCACCACAAGTTATATAAAACTTTTATGGAAAAGCTGATAAATATGCATGCATAAAAACATTCATCTAGAAATAAGGTGTTCGGTGAGTAGATGAAGTGAGTTGAATGAGAGATGAAAATCTAGAAATTCATCTCCATTTTTCAGTCCACCCCAAGCTTAGACTAGATTAATGAAGATGAAATTTTGAAATGACTAGTATTACCATTTCCCATTAATCTCTTCACCTCTTCTTCCTCGAATCATTAGACCAGTACCATTAAAGGCAAGTTCAAGCTTCTGTGCAACAAACCCGAGCCACTTTTGACAGACAACAATCCTGAAGGTGTTGAGCCCAATCGTGGACCGACTTAAACCATCCCTTGAACCGCGCCAACTGAGGTTGATCGCCTATGTTTTACGGAGTTTACACATTTGGTTGGGGCTCGCCTCGATGTCGTTATGCTTCGATTTACGAGATTGAGAACTACTTTAACAATGATCTGCAAGACGAAAACGATGACGTCGAGCCAGCCCGTACCACTAGGAGCAGACGTTTTCTCGAGCCTAACATTGTGGCCGCCATTATAGAAGCATGAAGGGTGTGCATGCGCAGCATCTTTAATTTGATTGCGGTCTCTGAAATTGAATTGGGGTAAGGGATGCTTTCCCATAAAAAAATTATAACTAGTAAATTAAAATCGAATATTTTGTACGTGTTACGTGCCAACTTTCAGTGCACTATATATGTATTTTTTAACTCTCGTAATACATGCCAATAAAATTTACATGTCTACTAGTCATCAATAAATTTTATATTTGCCCAAACATTCATTCTCTAATTTATACTGCAGTCTTACCACCACTCTTAACAACCGGCATCGGCAATTACCGTGCCCCTTGGTACTTCACATAATAGAATTTTTACGTGAGTTGTTTTTTAATAGGTTATATTTTATCGATTACTAATAGCTAAAGTAGAAGTAATATTGACATATTTCAGTTACTTAATAGTTTCATATTGTTGGAATAGAACTCTTTGGAACGTCAGTTCCCATGGAATTCCCTTTCTCTATTTCTCTTGTTTTGACGATGACAAACACTTGAACTTAACTGGCTATTCTAGTGTTTAATCTACAGTTGAAAAGATAAGGGTACCAAGTCCAAAGTGAGTGAAAATCAAGATCAAAGGAACTGGATGGGAACCGCATCGCATCAGCGTATCTGAGGAAATCTCACAGAATCTCTGAGAAGATTTACTTGCCAAATCTGGACGCCTCCAAACGAAGTTCTTAGGCGTGTTTACACATAGAGTATCTTTATATGATTGTGTAAATTAGGATTCGGTTTAGAGGATATTTTGTATCTTATTATTGGTAAGATATAAAATATGTCATCTTGGATTTATGGAATAAAATCGTTCAAAGAATATCTCGTCCGAGATCTTTCCTTGACAATTTTATTGTATAAATACTTGATGATACTAGGGTTTCATTCATGCATTTTTTACGAGCTTGAGAGTGCATCTGTGAGACAAAGAAGAAGACGAAGTGTTCGAGTTGAAAGTGTCAAAGTAAGTCTATTGTGTGTTAATCTGTGATTTCTAGGGAACTAGGTTTAGTCTTAGTGAGATAGACTGAAACGAGATAGTTCGGAAGTTGTAATCGCATATTAATATACAAGTAGACCGTCTGAAATCCTCGAAAGAGGGGTGGTTTTTATCCTAGATAACTAGTTGGTTATCAAAGGTTTCCACCTTAAGTAATTGTTCTTGATAACTTGTTTACTCGTTATTCTGCTGCCCATAGGAACTGAACACATTTGTGTCTCAGTTCCCTTGAAACTAACGCACGGATCCCACAATTGGTATCAGAGCTAGCGCTCTAGATTGTGTGTTTACTAAGCAGGTTGTCAAGATGTCTCGCAACAACGAACCTGAACTCAGTGTCTCCATCAACAAGCCTTACATCCTTAAGAATGGACAAATCAACTGGTGGACGCAACAACTTATTGGCTTCATGCAAACCAACGACATGCAATGCTGGTATGTCTTGGAGAATGGGAACTATCCTAAGCCAACTGATTCAAAGGATCCCACCAAGCTTCTACCTATCTCTGAATGGACTCAAGAGCACTTCAATCAACAAGAAAAGAATGCCAAGGCCCGTCAATACATCCTGAATGCATTGACAAAAACTGATCAAGACAAAGTCATTGGCATCAACAATGCTAAGGAGATGTTGAAATCTCTGAGGGAATTCAACCTGGGAAGTGAAGACCTTCAGAATAGCAGGAAATTTGATCTACAAGGAGAATACCACAGATTCAAAATGCTTGAAACTGAAAATGTCTCATCTTATCACTCTTGTTTTAAAATCCTATGCAATGAACTTACAGCTTGTGGTGTAGAACCTGAAGAGTGGTCCAAATCCATGGTGATTATCAACGGACTTAACTCCAAGTTCGAAATGACACAGAGCATTATGCTACAAACTCCTTCCATCAGAGTTCTCCCTGTTCAGGAACTCATTGGTCAACTCCAGCCACAAGAAGACAATGCTAAGGGAAATGAGCAAGTGAAAACTGATCAGAGCATTGCCCTGATGCTGACCAAAGTCATGGAAAGGCTGAAGACTGATGAAAACTCTGATGAAGAAAATGGTGATGAGATCACTGCCCTTCTGACTCGCACTGTAAGGAACTTCCAGAAAGGCAAGTTCCCGAGGAAAGACTTCAAGAGGGAACATTAGGAATTCAGATGCTACCAATGCAACCAGGTTGGGCATCGTGCTAAAAATTGCCCAAACAAGAATGAGGATGCTGAACCACAACAGAAAAAGGCGTTGGTTGCTACATCCACATGGGGTGACAATGATGAAGAATCTGAAGGGAACCAGACGACTTATCCACTGGACATCTTCAAGGGAACTCGATACCAGTTCCCTTGACGTCTGTCTCATGGAAAATACAGACCCAAGTGCTGACTCAGACCCTACTAAACCTGAGGTATCATCTGTTGAACTCACTGAAACTCTCTCTAAGTATGATAAAAAGCACTTGATTAAACTGATTATCAAACTTAGCGATGAAAACAACTCTCTGCAAGAAAAGATAACTGAAAATAAAGAAGAAATTTCTTGCTTAACTGATGAGAATGTTGTTTGGTGTAAGAAATTTAATGATGCTTCTAAGTCTAGTAACACTTCGCATGTTATCTGTCCTACTTGTGATTTGCATGATAAACTGAATCTTGGTGACAGTTCCCTTGATAGTTCCTCTCCTAATCATGAATTGTTGTTGTCTATCGTTGATAAACTTGACTCTCTCTCTGCTTGCATTCGTGAAAAGACTGTTAATCAAACTGTGTTTGTGAGACCTAGGGATGGATTAGGCTACCATCCTAATGACTCTTCAGATCCCCCTTATCATGCTCATAGTGATCTTGATAAAGTGTCTAGTGATCTTCAGGCTAGAAATGAAAGACTTGATTTAGCTCTTCAAACCTCAAACTGCAAAAATGAATACTTGCAAGAAAGAATCAAGGTCCTTGAAAATGAATCTAATGAAAACCTTCCATGCGCTCCAAATGATTCTAAGATACATGAGATGTATAAGTGAATTGGGTGAAATACTCCCAGGAAAAAGGTTGACCTAAGGGAAAGAAAGAAAGCCAACTCAGTTCCCTTTCATAAAAAGGGTAAGTACCTCTGGATTCCCAACAATCGGGTTTGCTGGTACTGTGGGAACCAAGGTCACAACATTGACGAATGCAACAAGAAGGAAAGGGACGAGGAAAAGGCCTCTATGAAGAGAAACTATATGAGGAAAGATAATAGGAAAAGAATTGGAATTTCTAACTTGAATGATCCCTATTATTATTATTCTCCTTCTCATGGAACTGATCATGTTAATCCACCTAGGAACTCTCCTCCTAACAAACGCGGGAACGGTCAGCCGACCTGGGTTCGTAAGAAATGATGTTTAATTGTGCAGGCTGAAGTGAGTAAAGAAGAAAAATGGTACATAGACAATGGAGCTTCATGCCATATGACTGGAAACAGGAAGAAACTGCACTCACTTCAGAAATACAACGGAGGAAAGATTTCCTTCGGAGACGAGAGAAAAGGAGCCATTTGTGGCGTTGGATGCGTGGACCTAACTGACAAAGTACAGGTAAGTGATGTTCATCTTGTTGACAATTTGGGTTTTGATCCAATGAGTGTGTCTCAGCTTTGCGACCAAGGGGAGAACCATGTCTTATTCACTCCCAAAGAATGCTTCATGCTGAATCCAGAGACACACAAAACTCTATTGAAAGGGAAATGCTACAACAATGTCTATATCGTAGACACAAGCTTCATTCCTGAGGAAAATCTTTACTTGTCTTCTATAGCTGATAGAACGACGATATGACATCAAAGACTTGGCCATGCTAGCCCTCAGCTTATTCATAAGCTACACAAGAAGGAACTGGTGAGAGGACTTCCGTCTGTTCAAATTGAAAAGGACAACATTTGCTCAGACTGTGTAAGGGGGAAACAGGTACGTAGTTCCTTTAAGTCAAAATCTAAGATCAGTTCCTCTCATCCTCTTGAACTTGTTCATATGGATTTATGTGGTCCCATGCGTACTCAAAGCTTTGGAGGGAACAGGTATATTCTTATACTTGTTGATGATTTCTCTCGCTTCACCAAGACCATTTTCATAAAATCAAAAGATGAAGTATTTGACAGGTTCTCAGCTATTGTTCCTACTCTTGAGAACTCCCTTGGGCATAATCTTCATGCCATACGTTCTGATCATGGAACTGAGTTCAAAAATGCCAAGTTTCTAACCTTTTGCAGGGATAATGGAATCTCTCATAATTTCTCAGCTCCTCGCACTCCTCAACAGAATGGAGTTGTTGAAATGAAGAATAGGACCTTAGAGGACATGTCTCGTACTATTCTCCTATCTGTTGGTCTTCGTCACAGGTTTTGGGCAGCGGCAGTCAACACCGCGTGCTACATTCTGAATCATGCCATGCTTCGCCCTATGATTGAGAAGACATCCTATGAGCTCCTGAAAGGCAGAGTTCCCAACATTTCCCATCTTCGGGTCTTCAGGTGCAAATGCTTTGTGCACAATAATGGCAAAGATCCAATTGGGAAATTTGATCCCAGAAGCGATGAAGGGATATTCTTTGGCTATGTCAGCAACAACAAGGCTTACAAAGTGTACAACCTTCGTACACAAAAGATTGAGGAAAGTGTTCATGTTGTATTCAATGAATCTGCTTTCTCTAACATGCCACAGGTACCCTCTAGTTGTCCTCCTGCTGATGATGACCCCGATGAATCATTCCCCTCATCTACTCCTGAGTTCTCTCTCAACCTGTTTGGCGACTCTGTTGGGAACTCCCCCGATTCTGAAGAGCAATCCTCTCCTGATCAGCAAAATGATACTCCATCCACTGAGAGTCCTCAAGACATCGGAACGCCTATTCAACCTCCCAATCCTAGGGAACCCATCTCCTCCGATGCTCCTGCTTCCAGTTCCCATGCTGAAGGGAACCTTGATGATCATGCCACAGGGAACTCTGATGATCATTCTGTAGGGAACCCTGATGTCACACATCCTGTTGTGACCAATGACTCAATTCCTGTTCCCAACTACAAGTACAAAGGATTTCATCTCGTGGATCTAATCATAACTCCATATCACAAACCAGGTTCGTCCACTAGATCATCTCTAAATAACTTTTGTGCTTTCAATGCCTTCTTTTCTCTTATAGAGCCCAAGAACTACAAAGAAGCACTCACTGACCCAGACTGGATTCATGCAATGCAAGAGGAATTACATCAATTTGATCGTAACAAAATCTGGCGCTTAGTTCCTTGTCCTCCCAACAGAACCATCATAGGAACTAAATGGATCTTTCACAACAAGCTTGATGACTCTGGTGTCGTCACAAGGAACAAAGCTCGTTTGGTAGCTCAAGGGTACAATCAACAAGAGGGAATTGACTACGATGAGACGTTTGCTCCAGTTGCACGAATGGAGGCCATTCGCCTAATGATTGCCTTTGTTGCCCACAAGGGATTCCAACTCTTCCAAATGGATGTCAAAACTGCCTTCCTAAATGGAATTCTTCAAGAGGAAGTGTATGTCAAGCAGCTCCCTGGATTTGAGGACAGAGAGCATCCTGACTACGTCTACTTCCTAGACAAAGCTCTCTATGGGCTAAAGCAGGCTCCCCGTGCATGGTATGACCGTCTTGCTCAGTTCCTGTTATCCAATGGATACAGAAGAGGTTTGATTGATAAAACTATTTTCTTACTGGAAGTTAAGGATGATATCTTGGTTGTACAAGTATATGTCGACGACATTATCTTTGGTTCCACTAACCTGTCTCTTGTAGAAAAGTTCAAGAACTTAATGAGCAGTGAATTCGAGATGAGCATGATTGGGGAACTGACCTTCTTCCTAGGTCTTCAAGTGAATTAGCTCTCAGAGGGAACTCAGATCCATCAACAGAAGTATGTGAAGGAACTACTTTGAAAATTCAAGATGGACACTTGCAAACACTTTGCCACTCCCATTTCCCCAACAACCAAGCTGACGCTGGAAGAGTCTGATCCCAAGGCTGATCAATCATTATATAGGCAAATGATTGGTTCCCTTCTCTACCTAACCGCTAGTAGACCAGATATTATGTACTATGTGTGTCTTTGTGCTCGCTTTCAGGCTGACCCTCGCTCCAAGCACATGGCCACTGTGAAAAGAATTCTCCGTTATCTAAAGGGAAATGACAATCTCTGTCTTTGGTACCCCAAACATTGTGACTTCGAGCTCCTCTCCTACATGGATGCTGAATATGCTGGATTCCTCCAGAACAGAAAAAGCACATCTGGTATGGCTCAGTTCCTTGGTCCCTGCCTGGTCTCATGGGGCTCCAAGAAGCAAACCTCCATATCTCTCTCCACCACTGAGTCCGAATACATTGTTGTTGCTGCTTGTTATGCTCAACTCCTCTGGCTCAAACAACAACTCGCGGACTTTGGTAAATCTTATGGCCCTCTCAAAATTCTTTGTGATAATACTAGTGCCATTAGCATCTCTAAGAATCCTGTATTTCATTCCAAGTCTAAGCATATTGATATAAGGCACCACTTTTTGAGAGATAACGTGGAAAAAGAGATCATTATTATGGAACATTGTCGTACTGAGGAACAAATTGCTGATATATTCACAAAAGCCCTTAATCGAGAACCTTATGAGTACTTTAGACTCCTTCTTGGAATGATTTCCATAGCTTAGCGGTTCTGAGTTCCCTTGCCTATTTCCCTGGTATTGACTAGTTATGTGACTTATTATTTTCTTTGGTAACTAGTTGGGAACTGTGTTTACTGCTTTTCTTGTCCATCTCTGCCTTCATGTGTTTATTGTTATGATATTAGTTGGACATTCTTCTCGCCTTCATGCGTTGTGTGAATATCTTGATTGCATTTCTTTCAACAATATATAATCAATCTGATCTCTGAACCCATATTATAAGCCGGAAGGATGATTGATTATAAGTTGTCCCTAACCTGGCTTCCCTAGTAGTTCCCTATGAACCTTCTTCTGATTAGTCCACAACTGGGAACTTACTAGTTTAGCGTCAAAATTGCCTTCTTGCTATTTATATGCTTTTGGATGTGTACTTTTCATGATTTAAATACCCACTACATATATGCATCCAAAGCCTTCCCTAGCCAGGTACTTCTAAGGAACTAAGGGGAACTGAAAAGGTCGCTGCTTGTGTGCTTTCTCTGTCGCTGTCTCGGATATTGTGTCTCCTTCCTTTACTGTGTTCAGAGATAATCATGATGAAACCCTGCAAATTCTGTCCGATTGTGAACGTTGAGGATGTGATGTGATTCTGATCCGTTGCCTTAAAAAAAAAAGATAAAAAAAAAAGGGAACTGAACTGATGGATCATTATCCTTCAGATGCAAGCTTGCCACTCTCACCCCTCGCACTCTCTGCCTTACCCCTCAATCATCAAAGCCTTGCTGACAACACTTGGTGTATACCCGGAGTCCCCCTCTAAAGACGATGTATCAGCACTAAATGGATATGGCTTACATCAACCGTCTCAAGGTTAATGAGGAAAAGGAGGTTAAGCCTAAGAGGACTCGTGCTGCCACTGACCCATCTGCGCATGAGACCTCCGACCTCCAGATTGTCACTGCTGCCATCTCTGCTGAGCTCAAGGAACTGACTGCTGCTGTGAAGGAACTGACTGCTGCCTTTAACTCTCTTGCGGCTGCATTGATTGCCAAGTTGCCTCTCAGTTCCTCCTGAATTCCCTATGTTGTCTCTGGCTTAGTCTCTCTAGGAACTCCCCTGCTCACTAGTTGCCCTGCTTTGTTGGTTTTTTATCTCTTTGTGATCTTGTTTGTTTGCTCTTCGTGTGTTTGCTAGCTGCTTTATGCATCTTTTTTTATAATTAATGAATATCTGTTTGCTCAGTTGCGACTTGCCATTTGCTTTGAACTTGTTCCTCTCTGGGTTACCATTTGAAACTAATCTATCTTTTCGATGATGTCAAAAGGAGGAATAGACTCTGGAATCTTGAAACCAATAGGAATGGTGTATTTCTAAGGGGGAACTAAGTATTGTGTTCAAAAATTAAGGGGGAACTATGAAGCATTTATCCCAGTATCTCTGCTTCCTTAATATGTCAATTAACTTGCCTATTGGTTTTGTTCTTATTACTAGTATTAGTTTGTCATCATCAAAAAGGGGGAAATTGTTGGAATGGAACTCTTTAGAACGTCAGTTCCCATGGAGTTCCCTTCCTCTGTTTCTCTTGTTTTGACGATGACAAACACTTGAACTTAACTGGCTATTCTAGTGTTTAATATACAGCTGAAAAGATAACGGTACCAAGTCCAAAGTGAGCAAAATTCAAGATCAAGGGAACTAGATGGGAACCGCATCGCATCAGCGTATCTGAGGAAATCTCACAGAATCTCTGAGAAGATTTACTTGCCAAACCTGGACGCCTCCAAACGAAGTTCTTAGGCGTGTTTACACATAGAGTATCTTTATATGATTGTGTAAATTAGGATTCGGTTTAGAGGATATTTTGTATCTTATTATTGGTAAGATATAAAATATGTCATCTTGGATTTATGGAATAAAATCGTTCAAAGAATATCTCATCCGAGATCTTTCCTTGACAATTTTATTGTATAAATACTCGATGATACTAGGGTTTCATTCATGCATTTTTTATTAGCTTGAGAGTGCATCTGTGAGACAAAGAAGAAGACGAAGTGTTCGAGTTGAAAGTGTCGAAGTAAGTTTATTGTGTGTTAATCTGTGATTTCTAGGGAACTAGGTTTAGTCTTAGTGAGATAAACTGAAACGAGATAGTTCGGAAGTTGTAATCGCATATTAATATACAAGTAGACCGTTTGAAATCCTCGAAAGAGGGGTGATTTTTATCCTAGATAATGTAATATACCTCAATTTTCCCGAAGAGACTACTTGGGAAACTGAGGAAGATATGCGTAGACGCTTTCCCGATATGTTTACGACCTAAGTTTCGGGGTCGAAACTTCTTTTAAGGGGGAAGTAATGTAATATCCCTCAATTTTGTAAGGGATAATTTGGTAAATTCCCAAACCCTTGTAATGTCGTCGAATTTATTTTTGAGAGGTCCAGACATTCTGAGAAATGTATAACCTCTGTAATAAATTTCTGAGTGAAATAAAATTCATTCGACGTATTTTCGGGACTTTAAATAGTCACTCAGGAGCAAATATGTTAAAAGGGTACGAATATATTTAACCCGGGGTTAAAATATTTACCCATAAGTGAATCGGACGAAATAAGGCAAAAAGGCCCGTTTTTTGTCTTGACCGCACCCCGCGGCAGGGGGACCGCACCCCGCGGTGGGCAGCTGTCTCCTCGACAGCTTTGCAGTGCAATTTGGGCGTGGCAGAAAGTAGCTTTGTTGAGTCACCTAGCCTACTCCTATAGGTTGGGACACCTCGTGGTTGATGTGTCCAACTTGTGAGCAACTTGATGGGGCTATAAAAGGAGGGAGGAGGCTAAAGGAGAGGCCACAACATCAGCTGCAACATCTTCTTCCTCCCAAAAAAAAAACTCCATTGTTGTTCTAAATTCAAGCTTTGTTATGAGAGAGTTCGAATCCCTTTTTGAGTGTTAGAAAGGTGTTCCTAAGTGGTATTCCAAGGCTTAAGAAGGTGGGAGATCAAACCAAGAACAAATCAAAGTCGAACAAATTGATTTGGGTAAGTTTCTCCACGAAATATGTCGAAGAACTCTCGCCCTGTTATCCCGCCGCACCCGCGGCAGTGCACCACCGCACCCCCACCGCACCCCGTGGTGAGAGTCGACCGCACCCGCGGCAGGCCGGGTTTGTGTGTGTGTTCTTGGGTGTTTGGCTTCGGGCGAGGCTTGGTTCCTTCGATTCCTTTTGTATTATTTTAGATTCATATATATAGATATTGAATCTAACTTAGGGTCCTGTTATGGGTCATTCCAGAGGGATTTATTATCCAGGATCTGTCCCAATTTCAGACTCAGACACCTTCGTTCCTAAGCTTGTGAAGCTCTCGTCAAATCTAAGGCAAGTGGCGGTTCGCTCTTGCTCAACATTCCATATTTCCATTAATTATCAATTGTTTAATTGTTAATTAATTTGGATTGATTATTGTTCTTTTCTGGGAACAACTTTGTGAAACTGTTTTGGAAATTAAAATGGATATTATAATAGATTGTATATCTGCTAGAACAATGCTATTATATATATATATTGAAATATATCTATGATGATGGCCTTAATGGCTTTAATATGATTATATGACTGTTCTGAACTGTTTAGTTAGAACGAGTATTCATAGGAACGCTACTCGGTATCTCCTTGTGAGTACTAGTCGTTTCTTTATAATCAAGTGGATGGGATGTCCAGGCCCCAACACTTCTCTTTGGTCATGACCAGTCCCTGTCCGTGTATAGGGAAGGTGCACAATAGCTGGTGCCACTCTCTGGGATTTAGTCCCAACTCTCTATCTCAATATCCTGCGATGATGAGATTCTAAAAGCTTGAAACGTGAATGATCGTTTTGGAATTAAATAAGATAAGTGTCTGAGCACACATGATTAATATACCTTTGGCGAGTAGTGCAGCTAGGAAAACTCGTCTTGACTTTGATCAGAGTACGTTCTCTTTCCAATCTGGATTCGCATTATGCGGTGAGGTTGGTCGTGAACCAGACATTTGTCATGCTTTCGATAAGACTCACTCTTTTGGAGTCTTCTCTTGGATATTTCCCATAAGACTCATTTATGTTGGAGTCTTCTCTTGATCATGTCTTTTGATATATTCCAGTAGAAGTATGAAGTTTGACTATCGTCGTCGGTTATTATTAGAGGAGCGATGATTCTCACCTTGTAGGATCGTGATTGTTAGATAATAACTTAAGGAACTCAGAATATCGATTCTAAGTTCCCTTCGCAGCGGAAATAAACAATCAAACAAATGACAAGTTCCTTATAGTGGAAACCTTTGATTGCCAACTAGCAATCCAGGATAAAAACCACTACCTTTCTTTCGAAAGGATTTCAAAGTCTACTTCTTGATTTCTTATCTCTTTTGGTTACAGCTTATCCTAGGAACGAACACACAGTTCCTTTGCCTTACACACAGTTAGACAATCCTAGATAACTTAACACAATCAATAATCAATCCAAGAAACAGACTTTCGCACCTAGGAACTATCACTTACAGTCACAGGAACTTAGCACTCAACTCTTCTTCCTTGACTGGTTCCTCTTGATCTCGGTTTGCTTTTATGATCTTGTTTGGAAGTTCACACTAGATATTTGCTAATGAGTGTGAGTCGTGTTTTTGTGCTTCGAGATAACCCTTGGGTTAGTCTTCCTTTTATAGAGGATTCTTCGCAGCTCGATCCTCTCTGGGTTCCCACAGATTGAGCTTGCCTAGGATGAAAGGTTCTCCTTGATCGACATTGTTCTTGGCATGTGCAAACAACCTTGGCAGCTCAGAATCTCTCTTGGTTGGTCAACTACCTCAGACGAGCCTTGCTATGTCGTTGTCCAAATACTTTCGTCCGAGGTTGAACAAGCTGGCCGCTTGGGAACTGTCTTCTAGACAGCGACGTCTCTATGTCCTATCGCTTTCACCTTCTTTGTCCGAGGTTAAGCATTTCTGGGTATGTTGTTGTTTTGCTCTGAGTATTGGCAGTCTTTTGGAAGCTTCGGACAAGTTGATTTTAACACCTTTTGTCCGAGGTTGTGTGTCCCCAGATTTCTCGGTTTTTGGGCACACCTGGGTTCCTCTGGTTTCCTTCATCTGTCTTGTTCCTTTGGTTCCCTTGTCCTGTTTGGCTTTCTTCCCTTCGGTATATTCCTATGGTTCCTTAAAATACATCTTTGAGATAAAACATTAGTATCATAATATTTGTCATCGTCAAAAGTAGAGAAACTGAGGAAAGGAACTCTCAGGGGAACCTAAGTTCCAGAGTTCCGTTTCCTAACAATTTCCCCCTTTTTGATGATGACAAATACAAGGAACCTGGCAACATAATAGGACTTTGAATTTCATGAGACCAGTTGAGATTAAGGGAGTTACAACATTACAAGTTAATGATAGAACATTCAATGGTTGCAAATTCCCCCTAAGCAAATGAACGAGTTTATTTCAAATTCCCCCTTAGAAGTAGAACTAGTTCAGGGTTCCTATTAGTTCAGTAGTCTCCAAAGTTCAAGGTTCCTATCCTTTTCTTCCCCCTTTTGACATCATCGAAAAGATTAAGTACTAGTTAAGAGCAGGATGTCCAAGTGAATATACAATTGCATCAAACCCATAGCAGAAACATAATGGAAACTTTAAGGCATAACACAGATAATCATTAGAGCTTAAACTGAACATTGTTCAAAGACGGGTAAGACCAACCACAAAACAACATAAACAACAACCAACAAGGACCAACAACAGAACAACAAACGACAAAGATAACAACAAAAGCAATCTTAGGAGGGACACCAAGTGGATAGACGAGGGGAGTAGGATCCTAAGGGAAACTACTAGCACGCTGTGGTGCTATAGCACTGGGAACCAGAACAAGCGTTCCTATGGCATAGCAACGGCCTCCTCATCTTCAGCTTTGTCGTCAGTTCCTACGTTTGGCCCGTGGCCTGATGAGCACTGATTGCACCTTGCCAATCCTTCTGAAGAACTTCTACCAGATCCACAACAGCAGAACTTATGTGCCCCAACTCTTTTACTTGATCATGGAGGGCGACCGGTATGGCAGTCAAGCCTTCCATGATTGCCTTTTCAATACGATCCAGAACAGCAAGGATCGCAGAGGAGTCTAAAGAGGGGGTGAGCTATGGTCGGGAACTAGAAGGGTCCTGGGAACTCGCCTTTTCCTTAGGCGGAATTTCTTGAGCTTCAGAGGGGTTGGGCAGTTGTTACTTAGTCTTCAACTTCCGAACTGTGGCCAAGGTAAGACACTTGTTGTAGACTGTCTCAGATAGATCATCTGGGTACTGGTGAAGGTTAGAGAGGATATTCTTGATGATATGGGGGAAGGGTAAAGCATGGGAGTCATGAGATGCACAAAACTACATGTGAGCCAACACAATACGAGGGAGATCCAATTGAACACCAGAGAGTACTTTGTCCATATAAATGGCGTCTGTGATGAGAACATCGTTCCTGTGCTCTTGTCTGGGAACCAGATTGCGGGTGATCCAGAAGTGTAACAGCCTGTTTGCGATGGAGAGATCCTTTGTCTCCAAAGATGAAGGGGAGGCGCCGTCGTAGATTTTCTTGACCACTGCTCCCTTGGATTTGTAGCCCTTACCCTTGGGCCATCCCTTTTTCTGAGGGAGAATGCCAAACCCAGACCTTGACTCAATCCCTAGAGCAGACGCAATTAGGTTGGCGGACAGGGGATAACTGGTTCCCTTCCATATGAGAATGGCTTCGTTACAGGGACAATTCTCCTTTACGGGCACAAACTCCATGGACTGGTAAAATAGGCGGACGACCTCATCAGAAGCAGAGAAGGGCTCAGTCAACATCTCGTCCCAGCCTTGAAACTGTAGCAGAAAATGGAGCTCGTTCAGGGCCTCTCCAAACATTTCCTCATCTTCTTCTGCCAGCTCTTGGGTCCAGAATTCCTTGCTGATTATGAGAGGCTTAAGGATCTTCCTCTTAGAGAAGAGAGAATAGACGTGACCCAGGGAGGAAGAGGCAGAGAGGGTGGTGATTTTGGCTCTTTTTATGGATTTGGTTTCTTTTGTGGATTTGGCCTGATAGGGAACTATAGCTTGGGAGCTCCTCTTTCTTTGTTTCATTCTAGTGGCGACTGAGGGATCAGGGTTAGAGGTGGTTTTAGATTTGAGGCTTACTGGTGAGGGTTGAGGGCTGAGGAGCTCTTGGAGAGACTTGTCAGGCGAGGAGTCATGAGAGCCACCTTCGGAGGCGGATTTGGTGGCCGATTCAGAGGCCAGAGTGATTGCCATGGCTTTCTCCTCAGCCTGTTCCTTTGGTGGCTCCTCAAGTTTCTCTTCGGGTTGCTCCACTGGTTTCTCCACAGGGTTCTCCACTGCTTTCTCTTTAGGTTCAGATTTTTGAGAGGAGGTGGCATAAATGGGCTTAGAAGATGAAGCTGCCTTCTTTTCTCGAAAGGCTCTGAGAATGGCAGCCTCTTCCTCATCCAGGATAACATTAGGGTTTTGGTTGGCCATTTTTTAGGAGTTAAGGATTTCTGTGTTTGAGAGAAGGAGAAGCAGAATATCAGAGAAATGGCGAGTTGTGGGATTAGCTTGGATGAACAGGGCCACTCTTTAAAGGCATTGAGGGCTGAAGAGATCGTTGAGGCAAATCCGGTCATTGAGAAGATCAAGGTAAATCTGAGGCATTGAATACACTTGCAGCTTTTCAGAACGGCTAACTCAAATTCAAAACTTGCTCTTTCAGAGAAGAGGGGGTCTGTCAACTGATAAGACGTGACTGATCTTCTGAGATTTTGCCATAAATAGCTTCTGGAGAGTGCCATTCTAGCCGTTGGAGACGCGTTATATTCTGGTTCCTTTCTGGCGACATATTCAGCGTGCTAGAGGGATGTATGGGAACCTTTGATGTGGGTCAAACGTTGGAACAAAAAGATACGTTCCCATACGCGAAAACAGGGTAGACCAATTATCACATTGCACATTAATTCTCGGAAAGGGTTTAGAGATGGATCATAGAGAAATAAATTGAACAATGAGGCAAGGGTAGGTCTTAGTACACAATCATCATTTCGGCTTGTATTGTTGGGATAGAAATATGATCAGATTGTGTCTTTTGGGTCATCAAAGAAATTTGAACAATGAGGAGTTGAAAGAATAATGAGGACCAAAAGGAAACGAACCAGAAAAATTTATCTAAGCCTTTGTAAGAAACCATTATGACAAGAAGGGTTTGTAGCAAAAGATATAACACAAGGATATCAAGACTCAACAAGTTAAATAACTTAAACTAGTCAATCAGGGGAACTGGAAGGAATTCTTTAAACTAAGGTAACTACTGAGTAATAGGAATCATTCCTAGTTCCAATCTAAGGTTCTCGAAAGGAACTCTATTTAATGCCTTGGTGAAAATATCTACAACTTGATCTTCAGTTCTACAAAAATTCATAATGATGTTTCCTTTCTCAACATGATCTCTAAGAAAATGATGTCTTATGTCAATATGCTTGGTCCTAGTATGATGCACAGGATTTTTAGAGATGTTTATGGCACTAGTGTTATCATAAAGAATAGTGAGAGGGCCATAAGACATACCAAAGTCCGCGAGTTGTTGCTTTAGCCAGAGAAGTTGGGAACAGCAGGAGGCGGCTGCAATGTACTCGGATTCTATGGTGGAGAGGGAGACTGAAACTTGTTTCTTTGATCCCCATGACACAAGGCAAGGGCCTAGGAACTGTGCCATTCCAGAAGTGCTCTTTCTATCCACCAGATATCCAGCATAATCAGCATCAGTGAAACCCATGAACTCAAAGGGACATTCTTTGGGGTACCAAATACAGAGATCGTCAGTTCCCTTGAGATATCGAAGTATTCTCTTCACAGCAGCCAGGTGGATTTCTCTCGGACAAGATTGGAACCTAGCACACAAGACAACAACAAAGACAATGTCTGGTCGACTAGCGGTTAGGTACATGAGTGAGCCTATCATACCTCTATAGAGCTTCTCCTCCACTAGAGGACTCAAGTGGTCCTTATCCAGATGGGCAATGGTGGATATGGGAGTGGAGAGAGGCTTTCATGAATCCATTTTGAACTTCTTCAGTAGTTCCCTGACATACTTTTGTTGGTGGATTTGAATACCATCTTCCTTTTGAGTGATTTATAATCCGAGGAAGAATGTGAGTTCCCCAATTAAACTCATTTCAAATTCACTGCTCATCAAGTCTTTGAACTTGTCTACAAGGGACAGGTTAGTGGAACCAAAAATGATATCATCAACATAGATTTGAACCACTAAGATGTTACCTTATTCTTCTAGGATGAAGAGAGTCTTATCAATAACTCCACGCCTATAGCCATTTGAGAGTAGGAACTGGGCAAGACGATCATACCAAGCTCTGGGAGCTTGCTTGATGCCATAGAGTTCCTTGTCTAGAAAGTAGACATGATATGGATGATCATCGTCTTCAAAACCTGGAGGTTGCTTCACATAGACTTCTTCTTGAAGAATTCCATTGAGGAAGGCCGTCTTTACATCCATTTGGAACAACTTGAACCCTTTGTGTGATGCGAAGGCAATCAACAATCTTATTGCCTCAATCCTTGCCACTGGCGCATAGGTTTCATCATAGTCGATGCCTTCTTATTGATTGTATCCTTGAGCAACGAGTCTTGCTTTGTTCCTTATCACAGCTCCTGTATCATCTAGCTTGTTTCTGAAAACCCATCTAGTTCCTATGATGTGTTTATCCTTAGGACGGGGAACTAGATGCCATACTTTGTTCCTTTCCAACTAATGGAGCTCTTCTTGCATAGCTTGGATCCAGTCCACATCCTTCAGTGCCTCACATATGTTCTTTGGTTCCACAATAGACAAAAAAGCATTGAAAGCAAAGAAGATTAGATGTTCGTACCTGACTGGAGGCTTGACGACTCTTCTTTCTCTATTGGGGGCTAGAGCATTTGATGTGGAGACATTCTGAGTTGAGCATTCAGCTTCCTGGTTGGGATCACCTTCTCCATTGAAGATCATGTGGGAAGATGAGTCATTGAGGTCTCCATAGATATTGTCGTCATGCTCATGATTCCCAGAAATGGATTATTGTTCATTGTTCATGGGAACTGGTGGAGGAGCCATTGGAGGGTTCCGAGCAGCAGTGCAGGAACTGGGTGGAGTGACATCTTCATCTGGATTTTCTTGATATGACTTGGGAAACGGGTCTTCAACGGAATTGGTGGTGTTCTGCACAATCTTTCCAAGTGATTTTTCATTAAAAATAACATGAACACTTTCTTCTACCTTTTTATTCCTTTTGTTGAAGACTTTGTACACCTTGCTACCCGAGGCGTATCCAATGAATATTCCTTCATCACTTCTTGGGTCGAATTTGCCAAGATTGTCCTTCCCATTGTTGTGCACAAAGCACTTGCATCCGAACACTCTCAGATGTGAGATGTTGGGAACTCTTCCTCTTAGGAGCTCATAGGGTGTCTTTTCTGTGATTGGGCGAAGCATGGCTCGATTGATGATATAGCAAGCTGTGTTGATCGCCTCAACCCAAAATGATTGAGAGAGTCCACTCGAGATCAGCATAGTCCGAGCCATGTCTTCCAAAGTTCTGTTCTTCCTTTCCACTACTCCATTTTGTTGAGGAGTGTATGGTACAGAGAAGTTGTGATCAATTTCATGCTCACTGCAAAAGGTTAGAAATTCTCCATTTTCGAATTCGGTACCATGGTCAGACCGAATAGCATTGAGTAAACAATCAAGAGATTTTTCTAACAAGGGAACCAGATCTTTAAAGCGGTCAATAACTTCACTCTTAGATTTAATAAAGATGGTCCAAGTAAAGCGAGAGAAGTCATCGACAAGAACAAAGATATACATGTTCCCTCCTAGGCTCTGAACTCTCATGGGTCCACACAGATCCATGTGGATGAGTTCAAAAGGCCTTGAGGTGCTTACCATGTTTTTGGACTTGAAGGAACTACGAGCCTGTTTCCCTTTTACACAGTCAGAGCACAGTTCCTTAGATGTGCCACTTAGCTTTGGCAGCCCTCTGACTAGCTCCTTTGAGTGTAGCTTTTGAATCAGCTTGGTGCTAGCATGACCGAGGCGTTGATGCCACAAATCAGCTTGGTCATTCACAGTTGAGAGACAAAGTTTCTCCTTGGGAACAAAGGATGGATCAATTATGTAGACATTGTTGAATCTTTTCCCTTTTAGGATGATTTGTCCCGAGGAGTCAAGGACTGAACATTCGTTTGATCTGAATCTAACTTTATTGTCTCCTTGATCACACAGCTGTGACACACTTATTAGGTCAAAACCAAGATTATCAACAAGGTGAACTTTGTTTACCTGAATATTGATAGCATGCATTTTAGACTAGTTTAGGTCACGTTTATTTCCGCTAGCTTGGTTTGTTTTGTTCCTTTTTCTTTTAGTTTTATTTGGTTTTAGTAGATTAGTAGTGTTCGGAGTCTACTCTTGCGTTGTTGTGATTTCAGGATATTTTGGGGGCGTTTTGAAGATTTTTGGGCTGCCAATAAAGATGCTCGAGTGGACGACTCGAAGGGATGGCGCCATGGTCGGAATACAAGTGCCAAGATCGAACGAGGAGACTTCGAAATGGAAGCACGGCCAAGCTAGTGAAGACAAGGAACAACAGTCGACAACTCGGTCGACAACTCAACCGAGTCATCATGGCCGAGCTGGTGAAGAGAAGCAAAGCAACAGTCAACAACTCGGTCGACAACTCGACCGAGTTGTCAACCGAGTCATCACCCCACCAAGCAACAGTCAAAAACTCGGTCTACAACTCGACCGAGTTGTCAACCGAGTCATCACCCCACCAAGCACCAGTCAACAACTCGGTCGAGAACTCGACCGAGTTGTCGACCGAGTCAGCGAGTTTTCGCCCAGCTTTGAAGACAGGCGACAACTCGGTCCACAACTCGGCCGAGTTGTGGACCGAGTCAGCATGCGTAACGGTTTTTTCTCCTTCTGCTGAAACGTCTTCAGCCCTATATTATCAGATTTGGGACGAAATTATAGACACTTTTTTTTTATGCTCTAAACTTAGTCTCTCTCTAAAAACCCTAGTTGAAGATTTGGAGATTTTGCTAGATTGAATCGTTTGAGAACCGAATCTCTTTTGGAATACAATTGGTATGTTGTCTCTTTCAATGAATTTGCTCTCTCTTTCTCTCATGTCTAACTAAATCTTCTCTTCTAGGGTTGGGTGAATCCAATGGTGAATTAGGTAGGTTTGATTGCGGTATTTGATTGAATGAATATGTGAATGACATTTGATTCTATCCTAGGATGCTTAATGACCTAATTGATTCGTAATTAGGATTTCTATTGGAATTTGAGACCGAAAGGAGAAAATGATAATAGAAGATTGATGCTAGATAGATCCCTAGGATAGAACTTGAGGATTATTTGTGCGAAAGTGACTTAATCCTCTTGTGGTACTTGACTATCGAATTGATTCTTGGATTAGTAGATTCCGCAGAGCGCGAAAGCGAATGTTGTTTCTATTCGTTCATTGATCTTTACAGAACTTAATGGATCGGACCTTGATGAGATTAGCTTTGTGCGAAAGTGATTGCTAGTCGAGTCAAGGTACATGCACTATTAGTCTGAAAAGAGGTAGTGTTGACATTAGATAGTGGGTCCTTCAATTGGCATTCATATTCAAATCTAATCAAATATTGTTTAGAACCTGTCGAAACACCATTGTGGGGATCCTAACCTTGGAAGCTTCTTCCCTACTGATTATTTCCTTTTTACTTGACAATTTGTTACCATTGAAACCAAACCACAAACATTTCTTACTTACGACTTAATCTATTAGTTGATCTAACAATTGATACTACTACATAGTCCCTGAGTTCGATACCTTGGTACTACAACCGAACCCGTAACTTGCGGGGTAGGATTTGGACCTATCAAATGTAATCGTTGAGTTTCACAGTTCCTATTCCACAGATTTTCCTTTTGCTTTTGTCTCCAAAGGATATGTTCCCTCCTTGGAGAGGTTGAAGAGAGGTCATTTGATTTCTTCTTCCAGTCATATGGCATGAGCACCCACTGTCGATGTACCATAGTTGAGGTTGCCTCTCTTCTTTCTGCACATAAGGGAACTAAGGTTTCTGAACCCAGCGAAGCTTGGCTTTACTGGGGGGATTAGCATTGCGAGTCTATTAATAACCAGGGAACTGGTTCCTTTCATGGTAATGAGTACTTTTCTCCTTTTCAAAGTTCCTTTTCTTAGCACAATCAGTGTTGTAATGACCATTCTTACCACAGTAGGTACACAAACGATTGTAAACAACATGTCCATATTTTCCTTTTCCTGGCCTAAAAGGTTTTTCAGTTTTCCTTTTGTTAAAATCAACATTGTTTCTAACCTTGCTATGGGCCATGTCAATATATCTTTTGTGAGCAAAGGAATTGGTGAACCATTGGTTTTCAGGAACCATCTTTTCTTTTCCCTTTGGTTCCTTCTTAGGACTTTGAGAGCCTTCATTGAGACGTTTGGCAACCTCAGCCTTGTTCTCAAGGACCATGATCTTCTCTGATAGGAATTGATTCTTATCACGAGAAGTGGCAAGAGCAATACTGAGATTCTCATTCATCTCAACAAGTTCTCGCCTAGCCTTTTCTTCTTCAACATCATTGTTCCCTTTATTATTGACATATCCTATTCCATGGCGTTGTCTCACAAAAACAGTTTGATTTATCGTTTTTTCATTAATGGAATTAGTGAGAATGTCTAACCTATCAATTATGGATTGAAGCATGTCATTTCCAGGTGGGTTAGCATGCAAGGGAACTTTGATAGAATCTATGCTAGTTTTATCACAAGATTTGCAAGTTTTAAGGTGACTAGCATGCACATTCCTAATATCAATGAGTTTGGAGTGAGTTTCAGCTAGGTCTTTCTCAGTTTCATCAAGTTTCTTACTCCAAACAGAATTCTCAACAGTCAAGCAAGCAATTTCATCTTCACAATCATCTAGTTTTTGTTGAAGGGAACTGGTTTCCTTTCCTAGTTTCTTTATGATCTTAAGAAGTTGTTTCTTATCACAATCAACTAGGGATTTTAAGAGATCGTCAGAAGTTACCTCAAGGTCTTCTGAGTCGCTTGAGTCTCCTTTTTCCATGAGACATCTTCCTCTAGAGAAGCCACTGAGATCCAGTTCCTCATCTGAGTCTTCTCCCCATGAGGCTACGAGAGCGTTCTTTCTCTGAGGTCTTTCTTCTTCCTTTGAGTCTTCCTTGTTGGGACAATTCTTAGCGTAGTGTCCCTTTTCCTTGCACTCGTAACAAGAGACTTCCTTGAGATCTCTTTTGGGTCCATTGTGGGAGGAACTGCCCTTTTGGAACCTTCCCTTCACAAAGAATTTTTTGATGTTCTTTGTGAAGAGGGCCGTAAGTTCGTCCTCCTCTTCTTCTAAGTCTGAGTTCTCTTCCTCCATCTCGAGCCTAGAGAAGGCTTTGGAGATCTTGAGGGCAATTCCTTTCTCCAGTTTCTTATCGGCATTGGCCTTGGTGTGCTCTCCTTCTTCAACCTCCAGTTTCCCTATGACTTGGGTCAAGGGAAGGGATTGGATGCCTGGAGTGTTCTTCATGATTCCCTTGAGAAGGGTGAACTTGGAGTTGAGTCCATTGATGACCACTAAGGACTTGGAAACTTCATCCAGATCGACTCCCGCCGCTGTCAACTTTCCAAGCAATCTGTTGAAGCGGGAGTAGTACTCTGAGATGGTCTCAGTTTCCATAATTTTGAAGGTGTGGTATTCTCCTTCCAAAGCAAACTTTTTGCTTTGCTTTAGTTCCTCACTTCCTTCATGCATCTCCTTGAGAGCTTTCCACATCTCCTTCACTGTCTTGATGCCTATGACCTTGTCCATGTCTTCTCTGTCCAATCCATTGAGGATGAACTGCCTGGTGATGCGACCCTACCCGCGATGACAGCCAACGAGGAGGAGAAATCCATGGAACTTCGCAGTGAAGGGCCAATCACACGAGCTCGCGCAAAGGCAATTTCCAAAGCAACACAGTCGCTAGTCGCGAGGCTCGTCGCAAGCCAAGGCGCTCCAGAGAACGCGCAAAGATTCATGCTTCTTCTCACTAGCGAAGAGCGCGCTCTTTCAGAGTCAATTCCACAAGGCTGACAATCAACGCGTCCCTTGTTACACAAGGACCGCGTTCCTTTGTTATTTGTTGAAACATTCTTAGC
Organism: Rheum nobile; assembly: GCA_027886185.1. NCBI lineage: Eukaryota > Viridiplantae > Streptophyta > Magnoliopsida > Caryophyllales > Polygonaceae > Rheum > Rheum nobile. The sequence goes on from WOAB01000660.1 coordinate 390,188, forward strand.
ACCTTCTTATTTCAGTAACTTCTATTTATCGCATACTTTCTATTTTTGGACGCGTGCCCACAATTGCATTGTGGGCTAGTCCATTAAGATTCTCGGCCTACCTTGTGCCGAATGCTTATTTAAGGTGCTCTCAGCCTCTGTAATCAGGTTACGCATCATTTGAATCCTAAATGTTGTTGAGAGCCAACGCCTCCTCTTAGGGTTTGCGTCACCGGAAAACTATTCTCTTCTTCTTCCCTCTTCTCCGCGCCGACGCTACGGCACCTTAGATCGACCCACGTCGATCATATCCCTAGCCATCTCTTTGTCCTTACTCGATCACTTTCGAGTCCACCAACTCTCGAGTCCTCTCGAGTTCTTCCGTAGCCGACGCTACGGCAATATTCATTCCACACTTCCATCACACTCCGCGTCCATTCCCACCTTCCGCGTCACATCAGTGTCTAGCGACCCACTACAAGACGAGATCCTATCATCACGGCCTTCATGAACCCTCCTCGGAGTTAGGGACACATCAACTGGCATCAGAGCCAAAGGTTTTGTAAGTCGCTTCTTGCTTCATTGTTCATGAAATTTTTTTCTTGACAACCATATTCGCTTCCGCCATCGTTGAATTTTTTTTTTCCTTAACCAAAACTTGCTTGTCCTAATCGGTTCCTCAAGACACGCTCTTGCCGATTTACAAAATCAACCCCGCGAGATTTTAGAGATTTGCATGCTAGTTATTTGCCGCGATTTACGTGCCATATTTGTTGATTCTCGTGTGATTTGATTGCTTGCATATCTTCCCTGATTTTCTTGCATTAACCACCAAATCTACAATATCTTCTCTCTCTCCTATCACCAAAATATTCGGTGATTTCTTTCTCACATTAAGTCACTTAGCCGATCTTTTTATTTCCTTATAAAAAAAAAAACGAATCAAATCAACAAGATCTCGGTATCCAAATTCAAATTTTGAAAAGTCAAGTCGAATTAAAATCAAAAGACATTCGACATTCAAAAAAAAAAAAATTTAAGACGCAAAGCCAAAATAAGGTAATCGTCTTCCGCTATCGGCTAGGCTCATCTCTCTATCCCTCCGTGTCTAGGTTCATGCTAGAAGGCTGGGTCTTTTGTGTCGAGTGATTGATCGCGTTGATAATTAAGACATTTGACGCGTTGTTTCGGCTTATTTCTTGCTTGCTTATCTCTTTTATCTCGCTTGACTTGAGCCGCCCTCACGGCAAAAAGACTTGCCTTCCTTCGTGAACTTTTGTGGCTAGTTGTGATTACCTGTCTTTGGTTGTGTTGTGTTGTTCCTTGTGCTCCTTACTTCGATGACTGGTCACATTGTGATAGGCACTATGAACGCGCCAACTGGAGGCTCCGGCAATGGAGATGGCACGCTCGAAAACCCTCCCAACACGGCGCCTCAACAACATCAAGATGCCAACCAAGAACATCCATTGGAGCTCACGGCTGAGCAACGACAGATCCAAGAACTGCTACGATGCATCGCCGAGTTGGAAAGCGCCCATGGCGCCAACCAAGCCACACAAGTCCAGCCGGTTCAACCACAAGCACCGAACCCAACCGTGGCGGCTACCAGCACGACACGCCTCGACAAAGGCAAGGGAATCATGCCCTCAACTTCGCAGCTTCAACCACGGCTCAATCGCATCCATTCTGTGATTGAGAGTCGCCAGGGTCACGCGTCACCTCAAATGCAACGCGCTGATGAGACAGCGCTACAAGACTACTATGTAGAGGACGAGGGGGCGCGCGATGACCAAGGTAATTTTTCTGACCCATATGTTTTTGATGACAGGTATGCCGCAGACAAATCAACGCGACAAACCCAGAATGCCGCTGCGCTCATTGCACGACAAGAATCTGCAGCGCGTGAGTCGAGTAAAAAACGACGCGATCAAAGGCGCAAGCGCGGGAATGCAAGCGGCCAAAAACATGCCAAAACTACTCCTGTGCCATTCAATGTGGAGGATTACCTGGGCCATCAGAGTGCCAGAATGCCGCGATATGGCTCAGAGGGTTACTACTCCTCCACACCTCTCCTCCAAGACGATTTTGATGAATTTGATGACGATGAGATGGAGGATTCGGGCATGGTCAACCCAGGGAATTTTCACCCGCCACTAGGTGACCCAGATGAACTCCAAGACCATCCAGAGGGCTGGGTTCCGGCCCCATTGCTCATCCCAGGCGCAGCACCGGCCAACTTAGCCCCCCAGCGATGCGACGACGGTTATGGGAGGCCTACCATGTCTCACGACTACCGCCGTCACGCGCAGCAGGAACAACAACGGCCGCAACGCGCCAGATTTCAGGAACCGATGGCCGACTATCGCGGCCATGATGAAGGAAGAAGGCGCCAGTAAGGGCATCAGGTGCCTTACCCTGCACAAGGCAATGCCTATGGCCATTATGACGTGTCTTCGCCGCGCGCACAGCCAGCTCCACAAACCGCGCCCCCAAGGACCTTTCGCCATGAGTTTAAGGTAAAGATCGAATTCTTTCTCAGTGAATATGATCCTGCTATTTTTCTTGAGTGGTTGCAGGCTACTGAGTATACCTTGAGATCATGCCAAATTCCAATGCACGAGTGGGTAGCTGCCGCGACAATCAACTTCAGAGGCTCAATGCGTACTTGGTGGCAGAGACTGGTCGATGATCGCGTTCGAAGGAATTTTATCCCTATCATGGAGTGGCACCAGCTGAAGTTCATCATGACCCAAAAGTACGTCCCAATGGACTACAGAAACAGAATGAGGCTCGACATCGCCATGGCAAGACAACACGGCAATGAGAGCCCTTTGGAGTATTTCTCGCGCCTCGAGGACATGTACCACAATGCCTCCATTTCTGTGGCGCCTTCGACATTGAGGACCAAGTTCTTGAGTGGCCTCAATGTGGCCATCCGAGACCAACTTGAGGTGCTTCCAATCACCAACCTCAATCACTTGACGCACGCGGCCATGCAGTTACACAAACAACTACTTCGCAAGCGTCAAGGGCCATACACTTCATATGGCAACCAAAGGTACAACACTAACTCTAGTGCTTCCCCTTACATTAATGCGCGTTCTAGTGACACAGGAAAGACCGCGCCTTCACAAGTCAGACAAGCAAGGAACGCGGCACCAAACACAAGCTCGCGAGCATCAACGGCGCCGAAGACTACTTCTGCAGACCCAAGTAGACCTTCCCAGCAAGAGTGCTATAAGTGTGGAGGTCGGGGTCATTACATGAAAGATTGCCCCAACTCCAAGCGCGTTCTTTTCTCCACTACAACCGCTGGTTACGAGACAGTGGACGACGAAGAGGAGACCGCGCCAGATACCATTGAGGGCGTTGAATAAGATGAAGACGCGTACACATGTGCGGCTGCTGGCCTCCACGCAGGCACACCGTTGAGCCTTGTCACGAGGCGCATACTCACGGTGAAGGAGGCAACACTGGATGATCAACGCGAGAACCTTTTTCACACAAGGTGTCTCGTCAAAACTGCCTCGTTGAGTGTCATCATAGACGATGGGAGCTGCTGCAACATCATAAATGAAAAGGTCGTCAAGCACTTCAATTTGGAGACGACACCACATCCTCAGCCCTACGGTCTTCAATGGATTAGCTCCACTTCAGGTAACACTGTCTCACGACAGTGTCTCATCCCCTTCTCCATTGGTGCTTATCATGACACTATCTTATGTGATGTAATTGCTATGGATGCCACCCATCTCTTACTTGGGCGCCCATGGCAATTCGATCGTCGCGTGCTTCACGACGGGTATCTAAACACTTACGTGTTTACCTACCACGGGAAGCGCGTGACCCTTTTACCAATGTCTCCTCATGAGATTTTGTAGGACCAGGTGGAGCGTGATAGACAAAAAGCTATTGAAGCGGCCAAAGCACAAGCTCCTATGTCGCCAAAACACACGCCACAATGCGTTGATCCCAACCCTGGTGATTCTTCTTTTAGTACTGACATCATGTCCCATAAGCCAAGCTGCAAGCCAAATGATGCGACAAAGAAAACGCGTTCACGGCACAACACACCGTTGTAGGGATGTTGCGAACCGCGTTTGCTTCTGGCCAAGTCTAGCAACTTGACTCCTGCACTGAAGGGAAACAAACCTTGTTTCCTACTAGTCCCCACACTTGTTGTCGAAGACGATGCGGCAAAAATATTACCTCCCCCAATTGCCGCGCTGTTACTTGAATTCGATGATGTTATGCCAGAAGAATTGCCCCAAGGCTTGCCACCAGTGCGTGGCATAGAGCATCAGATTGACCTCGTTCCTGGCGCGTCTTTGCCAAACAGAGCCGCGTACAAGGCTGGCCCAGAGGAGACGAAGGAGCTGCAGCGCCAGGTACATGATTTGCTTGAAAAGGGCTACGTCAGAGAAAGCTTGAGCCCATGTGCAGTGCCCGTGATCTTGGTGCCAAAGAAAGATGGCTCCTGGAGGATGTGTGTGGACTTCCGCGCCATCAACCAGATCACGGTGAAGTATCGCCACCCGATTCCCCGATTGGACGACATGCTGGATGAACTCCATGGCGCTTGTGTCTTCTCCAGGATCGACTTGCGTAGTGGGTATCATCAAATACGGATGAAGGAGGGGGACGAGTGGAAGACTGTTTTCAAGCCCAAGTATGGTCTATATGAGTGGCTTGTGATGCCATTCGGCCTCACCAATGCGCCTAGCACTTTCATGCGCCTCATGAACCACGTCTTGAGAGAGTTTCTAGGTACGTTTGTTGTGGTTTATTTTGATGACATACTTGTGTTTTCTCATAGCTTGCAAGATCATGTGGAACATTTGAGGCAAGTGTTCACAAAACTACGCGAGGAAAAGCTCTACGCCAACCTCAAGAAATGCAACTTTGTCTCGGAGTCAACAAATTTTCTGGGTTTTGTTGTCTCCAAGGAGGGTCTACGCGTGGATGATGGGAAAATCAACGCGGTCAAGGAGTGGCCAACACCTACCAAAGCCACTATGGTGAGATCCTTCCTTGGCCTGGCCGGCTTCTACCGCCGATTTGTTCGCGATTTTTCAACACTTGCAGCGCCGTTGCACGAGTTCACAAAGAAGGGAACGATCGTTGTTTGGCTCCCTAAGCATAAGACCGCGTTCAATGCATTGAAGACCGCGCTGTGCCAAGCGCCATTGCTACAGCTACTAGACTTCTCCAAGCACTTCGAAGTCGAATGTGACGCGTCCGATGTTAGCATTGGCGGCGTCCTTCACCAGGAGAAGAGGCCAATCGCCTTCTTCAGTGAAAAGCTCACAGGTGCTACACTTAATTACCCTACTTATGATAAGGAATTGTATGCTTTGATTAGGGTTCTGAAGACGTGGCAGCACTACCTTTGGCCGTGGGAATTCGTGATTCACTCGGATCACGCGGCACTGAGCTTCCTCAAAGGCCAGACAACACTCAACAGGCGCCATGCGCAATGGGTGGAGTTTATGGAGACTTTCCCCTATGTCGTGGTACACAAGAAGGGGAAGGAAAATGTTGTGGCCGATGCCTTGTCACGTATGTACACTCTTCTCACTCATTTGCAAACTAAAGTACTTGGCTTTTCTGTAATTAAAGACTTGTATTTGAGTGACGCGTTCTTCCAGCCTATCTATGCCAGATGTCTAGAAACGCGTGAGTTTGATACTTATTTTGTGGATGAAGGGTATTTGTATAAAGCTGGGAGGTTGTGTATCCCTAGTTATTCAATTACGCACCTCCTCATTCAAGAGGCACATGATGGCAGAGGCCACTTTGGAATCGCGAGGACCTTGGCCGTGTTGAGGGAACATTTCTTTTGGCCACATATGGCGCGCCAAGTTAGGAAGTATTGTGAGGGTTGTGTGAGTTGTCAGAGGGGGAAAGCTAGATCCAATCCCCAAGGTTTATACACACCCTTACCCATACCTGCTGGTCCTTGGGATGACTTGTCCATGGATTTTATTACGGGTTTACCTACGTCTAGGAAAGGCCGTGACTCGATCTTTGTGGTTGTGGATAGGTTTTCCAAAATGAGCCACTTTATACCATGTAGGACCACGAACAATGCTAGTGAGATCGCCGAGTTGTTTTTTGAGTATGTGGTTCGTTTACACGGAGTGCCGCATACTATTGTGAGTGATCACGACACTAAGTTTGTTGGGCATTTTTGGAGGACACTATGGGGAAAGCTTGGGACAAAGCTGTTATTTTCCACATCTTACCATCCCCAAACCGATGGCCAAACTGAGGTCACCAATAGGACATTAGGAGCCCTCCTACGCACCATGCTCAAGGCCAATCCCCGGCGTTGGGAGGATCTAATCCCGTTTGTTGAGTTTGCTTACAACAGGTCGCGCCACAGTGCTATACGACTCACCCCATTTGAGGTTGTGTATGGACGGAACCCGTTGACGCCAATGGACATGCTGCCCAGACCACTGCGCGATGGAGAGAATGTCAGCGCCACAAATCGCGCTATGCAGATTCAGGAGCTACACCGCCGAACGCGAGAGCAATTGGAGAGACGCACACGGCAGTATAAGGCCCATCACAACAAAGGAAGACGCAGAGTCATTTATGCTCCTGGCGATCTGGTTTGGTTACATTTGCGCAAAGAGAGGTTCCCCAATCTTCGCAAGAGCAAGTTGTCCCCCCGCGGCGACGGACCCTTCAAGGTTGTCCAGGCAATTGGTGACAACGCATATGAGTTGGAGCTGCCACCGGATTTCGGAGTGCACACGACTTTCAACGTCGCAGACCTTTCTCCCTATGTGGCTCCAGAGTTTGACGATGGTGAAGCGGGGACACTTCACACCCAAGTGGGGGAGGGTGATGCGACCCTACTCGCGATGACAGCCAACGAGGAGGAGAAAGCCATGGAACTTCGCAGTGAAGGGCCAATCACACGAGCTCGCGCAAAGGCAATTTCCAAAGCAACACAGTCGCTAGTCGCGAGGCTCGTCGCAAGCCAAGGCGCTCCAGAGAACGCGCAAAGATTCATGCTTCTTCTCACTAGCGAAGAGCGCGCTCTTTCAGAGTCAGTTCCACAAGGCTGACAATCAACGCGTCCCTTGTTACACAAGGACCGCGTTCCTTTGTTATTTGTTGAAACATTCTTAGCACCTTCTTATTTCAGTAACTTCTATTTATCGCGTACTTTCTATTTTTGGACGCGTGCCCACAATTGCATTGTGGGCTAGTCCATTAAGATTCTCGGCCCACCTTGTGCCGAATGCTTATTTAAGGCGCTCTCAGCCTCTGTAATCAGGTTACGCATCATTTGAATCCTAAACGTTGTTGAGAGCCAACGCCTCCTCTTAGGGTTTGTGTCACCGGAAAACTATTCTCTTCTTCTTCCCTCTTCTCTGCGCCGACGCTACGGCACCTTAGATCGACCCACGTCGATCATATCCCTATCCATCTATTTGGCCTTACTCGATCACTTTCGAGTCCACCAACTCTCGAGTCCTCTCGAGTTCTTCCGCAGCCGACGCTATGGCAATATTCATTCCACACTTCCATCACACTCCGCGTCCATTCCCACCTTCCGCATCACATCAGTGTCTAGCGACCCACTACAAGACGAGATCCTACCATCACGGCCTTCGTGAACCCTCCTCGGAGTTAGGGATGCATCACATGGCCTTGGCATTCTTCTCCATGATGACATAGTGTTCTGGTTTCCAATCTTCTTCCTTCATGGTAAGATCGACATAGTCATCTCCATTTTCGACTATCCTCCAGCATTGGTAGTCGTTGGTCTTGATGTGGCTTTCCATGCACTTTTCCCACCATGTTTCTTCTCCTTTCTTTCGGAGATGTGGCTTGTTCGTGGAGATTCCGAGCTCAAACTTGCTTGGTTGAGACATGATCTACAAACTTAACAAAGATCTAGAGCTTTTCCTGCTCTGATACCAATTGTAGGATCGTGATTGTTAGATAATAACTTAAGGAACTCAGAATATCGATTCTAAGTTCCCTTCGCAGCGGAAATAAACAATCAAACAAATGACAAGTTCCTTATAGTGGAAACCTTTGATTGCCAACTAGCAATCCAGGATAAAAACCACTACCTTTCTTTCGAAAGGATTTCAAAGTCTACTTCTTGATTTCTTATCTCTTTTGGTTACAGCTTATCCTAGGAATGAACACACAGTTCCTTTGCCTTACACACAGTTAGACAATCCTAGATAACTTAACACAATCAATAATCAATCCAAGAAACAGACTTTCGCACCTAGGAACTATCACTTACAGTCATAGGAACTTAGCACTCAGCTATTCTTCCTTGACTGGTTCCTCTTGATCTCGGTTTGCTTTTATGATCTTGTTTGGAAGTTCACACTAGATATTTGCTAATGAGTGTGAGTCATGTTTTTGTGCTTCGAGATAACCCTTGGGTTAGTCTTCCTTTTATAGAGGATTCTTCGCAGCTCGATCCTCTCTGGGTTCCCACAGATTGAGCTTGCCCTAGGATGAATGGTTCTCCTTGATCCATGTTGTTCTTGGCATGTGCAAACAACCTAGGCAACTCAGAATCTCTCTTGGTTGGTCAACTACCTCGGACGAGCCTTGCTATGTCGTTGTCCAAATACTTTCGTCCGAGGTTGAACAAGCTGGCCGCTTGGGAACTGTCTTCTGGACAGCGACGTCTCTATGTCCTGTCGCTTTCACCTTCTCTGTCTGAGGTTGAGCGTTTCTGGGTATGTTGTTGTTTTTCTCTGAGTATTGGCAGTCTTTTGGAAGCTTCAGACAAGTTGATTTTAACACCTTTTGTCCGAGGTTGTGTGTCCCCAGATTTCTCGGTTTCTGGGCACACCTGGGTTCCTCTGGTTTCCTTCATCTGTCTTATTCCTTTGGTTCCCTTGTCCTGTTTGGCTTTCTTCCCTTTGGTATATTCCTGTGGTTCCTTAAAACACATCTTTGAGATAAAACATTAGTATCATAATATTTGTCATCGTCAAAAGTAGAAAAACTGAGGAAAGGAACTCTCAGGGGAACCTAAGTTCCAGAGTTCCGTTTCCTAACAAACCTAATACGACTACTCGAACCATCTGCTTTGTACCCTTGCATAGTCTTTCATTAGACTAACCAACCGTAATTGTTCTCTGCATGGTTGGCTGATGTCATCCGTTCGATTCGGCACATCAGATAAGCTGCCATCCCACGAAGGCTAGAAACGACTATGACGGGAGGTGTTTTTGACAAGTTTATTCAGGTTGAGATCCTTGGCGTTGATTGCTGTGATCAAAACTTGTACTTATCTTTAAAAGACTTCCGCTACATTTTGGTTACTCTGATAACTATGTTTTGTCCTGTGGAGATTGGGATGTAATCCCCAGACATATGTTTTAACCGATGGTTTGTTAATTATATAAATGTTGTTTATGATTTGTATAATCCGGTAAAGCCTTGGGTGGCTTCGGATGTGAAATCCGAGGTCACTGGCGGTAATACCTTTCCAAATGGGTTAAGTTTTGGGAGTGTTACAGATCTGGTATCAGAGCCAAAGCTTTAAAATGGGTTGGGTATTTTATAAACCATTTACTCGTTTTACATTGAAAAATGTTTTCATAAGGCTTTGAGTTTTAAATGATGTATTTCAAACGCCGTTCATAGTCGTTCCTTCTTCTTTAGTCTAATATGGAAAATAAACTTCTATATTTAGAAAGACTAATTTCCTTCTCGTCGCCTGTAGGATGGGTGCCTGTTTATCCCTTCAAAGAGACATGGAGGAGGTTGAGATGACTTCACCCTCTCCTGATAGGTTCGATTTTCCTGTTCCCCAAAGATGCTTTGAAGTCGGAAGCTCTAGCAAATCACCAGAGGATGAGGATGTGAAGCACGTGCTTCCTGAATCAGTGGTGCTAAGATCCGACAATGCTGTGATTCCAATAGTAGAACCTGTTGTACAACCGAGGGCCGAGGCTGAGCCGTCGAGATATGCTCAAGGTTACTACAACAATGACTACACGACGGGAACAATTCCGGAAGGGAATGAAGAAGAGGAAGAAGAAGATGAGGAGGTTATGGAAGTGGACATTGAAGGAGATACGTCAGTGTATACCAAAAACTTGATGTGGCTAAAACCTACCCACAAGCGTATGGGGTCAATTGTAGCTTTTCAAGTGTCGATCCCACAGAGACCAATGTAATATTAATTGAAATGCTACCAGTGTACTAGGCCAGAAAATAGGGAATATGATAGAAATCTATAATTAAGCTAAAACTAAGAAGCAAATAAAAGGGATAAAATATATGGGATAAATGTGTCTAAGGTTAAGGATCACCGCAACAATGCTTCAGTAAATAAAATCAAACTCTGCCTGAATCTAATCCAAGTAATTGAAGGTAAGTCATCTAAGGTAATCCACTAACTCCTCTCGGACGATAATAGAGGTGTCTGAACTAAACTAACAATCGCTCTCGCGCAGAGCTAATCTCATTCAAACCCATTAATGCACTTAGAGTCTAGAAATAAACTGAAATAACATTCGCTTTCGCGCTCCGCTAAATCAACTCAAACCTAGAACATCTATGATGACTTAGTATCCTCAAGAGTAATTAAAATGCTATCGCACAAATAACACTCAGGTTCGATTCCTAGGGATCTAGTAGAAATTATCACCTCTCGGTCTCAAACTCTACCTGATTACTTACTAGTGTTTTCACCTCTCGGTCTCAAACCCTAATAAGTTCCAATTCACATAAGTTACTATGGGCATAAAGCATCTAGGAATGAATCAAATACTATTTCAATTCAGACAAAGATAATAATTTTATTCACATACACATTGATCGGATCACCATAACCTTAGAACTAGGAATTTAGCTATGCATGATCGAAGACATCAATAGATTTAAACTAGCCATCAACATATATGAATTACTCGATTAAAATGGGAGATAAGAAAATTCAAATCTCAATAACAAAATAATTCAAGCTGACAAATGCTAGAACGATAATACCAAATCTCCAATTGTGCAAAAGGCCAAAAATCCTTCTTGAATTTCAATCCCTTCTCTGCGGCTGTGAAAGCTAAAACAAAACAAAAGCTAGAAAAGTAAACTAAACTAAACCTAAAAGTAATGTAACTCCCCCCTGTTGAAAAGTCAAAACCCTCTTATCTCCTTCCTCCACCAGATTGTACGCAGGCCGTAGCTCCCTTAGGAGAGTTTCAGTGGGCCGGCCCATCAGCAGCTTAAATCCAACTCCTCTCCCTGATGAAATTGCTGCCTCCGTTCGCTTGCTCTAGGATTGTAGTGGGCAGGTGTGACATTGCTTCATTTTGGGCCATGGCCCAACTTCTAATCCATATGTAAATTGCTCATTGAAAATAGTCTCGTATCGCCTCCAAATTTGCACCTAAAATACCTGAAATCACAAAAGTACGAGTGTAGACTCCGAATACAAAATAATGCAAAGTTAACAATATAAAATATAAAATATGCATGTAAAAAAACTATTCTAATATGCAACTAGACTCCTAAAATATGTACAAAATGGGTGTTATCAAATCCCCCGAGCTTAAACCTTGCTTGTCCCAAGCAAGTACATAACTAATGAGTCCGCAAAATATACAATGGTTGTTGCAATCTAAGAGACAAGTGAGGATGACCATGAAAGTCCAAACAAATGACAACTTCCTTCCTAGCATGCTTCTCAATCAATGAGAAGATGAAATTAGTTCTTCTACTCTAGACCTCACCAAGATAAATATAAAGTCACTCACACTCATGTGTTTAAGATATGTGTTTCGCTCAATTCTCTACTTTGAATGCTAACTACCATAAGCTTGCAACAATATCTAGATCTCCACTGCTAGAGACAATGCAAAACACAATCATGAGACATATAAATAGGGTTGTAATGGGGCCAAGGTATTTTGATAGGGCATGGATAAATTTTGGCCATGTGCTGCTAAATCCAGGGAAAAGAACTTCACTAAAATAACACCAATCATATAATGATTTTACAATAAACTCAACTACAACCCAAACTAAGGATTCACCATTCTATTTTATGGGCTTCTTTTCTTCTTCTTCATTCTTTTCCTCTTTTTCTCTTTTTTTTTTTGGTTTTTTTTTTTTGAATGAAGAAGAAGGAAGCAAACTTTTATGAACCGAATGGTATAAAACCTTAAAATCAATTTCTAATGATCACCCAACATTTTATGCAACTCTCTCAAGCTTAGTCCACTTCCACGTTAAGCAAACAAAAGTTCAATCCCCTGGATGGGAAGGATATATAAATAGGCTCGGATGCTTTTGTGGAGCTTTCAAAGAATAGGCAATAAGGCTCAAAGGGCTTCAAGAAGAGGGAAATAATATTAGGGTGGTCAAGGAAAATATAGGCTCATGAAAAATAATGTCTCAATCAAAAATGTAATGCATATTAGTCCTAAATGCAGTCTCGAAGAGGTATTGAAGCAAGTTCTAGAGATAACAAGCAAAGAGAGATCACACAAGAAAAGAGGACTTGTGCAATTGTAGTCCATGAAAGGCTAACAAGCTCACCAGGACATTTTGTCTAGAGTATCGGTCCTAACACATCTTAATCAAAGTCCACATGATCAAGTCATTGTCAAAGGTTTGATCAATCATATCATGCTCATAATGCAATTGTAATATCAACAGCCAAGGCATATTAAGAGGATTCTCAATTTATGTACTATTATAAGAACCCACGAAGGATTAAACAGGGGAACAAATCCAACATCCAAATGCAAATATGCTATGCAATGCATGAAAAAAAACAAAAAACAAAAAAAAAAACACACATAAATATGAAAACTAACACTAAAATGCAAACAAAGTCTACACATAGAATCATCCCTCCCCCAAGCTTAAATTCTACATTGTCCCCAATGTAGACATAGAAGAAAGAGGAAAAGAAACTCACCAAATAAATCAGGCATTAAGGCATCTTCGGATAGAACTCAGTAGTAGTAGGCGGACTCTTCAAAGCAATCAGAAAGGTCAGAAAAAATTCAGCAGCATCTCATTTGTAATTGGACCTATCCAGACAATCAAAACAAGAGCACACACCACATAGACAGGAAATAGCACAGATGCATGGGTGAAACCGTGAAACAAGTAGCCACATCAAACATATGAAATTTGCTCAAATCCACTCCCAGCTACAAGTAACATTCCATAATAACTTAATAGTCTAACTTAGCAGCAAATGGAAAAAAAAATGGACAAACGAAGTTGAAGGGACATCAGCTAGTAATCACAAAAGTTCAGTAAATAAACTTAAGTAATATAAATATATCTCAATTAATCACAAAATTCAGCACACAAGCAATCCTTTACCACACAAATACTGCAGCAACCTCGTCAATTTAAGTCACCAGTACGCACCGCTGATGTACTAGACATGACTCGAACAGCACGAGCCCGAAGTCGTCGCCGGAAGAATTGGGTGCGGACGGGGAGAAGGTGGTGTGGTATGGTGGGTCTGGTGAGTGGTGCTGGCACGGGTCGGGCAGCGACCGGTGAAGCAGGGGTGGTGCAGCAGCAGTGGTGTGATGGTTTGAGCCAGGAGGGACGGGCTCGGATCTGGGCATGGGCACGGCGGGTGGGTTGGTCGCCGGCGTGATCGGTGAGATGGGGAAGAGGGGTGAGAGAGGATGTGCGAAGTGGGGGCTGGGCAGCAGCAGTGTGGCGGGATGCGGCGGCTCGGCGGAGGAGGGAGAGGGAGGTGAGAGATGGTGAGGGGAATCGGGGCAATGGCGAGGAGCAGCGGCGGGAGAATGGTGAGGGGGGTGAGAGATGGGAAAGGCTGGAAAGGGAAGAGAAAGAAAGCAGGGAAGGGAAAGTTTTTTTTTTTTGAAGGATATCAGATTGAAACTCGGTCCATAACTCGGTCGAGTTGTGGGCCGAGTTTCTTTCTGTCGGGATAACTCGGTCGAGTTTTCGACCGAGTTTCCGTTCCCTTTTTTTTTTACTAAAGAATAACACATACCTGATGGGTTGCCTCCCATCCAGCGCTTGTTTACGGTCATAGCTTGATCATCACCAATGTCATGTACTCGGATCAGGCGGGTCGGTGATACCCAACTTGATCGAATCAGGTTCTATATAAGGCTTGAGTCGAATTTTTCGAACCTTGAAGTACCCCGAGTTCTTATGCCATAGCTCAACAGAATCATTATGAAGAACTCGGTGCAGGTAGTATGGACCGGACCATCTTGTACTCTTACTTCCCGGAAACATGCTCGATTTGTGATGATAGAGAATCACATGATCCCCTTGCTTGAATTCAATTTGAGCATGACCAGCAGAGCGTCTTTTTCTCTTCTTCCGTCTACTCCGAACCTCTAATTCAGAATTAACAGGCTCTTCTTGCACCATACAATAGGTAAGGGTGCTAGAGGTCGGGGTAGAGCTTTCTAACACTTTGAGCTCATCAAGCATCGGGTCCTCCTTGGTCCTTTGAATAATTTCCTTCCTATCAAACTGTGGATCAGTCCACTGATTCTTAACCCCAATCATAATAGAAGTGCATTGCTCAAAATAATGCACTTCAGGTGGCTCTGTAGGCAAACTTGAGATAACCAACTCAGCAATTTGATCTTTTAACATCTGATTTTCTGTGGCTAAATCATCTACTTGTGCCTTCAGAAAGTTCACCAAACCTGAAAGTGAATTAAATTGGGTTAATAAGGGATTAATAATGTCCATGATAGATGGAAAAAGAGCAAGAATTTTCTCAACTTCCCTATCATGTCTCATAATAAAGTCATCAAGTTTGTTGCCCTGTATAGACGGATGACTCTTAGCCTGGAGCGATGTGTATGGTGTTGTCACCCAACTCTGATTCGAGGGTTGTGAGTTCCACGCGATTATTTCCCCCAGAGTAGCGCAACAACTAGTTTTGTCATGATCTTCAGCTCCACAAGACTCACAGAAGAGGTAAGAAGTCATTGGATTTTGGTCATAACCCAAATTATAATTTTCAAAATCATACCTCTGAGTACTTGTATAAGGCTCGGATGAAGAAAATTGATAGGAATTTACATCATACATACCTGAATCCATTTATTTGACTCTTTCTAAAATAGCCTGAAATTAAGAAATGGGGAAAAAATCAAAGCAAAAATAAAGACCTAGAAACACCAATAGAGATAACAACTAATATTAACAAATTGGTCCCCGGCAACGGCGCCAAAAACTTGATGTGGCTAAAACCTACCCACAAGCGTATGGGGTCAATTGTAGCTTTTCAAGTGTCGATCCCACAGAGACCAAAGTAATATTAATTGAAATGCTACCAGTGTACTAGGCCAGAAAATAGGGAATATGATAGAAATCTATAATTAAGCTAAAACTAAGAAGCAAATGAAAGGGATAAAATATATGGGATAAATGTGTCTAAGGTTAAGGATCACCGCAACAATGCTTCAGTAATCAAAATCAAACTCTGCCTGAATCTAATCCAAGTAATTGAAGGTAAGTCATCTAAGGTAATCCACTAACTCCTCTCGGACGATAATAGAGGTGTCTGAACTAAACTAACAATCGCTCTCGCGCAGAGCTAATCTCATTCAAACCCATTAATTCACTTAGAGTCTAGAAATAAACTGAAATAACATTCGCTCTCGCGCTCCGCTAAATCAACTCAAACCTAGAACATCTATGATGACTTAGTATCCTCAAGAGTAATTAAAATGCTCTCGCACAAATAACACTCAGGTTCGATTCCTAGGGATCTAGTAGAAATTATCATCTCTCGGTCTCAAACTCTACCTGATTACTTAGTAGTGTTTTCACCTCTCGGTCTCAAACCCTAATAAGTTCCAATTCGCATAAGTTACTATGGGCATAAAGCATCTAGGAATGAATCAAATACTATTTCAATTCACACAAAGATAATAATTTTATTCACATACTGTTAGGAAACGAAACTCTGGAACTTCGGTTCCCCTGAGAGTTCCTTTCCTCAGTTTCTCTACTTTTGAAGATGACAAATATTATGATACTAATGTTTTATCTCAAAGATATGTTTTAAGGAACCACAGGAATATACCGAAGGCAGGAAAGCCAAACAGAACAAGGGAACCAAAGGAACAAGACAGCTGAAGGAATCCAGAGGAACCCAGGTGTGCCCAGAAATGGAGCTTGTGACATTACGATTCCCGACAAATCTGGGGATATACAACCTCGGACAAAAGGTGTCGAAAATGACTTGTTGAAGCTTCCAAAAGTATGCCAAGGTCCAAGAGCTAAAGAACAAGAAGCCTAGAGAACCTCTACCTCGGACAGAGACGATGAAAGCGACAGCACATGAAGACGTCGCTGTCCAACAGACGGTTCCCAAACGACCAGCTTACTCAACCTCGGATGAAAGCGTTTTGACAATGACACCACAAGGCTCGTCTGAGGTAGTTGACCAACCAAGAGAGATTCTGAGCTGCTTAGGTTGTTTGCACATGCCAAGAACAACGTGGATCAAGGAGAACCACTAATCCTAGGGCAAGCTCAATCCATGGGAACCAAGAGAGGATCGAGCTGCGAATAATCCTCTATAAAAGGAAGACTAACCCAAGGGTTATCTTCAAGCACCAAAACAAGAACTCACACTCATTAGCAAATATCTAATGTGAACCTCCAAACAAAGATCATCAAAGCAAACCGAGATCAAGAGGAACCAGTCAAGGAAGAAGAGCTGAGTGCTTAGTTCCTGTGACTGTAAGTACTAGTTCTTATGTGCGAAAGTCTGTTTCTTGGATTGATTATTGATTGTGTTAAGTTATCTAGGATTGTCTAACTGTGTGTAAGGCAAAGGAACTGTGTGTTCGTTCCTAGGATAAGTTGTAACCAAAAGAGATAAGAAATCAAGAAGTAGACTTTGAAATCCTTTCGAAAGAAAGGTAGTGGTTTTTATCCTGGATTGCTAGTTGGCAATCAAAGGTTTCCACTATAAGGAACTTGTCATTTGTTTGATTGTTTATCTTCTGCTGCGAAAGGAACTGAGAATCGTTATTCTGAGTTCCTTAAGCTTTTATCTAACAATCACGATCCTACAATTGGTATCAGAGTAGGAAAAGCTCTAGATCTTTGATTAGTTTGCAGATCATGTCTCAACCAAGCAAGTTTGAGCTCAGAATCTCCACCAACAAGCCACATCTCCGAAAGAAATGAGAAGAAACATGGTGGGAAAAGTGCATGGAAAGCCACATCAAGACCAACGACTACCAATGCTGGAGGATAGTCGAAAATGGAGATGGCTATGTCGACCTCACCATGAAGGAAGAAGATTGGAAACCAGAACACTATGTTATCATGGAGAAGAATGCCAAGGCTAGGCAGTTCATCCTCAATAGATTGGACAGAGAGGACATGGACAAGGTCATAGGCATCAAAACGGCCAAGGAGATGTGGAAAGCTCTCAAGGAGATGCATGAAGGAAGTGAGGAACTGAAGCAAAGCAGAAAGTTTGCTTTGGAAGGAGAATACCACACCTTTAAAATGATGGAAACTGAGACCATCTCAGAGTACTACTCTCGCTTCAACAGATTAATTGGAAAGTTGACGGCGGCGGGAGTTGATCTTGATGAAGTCTCCAAGTCCTTGGTGATTATCAATGGACTCAACTCCAAGTTCACCCTTCTCAAGGGAATCATGAAGAACACTCCAGGCATCCAATCCCTTCCCTTGACCCAAGTCATACGGAAACTGGAAGTTGAAGAAGGAGAACACACTAAAGTCAATGCCGATAAGAAACTAGATAAAGGAATCGCTCTCAAGATCTCCAAAGCCTTCTCTAGGCTCGAGATGGAGGAAGAGAACTCAGACCTTGAAGAAGATGAGGACGAACTAACAGCCCTCTTCACAAAGAACATCAAAAAATTCTTTGTAAAGGGAAGGTTCCAAAAGGGCAGTTCCTCTCACAATGGACCAAGAAGAGATCTCAAGGAAGTCTCCTGTTACGAGTGCAAGGAGAAGGGACACTATGCTAAGAACTGTCCCAACAAAGAAGAGTCCAAGGAAGAGGAAAGACCTCAAAGAAAGAAGGCTCTCGTAGCATCATGGGGAGAAGACTCAGATGAGGAACTGGATCTGAGTGGTTTCTCTGGAGGGAGATGTCTCATGGCAAAAGGAGACTCAAGCGACTCAGAAGACCTTGAGGTAACTTCTGACGATCTCTTAAAATCCTTAGTTGATTATGATAAGAAACAACTTCTTAAGATCATAAAGAAACTAGGAAAGGAAACCAGTTCCCTTCAACAGAAACTAGATGACTGTGAAGATGAAATTGCTTGCTTGACTGTCGAGAATTCTGTTTGGAGTAAGAAACTTGATGAAACTGAGAAAGACCTAGCTGAAACTCACTCCAAACTCATTGATATTAGAAATGTGCATGCTAGTCACCTTAAAATTTGCAAATCTTGTAATGAAACTAGCATAGACTCTGTCAAGGTTCCCTTGCATGCTAACCCACCTGGAAATGACATGCTTCAATCCATAATTGATAGGTTAGACATTCTCACTGATTCCATTAATGAAAAAACGATAACTCAAACTATTTTTGTGAGACAACGACATGGAATAGGATATGTAAATAATAAAGGGAACAATGATGCTGAAGAAGAAAAGGCTAGGCGAGAACTTGTTGAGATGAATGAGAACCTCAGTATTGCTCTGGCCACTTCTCGTGATAGGAATCAATTCCTATCAGAGAAGATCATGGTCCTTGAGAACAAGGCTGAGGTTGCCAAACGTCTCAATGAAGGTTCTCAAAGTCCTAAGAAGGAACCAAAGGGAAAAGAAAAGATGGTTCCTGAAAACCAATGGTTCACCAATTCCTTTGCTCACAAAAGATATATTGACATGACCCATAGCAAGGTTAGGAAAACTGAAAAACCTTTTAGGCCAGGAAAAGGAAAATATGGACATGTTGTTTACAATCGTTTGTGTACCTACTCTGGTAAGAATGGTCATTACAACACTGATTGTGCTGAGAAAAGGAACCTTGAAAAGGAGAAAAGTACTCATTACCATGAAAGGAACCAGTTCCCTGGTCATTCACAGACTCGCAATGCTAATTCCCCCAGTAAAGCCAAGCTTCGCTGGGTTCAGAAATCTTAGTTCCCTTGTGTGCAGAAAGAAGAGAGGCAACCCCAACTATGGTACATTGACAGTGGTTGCTCATGCCATATGACCGGAAAAAGAAATCAAATGACCTCTCTTCAACCTCTCCAAGGAGGGAACATATCCTTTGGAGACAAAAGCAAAGGGAAAATCTGTGGAATAGGAACTGTGAAACTCAACGATCACATTCAGGTAAACAAAGTTCACCTTGTTGATAGTCTTGGTTTTGATCTAATAAGTGTGTCACAGCTGTGTGATCAAGGAGACAATGAAGTCAGATTTAGATCAAACGAATGCTCAGTTCTTGACTCCTCGGGACAAATCATCCTAAAAGGAAAGAGATTCAACAATGTTTACATTGTTGATCCATCCTTCGTCCCCAAGGAGAAACTGTGTCTCTCAACCGTGAATGACCAAGCTGAGTTGTGGCACCAACGCCTCGGTCATGCTAGCACCAAGCTGATTCAAAAGCTACACTCAAAGGAACTAGTCAGAGGATTGCCAAAGTTGAGTGGCGCATCTAAGGAACCATGCTCTGACTGTGTAAAAGGAAAACAGGCTCATAGTTCCTTCAAATCCAAAAACATGGTAAGCACCTCAAGGCCTCTTGAGCTCATCCACATGGATCTTTGTGGACCCATGAGAGTTCAAAGCCTGGGAGGGAACAGGTATATTTTTGTTATTGTCGATGACTTCTCTCGCTTTACTTGGACCATTTTCATTAAATCTAAAAGTGAAGTCATTGATCGCTTTAAAGACCTGGTTCCCTTGTTAGAAAAATCCCTTGATTGTTCACTTAATGCTATTCGGTCTGACCATGGTACCGAATTCAAAAATGGAGAATTTCTAACCTTTTGTAGTGAGCATGGCATTGATCACAACTTCTCTGCACTATACACTCCTCAACAGAATGGAGTAGTGGAGAGAAAGAATAGGACCTTGGAAGACATGGCTCGAACTATGTTGATCTCAAGTGGACTCTCCCAATCCTTTTGGGCTGAGGCGATCAACACAGCATGCTACATCATCAATAGAGCCATGATTCGCCCTATCATAGAGAAGACACCCTATGAACTCCTAAGAGGAAGAGTTCCCAACATTTCTCATCTAAGGGTGTTCGGATGCAAGTGCTTTGTGCACAACAATGGGAAGGACAATCTTGGCAAGTTCGACCCAAGAAGTGATGAAGGAATCTTCATTGGATATGCCTCAGGCAGCAAGGCATACAAGGTCTTCAAAAAAAGGACTAAAAAGGTAGAAGAAAGTGTTCATGTTATTTTTAATGAAAAATCACTTGGAAAGATTGTGCAGAACACCACCAGTCCCTTTGAAGATCCGTTTCCCAAGTCATCCCAAGAAGATCTAGATGAAGATGTCACTCCTCCCAGTTCCTGCCCTGCTGAACGGAACCCTCCAATGGCTTCTCCACCAGTTCCAATGGATAATGAACAACAATCTATTTCTGGGAACCATGAGCATGACGACAACATCTGTGGAGACCTCAATGATTCATCTTCCCACATGTTCTTCAATGGAGAAGGTGACCCCAACCAGGAAGCTGAATGCTCAACTCAGAATGTCTCCACATCAAATACTTTGGCTTCCAACAGAGAAAGAAGAGTCGTCAAGCCTCCAGTCAGGTACGAACATCTAACTTTCTTTGCCTTTAATGCCTTTTTGTCTATTGTGGAACCAAAGAACATAGGCGAGGCACTGAAGGATGCGGACTGGATCCAAGCCATGCAAGAAGAGCTTCATCAATTTGAAAGGAACAAAGTCTGGCATCTGGTTCCTCGCCCCAAGGATAATCACATCATAGGAACCAAATGGGTTTTCAGAAACAAGCTAGATGATACATGAGCTGTGATAAGGAACAAAGCAAGACTTGTGGCTCAAGGATACAATCAACAAGAAGGAATTGACTATGATGAAACCTATGCTCCAGTGGCAAGGATCGAAGCAATAAGGTTGTTGATTGTCTTCGCATCTCACAAAGGGTTCAAGTTGTTCCAAATGGATGTGAAAACAGCCTTCCTCAATGGAATTCTTCAAGAAGAAGTCTATGTCAAGCAACCTCCAAGTTTCGAAGACGACGATCATCCAGATCATGTCTACTTTCTAGACAAGGCACTCTATGGCCTCAAGCAAGCTCCCAGAGCTTGGTATGATCGTCTTGCCCAGTTCCTAATCTCAAATGGCTACAGGCGTGGAGTTATTGATAAGACTTTCTTCATCCTAGAAGAAGAAGGTAACATCTTAGTGGTTCAAATCTATGTTGATGATATCATTTTTGGTTCCACTAACATGTCCCTTGTAGACAAGTTCAAAGACTTGATGAGCAGTGAATTTGAAATGAGTTTAATTGGGGAACTCATATTCTTCCTCGGATTACAAATCACTCAAAAGGAAGATGGTATTCAAATCCACCAACAAAAGTATGTCAGGGAACTACTGAAGAAGTTCAAAATGGATTCATGCAAGCCTCTCTCCACTCCCATATCCACCATTGCCCATCTAGATAAGGACCACTCGAGTCCTCTAATGGAGGAGAAGCTCTATAGAGGTATGATAGGCTCACTCATGTACCTAACCGCTAGTCGACCAGACATTGTCTTTGTTGTTGCCTTGTGTGCTAGGTTCCAATCTTGTCCGAGAGAAACCCACTTGGCTGTTGTAAAAAGAATACTTCGATATCTCAAGGGAACTAACGATCTCTGCATTTGGTACCCCAAAGAATGTCCCTTTGAGCTCATGGGTTTCACTGATGCTGATTATGCCGGATACTTGGTGGATAGGAAGAGCACTTCTGGAATGGCACAGTTCCTAGGCCCTTGCCTCGTGTCATGGGGATCAAAGAAACAAGTTTCAGTCTCTCTCTCCACCACAGAATCCGAGTACATTGCAACTGCCTCTTGTTGTTCCCAACTTCTCTGGCTAAAGCAACAACTCGCGGACTTTGGTATGTCTTATGGCCCTCTCATTATGCTTTGTGACAACACTAGTGCCATAAACATTTCTAAGAATCTTGTGCATCATACTAGGACCAAGCATATTGACATTAGACATCATTTTCTTAGAGATCATGTTGAGAAGGGAAACATCATTATGAAATTTTGTAGAACTGAAGATCAAATTGCAGATATATTCACCAAGGCATTGAATAGAGTTCCTTTTGAGAACCTTAGATTGGAACTAGGAATGATTCTCATTACTCAGTAGTGACCTTAGTTCTGAGAATTCTTTCCAAGTTCCCCTGATTGACTAGTTTAAGATATTTAACTTGTTGAGTCTTGATGTCCTTGTGTTATATCTTTTGCTACAAACCCTTCGTGTCATAATGGTTTCTTATAAAGGCTTAGATAAATTTTTCTGGTTCGTTTCCTTTTGATTATCATTATTTCTCAACTCCTCATTGTTCAAATTTCTTTGATGGCCCAAAAGTCACAATCTGATCATATTTCTAACCCAACATTACAAGCTAAAATGATGATTGTGTACTAAGACCTACCCTTGCCTCATTGCTCAATTTAATTCTCTATGATCCATCTCTAAACCTTCTCTGAGAATTATTGTGCAATGCGATAAATAGCCTACCCTGATTCCTTGTATGAGAACGTACTGTTTTTTGGTTCCTTTGTCTCCACCCATACCAAAGGTTCCCATACATTCCTCTAGCTCGCTGAAAATGTCGCCAGAAAGGAACCAGATCACCGCGTCTCTCCAACGGCTCGCTTGGCTCTCCCAGATGCTATTTATGGCATATTGGCAGGGATAAGCCACGTCTTATCAGTGGCAGACCTCCCTCTTCTCTGAAGGGTCAATTTTTTAATTTAAATTAGCCGTTCCAAAAAGGCTGCAACTCTCTTCAATGCTTCGGATTTGCCTTGATCTTCTCAACGGCTGGATGTGCTTTAACGGTCACCTCAGCTCTTGGCCATCCCAGATCTTCAACGCCCTTAAAGAGGTGCACAGTTTCTCTGAGTTGATCACACAAGCTCTCCATCTCTCTGATCACACAAGCTCTTCACACAGCAATCCTCTTAGCTCCTCTCAAATGGCCAACCCTAACCCAATCGTTGTTATGGACGAAGAGGAGGCTGCTTTTCTTCAAGCATTTCAAAAAAGAAGGCTAAAGCCTCCTCCTCCAAGCCTGTTTCTCCCTCCACCTCTCAAAAATCCCTCCCCAAAGTGAACCCTGTGGCGAAACCGGCAGAGAAACCAGAAGAGAAGCTTGAGGAACCACCAAAGGCTAAGGAAAAGGTGGAAGAGGAACCAACCATGCCCAAAGAAGAGGAGCAAGCCATCACTTTGGCTTCAGAATCAGTCACAAAATCAGTTTCTGAAGGTGGGTCGCATGATTCCTCTCCGGATAAATCCCTTCAAGAGATCCTTAGCTCCGAGCCTTCCCCGATCAGCCTCAAATCCAAAACTTCCAACCCAGGCCCCTCTGTCGCCACAAGAATGCAATAGAGGAAGAGAAGCTCCCAAGCCATTGTTCCATATGAAACCAAATCCACAAAAAAGGCCAAACCCTCCACCCTCTCTGTCTCTTCCTCCTTCTCCAAAAGGAAGATCCTAAAACCTCTCATTATCGGCAGAGAATTCTGGACCCAGGCGTTAGAAGAAGAGGATGAGAAACTCTATGGAGAAGCTTTGGATGAGTTCCACTCTCTGTTGCAGTTCCAAGGGTGGGATGAGATGCTGTGCGAGCCCTTCTCTACTTCCGACGAGGTTGTCCGGATGTTTTACCAGTCCATGGAGTTTGTACCCCAGAAAGAGAACTCTCCCTGTCACGACGCCATTCTCATATGGAAGGGAACCAGCTTTCCCCTGTCCGTCAATCTAATCGTGTCTGCTCTAGGGATTAAGTCGAGGTCTGGGTTTGGCATTCTTCCTCAGAAGAAAGGATGGCCCAAGGGAAAGGGCTTCAAGTCCAAAGGAGCAATCGTCAAGAAAATTTATGATGGCGCATCCCCCTCATCTTTGGGGACGAAGGATCTCTCCATCGCAAACCGGCTACTACACTTTTGGATCACTCGCAACTTGGTTCCCAGGCAAGAGCACAGGAACGAAGTCCTCATCACCGACGCCATCTACATGGACAAAGTGCTCTCCGGCGTTCAGTTAGATCTTCCCCGTATTGTGCTGGCTCACATGCAATTCTGTGCATCCCATGACTCCCACGCTTTACCCTTCCCTCACATCATCAAAAGGCTACTCTCCAACCTCAATCAGTACCCAGAAGACTTCCCCGAGACTGCCTACAGCAAATGTCTTACAATGCACACAGTTCGGAAGCTGAAATCTAAGGAACAACAACCCAACCCTACTGAAACAGAAGAAATCCCGCCTAAGGAAAATGCGAGTTCCCAGGGCCGTTCTAGTTCCCACCCTCAGCAACCCCCCTCTTCAGACTCCTCTGCGATCCTCCTTGCGTTGGATCGTATTGAAAAAGCTATCTTGGAAGGCTCGACTGCCAACACGGTCGCCATCCATGATCAAGTAAGAGAGTTGGGGCGTATCAGTTCTGTTGTCGAGAGTCTGGTGGAAGTTCTGCAGAAAGACTGGCAAGGTGCAATCAGTGCTCATCAGGCCGTGGGCCAAAATGTAGGAACCGACGACAAGGATGCAGAAGAGAAGGCCGCTACTACGCCATAGGAACGCTTGTTCTAGGTTCCCAGTGCTGCAACGCCACAGCGAGCTAGTAGTTTCCCTTAGGATCCTACTCCCCTCTTCTATCCCTTTTGTTGTCTTTCTTAAGATTGATGTTATTGCCTTTGAAGTCTTTGTGTTGTTATCTTTTGTTGTCTGTAGTTTTTTGTTGGATGTTGTGTGTCTTTGAACAATGATCAGTGAAGCTTTAATGTTTACCCTTAGTTTCGTTCCCATGATCGATTTGTCTTTGCCTTAAGTTCTCATTATGCCTTTTATGGGTTTGATGCAATCGCATATTCACTCCGATATCATGTTCTTAACTTATACTTAATCTTTTCGATGATGTCAAAAGGGGGAAGAAAAGGATAGGAACCTTGAACTTTGGAGACTACTCAATTAATAGGAACTTTGAACTAGTTCTATTTCTAAGGGGGAATTTGAAATAAACTTGTTCACGTGCTTAGGGGGAATTTGCAACCATTGAATGTTCTATCACTAATCTGTAATGTTGTAAATCCCGTTATCTCAATATGGTCTCATGAATTTCATGTTCCTATTATGTTGCCAGGTTCCTTATATTTGTCATCATCAAAAAGGGGGAAATTGTTAGGAAATGGAACTCTGGAACTTCGGTTCCCCTGAGAGTTCTTTTCCTCAGTTTCTCTACTTTTGAAGATGACAAATATTATGATACTAATGTTTTATCTCAAAGATGTGTTTTAAGGAACCACAGGAATATACCGAAGGCAGGAAAGCCAAACAGAATAAGGGAACCAAAGGAACAAGACAGCTGAAGGAATCCAGAGGAACCCAGGTGTGCCCAGAAATGGAGCTTGCGACATTACGATTCCCGAGAAATCTGGGGATACACAACCTCGGACAAAAGGTGTCGAAAACGACTTGTTGAAGCTTCCAAAAGTCTGCCAAGGTCCAAGAGCTAAAGAACAAGAAGCCTAGAGAACCTCTACCTCGGACAGAGACGATGAAAGCGACAGCACATGAAGACGTCGCTGTCCAACAGACGGTTCCCAAACGACCAGCTTACTCAACCTCGGACGAAAGCATTTTGACAACGACACCACAAGGCTCGTCTGAGGTAGTTGACCAACCAAGAGAGATTCTGAGCTGCCTAGGTTGTTTGCACATGCCAAGAATAACGTGGATCAAGGAGAACCACTAATCCTAGGGCAAGCTCAATCCGTGGGAACCAAGAGAGGATCGAGCTGCGAAGAATCCTCTATAAAAGGAAGACTAACCCAAGGGTTATCTTCAAGCACCAAAACAAGAACTCACACTCATTAGCAAATATCTAGTGTGAACCTCCAAACAAAGATCATCAAAGCAAACCCAGATCAAGAGGAACCAGTCAAGGAAGAAGAGCTGAGTGCTTAGTTCCTGTGACTGTAAGTAATAGTTCCTAGGTGCGAAAGTCTGTTTCTTGGATTGATTATTGATTGTGTTAAGTTATCTAGGATTGTCTAACTGTGTGTAAGGCAAAGGAACTGTGTGTTCGTTCCTAGGATAAGCTGTAACCAAAAGAGATAAGAAATGAAGAAGTAGACTTTGAAATCCTTTCGAAAGAAAGGTAGTGGTTTTTATCCTGGATTGCTAGTTGGAAATCAAAGGTTTCCACTATAAGGAACTTGTCATTTGTTTGATTGTTTATCTTCCGCTGCGAAAGGAACTGAGAATTGTTATTCTGAGTTCCTTAAGCTTTTATCTAACAATCACGATCCTACACATACACATTGATCGGATCACCATAACCTTAGAACTAGGAATTTAGCTATGCATGATCGAAGACATCAATAGATTTAAACTAGCCATCAACATATATGAATTACTCAATTAAAACGGGAGATAAGAAAATCCAAATCTCAATAACAAAATAATTCAAGTTGACAAATGCTAGAGGGATAATAGCAAATCTCCAATTGTGCAAAAGGCCAAAAATCCTTCTTGAATTTCAATCCCTTCTCTGCGGCTGTGAAAGCTAAAACAAAACAAAAACTAGAAAAGTAAACTAAACTAAACCTAAAAGTAACGTAACTCCCCCCCTGTTGAAAAGTCAAAACCCTCTTATCTCCTTCCTCCACCAGATTGTACGCAGGCCGTAGCTCCCTTAGGAGAGTTTCAGTGGGCCGGCCCATCAGCAGCTTAAATCCAACTCCTCTCCCTGATGAAATTGTTGCCTCTGTTCGCTTGCTCTAGGATTGTAGTGGGCAGGTGTGACATTGCTTCATTTTGGGCCATGGCCCAACTTCTAATCCATATGTAAATTGCTCATTGAAAATAGTCTTGTATCGCCTCCAAATTTGCACCTAAAATACCTAAAATCACAAAAGTACGAGTGTAGACTCCGAATACAAAATAATGCAAAGTTAACAATAAAAAATATAAAATATGCATGTAAAAAAACTATTCTAATATGCAACTAGACTCCTAAAATATGTACAAAATGGGTGTTATCAAATACCTCGACGATGAAGCGGAGATAGAGTCAGTTCCCGGGATGGATTCCAAGGAAGACCGTGAGGAGGATCCCGAGGAGGATCCCCAGGAAGAGGAAAATCAGGAACTCGATGAGCTAAGGCACTTGTTGGTGGACCAGGAAGACCCAGGAATGCAATTCATATATCCAAGTCCGCCAACCGAACAAGTGTACTCCCCATTTACTAACGCTGACTAGGAAAGTCTCTATATCGAGTATGGCATCAGAGAGAGAGATGATCCACGGAACACATCCGAAGACTCTCAAGCCCTTCGAGCTCGAAGGTTGAGTCCCGAGTTGTGCGAAATTCTCTGTCAGAGTCAACAGAAAACTCTTGAAGAGACACCTGTGCGCATTCTGGAACGCCGTGAGAAGCAATTGCGCAACAAAGTGGTACCGTTGGTACGAATGCTATGGTCTAAAGCAGGAACCAAAGAGACTACTTGGGAGACTTGGGAAACTGAGGAAGATATGCGTAGACGCTTTCCCAAGATGTTTACGACCTAAGTTTCGGGGTCGAAACTTCTTTTAAGGGGGAAGTAATGTAATATCCCTCAATTTTGTAAGGGACAATTTGGTAAATTCCCAAACCCTTGTAATGTCATCGAATTTATTTTTGAGAGGTCCAGACATTCTGAGAAATGTATAACCTCTATAATAAATTTCTGAGTGAAATAAAATTCATTCGACGTATTTTCGGGACTTTAAATAGTCACTCAGGAGAAAATATGTTAAAAGGGTACGAATATATTTAACCCGGGGTTAAAATAGTTACCCATAAGTGAATCGGACAAAATAAGGCAAAAAGGCCCGTTTTTGGTCTTGACCGCACCCCGCAGCAGGGGGACCGCACCCCGCGGTGGGCAGCTGTCTCCTCGACAGCTTTGCAGTGCAATTTGGGCGTGGCAGAAAGTAACTTTGTTGAGTCACCTAGCCTACTCCTATAGGTTGGGACACCTCGTGGTTGATGTGTCCAGCTTGTGAGCAACTTGATGGGGCTATAAAAGGAGGGAGGAGGCTGAAGGAGAGGCCACAACATCAGCTGCAACATCTTCTTCCTCCCAAAAAAAAACTCCATTGTTGTTCTAAATTCAAGCTTTGTTATGAGAGAGTTCGAATCCCTTTTTGAGTGTTAGAAAGGTGTTCCTAAGTGGTATTCCAAGGCTTAAGAAGGCGGGAGATCAAACCAAGAACAAATCAAAGTCGAACGAATTGATTTGGGTAAGTTTCTCCACGAAATATGTCGAAGAACTCTCGCCCTGTTATCTCGCTGCACCCGCGGCAGTGCACCACCGCACCCCCACCACACCCCGCGGTGAGAGCCGACCGCACCCGCGGCAGGCCGGGTTTGTGTGTGTGTTCTTGGGTGTTTGGCTTCGGGCGAGGCTCGGTTCCTTCGATTCCTTTTGTATTCTTTTAGATTCATATATGTAGATATTGAATCTAACTTAGGGTCTTGTTTTGGGACATTCCAGAGGGATTTATGATCCAGGATCTGTCCTAGTTTCAGACTCAGACACCTTCGTTCCTAAGCTTGTGAAGCTCTCGTCAAATCTAAGGCAAGTGGCGGTTCGATCTTGCTCATCATTCCATATTTCCATTAATTATCAATTGTTTAATTGTTAATTAATTTGGATTGATTATTGTTCTTGTCTGGGAACAGCTTTGTGAAACTGTTTTGGAAATTAAAATAGATATTATAATAGGTTGTATATCTGTTAGAACAATGTTATTATATATATATATTTAGATTGAAATATATCTATGATGATGGCCTTAATGGATTTAATATGATTATATGACTGTTCTGAACTGTTTAGTTAGAACGAGTATTCGTAGGAACGCTACTCGGTATCTCCTTTTGAGTACTAGTCGTTTCTTTATAATCAAGTGGATGGGATGTCCAGGCCCCAACACTTCTCTTTGGTCATGACCAGTCCATGTCCGTGTATAGGGAAGGTGCACAACAGCTGGTGCCACTCTCTGGGATTTAGTCCCAACTCTCTATCTCAATATCCTGCGAGGATGAGATTCTAAAAGCTTGAAACGTGAATGATCCTTTTGGAATTAAATAAGATAAGTGCCCGAGCGCACATGATTAATATACCCTTGGCGAGTAGTGCAGCTAGGAAAACTCGTCTTGACTTTGATCAGAGTACATTCTCTTTCCAATCTGGATTCGCATTATGCGGTGAGGTTGGTCATGAACCGAAACATCTTAGTCAGTTTTTAAACGCTTATATGTAAAACTATAATGTTCCAGACATTTGTCATGCTTCCGATAAGACTCACTCTTTTGGAGTCTTCTCTTGGATATTTCCCATAAGACTCATTTCCGTTGGAGTCTTCTCTTGATCATGTCTTTTGATATATTCCAGTAGAAGTATGAAGTTTGACTATCGTCGTCGGTTATTATTCGAGGAGCGATGAGTCTAACCTAATACGATTACTCGAACCATCTGCTTTGTACCCTTGCATAGTCTTTTATTAGACTAACCAACCGTAATTGTTCTCTGCAAGGTTGGCTGGTGTCATCCGTTCGATTCGGCACATCAGATAAGCTGCCATCCCACTAAGGCTAGAAACGACTATGACGGGAGGTGTTTTTGACAAGTTTATTCAGGTTGAGATCCTTGGCGTTGATTGTTGTGATCAAAACTTGTACTTATCTTTAAAAGACTTCCGCTACATTTTGGTTACTCTGATAACTATGTTTTGTCCTATGGGGATTGGGATGTAATCCCCAGACATATGTTTTAACCGATGGTTTGTTAATTATATAAATGTTGTTTATGATTTGTATAATCCGGTAAAGCCTTGGGTGGCTTCGGAGGTGAAATCCGAGGTCACTGGCGGTAATACATTTCCAAATGGATTAAGTTTTGAGTTTTAAACGATGTACTTCAAACGCCGTTCATAGTCGTTCCTTCTTCTTTAGTCTAATATGGAAAACAAACTTCTATATTTAGAAAGACTAATTTCCTTCTCGTCGCCTGTAGGATGGGTGCATGTTTATCCCTTCAAAGAGACATCCTCTCCTGATAGGTTCGATTTTCATGTTCCCCAAAGATGCTTTGAAGTCGGAAGCTCTAGAAAATCACTAGAGGATGAGGATGTGAAGCACATGCTTCCTGAATCAGTGATGCTGAGATCCGACAATGTTGTGATTCCAGTAGTAGAACCTGTTGTACAACCGAGGGCCGAGGCTGAGCCGTCGAGATATGCTCAAGGTTACTACAACAATGACTACACGATGGGAACAATTCCGGAAGGGAATGAAGAAGAGGAAGAAGAAGATGAGGAGGTTATGGAAGTGGACATTGAAGGAGATACGTCAGTGTATACCGGAGAATACCTCGTCGATGACAGGGAGATAGAGTCAGTTCCCGGGATGGATTCCAAGGAAGACCCTGAGGAGGATCCCGATGAGGATCCCCAGGAAGAGGAAAATCCTGAAGAAAACCACGAAGAGCAAGATCAGGAACTCGATTAGCTGAGGCACTTGTTGGTGGACCAGGAAGACCCAGGAATGCAATTCATATACCCAAGTCCGCCAACCGAACAAGTGTACTCGCCATTTACTGACGCTGACTGGGAAAGTCTCTATATCGAGTATGGCATCAGAGAGAGAGATGATCCACGGAACACATCCGAAGACTCGCAAGCCCTTCGAGCTCGAAGGAAGCGAAGGTTGAGTCCCGAGTTGCGTGAAATTCTCTGTCAGAGTCAACAGAAAACTCTTGAAGAGACACCTGTGCGCATTCTGGAACGCCGTGAGAAGCAATTGCGCAACAAAGTGGTACCGTTGGTACGAATGCTATGGTCTAAAGCAGGAACCGAAGAGACTACTTGGGAGACTTGGGAAACTGAGGAAGATATGCGTAGACGCTTTCCCGAGATGTTTACGACCTAAGTTTTGGGGTCGAAACTTCTTTTAAGGGGGAAGTAATGTAATATCCCTCAATTTTGTAAGGGATAATTTGGTAAATTCCCAAACCCTTGTAATGTCGTCGAATTTATTTTTGAGAGGTCCAGACATTCTGAGAAATGTATAACCTCTGTAATAAATTTCTGAGTGAAATAAAATTCATTCGACGTATTTTCGGGACTTTAAATAGTCACTCAGGAGCAAATATGTTAAAAGGGTACGAATATATTTAACCCGGGGTTAAAATATTTACCCATAACTGAATCGGACAAAATAAGGCAAAAAGGCCCATTTTTGGTCTTGACCGCACCCCGCGGCAGGGGGACCGCACCCCGCGGTGGGCAGCTGTCTCCTCGACAGCTTTGCAGTGTAATTTGGGCATGGAAGAAAGTAGCTTTGTTGAGTCACCTAGCCTACTCCTATAGGTTGGGACACCTCGTGGTTGATGTGTCCAGCTTGTGAGCAACTTGATGGGGCTATAAAAGGAGGGAGGAGGCTGAAGAGAGGCCACAACATCAGCTGCAACATCTTCTTCCTCCCAAAAAAAAAAAACTCCATTGTTGTTCTAAATTCAAGCTTTGTTATGAGAGAGTTCGAATCCCTTTTTGAGTGTTAGAAAGGTGTTCCTAAGTGGTATTCCAAGGCTTAAGAAGGTGGGAGATCAAACCAAGAACAAATCAAAGTCGAACGAATTGATTTGGGTAAGTTTCTCCATGAAATCTGTCGAAGAACTCTCGCCCTGTTATCCCGCCGCACCCGCGGCAGTGCACCACCGCACCCCGCGGTGAGCGCTGACCGCACCCGCGGCAGGCCGGGTTTGTGTGTGTGTTCTTGGGTGTTTGGCTTCGGGCGAGGCTTGGTTCCTTCGATTCCTTTTTTATTCTTTTAGATTCATATATGTAGATATTGAATCTAACTTAGGGTCTTGTTTTGGGTCGTTCCAGAGGGATTTATTATCCAGGATCTGTCCCAGTTTCAGACTCAGACACCTTCGTTCCTAAGCTTGTGAAGCTCTCGTCAAATCTAAGGCAAGTGGCGGTTCGCTCTTGCTCATCATTCCATATTTCCATTAATTATCAATTGTTTAATTGATAATTAATTTGGATTGATTATTGTTCTTGTCTGGGAACAGCTTTGTGAAACTGTTTTGGAAATTAAAATGGATATTATAATAGGTTGTATATCTGCTAGAACAATGTTATTATATATATATTTAGATTGAAATATATCTATGATGATGGCCTTAATGGCTTTAATATGAGTATATGACTGTTCTGAACTGTTTAGTTAGAACGAGTATTCGTAGGAACGCTACTCGGTATCTCCTTGTGAGTACTAGTCATTTCTTTATAATCAAGTGGATGGGATGTCCAGGCCCCAACACTTCTCTTTGGTCATGACCAGTCCCTGTCCGTGTATAGGGAAGGTGCACAACAGTTGGTGCCACTCTCTGGGATTTAGTCCAAACTCTCTATCTCAATATCCTACGAGGATGAGATTCTAAAAGCTTGAAACGTGAATGATCGTTTTGGAATGAAATAAGATAAGTGCCCGAGCGCACATGATTAATATACCTTTGGCGAGTAGTGCAGCTAGGAAAACTCGTCTTGACTTTGATCAGAGTACATTCTCTTTCCAATCTGGATTCGCATTATGCGGTGAGGTTGGTCGTGAACCGAAACATCTTAGTCAGTTTTTAAACGCTTATATGTAAAACTATAATGTTCCAGACATTTGTCATGCTTCCGATAAGACTCACTCTCTTGGAGTCTTCTCTTGGATATTTCCCATAAGACTCATTTCCGTTGGAGTATTCTCTTGATCATGTCTTTTGATATATTCCAGTAGAAGTATGAAGTTTGACTATCGTCGTAGGTTATTATTCGAGGAGCGATGAGTCTAACCTAATACGATTACTCGAACCATCTGCTTTGTACCCTTGCATAGTCTTTTATTAGACTAACCAACCGTAATTGTTCTCTGCATGGTTGGCTGGTGTCATCCGTTCGATTCGGCACATCAGATAAGCTGCCATCCCACGAAGGCTAGAAACGACTATGACGGGAGGTGTTTTTGACAAGTTTATTCAGGTTGAGATCTTTGGCGTTGATTGCTGTGATCAAAACTTGTACTTATCTTTAAAAGACTTCCGCTACATTTTGGTTACTCTGATAACTATGTTTTGTCCTATGGGGATTGGGATGTAATCCCCAAACATATGTTTTAACCGATGGTTTGTTAATTATATAAATGTTGTTTATGATTTGTATAATCCGGTAAAGCCTTGGGTGGCTTCAGAGGTGAAATCCGAGGTCACTAGCGGTAATACCTTTCCAAATGGGTTAAGTTTTGGGGGTGTTACAGATCTGGTATCAGAGCCAAAGCTTTAAGATGGGTTGGGTATTTTATAAACCATTTACTCATTTTACATTGAAAAACGTTTTCATAAGGCTTTGAGTTTTAAACGATGTACTTCAAACGCCGTTCATAGTCGTTCCTTCTTCTTTAGTCTAATATGGAAAACAAACTTCTATATTTAGAAAGACTAATTTCCTTCTCGTCGCCTGTAGGATGGGTGCCTGTTTATCCCTTCAAAGAGACATGGAGGAGGTTGAGATGACTCCACCCTCTCCTGATAGGTTCGATTTTCCTGTTCCCCAAAGATGCTTTGAAGTTGGAAGCTCTAGAAAATCACTAGAGGATGAGGATGTGAAGCACATGCTTCCCGAATCAGTGGTGCTGAGATCTGACAATGTTGTGATTCCAGTAGTAGAACCTGTTGTACAACCGAGGGCCGAGGCTGAGCCGTCGAGATATGCTCAAGGTTACTACAACAATGACTACACGATGGGAACAATTCCGGAAGGGAATGAAGAAGAGGAAGAAGAAGATGAGGAGGTTATAGAAGTGGACATTGAAGGAGATACGTCAGTGTATACCGGAGAATACCTCGACGATGACACGGAGATAGAGTCAGTTCTCGGGATGGATTCCAAGGAAGACCCTGGGGAGGATCCCGAGGAGGATCCACAGGAAGAGGAAAATCCCAAAGAAAACCACGAAGAGCAAGATCAGGAACTCGATGAGCTGAGGCACTTGTTGGTGGACCAGGAAGACCCAGGAATGCAATTCATATACCCAAGTCCGCCAACCGAACAAGTGTACTCGCCATTTACTGACGCTGACTGGGAAAGTCTCTATATCGAGTATGGCATCAGAGAGAGAGATGATCCACGGAACACATCCGAAGACTCGCAAGCCCTTCGAGCTCGAAGGAAGCGAAGGTTGAGTCCCGAGTTGCGTGAAATTCTCCGTCAGAGTCAACAGAAAACTCTTGAAGAGACACCTGTGCGC
Source organism: Rheum nobile (assembly GCA_027886185.1). Lineage (NCBI taxonomy): Eukaryota > Viridiplantae > Streptophyta > Magnoliopsida > Caryophyllales > Polygonaceae > Rheum > Rheum nobile. Next base: position 424,720 of record WOAB01000660.1, read on the forward strand.
ATTCTGGAACGTCGTGAGAAGCAATTGCGCAACAAAGTGGTACTGTTGGTACGAATGCTATGGTCTAAAGCAGGAACCGAAGAGACTACTTAGGAGACTTGGGAAACTGAGGAAGATATACGTAGACGCTTTCCCGAGATGTTTACGACCTAAGTTTTGGGGTCGAAACTTCTTTTAAGGGGGAAGTAATGTAATATCCCTCAATTTTGTAAGGGACAATTTGGTAAATTCCCAAACCCTTGTAATGTCGTCGAATTTATTTTTGAGAGGTCCAGATATTCTGAGAAATGTATAACCTCTGTAATAAATTTCTGAGTGAAATAAAATTCATTCGACGTATTTTCGGGACTTTAAATAGTCACTCAGGAGCAAATATGTTAAAAGGGTACGAATATATTTAACCCGGGGTTTAAATATTTACCCATAAGTGAATCGGACGAAATAAGGCAAAAAGGCCCGTTTTTGTCTTGACCGCACCCCGCGGCAGGGGGACCGCACCCCGCGGTGGGCAGCTGTCTCCTCGACAGCTTTGCAGTGCAATTTGGGCGTGGCAGAAAGTAGCTTTGTTGAGTCACCTAGCCTACTCCTATAGGTTGGGACACCTCGTGGTTGATGTGTCCAGCTTGTGAGAAACTTGATGGGGCTATAAAAGGAGTGAGGAGGCTGAAGAGAGGCCACAACATCAGCTGCAACATCTTCTTCCTCCCAAACAAAAAAAACTCCATTGTTGTTCTAAATTCAAGCTTTGTTATGAGAGAGTTCAAATCCCTTTTTGAATGTTAGAAAGGTGTTCCTAAGTGGTATTCCAAGGCTTAAGAAGGTGGGAGATCAAACCAAGAACAAATCAAAGTCGAACGAATTGATTTGGGTAAGTTTCTCCACGAAATCTGTCGAAGAACTCTCGCCCTGTTATCCCGCCGCACCCGCGGCAGTGCACCACCGCACCCCCACCGCACCCCGCGGTGAGAGCCGACCGCACCCGCGGCAGGCCGGGTTTGTGTGTGTGTTCTTGGGTGTTTGGCTTCGGGCGAGGCTTGGTTCCTTCGATTCCTTTTGTATTCTTTTAGATTCATATATGTAGATATTGAATCTAACTTAGGGTCTTGTTTTGGGTCGTTCCAGAGGGATTTATTATCCAGGATCTGTCCCAGTTTCAGACTCAGACACCTTCGTTCCTAAGCTTGTGAAGCTCTCGTCAAATCTAAGGCAAGTGGCGGTTCTCTCTTGCTCATCATTCCATATTTCCATTAATTATCAATTGTTTAATTGTTAATTAATTTGGATTGATTATTGTTCTTGTCTGGGAACAACTTTGTGAAACTGTTTTGGAAATTAAAATGGATATTATAATAGGTTGTATATCTGCTAGAACAATGTTATTATATATATATATATTTAGATTGAAATATATCTATGATGATGGCCTTAATGGCTTTAATATGATTATATGACTGTTCTGAACTGTTTAGTTAGAACGAGTATTCGTAGGAACGCTACTCCGTATCTCCTTGTGAGTACTAGTCGTTTCTCTATAATCAAGTGGATGGGATGTCCAGGCCCCAACACTTCTCTTTGGTCATGACCAGTCCCTGTCCGTGTATAGGGAAGGTGCACAACAGCTGGTTCCACTGTCTGGGATTTAGTCCCAACTCTCTATCTCAATATCCTCCGAGGATGAGATTCTAAAAGCTTGAAACGTGAATGATCGTTTTCGAATTAAATAAGATAAGTGCCCGAGCGCACATGATTAATATACCTTTGGCGAGTAGTGCAGCTAGGAAAACTCGTCTTGACTTTGATCAGAGTACGTTCTCTTTCCAATCTGGATTCGCATTATGCGGTGAGGTTTGTCGTGAACCGAAACATCTTAGTCAGTTTTTAAAAGCTTATATGTAAAACTATAATGTTCCAGACATTTGTCATGCTTCCGATAAGACTCACTCTTTTGGAGTCTTCTCTTGGATATTTCCCATAAGACTCATTTCCGTTGGAGTCTTCTCTTGATCATGTCTTTTGATATATTCCAGTAGAAGTATGAAGTTTGACTATCGTCGTCGGTTATTATTCGAGGAGCGATGAGTCTAACCTAATACGACTACTCGAACCATCTGCTTTGTACCCTTGCATAGTCTTTCATTAGACTAACCAACCGTAATTGTTTTCTAAATGGTTGGCTGGTGTCATCCGTTCGATTCGGCACATCAGATAAGCTGCCATCCCACGAAGGCTAGAAACGACTATGACGGGAGGTGTTTTTGACAAGTTTATTCAGGTTGAGATCCTTGGCGTTGATTGTTGTGATCAAAACTTGTACTTATCTTTAAAAGACTTCCGCTACATTTTGGTTACTCTGATAACTATGTTTTGTCCTATGGGGATTGGGATGTAATCCCCAGACATATGTTTTAACCGATGGTTTGTTAATTATATAAATGTTGTTTATGATTTGTATAATCCGGTAAAGCCTTGGGTGGCTTCGGAGGTGAAATCTGAGGTCACTGGCGGTAATACCTTTCCAAATGGGTTAAGTTTTGGGGGTGTTACAGATAACTAGTTGGTTATTAAAGGTTTCCACCTTAAGTAATTGTTCTTGATAACTTGTTTACTCGTTATTCCGCTACCCATAGGAACTGAACACATTTGTGTCTCAGTTCCCTTGAAACTAACGCACAGATCCTACACATATCCCTTACTTTTAATAATCTTTATTGGTTATTGTTTTGGGGCAAAAAGATCGAATCGACCTAGATCGCCTTAAGATGGACAACTAAACAATAATTAGATCGAATTTATCTAAATAATCCAAATGAACTCGATAATTAGATAGGCAAGACTGAACAGATGTGATATAAACTTATCTTCCAGAAGAGAGATGTAAATAAATACAGAGATTCAATCGTCGATCGCTTCAATACTAGTACGAGAGAATGATTTAAGGAACAACTCTTCATAATAAACGGGATAATAGTAGAATGCTGCTATTTTTGAATGAGGTTGATTGTATCCGTTACATTGATAATCTAACTTTGTATTTATGCTAATCCTAGGCTTAGATTGGCTTAACCGATCTATCTGAGATTTCCGGGAGTCGTTGAGTCGTCTAACAGTCTGTCGAGATCTTCTATAACATTCACCTGATCATAATGTTCTCCTCCTTTGTTCCTCCAAGTCTTCTAGAAGGTGACCCATCAGGTGCTTTGGGCTGGACTAACTAGATCTGAAAAGGTATGGCCTAACAATTGCCCCAGGATCAAAGTGGGACGGAGATGACAGTCGATGCGACGATTTGATCTTCCAAATCTTCTCTCTTGCACAATCTTTCATTCCAATTTTTTCACAGACGTCTAGGTGACGTGGCGTTGTTTGATTTGGCCATCAGATTGATCGAAGATGTGGCGGTTTTACCTTCTTAAATAGGTCATCATTCACCTTCTTTTTTTACCATCCTTTCTCTGCAGAAATCACCCAACTTTCAAGGTAAAAAAATTGAATTTTTCTACCGTTTCTTATTCTTTCTTCCATGGCACTTCTGAGATCCAAGAAGAGTCGGATTTCGTCTGACGGCTCTAGCGAGAGAGAAGGCGTCTTCACCCCTTTAGAGCTTCTGAGTTCGGAAGATTCCTTGTCAGGTAGCTTAACCCAATCGGAGTTAGACAGAATCCTTGAGGCCGGCCAATTTCCAACCGGTACTGTGGCGCGTCTACCTCTTGTTTTTCAAATATCCTTTTAAAATTGGCCACTTCTTTCCTTTCTCTAGCCTTGTTCGGAATTTCCTTGCCGTTTTGAAACTTGCTCCTTGTCAGGTCATGCCCCATGCATGGCGTCTGCTTAGAGTAGTCGATCTCCTTGTTTCTAGTGTCAATTTTGACTTTGATTTTGATGCCTTATGGTACACCTACTATCTAAGTAGTCGTGGTTCATCTAGGTTCCAATTACGCCTTCGACGGAATATATCTCCCATAGCCTTAAACCTTGATGTTAACGATCGGGGATGGAGGACCCGGTTCTTCTTTGTGGAACGCAGATTGCTCGAGAGGGGTTTTGATTGCTCTTTTCTGCTCTCAAACTGGAGGAAGACAGGTATCGTATCTGTCCTTTCAGATTTATTTGTCGAATGTCTTCTAAACTTTTGCTCACATGTGTTTTATTGCAGCGCCTAATCCAGAGGAACCCGAAGGTTTTGAAACGGAAATTGTTGCTCTGCTTGCCCTCCCTGAGGCTGATCGATCTTTCAGAAACACTAATTTATTGGCATCCGACCCTGTTGAAATGTCAACCCCTTCTGCATCCATTACCAAAGGCACCTGTTGTGCTTTCCTGACAGCATCCCGCTGCGGAATATCTAGTGCTCGTCTATCCGGGAAGAGTCTCTTGGATCACAAGCTTTTAGCAGCTAAGGCATTTGTGTCGGCCAGAGCATTTGTGCCGGCTAAAGCCATTGCTTTGGACTCGCCTTCATCCAAGACTTCCAGAGCAAAAAGGAAAGCGACTGTCGTTGCGGAGCCGCCGGTAGGAGAACTTAAGGGTATATCTGTGAGCGACTTGCTCCAGACTTTGGATCCTGAGGCTAAGAAGGAGATCGGCGATCTGCACCCTATAGATTGCATCGACGAAGCTGGAGCTGATTCTTGGAAGGTACATGTAGAGTTATTTGTGTATACGTAAATATTTTTCCTTTTATTAATAACTGATTACATGATCTTTCGTTTACAGGTTCTTCAGTATTCGATTGTAGCATTTTCAACTGTTCAAGCTTTAAGCGACGGGGCTGACAGGCGGATTGCTCAAACCGAGGGTCAGCTTAAGGCCGCTAATGGTCGTGTGAAGGCTGTTGAGAACAATTTGGCTTCTACTGAGAAAAGGTTGACAGAGGTTCAAGCTCATCTCGAAGAGTTGGAAGGCAGCGTCGAATAGCTTCGAGTGAAGGACGCCTAAATCGCCAGTGATGTAGGCTCGTATTTCTGCATCATGTCCCGTATTGAGATGATGGAAGAGTATGTTGTGGGAACCTACTCAGCCTGGAACATTGAGGAGGAGAAGGCCAATATGGACTACCTCTACCCCAACAACAACCCTGGAGATGATTTGTTCAAGCTTATCGGCCTGGGTGAGGACGAACAGACGGAGGAGGTCGATCCTGAGGTGACCGAAAAAGCTGTTGAAGATGCGTCAAAGGTGCCTCCTGAGATAACAAAGGGCCAAGAGGTTGTTCCTGCAAACGCTAACGAGCGGTCAGGCGATTCTTGAATTCTTTTTATGTATTGACAATGACTTGCATGTGTTGTGTTGTGGATGCTTTTAACTCAGGTGTTTGATTTCATGTTGTGCCCCATCGTGGAGATGGGATGGACAATGTTTTGGTGACCCGTCTACTATCACAGGTCGCGTGTTTTATGATTGCTTTGTTTTCTACATACCTTTTTTTTGTTTGCTTGACTTTGCATGTGGACTTGTCGGTCGCGTCCTGGCCGAGTCATGTGGTGTTTGGTCAAGGCAACCTATTATTATAGTTGTTAATGTGGCATGTCGTGTAGTTCCAGGGAAGAGTTTTGTAAATTTGGGTCAAGACAAGTACCTCATATAGGACAATTCTTGTAAAAATGTGTCTTGTTTTGTTCCTCTATTCCCTGTGTACCGATCGATCGTGTAGTATAAGCGCTTTAATGAATAAGAGTACTTGTCTGAACAATTGCGATTTTGTCTTCGAGCCCTCTTGTTCTCTACTTAAGATGACTTGAAACAAATAAAAAGGTCAAAGGGCGACCGTTGGGTGTGAGCCCAACGGCCCTCCGATGTTTAAGTCAGTAAAAAGGTATAGATAAATATAATCGACTGGGCATAAAGGAAATTCAAGGCATAAAGTTTAAAAGTGATACAACCTTAGATGATTCGCGTTCCAACTTCGTGGGAGTAGTTGTCCGTCCTTCGTCTCGAGTCGGTATGCTCCTTCACTGATAATCTCTTTAATAAGATATGGTCCTTCCCAATGAGGTGCTAGCTTTCCGTCTGCTGGATCTCGGGTATTTTGGAAAACTTTCCTTAAACCCAATCTCATACCTTGAATACCTTGACACAAACATTTTTATTATAGCTTTTGGTGACTTGTTGCTAGTACTTGACCATCCGGATCCTAGCTTTTTTCTCTGATCTCATCTGCGGTGTCAAGGTTGTGAGATAACTCGACGTCGTTCTGCTCCGGGATTTGTAACCCATATCTTGTCGTCGGGACAAGGAGCTCAATAGGTATGACCGCTTCACTCCCATAAACTTGTGAAAAAGGGGATTGTTTGGTCGCGTTCTTTGGGGTGGTTCTGTCGGACCACAATATTAGAGGGAGCTCGTTTGCCCATTTCCCTTTTGCCTCTGTGAGACGTTTCTTGAGATTGTTTATGATGATCTTATTACTGGATTCGGCTTGGCAGTTAGACTGTGGGTACCGTGGTATGGATATGACCAGGGTGATGTTCTATTGCTTGCAAAAGGATCGCGTGTTGCTACCGATGAATTGGGAGCCATTGTCGCATACGATTTCTGATGGTACGCCAAATCTGCATAGGATGTTAAGTTTTATAAATGAAATGATGTGCTTTTCTTTTACCTCTCTATATGCTTCAGCTTCAATCAATTTAGAAAAATAGTCAGTCATAGATAGGAAGAAGACATGTTGTCCGGATGCCGGTGGCAGTTTCCCTACGATGTCCATTCCCCACCGCATGAAAGGCCAGGGTGCTAATGTCGGGTGTAGCATTTCTGATGGTTGATGGGTGATAGGTGCATGCCGCTGGCAGGCGTCGCATTTTTTTACGTAGTCGGTTGTGTCCTTGTTCATCGTTGGCCAGTAGTATCCGGTCCTGATGGCTTTACCTGATAGACTACGTCCTCCAGTATGGTTCCCATATTCTCCATCATGTATGGATAGTAGGATGCTTCTAACCTCAGTTGTCTTTAGGTAGCGTAGGTATAACCCTATGAAGGATTGTTTGAATAAAATATTGGCCTTTATGTCAAAGGTTGTTGCTCGTACCATAAGTTTCTTGGCTTCTCATTTGTCTGTTAGAAGTATGCCATCCGTTTGCCATTTGATGTAAGGTATGGTCCAGTCATCTTGGTTATTTATATGGTCATCTTCGGTGTTGTCACCTACTTCTGCTGAGATGACTTCCTCTAGGGGCAACTCGTTTGCTGCTTGGGTGTTGTCACAGCTGGTTGCTTTGAGAGTCTTGGGGACCGCTGGAGTTGTGACGTGTGCAAGTGTGATGTTGCAGAAGTCATCGGGGTTTAGAGCGGATCTGAGGTTTGCTAGGGCGTCGGCTTGAGTGTTGAGGTCGCGTGGGACTTGTCTGATGGTGAAATTCTAGAATTTTCCTGTCAATTTTTTGACGACATCTAGGTTGGCTATCATTCTGTCATCTTTGGCGGCATATGACCCTTGTACTTGGTTGACGATTAGGAGGGAGTCACATACCACTTTGATGTTTTGGATTGCGAGGTCTTGTGCGAGTGTTAGTCTGAATATGAGTGCTTCGTACTCTACTTCATTGTTGGTCACGTGCCATTCACACCTCACATCTTGGGCTATATGGTCCCCTTTTGGTGATTTCAGTACAACTCCTAGCCCGACTCCTCTTACGTTTGACGCTCCATCTGTATGGAGTTGCCATGTGCCCATGTCTTCATCAATCGTCAGTTGTGAGGCTTCCTTCGTGGCTTCTTGTTCCAATGTTGGACTGAAATCGGCCACAAAGTCTGCCAAAGCCTGATATTTGATTGTTTTCCTAGGCTCATATTCGATGTCGAAGCCGCTCAAGTGTATCGCCCATTTTGCCATTCGTCCTGTGAATTCTGGTTTCCTCATGATGGCTTTCATGGGATGGTTAGTCATCACAACAATAGCATGTGATTCGAAGTAGTGTCTGAGTTTGTTTAAAGTCGTTACCAGAGCCAGGACTAGTTTTTCAAGCGATGTGTACCTTGTTTCAACTGGGAGCAGAGAGCGACCTACATAATAGACTGGGGACTATTTTCCGTCTTCTTCTCTTATCAGGAACACGCTTACTACTGACTCTGATACCGCCAGGTATAATGGTAATGGCTCATCATCTCTTGGTTTGGCCGGCAGGAGTGGACTTGCCAGATATGCTTTCAGGTCTTGGAAAGCTTGTTCGTGTGCTACCGTCCATTCGAACAACTTATTCTTCTTTAAGGCTTCATGAAAGAGCTTGCACTTGTCCGATGATTTGGATATGAATCTGTTGAGTGCTGATATTCTCCTTAATCTGGTATGGGCTTGCTTCTATTCCTCTTTGTGTCACTTTGAACGCCTCTTTTTGATGTCCAATGTTATCTCGGGCCACCTTTGACTTGACTAGCATGTCGTCTATGCATACTTCCATAGTGTCTCCGATCTGGTCTTTGAACATCTTGTTGACGAGTCATTGGTACGTGGCCCCTGCATTTTTTTGTCCGAAAGGCATAACTTTGTAACAATATGTACCTTGACTGGTTATAAAACCATTTTTTCTTGGTCGTCTGGGTCCATCAAGATTTGGTTGTACCCGCTAAACGCGTCCATGAACGTGAGCATTTCATGACCTACGATTGCATCGACCATCGCGTCGATGTGTGGCAGTGGAAAGGAGTCTTTAGGACAGGCCTTGTTCAGATCTAGGAAGTCGATACAGACTCTCCAGTTGCCATTCTTTTTTTGAACTACGACGACGTTGGCCAGCCATTCGGGGTATTTGACTTCCCGGATTTTACCTATTTCCAGCAAATTCTTGACTTTATTGTCTACGATCTTGTTCCGCTCTGGTGCGAATTTCCTTCTCTTTTGCTTGATTGGGGGATAGGTCGGATCTAAATTTAATTTGTGAGTAATAACGTCGGGGAAAATCCCCACATTATCTTCATGCGACCAGGCAAAGCAATCAACGTTAGATCGTAAAAATGCTATTAGACTAGCTCTGGTCGAATCGTCTAAATCTGACCCGACCCTTACCATGTGTTTTGTCTCTGAAGGGTCCAACACGATCTCATTTAATTGTTCCATTTCTGATTTGATGTATCGTTTGGTCCCTTCGTCGTACTGTAGTTGCTATGCCGAATGTCGTTCGACTACCTCCTTCATTGATGTGACATAGCATTCCTTGGCGGCCCGTTGGTCGCCTTTTATTTCATGTACCCCCACTTGGTTGAAAACTTTATAGTTTGATGATATGTGGAAGGTACGACTTTCATGGCGTGAATCCAGGGTTAGCCGAGGATCGCGTTATATGGGAACGGGCCGTCAAGTATCAAGAACTTTATCTATTGGTTAACTCCGTCGGCATACGTTTTTAGCACTATTTCACAGAGGGTATGTTTGACTTCTCCACTGAATCCGACCAACGGAGTGGACTTTCGGGTCAAATCATCCTCGATTAGACCCATACCCTTCAAGGCGTCTAGTGTCAACAAGTTCGTGGAGCTACCTGTGTGTATTAATACTCGACGTATGAGACAATTACCAATTGATAAAGAGATTACCAGACCGTCATGATGGTCGCCTAGCTCTTCGGCTTCGGAGTCATCGAAGGTGATGGAAGGTGTGTCTACGGCTTGTGGTCGTCTTGCCTCCGATCGGACTGGTCTATTGCCTTTGCTCTCTTTGATGTATCTCTTAGCGGCAGAGTATGTGTTTCCACACACGTCTGACCCTCCTGAGATGGTGTTAATAATCTTAGTCTGTACTGGAGAGGATGGTTTATCGGTTGTTACCTAGTCCCTTCGGTCTAGGGTCGCTTTCGCTTTGTCGGATATGATGTCGTGCATGAGTCCTTGCGCGAGGAGTCTTGCAGCTTCCTTGCGCAAGGCAATGCATTCGTATGTGGTATGACCATGATCTTCGTGGAACTCACACCATCGGCTTAAATCCTTGGCATCTGGTTTGTCGTTTTTCCGAGGCCATCTTACTTCTTTCCCATACCTGTTGAAACTTTTGACCAGTTCCGACACGGAAATATTAAAGTTGTAGGAATGGACCTTCGGGGGAAGAGTCGGGTTGTTCTTCCAGTCTTGATTCATGTCATAAGAGTTATTTACCTGGCTTGGATCGCTTCGTCCCTTGGAATAGGGTTGGTGTCGCATGTCGCGTCGGTGGTCCGAAGATGATCTTCGGTCGACTCGATCAAGAGTTTTGTCTACTTTTGTGGGTTCCTCATCTTCTTATAACCTGACCTCGGCCATGGTCTTGGCTTGTACGTCTTCGAAGATTCGGAACAGGTATTTGGTCTGTTTGCAATAGAGTTCGCTACCTCTGATCAACCCCCGACGAAAGGCTTCGATCGACGTTGGGACGTCGTAATGTGGGATCGCGACCTTCTCTTTATTGTACCTGTTAAGATAATCTCTTAGAGGTTCACCGTACCTTTGTATGATTTTGTATAGGTCACTTGATTGTTTCTCCAGTCTTCGACTGCTGGCGAACTGGATTTTAAACGAATTGACCAAATCGGCGAATGAGGTGATGGAACCCTACGGCAAGTGCATGAGCCAAGTTAGTGCGGGTCTTGCGAGGGTCGTGCCAAAACTTTTGCAGATGACCACTTCGCGATCCCCTCTTGTAATAGAAAGTCATTAATTTTTGCTTGTAAATAGAAATGTGATCGTCAGGGTCCCTAATCCCATCATAGTTGGGCATGTTAGGGACATGGAACTTCTTTGGGATCTCAATGCGTGCGATCGCCTCTACGAAAGGTGAGTCTTCGTATCCATCGATCGCCTCTTTCTCGATCTATTGCGGGACTCTTGGAATCCGAGTGATGCGGTCGTCCAAAGCTTTCATATGCTCGTTGATAGCTTGTTGTATGAAGGTTTGGAGATCCAGCGGTGTGGCGACCTGTGGAGGGGCTACTCGAGTCTTTGTGGGCTTGGTTATGGAAACTGGAGCATTAGTCATGAAAACATTGATAGGAGGAGTTTGAAACATACCAATAGGCTGGGTAACGTTCAAAGTGATCGTTGCTACAGACATCGAGACTGCTCCATCCATGTTGAGGTGTGTCGAGAGGCCCTCGGTGTTGACCATTCGTCTTGATCCTCTTGGGGCCGAAGTGTCCGAATTTACCTATGATTTCAAGGGTTCATTTTCACGAGTTAGTCGCACAATTTCAGCTTCAGACTGGGCATTTAGGGTTTTGGTTCTCGAGCGCTGTTGGGCTAGCTCCTCTTTGAGGATGCTCATGTTCTTCGCCAACTCTTGGATTTGGGTATCCAAGACTGGTGGGTTAACGACGTCTTCGGCTTGGTTTCAGACTAGAGCGCTAACTCGAACTTGGTCTTCAGCGAGGATCATGGGATTTCCAGAACAGGCCATGATCGGATGAGGATTGGATCGTTGATTGAATCATTAATTGGCTAGATGCCCCACGGTGGACGCAAAATTGTTTTGGAGCGAAAAGATCGAACCAACCTAGATCGCCTTAAGATGGGCAACTAGACAATAATTAGATCGAATTTATCAAAATAATCCAAACCAACTCGATAATTAGATAAACAAGACTGAATAGATGTAATATAAACTTATCTTCCAGAAGATAGATGTAAATAAATACAGAGATTCAATCATCGGTCGCTTCAATACTAGTACGAGAGAATGATTTAAGGAACAACTCTTCGTAATGAACAGGATAATAGTAGAATGTTGCTATTGTTGAATGAGGTTGATTGTATATGTTACATTGATAATCTAGCTCTGTATTTATGCTAGTCCTAGGCTTAGATCGACTTAACTGATCTATCCGAGATTTCCGGAAGTCGTTGAGTCATCCAACAGTCTGCCAAGATCTTCTCTAACGTTCACCTGATCATAACGTTCTTCTCCTTTGTTCTTCCAAGTCTTCTGGAAGGCGGCCCGTCAGATGCTTTGGGCTGGGCTAACGGATCGAAAAGGTGTGGCCCAAAAGTTATTATTTAAATGATAGGTCCTTTCAAAATTTCAACATAATTAACAAATTAAATAATTGATGATACACTAATCAACAAAATAAAATTAATTGTGAGTTTCATTAGTCAACCGACACTCAAATCTCTCATGCGATCTTTTAGTTCATTTTGTTAAGTTCATGTTCATTACACTTTCATATTCAAAAAATTGTTTAGGTATTAATAAATATTATATTTAGTGTTACACATATTTTTACTTCGTATGTTTACTAACCTAGTTTTTATTCTTTTTCACTTATTTTGTTGTCAAAGATATATATTGTGATTTTTTTGAAAATTCTATTTCCTATATTATTTAAGGTTATTTAAAGTAATTGAAGTAATGTTGGATCGTTAGTGTTACATCTGAGGGAATAAATTCTTTGTTTCCACAGAAGGTGCAGCGGAATATTAAAGCAAGAAATAATATATTTAGAACTCACGATGTATAGTGGAAATCTCAATCAGTCAAATAACTAACTAGGGAAAAACCACTACCTTCAAGCTTCTCGCTTGAGAGGATTTTTGAAGAGTCTACTTGTCTTATTGATTTCTTGATCAGTTACACTTATAGCATGGACATCAAACCCTAGACTTCCCACCTAGTTTTGAATCTCTTCTACAACGATGAACACGAGTTCACTCTTCTAAGACTTACAAACGCTTCACTTTTCTTTTTCTTTCAATCAAATGCTCTGAGTTCGTACCTAAGAAATGAATCGCTCACGTCTATTTATACACACAGAAAATCCCACTAGCAAAAAAAATCACACTCACTATTTTCAGTAACAAGAAGATATTGATTTGACTTAATAAGATAAAATCTCAACCGAATATATTTTCTAAAGAAAGATTTCCTAAGATAATATAATCGAGATAAGATAAAATCTTTCTCTCTCCAAATCTTCTAGTTGGCGTGATCAACCTTATTTCCTTTTTCCAACCGCATGATCTTCAAGGATAATCTTCATTATCTTCATTCTTGACTTCCTCATGATATTCGCAACTTGATGTTTGTCACGGCACTGATGTTCCTTTGGAGGTAACAGATCATTTAGGAAACTCTTTGTTCTCTCCATATTACTGCGCTGCTATTCGTTCCATGTGATAACTTCGTTTGTTTCTAATACACTTAGTCACCAAATTAGTTGAATGTTTGTTACCATCAAAACCTAAGGAATTAAAGAAATTCCCCATTTTTGATGGTGATAAACATCCTTGACAAAATAACACATATATGAGATAACGACAGTAGCATGAAGAATGTTTTCCCCTTTAAGACAGAATAGTTCCCCCAAAGAGATAGTAAAGAAAAAAGCATGATAAGTTCCCCCTCAACTAGACTACCCGTCATTTTCCCCCTTTTGGCATCATCAAAAACTGAAGAGAAATGTAGAAGAAAAGATAACACATCTTGATAAACAACCAACCTCTTTTTCATTAATATAGAATAAACAAGCAAAGACAACTGTACGAAAAACAACAAAATAAGCAAAATAAGCAAACATGATCAACATGCCAAACAAGGCAAACACAAGGAACAGAAACAAAGAAAATCAAGGCAACTAAGGAGTAGATGTGTTGGGAACAAAAGCGGGATTGGTTAGCCGGAGAAAGATGAATCAAGCACCATCAGTGCTTACTGAGGGAGCTGAAGTATGAAGAGCAATCAAAGCACGCACTTCCTCCATAAGACGCCTTTGTTGTTCTGCTAAAAGTAAAATTGTGCGGGACAGCCTTCTCACATCTGTTGTCATTGCTGAATCCATATTGGGCTCATTCTTTTGTTCCCCATCAGAGTCTACACCACCAGACTCTTCCTCATCAACATCCACTACTAGCTCGGGTTCTTTCAGAACAAACTGCATTTTGTGAAGATTACTCGCATCCAGATTGGGAGAAAAACAAAAGTTGTCCGTTTCCCCGTTGTAAACCTTGTGATATTCCAGAATTTTCTTGAAAATGTTGGGGTACGGAAGGGCATGACGATCAGTGTTCCTCGCATGGGCCATATGCTGCATCATCACTCTCGGCAGATTGATAGGCTCTTTATCAAGCAACTTTGCGAGAAGGACCACATCCAAAATCAGCAACTTGTTTCTCTTTTGTTCCCAGGGGGGTGATGTTCCAGATCAGATAGTGAAATAATACCTTGTTCACAGCAGACATGGAGGACGTATCCAAAGCTCCAGATTTAGGTGGGGAGGAGATCTCTGCAACACGGCGGACCACTTCATGGTAAGGGGAATCCTTTGGCCAACGCCCCTTTGGATACTCATCATAGCCGGAATGAGGGACACCCAGAATGAGGCTTAGTAGACTCCTCTGTCTCCTTCTCAAGTTGGGTAGGGTGGGTGGGTGACGAGTATACCTCCTCCTTTTCGTTGGAGGAGACGGCAGTTGGGGCGGGAGGGTTAGGGTTTGCGGAAGCAGGAGGTGGAGAGGGTGATTTGGGGCAACGTATGGTACCATTATGAGGTTGGAGGGTGAAGGCGAGGTGGGAGGTGAGATGACGTTGGTGATGGTGGTTGTTTGCGAAAGGTTGGGGGTTTCGAGAGAGGAGGTGGTGGGGGTGGTTGCGCGATAGCGGCGAGAATGGAGGGATCAGTTCCCATCGTAGAGAGTTTGCGAAGGAGGCTTTGAAGATCCTCGACACCTTCAATGGGGATGTTGGATGGGGAGGCCATTTATGGAGCTTAAGGGGAGACGAGAGAGAGAAGGCAAGAGAGGTGGAGACAAGAGAAGTAATTAAAAACGGTGAAGAAAAGTTACATTGGAGATGCCGGATTTATAGAACCCCATCAAATCTTTCCGGTTGCCAAAGATAACACACAATATCTTCTTGACGTGGCCGAAATATGCAATGCAAATATCGTTGAATGGCCTAGTCAAAGTAAATGTCCTAACAGACCTACTAAATGGATGTATAGTAAGCAAGTAAGGGTCGAACCCACAGGGAAGATCTGATGAAGTATGCAATTATGATTGACAAGTAACAAGGAAGGGGGGTTTTAGTTATCAAGGAGAATAAAGCAAATAAGTTTGATTGAGTTGAGAATATGATTGGGGAAAAAAGTTCCACTAGAACGAGATCCACAATACAGATATATAATTTGATCACTGAAATCTATTCAATCCAAGTTATTTCACTATTCTTATGGTTGTTCCCACCCTGATCTTAAGTACTACCAATTCTCACAGTTGTTGATAGACTTATCACAATATCAATGGAAGAAAACCATACCACCAATAAAGCAATAGCAATGCACACAAGGATATAGGATACATGCAAATAGAAGAAAACCTTACTACTTAACATGCAAATGATTCTCACTCACGATTGCGCACTCGTATTCCACTATATGCAACAATCGTGTATGATACTAGATATGCACTCGTATTCCACTATATGCAAATCCTAGCAATTGATAACTAGTATTCAACCTAGTTGATCAGGCTATGAGGAATAACAATAAATCAATATTCAATATAACCAAGAGAATCAAACCAACACTTATAAGAATAGGAACAAGGAATAGAAATCTCACAAACACATCAACTGTATTGCTTCAAACGTCTAGTAGAACAAAGGGAAATTAGTGCTCCATTCAGAGGTGAATGAAAACCCTAATAAAAAGTAAAATTGCGTAATGTAAAAGTTGTGTCTCTTCTTAACCTAGAAAAGGGTCTTAAATAGGTTTTGGAAAATAAAGTTAACCTAACGCAAATAACAAAGGAAATAAAATAATAGCAATAAAGAAATCCGAAAATGCATAAAAGGAAATAAGTCTGTGCTGGCCACGAGGCGTTACGTGCCTCACCGCCCCACGGTGAGATCCACCGCGGGGCGGTGGCTTCTTCTGGCGCGACCAGCTCTTCTCTAAGACCCACCGTCGGGTCGCGGTGGCATCTGGCTCGGGGCGGTGAAATTGCCCACTCCTTCTTCAGCTCCTCTTCTTCTTCTCTTCTGCTCTTCATTACTACCAAGTGTTGGTAGCCTTCTCCAATAAACTCTAGCAGAACCTCATCCATCTTCATCATCTCCATCTCCGTCTCCGTCTAAGCTGTAAATCCCTGGATATCTTCACTTTTCTCCACAACTTCTGGATCACAGACTTAGCCTCAAATCTCATTCTAAACTCCTACAAATGATGCTAATAATTGCTAGTAAAGGTGCATGAAATGACACCTATCAAATTCCCCCATACTTAGACCTTTACTCGTCCTGAGTAAGCTAATGATAAACCCACTCCCTCAATCAAACACCAAGGTATCAGGAAGTACAAGAAAATATGACACCAGCAACTACAACATATCAACAATTAGCTCCAGACAACCAAAACAAGTGATGCAAAGATAATTCTAATCCTAACTCCAATCTAGCTCCTTATCGCTCCAAGAGTGGCCTACCCGAGTCCTCCTTATGACTCCCCTTCTTATGACGCCTCGCCAAGAATAATGAGAAATCCTAAAATCACTCTTCTTCTTTTACGCTCATCTTGCCTAGGCGCCCTCTCGGGTTTTCACCTAGCCACTCATTTCATTTTGCTAGATATCTCACAAATACTAGCATCACTCCAGTCCATTTTTGCACCGGTTTATACCAGTCGGACTACATGCTTCTTACCTGAACCGCCCTTTCGGGTTTTCAGCTCATCCCAGGATTTTGATTGCCTTTTTACATCTTTTTGGCTTTTTCATTTTTTTTTTTCAAAAGAAATACTCGAATGGAAATTACAGAAAAACAAAGCTATGTACAAGAGATAGACAGATAGCAAGTCTAAATCCCTCCCTCATACTTAAACCGAACATTGTCCTCAATGTAGAAAAGAGAACATCAAATAAAATAGGGGCAGGAGAAATAAACTCACTGTGGGCCTGATGGCGGTGGTGGTGGGAACCTCCCAAAGTAGTCCCTCATATGAGCGTCCATAGCGTCCAGACGCTCATCTATATCAGCACGGAACTGGGTCTGCCAAGTCTGCAGACCGGTCTCTACTCGGGTGTTCCAATGCGTCTGCTGCACCGAGAATGCATCAAATCTTGCATACAACTCCTGCCAAGGTGTGGCAGGACCATAAGAAGATGAGGGCGCATCAAACTGGGTAGGCAAAGGGGCATCCTCACCCACAAACTCAGCAGCAGCAGCACCAGCACTAGGGCCCTCTCCAAACGGACCCGAAGGAGCAGCAGTAGGGGTAGCGTCAGCCATAACTCTGCTATCACTGGGAATCCACCAATCCGCAAATGAAGGAGAATAAGTGAAAACCCGGGGAAGAATCAGAATATGACCCTCATATGAAGACCAAACTAAATCATCATCCCTGCCCAATGGTTTCAGCATCGAGCACACTTTCATGTGCGCCATATCATACACCGCGTGAGCAACAGGTCGAGGAATCCGATCGGTAGCTATAATGTCAGCACAAAGAAGGGTGATCAAAACACCCCCAAAAATATCACGTGGCTCACCATCACGAATCCTCCTCAGGGAACCTAGAAAGAGGGTAGCCCAACACGGCGTGTACGTAACAAGCTCCAAGATGCTCAAAAACCACTGAAAATCCTTCAAAGGTACCTTACCATCATCAGCATGGCCAAAGAAATCTCTCATCAACACCTTGTGGATCAACCTTAGGCAAGGGTTCACCAACTTCGAATTCACCTCCTGGCCCTTCTTGAACGTCCTATGCGTGGCAGCCTCCCAAAACTCCATCATATCCGTCTCAATGATGCCACCAGACCACCCATCAGATGGCTCCTTTATAATGCCCAGGGCACCATGAATCTCCTCAGCAGACAAAGTATAATCACGACCATTGTATGTGAACGTGACCTTCATCAATCTCTTGTCGGCGGAGCCATCAGAATACCTCTTAAACGAGGCAATGAACTAGTAACACAGCTCGGGATAAGCATCAGCGGCCTTGTTCAAGAAAGTCCACAGGCCACACTTTGCTAAACACAGGGATTCACACTCCAACATACCAAACTCAGCCAACGTCGGCTTGTCAAAGAATTTAGTAGCCAACACCTTCCTCTCCTTCACAACATTGTAGACCTCATTCTCATCCCTCGTAGATACTTGCTTCATACCTCTAGGTGCCATAAGTAATGAATTGAGATGCTCAAAACAGAGGGCAACCAAGAGGACTTACAAACGAGAGAAAACACGAAGTCTGGTAGTCTCGACGCGGGGCGGTGGACGAGTCGCCGGGTCACGGTGAGATAACTGGAACTTTACACCGAGTCGTGGTGGGGGTTGCCGCGGGGCGGTGGCTGGCGACGCAAGGCAGGGCAACGCGAGGCAGGGCGACAGCGACGCGGTGGGGTTATGTGTTTGTCTTGTGTGTGAGGCTAGACTCCAAATTGGGCAAGGAAACTCAAGATTAAGGTATTTGGAGGCTAGGATCAGACCAAGAACGAGAGGGATGTAGAGAACTTGAGAGGGGTGTTGGATATGGAGGGTTTGAGAGAGTGGGGGCTAGGTTAGGGAATAGGAATAGGAAGAAAAGGGGTTGATGGGGCCGGTCATATACAATGGCCCAAAGAGAAATCTCGGCCCAAAAAGGGGGCCCAAACCGTCAAATCCTTAGTTACCACTCAAGAAATAAAAATTTTACTCCCCGTTTAAGGTTTTTTCGAGGCCCTTTATTCTTTTTTTTTCGGAGTTGAGAAGGCATACCAGACCTCCACCGCGAGGTGGTGGCTTCTACCGCGGGGCGGTGAGAATTGGCTGGGAACACTGTCTCTCTCCATTTACTTTCGTACCTGAAATGTTAGTGACAGGCGAACGAAACAAAGCAAAAGAAATTACGAAATTAATCTAAAAGAAAGAAAACTCAAGGAATACTATCACGGGTTGCCTCCCGGACAGCGCCTTAGTTAACGTCGTTGGCTCGACGTACTGCAGATCAATCACCACCTAAAATAGGATCCCCTCGGAATCCTCTTACTCGTCTCTTCCTGCTGGGACTTCCCATGGAAAGGCTTGGACCTTAGACCATGTTCCCTCTTTGCCAATGACTTCATGATTGCTCCCTTTGGAGCATCTCCCCCATACTTAGAGCGATGTGGGGGCCGATATGGCTTAACCTGATCACGCTGCACGACACTAGATGAAGGCTTACATCCTTGTATGGTTAGTGTAGGGGGGCAAGTGCCCAAATTAGAGGGAATTGAAACTCCTATGTCATCGAGTAAGACATCATACTCATGCGAATCAAAAGGGTCAGTAATAGCAGACAGTTCAACTATGGTCTCCACTACACTAGGCTTAACATTTTCCTGAATAGGATTATCAATATCACTAATGCAGCGAAGGGGAGGCAATTCAATGGAGTTGGCCTTATGAATATTATGCTCAAAAATTATTCCATCAAATTCCATAGTTAAAGTTCCACTATCCACATCAATCTTTGTCATGGATGTTTTCATAACAGGTCGACCTAACATAACAGGAGCAACCTGTTCATCATAGTCCATATCCATAACAAAGAAATCAGCAGGGAAAATCAAAGGACCTATCTTAACAAGAACATCCTCCATAATACCCTTAGGAGGCACACAAGAACCATCAGCAAGTTATATCACAATATTGGTATCATGCAAGGGTCCTACTCCTAAATCCTCAATCAATGAATAAGGCAAAACATTAATAGAGGCACCCAAGTCTAGCAAGGCTTTCCCAAATCGATGCTCACCTATAGCAATAGGAATAGTGAACGTACATGGATCCTTGCACTTCTCAGGCATACGCCTTTGAAATACCGACGAGACATGTTCACCAACCGGAACCTTCTTCTGGACCTTCAGCTTTTGTGTCCACTTGACGGTGCACAGCTCCTTCAAAAACTTGGCATATCGAGGAATAGCCTTAATAACCTTGAGAAGAGGAATATTCACCTCACAGTTTCGGAAAATCTCGAAAAGATCACTGTCGTCGGCGACCCTTCTAGCCTTTAGCGCCTCGGGAAAAGGTGTTGGTGGCTTCTCGGAACCAAGAGGGGGAAAAACGGACGAACATAATCATCAACACAGATCTCTTCTGTAGAGCAAGGATCTTGGAGGCCGGGTCGCGGTAGGCTCACCGCGGGGCGGTGGTTATCGCCGCGGGGTGGTGAGGTCGCGGTGGGATTACTAAGACTTGCCGCCGGGTCGCGGCTAGTGTCGCCGTGGGGCGGTGGCAGGCATCCTTCTTTCCTGGCCTCAGCCTCAACTTGTCGTCGGGTCACGGTGGAGTCCACCGCGGGGCGGTCACCGATATTCTTCTTCTCAGACTCGCTCTCCTCTTCAGCAATAGGAGGAACGACCAGCTTCTTTCCACATCTGAGGGTGATGGCACTTACATTCTCCCTTGGATTCACTGTAGTCTAAGAGGGTACGGAGTTAGATGTCCTCTGGTCAATCTTGGTTACAACATCAGCCAATTGTCCAATTTGCCTCTCCATATTCTTTATGCTTGACTCAGTAGCCTGAACATGAGTGGCGAAATGCTGAGTCAGAGTCTTTAGCATCTCACAGTACTACCAATTCTTAAGTACTACCAATTCTCACAGTTGTTGATAGACTTATCACAATATCAATGGAAGAAAACCTTACCACCAATAAAGCAATAGCAATACACACAAGGATATAGGTACATGCAAATAGAAGAAAACCTTACTACTTAACATGCAAATGATTCTCACTCACGATTGCGCACTCGTATTCCACTATATGCAACAATCGTGTATGCTACTAGATATGCACTCGTATTCCACTATATGCAAATCCTAGCAATTGATAAATAGTATTCAACCTAGTTGATCAGGCTATGAGGAATAACAATAAATCAATATTCAATATAACCAAGAGAATCAAACCAACACTTATAAGAATAGGAACAAGGAATAGAAATCTCACAAACACATCAACTGTATTGCTTCAAACGTCTAGTAAAACAAAGGGAAATTAGTGCTCCATTCAGAGGTGAATGAAAACCCTAATAAAAAGTAAAACTGCGTAATGTAAAAGTTGTGTCTCTTCTTAACCTAGAAAAGGGTCTTAAATAGGTTTTGGAAAATAACGTTAACCTAATGCAAATAACAAAGGAAATAAAATAATAGCAATAAAGAAATCCGAAAATGCATAAAAGGAAATAAGTTTGTGCTGGCCGCGAGGCGTTACGTGCCTCACCGCGGGGCGGTGGCTTCTTTTGGCGCGACCAGCTCTTCTCTGAGACCCACCGCCGGGTCGCGGTGGCATCTGGCGTGGGGCGGTGAAATCGCCCACTCCTTCTTCAGCTCCTCTTCCTCTTCTCTTCTGCTCTTCATTACTACCAAGTGTTGGTAGCCTTCTCCAATAAACTCTAGCAGAACCTCATCCATCTTCATCATCTCTATCTCCGTCTCCGTCTAAGCTGTAAATCCCTAGATATCTTCACTTTTCTCCACAACTTCTGGATCACAGACTTAGCCTCAAATCTCATCCTAAACTCCTCCAAATGATGCTAATAATTGCTAGTAAAGGTGCATGAAATGACACCTATCACTTCTCCTTCCATCTTTTCCAAAGATCACAGCCGGATTTTCACCTTCCAAAATTAAATCTCATGAAAGATTCTGTCCAAATCCATCAAAGCCCATAAAATCTCGAGCACAACAAACATCACGTGGCCATCACATCAACCTTAAATGCACATATCACTTCCCAAGCAGTTGCAAACCATTACACCTCATACATGTCAAATCTCAACCATAGACCACAGAGGCGACGATCCGTCTTCTCGGCTTTCCGAAAAAGTAAAAGGGTGTGATGCGTGGTTAACGTTACCAGAGAGGGTACAAAGAACATCACACAAAAAATATACGAGAATTTTTAATAATGTGTAATCATGAAAGAGAGGCTCCCAGTTGTGGATGATTAGAGGGGCTCATAGAGAGCATCAAGTATGATGGCTAGGGTAAGTTATAGAATCAACAATCATTTGGGCTTATAATGAGGGATCAATGCATCAAGTTGACTCTTTTGGACCGAAAGAAAGTTGTTCCAAGTATTATTATGAAAGCATAGATGATCATGAAATAAATTTGCAAATTAAGAAAGTACAAGCCGGAAGCTTAGCATGTTATTCATACAATGATCAAGGGAGAGATTGTAAATCAAGACACGACACTTACACTAAAGCAAGTTAACAAGTATCTTAGCCAATCATCGAGGGAAAAAAATAGATAGACGTTTAGTTAAGAGAGATCATACCAAGTTCCATGCGAAATTGTTCAAAGGGTTTCCTATTGAGTGTCATGGTAAAAATGTCGGCGATTTGATCCTTGGTTCCACAGAAGTCCATGGAAACCAACCCTTTCTCCACACAATCACATAAGAAGTGATGTCTTATCTCAATATGCTTGGTACGTGAGTGCTGTAGAGGATTCTTGGAGATATTTATAGCACTAGTATTGTCACATAGAATGGGAATTGAGTCAAGAAGAATACCATAGTCACTGAGTTGTTCTTTGAGCCATAGGAGTTGAATACATCAAGCTACGGCGGCTATGTATTCGGATTCTGCAATTGACAAAGCAACTAAATTTTGTTTTTTCGATCCCCATGAAACTAAGCATGGTCCAAGGAACTGAGCCATTCTTGACGTTGACTTTCTATCCACTTTGCTCCATGCGAAGTCAGCATTTGTGTATCCAACCAGATCGATGTTGCATCCCCTGGGATACCACAGACAAAGATCATATGTCTCCTTTAAGTATCTCAAATCTTTTTCACTGCCTTGAGATGTGTCTCCTTGGGATCAACCTGAAATCGAGCACATAGACACACACTATACGTAATATTAGGTCTACTAGCAATGAGACAAAGGAGCAAACCTATGATTCCTCGATAAAGTGTTTGATCAACTCCCTTTTCATGTTCGTCATTTCCCATTGGATTGTTCGGAGATATGGGAGTGGTGAAGGGCTTTGCATCAGTCATTTCAAACTACTTGATACACTCCTTGAGGTACTTCTGTTGATGAACTCTTGTTCCATCTTCTGCCACAATTCTTGAAGATCTAAGAAGAACTTCAGTTCCCCAACCATGCTCATCTCAAATTCACTGGCCATAAGACTTGAGAATTTTTGAACCAGTTTGTCATCTGTAGACCCAAAGATGATGTCATCTACATAGACATGCACAGTCAAAGTGTGCTTTTCTTCCTTCAGGAGGAAAAGAGTCTTGTCTACCTTCCCACGAACATATCCATGTGACAAGAGGAACTGAGAGAGCCTATCATACCAGGCCCTGGGAGCCTACTTAAGACCATACAACGCCTTGTCAAGAATGTAGACATGATCAGGTTGAGATGCATCTTCAAATCCAGGGGTTTGCTTCACATAGACTTCCTCCTTGAGAATGCCATTCAAGAAGCCAGTCTTTATATCCATTTGCTGCAGTTTGAAGCCATGAAAAGCTGAGTATGCAATTAGTAGTCGTATGGCTTCCAGACGAGCAATAGGAGCAAAGGTTTCATCATAGTCGATTCATTCATGTTGGTTATATCCTTTCACCACCAGCCTTGCTTTGTTCCTTGTGACTTGCCCCAGATCATCCAGCTTATTTTGAACACCCACTTGGTTCCTATCACAATTTTGTTCCCTGAACGAGGGACGAGCCTCCAAACCTTGGTCCTTTCGAATTGATGGAGCTCTTCTTGCATGGCATTTATCCAGTCCGGATCCTTCAATGCTTCTCCAATAGTTTTGGGTTCTTGTAGATAGAGAAAAGCATTGAAAGCACAGAAATTTTGCAGAGAGGAACGAGTACTATGAGGAATTCCCTTTCAAAAGTCTGTTAGGATTTGATGCACTGGATGGGAATTCTTTTGCTGGTAGTTTCTCACTTGTAGAGAGGAGAGATCAAATTCATCGAAACCAGCATTACCAGCACTGGTACTATCAGCAAATGTCCCCTCAGCAGCTGGACTTTCCTCAATTGTCCCCACGGCATCGGGACTTGGGCTTTGGTCCTCCTGGGGGACCTGAGAAGACACAGACGACTGAGCAACTTCATCTGACTCAACGTTGCCTATAGAGTCTTGAGCCCTTGGAGTTGATGAACCACCATGAATGTCTTGATCAAGAGAGACATCATTCACATCATCACTTGGCACGACATCCATGACACTGTTTTCCACCAGCTGAAAAATGTCATCGTTAGAGAGACCGGCATTGGAAGGAATACCAGTCAATTGTTCATGCACATTGTTCCCATCCATAACAGATTCATCAAAAACCATATGAATGCTTTCCTCTACCTTCCTTGTCCTCTTGTCATAAACATTGTAGGCCTTGTTGTGGAGAGAATATCCTACAAGGGTGCCTTCATCACTTCTCGAATGAAACTTTCCAAGGGAATCTTTCCCATTATTGTGGACGAAGCACTTGCAACCAAAAGTTCGCAATGAGAGACATTAGGCTTTATTCCCCTTAAGTGTTCATAAGGAGTCATGTACAGCAGCGAGTGAATGGTTGCCATGTTCAGCACGTAACAAGTGGCATTCAAAGCTTCAGCCCAGAAGCTCTTTGGAAGACCACTAGCAACAAGCAAGGTGCGCGTCATGTCCTCCAGAGTCATGTTCTTCCTTTCCACAACACCATTTTGCTTCGGAGTTCTGAACTGAGAAGTTGTGACTTATGACATTGTTCCTACAGAGGGATAGAAACTGAGAGTTCTCAAATTTTGTCCCATGATCAGTTCGAATGGAACCAAGAGACTGTCCTAGACTCTTCTCGAAGACTTGAGCCAAGATTCAAACACAGCGAACACTTCATCCTTCAAGGATAGAAAGAGGGTCCATGTATACTTGGAGAAGTCATCGACAATAACAAAGACATATAGATTCCCACCACGGCTCTTTGTACACATAGGCCCACAAAGATCCATATGGATTAGTTCCAAAGGACGAGTTATGCTTACCTCTTTCTTGGATTTGAACGCAGACCTCCCTTGTTTACCTTTAGTAGAAGCATCACAAACTTTATTACTTGTTGCTTCAATCTTAGGAAGATCGTTTACCAGATCTTGTCTGTGAAGTTTGGAGAGAAGTTGAAGACTTGCATGTCTAAAACGCTTGTGCCACAAGTCTGTTGCCGCAACAATGGACGACAGACATAGGTCATTCTCAGGGATAAAAGCAGGATCAACTTTGTAGACGTTGTTTTCGCAGATCCCTTTGAGCGGATTTTTCCCTTACCAAGACCGCAAACCTCTCCCTTACTTTTATTCCCAAAGGTTATGGAACTTCGGAGGCCTGATGAAGTGAGGTGAACCAGCTTTTATTCCCTATGATATGACTTGAGCATGCACTATCGAAGTACCAGGAACCTTTCCTCACTTCAGCCTGTATTGAAAAGATTAGTTCATAAGCCACGGGCCTAGCCCAACATGAGAGTGCTCAAGCCACGGGCCTAGCCCAACATGAGACACTCCATGAGCCGCAGCCCATGTACCCCAACCCATCCTTGGGGGCTACTCCAAATTAAATGAAAGCCATTAGCCAAGAGGTTGTTGGTGAGAGTCGAACACGCGACCTCTCCACCCTTTATCCACTCCCCACAAGGAGTGAATACCAATTGTGCTGCAGCGCAATTGGTATCAAGTTGCTTAGGCGCTTGATAAAGGGTGGAGAGGTCGCGTGTTCGACTCTCACCACCAACCTCTTGGAAATGGCTTTCATTAATTTGGAGTAGCCCCCAAGGATGGGTTGGGGTACATGGGCTGCGGCCCATGGAGTGTCTCATGTTGGGCTAGGCCCGTGGCTTGAGCACTCACATAAAAGTGTACTTTTTTGTAATACCCACACCACATTGGGCCGGCCCATCACAGTGCTACAGTCCATACACCCCAACCCATCCTTGTTGGCTACTCCAAATTAATGGAAGCCATTTCCAAGAGGTTGTTGGGAGCGCTCGAACTCGAGACCTCTCCCCTTTATCCCCTCCCCGCAAGGAGTGGATACCAATTGTGTTGCAGCACAATTGGTATCCACTCCTTGCGGGGAGGGGATAAAGGGGAGAGGTCTCGAGTTCGAGCGCTCCCAACAACCTCTTGGAAATGGCTTCCATTAATTTGGAGTAGCCAACAAGGATGGGTTGGGGTGTATGGACTGTAGCCCTGTGATGGGCCGGCCCAATATGGTGTGGGTATTACATTCATTGTGCATTTTCAAGAGACACTCTTGTTTGTAGTGACCAGAATGACCACAGTACCAACAAACGCTATGACACTTTACGTCCACATACTAGCCTGTTCCGGCCAAATTGGTTTGTTAGCAACCCTAGAATGAAAATCAATATGATTGGGCTTACCGTTTTATGCTTTCCTTAGCCAAATGGAATGAGCCTTCTGTCCATGATACCAAGGTTTGTTCCCATCAGTCGAATTTGAACAATTTTTCTGATTGTTCCCACGAGAGGAACTTTCATCGGTTTCTCGTAAAGACTGTTTTCCTTCGACTTCGGGGCTTTGAACCTGGGTGTCATCAACAAGAAGCTTAGGTTGGTATCCAATGCCAAAGCGAGGCACATGTTTCTTCCCTTTCTTCTTTTCATCCTTGGCTGCAATAAACTCAATGCCTTTAGCTTTTTCTTTTTGCTCCTCATTGATTTTGGACAAATCACTAGACAACTTGGTATTGCTTAGTTTCAGTATTAAGGATTCTGATTCCAGTGAGGTAATAGAAGCTTCCAGGGAAGTAATCTTTTCATTGAGCTTCGGACATTCATTACAAGGTTTAGAGGAAGAGGATGAAACTTTCTCAAGATTGGTCACTTTTTCGGCCCAACCTTTGTTCTCATCGATCAAACTTGAGATCGTTTCATCCTTTTCTCCAATCTGCTCACTAAAAAGACTATTCTCATGAGCAAGTTTCTTAATGATAAAAATCAGTTGTTCTTTAGAGTTGCTCTTCAAACTTGAAATGAGTTCAGATTCATTTATCTTAGAGTCATATAGACTACCTTCAGCCATGAGGCATATCATGTTGGAGATAGAGTTGCAACCTTGTGAGTCGTGAGGACTTTCTATGGGCATCAAGTAGACATCCCTTGAATGAGAGGATTCTTCATCTTCTGAGTCAGAATCTCCCCATGTTGCCACCATTGCTGGTTTTTCTTCACGAGTCGGAGGAAGACCTGCCTTTTTCTTGAAGCAATTTTTGGCAAAGTGTCACTTGTTTTGACAATGGTAACAGACGACATCCTTCAAATATTTGTTCCCTTCGGAGGAAAGAGGGGTGTATTTGCTTTGGGACCATATCCTCTTCATCGCTCTAGTGATGAGAGCAACATCTTCATCTCTATCCTCATCTTCATCTTTGACTTGAGATAAGTCAAAGGCACGTTCAACTTTTAGAGCAATGCTTTGAGCCTTCTCAGCTCCCATTCGGATCATCTTGGAGTTATGGACGGAGGCGTTGCTTTCAAGCTTGGCAACAACCTCTTCCATAGTGAGAGCTTTGACATCAGTCTGGGCGTAGAGAGCAAGACCAATCGTATCCCACTGAGGATTGAGACCTTGCATGAAGTGATGAGTGAGCTTCTGGTCAGGAAGCGTTTCACCAAGGAACTCCAGTTGGCCAACTACTCCCTGGAAACAGGAATAGAAGTCTTGAATGTGTTCACCTTTTCTTTGGGAGATGTGGTCATATTCCTTCATCAGGGCAAGGATACGATTCTTTTTGACATCCTCGTTTCCTTCATGGAGACGCTTCAAAGCATTCCATATCTCCTTAGTTGTTTTGTAGCCAATGACCTTCTTAAGATCAGCAGGGAGCAAAGCCATATGAAGGATCTTCTTGGCCTTGCAGTTCTTCTCCAGCTTTTTCCAATTAGCATCATCGTAGTCAACTCTTGCTTTTGGCTTTGTTGCATCCTTTTCATTTGGGATTAGGATAGGACCAACTTTAATGATTTTTCATATTTGACCATCAATGGAACAAATATGGGACTCGATCTGCTCGACCCACCAGTCATATTCTCCATCCTTCAGAACTGGAGGATTCCAGAATGAATCACCGATAGCATTGTTTGACGACATTTTTCTTGCAAAGTCTTAACGAAAAAACAATCTAGAGACTAGGTTTTGATACCAATTGTTGGATCGTTAGTGTTACATCTGAGGGAACAAATGCTTTGTTCCCACAGAAGGTGCAGCGGAATATTAAAGCAAGAAAGAATATATTTAGAACTCACAATGTATAGTGGAAACCTCAATCAGTAAAATAACTAACCAGGGAAAAAACACTACCTTCAAGCTTCTCGCTTGAGAGGATTTTGAAAACTCTACTTGTCTTATTGATTTTTTGATCGGTTACACTTATAGCATGGACATCAAACCGTAGACTTGCCACCTTGTTTTGAATCTCTTCTACAACGATGAACACGAGCTCACTCTTCTAAGACTTACAGACGCTTCACTTTTCTTTTTCTCTCAATCAAATGCTTTGAGTTCGTACCTAATAAATGAACCGCTCACTTCTATTTATACAAACCGAATATCCCACTAGCAAATAAAATCACACTCACTATTTTTAGTAACAAGAAGATATTGATTTGACTCAATAAGATAAAATCTCAACCGAATATATTATCTAATGAAAGATTTCCTAAGATAATATAATCGAGATAAGAAAAAATCTTTCTCTCTCCAAATCTTCTAGTAGGCGTGATCAACCTTATTTCCTTTTTCCAACCGCATGATCTTCAAGGATAATCTTCATTATCTTCATGCTAGACTTCCTCATGATATTCGCAACTTGATGTTTGTCACGGAACTGATGTTCCTTTGGAGGTAACATATCATTTAGGAAACTCTTTGTTCCCTCCACATTACTGCGTTGTCGTTCGTTTCATGTGACAACTTTGTTTGTTCCTGAAACACTTAGTCCCCAAATTAGTTGAATGTTTGTTACCATCAAAACCTAAGGAATTCAACAAGTAGTATGTTGTTGCAAATTATAACTTTATGACCATCAATTTTAAAATTATGGAATTGTTGAATTAAAAAACTACTAGCGTAATTTCCGTGTCTTGCATGGATTCTTACATCATATATATCATGTAAAAAATATTAATAATAATTTTAAATCTACATGTATATTAAATAACTTTAAGTGTATTGATAATAAGGCTATAAATTATCATATTTTATGATTAATATAACTTATGTTACAATATATCATTCTCAATCATGTATTATATAATACAAGTTAGTTATGAAAGCATATTTTGACATTAAAATATAAAACGTAATTGACATAAAACAGTTGTACATAAAGAATAATATAATTATTATATTATAAAACATATTAAGTGATGTGACAAATTGTGAAAATGACACATGTCATCAGAGGCGGACATGGAGGTCTTGGATGGTCCAGTGATCCTCCTCCCCTCCTTCTAAATTATTAATATTATGTAATTTTTAATGAGGTTTAGTCTATCATGTAAGGATTTTAGTATAAATTGACATAGTTTTATGCTTAGTATTGTGTATAAATTTTAATTATGCCTACATCTCCATAATATATATAAAATATTGTTGATAACCTTTAAAATTTCACACAGTTATATTTTTTTTAGAAATTATACAAAAACATTAATGTGTATATTGCTCTAGTTAACAAGTAATATCACTCTAGTTTCTAAAAAAAATTATTTGTTGTATTATATTAAATTGTTATAATTTGTATCAATAAATTCATTCATGTAATGTTAAGGGTTTACAAACTAATGTCGTTTTAGTCTTATTTTTTAAACTCGTCTTACACCTTCAGTCCATACACAATTAAAACATAGGTAAAATAATACAATTTTGTCTTTTTTCTTAAAATAAAATTAAACAAGCAAGTTTCTATTGATACAATACCTCGAAAAATGCAAGAACATCCCAAAAATTTAGAAGATGAGAGACAAAGAACCGTATCCCACACCCGTCAAACGCTTATAGAGTTTTTGGGACTCCTCTTTTTACCATTTTTGCATCCGCAATTGCATGTCATAACCTAGAAACCTAATGAGGTCGAGACCCATAGATAAAGCAGAGCGTCCTTGGCTCAGTATTATAGCACATAGGGCTTCAGCGCTAGCACCTCACTATGAGAAGGAGGCTTTGCTAACACGTTGCATGTAGCCTTATTGAATAACTTGTTTAGTATTATAATATATATTTATATCATAATAATATGGATTATAAAATAGATATGAT
Organism: Rheum nobile; assembly: GCA_027886185.1. Lineage (NCBI taxonomy): Eukaryota > Viridiplantae > Streptophyta > Magnoliopsida > Caryophyllales > Polygonaceae > Rheum > Rheum nobile. The sequence continues at coordinate 454,921 of WOAB01000660.1, forward strand.
GTTATAAGTAGGTAGAGTGATATACCAAGTGATATATCCTTATTTTATTAAATATAAAATAACTTATTAACAACATAATCACACTAAGAAATTCGCTAAATTATTTATATGAGAAAGCAAGATCATATAATGTTTAAAAAGAAAGTAAGGCATTCACAAATATAATTACATAATCATAATAAAATCTGTAGAATCGAGTGTGTTAGTACAAGGAACGGTAGAATTGTTCCTTGGGCAGCGGAATAAAATGACAGATTGTAAAGTAATAGTGGCAATGTTCCTTAGAGATGAAAACTCAATCAACCAACTAGTTGACTGAGAAAAACCTCTACCCCTAGGTTTTACCCTAGTAGGATTTCAAATGTCTACTTGTGTTATTAATACTGGAGTTACAATCGAGCAAATCTTATCTCAATCTAGTTCACTCCTAGATATCAAGACTTCTACGTATTAATGTTCCTAACAACACCTTAGACACCCAAAACCTTATCAAGTACTCAACTTACCCAAGCTTCGTACTTGCAAATGTTCATCTTCTTCTTCTCCGAATTCTCTTTCTCCTTGGAAATGCTCGTGGTTGCGTAACTGCGATAGTTACTTCTTCTCATATATATAGCCTTCGAAATACTCAGCCGATTTGCCCTAGTATCAACTAAGGAAATCAAATAAAGTATTCCTAAACTATCTTTACACAACCTTTTCTAACAACCAAATCCGTAACAAACTTGTTCCTTACGGCCCAAGACGTCTTTGAAGATTTATTTCCAAGAACATAATTTATGCAAAAGTTCACAGCGCGCGCGTCACAACGTTCTTTGGCATTGTTCCCTTGTTCTTTCATACTCTCTAACGCGTGTCTCAACTTCCCAGTTTGCACAGGCGCGTTGTTCCATTGTTGACTTCTCTGTTCCTTGAATAATATGTTTTGATACTTCACATGGTTTTCATCATTCTTTGTCTTACGCATTGTTCCTGAAACTCATAGTCACAATAAACCCATCAAGTGTAATAGGACTTATCATCATCAAAACTAGAGGGAACATTATCGTTCCAACAAAATCCATAGAAAAAATAAATCAAATGATGATATTTGGTGCATTCTAGAGTTGACATATGGTGAAAGATGACTTGACTCAGTGTGAGAGTGACGTGATATTAGTCAATTCAACTTTAGTATATATAGTAGATTACAACATAATTGTGGTCTTAACAAGTTTATTCAAAATGAGCTTCTAAGACAAAAAAAATATTAACAATTTAACGAATAAATATCGTAGTTTATTTCCCATTTTTATATTTGTAGTAAGAAAACATATGCATGATTACATCATTAATGTTGAGGCCATATGTCAGGAATATGTTCAGGTCAAGTATTTAGAAGTGTTTAAGATCTTTGGCAAACAATTGTTGAAGTTGCGAATTGGTCAAATATTGAGACCACATGTTGGAAAGTGTTGGATTGAAACCAAGTGTTAGTAACAAAGTAAAGTACTATTCCTATATAGGGAACGGTACCTTTGCACAGCAGAATATCACAAATAACAACACAATCACGTAGAGAGGAAAACCAAATCAACCAACTTGTTGACAAGAAAAAACCTCTACCTCTAGGTGTTACCCTAGCAGGATTTCAAAGTCTACTTCTTTTATTGATAAACACGAGCTACACAAGTCAAGCAAAGATCCAACGTAAACTAGATTTCCCTACTAGAATACTCTCTAAACTTAACAACCCTTAGAACGTATTACCAACTCACAGCAAACTCAAAAACACTAAAAAGTTACCTTCTTCACCTCAGAAACTTCCCCTATGAAGCTCCTAAAGATCGCAACTCTCGTTGATGTAGGAACGGCTATGTCGTTCCCTTAAGCCAACAACCTTGAAACTCGTCTCTTGAACTCCAAGTTGTGTTCTTGCTCTCCAATGGCTACTTAGAAACCTTCAAAGCTCCTAATGTCGTCTCTCTCTTGGATGCTCCTCTTTCTCTCTTGGAAGCATGTCAAACTAGGTTGATAATGCCTTGTATTTATAAGCCTCCAAAGGATGACAAAAATATAATTTATTTATGGTCTAATCTGATATATTATCCCATAAATAGCATTATATCTTTCCATCAAACAATATCCTAAAATAGCACAAACAATATCTTCCAACTTGACATGTTGTTTCCATAAATAGATCTTATCTATCTCCATGATAATTCCGACCCATTATCTACAAGATATAATCTTCACTTTCCTTGTTTGAACGTCTCATTGTGCTCCAAGCAAACATTCGAAACCCTAGACGCAATATCTCGCGATTTGCCTCTTCGTTGGGAACATTGACAGCTTTTTGCTCTGTTTTCCTTGTTCCCTAGAATCTCCATTCCTTCTCTTCTTCTTGAGCTCTGATGCTCTTGTTCCCACTGTTCCCTAGGATGACTGATCCATTAGTCACAACCATTGTTCCCTAAAACTTCTCCAGATAGCTCGCATGCTTTCTGTTGTTCCCTGAAACAATACTTAAGAACAAACCATCAAATGCATGGTGTTTATCAGCATCAAAACACCTAAGGTTCCTTGAGGGAACCTTCTGTCAACAATTTCCCCATTTTTGATGATGACAAACCCATCTTCAAAAATGCACAATAAAGCGATATCAAAACAAGAGATGCACATGCACAATCAACAATCATGGATAAGTTCCCCCTAAGAAATATATCCACTAACGAACTCTTCAACCTCCTAATCTAAATTCCTTCCACATTTTCCCCCTTTTGACATCATCAAAAAGACCTTGAAAACCCTAAAGGAACGGAACATCAGATTATCACATGAAACATAAATTTCATCAAGAGTTCTCCACTTAAAGTTACTACGCATGCAATGAGTGATAAAACATATAATCACAATCATCAAGAAGCAACTTCATCACACATATCAGAAAATGTGACAAAAGAATCAAGAGATAAGGATATTAACTGCTCGGTTCTTTTGAGAAGGGATGTGTTAGACATGCCACAAAGTTCCCTAGTTGAAGACCTTTACTTTCCACACTTGGACGGTTCCATCTTCAAGCAAAACTTCCTTTCATGGCTTCTTTTGTCGCACTGTTCCCTTTGGGAACATTTTCTTACACATCGTCACATTGTTCCTTTTGGAACTTTTCTTCATTCTGATATTTTTTCTTTCCTTTTTTTTTGAAGGAATTTTTTTCTTCTTTTCTTCTTCTTTTCATCAGGTAACATTCTGATTTCTTTTTCTTTTTGCTGAGGGAACGGTCCCTCTTCTGCAACTTCAACCAATCTTCAATGTTCAATGGGTAGTGTTCCCTTTGAATTGTACTTTCACCCAAGCTCTTGGAATCTTCAAGATCCTCAACCGAAACAACCTCATGGCATATCCAACATATATAAAGGTACATTTGGACTATATATTTTCAGGGTTAAGAAAATTCAACAAAGAAGTCCAAATCAAAATTCGGTAGGCCTTTTGTACTATCCAATGTTTTACCTCAGTTGTGGACTCAACAAAGAAGGGCTCATAGAGGCAAACATCATTGGACTCGGCTAGGGTAGGTCTTTAAAATCAACTATCATGTCGGCTTATGATGAGGGTTCAAAGATCAAGTTGATTTCTTTAGGCCGAAAGAAGAACATTTTCTAACACCCATGTTGGCGTTAAATCATGAATCATGCTATCATACATTCGCACACACAAGAATGAATAATAACTCAGAGGATAAAACATCAAAATGAAATCACATAACACATGGCAACATGAGGTAACAGTTCCTTCTTAGTTAACTCATCTTCTCTAGCCAATCATCGAAGTACTTATGAAAGTAGTCCAAACTAGTCAGTCTAAGAACTTCATTCAATCATTCCTAGATACATTCCAAGGGATCAACATAAACATAAAGTAAACACGAAGTAAACATGCATGCTTGTGACAAGAATACTTATCTCATTCCTTGGTTCCATGGGACAGTTCCCAATCGCTTTGACCTCATTGTTCTTGGGCATCGTTCCCCCTGAACTGGTTGTCTCATGTCCTCTGAACTGGGAATCGTTCCCCTTAAGATTCAACACTTCCTACTGATCTGCTCTACTTTGTAGTGCGTAACTAGGAGTTATTATTGGATATTAGGTACCATTTTGTATGGGTTTAGAAGATATTTGAGGAGAATGGAGTTGTAGAGAAGAAGTGGTGGAAAGGAAGATTTTACTGCATATTGTGAAGACATTGAAGATAAGGCGAAGCCACCACAAGAGAAGACCGCAAGCGAGAAGTAGAAGATGCAGCAGAAGCTTTTCCGCGGGCGTGGAAGCTTGGCCACGGGCACGGATGGACGACAGTAACAGCGGAGCAAGACAAGGCATTTCCGCGGGCGCGGAAGTTTGGATGCGGTCGTAGATTTCCCTTCTGACGCGGAGCGCGTCGACGATTCGTCCGACATCTTTAGTTTACTTTATTTCCTTTTAGTTCGTTTGTTTTATTTTTAGAAGATTGTTATCGTTATCTCTTAGAAATTAGGTTTTGCTAAGTCTATATATTTTGCCTTTAGAACATTAGATTTGAGAGTTCATTTTTCTCCTTCTTCCTATTTTCCCTTTTCTTTGTTTTTATCTTTGTTTTGTTTTTGGCTAGACAATTGAAGCCTTGGTTTGAATTTGATTGTGAGATTAGTCCTTTACTCTATCCTTAAATGTTATTGATTCTCTTGTTCTTCATTCCATTGAGTTTTATTGATTTCTCTAGCCTGATCAACTAGTAGTTATTGGTATTATTCATACTGCAGGATTAAGGTTTTGAATTCTATTGGTTTATCTAGTTCACCATTTTGTTGTGATTAGTATTATTAGTATTGGTTTCCCTAGCCTGACAAACTAGTTGAGATTGGTATTATCTATAGTGTTGGTTCCCCTAATCTGGTCAACTTGTTGAGATTAATATTGTTCATCTCTAATTCAGAGTAGCAACTACGATATTCTAGAACTGGTTGGAATAGTTTATTGTAGAAGAGAATTGATTGCATGTCGAGTACTGACTGGTTGTTAAGTATTGCATGAGCCTATCTATTCCTGAGCTTACTGCTATTGTTAAATTGAATCTTGATAGTTTCTTGATTGTTTAATAGTTAGGATTATCAGGACTGGTTGGACTGGTAATTAATTTAGAATAGGAATTAGGACATTCATGAGAATTGAGAACTAGGGATAATCAATGATCGATCAACCAAACTGAAGGTGGATATTTGTCTAGACAAGCTATTTATGTTTTATTTATCGTTTTCTTAGTTAGATTCATATAAACTCCCCCATTTGTCTTTGTTATCAATTGGTGAACGATTTGGCAAACAGGATTTATAGCTTGATTCTTTGTGGGATTCGACCCTTACTTACCGAAGCTACGTTAGTTAGGTTTTTGAGGTTTATTTGATAGGTGTCTACAACAAACCCCTCATCACCTACCAAGCCACAAGTGAGTTCCCAACTCACTGTTCCTATAGGTTGTGAGGGATTAATCTCCATGAAACGCCTCTTCCTAGGCTGTTCCCTCACACCTGCCTGCAAAACAAGCTAAGTCGTGTTCTTGGGCACCCAAACAAAGTTGGGTTCCCTTGGGTTAGTCCTAGCACCAAAAGAATCAACAGTTCCATAATCCATATAGCGAGAATGCACATTAGGATTAGAAAACTTACCTCTCATGGGTTGTTGCACTCGCTGGGCATTGTTCCTTGATGTAGGAATTTTGCGATCGTTCCTAAAAGCATAGTGTCCACGTTGTTCCCATCTCCCATAGATTTGCCTAGGCTTCTGTTGTGGTGGAGTCTTTCTTCCTTGAAACCACGTTTCCTTGTATGGTGTCTTCTTCTCAAGCCTTGGTTGGTGCTGACTTGCACCTTGTGCACTTGATTCTGCCCTAGGAGCAACGTAGCCTAAACCAGCGGTACGGTTCCCAGTGGCTTGCTTAAGCCAAATCTTGTGCGCTTTTGACCCTGCATACCAAGATTGGTTAGTAGAACCATTGTTTTCAAGAAGACTTACCTTAGCATCCAAATGCTTGTTCCGGTCGTTGGCACTCTACAACTTCCTTTGTAGAAGGAACAGTTCCTCCTTGTCTTCAGCCTCGGTACCAGGTTGTGCCTTAACAAACCGCGGCTCATAAAGCTTTTTCTCATTCTTAAGGTTATTAGCAACAAGCTCACACTAGTAGAAAAAACCCTTTTTGAGGCGGGCGTTTTGACACTTATTGAGGCGGATACCGTTCGCAGCAAGTGAGGGGGCTGCAACAAGTAGGGACACTTTTTGAGGCGGGTATTTTACGCCTCTAAAAGTTACTTATTGAGGCGGGCCTCCTAAGCCCGCCTCAACAAGTCCCTCATTAAACAACTAAAAATGAGGGACTTGTTGAGGCGGGCTTCGGAGGCCCGCCTCAACAAGTCGCATTTTCCCACCTTTTAGCCCGGATCTGGGTAAGTCCGGGCATTTTACGCCTCTAAAAGTTACTTATTGAGGCGGGCCTCCTAAGCCCGCCTCAACAAGTCCCTCACTAGATAGCTAAAAATGAGGGACTTGTTGAGGCGGGCTTCGGAGGCCCGCCTCAACAAGTCGTATTTTCCCACCTTTTAGCCCGGATCTGGGTAAGTCCGGGCTAAAAAGCATTGTGTTTGAACAAAAAAAACTGGACATTTTAGCCCGGATCTCTTCCACATCCGGGCTAAAAAGTCCATTTTTTTCAAAAAAAATCCAATCACAGCGGTAAAAGATGAGAATAAAGACTACAAGCATGTGATGCATGTATGTAAATGTTAGAGACGCATAAAAGATGAGAATGAAAGGGAAAATCTACAAAGGTTTTTAGCACCACTAGCATATAATTTAAGTGGGAGAAAAGCAAGTTATGAACTAAATATAGGTGCTGATCACTACATTCTTTCAAGAAAACCTTATATTGCCAGCTTATTTGACCAAAAAGTCCATTTTATCTTCCCCGGATTAAAGAGAAAAGAGAAAGGATTATTTTTTCCCAAGGAACATGGACAAACAGGGAAACTTTACCATATGAGAACTGAATTCCTTGTTTGATTGCAAATTCACAAGAAGCCACTTATCCTCAGAAGCAGCAGCAACTTTTGCCTAAAATTTGGAGTATATGTTCATTTTTTGTCCGGTAAAGCAATACTAGAATACTGATATAAGATATGATTTGTATGCAAAACCTTAATAAGTTAACATCTCACACTTGTATAAGAATCTATATACCAATAACACATACACTGATTAAAAGGAAATCTAGTACCTTTTCAAAGGACCCTTGGTACATCAAAGCAAATGGAGGCTTGTACATAGATCCTACAAAATATAGATAATGCTTAATGTCAGCCGGGACAAGACTTCAAAATTTCAAATATGAACACCATACTTTGTTACTTTTATGACAATAAACACGTTACCTCCAATAGTCGATCAGGATGTATCATTCCAGACCATAACCGCATTTTTTGTCCTGTTATAGGGTCAATGATGAGGACAGCAGGAACAGAATCGACTTTGTAGTAAGTGCAAACCTTCTTTCCCTCGGTTGTTTCATCATACACCTGCATGGTTGCATGACATATATGAGCATATTTAAGTGAATTTTACAGTTTATAGCATAATATGTTTACACATATACAGAGCCGAGATACAGTAGCATGAGCATGACTGATGTATGTCATATGTTTTTTCAAAGGGGGTCCAAAATAATAACAAAACAAAATACCAAGTACTACGATACAGAAAATTCACAGATATGAGATGAGTCGGGTGACTAGGAGTGACATAACTTTAAAGTGAAAATGTATGTCGCGAAGCCAGTAAAATAACGAACACCTTGAAGGAGACAAGTTAAAGAGTAGCCAAAAACCTTGAAGTGAAACCAGCTAGTATGCACCGATTTAACATCACTACAGCTAATCAAAATCTAGAACAGAATAGGGAATACGCAAAAAAAGTCAAGAAAAGCAAAATGGAAAGACATGTGCAATAAAATCAGTCATTGGTCAAATATGAAACATTGTCGAAAGACTGACTGGTGCAGAAGTGAAGGATTGAAATATCTGATCACCTGCCAAAAGATGAAATTGGATTTAATAGTTTGAGCAACAGCTTCATTTCCCCACGTATCCCGGTTAAGCTGCAGATTAAAAACATGTGATGAACAAACCTCTTCTAGAAGTATGTGAGTTGGGAAAAAGGATTATTTTTTCCCAAGGAACATGGACAAACAGGGAAACCTTACCATATGAGAACTGAATTCCTTGTTTGATTGCAAATTCACAAGAAGCCACTTATCCTCAGAAGAAGCAGCAACTTTTGCCTGAAAATTTGGAGTATGTTCATTTTTTGTCCAGTAAAGCAATACTAGAATATTGATATAAGATATGATTTGTATGCAAAACCTTAATAAGTTAACATCTCACACTTGTATAAGAATATATATACCAATAACACATACACTGATTAAAAGGAAATCTAGTACATTTTCAAAGGACCCTTGGTACATATATCAAAGCAAATGGAGGCCTGTACATAGCAGCAAGATTGTCTTGGGGTTTCTCTGCAGTAGATGTACCACCTTGTTCTCCATCCTATACACCAGGCCGTCTCAATTCGTCATCAAAATTACGGAAAGCAACCACAAAACTTGATCCACTGGGTGCATAACCAGGCCTAGATGCTCTATGAGCAAGAGAAACACATAGTAAATAAGCGAAATTTAAGAGAACATAATTATTTTATTTGAAAGTGAAATTAAGATTGTTTAATTAAAAAATACCAATTAGAGGAAAGTAAAAATAAAAAAGAAATAAAGGTAGTGCTCATTAAAAGATGTAGTGTCAGAAATTTACATGAAGAAGTTAAACCACTATGATTATTTCACAAACTAAATCTTGTGATTAGGTCTATAAATTTGTAGAACTCTTGTCGTGAAGTCAGTGATGAAAATAGCATTGCTGAACTTTCTACATCCAGCAAGGAGAATGTAAACCCATAAATATTTTTAAAAGGCTATCCTGAAGATATCAAAGAGTCAAAAATATGCATCTAATTCTCAAATTATTTATTCCACTGCATGAGATTAACTTATATTGGTAAAGCATTCAACAAAGGTGCAGTGGCAAAGCACTCAACAATCCGATACCCCTCCTATACTGTTGGCAAAACATTCAATAAGAGATCACGAAGTACAGAATATAGTCCAGCATAACTGTTCAAACCATTAAAACAAAGGACAATAATAAAATCAGTGCATACCCATAGAGAGCTTCCCTTATCACAGGAAGAGGAGGGCGCACTTCATCTCCATTGATAAATGCACATATACAACATTTAAGTTGCCAGCTCTTCAATACTGAAACACAAAAACCTGCAGCTCAGTAGATCACACTTCATGTTGATTCAAAAGAAGCACATTCAAACAGGCATATAAGCAGGTACTTGTCAGACCAATTTACAAGCATACATGCAGCTCAGTAGATCGCTTTGTTTTCAGACTCAAAACAGTCCAGAAAAATTGAAAACCATTATAAATTGAGAGAACTCCCATAATTCCACGAGAAGCTCAAAAAGAAGGCAACATACATAATACCTGAACTAAAATCAAACCAAAACGAAAAAACAAACAAAGCAGCGAAAACAGAACATGAGATTTCGTAAATAAGTTAGCCCCAAATCTCTAATCCTATATTTCGTACAATACAATTGTTAATTGAGTTGATAACCCTAAATCCCTAGAAGGCTGCAATCATTAATTCACAACCCTAAAATTTGAAGCCCCAAATCCCTAAATTAAAAACACGACATTTCGCACATATTCAGGACCAAAATCCATTAGCGTTTGGACACAAAATCTCAAAACAAAGCACGCTTACCGTGTTAGTGAAATCGAGAGGCGAGATGGGCGACAGGCCGAAAGCGACGAAGATGCAGAGGAAAAGATGTGATTTCGGCGAGAAGCTTCGGCTGGAATGCCGGGATTGGGCGAGAAGTGGAAGAGAACACCGTTTTGAGGGTGGAGGAGAGATCGGCGATGGAGGAGATGGGAGACAGAGCAAGAGTTATTGGAAAGGGAGTAGAAGTATGTTCAATGTCGGTTAGTAAGAAAGGGGTCGCCGGTGGTCGGGGTGAGGGAGAGAGAGCGTGAGGAGGGAGTTCGGGGGAGAGATGGAGGCAAAGGAGGGTTAGGGCTGAGAGCTGATATCGGGGCTGGGAGAAAAGAAAGAGAGGAGAGAGAGAAAGAAAAGAAAAGAGGCCGGGAGAGAGAAAGAAAAGCAAAGAGGAAAAAAAAATTGTTGAGGCGAGCTTTAAGAGGCCCGCCTCAACAAGCTTTAATTGAGGCGGGCTACTTGGCCCACCTCAATTAGTTAGAATTAGAGGCGGGCCTTACCCTGGACCGCCTCTAATACTTTAGCGGGAAATGTTTTTTCGGAAACTTGTTGAGGCGTATATTAATTTGCCCGCCTCAAAAGATGTTTTTGAGGCGTATAAATTAATTATCCGCCTCAAAAACCAAGAAAAGTGATTGCCTAAGTCGTTGTTGAGGCGTTTTGAACTATGTACGCCTCTAAAAGGGAGCCTCAAAAAGAGTTTTTTCCACTAGTGTCATCAACCCTAAGTTTCATCTTTTCCAACTCAGTTTGGTCAGATGGAACAGTTCCCTCCTTAGAACTAGCATTCTCCAAGTCTTCTAAAAGTTGTAACTTTTCTTTCTCAAGACTCTTCACCTTATCATGCAGTTCCTTATTCTTAATACTCAGATCTTCAGCATCAGATTTAAGAATAGCACACTCATCACAAGATAAGGAACAACTGGCAGCATCAAGTTGTTCACTCAACTCTTCCTTTTCCCTATAAACTTTCTCAATAAAAAATATTAGGGAACGCTTGCTACAACCCTTCAATTCATTGTAAATATCAGATTTGCTTACCTCATCCTCGGAATCAGAAGCACATTGTTCCTTAGCCACCAAACAGAACTTGGTATTTGCCAATGACTCCGGATCAAATTCGGAATCACTTCCCCATGTGGCAACAAAGGCTTTCTCCTTTCCCTTGCCATTTTCCTTCCTAGAAGAGTCATCATCATCCTTCGACTCCTTCTTATGGGGACAGTCCTTAGCAATGTGCCCCTTTCCTTGACAATTGTAGCAAACAATGTTAGGATTCTTCTTAAAAGACTTGCATTGATCCTTGCGATCCTTGTCTTTCTTGTTGAGGAGGCCCCTCATAGCATTCATGATGAGCGCCACTTCCGGGTCCTTGTCCTCTTTGTCCTTCTTGCTCGCCTTTACTTGCTTTAACGCTTTGGAAACTTTCAAGGCCATCGTTCCCTTTGGGGGACTTTCATCTTCATAAGATTTCAGCTTGTCTTCATGAGAAGTGAGAGATCCTATGAGGTGCTCCAAAGGTAAGGAACTCAGATCCTTGGCTTCTTCAATCGCCGTTACCTTAGGAATCCACTTCTTGGGTAGACTTCGCATCACCTTTCGAACTTGATCTTCAGTGGTGTACACCTTTCCCAAACAAGTTAGCTCATTAACAATAACATTGAAGCGAGCAAACATCTCCTTTATGGATTCATCATTTTCCATCTTAAACAATTCATATTGTTTGACAAGAAGATCTATCTTGTTTTTCTTAACCTCAATGGAACCGTCATGAGTCGCACACAACATGTCCCACATTTGCTTAGCACTTGTGCAAGCCGAAACCCTGCTATACTCACTATCACATAATGTATGGATAAACAGTTTCATAGCCTTGTGGTTCTTAGAGATCACCTTCTTGTCCTCGTCATCCCAATCACCCTTTGATTTGGGAACCGTCTCACCTTTATCGTTCTTCTTAGAAGGAATGACTGGTCTGTCAACCACGATGTCCCAAAGTTCCAAGTCCTCACATTTGATGAAGATCTCCATCTTTTTCTTCCACCAGCCAAATTTCTCTCCTTCGAAGAGAAGAGGACGCGCCATTGAGTAGCCTTGACTGTTCCCGTCGTGAGTACTCATCTTTTCCTGAAAACTAACACAAATCTAGAGCTACATTGCTCTAATACCAATTGTTGGATCGAAACCAAGTGTTAGTAATAAAGTAAATTATTGTTCCTATATAGGGAACGGTACCTTTGCACAGCGGAATATCACAAATAATAACACAATCACGTAGAGAGGAAAACCAAATCAACCAACTTGTTGACAAGGAAAAACCTTTACCTCTGGGTGTTACCCTAGCAGGATTTCAAAGTCTACTTCTTTTATTGATAAACACGAGCTACACAAGTCAAGCAAAGATCCAATGTAAACTAGATTTTCCTACTAGAATACTCTCTAAGCTTAACAACCCTTAGCACGTATTACCAACTCACAGCAAACTCAAAAACACTAAAAAGTTACCTTCTTTACCTCAGAAACTTCCCCTATAAAGCTCCTAAAGATCGCAACTCTCCTTGATATAGGAACGGCTCTGTCGTTCCCTTGAGCCAACAACCTTGAAACTCATCTCTTGAACTCCGAGCTGTGTTCTTGCTCTCCAATGGCTACTTAGAAACCTTCAAAGCTCCTAATGCCGTCTCTCTCTTGGATGCTCCTCTTTCTCTCTTGGAAGCATGTCAAACTAGGTTGATAATGCCTTGTATTTATAGGCCTCCAAAGGATGACGAAAATATAATTTATTTATGGTCTAATCTGATATATTATCCCATAAATAGCATTATATCTTTCCATCAAACAATATCATAAAATACCACAAACAATATCTTCCAACTTGACATTATCTTGTTTCCATAAATAAATCTTATCTCTCTCCATGATAATTCCGACCCATTATCTGCAAGATATAATCTTCACTTTCCTTGTTTGAACGTCTCCTTGTGCTCCAAGCAAATATTCAAAACCCTAGACGCAATATCTCACGATTTGCCTCTTCGCTAGGAACGTTGACAGTGTTTTGCTCTGTTTTCCTTGTTCCCTGGAATCTTTATTCCTTCTCTTCTTCTTGAGCTCTGATGTTCTTGTTCCCACTGTTCCCTAGGATGACTGATCCATTGGTCACAACCATTGTTCCCTAGAACTTCTCCAGATAGCTTGCATGCTTTCTGTTGTTCCCTGAAACAATACTTAAGAACAAACCATCAAATGTATGGTGTTTATCATCATCAAAACACCTAAGGTTCCTTGAGGAAACCTTCTTTCAACAGAAAGTAATTGAGATAATATGTTCGTTGAGTTTATATGTTAGAGAGTCATCGATACCATGACTTGGTTTGTCACCGACAACGACTCTGTGAAAAGTAGTTGGTGATGCCAAATTTTGGGAGCATTGAAGTCACATTTCAGCAATCATTGAGGTCACGTGTCACAAAGTCGTTGAGATCTATGATCCTTATTTCTTATTACAATATAATATAGTTTTGTTAAAAATAATAAACAAAAGCGCTCTCAAAAATAATGCATAAGCCCTAGTCATTGTGTCACGAGGAGGCTAATATGACAACAAAGCTTTGTATGAAACACTTAGACACCGTGGTAGCAAAACAAATTGGAAAAATTGGATTTGAGGCAACCTCACCTAGAATTTCATTCACGAATTGGATGACTATCAAAGGGGGTGTACCCACCAAGATTAAACTAAAGGCTATAGGCATCCTGCAAGATGACACATGCTCTTTCTTGCAAATGTGAGCCAGAAACAGACCTACATACTTGGTTTGGATGCACCTATTCTAGAGATGTGCTCCATTGAGTTTTGACATGGGACAAGATTAGGCGACGCCACGCAGATTTTCAAGATTGGATCGAGTGCATGCAGAGAGTAAAAGGGAAAAACACAATCATGTCCTTTTGGACTTGTTGCATTACACCCATTGTCTACTACATTTGGAGATGTGTGAACATCAAAGTGTTTCAATCGAAACATATTAGCTTCATTGATTGTTCTATGATGATTATAAGTCATGTAAGAAATTATGTCCTATTTAGATGGAGAAAGGACAATATAGGAGTACGTAGGATTTTGTAAGTTTTTAAAGTCACCTTTCAGTCAAAAAAATGTGCATAACAATTGGTCTACATGTGCATCAATCTAATTTGACAAGATGTACATACATCGTTTATTTAAAAAATGTGCATTAGTTTTAAACTGTGTGCTTAACTTTTTAAAGTGCATAAGATTTTGCATGAATGTGCATATAAATCGATCTACATGTATGTTAGGAGTCAATTGTGAATCCTACATCGAAATTTTGAGGAGTCCAAGCCTATTATATAAGTAAATGTGCTACTCCTCATAATACCAATTGGTTTAGGATGGAACCCTGTTGGACTTATGTATTGGGCTTGACAGTTGTGCTCATATAGATATCTCCCCGCAACATGTGATATTAGAGTCGACAGTTCGGTTTGGGCACAAATGTGGTTTGTGGAGATTTCCAAGTAAGGGGGGGTTGTTGGAAGTCAATTGTCAATCCCACATCGAAATTGTGAGGAATGCAAGCTCCTAGTATATAAGTAGATGAACCTTGTGGACTTATGTATTGTGCTTGACAGTTGGGCCCATACGGATATCTTCCCACAACAATGTACATATAATATGTACAAGGTATGCATATATCATTTTTGTATTGACAACATGCATAAGTTTTAAACCGTATATGTTTGACTTTTTAAAGTGCACAAGTGTTTGCCAGTGTGGATATAAATTGGTCTACATGTGCATCTAGTTTGTACTAGGTGTGCATATATCGTTTTGTATTCAAAATGTGCATGAGTTTTAAATTGTGTGTGCTTGACTTTTTAAAGTACTTACGTGTTTGCCTAAATGTGCACATAAATACATGTTTAGTAAGAGTGTATGTTTAAGTAAAGTGCATACTCGACATGTGGACAAATAATTCACATGTTTTGACACTCCGTGTTTTTTTTCTGCAATTTTAACTTTTTAAATGTTGTCCCTTTTTTATCCAATAGTCATCTTAATTCTCTCATTATTCTTCATGTCCATGTTTGACATGTCAATTGCTAGTGGTAGCCGTAGTGGTGGAAGGAGCAGTTAAAATTAGATTAAATCGAAACGCTTATGAGATTGGCATTGAAAACTAGCAATTGAAACGCTACTAAATACTAAAATCTACATCTACTGTTAGTTGTCAAACACCTTATTTTTTTCCAAAACGCTAAACGTTACCTCAAATGCTGCTTTTTTTATCTTGTCAAACACACTCTAAGCAACTCATAAGATTAAGGCTCCGTTCGACAGAGCTTTTTTGCACATTAACGGAGCTTAAATTTTTTTCATGTTCTTATTGAGTGTTTAGCAAAAGGTTATTCATCTAGCTTGACAATCTTATTGTAGATAAATATAGCTTATTTTTGTTGATTTTTTTAATATGACCCCCAACATTATGGAAGTTTAACCAGCTAAACGTAATTTTTTTTACCCACTAGTGCCCTTAAATGAACACATAAATAGCTCGTCACACTAGTACAAAAAGGGGGTCGGACCGCGTTTTTTTTATGAAGAAGACCGCGGTTTATGAAACGTGGTTGTTCTCGGCGCGGTAAAAGAGTCGGACCGTGTAAAAATGCAACCGCGGTATAGTCGGACCGCGGTTTTGTTTGTTATTCCGTGGTAAATTCGGACCACGGTTATATATAAGTACTGTGGTCCACTTTTGTTTTTTTTAAAAAAAATTGACACCGGACAGCGGTTTTGTGAAATAACCGTTGTCCGGTTTCATTTTTTATAAAAAAATACAAATATCATGATATACCCGCCCATTTCAAATGACATACACGGCATCTGCAGTACACCAAACTAACTGAAATACATGAATAGATACATATATATTGCTTAAAAAATCTTTGATCACATCACTTAGCAGAATATTTTAAACAAGTTCAAGTCTTTGTTTAAACTCAAGGGTAATAAACTGATGATTTCACCTGGAATCAGTTTGAGACATTCTCTACACATTCTATGGGCACATGCTGTCAGCATAGGATCATCGGGAGACTCCAAGAATATAGGACATTTAGTTGTTTCCCCGCAACGAATGCCCTCCACAACCTTCTAGCAAGCTTGTTTAGATAAGCATATCGCTCTGAATCTCCATGACTGCAAATTATGCAATAAAAGGCAAGAAAAAACACATGAGGAGGTCTAAAATGAAGCAGTCATAATCACTCGAACAAAAGCTATCAAACCTGAACAGACTTACCTCATCTGGTTGAGATGTCTATCTCCACAAGATCATGCAAAGTTCAGAAATGGAAAAGATGAATTTCCTTACATTGAAGTAATTCTTAACTATGATGGCACTAGAGAAAACTTGTAACTCACAACATGCTTACACCACCCTCCCCTTAATTTGTCATTGTTAGTAAATTTGTTATGTGCCAAAAATCCCTATGTTACATAACTAGACACGCCACAAGAGCAGTACATGTCTGGAATATAAGAAGGCACCAAGACTTCCTTCAAGAAATGCCAATTTCACAACAATTTATTGTAGTAGTGATAGAAAAATAATGACTGTAAAGGGGATTTTGCCTCTTTTCTTAGCTCCTCTTCATGTTTTATTATTGTCTCAAAGCAAAGGAATGAGAACAAAACATGGGGGTGAGTACTCTAGTATCTTAATTTCAGCTCATATTCATGTTTTATTACTTACTCATGTTTCCATTAGGGGATGCTATCAGTTATGTAGCAAATTAACATGCACTAAAGGTAGAACTCACTGTAAAGTTGCCAATGATATGAACTTCTTAACCTAATTCTGAACATCAAATTGCTAAACCAAACCATTGAAACCTAGTATATATAAATAATAGTGTTGCACTTGGGATTACATATATAAGACATTATTACTTACTGAAGGTCCGTCATCACAGAACTCGACAAGTCCTCTGCCTAACATGTTACCCTGCCAAGCACCAGGACACAAAAACAAGATGAGGAACTGATGAGTGCGCGCCAAGGATTGCACTCTCCAAAACTGTAATGTCTTGCTAGTTAGTTTCTAATTAAGCACCTGAGACAGCGCCACTATGTTGTATCCATCACTTAATGCATCCATCACTTAATGCATCAATGTTTTTCACCTGCATCAGAGGGTGGAAATCACTCATCAAAACTACTAATTTTTTTTAATTATTATGCTTTCTATGAGTTACAATCAGTTATCACTTGCCGAATTTGAAAAGTTGATCCAGGAAATGAAAATGTGATTTTTCATCCAAAACCCTACCTGGTTGATTGACTAACATAGTGTAATGTTTAACAAAATGAACAGCATTGTATTACCTTGTTA
Organism: Rheum nobile; assembly: GCA_027886185.1. NCBI lineage: Eukaryota > Viridiplantae > Streptophyta > Magnoliopsida > Caryophyllales > Polygonaceae > Rheum > Rheum nobile. Next base: position 472,255 of record WOAB01000660.1, read on the forward strand.
CACACAATGTCAACTTGGAAAGATGCAAGGAAAAAGGGTATAGATTGAGTAATTGAATATGAAAATGTTTAGGATACAGATAATGGACTTATAATAGCTCCACGGTGGCTATGATTTATCATTAATAAAATCGGAAGCCCATTTCACTAAACTTATAATAGCTCCAGGACTGCATACAGAAATTCAACTTCCTGCACATGAAAGACTAAAATTGAAAAAATTAAAATGATGTTCTAAACCAACAATTAGTTTATGACACAAATATACATAAGTAGTTGCAAAAACAAATTGTTGTACAATGACATTCTTTCTCAGATATGGGTAAGCTGGGCGAATATTGTAACAGAATATTTAACCACAACCCTCAATTCCCCAAAAGAAACATAGAAATGAGAATTGGTAGGAAGAAATGAGAATTGATGTTCTAACGGAAATTTTCCTCTTCATAAATCAGGATATGCAGGAAATGACTCGTGTATACAGATTCACTCCTTATGAATGAAAACTCAATCGAGAGCAGGAGGGGAAAATTAGGGTATTCGCTGTGTTCTTAAGAAGAGCAAAAGAAACCAATCTTATATGAAATTGAAAAATCAAAACCCTAAATACAAACACACTACATAAAAGGGGAAAGTAAATTGAATAGAATCAACTCAAAACTGATTTCTACTGATAGCAATCGATCAAATAGCAAGATCAAAATTAGATTGAAACTAGAATAGATTGAAAAAAGTAGAGAGTTGAGCGCTTACGGTGGGATCGTGAAAATGATTAGAGGAGATGGATTCCTCGACATCGGAATCGGACCAAGGGGGCAACGCCTTTTCGCGGACGGCGAACCTCGAATAGTTGTCGAGGAAAGTGAATCGGTTGCACCTGAAACCTTTCCAACCTTCACAATGATTATTGAAGAAGGAAGACACTGGATTTGGTGGGGTAAATGGTCAGTGGAAGGGAGAGGAGAACGAAGAGATGGAAGGGAAAGAACAAAGATCTATCTATCTATCTATCTATCTATCTATCTATCTATCTATCTATCTATCTATCTATCTATCTATATATATATATATATATATATAGATATATAGATATACATATAGATATATATATAGATATATATATAGATATATATAGATATATATAGATAGATATATAGATATATATATATAGATATATATATATATAGATATATATATATAGATATATATAGATATATATATATATAGATATATATATATATATATATATATATATATATATATATATCTATATATATCTATATATATATATATCTATATATATCTATATATATATATGGGTGTGCTCCGATAAAACGGGTATTGTGGTAAAACGGAAGTATAAATAAGGAGCGTTGGATTGAAGAGATTGTAGGGCTGAATTTGATGGAGCAAAATAAGCCACATGAGGGTGTATTGTACCGAATTTGAATAACCTGCCTTTTTTATTGAATTATCAAAATTAATATCCTACAAAATAGGAAGTTGTTCCTACAAAATATGGTAAATGTGCAAATTGGAGAGAGAATGAGATTATTCAAATATTTAAACTTTAAATGGAAAGATTATTTTAAATTCGTTTAGATTTAAATTCATTTTGCTCGTTTAATGATTTTTCAGTGTTCCTGAATATCGTTAATGTGTTCACGAATATCGAACATATGTTAATGAATATCGTTCATGTTTGTTTGAATATCGATTTCTATTTAATAAGTAAATATAAAATATCTTAAAAATGTGAATATCATCACTTAAATCATGAATTTCACCACTTGATAATATGAATATCACACTAAGTTACATGATTATCTCAATTAATCACATTGAATATCAAATTCACTTACATGAATATCACCACTCAATTTGTGAATATTACTACCCATTTTGTGAATATCACCCACCACCCAATTACATTAATATAGTCACCCAAGTACATGAATATCATCACCTAACTACACGAATATCACCACCCAATATCTTCGAAGCTTTGATTCATGGCGGTAAGGTTTAACAATGACATTGTCGTGTCGATTTTGGGTCGCACAGTCGCACGATCAACCTGAATATCAACATTATTATAATGAATTAATATCAACAACATTATTATAATGAATATCAAGAACATTATATTGAATATCACATCATAAAATTTAAATATCAACTATTCAACGCATGAAACCTCGTGAATATGAACGACATTATATTGAATATCACATCATAAAATTTGAATATTGAATATCACATCATAAAATTTGAATATCTACTACTCGGAACAAACAATACACACCAGTATCAATGACATTACAGTGAATATCACATCATAAAATTTGAATATCTACTACTCAGAGCATGAAACATACATCCCACATGAATATCAAAGAAATTTATATGAATATTACATCAAATAATTTGAATATCAAATGCAAACAGTACAAACAACACTAGTATGCCTCTATGCTCACTTCCACCAAAAACATCAGCAGAGGAGCAACTTTGCCTAGCATATAGCATAACAGACATCCACAAAGTGTTTATTCATATGACTAAAAATGTGAAGTTACTATTAATTTAAACTGATGTGTATCACTCTTCAGACACTACCAAAATAGGGAGTTGAAATGTACGAAATGGCAACACTTACAAGAATTCTCGGTTTTTCTGAGAAGTTGACAGAACTTCAGAAGAATCCTATAGAAAGCCACAACAATCTTCAGTCAAATAATGATCGTAGAAAGATGGAGGACCATATCGTGACAAGGCTTACCATGGTTGGGCCATCAAATTCTAGCACAGGTGTGCTTCGCTCTCCAGTCACAAAAGGGTGCTGAAATCATTTGTAAATAAATATCAGATAATATAAAGATGTATCAACTAAGATATCTATAGAAATTTATAGCAGTAGATGTTTAAAAATCACCTGGTGCAACTCAGAGGAAACCGGTCTCAGGTTTGGTTCCCTACATCAGCATCACAGATTACAAACATACCTTAATATAAAATAGTTGAAAAAGCCAAAAAGGAAGCAACGCAAGTCAGATTACAGCAGCAAATGATTTCTAGATATTAGTCTTCCATGCAACCAAGAATAATCATGGTCTGAGTCTTTCCTTATATTTGTGGCTCTAGAAGGATTTTAATCTTCCCCAATAAATAATATATTTGGGAGTACTTTTCAAATTCGTCACAGCATTTTGACAGGTAGAGATTAATGAGGCAGCTTAAGTACCATTGAACTGAAAATTGAAGAATTAAGGGGCATCCATTTTATCTTTAATTAGTTCCATCAGAAATTGCATCTAGTTGTATGACTGTGAAATTGAAAAAGCAACATACTTTTGCAGACTCGACTCCGACGAAATTCAGAGTGGACTCACCAGAAGATGGTGTCGGAGAAGTCCTCAGATCTAGATTCGGCGAGTGGACTCACCAACAACTCGGCACTGGTCGCAATAGACAGATCTAGATCTAGATCTGGAGACGTCCTCTTCAACGACATCAAGGCCAACGACGTCGGGAGATTAGTCGACAGCCATCCCGTCGGTGAGATCTCTGACGCGGAACAGAGAGTACGGTGGCGGTAGGAGCGCGTGCCTCGACAGAAACTCCCTGGTGTTTGCTCCTCTACCGTCCCCGGCCACCTCTGTTGTCAGCGATCCCCCTCGCCACCACCTGCGACCACACCAGACCCGCGTCGGCGAACCCTGCCCCGAGGCCACCTCTGTTGTCGGAGAGGGAGAGAGAAGATGGAAAGGGGATCGGGAGAGAGATCTGAGAGGGAGAGAGAGGATATGGAGAGAGATCTGAAAGAGAGAGAGAAGAATAAACCGTATTGATAGGAGAGAGAAGAATCAATTTCAATTTCAATCCCTTAAAATCCGGGATTGATATTGATTGTGTAGAGCACCATCTATTTTCCTAATATGCACCTTAAATTGGTGTAATCCAGCCCATCCATTAAATCTCATCTAACGGATGTGATTAGTACTTCCGTTTTACCCTAAGAAGCCGTTTCACCAGATCATAAATATATATATATATTAAAGCAAATGAATTTAAAGCCACCATATTGATTCCGGTCCCACAAATCCTAGGTGTCAATTTGTGGTTAATCCACTTTTTTTCATTAACATTATATTTTAATTTAAATCACAATATCTAATCATAACTAACTTCAAATATTTAAAAATTTAAATCACAATATCTAATCACAACTAACTTTAAATATATAAAAACTATATACAACTTTTTTTATAAAATTTGATTTCTACAAATTACACATACAATAAGCTTATAATATATGTCAAAATAATATATGATAGATTTCTTACTAAACTTATATATAAAATACATCTTATATTCATTTATGTAATTAGTAATATTATTTTCATGCGTTTGCATATATAATTTGACCTATATAAATTTATGGGCCAAAAATCAAAATCATACAATATATACAATTTTTAACTCATAGTACATGTGCTTTGTGATACCCCATAATTCTGTAAGGATTATTCTGGGATTTTTTGGAATTTTCCCGAACACCCGTTTAGTACGTCGGATTTAATTCAGAAAGTCGGAGACATTCTGTAATGTGCTCTGTATTTGTAATATTTTTCTCAGTGAAGAATTATACAGTTAAGGCCTGTTGGAAGTCTATACTCGTTCGTGTACGACTTTTGTTATCGCGAGTTAAGATTAATACCAAATCTCTACCCAATTGGTTATTGCCCAAGAGGTGCAAATGGATTAACCATGGGTTAATACCCAAGGGCACAATTGGAAGGCTTTTTGGCTCCCAACAAGCCTCATCTTTGCCTATAAATAGAGGGCATAGGTGAAGCTTGAAAGGGTGTGAAAAACGCCATTACGCTGTCCATTTCTCGTCTCTCACAAACGCTCCCAAAGAAAAACGCTCTCTCTCTCAGAAAGCTCTCGTGGATCGTTGGAGGCTTGTTTGGTGTCGTTCTCGGTGGCCAAAGGAGACTTTGAAGGCCCTTAGAAGCCTAGAAGCCAAGCAAGGCGAACCAAATCGAGCGTCGCGGGTAAGATTTCTCGTCCGTTTTTAAGTTTCTGTTCAGCGACGGCGATCGCCGCCAGGGAGACGGCGACCGCCGCCAGGGAGACGGCGACCGCCGTGTTGGGGACGGCGACCGCCGTGTTGGGGACGGCGACCGCCGTGAAGTTCTTGGTGCCGCCGTGGAGGAAGCCGATGAGCGGCGCCCGCCGTGCTTGAGACGGCGACCGCCGTGATGGTGGCGGCGCCCGCCGCAATTGTTGGTGGCCGGCCGTGAAGGGTAGTTGCCCGGGAGTTGTGCGTTGGCTTCCGAGACCTTCGATCGGGTCTCGTATCCTTCGATTTCCTTTGTCCTTTCATATATTCGTACTATTCTTTGTCGAATCTAACCTAGGGTTCCTTTTTGGGTCGAATCGAAGGTGTTTATGCTAGTGGAGCTATACGCGTGTCGAGCCCGGAATCCCGTTGTCTCTGCTTTGTTCCAGATCTGCGGACTAAGGCAAATGGCGGTTCGCTCTTGCTCATCGTTCCATATTTACATTAATTATCAGTTGTTTATCTGAGTAATTAATTTGGAATGATTATCTGTGTTTGTCTGGAAAAGGTTTTATAAACTGTTTTGAAAAATCATATAATAGGTTGTATATCTGCTAGAACGATGCTATTATATGTGATCGCCTTCCGGGCATTTATGTGGATTAATAGGAAAACTAATCCAAGTAAGGATTGGCTGTTTCTATTATCTCTTTGTTTAAGTTAATTGCATGGATGGCTTTAATGTGAATAATTGATGTGTTAGGCTGTTTAGTTAATACGAGTGTTTGTAGGAACGCTAATCCAAGTAAGGATTAGTCATTTCTTTATAACTTAATGTGCGTAGGAACGCTAATCCAAGTAAGGATTAGTCGTTTCTTTATAATTTAATATTCGTGGGAACGCTAATCCAAGTAAGGATTTGTCGTTTCTTTAAATCATAATATTCCTCGGGGTTATTGCCGAATAATTTAAGGGTCATGACCTATGCTTTTTATCCACATGTAAGGATCTGAAGTGTTTTAAGCGCCTTGCTAGAGCCAGTGGATGAGCTTAATTGCAGTCCTGTGTTTTAAGCACTTAGCTAGTGCATTGGGGTGGACATAACTAGCACCCTGTAAAATAAACTGTAAGCGCTGTGGCAGTGCAAATCAGGGTGAACGTAAGATCACCCGGTGTCTTAATAACTTCCGTGTTCTCAAAATATTCTTAAAAGCCTCAACACTGTGTGTGTGTGTTGTAATTTAATAAGATAAGTGCAGTTAAGCACATAATTAAACTATAAGCGCTGTATAGTGCAATCAGGGTGAATGTAAGGTCACCCGGTGTAATAATAATCGCCGTTGTTTCTCGGCATAATAAAGTTAAGTCCCATGTGTGGGTTGTGTGTGTTTTAATTTGGGTTGACATGATTGTCACCCTGAGATTTAAGTTGTGTGCCGCTCTTAATAACATTAATGTGTTTCAGTAATGTGTGTTTTGTAATTAAATAAGATATGTGCCCGAGTGCACATGATTAATAAACCTTTGGCGAGTAGTGCAGCTAAGTCATAGTGCAGCTAGGAAAGCTCGTCTCGACTTGAATGTAGTACATTCTCTTTCCGATCTGGATTCGCTGTATGCGATGAGGTTGGTCGTGAACCGAAGCATCTCAGTCAACTTTTAAATCATTGTTGTTTGATTCTGTTAAACATTCCAGATTTGTCATATTTCCTTAAAGACTCAATCTCTTGGAGTCTCTTTTCGAGTCGATTTCTATGAAGATGAAGTCTTCCAGAATCTTCTCTCATGCATACCTTTGTTGTTATTCCGTGAAAGTGTCGGGTTATGTATCGTCCCTTCGGTTATTATTCGAGGGACAATGATAGTAAACGGTTTCGATCACTCGAACCACTCTGCTTTTTACCCTTGCTAGTCTATTTAAGTAGACTAACCCACGAACTTTGTTCTCCGCATGTGGGCTGGTGTCATCCGTTCGATTCAGCACATCAGATAGAGTGTAGATGAGAAGACTAGAAGGACTATGGAGTCGACGGTGGTTTTCCGACGTTTTTAATAATTTATTTTAATCAGGTTGAGATCCTTGTGCAGGTGATCATTACGATCACAACCCTTTTTGTAATATCTTTTAAAAGTTTTCCGTTGTGCCTTGTTTAAGATTTCCGTTGTAATTTATTTAAACTCTGTGTTTGTCCTATTCGGGTTTGGGATGTAATCCCGGGACTCGTGTTTTATATGATTAAGGTTATCATTTTGTATCATTGTATTGCATGATTTGTATTTAAACGGTAAAGCCTTGGGTGATCTCGGTAAGGAACACTGGGGTCACTGGCGGTAATACCTTTCCAAAAGGGTTAAGTTTTGGGGGTGTTACAGTTGTGGTATCAGAGCCAAAGGTTGTTTTAAAACGGGTTTGGGATTTTTATAAATCATTTATCCGTTTTTGAAAATGCTTTAAGAAGGGCTCTGAATTTTTTTTTCAAAGTGAAAAGAGTTTGAAAACACCGTTCATAGTCCTGTCTTCTATATGGTCTGATATAGTAAGTTTGCTTCTATATCTAGAAAGACTAATTCCTTCCCCATTACCCCGTATGATATGGGTGCATTCTATACTCTACAGAGGAACCGGGAGAAGCCAAGGTGGTTTCGCTATACCCAATAAGGCTTGAATTCCCAGTTCTCTCATTTTGAGTTAAGGTTGTAGAACCTAGTAACTCGGTTTGAGTTCATCAATAGAAATTACCAAGTTGATCTATTCTAAGTTGATTTTATTACAATAAGTATATCAGAAGATACTAACGTGATAAAATCCTTGGAATTTGATCGGTAAACAGATGGTGAACACAAGGAACGTTATCCGTGCTGGTGCTGGGCCGAGTAATGACCCTAGACCAAATGCAAGGAATGTTGCAGACCCAACAGGAGAGCGTGAGTCTGTCTTTAACAATAACCAGGGAGGCAATGGCCAAGCTCAGGCCAACGCTCCGATGATGTTTGATGATGCAGCAGTGGAGGCAATTCGAGGAATTGTCATGCAGGCAATCACAGATGTTATGCGACCAGTTGCACCACAAGCTCAAGGTGGTCCAGTTCCTCAAGCTATTCCTGAAGTTGAGGAGTCAGTGGAGCAAGTACCTCAGATCAATGTTGTCAGAAACAGAGGAACGTACGGGCAAGCATTAGAAGCCGTGAGTTCAATGAGGCCTGACAGCTATGACGGTACTGGAGAACCAGTCGGGGTGACATATTGGTTCTCGCATATGAAACGGTTGCTCCGGAACATTAATTGCACTGAGGCTGGGAAAGTGCACATCGCCTCTCTTCAACTCAAGGATGTGGCTAGCGAATGGTGGGAGAGCACCGGTCTGGCTGACCATCCCGAGCTGAATTGGAGCATGTTCAAAACCAAGATGACCGATCGTTTCTTTTCCCGAGCTATGAGGGAGGAGAAGCATAAGGAATTTCTGTACCCGCAGACTGATGGGTTAAAGGTGACTGAGCTCGCAGCTAAGTTCAATCACTTGATGCATTACGCTGGACCTGAGGTGTCAACCGAGGAGCAGAAGATCTGGTACTTCCATGGATGGATGAATCCAGAGATCAAGCCTCTAATGTTGCGTCATGGTTGTACTACGTTAGAGCAATATGTTGATGCAACCTACAAGACGGAAGTCACATTGGAGGAGTCTGCCTTTAAGAGGGAGAAGCAAGTTAAGGAAAATGGTGGGCAATAGGATCGCCAGGTTGGTTCATTCAAACGACCGGCATCGCCTACCAAGTTTGAAAGGTCTGGTCGTGCTAAGACCGAGACAACTCAGTCGGACTCTGCCAGAGGCTCAGGTTGGAGCGGTGGAGCAATTCAGTGCCACAATTGTGGTGAAGTGGGGCATAAAAGTTTTGTTTGCCAAAAGGACAAGAGGATGTGTCATAATTGTGGAAGGGAAGGCCACATAAAAACATACTGCAGACTGAAGGGTCAGGGACCAATGCAGTCTTATCAGGCGTCAAATGTTGGTGGTGGGCAGAACCCAAGGCCAGTGGTATCCACTCCTGAGCAGTCTATGGCTCGTAGTAAAGGCAAAGCGCCTATGGGGTCTTCAGGCCAAGGGCAACGACTCTTTGTAATGAGCCAAGCCAATGGAGAAGAACCCTGATCCATTAAGTTGTATTTGTGTTAAGACTTTCTTTAAGATTAAGGAGTAACGACGTGTGTCGGTAATCTCCGTGGTAGTAAGATCTGCCTGATCGACTTTTGTCAATTAATGTAATGTTTGGATGTTAATGAAGTGTTTCCGTGTTTTGGAAAATTTCAGAATGTGTTATCATTGCGAATTAGTTGTTCATACGAAACCTCATAAGTGTCGAGAACAGCTTATGCCAAGTAAGGATAAGGACTGTCGGACTTATGGTGGTGAAGTTTTGTGGACAACTTAGATATTCGTTCCCTATGTGGTTAATCCCAGGGTCGACTCTGTTGTTTAAATCTAAATCCACTCCTAAGATTCTTCTTCATACATAGAGTATGTCATCTACAAGGCTAGGTGCAAATCTTTGAGGAAGATTAAGTTGTGGAGCGGTCATGTTAAGAGGAAAGGTTGCAGTTAAGGATATGTTGATGATCCCGATGTATTAAAGATTCAGTAAGGAGAATTGTCTATATACATCTAAGGAGTACTGTGGTAAGCGTTATCTCATACGCTGAGTTCTTCCGAGATTTCTTAAGGAAAGGGAATGAACTTGTAGAGTTTTGTTCGGAGAGATCAGGAGCTATCTCTCATGCGTGAGTTTGTTCCATAAGCATTAAGGCGGATGAATCATTTTCAGAATGATATCCTAAGGAATTAAGAATGATATCTCGTGTGATCCATATCAAGGATGAAGTGATTAAGGATGTTGGATCCAAGTGGTAAGATTGGTGTTGAGGTAGTATCCTCATTGGCTTAATGCAAGTTTCGGGGTCGAAACTTATTTTAAGGGGGAGGTGATGTGATACCCCGTAATTCTGTAAGGATTATTCTGGGAATTTTTGGAATTTTCCCGAACACCCGTTTAGTACGTCGGATTTAATTCAGAAAGTCGGAGACATTCTGTAATGTGCTCTGTATCTGTAATATTTTTCTCAGTGAAGAATTATACAGTTAAGGCCTGTTGGAAGTCTATACTCGTTCGTGTACGACTTTTGTTATCGCGAGTTAAGATTAATACCAAATCTCTACCCAATGGTTATTGCCCAAGAGGTGCAAATGGATTAACCATGGGTTAATACCCAAGGGCACAATTGGAAGGCTTTTTGGCTCCCAACAAGCCTCATCTTTGCCTATAAATAGAGGGCATGGGTGAAGCTTGAAAGGGTGTGAAAAACGCCATTACGCTGTCCATTTCTCGTCTCTCAAAAACGCTCCCAAAGAAAAAACGCTCTCTCTCTCGGAAAGCTCTCGTGGATCGTTGGAGGCTCGTTTGGTGTCGTTCTCGGTGGCCAAAGGAGACTTGGAAGGCCCTTAGAAGCCTAGAAGCCAAGCAAGGCGAAAGGCGAACCAAATCGAGCGTCGCGGGTAAGATTTCTCGTCCGTTTTTAAGTTTTTGTTCAGCGACGGCGACCGCCGCCAGGGAGACGGCGACCGCCCCCAGGAACGGCGACCGCCGTTAGGAACGGCGACCGCCGTTAGGAACGGCGACCGCCGTTAGGAACGGCGACCGCCGCCAGGAACGGCGACCGCCGTGTTGTGGACGGCGACCGCCGTGTTGGGGACGGCGACCGCCGTGTTGTGGCCGGCGACCGCCGTGAAGTTCTTGGTGCCGCCGTGGAGGAAGCCGATGAGCGGCGCCCGCCGTGCTTGAGACGGCGACCACCGTGATGGTGGCGGCGACTGCCGTGATGGTGGCGGCGCCCGCCGCAACTGTTGGTGGCTGGCCGTGAAGGGTAGTTGCCCGGGAGTTGTGTGTTGGCTTTCGAGACCTTCGATCGGGTCTCGTATCCTTCGATTTCCTTCGTCCTTTCGTATATTCGTACTATTCTTTGTCGAATCTAACCTAGGGTTCCTTTTTGGGTCGACTCGAAGGTGTTTATGCTAGTGGAGCTATACGCGTGTCGAGCCCGGAATCCCGTTGTCTCTGCTTTATTCCAGATCTGCGGACTAAGGCAAGTGGCGGTTCACTCTTGCTCATCGTTCCATATTTACATTAATTATCAGCTGTTTATCTGAGTAATTAATTTGGAATGATTATCTGTGTTTGTCTGGAAAAGGTTTTATAAACTGTTTTGAAAAATCATATAATAGGTTGTATATCTGCTAGAACGACGCTATTATCTGTGATCGCCTTCCTGGCATTTATGTGGATTAATAGGAAAACTAATCCAAGTAAGGATTAGCTGTTTCTATTATCTCTTTGTTTAAGTTAATTGCCTGGATGACTTTAATGTGAATAATTGATGTGTTAGACTGTTTAGTTAATACGAGTGTTTGTAGAAACGCTAATCCAAGTAAGGATTAGTCATTTCTTTATAACTTAATGTGCATAGGAACGCTAATCCAAGTAAGGATTAGTCGTTTCTTTATAATTTAATATTCGTGGGAACGCTAATCCAAGTAAGGATTTGTCGTTTCTTTAAATCATAATATTCCTCGGGGTTATTGCTGAATAATTTAAGGGTCATGACCTATGCTTCTTATCCACATGTAAGGATCTGAAGTGTTTTAAGCGGCTTGCTAGCGCTAGTCGATGAGCTTAATTGCAGTCATGTGTTTTAAGCACTTAGCTAGTGCATTGGGGTGGACGTAACTGGCACCCTGTAAAATAAACTGTAAGCGCTGTGGCAGTGCAAATCAGGGTGAACGTAAGATCACCCGATGTCTTAATAACTTCCGTGTTCTCGGAATATTCTTAAAAGCCTCAACATTGTGTGTGTGTGTTGTAATTTAATAAGATAAGTGCAGTTAAGCACATAATTAAACTGTAAGCGCTATATAGTGCAATCATGGTGAACGTAAGGTCACCCGGTGTAATAATAATCGCCGTTGTTTCTCGGCATAATAAAGTTAAGTCCCGCGTGTGGGTTGTGTGTGTTTTAATTTGGGTTGACATGATTGTCATCCTGAGATTTAAGCTGTGTGCCGCTCTTAATAACATTAATGTGTTTCAGTAATGTGTGTTTTGTAATTAAATAAGATATGTGCCCGAGTGCACATGATTAATAAACCTTTGGCGAGTAGTGCAGCTAAGTCATAGTGCAACTAGGAAAGCTCGTCTCGACTTGAATGTAGTACGTTCTCTTTCCGATCTGGATTCGCTGTATGCGATGAGGTTGGTCGTGAACCGAAGCATCTCAGTCAACTTTTAAATCATTGTTGTTTGATTCTGTTAAACATTCCAGATTTGTCATATTTCCTTAAAGACTCAATCTCTTGGAGTCTCTTTTCGAGTCGATTTCTGTGAAGATGAAGTCTTCCAGAATCTTCTCTCATGCATACCTTTGTTGTTATTCCGTGAAAGTGCCGGGTTATGTATCGTCCCTTCGGTTATTATTCGAGGGACAATGATAGTAAACGGTTTCGATCACTCGAACCACTCTGCTTTTTACCCTTGCTAGTCTATTTAAGTAGACTAACCCACGAACTTTGTTCTCCGCATGTGGGCTGGTGTCATCCGTTCGATTCGGCACATCAGATAGAGTGTAGATGAGAAGACTAGAAGGACTATGGAGTCGACGGTTGTTTTCCGACGTTTTTAATAATTTCTTTTAATCAGGTTGAGATCCTTGGGCAGGTGATCATTACGATCACAACCCTTTTTGTAATATCTTTTAAAAGTTTTCCGCTGTGCCTTGTTTAAGATTTCCGTTGTAATTTATTTAAACTCTGTGTTTGTCCTATTCGGGTTTGGGATGTAATCCCGGGACTCGTGTTTTATATGATTAAGGTTATCATTTTGTATCATTGTATTTCATGATTTGTATTTAAACGGTAAAGCCTTGGGTGATCTCGGTAAGGAACACTGGGATCACTGGCGGTAATACCTTTCCAAAAGGGTTAAGTTTTGGGGGTGTTACATGCTTTTATAATCAAGCTCACTATATTATATTACTACACATACAAATTTATGGCCTATTTAGAGTAAAATGACCCGAGTAAATTTCGTGGCCTATATATTTTTATTTTTTTTAAAGCTATTGAATTTTGAGTCACCAGAATACTTTTGGCCCCCACAAATCTCACGTGTCATTTTGTTATTAATGCACTTTTTTTCTTAACATTGTATTTCAATTTGAATCACAATATCTAATCACACCTAGCTTCATATATATTAAAACTATATACAACTTTGTTGAATGCTTATACTTTTTTTTATAAATTTTGATTTCTACAAATTGCAAAAAATAAGCTTATATATGTCAAACTAATATATGATGGAATTCCTACGAAACGTATATATAAAATACATCTTCTATTCATTTATGTAATTAGTAATATTATTTTCATGACTTTGCATATATAATCTGACATATATAAATTTATGGGCCAAAATCATACAATATATACAATTTTCAACTCACAGTACATGTGTTTTTATAATTCAACCCATTATATTATATTATTACACATACATATTTTATTAACAATTTAGTGAAATTTCAAACTAATGTATCTTAACAAAATTAATTTATATAATCTTGAGATTTTCTTCTAAACCTTTCAATTTTAACAACTCATCTTAACAACAATTATATCAAAAATATATAATACAACTTTTTATAAAATTTGAAGCAAAGGAATTTAGAGCAAAAATATAATACAACAGTTATATGGGCCATAAATTTTGTGAAATTATACATCAATATCTCAAGATTATATAAATTTTAACAACTCATCTTAACAACAATTATATCATATCACATTTTTAACGAATTTGGTATATTGTACTTCCCATTCAACAATTTTTATTTGATTATAATTTTCTATAAAAAATACATGGTCTCCATTTTTCTATTTTATAATGTTTCTATGGGCTTATTACTTATCATTTTGCTAAATGTAGTTTTCAGTTTTAAAAAATTAAATTGAGTTTGTTAATCACCAAGAAAATATTCACTAACAAATTGCGAAATATCAATTATAAATTATCAATAAGATTTTGTTAAATCAAACAAAAAGTTTAACTAAAAAATCCACGTAAATTTTTTTTGTAACAAACTTTCAATTTCATATGATTATACACATTATCAAAAGTAAATTAAATGTAGTACGTATACAAATTTATAAAGTATTTGAATTTGAGATAACTTTACACCTACATAAATCAGTCACTACTAATTAATTAATTATTCAAATAACTTTTTAATTATCGTTTTCTAGAAATAAGGATATAAATTAAAATCAAAATTTTAAAACTTAGATGGGTCCATTATGTAATTAGAAAAAACTAAAAAGATTTGATTTATCTGGTTGATTATAATGATTTTTTATATATATTTTGCTGAATTATTTCATATAATTATTTAAACAAAAAGTTAAAATATCAAAATTATTCGTTTCCCTTCGTTTGATCTCATAACCCCTTTGAGACACTAATACAATCATGGATCAACTTTGCTTACGTGTTATTTTGTGATTAATTCTATTTTTAGTTTACCTTTTTCCTTAAATTAACTAACATTATACTATAAAAATCTTCAAAATTTCATCAAATAACTCAAAATTTTCATATGAATAGTACCTTTGATCTAATATAAACATTTTCTTTTATTTGGATATTAATTTTCACATTTATATTATATGATAAACTTGTTATATAAATATTTTAACTTTATATAAGGGTCAAATATATTATTTATCGTTGAGAGTGTAACAACAATTTTGGATCCCCATAGTTTAGCTATATATATTTTCTTGAAAAACAAAAATCTTATTTTAAAACAAATTTTTAAATTTACATTGGCCTTATTCATCAATTATATATATATATATGATTTTAATTTTTATAATTTTAAAATCTTCACCTGACTTTTATCCATGTTTAACCAAAAACTTGGTTTGAAGGTATAATATAGTAGTTAAGATTTGAAATTTTGATTACGAATTGTTCAAATATCAAACTAAAAAAAACATAAAAAATTTTAATATTTTGTTATAATACTTAATATTCAACATAAAGAGAATCATGTTCACGATTTTGTCAATTTTTTTTTTCTTTAAATTTTTTACTATTATAATCCAAACACGAGTTATACACTTATACATATTATGAATATTTTTGGCTTTCTTATTCAAAAGATATATTTACTAATCTAATAGTTTTTGTCAATGAACCACACATTAATTATTTGTTTGAAATATGTTTAAATTGTTTAAAAGACCATCTATTATATATCCCATGTATAAATAATTTTGTAAATTAGGAATAGTTTTATCGAGATTTTTAGATTAATAATCATTATAATATTTCTATATTAATTATTCTCTAAATGAGTCTACATAAATTCTTATATATGATAGCATATTATTTCTAATGATCAAAGAAATAACTATATTTTTCTAAATTAATATTTCGATATAACATTAATTTAATTCAATTATAATTTTTTTCTCCTCAAATTAGATTTACCCGTATAAGGTACGGGTTCTACACTAATAGGGTTAATTTGTCTCAGGAGAAGGTGTTGGAGGAAGGAGATGAGAGAGAAGTTACCCTAAAATTTATTTATTCCTTCTCACCGTGGTTACTCAATTAAGCGTGGTCTCATACTAAAAAAAATTCCATTATACCGCGGTTTATAGATATAACCGCGGTCCATAATTTTAATTTTTTAAAAATTTCTCTGGCACCTTGGTTAAGTAAAGAGAACCGGGGTCCGAAGGTTATTAGTTTTAAAAAAACACATATTTTCCGCAGTTTAATGTTAAACCGTGGATCGTAGATGATGCTTACCCCGGTTTTTATCATCCGCTCCAAATAATGCGCGGTTAATGTCCCTTTTTGTACTAGTGTCACTACTATTATGAAATTATATAAACAGTTGTATAATGAAATTATGTACAAAGTTTTATCAGTATTACGTATCTCCTCAATTAGAATTTTAACAAAAACTTAGTATTTATTACAATTGATAATTTATTGATCTATAAAAGCTCCAGTTTATAGACCAACATGCTAACATGAAATCGTAAATGAGCAATAGATTGAAATTAGAAGTAGATAGATTTAGATTTAATTAGCCATATACATATAGATGAATTAAAGTAAACCTATATATATCAGTGTCGACGTCCTTAAAGATGTTTATATGTGAGAGATAAGGAGGCGATAATATAAAATATAGGGTTAAAAAGTACTCACATGGAACAAAATATAACCTTATTTGTATATGCACCAAAATATATATGTATTATGATACATGTCTTCGTAATTTTATTGCTATTATTTAAAAATTCAGCTCGTAATACCGAACATTCAACTAGCTTTTTAGAGAAAAATTAAGTGAGTTGCAACTCCAACTACTCATTCAACTCCAGCTTCAGCTCCAGCTACTTATTCAGTTCCAGCTCCAGTTTCATCTCAATATGTCGAACAAAGCCTAAAACACTTAATAGTATATGTGGCATTTTAATGCTTTCCTTGTCAAAATCAAATTATAATCCATACGTACATATAACTTTCTTATTGTCTTGAAGAAATATAAGCCTCTTGTTAAGAAGACAGACCATATTGATTCACAAAGTGGTAAAAAGGGCATTGTAATATTATAACACGATTACTTTTCGGCGCATAGGCATTTTGCCGTTTGGCGCATAGGCTCGCACGTAACGTGAGAGTACAACCCACACGTTACATGTGACAGTGCTCCACACGTAACGTGTGGGACAATTTCACACGTTACGTGTGGTTTGTACCCTCACGCTACGTGTGGGTTAGTCAATATGGTTTAGAATGTTTATTTGTAGTATTTATTTGTTTATCTAAAATCCTACAAAAAACACCCCAAAATAATCAACATAGAAGATAGAATAGAATTGTTCATTACGTTGGATGAATACAATCACATACAAGAAATAATACAAGTTCTTCATAAACTTAGAAAACCTAGCACAAAATAAATGACATCGTCTAGTTGCGTTTGAAAAAATTAGGATAGTCTCTTGTAAAACTTCGCGACATATCATGTCTCTGCTTTGATAAAATTGCTTGCTCCCTACAAAGGTTGATAGTACATAAACAACATTACACAAAAGATATGACATCAAGGCATTATATGATGTACATCATTATATAGATTGAGGTTATACCTACGCATCTTATCCATATCTTGTAAAAGTTCTTGCTTAACAACATCTTGATTCACCTTAATAAGATCTTGTTTTTCCCGCCATTGTTGTCGAATAACCGCGTGTGCCCTCTCCTCGTACACAGGATCAATCCAATTCCTGTATAAACACCCTAGTCTTGGGCATCCCCAATACCTCCTTCCGTAGTTCCACTGCAAATCCCAAGTACGGACAATGGTTTTCAAATTACACTCGCATTGTGGAGCACTTATTTGTTGATGGTGCCTATTTAGGTTTGATGATGATTCGGATGAAGATGTCATTATTTGATGTAGTGCTTGGTTTCCTACAAATCCATTAATATGAAAAGGCCAATTAGGGTTACTAAATCGAAAGAAACTGGAAGAAGAAGCTTACCCACAAATGAATCTTCAATCTCGCTACGTGTTGGAAGTGTTGTAGTGAACAAACAACCCTAATGCCTCTTATATAGTGAAATGATATATACAGCTGTAGTAATTAAAGACCACAACCACAAGAATTAAAGACTTCAACCACTAGCATTAAAAACCTCAACCACTAGCATTAAGGACCTCAACCACTCTTACCCTAATAACCCTAAACCCTAAACGTCAACCACTCTCATAAACAATGTAACTCGCATACCCAAATTCACCCTTAATAATTAAATATAAACTCTAAACTCAAACCTTAATCATAACACTAACCCTAAGACCTAAACCCTAACCCTAACCCTAACCCTAACCCTAAACCCTAAACTTAAAACTCATTATTTTAAACTCTACCGAAATGCCATAACCCTATACCACAAAAAACCTAAACCCTACCCCTATCCATCCTATCCTACCCTACCCGACATACGCCTAAACCCTAAACCCTAGTAATCACACGTTACGTGTTAATGTGTTTCACACGTAACGTTCTAATATACTTCGCGCGTAACGTGTGGAACGGTTTGACACGTAACGTGTGGTTCAGTCTATTGCAAAACGCATTGAATTAACCGTCTTGTCCCCACCTAACTGTAATAATGACCCATCTTCTTTGTCCGCTAACAACCCATTTCGAATCCATTTCGAACCTAAACCCTCATCCTAAACACTCCCAAAATCTTGATTTTCACTCACATTTTTTGTACAAAAAATGAACAATCCGAACAATAACGAGTATTGGAGCAACAATGGGGAAGATATTCCACTTTGGAACGAGGTAATTTCTATAAGTAACCCTAAAGTTGTCTTTTTTATTTCTTGATTTGAAAATGTTTAAAGTTCTTAGCTTCATGGTTAGGGTTTAGAGAAGTTATTTTTGATGGCCCATTATATTTGTTGTTTAGGATTTAGGAAAGCTATTTTTGATACTTATTGTTTAATATTAAAGATCTCATTTTATTGTTTAGGGTATTAGAAACAAAGATTGAGCGTTGTTTAGGGTTTAGGGCTACGAATTTGCTGTTATATTGAAGAACAGTTTCACACGTTACGTGTGAAGAATGTTCACACATAATGTGTGAAGATGTTCAACACGTTACGTGTGGGTGTGTTTCACACGTAACGTGTGGACACTCTTCACACGTTACGTGTGTAATCACCACCCGAAACCAGGTTTCATTCTGTAATATGGCACGGTTTGACAGTAAACGTGCTTTTTTATAATCAGTGCACTAATTGATGACATGATTTCGTGTATGCAGACGAACTATCATTTATACGAGGGGTTAAACAATATCTCCCTCAATGACTGGAGCACTCCACAGAAGACATTTCCGGTTTGGGAAACGCCTGAAAAACTGCAGGATTGGAGCACGCCTCAGAAGACATTTCCGGTTTGGGAAACGCCGGAAAAACTACAGGATTGGAACACGCCTCAACCAGTTATTGATATACCATCATTTGATGTTGGGATACCGTTTCCTCCAGAAGCATCTTCATCTCATGCTACCCCACAACTGTGCTTTCCATCCCTACACACACAGCCTCAGTTCAGTGTACTACCGGAGGAGGATGTGTACGTCTCGGCCGATTATTCAAGGTTCTTCACATCTGATCAAATCTGGCAGTCTAGAGAAGAAGCCTTTTTGTGGGCGCGGGAGATTGCTATGAATCAGCAATTCTGCATCAAAAAGTGGAGGAATAAAGCTTCCACCCCTTCGACCCTCGGGGGGACTTGGTTACCGTGTGATAGGCATGGACAAAACGTCCCTAAAGGAGCTGACCAAGTGAGAGACATCACAAGGTCGAAGAAATGTGGGTGTCCCTTCATGTTGAGGCTGAAAGAAAGGCCGAAGGGATTGTGGAGGATCACTGTACAACATGGAACTCACAACTATGTCATAGGAGACAATTTGTATGGTAGTGCATTAGCTGGGCGACCAACTGCTGAAGAGAAGGAGATTATAAGGGTGATGACGGTCAATCATTGCAAGCCTCAGAAGATTCATACTACAATCCAGTCGTCCCCTGGAAATTTGACCAAGATGAAGCAAGTATACAACATCATGCACGAGATAAGAAAGAAGGGCATGGAAGGAAGAACAGTTGTACAACAGTTCTTGTATGAGTGCAATGAGAAGGGGTACTTCATGGAGTATAGATTCAACAAGGAGACCAACAAGATAACGGATATCTTCTTTGCAAGCCAGGATCAGTTGCGGTTGCTGAAGGCATTTCCGTACATTGTGCTGCTGGACTCTACATATGCAACTAACTGGTTAGTAACAAACATATGAATTATACTCTTCATTTGTTCATGTCAAGGTTAGGACGTCATTGTATTTTATATATGATTATGTGTGCAGCTACAATTTGCCCTTCCTTGAAATTGTCGGCATCACATCAGTTTGGAAAAACTACAATATTGCCGGGGCGTTTCTGGAGAAGGAGGACGAAGACAGTTACAAATGGGCCATAGAGCAACTTGCTAAGATGTTTGCCAAGGTGCAACGAGCACCCACCTTTGCACTGTGTTTGATCAATATGATACACGGTTGCGCAATCATATTACTGAGATTCGGGGGGCATTGAATGAGAGCATTGGGAAGAGATATACGCTGCTAACATACGCACATCTTTTTCGTAAGCTGCACTTCAAGGTGTCTGCGGTTGCACTAGCTCGTTTGATTGAGGAATACAGGAAAGGAGAAGCTCCAGTGTGGAGCACTATATGCAGATGCCAGATGAGGGTTAGAGATGGCTTGCCTTGCGTTCATGACATGGCGCAACATGTTCGGAGCGAGACCCCAATTGAACCTAGCTCGTTGCATCCGTTCTGGAGGCAACTGACCTTGTCAGAAGTGAAGACATCAGAAGAGGAAGAATTATGCACACGCAACGTGAATAGATCTTTGCTTGACGAATTTGCCCGAAGCGTCTTCCCCACATTGCCAGTGGAGATTCAACAAAGAGCAGTCTGTACACTTAGAAGTATAGCACATCCAGAGCAGACTACTCTGGAAGAGCCAGCCAAAGTTAGGCATAAGGGTCGGCCTCAAGGAGCTCTGAACTTTGCCACCAAAAGACAACCCTCATCATGGGAGCACACTGACCAACAGATGGACGGAACACCTCCGAAAAAGCAAAAAGGAAGACCACCGAAGATGGGCATACCCTTACCGTGTGGTGCCACGTCATTGATCAAGAACCCGTGGCGATATCTTTCACAGTTCCCCAAGTGTATGAGACCACACTTTGGAGGATGGTATGAGATAGTGGGTGATGGAAACTGCGGGTACAGAGCCATTGCGCATGGTCTGGGCTTAGGGCAAGATAAGTGGGAATTTGTTCGACGTACCATGATCGCTACGTTGAGAAAAGAGTATGAACTACTCGCGCCACTTTGGGTGTCTACGATGACACTTGAGGCAATGGAGGCGAAGCTTGATTGGTTTCCTTCGCCGAACAGGCCGGCCCCACCGGAGACGTGGTTGGAGCTCCCGGATATGGGATGTTTAGTGGCAACGGCATTCACATGTGTGTTCGTTACCGTCGGTCGTGGCGTGGGGATGACATACCTGCCTATGAGGGGGAAGACAAACGAAGCATCGATTGGGGAGAATTTGAAGACGGTATGCATTTGCCATGTCAAGAACGAGCAACATTTTATTGCGGTACGTTTATACAATCTTGTGTTAAAACATCTGTTTATACTATCTTGTGTTAAAACATCTGTTTATACTATCTTGTGTTAAAACATATGTATGATGCATTGATTTTCATGTAGATTGGGCTGGCCAAAACTTCGCCCTTGCCTCCTATTTACTCGGGGTGGCTGTATCATCATGACCCGTCTTCGGGTGATTACGTAGATCAATGGCTATTAGATCGTTCGTTGGAGTATGAACCAGACAAGGACGAAAAGAAGCCAAAACGAAAGAAGAAGGTCGAAACAGTCGATTTATGTAATGAATGATATGAGTACGACATTCGTATAGTATGCTGCAATGAGTACGACATTCCTATTGTTGTCATAATCCAAACAACTTCCCCAAAACATTCAAACTGAAGTCATAACATTCAAACTTCAACAAAACATTCAAACTCAAGTCATAACATTCAAACTTCAACAAACACATTCAAACTCAAGTCATAACATTCAAATTCAATGGTTACATGCAGTGCCTTGATAATGCTCAAATGACGAAGCAGCCAAGTTCAATGGTTCGAAAGGAAGGGATACATTTGCTCCAATGATTGCCGTAACGCCTCGGCTACGTCTTCACATCGGTCATCTCCATGGTGATGATCGCGATATGGATCCATACATGAATAGCAACTATCAAGGCACTGCACAGAAGATAAGTGGATACGATTAATAAACATACACGAAGTCAAAAATAAACAGGATATAATTACATGATTACTTACCTGCTGCTGAGTGTAACGATCCTCTTGAGGGATGATGAATGGATGTGTATGTTGGAGATACCACTGCATGTAATCATCGGTACACTGGTGGTGTTGACGAACTGGAGGACCCATGGCTTGCAGGCTAATGGAATGTTCATTGCGGGCATTCCATGCATGTAAGGATCTATCGTACTCCACCGTGTAACTGCTAATCTTCACGCCCCTCCATGCCTTAATGGGAACAATCGGTGGTCTTGGACATTGTTGTACACGCCCAAACTGCCGAGCTACTCGATCCGGCATGTAAGGCTCGGTGACCCACAGACAGGATATGACTCCATGAAATCGCGATGAAGCAAACATCTCATTATTGAAGTCAATGGAGCCGTATGGCATCCACTCAACCTAAACACAATTGAATTTCAAACAACTTATAATGCATATATATTTTAACATAATAGATAAGGACCGTATATGCACTTACACTATCAGCATGCATCCCATCCAGCTCCTCCCTATAATTCCTGGTCCGGTTGGGTTCATGTGACATGTCCCATTTTCTGGCGTATGGGATCGGCTGTTGTGGGTCCCAGTAAACACTCTGTGCAGGTCTAAACATGGGAAAGTACTGATATATCCATGACTACAAAATAATTACACATATGTCAATTCCCTACATAACAAACATATAATATATCTATAACAAAAATTTAGATATTTTTATTCAAGCCATTTAATACCTGGATCAGAGTGAAACATGTGGACATGACCCGTGCCTCTTTTCTTGTGCACTCGCCCAAGCTGCGGTACACGTGTGCAAGAACACCGGTACCCCATGCATAGTTCGTGACTTTTGTGAGATCAGTCACGAACGGAGTGTAATAAATGGGCAAGCGATGCTGAGACTTGTCAGGAAAGAGGGCAGACCCCACCAAGTACAGCAAGAACCCAGCCGCCAGCTTCTTCGACGCCAACTCCTCGCAATGAGTCTTAAAATCTCCCGCGTGCAAGTTACCGGCGACGATAGCACCATCCTCCAGCTCAAAAAACTCATGCGTCTGCTCCATCAACGCCTTCTTCAAATCATTGCGGCTCAGCTGCTCGTGCCATTTCTTTGGGGGACCCATGTCTTGCCCTTGTATGTTAAGCCCAAGGATCATCCACACATCATGGAGAGTTATAGTCATCTCTCCCCATGGCATGTGGAATGAGTTGGTTTCCGGTTGCCAACGCTCGACGAAGGCACCAATCAGCGTCTCATCCACATGCTCATGCATGATGTCCGATAGATGACATAGCCCGGACGCCAACGCCATGCTACCCCACGCGTCTTCCGTTGTGAGACGCCATGAGCGTAACTGCTTGCCTCGCTGCTGGAACCTCAAGGGTTGCACCGACTGTATATGAACATAATTAAGCAATCATACAGACTTATTTAAAACAAGATTAATAATTAAAAAAATTGTGTTACGTGCAACTTACAACGCGCTGGTAAAGGAGGTACGCCACGTGGTTTACAAAACTCTTTAGGAGTTCAGGTCTCTCCGGACCTCCAGGAACGCTCACCACCAGTTCAGGGTCGTATCTGACATTCTTCTTTGACCGGGGTGGTTTTCCCCGCGAAGAAGAGGCTTCCTGAGGCTCCTCGCCCGGCTCCTCGCCCGCCGTGTTTGGGGCGTCTTCTCTTGGAATCCAGGCATTGCTGGACTGGGCCTGAGTCCCCTGGTCCTGAGTCCCCCATGTACATGCATGATCCTACATTTATTAAATAGATCAGATGCAATAATGAATTGTAAACAAATGCATGTTATACTAAATGTACTTACCATAGGCTGATGATAGGCAGCGTTCGGGTACACCGCCGGGTTCTCCCACGGGTTGTCCTGCTCCTCATCTCCCTGATAATAATCTCTCGGGCTATGATGAGGGCTCACATGCGACGGTAGTACCGGCAGACTAAAATTCCGCCCGTAATAGTTATTCTGATCTATTGTATCAGAATAACAATGCAGCGGACTTCCTTCATAGTCTGGGTCCCTCGGAAGCTCAGAGCCTGCTCTACCCCCAATAAACGACGGCACTGCCATTAGGCTATGCACTCCTATCATGCCAGTATCGCCAGCAGCCCCACTACTGCTACCGACTCCAGTTTGAAACCCTAAACCAGCCCTAGTACTGCTACCTGCTCCAATCTGGTATGCGCCGGTCTCATCATCCCGGTAGCACACATCCCTCCGTTGCCTCCTTTCCGACCTTTTGACCTCTTCGCCAGTCACATACGACTGTTGGCGTAAAAGGTTGCGACGTATCCTGCGTTCAGTTCTTTCCCCAGGTTCCATCTGCGTTTACATATCAACACATTTTAATCAACAAAAATCAAAAAACAGAAAATCAGCGTTACAGATATCAAAAAAAAAGGAAATTCACGCGTTACGTGTGACTTGCTCTCACACGTAACGCGTGGTGCACATTCACACGTTACGTGTGAATGTGCTTATTCCAATTTCACCGGCAAGTCGCCGGCGACTTGCCGGCGATATTCCGGTCGTCTTCTCCGGCGAGACAGTCCGAATTTTAATCAACAAAAATCAAAAAACAGAAAATCAACGTTCCACAAATCTAAAAAAATGGAAATTCACACGTTACGTGTGACTTGCTCTCACACGTAACGCGTGGTGCACATTCACACGTTACGTGTGAATGTGCACATTCCAATTTCACCGGGAAGCCGCCGGCGACTTTCCGGCGATATTCCGGTCGTCTTCTCCGGCGAGACAGTCCGATTTTTTTTTTTTTTCAAATATACCCAAAATTCAACAACAAATCCACAATTTTTACCAATCTAAC
Organism: Rheum nobile; assembly: GCA_027886185.1. NCBI lineage: Eukaryota > Viridiplantae > Streptophyta > Magnoliopsida > Caryophyllales > Polygonaceae > Rheum > Rheum nobile. The sequence goes on from WOAB01000660.1 coordinate 497,288, forward strand.
AATATCATCACTTCCACTTTCATTTTTCCACACAAAATGTCTACAAACCTAGATCTACCTAACCAAAACCCTAAACATCACAAAAACTTCTACAAAACCTAGATCTACCATCCAAATCATCTCCAAATCGTAGATCTATCATCCAAACCTAGATCTACCTAACCAAATACTATGTGTGGATTTAAATTTATTAAAAACAAAATCAAATAATTATTTCTAGGAACTAACCTTATGCGGGAGGGGCGAGGAGGCGTTACGCGGGAGGGGCAAGGAGACGTTACGTGGGAGGGGCAAGGAGGCGCAGCGGGAGGGGCAAGGAGGCTGAGTGCTGATGCTGAATGAAGAGGAGGAGCCGAATCTGGCTTTTATAGCCAGATTCCCACACGTTACGTGTGATACAATGTCACACGTAACGTGTGAACCGATCCCACACGTAACGTGTGGAGCCAATTCACGCGTTACGTGTGGGTCTTGAATGGGTCAGTATCGACGCGTAACGTGGGAAGTCTATTATCACGTTACGCGCGGCCCTATGCGCCAAAAGGCAAAAATGCCTATGCGCCGAATAGTTGAGCCCTATTATAAAGATTAAGAATATACTAGAGATGGAAATTATTATTTTTTATTGAAGGAGATGGAAAGTATTGATACGGTTTGATTGAAAGATGAACGTCACTATCGTCACATAGCAGTAGTACACACCCTATCATTAATGTAATAATAATTGGAAAAGGTTAAGTGAGAAAGATTATTAGAGTGAGAATGAGAATAAAAAATGACACGGCCCGCGTATATTTGAAATAACTTTAAAAGGACACGCGCACGCACAAGATATGTGATGTGTATAGATTTTGGGTTGTGTGTGCATGGATTTGGACTTGTATGTGTATTTAAATTCTACTTGTGTACATTATTTTTCTGGGTTAAAATATACATGAGTTTTGAACTGTATATGCATTCCTTTTGAAGTACATGTCTTTATACTTGTATGTGCATGTAATTTGTACTACTTGTACTTGAGTTTCAACTTACCTAATTTCTAGAAATAAAATGTACGTGACTTTGTGTAAGTAAAAATTCATGCACATACAAACAAAAACGTATGCGCTTCCCAGAATGTGCACAAGTTTGTGCTTGTATGTGCATACATTTTGATTGTATGTGTGACTTTGTTTAAGTGGAAACTCATGCACATACATGTAAAAACTTATGTACTTCTTGGAATGTGCACAAGTTTGTGCATGTATGTGCACATATTATGATTGTATGTGTGGCTTTGTATAAGAGAAACGTACACGCACATACATGTAAAAACTGATGCACTTTTTTAGAATGTGCACGAATTTGTGCTTATATGAGCATGAATATATTTGTTTGTCTTTGTTTAGTGGAAACTCATGTAAAAAATTTACCCCTGAAATATGCACAAGTTTGTATTTTATTTGACTTTAAGTGGACGAGTTAAAAAATGCACAGATTTTTCCTGTATGTGCATGAAAATAAGTCTCTATGTGCGTGATTTTTGTGTTGTATGTGCTAGTAAATAAAAAAACGCATATGCATGTACCCGCCCGTATTTTCCCCAAAAATACGCGTTTTTTTCAAATAAAATTCGGTCGTGCCGAATTATTGCATTTTTTTGGCTTTTTAAATCTAGTCATTTAGTTTCCTTGGATCAAATGGCTCATATTCATTCTTATTTCTCACCTAAGCTCCCTTTCTCACCGGATCCGCGTCCGCATCCATAATAATATTGTCATACTTTACAATTTTTGTTTAGCGATTGAACTACTATATTAAAATCGAATATTTTGTACTGGATTTCTTTATTATTTTCATAATTACGCATCATAGTATCATACTATAAATTGCATTTGAAAGAACCTTGCAAACTCAGTCACGAAAGCAAACAACACACTCTTGCAACATAAAATTGGAGCTGCTTATTCAAGCTACAAAACCACTTACGGAAATGGACAAGACTTGTCTCAAAGTGGTAGTGTTGATAGCCATGGTGCTTGTTGCAGCTTCTACAGGTAACACTTGCATTTGTATCATCTTGTACGTATAGATTTGCTCGGGAGGGCTGAAGCAACATGAGAGGTGCTATCGTCGGCTTCGGGTGTATTTGTGGAACCGGAAAGAGATGGAGGCAGCGCGACTGAGGCGACAAAACAAGCGTGTTGCAATATGGACAAAGATTGTATTAAGAATTGCCCTCCCCGTTGTTTCGATGCGCAGTGTCTAGGGAATTTGTGTGTATGTACATGTTAATCCATTTATAATTACATCTCGTATAGCCCAATAAGATTTATATATGAATACCATATATTTCTTCTTGTTTGCAAATAATTGACATATTATCATTTGAAACGATTATTAGTGAATAAAATAGTATTACAATTTTATAAAAATTTATTATTCATTGACCATCCATCTCATTTTTGCCAATGAATAAAGAAAATTTCCATAGAAAGAAATAATATGGATAATTTTGAATACCAAACCTCGTAATTCACCAATAAATGATTATCTCAAACATTAGACAAAAATAATTACAAAAAAATAAAGGCTAAAATAACATCATTTTCTTAATGGGTGGAGGAGTGTATATATATATTTTTTTTGTCAAAGGAGAGACGACACTCTTGGGACTATATAAATAAAAATAAAAGCGGGCTACACATAATAAAGATAGGGAGTAGCCCTTACCCTAGAGTCCTCAGATACAGGTTAAATTGTCTGTACCATTTCTATGTACCCTTTTGTGTACCCTCTAGGCTAAATTTGTTTATTTTCTATCCTAAATCCTAAAATATAAACTCTAAACCCTAATACATAAACCCTAAATCCTAAAATATAAACCCTATACCCTAAATCCTAAACCCTAGACCCTAAACCCTAAACTATATATCATAAACCCTAAAACCATATACCCTAAGCTCTAAACCCTAAACCCTAAATCTTAAACTATAAACCCTAAACCTTAATTATTAATCCTAATTTATAGTTTAAAATATAAAATAAATAAGTAAAACTTAAAGGGTACATGAAAGGGGTACACAATTATGGGACAGTAAATTTGAGTTGCCTCAGATAACAGTGAAATACAATCCAAGGCGGGCAATCCAAAAACTAAAAACCAATGGGAAAAGAGAAAGTGAGGGAGGCGAGGGAATCAACCACAAAATTTGCCTCCCGAAACATGTAACGACTCTAGATGGTCTAGTCTCTACGAAGAAAGCTCTGACATTGGGATATCAGGCTAGAGAGAGGATGGGAACGATCCACAAATTTCTCAAGGAAATGGACCACCAGCTTCAAATCCGTCTCCGCCATGGGGACAGAGCAAACCCCAATATTGTGCATAATGTAATAACCCTAAATTTTAGTAAGGGTATTTGTGTAATTTCCCAACTCTATTTCTAACAAAAGGAATTTTGGTATTTTTCTCATTATTCCAAAAATAGAAATAAACTAGAGTTCTTAACATAAGTTGTTACAACTTTAAGTTGTGAATTATTTAAACTTATTTTAACATTATGTTAATTCTAAATTTAAATAAAACTTCTCAAATTTGACTTAGTATATTTAAATCAAGTTTAACATTTTTTTGTTAAAATATTGAAGTATGTTCAAATTCATAAGAAAAATAACTTAAGCTTATTCTAACCTAAGTTAAATTTTTCCATACTTTAATTTTGGGTTAAAATAATATTATGAACATAGGAAATTAAAATAAATAAGTTTGGGTAAGTTTTGTAATTTTTAAAAGTTAAAATAAGGGTATTTTTGCAACAACTTAATAAAGTTGGGGGAAATGTGCAAATAGGCTAAAATTAGGGGGGTCGTGTACAATTTCTGGGAAGTGGTCATCCCCTACCTCCAGTTATCTCCCTGGACGCGCAACTTCGAGCTTTTAGTGGCGTTTATGGGCAAATTTTGAGCCCGATTAATTCAATCGATGACTGGGCATTGAAGACTAAGATGATAAGCATCAGATTCGACAATCTATTTGGATTAAAAGCCAAAATATTTGCGGGATTTTGAATTGAAAGCAAACGTGTTGTCCAAGGAGCCAAATTGATGTTTTTCCAAATTGGAGAAAACTTTAGGATTATAAATAAAAATTTTTATTAATTTTTTTATGATATAATTTTTTAGAATATACGACTAATTAATTTTTAATCGTATAAATAATTGTTTTATAAAAAAGCCTTGAAATTGATTTATTTATGAGTCAAATAAACTCAATTAGAAACCGAGACATTGTATCCTTCAAATTTGGATATTGAATAAATTATCTAATATGACTTATTCATTGTGTATGATTTGGGTACGTCTCGGAATTGCGTTTGGAACGGGATCAAAGAAGGGAGCCGTTTTGCTTTTCGAAAGCAACCATCTCTAAAACGCCGTTCATTTTCTTCGATTCATGGCAAGTGGTGGTTCGCTCTTGCTAATTTATTCCATATTTTTCTTAATTGACAGTTAATCTATTGTCTTAATTAAGTTGGGATAAATATTCTTAATTTCTCGTTTGGAAACTTGTGTGTTAAAGTATTGTGTAAAATGAACCTTTTTATTAAGTTGTATATATGCTAGCTATAACCCTTATATATATATATATATATATATTATAGGGTGCTAGATAATAATTGGTGTGAATTGTTGTGCTTTGGTATGAAGAATAATTGCTAGTTAGCACGAGTATTCGTAGGAATGTTATTATCTTGCGAGGTTTAGTTGTTTCGTTATAACTTGGTTTTAGGAGGATAATTTCTCTAATACTTTTGGTCATGACCTACCCTTATTTAAATATAAGTGGTGGTGCACTTAGCTAGTGTCGAAATTCGGGATTTGTCCCATTCTAAATCTCATTGTGAGATCAGTTATGGATAATAATAAAAGTCTTAATGTTAATGTACGTTTTGAAATTAAATAAGATAAGTGTCGCGTGATACATAATTAATATATTCTTGGGCGAGAAGTACAACGTGGAACCCGTTCGGTCTCTTGTCAAAAGTAAGCCCCCTTTCCAATCTGGATTCGCATTACGCGGTGAGGTTGGTCGAGAACCCAAATATTCAACGAGATGTTTTTAAAACTTTCTGTGATAATTTAATGTTCTCAAACAAATTCACGTAATTTTTCATAAGACTCAATTCATTGGAGTATTCTCTTTAATCATACATCTTCATTATTTTCGGTAGAAGTCTATAGTCATATACCGTTTACCGAGTTTCATTCGGAAAATAAAGGTAGTGATTATATACGACTACGAGAACCAATTTGTTTTCACCCTTGCGTAATCTTTCATTTGACTAACCAATCGGTTCTATTCCTTGCATGGTTTGCTAGTGTCATCCGTCCTATACACATCAGAGGTTGGTCCCCGACGATTTGAAGTAACAAATCGAAGACGAAGGCTTGCAGTTGAACGTTGTGTCTAATAATTTAAAGGTGTGTGTGTTTTGAAATAAATGTAATGTTTATATAAATTAGTTATGTAATTAGGATTTCTTTGAAAAGTCTTCCGTTGTAATTTAAAAAGTTGTTTGCTGTAATTTCATTTTGTTGTAATATCGTCTTTCTCAATTTGCGAGAGGAGTTTTAATAATAGTATTGAGTTTCTTTATGAAAAATTCTTCCACTACTCTGTCGTTATTTATTAATTATTTGTTTATTTTAAGTTAATTGTTCCGATTAAAGCCTATGGTGGCTTTAGACTTTACAGTCTGAGGTCACAGACGTGTGGCAGTACCGACATAGTCGAGATGTTATACACAAAACAACCTTTCCATTGACAATTGCAATCGCGGATAACCCCGCAGCCGCAACAAAACTCCCGTCCTTGACCAATCCGTCAATATTCACCTTAACCTAGTCACCCATGGCCTCTCCCAAGAAATGAACTTCTCCAGCCTACCTCCTCTCCTCACTGACAGCATTAGTGTAAGAAATGGTTTGCTTTAAATGAAGTCAATTTTGTTACCTTTGAACTGGTATTCCCAAAGATCAGTACTGCATCTCTCCACTTCCAAATCCACAAAATGGCGGTAGCAAACAAGCATTGCCAAGAAAGAGACTCCCGAAACAAACTTTCTGATGCGAGATTGGTACGGATCCAAGTCGCAAAATCTAACACCAGAAAATCATCAACAAAGCGAGAGACATCTAGATCCAACCAAAGTCTACGAGTAGTAGGACAGTCCCGAAGTAAGCATTCAAGGCTGTTGAGTTATGTAATTTCCTAAGTCATATGTATTTAGGCTTTACATTTTCTCTTAGACTATAGCTAGAACATGTTGGTCCCACCTCTCCTAGAAGCCTCATCCCTGGTGCAGGTGGCATGGAGCCATTGCTTGAGCCCTTGTGCCGGATGGTGGCTCGGAGAGGTGTAGGCCAATGGGCCTATGATGGTTGACTGAGGCCTTGTTCCGATCCTTCACTCATCAGCTGCCTATGGACTTGTATGCCAATATTGGGCCTTCCTTGTTGGGCTCGTCCTTGCCAGCTTCTGTGTGGCCCAATCTCCTTTGAAATTCTTACCGTTGCACTTCTGTACTTCCTGAGTAACTTGGCCTTCGACGCCGCGTTTCACTTATGGAGCCCTGGAGTATATATGCAGTTGAGAAACCCTAAAGGTGAAAAGAGGTTTTCACTGTTCCGCCTCTCTCCATCTTCCTCTCCACAAAAGCTCTGCTAGGGTTTTGCCCTATCCGATCTTCCATGGCGATTCCGATGGAGGCTGATCAGTACTATTTTGTAGTGCATATCTAGGGATTATTACCAGGTTTGAGGCGCTATTTGGTAGGATTTAGAGCACAATTGGATATTATGGAGTTAGAGCGGAGAGGTGTGGTTTTGGTGGTCTAGAAGAGCTAATTGGAGACATCCAGAGGAAAAGGAGTTGACCACCTGAGGAGGCGGCTAATTTCGGGAATTAAATTGGCCACTTAGAGAGCAAACCGCGACCGCGGCACGAAGGCCGCGACCGCGGCCCCCTCGCAAGGCAAAGCAGCGTGATCAATGGAGAAGCCCACGTGAGCTGGAAATTGGAGACGGAATTGATGACGTCAGCACGATGTCAGCGCAAGGATGAATTGCTGGAATGTGCTGATGCTTTGTTGGGCCGAAACAAGCGTGAGATTGGGCCGAGATGAGGTGGGCGAAGCTGTTGATGGAGTTGGACCGAGAAAGCAAATTCGTTTGTTTATTTTATGTTATTATTTTATTATTGTTATTTTGATTTTTTTACACACTTTTAGAATTAGGTTAAAAACAACTTTTAATTAACCGAGTTGCCAACCATCGAGAGATCATCGTTTTTCCATTTAGTATTGTTTTTCCTTTGAAGATTATGAAGAGCTAAGCACCCTTTGCTTAGCCCGACAATTGAAGTTTTTTCTATGATTTGATTGTGAGGTTAATTCCCTATTCCTATTTTCTTTGGATTTATATCTTTCTTCTTGAGCTTCATTCCATTGAGTTATATTGATTTCTCTAGATTAGCTACCTAGTGTTATTGATATTATTCATACTGCAGGATTAGGTTCTTGAATAGTATTGGTTGGATCTAACTCATCAGTTGTGGTAATTATCATTATTAATATTAGTTTCCCTAGCCTGACAACCTAGTTGAGATTAATATTATCTATAGTGTTAATTATTACTTTCTGGTCAACTTGTTGAGATCAATATTATCCATCCCTAATTCAGAAGTAGCATCCATGATTATCTAGGACTGGTAGGACTAGATTGTTATGAAAGAAGAATTGATTGCATGTTAATTATTGCGGGTTGTGATTATTGACATGTATCCTGGTTGATCCTATGCTCTATGCTGTTATTGTTCGGTTGTTCAATAATAAGTGTTGCTAGAACTGGTAGGGCTAGTAACTATATAAGATTAGGGACATGAATAACTAAAGGAAATGAATAGAGATGACCTAGGACCAATCTATCATAGAAAAAGTGGATCTTGCTTGGCTAGGTGTTTCCCCCATATTTGATTACATCCTTTGATTTGTTTATTTGCCTTGATTGCTTGTTACGAAACCAATCCAAAACCCCCCTTTGTTACTTGCATGCTAAGAAACACATAGATTGATTACTTCCTCCCTGTGGGATTCGACCCTTGCTTGCCTCTACTACTTGTTTAGGTTTGTTAGGTTTTATTTTGACCGGGTTAAGGACGACTGAAAACCCGTCTGTCAGAGGCTGAGTGAAGGACCTCGAAGCGAACCTGTCGAAGGATGTACTGGAACCATTCGAGCCAAGCTTGAGCTCTTGGTCGCAGAAAGAGGGAGTGTCCTCCTCTCAGTGTTCCTTTCGATTGTTTGTTTGTGCTTTAGCTTAAGTTTGAGAACTCTCGTTGTCCTTTTTGTATCTGAGTTATCATATTGGATTGGACCACCATCTTGAGGTCCCGAGGAGTAGGCTTGTCCGAACCTCATAAAAATCTCCGTGTTCTGGCTTGCTTTTGCTTATCTTTGTGCATGCTTTTAAGTTTATCTTTTAGCTGCCTTCGATCCAAATAATCATCGCTTCAAAGTGGTATCAGAGCTGTGTTTTGTATTCCTGTGTGAATCTGCAGTTCGTATGTTATCTGGATGAACCTGTGTAGCTTAGGGTGTCTCTTCTGATCTTCTTGTGCCAATTACCCCTTGCTTGGTTCACCTTTTGTGCTTGTTTGCATCTCTGAAGCTTTGCTGACTAGGGTTGCTCAAACCCTAGCTTTGCCCTTTACTGGTTACTCTTGTTTCCTCTGAGATCTACCTGTGTTTCGTGTGACTGTGATTGTCTTGTCTTGCCTCAGTTTAGTTCTTGACCATGTCTGAGTCGAATTCATCTTCTGTTAGAATTAAACCCTTGGATGGAAATACTGACTGTGCCATGTGGCAGGTGAAAATGAAAGCTGTCTTGATTAAGGAGAAGTGCTGGAAGGCAGTCGAAGGGAAATACCCTACTGAAATGCCAGAAGCTACTCAAAAGGAGCTTGATGAACAAGCTCACAGTGAAATCATGATAAGACTATCAGATGAAGTAGCTAGACAGGTTCTGGATAAGAAAAATGCTAAGGATCTCTGGAATGCTATCTAGGATTTGTTCTTGGTAAAATCTCTTCCTAACCGTATTAGCTTGTTGTGTCAGTTGTTTACTTATAAGATGAATCTGAACTTGCCTCTGAATGACAATCTTGATAAATTCCTGAAACTCACTCAAGATCTAGAAAGATGTGGTGATAAGATTAAGGAAGATCATCAAGATGTTTTGTTGTTAAATGCTTTGCCTGCTCAATTTGACAATTTTAAGGATGTTATTCAGTATAGCAATGAAGAATTGACTAAGAAAAAGATCCTAGAGGCTATTGTTCAGAAAAATGAAACTATGAAGGTGTTTAAGACTAAACTGGAGGCTAAGACTGAAATACTTATGGCTAAGTCTCAGTATAAAGGCAAGAAACACAACCTGCATAAGAAGGATTCTAACAGTGATTCTAATCCTAAGGATAATAATGATTCTTCTAATGACAAGAAGACTATTAAGTGTTTCTTTTGTGGAAAAATGGGGCATACCTCTAAAAACTGCTTCAAAAGAAAGAAAAAGGAAAAATAGGGTAAAACTCCCCAAGAATCTGCTGTATGTGAATCTGTTTCTTATCATCATGAATTGCTTGTTGTTGGTGATGCTAGTGATCCTATGTCCTGGATTCTAGATTCAGGGTGTACTATGCATGCTACTCCTCACAAAAACCTGTTTAAAGAACTTAAATTATGTGATGGTGGTGAAGTTATGCTAGAGGATCATTCATCTTTGGCTATTAAAGGCATAGGTACACTTCATTTGAAATTGGAAAATGATATTGTCATTGTGCTTAGGAATGTTAGATGGGTTCCTGGTCTTAGGAGGAATCTACTTTCTGAAAGTGCTTTTGATGACTTGAATTGTCATATTATCACTTATCATGGTGTTAGAACTGTTATTAAGCATGATAAAATTCTCATTGAGTCAGTCAAGAAGAATGGTTTATATCATGTTATTGTTGAGCCTATTGAATGCAATGTTTCTGTTGTGAATGACTGTATGAATGAGCATGAAACAAACTTGTGGCATGCTAGGCTAGGTCACATAGGGAACAAGGGTCTGCATGAGTTGTTTAAACATGGCATATTGAGTCAGAAACCTAATATTGTTGATAAATGTGAAAACTGCATCTTAGGAAAGCATGCTAAGAGTAGTTTCAAGTCTTCTTCCTATGTGGCTAAAAGGCCTCTAGAGTATATCCACTCTGACTTGTGGGCCCCTACCCAGGTGGACACTATTGGAGGAAGAAAGTATTTTCTTTCTCTAATAGACCACTATTCAAGGAAAGTGTTGATATATTTACTGAAGGCTAAAAAGGATGCTTTTGAAAATTTCAAACATTGGAAAGCTAAGGTAGAACTTGAAACTGGACTTAAAGTGAAATGCTTAAAGACTGACAATGGCCTTGAATTCTGCAATTCTGCTTTTGATACTTATTGTCATGACCATGGTATTAAAAGACACTTGACTGTCCCTGGCACCCCACATCAAAATGTGACTGCTGAAAGAATGAACAAAACTTTGTTAGAAAAGGCTAGATGCATGCTCATTTCTGCTGGCTTTAAACACTCTCTTTGGGGTGAAGCTATTACTACTGCTGCTTACTTGATAAACAGAAGCCCTTCCTCTGCTATTGGGTTCAAAACTCCACAAGAGTTATGGACAGGCAAGAAGCCTGACATCTCACACTTAAGGCCTTTTGGATGTACTGCTTTCTCACACCAGAGTGTGGGAAAATTGAATCCAAGGTCTCAAAAGTGTGTGATGTTGGGTTATCCTGAGGGTGTGAAGGGCTATAAGCTCCTTCTCATCCAACCAAAAGCTTATAGGGTCATTGTCAGTAGGAATGTGATTTTTAAGGAAGATGATTTCTATTTTAAAAATCTACTAACTGCTTCTGCTGAGAATGTTGATAGACATGGAATTGAGCAAAATGGGAGCATGATACAGTTCTACACTCCTGGTCGTGATAATGATGATATTGGTGAGGAATTTGACATTGGATTGTCATTTGATCTTCATACAGACAACACCTCAATGGGTGTTGACCAAGATAGGGACTCTTCCCCTGTAGAAAATGAGAAGCAACAACAGGTAGACTCTAATCCTATGAGTTCTGAGGTAGGTACTTCTAGTCCTTCTCTGCATGATCATGAGCCAAATGTGGAATTACCTGATAATGAGCATGATGATCTCTTTGTTAGTGATGATGATGTGAATGATATGAATGATGACATTGTAGAACCTCATGATTTGACTCACTATCAGCTCACTAGAGACAGAGAACCTAGGACTAAAATACCTAATAGAAAATATATGTCTAATGTGATTGAATTTGCCTTTGTTGTTGTTGCTGCTGTGAACAACTTTACTCCTGAAACTTACAATCAAGCTGTTAAATGCATGCATGCTAAAAACTAGAACTTGGCTATGAAAGAGGAAATTGATTCTATGTATGTCAATAAAACTTGGATTTTAATTCCAAAACCTCCTAATGCTAGGTTAATTGATTGTAAGTGGATTTATAAGTTGAAAGAAGGTGTTGGCCCTGATGACCCTCCTAGATACAAGGCTAGGCTGGTTGCTAAGGGCTACACCCAGAGAGAGGGAAAGGACTATACTGAGATTTTTGCTCCTGTGATTAAGTATAAAACCATGAGATTGCTGCTTGCTATGTGTGTTGTCCATGACTTTGAGTTAGAGCAAATGGATGTTAAAACAGCTTTCTTGCATGGTGACTTACATGAGACCATCTACATGAAACAGCCAAAGGGTTTTACTGATGAAAAACTGCCTAATCATGCATGCTTACTTAAGAAATCTATATATGGGTTAAAACAATCTCCTAGAAACTGGAATCTGAAGTTTGACTCTTGCATGATTAAGCTTGGTTTTTTTAAAAGTAAATATGACTCATGCTTGTATTTCAAAGGTGTTAGGAGTTTTGAACCTTTGTATGTCTTGCTTTATGTTGATGACATTCTGCTTATGAGTAAATCTAAGAGTAAAATTCAAGGCATTAAAGGGGAACTTAAGAACAACTTTGACATGAAGGATCTTGGTCATGCCAAAAAGATTTTAGGAATTAAGATTATTAGAGACAGACCTAATAGGAAGATGTGGTTGAATCAGACTGACTATATTCATAAAGTGCTTGAAAAGTTTAAAACTGATGATTCTAAACCTAATTCTATTCCTCTTGGTGGTCATCTTGATCTTACTAGACCTAATCTGCCCTTGTCTTCTGATGAATGCTATAGAATGAAGTCTATTCCTTATGACTCTGCTGTTGGCTCTGTTATGTACAACATGATATGCACTAGACCTGACTTAGCTTTTGCTATTAGTGTGTTGAGTAGATTCATGTCTGAACCTGCTAAAAAACATTGGTGTGCTATGAAATATTTGTTGAAATATTTGGCTGGTTCTGCTGATGTTGGTCTGGTGTATGGGAAACATACTGCACCAAGTGAACTATATGGCTATGTAGATTCTGACTTTGCCAGTAATAAGGACAATAGGAAGTCTACTACTGCCTATATGTACACTTGGTGTGGGAATTGTGTATCCTGGAAATCTCAGCAATAGTCCACTATTGCCCTGTCTTCTACTGAAGCCGAATATATGGCTGCTACTGAGGCTTGTAAAGAAGCCATTTGGTTACAAGGGATATTAAGGGAGATAGAGGGCAAGCACTATGTTGCATCACTGCATATTGATAGTCAATCTGCCCTTTATTTGTGTAAGAACCCTATGTATCATGAACGCACAAAACACATTGATGTGCGTTTTCACTTCATAAGAGAAAAGGTTGAGAAACAGGTGATAAATGTCCTAAAGATTGATGAGGTAAGAATCCAACAGACTTTGGAACCAAAATTGTCACTACTGACAAATTTCTTTTCTGCATGAACTTCCTTCACATTGGAGGGTCTTCACACTAAATTCACCTTGAACTGAACTTGGAAGTGGCCGACGATGGAGGTGGACACTGATTCATATGTAACTTAGAAAATTAAGAGGGCAATTGTTGAGTTATGTAATTTTCTAAGTCATATGTATTTAGGCTTTACATTTTCTCTTAGACTATAGCTAGCACATGTTGGTCCCACCTCTCCTAGAAGCCTCATCCCTGGTGCAGGTGGCATGGAGCCATTGCTTGAGCCCTTGTGCCGGATGGTGGCTCGGAGAGGTGTGGGCCAATGGGCCTATGATGGTTGACTGAGGCCTTCTTCCGATCCTTCACTCATCAGCTGCCTATGGACTTGTATGCCAATATTGGGCCTTCCTTGTTGGGCTCGTCCTTGCCAGCTTCTGTGTGGCCCAATCTCCTTTGAAATTCTTACCGTTGCACTTCTGTACTTCCTGAGTAACTTGGCCTTCGACGCCACGTTTCACTTATGGAGCCCTGGAGTATATATGCAGCTGAGAAACCCTAAAGGTGAAAAGAGGTTTTCACTGTTCCGCCGCTCTCCATCTTCCTCTCCACAAAAGCTCTACTAGGGTTTTGCCCTATCCGATCTTCCATGGCGATTCCGATGGAGGCTCAGTGAAGAACCTCGAAGCGAACCTGTCGAAGGATGTACTGGCGCCATTTGAGCCAAGCTTGAGCTCTTGGTCGCAGGAAGAGGGAGTGTCCTCTTCTCAGTGTTCCTTTCGATTGTTTGTTTGTGCTTTAGCTTAAGTCTGAGAACTCTCGTTGTCCTTTTTGTATCTGAGTTATCATATTGGATTGGACCACCATCTTGAGGTCCCGAGGAGTAGGCTTGTCCGAACCTCGTAAAAATCTCTGTGTTCTGGCTTGCTTTTGCTTATCTTTGTGCATGCTTTTAAGTTTATCTTTTAGCTGCCTTCGATCCAAATAATCATCCCTTCAGAGGCGAGGTGACGGCGGACTCTCTCGGAGTTAGTAAGAATCACCCCCTTAACCACCAGCCAAGCGAGAGTCCAGACTCTCTTCAGGGTCTACAATGGGGTGATCCAAAGAATCAAATTTGATCGATGAGACGGAATAGCCGCCTGTTTGAGAAGAATAGACGATGGAAAAAGTTGCAACATGATCTATTTAATTATGCCCCATAAATCACACACCGCGAGCTCTTTCATCTGATCGTCAATGTGACCCAAAGCTATCTTACTCAAGGGCTCATTAAGGATCCGACCAAAACCAGTTAATGACCCAACAACTACCCTTAATTTAGTACCACTTGTTATACTTCTCCAAATATGATGCTCTATCACAAAGGGAGCTTCTAATGTACTTCGATCACGGATGGAGGTTGATTGATCATTATGCAAATTTGAGTGAGGTGTGAAACCCATCTTAAAATTGAAATTTGATCGTATGCATTCCTTTTCAAGAGTAAAGAGGAAATTGTTTTCCTTGTATATATATGATCAATTAGCTGTACGTAGTACTAATTATGTAGGCGATATATATGGCTTTAAATAGCCACATAAAATGGCAGTGTAACATCGTAACATAGAATAGAATAATTCAAAGATGGAAAGCAACAATGTGCGCGCATCATTAATGCAATATTACGTATTCAAAAACTTTCCTATGTTGAACATTAATGCAGTGATCGAGTTGAATGCAACTTGTCATTAATTAATGGTTCTATCTCCTAATTAGTTAATTGCATACCAACTCCCCCTACACTATACTACATCCCATTCTTAAACTACAAAACGCACTCCTTGTAGCATTAATACTTTGCACAACTCAAAACTCCCCAAGAAAAACACTTAAGAAATGGACAAGTCCTCTGTGAAGGTGGTTGTAATACTGATATCAGCCGTGATGCTCGTTGCTTCTGCAGGTAAATCCCCCCTCAAACACCTCAATTTCCTATTAGTTCCATCTCTAGGCTCGTCCCCGGACGGATTTATGTTTCTAATTACAGAAAATAGATTTTAAGTTTGTAAGAGTATTAACTTTGTAGCGGTAGCCTATATAAATGTGGTACGTACAACAGGTTTGGTGGCGAGGGTGGAACAGAGGATAGAAGAAATGTTAGGGTCAAGTTGGGATGAATCTGTGAAACCCGAAAGGCATGGAGGCAGGACGATGGACCCTTGTAACGATGACGAGGATTGTGTCAAATATTGTCCTCCCCGCTGTGCTGCGCAATGTCGAGGATATCTGTGTGAATGCTCATGCTAATATAGCTGTGTCCTCCATCTTATCAACTCTCTTCTAGCTATATATAGAGAGTAAGGTTCCGGTGCGAACAACTCTTACAGTGCGGACGTGCGGACATGCACTTTAAGATCTTAAATGTACACTTTAACGTCCGTGCACTTTTGCAAAAAAATTAAGAAAACAAAACAAAAATCGATTTTTTTCCCAAGCCTTTTTCTATTTTTGTTTAAAAGTGCACATTTAAGATGTTAAAGTGCACATTTAAGACCCTAAAGTGCATGTCCGTACGTCCGTACCGTAAGAACCGTCCGTACCGGATCCAAATTCTATATATATATATATAGCACAATAAAATTTATAAATCTCCATGTTTAGTGTTTAGGGTTCATATTATTTTGTCCACGTACATTAATTTATATTTATATTTGTTTAAGTTGTCAATACCAAGCGCAATGTTTGCATATAGTAAGAACTTTTGTCAATGTCGATACCAATTTCACCCGCGCGCTACACATCTTAATCTAGTATATATAATAGTGAGGCCGGATCTACTATATACTATCTCCTTTCATTTTTAGTTGTCTTTTTATCCTTTAAATTTTATTCAAAAATATTTCAAGACAATTTATCAGATAAAAATCATAAAATTTATATTGGAATTTAGTTATTGTTGGATCGTTAGTGTTATGTCTGAGGTAATAAATGTTTTGTTCCCACAGAACGTGCGTTTAAGCAAGAAAGAATAATAAGAGAACTCGCGATTTAGAGTGGAAACTCCAATTAGTCAAATAACTAATCGAAGATAAACCACTCCCTTCAAACTTCTCGCTTGAGAGGGTTTTGAAGAGGTCTACTTGTCTTATTAGTTTCTTGTTCAATTACACCTGTAGCTTGGACTTCAAACCCTAGACTTCCCATCTAGTTTTGAATCTCTTCTACAACGAAGAACACGAACTCAATCTCTAAGACTCACAAAACTCTTTCACTTCTTTTCTCTCTCAATGAAATGCTCCGAGTTCGTACCTTTAGAAATGAACTAATCACTCTT
This sequence comes from Rheum nobile, assembly GCA_027886185.1. Taxonomy (NCBI): domain Eukaryota; kingdom Viridiplantae; phylum Streptophyta; class Magnoliopsida; order Caryophyllales; family Polygonaceae; genus Rheum; species Rheum nobile. The sequence continues at coordinate 513,571 of WOAB01000660.1, forward strand.
ATTAATACAAGCCGAAAATCCTAGTGTAAAATAATATCTTCTACCCACTTTCCAGTAACAAGAAGATATCCTTTGACTCAATAAGAGAATATCTTAACCAAAAGGATTTTTTAAGGAAAACTCCCCTAACATAATAGCAAACGGATAAGATACATCTTCTCTCTCCAAATCTTCCAATTTGCGCAATCGATCAAGCTTGCCGATTCCAACCGCAAAATCTTTATGGAGAAATCTTCGATTTTCAAAACCTTCCTTTTATGATAATTGCAGTCATTGTTGTGAAGCCATTGTTGTTCCTTCAGATATAACAAATCGTCTGGTGATCTCAATGTTCCCTCCTCGTAACCACATTGTCGATTGTTCCATGTGACATTCTTGTTTGATCCTGAAATACTTAGTAACCATATTATATGAATGTTTGTTGCCATCAAAAGTAAGGAATTCAACAAATTCCCCCTTTTTGATGGTCACAAACATCCTTAACAAATTTGGCATAATTAAGATTAAGACAGTGTATGTGAAGAAAGGTTTCCCCCAAGATAGCATAGTTCCCCCTTTATAGATAGTAACAGTATAAACAAGATTAGATCCCCCTCAGCTTGAGCATCCATCATATATCCCTTTTTGGTGTAATAAAAAACTTAATAAATTTCAGAACATACGTTATCAATTCTAAACAAGAAACCAATCCCATTGTCATTGAATATTAATAAACGTGCTTAAACTACAACACAGACAACTACAAAATAAGCAAAATAGCAAACATGATCAACATGCCAAGCAAGACAAACAGAAGGAACGGAAACAAGAAAAAAACAAAGCAACTAAGGAATAGATGAGATGGGAACAAAAGCGGGATTGGTAAGCCGGAGAAAGACGGATCAAACATCATCGATGCCTGCAGAGGGAGTAGTGAAATGATTAGTCATTAAGGAACGCACATCCTCCATAAGACGTCTTTGATGTTCTACCGATAGTGCAACCAGGCGAGACAACCTCCTCATAGCCTTGAGTTCAGAATCCATAATGGGTGCATTCTTTTGTTCCCTCTCAGAGTCTGCTCCACTAGACTCTTCCTCATCAGCATCAACATCAGCTTCAGGTTCGACAACCATGACCCAACCTACACCCTCTTGCAAGACAAACTGCATCTTGTGCAAGTTACTGGCATCCAGGCCACGGTAAAAAAAATGACATTAACCCCCTCTTTGTATACCTTGTGGTATGCAATTATTTTCTTCACTGCGCTAGGGAGCGATAAAGCATGCCTTTCTGTAGTCCTCGCGTGAGCCATTTGCTGCATCATTATCTTAGGCAAGTTGATGGCTTCCTTCTCCTGCAACTTAGCGAGGAGCACAACATCCAGAATCAGCAAGTTGTTGTGCTTTTGTTCTCTTGGGGTAACGTTACTAATGAGGTTGTGATAAAGAACCTTGTTGACCGCACTCATGGAATTTGTGTGGAGAGCTCCAGAGCGGGAAGGAGTGGAAATCTCTGAAACACGATGGACCACATCATGGTAAGGATTGTCCTCGGGCCAGTGTCCCTTGGGTTACTCCTCATACCCAGAGTGAGGAACCCCCAAAATGATGTTGAGTTCCAAGATGAAAAACAAATGGGTAGTTCCCTGCAGTGTTTAGCTCCCCAGAATAGCATGTGGGCGGACCTAAATAACAAAAGTGGAATAAAAGGATCTCAACTGCTCATCATCAACAGATTTAGCCTCGACATACGGATGATCCCACCTCTAAGCTTTCTGAACAGACACGATTTCTCCCGATGCATTCTTCTCAAGGAACTCATGGTCAAACAATAGTTCCCTCACAACTCCTTTGTGGCTCATATCCTTGAACTCCTCTAGGTCAGCTTTGGGCTTGGATTTTGCCGCTAGACGACATTGGCTTTTGCGAACTAGAGTAGTGGCCACCTTGGATCTTTTCGATATGCGCTTAAACACCTGCTTCGATTCATCATCAGAGCTGACTGGAATCGCCTAAGAAATTTGATCCCCGGTCTTGCGCTTAGAGGACCAGTCATTTTGACACGCCCGGAGAACTTGAGACCTGTCGCCGGTGAAGCTTCAACCTCTTCCTCAATCAATTCTTTCTCCAGATTACGCACACCCCCTTGATTTTGGTCGTGGTAGCGGCATGAGCTTCAACCTCTTCCTCGATCAATTATGTCTCAGTCTCAGGCTGGGTAGGGTAGGTGGGTTAGGAATGGACTTCCTCCTTTTCATTGACGGAGACGGCGGTTCGTGCGGTGGGGGAGGAGTTAGGGTTAATTGGGGGGAGTAGGTGATTTTGGTTTCGGGGAGTAGGGAACCATGGTATGGATAGCAAGTGGAAGGGACGACGGTGATGAGGCAATTTCGGAGGTGGTGGAGGATGGTGGAGGGTTTTGAGTGTCCTGTGGGGTGGTGGTGGTGGACGGGGTGGCTTGAGTGAGGGTGGCAATGATGGAGGGGTGAGTTCCCATCACATTTAGTTTGCGAATGAGGGTTTGTGGGCTTTCGATCCCATCAATAGAGACGTTGGAGGTGGAGGCCATTTGTGGAGCTTGGGAAAGAGGAGGATGAGAGTAAGAAAATAAGAGACAGAGAGAGCAGTAGAGAAGCGGTGAAGAGAGTACCTTACAAATACACCATATAAATAGGGGCAGAGAATCTTTTCGGTTGCCAAAGATAACGCTCCAAAATCTCTCCTTCTCTTCTCTTTACAAAAATCACAACCAAAATATTATCGTCCAATGATCTACTCTCCTTGTTTGCATTTCAATTTCTGGTCTCCTTGTTTGCATTTCAATTTCTGGTCTCCTTGTTTGCATTTCAATTTCTGGTATTGTAAGCCATTTCCTAGGCATGTAAACTCAGTTGTAAACCAGCTTGCTATTTGATGCACTTGACTTTTGGATATTACAAGAGCATTACTTACTACACTTGCATCCATTTCCTGATTCTGTGTGTTTGGATGCTTTACATGTTTTTTGACTCTTTCATGATCCATCTCAGTACTACTTGTGAAAATTATAATACCAAAATTTATGGTATCACATACTATTTGGCCATTAGGAAATTTAAATTTAGTCCAAATTATACCTACACTTATGATAACAGATGCAAAAGCACAATGTATTACTTACTATACTGTGTAACTAAATCAAGAAAATCATGCAGGACTAAATGCTATCACCTTCTCCTTAAAAAAATTATCTACCATGGAAACCTCCTTATTTCAAAGTCATGGACTGACTTTAACTTTCATTTTAATCTGTTCTTCTAGATTTTTACATGCTCGGATGACTTCTTAGGTTGGTTAAGCCTTCTGAAGGCTGCTGTCATAAATCTACTTTACTATCAAAGAAACTTTTGGACTCAACCCCATCACTCTATTAACACATCTATGATTACTCACATTTTTATACGCTTTAACAACATCAAGCAGGTTAAAGTCCTTCTCTACAGGAGGAATAAAAATCATTATGGATTCTCTTGGATCATCTATCTCAGAAGAATCTCTAAGATCCCTGAACCATTTGTATATAACTCCACTAGTAACAAACTCATCTACTCCATGGCATCTAATGAGCTAATGATACTTAATCTCTTTCTTGAAAACCCTCTTCACAATCATTGGTGTTGGATACATGATGTTACTATCTTACAGGCTTTCGCATGTCCTTTACCCATTTGGCTAAGCAGGCAATCATGCAGAAAGCAACAATTGGTACACAACCAAAATCATCCTCCATTGGTTCATAACCAAAATCACCCTCTAATAGCAACAAGGAACCACTCCTATGTTATTCCAAGTCACTCTTTTCCTTACAGGATACATTTATATACTACATTTGTAATCAAACTACTATGTAACTATATAATCTCCATTACTAAAATTATTTTTGTACAATATTTCCATAATATCAAACAAGCTGACTCAAGGCTCAAACCAATTAACTTGATGTATACATGTTATACCTGCTGGTTTCATCTGTGTTGCATACTTTATAATCTGTGCCAGTGTTCCACTCTCCCCTTGCAGAATGTCTTTTTGATATAAATCTAATCATATCCTTCTCAAACCAAAGATCAACTATAACAATAAGTCTCCTACAGACTATACCCAACAAAACCACCTTCACCCATTAATTATTGTGATGTATCATCATCCCACCAAATCGCAAGACCAACTTACTTGCACATAATCCCAAGTTGTTTTAAATGAAGATAAGCCTATGAAATTGTAGAGGCATCGGTCATAAAAACCTTTGGACTGATATCGAGTCTTTTTGTAAAATTGAAAAAATACAAATCATGGCCCTAGTTGAAACTAGAACTAATAAAGAACCACAACAACATATTTGGCGGAAAGCTGGATTTGATAACTTCCACTTCTCCCCAGCAGTTGGATTTTCGGGTGGCATTTGTGTCATGTGGAAATCATACCAACTTTATAACGAAATTTGTGAACTTACCCATATTGATACACGATTTATTACGGTTAAATATAAGATTCTGGAGAAATCCATATGTATCATGATTAGCTTCATATATGTTCCTCCAAAAGAAAATGAGAAAGACCAGTTCTAGTCCTTGCTATCAAATTTTGTCTCACAGACAAATTTTCCATGCCTCCTAATAGGAGATCTCAACGAAATACAAAATAATACAGAAAGGATTGGGGGGTCTCACCTCCCACCATCCAAATTTCTCAAACTAATTAATTTTAAAAACAAATGCGATCTCATTGATATTCCAACCCAAGGTGGTGACTTTACCTAGAGGAAAAATAGAACTGAAATTGACTATCTTTACTCAAAACTAGATAGAATCCTGGTTCATGGTCAGATTCTTCAATGGTTTCCAGGCATCTTTACGAAAAATCAGGCATTTACGTCTTCAGACCACTGTCATATCTCTATTGAACTAGAGAATCAATCCCATATCAAAGCTCAACCCTTCAAATTTGAGAAAATGTGGACATATCGAAAAGATTTTGAAAACATTGTGAGACAAGCATGGCGTATCAATTCGAGAGGATCACATATGTTTAACCTCATTAAAAAACCTATGCTAAGTAAGCGCAAAACATTGGAACAAAACAACATTTGAAAACATATTCAAACAACTTAGAGAAGTGGAGGATTCACTAACATCTATTCAAAAGGACATCATTATCAACCCAACACAAAATCTTATAATTAAACAAAATAGATTAATAACAAGAAAGGAAAACCTCCTATCTTTTCATAAAAAAATATTAGAGTCAATGTGCTAAAACAAAACATATTAAATCAATCGATACTAACTCTAATTATTTTCACCGAGTTGCTACAGGCAGACGGAGTCGGAAAATTATTAGACAAATACGTACTAATGACGGTACAATTATAATAGGACTGGAAAACATTTGAAATGAAATTAGATAAGATTTTAAAAGAAGGTTTAAAAAAACAATATTAACAACAATATTCTCACAGAATACCTCACAAATATAAATAGTGAGATTTCTACCCAAGATAATGTAGAACTCACAAAACCTGTCACAAATAAGGAAATTAAAACAACTATCTTCAGCATTGGTAGCACTAAATCTCTCGGTCCTGATGGCATGTCTGCTTTATTTTACCAAAAGTATTGGCATATAGTAGGGCCCATGGTCATTAAAGCTGTTAAGAGTTTTTTTCACTCTGGAAAACTATTGAAACAAATTAACCACACATTTATCACCCTTATCCCAAAATGTGATAATCCAAACTCTACTAACCACTATAGACCAATCAGTCTATGTTCCACTATTTACAAAGTAATTTCCAAAATCATGGCGGAAAGGATAAAACCAATATTGAATAAACTAATTCGCCCTTTACAAGGTGCTTTCGTAGCAGACCGGGCAATCCAAGATAATATTCTTATAGCTCATGAGATCTTCCACTCCTTCCGATCTAAGAAAGGAAAGTAACACGAAACAAATGGGGTTTCAAATATCCAGAAGAGGTACACATATACATTTCCTATCTTTTGCAGATGACATTCTCATCTTTGGAAAAGCTAATCAATTAGCATGTTCAAAAATTCAAACTATCATCGAGGAATACTGCTCTATATCAAGACAATCTGTCAACTACCAAAAATCAGCTTTCCAAACTACGAACAACATTTCTAATAATACAAAAAACCTAATACAATCAGTGTTAAGTATCCCAAGTACGACATCCCTCGAAAAATATTTAGGTTGTCCAATTATCAATGAGAAGGTTAATCAAGACACATTCAGAGATACCATTTTATTTACCACTAACCAACTCACAAAATGGAAAGGAAATTCACTTTCACATGAGGGTAGAGCTACCTTGATTAAATCTAATTTGGTTGCTAAACCAAATTATATTATGCAATGTTTCATGCTACCATCCTACATTCACAAAGAACTAGATACTCTTAATATAACCTTTTTTTCTGGAATAAGGATTCATCTTATAAACCCTTAATAGGCTGGGACAAAATATGTAAAAACAAAGAGAATGGAGGCAACGGTATAGAAAGACACAAGACATGAATAAAGCATTACAAATGAAACTATTGTGGAAATGTTTTGCTGAACCAAACAACATTTAGGTCAAAATAATCACAGAAAAATATCTCAAAGATATCAATATCCTACACTACTATAAAAAGGGAAATCACTCTTGGCAATGGTCACAACTACTCAAACAAAGAAAAGAATTCACTAATGGCCTTCAATGGCTTGTTGGTGATGGACACACTATAAATTTCTGGAATGATAATTGGATATCAGATATTAACCTCAGAAACAATACCCTATCATCTACTACTATCAACAATGCCATTAAGGTAAGCGAATTCATTAAAAATGATAAAACATGTAACCAAACCAAATTAGAAGATATACTCAATCCTATTGCTATAAACAAAATTCTTGATATACCTATCCCAATGCACTCTATCCCTGATAGAATGTACTGGGCCCCTAGTAGGAATGGTTGGTTTTCTACAAAATCTGCCTTCGAATTAATCACCAAAGCACAGTACCCTAGGTGGGCAGATTGTGACGACCACATGTTTGACATCCAGGCGTTCGAGCGGGCTAGGTGGGCTTGGGACTGCGACATCCACTATCTAGACTATTTTCAGCGTATCTCGCACCCGTAAATGGATAGTAACTCCCCGCCATAGGATCGTCCACGTGATGGACCTATCATTCCCATGCCTATTCCTCTTGACATCACTATGGTACATATTCATTTTATTTATTTTATTTAAGAATTATGTATCGTAAACTTTGACAAAGTATTGTTTATTTACGTAGCGGCACCAGATGCTACTCGGACGATGTCGTTCCCGTTTGGAGGTAGATGGGATCATTGATGAGGAGAGAAAGTGGCTCATCGGTTCACTCATTCTTTTGGCGGGAGATTCGTCCCCGGTGTCAGAGCCTTCGCAGCGCGCATCGGAGATGTTTCAGAATTCACAGTATGAGCATGGACAGGGGAGCGGTGCATCCCAGGGGGATCATCAGTCAGACGGACCCGAGGAGTGACAGGACTAGTCCTATTTAGGGTTATTTTGTTCTTTATGTTATACATTTTATCGTATTAAACTTTTGTTTGATGCTTTTGTTGCTCGATATTTTGGTTTGATAATTTATTTTGATAAATAGAACAAAAAATCACAATCAAGCTCAAAATTATTACATTCCAGTCGTTACAAATAGACCCTAAATACATTTATGCAAGAGTGGTCGGAGGCCGACCAACTTGCACACGATATTCCTACCACAGTTTAATCCTATTCTCGTAAAAGTTATCCCACCCCGACACACTAGGGTCTTTGAACTTCAACCATGCACTTGGAAGGGGCGGTAGTGGAGCCATATCACTGAGCCACACCTACAATATGATAATCGAATTTAAATAAGTTTGGAAATGATAATCCAACACATAACAATGCATTTACTGATTCCAATATTACTTACCGGTATAAAGTGGTCACAGTTCCCAACTTGAGCTATCGCGATGATTTTGGCTGGGACCTTATCATTGCCATTAGACGCTATCATCGGTAAACATAGGCATGATCCAAACCATAAAAGCAACACAAGGGCCACTTGATGTCTAGTGGCAAACGCTAAACCAACCATGGGCATCTCCATCCAATATCTTGAGGAGCAAGATGTTGCAAAGTAGTTGACATTTTGCATTAGCTTGTCAAACTTGGTCTCCGTGGGACTTACCCTTTCTTATATCACTTTGTTTTCCAACAACTCTTCCACAATCTCCATGCGAACTCTAGGGTAGTCACTTTGATCCATTCTCATTGCCATAGTCAGGATTCGATAACCACAATGTTCATCTGCGAGTACGTCTTGAGCACGGCTAATGAAGGGAATCATGAAGTAGTTCACATTCTCTCTACCAAATCTCACCCCCTTATGAACCATGTCCAACTTCGGGAACTGTGGGACTTCATTTGTTGTAGAAGGTCCACTACTTGGAGGGGGCTCCTCCTGCTTGCTTTTGCTTTTTCGGGGACGACCTCGGGATCATGGGGGCTCATCCTCATGGGTCCAATTGTTGTTCTAGGACTCACTGTACTCAATCCTCTTGTGCTCAATCAAGCTCGGATCCCTCTTCGTGGAATACTTGGCGCCGGTGGCGCCCTTCGGTCTTCCTTTTTGGACAACGATTGTAGGCTCATTCAGTGTTGATTTATGCGGATTTTCCATGTCATCGAACAACTCTAAGATCTGATATTCAGTGTCTTAATTCAAATCACCCCTCCAACGTCTATCATCCATCTCTCTCCACCTCGCATCCTTAGTAGATAGGGGTATTGTGTCATTTGTCTTCACCGTATCCGTATCGTCAGAAACACCTTCCCACACCACTTGCCTCCAAAAGAGGTGTATCTCACTCGGCATGATCGGAGTCGACGTGAAAATCGCATTAGCAATTCTGTGGATGCACGGAACCCCAAAGCAGTTTCTCCACTAATGATCAGTGCAATCTCTCGAAATTACTCCTTGTACTAGAGCGTAATACAAATCCAACAAGATCTTCAAACACTTCTCGGTCACTCTATAAAATAGTGGGGCAAATATTTTTGCTATTGGTTCCGGCAAATCACGCACTTCAACCGGCACTTTACAATGTGACATCTCCATTGTTTCCCTAACATTTACAACCTAATTTTCCAAAGCTTCATGGATCCTCAAAATCAATCCATTGAACCCGAACTGAGAGGATTCCAATAAATCCTTCAAATTGTGATGGATACCCTCAACCTTATGGCAAAAACAAAATGTTATAAAGTAACATGTGCGTACAATATAAACCATACATATTAGTGTTGAAAATTACCTATTTGTGGTTCTGGTGAAGAAATGAAGATGAACATCGGTCCAAGCTCTTACTATATTCTCCTTTTACGGATTGAGCCACGTCCTCTCCAAGTAGCCCACGAGCCCGCTGTGCCATTTTTCCCTTAACTCTTCAAGTCTCTTTTCACAGGATTCCTTTGTGCTCGATAAAAATAGCCCCAACATTTTCCCGCAAATTTATAGGGTGTATCTTTCTCCTTCGTGATGCTAAGAGCATACGATTCGATGTTGTGTTTTACATGCACCTAACACAAAAGGTGTTTCACCGTATCTCCAAAAACTATCTTGATTGCATTGATAAGAGCTTGTTCTCGATCAGTCACTATGGCCGTTGGATATTTTCCCACAAGCTCATATAATTTCAGTAACCTTTTCATCACAAAGGTGGAATGAAGTGTTTTCTCCCCCTTTGTAAACGCAAATGCAATGTTGAACGTCTTATTAGTGGATGAAAAACCAACCATCTCCACCAGAGACATGCCATACCTGTGAATGCATCACAAATTTAAAATAAATAACATATATTAAGGTAACATAATGAAATATAATGAACACACACCTATTCATTTTGTATGTATTGTCGATAACATCCACATAAGGGAACAACTTCAGTCGGTGCAGTGACTTCAAGTTAGCAAAGAATAAGATTTCCAATTCAGCAGGTGCAATGACTCCGAGAACAACTTCAGCAGGTGCAGTGACTCTAGGAACAACTTCAGTAGGTGCAGTGACTCCGGGAACAACTTCAACAGGTGCAATGACTTTAGCAGGTGCAATATCCTTTTCTCTCAAAGTATACACTCTGTACTTCTCATCTCTAAGGTACCTTAGAGTCCACTGGATGACCGTTAACTCCTCACGATCCTCAGATTGAATTTTCTGTCAAAAGTTGTTAATTTGTTTGATAGATGTCACATTTCTGAGGAATTGCTTTCGCAGAAGCTATGGACCTTGGCGGCATGAGCATATCGGACCACCTCGTAACTAGCTTCTCCTTCTCCGGGGTCATTCGACCCATATATGCATGACCAATCAAACTAGTCGAGAGCTCGTGGTTGTGGTATCTGCTACGCGACGTGAGCTTCCATCTTTCTTTCTCTATTCCGGCATCGCTTCTCAAACGAAACCCAACCAAGGAAAATGGGCATTGCTTCTTCTTTGTGTTAGTTCTGCCCCCCCCCCCCCCCCCCCTTCGATATTTCTAGGTCTATAAGCACCGAAATTCTCGCACGTTAGCTTCACCCGTGTAGGAAACGAACTTTGAGTGATTATCATTTCTTAATTCCCGACCCTTCTATTTAGCCCACTTTATCATTTCTTAACGACTATCCCACACCAAGTCTATGGAAAACTCATCCGAGTAATCTCTCATGCATACCTATTATTAAGTCAAATAGATAAATCAACTAACAAGTCAAAAGTAATCATTTCTTAATTTCCTATGTAACAGATAAATAAACTAAATTACTTCCTCGATATCTATTCAAAATAAAGTGTACATTATTGCATTTAATACTTATACTATGTCTAAAAAAGTTCCTGAATCATCGATTCAAAAATACAAAAACGTACCACGTATATCAATTCAAAAAAAAATTACTTATATTCATCACATAAAGTATATGACATTTATATTGTTCAAACTATTCAAACTTGAGGTCATAAATATCTATTCAAAATAAAATATGGATATATCAATTATCATACATCTACTATCCTAAGTCAAAAACTTATACTAAATCCATATATCTATTCAAAAAGAAATGTACAATATAATGAACAGTTTAATATACATACCTCTACAGATTCTGTCTGAAGTGTCTCTTCAGAAGTTTTTGACATTTTTGTGCAAAAACACGTTTTTTGAATTATGAGATAGATATTGAGAAAAATGGATGAGTGAAAGATGGTTGATATATTAGTATCAAAAACTCCCAACGGTACAATTCCAATGGTCAGAAAAGTGACTGTTGGAATTGTACCATTGGGAATTACCAAATTGTATGAGGCACGTATGCTATATACGTGCACGTGTCTGTATGGAAATTTTTATGAGGCACGTATGTAGCATACGTGCACGTGCCTCTCTGCAAATTGTATGAGGCATGTATGGTACATACGTGCACGTATCGCACATGCACGTATGTAGCATACGTGTGCGTGCCTCTATGGCAATTGTATGAGGCATGTATGCTATATACATGCACGTGCCAAACAGGCACGTATGTTGCATATGTGCACGTGCCTCTCTGCAACTGTTTCGGATACCCGACGGGTTAATATATGGCACGGCCACATTGTTTTTTTACGTGCCTCTGATGCACGGGCATGTGTTTTAAGTGTGTGCCTCTTTACTGTATAAATAGAAAATGTATTTAGCTGCGGTGTAAATATATTTAATTAATTTTTTTCTTAAAAGTATTTTCCAACCCTTTTAAAAATATAATATCTATTTATCAATGCTCACATTTAAATATAACTTTTTATCTATTTGTTTTCAAAATATGAGTTGGAAATCAAAAGATGTCCTTCAACATGCATTCAAAACGAGGAAAACATAAATCAAAATAATCAAACACTTTGGTTTTGTATTAGCTCAATGTATCCACTTGAAATAACACCTAAATAGTGATTATTGCTTAAACTACTTCTATATACTAATTTGATATGTGATATAATTATACAATTTTTTAATAAAGTTCACAAAGTGATTTGTTTCATCTCATTGTACAAATTTCAATACAATTTAACCCTTCATTCTTTAGAAATTTACATTACCGTCTTCCTAGCTATACCATTTTCCTTATTTACCAAACATGATTTACCATACATAAAAGCCATACATATATTATAACCCAAAAATCAATTCCTCATTCAACTGGAGTCGTACCAAACGAGGCCTAATCATAAAAGAATATAAGCATCTTGATAAGAAAACCATATTGATTTAGAAAGCGGTAAAAAGGGCATCGTAAGATTATAAAGATTAGAGCATATTGAAGATGAAAAGTATTGATATGGTTTGATTGAAAGATGAATGAACATATCCTTATCATTAATGTAATAAAATATTGTCATACTTTCCAAATTTTGTTTATCCATTGAACTAGTAATTTTTTTTGGTAGTAATAGGTGGGTTATACCCATTTATTCATATAGAAGAGCTTACATATGCCCACTCTTCCAAGTGTCAGTCTCAAGAACGGAAATAAGACCCTCAGACGGGTGACTATATAAAATAAACTCCCCGGAGTAGTCACAACTGAAGTGTGCGAGCCAGTCCGCGGAATGGTTGCAAGAGCGTAGGATAAGGCGGAGCTTCGCCTCCCAACAAGGCAGATCCAAAAGCTCCCTACATTTGGCGATAAGCGCAGCAAACAGGGGAGGCACCGGCTTGCCAAGATCCATCGCTGAAACCACCTCAGTTGCGTCAATATCCACTTCCAAACGTCTGATTCCCAGTTGTCTTGCCATGGTGAGTCCTTGGTGAAGGCCTAGCAGCTTAGCCCTGAAAGAGGAGGTGCCCCTAGCTTTAGCCGTAAAGCCATGAATGAAGTCCCCGAACTCATTCCGCAGCAACCCCCCCGCACCAATGGTGTACTCCCCCTCGCGATATGCACCGTCGGTGTTGAGCCTAGTCCATCCCGGTTGCGGGCGTTGCCAACATGACATCACCTTCTCATATCCACCAGTAGTGTGGATGCAATCGCGTACCACCTCAACATATTCCTTAACACTTACACGAATGAAGCCAGCGCGATCTTCAGGGATCTCCTCAGTTGGTGCTAGCGCCCTTATGCACCGCCATTTCTAGAGCCACCAGACCCCAAAAGCAAAGGTCGTCGGCCACGAATCAGCCCTGCTCAGGTTACTGGAAAGCCAAGAAATGAGATCAGTACTGAAAAAAACGGCCCTCCTGGTGTTATCTAAAAGAGCACACCACACCTCCCTCGCCAGCGAGCAGTCCCAAACAATGTGCAGTGAACTCTCAATCGTAGCAGCGCAAGCAGGGCAATGAGCCGTATTAGAAATATGGCGGCGATAGCGGTTTTCGTTGCTCAATATGCAGTCATGAGCGGCCAACCACATGAAATTACGCACTTTCTCCGGTGCCTTCACACTCCAAATGTGCTTCCAAATTGGCCGCGTCTCATCCCCTTCATCCTTTCGTATGATGGCCAAAGCCGATTTAATAGAGAAGTTACCAGAAGGGGTGCCGGACCAATAAAGATTATCTCCAACCTCCTCATGGGTCAGTGCCATTGCACCAATTTTCTGAAGTATCTCAGGTGGTAGTAGGTGAGAGAAGTCTTCCCAAATCCACCCGTTGTCACCCTAGTACTCTGCCACAGTACGTCCCAAATCTGCCTCCGGAATTACTGCCATCGCACAATTCTCCAGCAAATTCTCAACGACCCAAGGGTGGGACCAAAATAAGGTTTGTGTTCCACTACTCACATCAGAACGCAGACCCGCAAGTAAAGGCGTCTTCGCTTTAACAATACCCTGCCAGAAATTGGAGGCGCCAGCTCGTGGAGAAAACATATCTCGATCACATCTCCCACTGCAATACTTGCCCCTGACGACTCTGGACCAAAGTGAATCAGGCTCTTTTAGAATTCTCCAACCCGCTTTTGCCATGAAAGCCGAGTTAGACTGCCGTATACTTTTCATCCCAAGCCCTTCAGCATCTTTAGGCCTATTAAGCTCATCCCATCGAAGGAGATGAATTTTCCGTTTCTCCTCCGTCGTTCCCCACACGAAGCTCTGAGTTTTCTTCTCAACCTCATCACATATATGCAGGGGAAGGCTCGCCGTTTGCATAGAGTAAAGAGGTATGCTAGCGATTACTGACTTGGCCAACGTTACCCGCCCTGCCATTGATAAAATTCGTGACTTCCAGTCAGCTAATATTGTATTCACGCGATCTAGAATAGGCTTGAAAGTAGCCTTATTCATCCCTTTTTTAGTCATAGGCATTCCCAAGTATATGCCTAAGTCTTCAGTGACCGGGATTCCTCCCAACGCCCTAATCTATTCAGTCAATGAAGTAGGAGTGTTGTTCGAGAAGCAAAGCATAGACTTACGTAGGTTAACCTTAGCACCAGACGCCGTGCAAAAGCGTTCAAGACAATGCTGGATGGTGGTCATCTGGGCACAAGTGGCCTCCCCGAAAAGGATCAAATCATCCGCGAAAAACAAATGCGACAAGTCCGGGCCAGCCTCCGACAATTGTATAGGTTTCCACACACCCGCAACGACTGCCTCATCAATAATATGCCCCAACCGCTCCATGCATAAGACGAAGATATATGGCGACAAAGGGTCATCATGTCGAACCCCTCTGCTCGGCTTGAAAGAGTCACCCATTGAACTAGTAATTTAAATCGAATATTTTGTACGGGATTGCTTCATTATTCTCTTAATTACGCATCATAGTATCATACTATAAATTGCCTTTGAAAGAACCTTGCAAACTCACTCACAGAAGCAAACAAAACACTCTTGCAACATAAAATAAAATAGAAGCTAGTTATTCAAACTCCAAAAGCAGTCAAGGAAATGGACAAGAGTTGTCTTAAACTAGTAGTGTTGGTAGCCATGGTGCTTGTTGCAGCTTCTACAGATAATACTTACATTTGTATCATTTTGTCAATGTTATGTTTTCAACTTTATTTGTAACACTTGTATTTGTGTTTCATGTACATATTTACTCGGGAGGGCTGAAGCGACACGAGAGGTGTTATCTTCGACTTCAGGTGCATATGTGGAACCCGAAAGAGATGGAGGAAGCACAACTGAGGCGACAAAGCACGCCCGTTGCAATATAAACAAAGATTATATTAAAAATTGCTCTCCCCACTGTTTCGCTGAACAATGTTAGGACATCTCTGTGTATGTACATGTTAATTGATTTATGTCGTTGTAAGTCTCTTCTACGTACCCTAATAAAATATATATATGAATGACATTTATATATATTTTCCCAAAAATTCACTTACTAATGTCTGATCACCGGCCATATACTCTTAAAAGCCGCCATTGGCAACCCCAGCCGGCCACCCGTGCTGCTGATGTTCGATTAATTATTAAAATTGACTGTTTCCAATAGAATTTGGTTCACGTTATTTTAAAAGCAGAATCGAAGGGGATTTATTATAAATATTTGAGTGGGGTGAAACCCAGTCATCTTAAAATTGAAATTTGATTATATGCATCATCTGAAATTTTGAATGCAATCCTTCGCAAGAGTAAAGAAGAAATTCTTTTCCTTCTCAAGAGTATATAATTAAGCGGTTAGTATTAAGTAGGCGCGGTATAAATTTAAATAATATAAAATGGCTAACATAGAATATTTCAAAGATGGAAAGCAACAATATACGGAGTACATCACTAATGCAATATTATGTACTGTATTTAAAAAACTTTCCTGTTATGAACATTTATGCAATGAATTTATTCAATGCAAAGTGTCATTAATTAATGGTTCTCCTAATCAATTGCATATATACCAACTTCACCCCTACACTATAAATCGCATTCTAATGTAACGTTGCAAACTCAAGCACCTGCACAAAACGCACTCCTTGTAGCAACACTTTGCAAAACTCAAAGCACTACAAAAAATGGACAAGTCCTCTGTCAAGGTGGTTATACTGATATCAGCCATGATACTCGTTGCTTCTACAGGTAAATTCCCCCTCAATTAAACACCTTAAATTGGATATGACTCGATGTTGTCTTTGTATCCGTTTCATATTTGGAGTTGGAGGATTTGCAAATTAATTTAATCAATTGAAAAATTTACAGTTCAAAACTAGCTTAAATTTGGCTTTTCCGTTTACTAGTTGAAACTATTGACTTGAATTGTATACCTTGTTGAAACTATTAGTTTTAAATAGTCCTAAGTTTGTAGATCTGTAAGATTAACTTTGTAGCGGTAGCATATATAAATGTGGTACGTTCAGGTTTAGTGGAGAGGGTGGAAGCGACAATACAAGAAATGTTAGGGTCAAGGTCGGATGAATGGGTCAAACCCGAAAAGGATGGAGGCAGGACAATGGACCCTTGTAACGCTCACAAGGATTGTCTCAAATATTGTTCTCCCCGTTGTTCTGCGCAATGTCTAGATTATCTGTGCGAATGCTCATGCAAATCTATGTCCTCTTTTTAACTCTCTTCTAGCTATGGAACAATAAAATTTATAGCTGTTTAGGGATGATATTTGGATCCACACGTTTATATTTGTTAAGTAATGTCAATACCTCGCGCAATGTTTGCACATAGTATGAACTTCTGTCAATGTCAATACCAAAATAGCCTGCGCCCTAAAGTACTTGATTATCACCTGACATTTCACTATTTACCGAAAACCACCTCAATTCATACCTCCCTTAGTGGAATAACACCCAACGCAACGCCACAATTCCGTCAAATCTCCGTTATCCTTTATTACTTTAATTTTTGGGGGGTTTTCTTTATTATTAAATAAATGAAAAGAAAAAAATTAAAAATCCAAGTTTGTTCATATCTTCCTTGATTCAACAAACGAGCTCCATCTGTAGCTCATTTGACCCTTTTTTATTTCTCAGCTTCATGTTTCTTCACGGGCTCCATTTGTAGCTAGCCTTCCCAAATCCGGTGCCATCGACTCCATGTCCTCCAAGACAGGTGCCATAGTCGACTTCAAACCCCCGGTTACAACCTTGTATAGATATGTCGCTCCTGATTTCGCACCCCCTTTTACCAGCCCTCAAACCACTAGATTTTGGAGCCCCTGACGTCTCCTTGTCCAAATCCAAACTCCCCATGGTCAATTTAGGCTCCATCGCCGAACCTCCATTCTTGCAAACCCTCGCGCCGCCACGAGACAAAATCGCATCGAAGGCGACGGCCGCCGCTGGTTCCATTGGACAAGCTCTGGCTAGGAAAGGAGGGATGAAGATGAGGGGCGGGATCTGAGGTGGAGAAGGCGAACGGTCTTGAGGATCAACTTCAGCGCCTCGACCAAGCAGTAATTGAACGACGTTTGTTTATCAATGGCAAGAATCGATATGGAGAACGGTTCTCTCATCAATGTCTGTTAGAATGATGATGTTCCCTTTGTTTTTGATGATGATAAACTCAAATGCTTTTGATGGTTTTTAGTGTGACTATGAGTTTCAGGAAACGGTGAAGTCAAAGGAACGATGAAAACCTGAGAAGAGTCAAAACAGAAAAGCAATGGAACAGAGAAGCCAACAATAACGAAATCAACGCGTTGGAACGCAAGAAGAGAACAGACGCGTGTTGCTGAAACAAAACAGAAAAGGGAACAACGCAAGGAACGAAGGACGCGCGCTGGAAACCCTAGAGGTTGCCGAATATCTGTCTTGGAAAACAGATTTGGAAGATGCAACTTGGGCCTCAAGGAAGATCTCGGTGAAGAGATTTTGGGTAGAATATTGTTAGAAAAGATTGTATAGGATTTTATTATCTTATTTTCCTTAAGTAAAACTAGGGTAAAATATGAGAATTTCCTAGACTATATATTAGAGAGTTGCGAATTTCTACAACGACGAAACACAGAGAGCATTTTCCAAAGCAGAGCATTCGGAAGCAAGAAGAACACTTACAAGGACGAAACTTTGGTGAGTTGAGTACTTGTTAGAGTTTTGGTTGTCTAGTGTGTTGTTAGGAATGTTACATTGAGAAGTCTAGATATCTAGGAGTAAACTAGATTGAGATAAGACTTGCTTGTTTGTAATTCCAGGATTAATAACATAAGTAGACATTCGAAATCCTACTAGGGAAACCTAGAGGTAGAGGTTTTTCTTAGTCAACTAGTTGGTTGATTAAGTTTTCCTCTCTAAGGAACTGAGCTCGTTACTTCATAATTCTGTTGTTATTTTCCGCTGCCCAAGGAACGAACTTACCGTTCCTTGATCTAACACACTCGATTCTACAATTGGTATCAGAGTAGGTTTGCTCTAGATTGTGTGTTACTTATAGATTTTTCAGGTAACAATGGCTCCTAGTACTGTCGAAGTCGGTTTGAACTCCTCAAGGCCCCCTCTCTTGCTCGCTGGCCAAAATCAACATTGGAAGACGCTTTTCATCAAATGGGTGCAAAGTAACGATTACCAATGCTGGTTGGTGATTTCCCTTGGTGATATTGACATTGTCGATTTGGAGAAGAAAAAGAAACTGAAGAAATGGGATCAAGACGATCTTCAAATCATGGAGAAAAATTGCAAAGCAACCATGCTCATCAACAACGCTCTCAATCAGCAAGATGTGCAAAAACTCCAATCTTGTGAGTCGGCTAATGCTAAATGGCTTGCCTTGGAACAGATGTACATGGGAAGCAAGGATCTGCGTGAAGTTGATCGTTTCACTGGCAAGAAGGACTTCTACAACTTTAAAATGGATGTCAAGGAAGATGTGAGTTCCTACCAAGCTAGGTTTGAGAAGATCACTGCAAATCTGACTGCCCACTCCGTCACGGATGCATAAATCCTTCCTGATGAGAAGATCCTTATAATCATTGATGGGCTTCCTCATCGCCATGCAATGACCAAAGCCATTCTAAAGGAGAACCCTAACACTGTCAAACTGACGTTCCATGAGGTCTTCAGCAAAATTCAGAAGTATGACAATGAAGAGAAGGCTGCAAGAAACAAGGATTCCAAAGAAAAGGGAATCGCTTTGATGGTTGGAAAGGTTGTTGACAGGATTGAGAACGACCTCGATGATAATGATGGCTCCGATGATCCTGAGGTAATTAGGTCCGACCATGGAACGGAGTTTGAGAACTCCATGTTTTTCAACTTCTGCGAGGAACATGGTGTGTCTCATGACTTCTCCGCGCCTAGGACACCACAGCAAAATGGAGTTGTGGAACGGAAGAACAGGACTTTGGAAGATATGGCGAGAACTCTTCTTATTGCTAGCAACCTTCCAAGGATTTTTTGGGCTGAGGCAGTAAATACTGCTTGTTATATCCTTAATCGTGCAATGCTTTGTCCCTTATTGAATAAAACCGCTTATGAACTAATAAGGGATCGCAAGCCCAACATTTCCCACTTGTGTGCTTTTGGATGCAGGTGCTATATTCACAACAATGGGAAGGATAACTTGGGCAAGTTTGACCCTCGAAGTGATGAAGGAATCTTCTTGGGCTATGCAAGGGCTGTGATACCCCGTAATTTTATAAGGCTATTTTGGGAATTATGGATTTTTCCCGAACGTCCGTTTGGTACGTCGGATTTAATTCTGAGAGCTTAAGACATTCTGTAATGTGCTCTGTATTTGTAATATTTTTCTCAGTGAAGAATTATACAGTCGAGGTGTGTTGGGAGTTTATACTCGTTCGTGTACGACTTTTGTTAATGCGGATTAAGATTGATACAAGTTTATTGCCCAAGAGTTGTTATATAATGGGCAATAGTACAAGATTCTTTATCCAAAGGTTTTTGTCCAAGAGCCATTGTCCAAGGGGCAAAAGGGTTTGGATATTGTCCAAGAGGCAAGGACCCTAAATTCTTCTATAAATAGAGGTGTTGGGTGAGGGTGGAAGAGGGTGCGAAAGACGCGGAAGCGCTCTCAGATTCTCGACTCTCAAAAACTCTCTCAAAGAAAACGCTCTCAAAACGCTCTCTCTCGGGAAGGCTCTAGTGGATTGTCGGAGCTCGTTTAGTGTCGTTCTCGGTGGCCAAGGGGAAGCTTGGGAGGCCCTTAGAAGCCTAGAAACCAAGCAAGTCGAAAGACGAGACAAATCGATCGTCGAGGGTGAGTTTTCTCCTCTCGTATTTCTGTTTTCGTTCGCGACAGCGACCGCTGTGAGGATCACGGCGACCGCCGGCTCGAAGACGGCGCCCGCCGTGAGGAACACGGCGACCGCCGGCATGAGACGGCGCCCGCCGTGGTGAACGGCGACCGCCGTGATGAAGGAGGCCAGCCGCCGTGGTTGAGCGGCGCCCGCCGTGAATAACGGCGCCCGCCGTGGTTGAGCGGCGCCCGCCGTGGATGAGACGGCGCCCGCCGTGAATTGGGTGGCGCCCGCCGTGATTATTGTGGCGCCCGCCGGCGAGTTGTTGTTGGCCGGGTTGTTGG
Organism: Rheum nobile; assembly: GCA_027886185.1. Lineage (NCBI taxonomy): Eukaryota > Viridiplantae > Streptophyta > Magnoliopsida > Caryophyllales > Polygonaceae > Rheum > Rheum nobile. The sequence continues at coordinate 534,063 of WOAB01000660.1, forward strand.
TGTTGGCTTCCGTAGCCTTCGTTCGGGTTTCATCTCCTTCGATTCCTTTCGTTCTTTCGTAGATCGGTATTGTTGTTTGTCGAATCTAACTTAGGATTTCTGTATGGGTCGATCCGAAGGTACCGGAGTTGGCAGATTCGTCTATGCGTCGAGCTCGGAATCCCGTCGTTAGACTTCGTTCAAACTCTGCGGATTAAGGCAAGTGGCGGTTCGCTCTTGCTCATCGTTCCATATTTACATTAATTATCAGTTGTTTATCTGAGTAATTAATTTGGAATGATTATTGTGTTCATCTGGAAACGGTTTTGTTAACTGTTTTGGAAAACTAAAATATGATGTTATAATAGGTTGTATATCTGTTAGAACAACGCTATTATATATATGTGATTAATACAGATATTATTATAGGTTGTATATTGTTAGAACAACGCTATTTTATCTATTTCTGGCCGTGATGGCTTTGTTGTGATTGATTACTGTGTTGAACTGTTTAGTTAGCACGAGTATTCATAGGAACGCTACTGTGTATCTCATTGCGAGTGCTAGTCGTTTCTTGATAACCTGGTGGTTAGGATTTAGTTCCTACCATCCTTTTCAGGGTTTGTGCACACAGCTGGTGCCGCTTGTAGGGATTTAGTTCCCAATTCCGTTATTAGGGATTTAGTTCCCGAGCCGACTTTAGGGATTTAGTAACCGAGTCAACTTCGTCCATGGATTTAGTTCCCGACGGTATCTCTTTATCCTGATGGATGAGATGATTTAAAAGCTTATAACGTGATGTGGGTTTTGGAATTAAATAAGATAATGTGCCCGAGTGCACATAATTAATATACCTTTGGCGAGTAGTGCAACTAAGTTATAGTGCAGCTAGGAAAACTCGTCTCGACTTTGATCATAGGACGTTCTCTTTCCAATCTGGATTCGCTGTATGCGATGAGGTTGGTCGTGAACCGAAGCATCTCAGTCAACTTTTAAATCATTGTTGTATGATGTTGTAAACGTTCCAGATTTGTCATATTTTCTTAAAGACTCATTTCCTTTAGAGTCTTCTTTCGGGTCGATTTCTGTAAAGATTAAGTCTTCCAGAATCTTCTCTTGTGCATACCTCTTGTTGTTATTCCGTGAAAGTGCCGGGTTATGTATCGTCCCTTCGGTTATTATTCGAGGGACAATGATAGTAAACTGTTATGATCACTCGAACCACTCTGCTTTGTACCCTTTCTAGTCTATTCAAGTAGACTAACCCATGAACTTTGTTCTCTGCATGTGGGCTGGTGTCATCCGTTCGATTCGGCACATCAGATAGAGCGAAGATATGAGGAGACTAGATTGACTATGAAGACGACGGTTGTTTTTGGATGTTTTAATAAATTTCTTTTAATCAGGTTGAGATCTTTGGGCAGGTGATCATTACGATCACAACCCTTTTTGTAATATCTTTTAAAAGACTTCCGCTGTACTTTGTTTAAACTCTGTGTTTGGCCTATTCGGGATTGGGTTGTAATCCCGTAACTCATGTTTCATTTGATTGATGTTTTGATTTGAATACTTTGATCATTATGTATCAATTGTATTCCATGAATTGTATTTAAACCGGTAAAGCCTTGGGTGATCTTGGTAAGGAACACTGGGGTCACTGGCGGTAATACCTTTCCAAATGGGTTAAGATTTGGGGGTGTTACAGTTGTGGTATCAGAGCCAAAGGTTTTAAAACGGGTTTGGGATTTTTATATCATTTATCCATTTTTGAAAATGCTTTAAAAGGGCTCTGAATTTTCAAAGTGAAAAGAATTTCAAAACACCGTTCATAGTCATGTCTTCTGTATAGTCTGATATAGTAAGTTTGCTTCTATATCTAGAAAGACTAATTCCTTCCCCGTTGCCCCGCTAGATATGGGTGCATTCTGTTCTCTTCAGAGGAACCCGGGAGAAGCCGAGGTGGTTTCGCCATCTCCAGTTAGGCTTGATTCCCAGTTCACTCGTTGTGAGTTAAGATTGTAGAATCTAGTAACTCGGTTTGAGTTCATCAATAGAAATTACCAAGTTGATCTATTCTAAGTTGATTTTATTACGATAAGTATATCAGAATGATACTAATGTGATAAAATCCTTGGAAATTGATCGGTACACAGATGGTGAACACAAGGAACGTTATCCGTGCTGGTGCTGGGCCGAGTAATGACCCCAGACCAACTGTAGGAAATGTTGGACAAGACGAGCAGGAGTTTGGTTCCAACAACCATCCTAGAGGCAATGGTCAAGAGCAGACCAACGCTCCAATGGCATTTGATGCTGCAACATTAGAGGCAATTCGGGGAATGGTCATGCAAGCAGTGACTGATATACTGCGACCGAGTATGCCATAGGCACAAGGTGTGCAAATTCCCCCACCGGTTCCCAGATTTGAGGAGCCAGGAAACCGTGTATTCCAGGAGAATATAGTCAGGATTCGAGACAACTATGGTCGTGCACTAAAGACCATTAATTCCATGAGGCCTGACAACTATAACGGGAAAGGGGAACCAGTCGGGGTGATCCATTGGTTCTCCCACATGGAGCAGTTGTTCCGCAACATTGATTGTACTGAAGCTGAGAAAGTACATATAGCTTCTCTTCAGTTAAAGGAGGATGCTAGTGAGTGGTGGGAGAGTACCGGCTTAGCTGATAGCCCTGTTTTGAACTGGGAGATGTTCAAGACAAAGATGACAGACCGTTTCTTCTCTCAAGCTATGAGGGAGGAGAAACACAAGGAGTTCCTATACCCTAAGACTGATGGATTGAAGGTGACTGAGCTGGCAACCAAATTCAATCATTTGCTACAGTATGCTAGACCTGAGATATCCAGTGAGGCACAAAAAATCTAGTATTTCCATGAGTGGATGGGCCCAGATATTAAGCCACTGATGGTGCGTCACGGATGCTCGACTTTGGAGTAGTACGTGGATGCAGCCTACAAGTTAGAGGTGACTCTGGAAGAGTCGACCAAGAAGCGTGGTAGCCAGAGGCAAGGGGAGAACCAGCCTAAGGCAAGTGGGGTTAAACGTCCCGCTCCACCATCTGATTTTTCCAGATCTGGCCGAGCAAAAATGAATATGACTCAGGATGGGTCTACGCAACGTTCGGGTCAGGGCAATAGCCTGATCCAGTGCTACAAATGTGGTACCTACGGGCACAAGAGTAATGTGTGTCCGAAGGAGGAGAAAACGTGTTATGCCTGTGGAAAAGAAGGACACTTGCAGTTATTTTGTCCGCAGAGGAGACAGAAAGGGACTGAGTCACAACAGGGATCTGTTAATCAAAACAACCAACCCAGGTTCAGTCCGGTGGAAGCCCCTAGTCCTTCAATGCAGACAACTGCGAGAAACAAAGGGAAAGCCCCGGTGGCTTCATGAAGCCAAGGTCAACGCCTATGTGATGCGTGAGGCGGATGGACCCTATGATCCTAATGCTTAGAGTACTTTGTATCTGCGTTCTACTTTTGTTAATGTGTTGTTGATGTGGGTGCTACCCAGACTTTAATTTTGGATGGTTGTAAGTTAAGTTGTGTGTGCAACGAGGTTGTGAACCTTTTGTTGCAACTCTTCTTATATATGAACCTTTGGTTTATACCAAGTTAATGTTTCGTTGCTTGGTATGGGGTAAGGTCTCGTGTTCGAGACTCACCATCAACCTCTTAGGAGATGGCTGCCTATTAATTAGGTGGAGCTACCAAGGATGGGTTGAGATGTATGGACAGCGGCTCATGGCAACAGTGGACGCTGGTAATGGCTGGGCCTGGGCTCGGAGCCACTAGTGAGTCGTCTGTGAACCATGTAGTGGGCTGGTCCAAGATGGTGACCATTTAGTGGGAACCAATCGTCTGTCGGATTGTCGATTACCATCAAGGGTAAGAAATTCAAAGCGATTTGACCTAAATAACCATGGTCCCATACGATAATTATTCTCGGTATGGATTGACGGAAGCGTCATAAGGCAGTGATCGACTTCAGTTTTGATATTCCTGTGGTTAGAGGATTTACGGGTGTCTTTCCAGAAGATATTCTTGGATACCCCGAATCGTGTTGTGGAGTTTGCAATTGATCTCGAGCCGAGTACCACGCCGATCTCTGAGGCACCGTACCGGATGGCTCCTGTTGAGATGCAAGAGTTGAAGAAGCAACTCAAGGATCTTCTTGACAAAAGTTATATAAAGCTGAGTGCATCACCTTAAGTAGGAGTGCCCTAGTTTTATTTGTCAAAATAAAAGATGGACCGTTTCGACTTTGTTTTGACTTTCGAGAGTTGAATAAAGTCACGATCAAGAGCAAGTATTTATTGCCAAGGAGTGATGATCTGTTGGATCAACTACAGGGAGCGAAATTTTTCTCCAAGATCGACCTGAGATCTGGGTATCATCAGCTTAGGATTCGTGAGGATGATATTCCGAGGATTGCGTTCAGACGAGAGATGGTCACTACGAGTTTGTAGTCATGCCATCTGGATCTACGAGTGCTCCAGCAGTTTTCTTGAACCTAGTGCATCGATGTTTTAGACCAGTACCTGAATAAGTTCATAGTGGTCTTCATCAATGGCATTTTGATATTTTCCCGAGCAAGGAAGCTCACAGGGAACATCTGCGGATTGCTTTATCGGTCCTTAGACCAAGTCAGCTGTACGCAAAGTGGGCTAAGTGCGATTGTTGGATCTAGAAGTGGCTTTCTTAGGCCATGTGATCAATAAGAATGAGGTTATGGTTATTCCCCAGAAGAGTGAATCAGTAGTTGTTTGGAAGCGGCCTTAGGGTGTGAGCGAGGTGCGCAGTTTCCCAGAGCTTGCTGAGCAGTATAGACGGTTCATGGAAGGATTTTTCTAAGATCACTCCACCTATGACCAGTCTGTTCCACAAGGTCAACAAGAAGTTGTCTGAGATGACAAGTGCAAGACCAGTTTTCAAGAAGTTGAAACAATGTCTGACTTATGCACCAGTTTTGGCGTTGTCGGAAAGAATGATGGCTATAAGGTCTATAGTTAATGCTTCGAGAAATGGGTTGGGATGTGTCTTTGATGCAGAGGGGCAAGGTTATTGCATACGCATCTAGACAATTGAAAACCTATGAAACAAACTAACCAACACATGACCTAGAACTAGCAGCAATAATGTTTGCATTGGAAACTGAGGTTACTTGGGTGACCCAGAGGTCAGCAGAAGTTTTCCACTAGAAGATTATCCGTTTACATGGCATTCCTAATACCATTGTATCGGATCGAGATGGCCGATTCATGTCAAGTTTATAGCAAGAACTTCACAAGGCCATGGGAACTGAATTGAGATTCAGCAGCGTTTCATCCTCAGACAGATGGTCAGTCTGAAAAGACCATCTAGACTCTGGAGGATATGCTAAGAAGCATACGTACTCGATCATCCGACTAGCTGGGAAGACAGCCTAAGTCCGATTGAGCTCACGTACAATAATAGCTGGCATGCTACGGTCAAGATGGCTCAGTTCGAAGCTTTGTATGGTCATAGATGCAGATCTCCGATTTGTTGGGTTGAGTACGCCGACAAGATTCTACTTGGACCAGAGTTGGTCGAATGGACAACTTCGAACATTGCTTTGATTAGACAGAGGTTATTGACCGCTCAGAGTCGACAAAAGTTTTACGCAGATCAGAAGCATTAAAGTGTTGAGTTCGAGGTTGGTGGCAAGGTACTTGTCACAGTATCGCCACCCAAGGATGTTTTCAGGTTTGGTAAGCATGGGAAGCTTAACCCTCGCTACATGGGACCATTCAAGATTCTGGATAGAGTAAGATCTCTAATGTACCGTTTGGCATTGTCGCCATCGGCATACCCAGTGTATAATGTATTCCACGTATCATTGCTAAGGATATTCGTGCCAAGATGAGTCTCGTAGGCTGAGCTATAAGGACGTCGAGATTCAGGCAAATGGTACTTGAGAGGAGATACCAGAGCGCATTCTCGAACGCCGTGTGAAGCAGCTGTGCAACAAGATCATACTGTTGGTACGAGTTCTGTGGTCCAGGTCTGGGACTGAGGAAGTTACTTGAGAAACCGAGGCAGAGATGCTCAGACACTTTCCCGAGTTGTTTTTCGGCCAAGTTTCGGGGTCGAAACTTCTTTTAAGGGGGAGGTGATGTGATACCCCGTAATTTTGTAAGGCTATTTTGGCAATTATGGATTTTTCCCGAACGTCCGTTTGGTACGTCGGATTTAATTCTGAGAGCTTAAGACATTCTGTAATGTGCTCTTTATTTGTAATATTTTTCTCAGTGAAGAATTATACAATCGAGGTGTGTTGGGAGTTTATACTCGTTCGTGTACGACTTTTGTTAACGCGGATTAAGATTGGTACAAGTTTATTGCCCAAGAGTTATTATCTAATGGGCAATAGTACAAGATTCTTTATCCAAAGGTTTTTGTCCAAGAGCCATTGTCCAAGGGGCAAAAGGGTTTGGATATTGTCCAAGAGGCAAGGACCCTAAATTCTTCTATAAATAGAGGTGTTGGGTGAGGGTGGAAGAGGGTGCGAAAGACGCGGAAGCGCTCTCAGATTCTCGACTCTCAAAAACGCTCTCAAAGAAAACGCTCTCTCTCGGGAAGGCTCTAGTGGATCGTCGAAGCTCGTTTAGTGTCGTTCTCGGTGGCCAAGGGGAAGCTTGGGAGGCCCTTAGAAGCCTAGAAACCAAGCAAGGTGAAAAAAGAGCCAAATCGATCGTCGAGGGCGAGTTTTCTCCTCTCGTATTTTTGTTTTCGTTTGCGACGACGACCGCCGCGAGGATCACGGCGACCGCCGGCTCGAAGACGGCGCCCGTCGTGAGGAACACGGCGACCGCCGGCATGAAACGGCGCCCGCCGTGAGGAACATGGCGACCACCGGCATGAGACGGCGCCCGCCGTGATGAAGGAGGCCAGCCGCCGTGGTTGAGCGGCGCCCGCCGTGAAGAATGGCTCCCGCCGTGGTTGAGCGGCGCCCGCCGTGGATGAGACGGCGCCCGCCGTGAATTGGGTGGCGCCCTCCGTGATTGTTGTGGCGCCCGCCGACGAGTTGTTGTTGGTGTTGGCTTCCGTAGCCTTCGTTCGGGTTTCGTCTCCTTCGATTCCTTTCATTCTTTCGTAGATCGGTATTGTTGTTTGTTGAATCTAACTTAGGATTTCTGTATGGGTCGATCCGAAGGTACCGGAGTTGGCAGATTCGTCTCTGTGTCGAGCCCGGAATCCCGTCCTTAGACTTCGTTCAAACTCTGTGGATTAAGGCAAGTGGCGGTTCGCTCTTGCTCATCGTTCCATATTTACATTAATTATCAGTTGTTTATCTGAGTAATTAATTTGGAATGATTATTGTGTTCATCTGGAAAAGGTTTTGTTAACTGTTTTGGAAAACTAAAATATGATGTTATAATAGGTTGTATATCTGTTAGAACAACGCTATTATATATATATGTGATTAATACAGATATTATTATAGGTTGTATATTGTTAGAACAATGCTATTTTATCTGTTTCTGGCCGCGATGGCTTTGTTGTGATTGATTACTGTGCTGAACTGTCTAGTTAGCACGAGTATTCGTAGGAACGCTACTGTGTATCTCATTGCGAGTGCTAGTCGTTTCTTGATAACCTGGTGGTTAGGATTTAGTTCCTACCATCCTTTTCAGGGTTTGTGCACACAGCTGGTGCCGCTTGTAGGGATTTAGTTCCCAATTCTGTTATTAGGGATTTAGTTCCCGAGCCGAGTTTAGGGATTTAGTTCCCGAGTCAACTTCGTCCATGGATTTAGTTCCCGACGGTATCTCTTTATCCTGATGGATGAGATGATTTAAAAGCTTATAACGTGATGTGGGTTTTGGAATTAAATAAGATAAACTGCCCGAGTGCACATAATTAATATACCTTTGGCGAGTAGTGCAACTAAGTTATAGTGCAGCTAGGAAAACTCGTCTCGACTTTGATCATAGTACGTTCTCTTTCCAATCTGGATTTGCTGTATGCGATGAGGTTGGTCGTGAACCGAAGCATCTCAGTCAACTTTTAAATCATTGTTGTATGATGCTGTAAACGTTCCAGATTTGTCATATTTTCTTAAAGACTCATTTCCTTTAGAGTCTTCTTTCGGGTCAATTTCTGTGAAGAATAAGTCTTCCAGAATCTTCTCTTGTGCATACCTCTTGTTGTTATTCCGTGAAAGTGCCGGGTTATGTATCGTCCCTTCGGTTATTATTCGAGGGACAATGATAGTAAACGGTTACGATCACTCGAACCACTCTGCTTTGTACCCTTGCTAGTCTATTCAAGTAGACTAACCCACGAACTTTGTTCTCTGCATGTGGGCTGGTGTCATCCGTTCGATTCGGCACATCAGATAGAGCGAAGATATGAGGAGACTAGATTGACTATTAAGACGACGGTTGTTTTTGGATGTTTTAATAAATTTCTTTTAATCAGGTTGAGATCTTTGGGCAGGTGATCATTACGATCACAACCCTTTTTGTAATATCTTTTAAAAGACTTCCGTTGTACTTTGTTTAAACTCTGTGTTTGGCCTATTCGGGATTGGGTTGTAATCCCATAACTCATGTTTCATTTGATTGATGTTTTGATTTGAATAATTTGATCATTATGTATCAATTGTATTCCATGAATTGTATTTAAACCGGTAAAGCCTTGGGTGATCTTGGTAAGGAACACTGGGGTCACTGACGGTAATACCTTTCCAAATGGGTTAAGATTTGGGGGTGTTACAAGGACAAGCAAGGCGTACAGGGTATACAACAAGAGGCTGTGCAAAATTGAAGAAAGCATTCATGTTGTCTTCGACGAGAACTCCAAAGGTTCCAATGGAGAGTTTGAAGCAACATCCCCAGAAGAAGGTTATCCAAGAATGCAACGTGAAGATTCGAATGATGAAGACAATGGACCTCCCTCAAAACCACATGCAGGTTCAGGGAACGGTCATCCAACTACAAACACTGTGTCTCCATCCTCAAATGATGCTGCACAAGATGCAGAAATTCCTTCCTCATCCATCGCTGACTCAACCATGCCCCCACCTACTACAAACATCCCTATCACTGTTCCTGCTGGAACCTCTAGTGATATTATTACTGTTAGTTCCGAAAGTGATGATGACGGAACAAACCACTTCGAAGATGCCCAGCTTCATCCATCCTAAACGGACGTCTCTGAGGCACAAACTGATGATCCTACTCTACTAGTGTCAAAGAATGTTCGAGTTCAAAAGGCTCACCCCACTCATAATCTGATCACACCTTTCGGTGAAAGAGGTTTGCACTCTAAACTGAATATGTTTTGTGCGTTCCATGCTTTTATCTCTCTTGTAGAACCAAAGAATATCAAGGAAGCATTGAAGGAACCAGATTGGATCGTAGCTATGCAAGAAGAGCTCCATCAGTTTGAGAGGAACAAAGTCTAGCGGCTCGTTCCTTTACCTCGCAACCATTGGTACTCGGTGGGTGTACATGAACAAGCTCGACAACTCTGGGGTAGTCACAAGGAACAAAGCAAGGCTGGTTGCCCAAGGCTACAATCAACAAGAAGGGATTGATTATGATGAGACATATGCTCCAGTGGCTCGCATTGAAGCTATTCGTCTTCTCATTGCCTACGCCGCTCACAAGGGATTCACACTATACCAAATGGACGTCAAGACGGCGTTCCTTAATGGATATCTTCAAGAAGAGGTATATGTGAAGCAACCCCCTGGCTTTGAAGATGTTGATTTTCCCTCACATGTGTATGCATTGGATAAGGCACTGTATGGTCTTAAGCAAGCACCTCGTGCTTGGTATGATAGACTTGCACAGTTCCTTCTCTCCAATGGATATCGTAGAGGAACGATTGACAAAACTATGTTCCTTCTGGAACAAGAAGGTAAGATTCTGGTGGTTCAAGTCTATGTTGATGATATTATTTTTGGTTCCACTAACCCTGCCCTTGTAGAAAAATTCAAAAATCTTATGAGTAGTGAGTTTGAGATGAGTATGATTGGGGAATTATCCTTTTTCCTCGGATTGCAAGTCACCCAAACTAAGGAAGGAACGAAGATACATCAACAGAAATACATCAAGGAGTTGTTGAAGAAATATGGTATGGACACTGCCAAACCCATCGTTACTCCTATTTCTCCTAACACTCGCTTGGATGCAGATCTTCATGGCACGGACGTTGATCCTACCATGTATAGGGGAATGATTGGTTCGCTTCTCTATCTCACGGCCAGTAGGCCAGATATTTTGTTTAGTGTGTGTCTCTGTGCTAGATTTCAGGCAAATCGAAAAGACTCACACTTGAAGGAAGTCAAGCGTATCTTTAGATACCTCAAAGGAATGGACCACCTATGTCTATGGTATCCCAAGAACTGTGACTTCAACCTTGTTGGATTCACAAACGTCGACTTTGTTGGGCATGTAGTAGATCGCAAAAGCACCTCTGGAATGGCACAGTTCCTTGGGCCTTGTCTCGTTTCATGGGGTTCCAAGAAACAAAACTCTATGGCCCTTTCCACTGCAGAAGCTGAATACGTTGCCGCGGCAAGCTGTTGTGCTCAGGTATTGTGGCTTAAACAACAACTGGAAGACTATGGTATATCTCTTGGCACCGTTCCTATTATGTGTGATAATACTAGTGCCATCAACATTTCAAAAAATCCAATTCATCATTCACGTACTAAGCATATTGACATTCGTCATCATTTACTACGTGATAATGTTGACATGGGCTTTATTAGAATGGAACATTACAGGACTAAAAATCAAGTGGCAGACATCTTCACCAAAGCACTAGACAAAGGTCCATTCGAGTATCTTCGATTACTCCTTGGCATGATCTCTCTGAATTGAGGACCTTCACATCCATTATTCCCTCAATGCTTGGCTAAATTCGTTCCGTAATTTTCATGAAGTTCCTTGTCTGTGTGCTTTTCATGACTTGATTTTCATGACTTTAGCTTATTCGAATTGCTTTGTATTAGGATTTAGATACTTTGTCTTTTGATTTGTGTTGAATTACTTGATTGCATGCTAACATCTCTCTTAAAGACCCAAAACAACCAATTTGATGCATAGCACCCTCATTATAAGCCCACATGATAATTGGTTGTACAGCCTCCCTTAGCCGTAATTCAGGTAAACGTTCCCTATGATCCTTCTTTGTTACACCTTTTACTGGGAATAATTACTTGAGTTGTTTTTCTCCCTACCATATGTTTGGATATACTATATTTTGTGTGAACCCAACATTGAAATATCCAGACTAGCCTCACAAGCACTCTTGGTCTCAGGGGGAACGAAGAATATTGCTCAGATTACGGGGGAACTGATTTCTGTGGAACGGTGAGATTTGAATCAGAAAATGGCATTTATTGAGTTGCAGGTGTCCGTTGGAACGGTTCCCTGTGCGATTTGACTGATCTGAGATGGGAACAGTGACGCGGCTTTTAAGCAAAAAGTGGCCGTTGCTTTTGGAGAGAGAAGAAGCTATTGATGGAAAATTTTGAAAATAAGGAAACTTGGAGACGGTTGAGATACGGAAAGTTTATTTGGAAAAGATTTTATCTTGAAAAAGATTTTCTCTTGTTTCCTATATATATGGGATCTCCTCTCCTGTTCCCTCACCGCCAATCTCTCCTTGTAATCTGTCAGCACCCAAACTCTCTCTCAAATCTCTCCAGCTCTCACCTCCCTAAAGCTCCCTGTTGTCTGCTTCAATGGACTCCCCCAACAAGATCAACCCCGCCAACCTCACCGACGCTGAGATGGATGCTTACATACTCCAACTTCAACAGGCCAGGGCCGCCAGGGCTACTCCAAGTTCCGCTGCGGCTCCGGGCTCTGTGCTTGACATCGCCAGGGCGTCCATTCAACAATCGGAGGATCCCCATGCCTCTGCATCGACTCCCACATCTTCCTCGCCTGATCCGTCCCCTCTAAAGGCCCAGGACCTGAGATGGAACGTTTGTTTGGTTCCACTGAAGGTGATTTGCACACAGAAAGGTTGACTCTGCTTCAGCGAATAGCGTTCCATATCATCTCCAGGGCTGTTGCACCACGACCAGAGCGCAGAAACACCATTACTCTATGCGACATGTTCTTGCTCGATCGATTCCTGCGAAGGGAGAAAATTGATCTCCCTAGAGTCATTCTGTGTCACATGGATCGTTGCAAGGCCAAATCTCATTCTTTGGCCTACCCCGGTTTGGTAAAGATGATGTTACTACGTGAGGAATCATATCTGCAAGAGAATGAAGTTTCTCTGGGTAGCGAGTTGGATTCTGCTACGGTGGAAAAGATGAAATTCATTGGAGACACCAAAGGAACGGGCACTACTGTTGCAAAGAAAGTAACTGGTGAAGGGTCGTCAAAAGGGAGCTCAATTCAGCATTAGATACTTGCTGAGCTCAAGCAGTTGAACACAACCATGTCATTGCTCTTGGATCATTTCTTGAGCAAAGCCGATGATTATGCGGAAGACCCTGAGATCTGAGTGCTCTCCGTTCCTATTCTAGCCCGTCTGACCCTCTGTTCTTGATTTTTTTAATGTTTTTATGTCTTTTGTGTGATTGTTCCTTATCTTATGATCTTAGCTGTCTAGGTCCCTATGCTATATACTTCGCATGACTTTATGAATGAATTATTTTGTTTATGAGTTGCATGTGTGATATGCGATATATTGTATAGCGCATCTAGTGGTTATTAGCATGGTTTAGATGAGTTTTAGGTGTGTTCTGGTGTTAACTTTGTGATCCGGATGAGAAGCCAAGAAGTGAAGAAATCTTAGGATTTACAGAGTTCTGAGACACATGGAAGAGAAGAGTTGAGGAGCGGTGCGAAGGATGCAAGGAGAAGCCTTGAGAGAAGACAAAGGAGTACTGGAGCCTTGCCGCACCCGCGCCGAAGACCACCGCACCCAGCGGTGGAGCAAGCAGAAAGGAGAACGAAGTTCTGGAATGCCACCGCACCCAGCGGTGGGCCTTGCCGCACCCGCGGCAAGAAAGACAGAGAAGAGGAGTCGGACACTAGAAGACCACCGCACCCCGCGGTGGGTGTCACCGCACCTGCGGTGGCACGCGCGCTGAAGACTTCTTCCGAGTTTTTATTTCCCGTTTTGTTTTGTTTCCGAAACTTTATTTCCAAGTTTGTTATTTCCTTTTCTTTATTTCTGAATTAATTGCCCTAGTATTTAAGGTACTTTCTAAGACTTTTTGGAGGTTACCTTTTGTTTTGCCACCAAACCCTAGTTTTCTCTCACAAACCCTATGGAGAACTAAACCTCCATTGTTGCACTTGACGTTTTAAAGCCTTCAATTGATTGGTTGTGAGTTTTCTACTCTTGTTCGATTTCCTATCTAGTTGTATTAATTCTCTTGCGCTTGAATGTTTATTGAATCTTATTGATTTATCTAGACTGATCACCTAGGTTTATTGATATTATCCATATAGCTAGGACTTGTCAATTCCGGGTTCGGGTTGCATATCTAGTAGCAAACACGATTTACATAAGCGGGTTGCGAGTGTTCATCATGAGAGAGAGTTAATTACATGTTATAGTAACGGGTTGTTTCTATTGCATGTATCTTGTTGAATCCTTGGTTGAATGCTATTGCTTTGTTGAGTCTTGAAGGTTTTCGGATTTGACTTAGTAATAAGTACTATTAGGGCTGGTAGAACTAATAGTTACCTATGATCGGGATAAGAACAACTAAAGAAAAGATAAGAACTTGAGATTGATAGAATTCAGTGATCAACCATATCTCTTGTTGTATGGATCTTTGTCAGGTGTGACGCTTTTCCCCATCATATTCACAACCTTTACCTATGAATCTGTTTACTTGCTTTGTTTTAATTACTTGGTTCAAAAAAACCGATACAAACCCCCCCAGTTCCTAGTTGGTGACTTGAAAAACACAAGAATTGATAACCTGATTCTCTTGGGTTCGACCCTGACTTGCTTGCTATACTCTTTAGTAGGTACTTTAGGATTTCTTTGATTAGGCATACGACTTTAGCCCTATCAATGTGTGTCAAGTCTTTCTGTTTCTTGTGGAACTTTTGATGATGCCAAAAGGGGGAAGTATGGAAAATGTGAAACCCAAGGAAGAGTTGATAACAGAAGCTAGTGCTAAGGGGAACGACAAGGGTGCTTGAAGGTAAATTCTCAATGAACTTTCTGAGGGGGAACATTGTTAATTATTTGAACATAGTATCTGTGTGATTAAATGTGAAAATGCTTCTAATTGTCTATTCTGAACTGTGTATTTTGACTTGCACATTTTGAAGGAGTTTGTCATCACCAAAAAGGGGGAAATTGTTGGAACGATGATGTTCCCTTTGTTTTTGATGATGATAAACTCAAATGCTTTTGATGGTTTTTAGTGTGACTATGAGTTTCAGGAAACGGTGAAGTCAAAGGAACGATGAAAACCTGAGAAGAGTCAAAATAGAAAAGCAAAGGAACAGAGAAGCCAACAATAACGAAATCAACGCGCTGGAACGAAAGAAGAGAACAGACGCGTGTTGCTGAAACAAAACAGAAAAGGGAATAGCTCAAGGAACGAAGGACGCGCGCTGGAAACCCTAGAGGCTGCCGAATATCTGTCTTGGCAAACAGATTTGGAAGATGCAACTTGGGCCTCAAGGAAGATCTCGGTGAAGAGATTTTGGGTAGAATATTGTTAGAAAAGATTGTATAGGATTTTATTATCTTATTTTCTTTAAGTAAAACTAGGGTAAAATATGAGAATTTCCTAGACTATATATTAGAGAGTTGCGAATTTCTACAACGACGAAACACAGAGAGCATTTTCCAGAGCAGAGCATTCGGAAGCAAGAAGAACACTTACAAGGACGAAACTTTGGTGAGTTGAGTACTTGTTAGAGTTTTGGTTGTCTAGTGTGTTGTTAGGAACATTACATTGAGAAGTCTAGATATCTAGGAGTAAACTAGATTGAGATAAGACTTGCTTGTTTGTAATTCCAGGATTAATAACATAAGTAGACATTCGAAATCCTACTAGGGAAACCTAGAGGTAGAGGTTTTTCTTAGTCAACTAGTTGGTTGATTAAGTTTTCCTCTCTAAGGAACTGAGCTCGTTACTTCATAATTCTGTTGTTATTTTCCGCTGCCCAAGGAACGAACTTACCGTTCCTTGATCTAACACACTCGATTCTACAATGTCTTTGAAATTAATGTCCACACCTGAATCCAACGTCTCTCTAATTCCATCCAAATCCCCTCATTTGCCGCGTACATGAGCCTAACTCCAGCCTCCATCTCCGTAGCCGCCCCTCCTTCGCATCCTTCATTTGTAAATTCGACATCTTCCGGTGACCGATCAGGAGGTGCCAAGGCGATTGTCTCCCCATAGTGAACCTCACTGGAGACTTCATCTGCGGAGTTCTCCGCGGCGACTTCATCGTCTGAAATCTCGCAGAAGACTTCGTTGGTCACTTAGTTTGCGCGATTCTCTTAGGCGATATTTGAGAGCAGAACTCATAACTGCCATGGATTTACATACTCAAAGCTGTTTATTGTTGTGTGAGAGGGGAGAATTAGGGTAAGTTAATCGGGTCAAAATTAAACAGTAAAGAAAACATCAATACATGGCCAATTGATCAAAGTATAATTCTTGCAATATACATCATGATCAAAGTATTACTTATACCATGATCCTAATTTAAAATAAACAAGGAATTAAAACATCAATACTTTTACACGGTCATCATAAACCGAACATAATTATAATTTTACATGTCTAATTGATATCATCAATACATGGGAAAAGATAAGGTGAGGATGGGGGCTTAGGAGAGGAGTGAGGACGCTCCAAGACCGTCGAATCAAGAAAAAAAAAGCCTAGATCAGCCAAGAAAAAAAATCGGATACAATTCAACACGGCCGAATTTATCGTGAAAAAAACATGTCATGCGTGCACACGAATTTTAGTCCGTATGCACACATACATTGTTTTGCATGAACACACACGTTGTTTTCATGTGCACACACAGGTCATTTCTGTATGCACACGTAGGTTATTTTCGTTGGTTTTCATACGTATGTACACATGTTATTTCGTATGCACTTTAAGTCATTTTCGCATGCACACATATGTTATTTTCATGCGCACACATGCACACCTACTGTTGAATCGTTAGTGTGTTTAATCAGGGAACTATGTGACTGTTCCCTGGGCAGCGTAAATAAGTAAAGATTCAAAGTAACAACAAAGTTCCAAAACGAATACTTGTATTATTAGAGTTGTACAATCTCACAAGTCTTATCTCCACCTATACCCTAAGCTAAAGACTTTGAGTGCAATCACCTCTAACCAACACAAGTACAACCGAAAACCAAAGCAATAACTACCCGTACCTTGCTTTAGCTTTCCGATCGTAGTTTACAAGAGCTCTGGATGATAATAGCTGAGATGTCTTTCTCCAAGACAATTCTCATCTATATATAGGGTCTAACAAAGATCTTATTACCAAATATCACACTATAAGCACATATGGTAACTATGACAAAAATCGTTTCCAAATAAACTCTAAATCTGATAAACATTTAGTTTCCATCTATAAAGTTTCCTAAGACTCAATATATTCTTCTTCTCCAAGTAAAACACGAAATCTTGTTTCCTTGTATAATCGAGTCTGTCTAGGAACAGCTGGCGTATCTCTGTGTTCTCGCATTGTTCCTCAGACGTGGCGTTTCCATAAAAGAAACTTTCCTTGTATAGGCGCCACGCACTTTCCATCTTTCCCAATTGTTTGCGCGGGCACTGATTCTTGTTGTCATAGCTTTCCAATGTGCTCCTCTGTTTTCTCTTCTTCACTGTTTTTCCATTGTTCCTTTATCCTTTCATGAAACCTGGAACTCATAGGAACAACACAAAACCATAAACCTAATGGTGTTTATCATCATCAAAACCAGAGGGAACTATCAAGGTTCCAACAATTTCCCCCTTTTTGGTGATGACAAACCCATTCAAAAATTATTCAATCAAAACAGAGTAATAAGCAAAGTAATATCTATCAACATGTATCTCAGTTTAAACGTATAAGCAAAAATTTTATATCAAATGAATAATTGCAATTCATACCTCCAAGTTGCATCATCATTCCCCCTCAGCACTGGCACCATCCAAAAATTCTCAAAGAATTGGGAACAGTTAACTGTTACCTCTCTTAATCTGAGTTATCACACAATTTCCACACTTTGCCCTTTTGGCATCATCAAAAGACCAAAAAATTTACCAGTGGAACAACATGACTAAGCAACAGTTACCAACAAAGACAAGTTCATTCATAATGCAAGGAATTGATTACACAAAGCAAGGAACAATCAGGCAAACAACCACAAAAAATCACAATGCAAACACTTAAACAAGATAACATATAAAAATTTCAAGAGAAGAGGGTCAGACGGGCTGGATAAGGAAAGGTGTCCACTCAAGACTCAGAATCCTCCTTCTGGGCCTTGTCTTTGTTGAGGAAATACTCAAGAAGCAGAGACAAGATGTTTTTGATTTCACGCAACTCAGTGAGCATCTGACTTTGCACTGAAGCACCTTTAGATCCTTTGGAAGTGCCCTCTCCAGCTTCTTTCTTCAGAATATCAGACACAGGCAGAGTTCCCTTTGTGTCGCCTTAGAACTGCATCTTATTTACGTTCACCATGCCGAGCTCAATGACCATAGGAACTGCACCTTCTGCTTTGTAGAACCCTTCTGCTTGCAGAATCAGTTTGATGACGTTGGGGTAAGCAAGGGAGTGGGTTTTGGCACTACACCTAGCCATGTGCTGTAGAATGATATGTGAAAGGTCAATCTTCTCCATGTTCTAGAATCTATCCAGCAATAACAAATCAGTGGAGGTGATGGTGTTCCTCTTTTCTTGCCTGGGAACCACATCCTTCATGATGATGTGGTGGGCGATTCGCTGGGGCAAAGTGAGAGCGGACATATGAGTGGCTGGGATTTTCGACTTAAACAACCTCTCAGAGCTTGCCTCCTTGGCCGCTTTCATGGCGTCGGCATTTTTCTCAGAAATTTTGCCAAACCCCTCAGCAGTGACAACCAACAGACGACCCACCTTTGAAGTAGTGAAGGACAGCGTTTCCCCTTCAATTTTCGATGTTCCCACCATTGTAGCACTAGTGTTGAGCTGGAAGGAACGGTAGAACTCCTTGACTTGGTCTGGATTGGCCATGACACTGTTGGAGAGAAACTGTTCCCAACCTTGAAACTTGATGCGCTCCAAGACATCAGTGAAGTTATTGGCGATGAGGAATCCATCTGGGATGAGGAGATGGGGAATGATTTTCTTCCCATCAACATCCCTGTCTTCCAGCTTAGCCTTCTTCCCGGGCTCAGACTTGGCCTCGACCTTCTTTGCAGATCGAAGCCTTGTCTTGAGAGTGCCCGGAGTGGTCTCACCGGCGACAGATTTGGTCGGAGTGGACGCTTCAGTGGACGCTCTCAGTTCCCCTGTGATCACAACATCAGGGTTCTCCTCTTCTTCCTCGTCGGCGGCGCCAACGGAGTGCTTTCTTTTGCGACTAGGCGCCACTGTTTCCAGAGGTTGGTGACCCAGCTCAGCCTCCATATCAGCCATGGCCTCCTCCTCTTCAGCTTCTTTGGATTTGGGAGGAGATTCCATTTCTTCTTCAGGCTCAGAGATTGTCACCATTTCTTTGGAGGTGTCAGTTTCTGGGACCGGTTCCACGGATGGCTGTTCCCCCTTAGGCTGTTCCTCATTGAGTTCGGCGATTGAGGATGTAGCTTCTTTGGCGATGTCCACCACAGCAGCCATGGAGGTGGAGACTTTGGATTGTGGAGTCATAGCCGCCTGGAGAGCTTCGATGGAGTGCTTGAGGGATGCGAGTTGTTCTTCAGTAAAGCTAGAGACACCAATGGCGGGGGTAGAAGAAGATGAAGGAGTAGACATGGTGAAGGGGTTGTGTTTGAGAAAGAGGGGTTTTGAAGGTATTTAGGGTTTGAGACGGCAAAGAGCAAAGGGCAAAGGGAGAGTGGATTCAGAGATTAATGGAGAGAGTGAAACAGTGGTGAAATCGGTTTGAGGTGAGGGTTATGATTTATAGAGGGCAAGAGATTTGGGAAATGAAATGAAAAGGGAAGGTGAGGATAGGCTTACCAAAAGTCTCGCCATTGATATCTTCGAAATCGGCAATCAGATCTTTTTCTCTCTACACTGGTAATGGTCACTTTCCTCTTGTTTCTCGCAATCACACTGTTCCTCGCTGTAGAGCTATCAACTCACCATTGAATGCAGGCGACGCAGAGAGCAACGACTACCTGCAACTCTCAACGTTCAGCAGATTGTTCCCGTTCATTGTTCCCTTCGTAGTTCCCCCTTAGACAAATCCCATACAGAAGACTTTGTGTTCCTTGAGTGGATGGAAAGGCTGGTTTGGATATTTTATGGGGTTCACACAAAATTACAAAGATATATCCAAACAAAAATATAGGTAGGGAACAATGACGATCCAGATAATGATTCCCAGTAAAATAAGGCAAACAAAGAGAAGTTCATAGAGAACGTTTACCTGGATCCAAGCTAGGGACGGTTGTGCAACCAATTATCATTTTGGCTTGTAATGAGGGTTTAGATAATCAAATTGGTTGCTTTGGGCTTGAAGGAAGATGTTATCAAGTAAAAATATAGCATATATGATTAAGAATAGAAGTTGCGAGATGTTTTTGATATAGTGTGTAACACCCCCAAATATATAACCTTAAAAGTATTACCGCCAGTGACCTCAAATTCCACATCTGAAGCCACCCAAGGCTTAACCAATTTATACAAATCATAAAACAACATTTGATACAAAATATCATAACATTCGATTAAATCAAAGTCTCGGAATTACATCCACAATTCCGAATACAACCAAAATGCATAATATGTTTCAATACAGTGGAAGTCTTTTAAATAAATAACACAAATGTCTTGATCAGAGCAATCACACGCCTAGGATCTCAACCTTGATAAAACTCTTAAAAACTCCATCTGCCTTCATCGTCGTTTCTAGCCTTCACGGAACGGGAGTTTACCTGATGTACCGTATGAGACGGATGACACCAGCCAACCATGCAAGGAATAAAACCCGGTTGGTTAGTCTAATGAAAGACTATGCAAGGGTAAAACAGAAAGGTTCTAAGGTAGACGTATTAGGTTAGACCCATCGCTTCTCGAATAAAAGCCGATGACGATAGTAAACCTCAATACCTCTACAGAATGATTCAAAGTAGAATGATCAAGAGAAGACTCCTAAAGATCGAGTCTAATGGAAACATATGAAGAGAAGACTCCAAGAGATTGAGTCTTATCGAAAAGTATGACAACTGTTCGGGAACATTATAATTTCACACAAGCGTTTAAAAAGACTCGACCATTTGGGTCCACGACCAACCTCACCGCGTAATGCGAATTCAGATTTGGAAGGAGGACTTACTCTGATCGAAGTCCAGACGAGTTTCCACGTTGTACTTCTCGCCCAAGGTTCATTAATTATGTGCATAGCGGCACTTATCTTATTTAATTCCAAAACGTACATTCACGTTATAAGCTTTTAAATATCATCTCATCGCGAGAGATATTGAAGGAAATAAATCCCGAGAATCGGCACCAGCTGTGTGCACAAACCCTGAGTAAGGGTATGGTCATGACCAAAGAGAGTACTAGGGAAATAATCCTCCTAGCACCAGTTATAAAGAAACAACTAGACCTCGCAAGATACATAGCGTTCCTACGAATACTCATTCTAACTAAACAGTTAAAACCACATCATAATCCATATCAATGCCATCGAGGCAATAACAGATATAATAGCGTTGTTTGTAGCAATATATACAACCTATTATAATATCTGTATTTTAATCATATCATTTATCAAATTTGTTCCCAAACGAAAACAATAATTCATCCCAATTTAATTAACAATTAAACAATTGATAATTACTGGAAATATGGAATGATAAGAAAGAACGAACCGCCACTTGCCTTAGATTATACGAATGATTGAACGAAGATGGGTTTCTGGGTCCGAAACGGGAACAAACTCGGATTACAGATTCCTATGGAAACGACCCACAATGAAACCCTAGGTTAGATTCGACATTTAAAATGATACGAATCGAATAAGGAACGAACCAAATCGAAGGAACGAAGGCCCCGACCGAGACCGACAAGCCCAAAGCCACGATCGTGATTGCCCAGGCAATCCGCGATCGCGGTGGCTCTACCGCGGTCGCAGTCGTCGAGGACGAGTGTCCGCGAGACACTGTGACAGCGGCCGCCAACGCGGTCGCCTATGTCACGGCCGCGATCGCGGTAGTTCATGTCCGCGGACATGAACTCCGGCGACTCGAAGGGGAGAAAATCTCACCGGGGACGATGCGACGGGGCTCGACTCGCGGTGGATCCGACATCTAGGCTCCTTGAACCTCCAATGCACCACCTTGTGAGCACCACTACCACCAACAAGAGCTCCGGCGACGGTCGAATAAATCCGGCGAGAGCTCCAAAACTCCGGCGAGCAAGAACAAGAGATAAAGAGAGAGATTTGAGAGGGATTTGATTCAGATGTATGCCCTTCAACCCTCTCCAACTACCTCCTTTTATAGCCCCAAAGGAGAGCTCCTTTCTGCCCAGATCAACTGCCAGCCGGAAGATCGACGGTGGCATAACTGGTGAGGCTCTGACGACGAAGCGAAGGTTACGTGTTCGAGTTTTCCGCGATCGCGGCAAAACCCACCTGCCAACTATAATGATTACCCTTTTTCCGCGATCGCGGAACCTTCGCCGCGATCGCGGAAAAGGCCTTTCCGCGTCTATATGTCCGGGAGAAGGTATGGGCATGGGTCTAAACCCCGGGTTAAATATATTCGTACCCGAACGAGTATTCTAAGACCCAAAAATACGTCGAATGTATTTTATTCCACTCAGGAAAATATTACAGAGATCAAACACGATACAGAAATAATCCGAACTTCTCTGAAAACGATCCGACTACAGTACGAGCGTTGGGACAATTACCAAAATTCCCTTACTAAAATGAGGGGTATTACATAGTGTAACACAAAACACATAGCAAGACGAATAAGCAAGTCAATTGCAAGTAACATGCCACATAGAAGTTGTTCCCTAGTTTATAATTGATCGATTTAGCCAATCACTGAGGGAATAGTGGATGTGGAGTTCCTCAATTTAGACAGATCATCCCAAGGAGCATTCTCAAATACTCAAAGGGTTTTCTATCCAGTGCTTTGGTGAAGATATCTGCAACTTGTTCCTCTGTCCTGCAATGATCCATTCTAATGAAATTTTTCTCAACATTATCACGAAGAAAATGATGACGAATATCAATATGCTTAGTACGTGAATGATGGACATGATTTTTGGAGATATTGATAGCACTAGTATTATCACACATAATGGGAACAGTGCCAAGAGACATACCAAAATCCTCCAATTGTTGTTTATGCCATAATACCTGGGCACAATAAGCGGCAGCAGCAACGTACTCAGCTTCGGCGGTTGAAAGGGCAATAGTGTTTTGTTTCTTTGATGTCCAAGAGACAAGGCATGGGCCAAGGAACTGTGCCGTCCCTGATGTGCTTTTGTGATCCACAAGGTGACCAGCGAAGTCAGCATCGGTGAAGCCCACAAGTTTGAATCCACTGTTCTTTGGATACCAAAGACATAAGTTGTCGTTCCCTTTCAAGTATCTCAGGATTCGCTTGACCTCAGTTAGGTGTGACTCCTTAGGATTTGCTTGGAATCTAGCACATAGACACACACTAAACATAATGTCTGGCCTACTTAACGTTAGATAAAGTAAGGAACCAATCATAGACACACACTAAACATAATGTCTGGCCTACAAGATGTAGCATCGACATCTTGTCCATTCAAATCTGCATCAAGTCGAGTGTTAGGAGAAATAGGAGTATCAACAGGTTTAGCTTTATCCATACTGTTGGAACGATAACGTTCCCTCTAGTTTTGATGATGATAAACTGACGTGGCCTAAGGTCATTATGCCAAATCAAAGTAAACCTCAACTTCCAAACTAGTATAGTAAGTAAGCAAGGGTCAAAATCCCAAGAGAATCACAAACGTCTGTATTCCTGTCACAAATTAAATACCAATCGAACAATAGTAACAAAGGGGGGGTTTTGAGGTTTGGTTTTGCTAATGTCTAAAGATGTCTCAAATAAAAGGGAAAATATTCCTCCTAGCAAATATCCACAATTCACTAAAGATGGTTGATCATAGACTATCTCGAATTCTTCTTCCTTCCTATGGTTGTTCCTGTCCCGATCGTGAGTAGATTAATAGGTCAACCAGACCTAAGAACCCTTACCAGTGAATAACCCTAGCACCACTAGTGATTCAACCCAAAGGCAGCTTTGCACATAAGAATTAACCAGGATGCATGCAATACTTCAACCAAAAGCATTCAGCATACAATTATCTCTCCCTACGATAAACAATCTCAACCAGGTCATGCAAATCGCAGTTGCTACAGCAGAATAGGACGTTAGCCCAACAGTTTCCTAATCCTAGCAGTCAGAAAATCACCAATAACAACTAGTTGCGCATGCTAGTGAAATCAGTAAGATTCAATAAGAATAAGCTTAGAAGAGATAATACAATCCAATAGGAACTCGAATACGAATAACAGTCTCACAACCAAAATCCAATGAATTCTTCAATTTCCAGGCGGAACCAAGAAGGTTAGTTCCTCCTCATGTTCTTCATAAATTAAGAAGTGAAAAGTGAAAATGTAAAACTAAACTGAATCTCGATCTGGATAATCAAAACCTAAAACTAAGAGAGTATATATAGGTGGGCTAACAAATGACCTAGCCCAACTGAAAATAGAAAACGAAAACAATTAAAATAAAATAAAGAAATCAGGAAAGATAGATTCGGGAAATCCCGAAATAAGTCTGCCATGATGACCCGTGATCGCAGGTAATGGACCGTGATCGCGATTGCTTGTAGCTCCGCGCTCTTCGCATTCTTTCGCGCCTGCAGAAATATCTCGAACGCCCCGAAGTCCCGCGATACGGCACCCTTGCCCGCGGTCGCGGTTAATGCTCGACCTTCTACGCCTGCACTCTTCTCTTCTACTCTTCTATAGGCCTTCTTGATGCGAACAACCCCTGGGCGATGTCGCGATGTAGGATCTTGACTCCTCCGTAGCCAAAGTGATGGCTTTCCTAGGGTTAAAGAGATAACCCTTTCTAGCGCGTCAAAGAGATGACGAAGAGGTCAAAGAGATGACCTTGAGTACCGAAGAGACGGTGAATGACTTGCTCGAAGCGACGAGCTACGGGATAGATTGATCCGGAGATCGAAGGGTTGACGTTAGGATTCAAGGAAGGAGCGTACTCAACTTCTAAGGAGCGAACTCAACTTGTAAACTAAAATCCAACGTAAAGAATACAAACTAGGGTTTCAAGTGTTTAAATAGGTCAAATAAAATAACATAAAATAATATTAAAATTGTTCAGCAAACGAAGAGACGACGAAGCGAAAACGCTGACGCGGGCCGCGACTCGGTCCAGAACTCGGCCGAGTTCTGGGCCGAGTTGTTGTCTGTAAACGCACTCCAACAGAGGCGAAAAATCGCCGACAACTCGGTCCAGAACTCGGTCGAGTTCTGGGCCGAGTTCTTCACTGTAGCAACAACTCGGTCCAGAACTCGGTCGAGTTCTGGGCCGAGTTCTTCACTGTTGCCCCGCTTTCGCGAACTCGTCGTCTTCGTCTTCGTCTTCTTGATGGGGTCGATTAGGACGAGGCCCCACCTAAGCCTTCATAGGTCACGAGGAGGGCCCATTTAGGACTAGATGAACCCGTATCACTTGCGTAAGCCCGTGAGACTAAGGAGTGTGTGGCTCGTTCCATGGCTCTGGCGCGGGCTCTTGTCATCGGACCAGCCGAGCCCAACTTCATTGCATCCTCTTCGTCCTGCGCCGTCATCAAGGGAGTTATGGAGCTATCAATCTCCCCTTCTTGGCTGCGAAGCGTCCTCGCTTCGTCCTCGTCGTCAAAAGCAGGAGGAGTATAAGGAGCAAGGTCAGCGACGTTGAACGTCGGGTGCGCGCCATAGTCATCGGGTAACTCCAAGCGATAGGCATTGGTCCCAAGGCGTTGTAGTACCTGGAAAGGGCCATCACCTCGCGCGTCCAGTTTGTGGCGTCGCTTCAATGGAAAGTGTTCCTTGCGCAAATGCAGCCACACCAAGTCGCCGGGCTCATAAGCAACCGGGCGGCGATTTTTGTTGCGTTGGGCAGCTACTTGCTCGGATCTCCGCTCCAGCTGCTGTCTCGTCCGTTCATGGAGGGCCTTAACCTGGTCCGCCCTCTCCATGCCCTTCAAGCTTTCCTTGTCCTTCAATGGCCGTGGTATGAGATCCAACGGGGTGAGCGGGTTGAGGCCGTAGACCACCTGGAAGGGAGTCCGCTGCGTCGCCGAATGCACCGACCTGTTATAAGCAAATTCAACAAAAGGCAAGCACTCTTCCCACTTGCGGAGGTTAGACTTTAACATAGTACGCAATAGAGAACCCAAAGTCCTATTAGTAACCTCTGTTTGGCCATCAGTCTGGGGGTGATAACTAGTAGAGAACAACAACTTAGTCCCCAATTTGGCCCATAAAGATTTCCAGAAATAACTCACAAATTTAGCATCACGATCAGACACTATACTCCTAGGAATACCATGCAGCTTAACAATATGCTCAAAAAATAATGAAGCGATCTCAGAAGCATTGTTAGTAGTCTTGCATGCAATGAAGTGAGCCATCTTAGAAAACCTATCAACTACCACAAATATCGAGTCCCTCCCCTTCTTAGACATGGGCAAACCAATGATAAAATCCATACTAATATCTTCCCATGGAACATCCGGGATAGGCAAAGGGGTATACAATCCTTGGGGACTCGATCTAGACTTAGCATGCACACAAGTAACACAAGCCTTGCAAAAACGTGTAACATGATGCAGCATTTTAGGCCAATAGAAATATTCCTTTAATGCAGCCAAGGTTTTAGGGATACCAAAATGACCTCTACCCTCATGGGCTTCCTGAATGAGCAACCTACGCATAGATGTTTTAGGGATGCAAAGTTTCCCTGCCTTGAAAAGGTAGCCATTATCAATATAGAACCCATTAGACTCTCCAATGTTCATGCATGTTTTAAAAATTTTAGCAAAGTCAACGTCATGCATATAGACATCTTTAATCAAAGAGAAGCCTAAGATTGAAGCATCAAGGTGGGTAAGTAATACATACCTGCGAGAAAGGGCGTCAGCAACCACATTCTCTTTGCCCTTCTTGTATTTGACCACGTAGGGGAAGGTCTCCATGAATTCCACCCAGCGGGCGTGGCGGCGGTTGAGGTTGTACTGACTCTTCAAATACTTCAACGCCTCATGGTCTGAGTGAATGACGAACTCCTTGGGCCATAGGTAGTGTTGCCAAGTCTTCAACACTCGAATAAGAGCATAGAGCTCCTTGTCGTACGTGGGGTAGTTGAGCTGGGCGCCGGTGAGTTTCTCGCTGAAGTATGCAATGGGGCGCCTATCCTGCAGCAAAACTCCTCCAATTCCGTGATGAGAAGCGTCACACTCCACCTCAAAGGTCTTGGAGAAGTCCGGTAATTTCAGCAAGGGAGCGTTGCACAATCGGTCCTTCAAAGTGGTGAAGGCGGTCTCATGTGCGGTCGTCCACTCAATAGACGCTGCCTTCTTTGTAAGCTCATGAAGCGGGGCTGCAATGGTGGAGAAATCACGCACAAAGCGGCGATAGAAGCCAGCCAAGCCCAAAAACGACCGCACCATGGTTGGTGTAGTAGGACGTGGCCATTCTTGTATGGCGCGAACCTTTTCCTGGTCAACCTGCAGCCCATCCTTGCACACCACAAAACCAAGAAAAATAGTGGAATCCGAGCAAAAAGAACATTTACTCAGGTTAGCATAAAGTTTCTCCCATCTAAGACACTCTAAGACCTTCCTAAGATGCTCAACATGCTCATCCAAAGACCTGTTGTAAACAAGGATATCATCAAAGTAGACAACCACAAATTTCCCTAAGTAAGCACGTAACACATGGTTCATCAACCGCATAAAAGTACTAGGGGCATTGGTCAAACCAAAGGGCATAACCAACCACTCATACAAGCCATACTTAGTTTTAAATGCAGTTTTCCACTCATCATCCTCATGCATCCGAATTTGATGATACCCGCTCTTAAGATCAATTTTGGAAAATAAGGTAGCACCAGACAATTCATCAAGCATATCATCAAGTCTAGGAATAGGGTGGCGATACTTCACCGTAATTTGGTTGATCGCCCGGCAATCAACACACATGCGCCAACTACCATCCTTCTTGGGCACAAGAATGACCGGCACGGCGCAGGGGCTCAAACTCTCTCGGACGTGGCCCTTATCCATCAACTCTTGGACTTGGCGCTGCAATTCCTTTGTCTCCTCTGGACTCGCGCGGTATGCTGCGCGGTTAGGAAGGGAGGCGCCAGGGACAAAGTCGATTTGATGCTCAATACCACGAATGGGTGGCAAGCCTTCTGGCAGCTCCGCGGGCATCACATCGTCAAATTCCTGTAAAAGAGAAGACACTGCAGGGGGTAAATCAACAAGATCTTTAACATTTAAAAGACACGCGAAAGGAACAAGTAAAAAGCAAGGAAGTCTTCCCTGAATGACTGGAGAGACATCCCGGGACCGAGCCAAAAGAAGGCGGTTCTCACACGAGCCTTGGATGCCAGCCTTGGGTGCTGATTTTTTGGGGGGTGTCACGGCCGGCCTTCTCCTTGGCTTGTTCAAGGGCCTTGACGCGGTTCCTTTCGACGTGATCCTGCATAATCTCTTGAGGGCTCATAGGAAGCAATGTCATCTTCCTCCCATTGTGCATGAAGACGTAGTTGTTGAGAAAACCATCATGAAGGGCACGCTTGTCGAATTGCCAAGGACGCCCTAAGAGAAGATGGGTGGCATCCATGGGAACGACGTCACAAAGCACAGAATCCTTGTAATGGCCAATGCTGAAATTGATAGTGCACTGACGCTTAACAACATTGGAGTCATCACCCTCGGAGATCCATTGTAGGCTATAAGGCTGGGGATGTGGAGTGGTGTCGAACTTGAAGTGTGTGATCACCTTCTCATTGATGATATTGCAACAACTTCCACCATCTATAATGATACTCAAAGAAGCACCCTGGACCGCACATTTAGTATGAAATAAATTTTCACGTTGGTCAAGTAAGGTACCTTCTTTGGCGGTAAGAACACGGCGAGTGACCAGGCTAAGGGGCACGTTGCCTTGAGCGTCCATAGGTCTGTAAATAAACCCATCCAACTTCTCCGCTTCCTCATCCTGGTCGTACGAATCAAACACTGGAGGGCTGTCCGGGGTGTCATCGTCAAAGGACTCGTATCCGGTGAGGGCTGAGAAGAGGACTCGCTTGTTGTTGGGGCAGTCCCGTTGTACGTGGCCATGCCCTTGGCACTTATAACAGACCTTGTCACGCGTCCGTTCATCTGAGATCGGTGCACGCCGCTGCGGTGGCTCGTTGACGCGCGCCGAGGTGTTGCTCGGCCGAGTGACCGGCGCCGGTGGTGCAATCGCGGGGGCGGACTGCGAAGAGGGGCGCAAATTAGAGGGAAAGGAACCAGACGAGTTAGAGGGGGCATACCTGGAATTGGTGCGGGACCAAGATGCTCGCTTAGCCGCTTGAGCCTGTGTCCATATCTCTTGTGCCGTATGAGCGCACTTTTGGAGATCCGGAATATTAAGCACCCTGAGTTGGTTGCGAATGGGCTCATGCAGGCCACGAAGGAACATACTCCGAAATTCCTCGTCAGTGTGATGGATACCTGCCTTATGGGACAACTCTTCAAGTTCAGCATAGAAGTCAATGGGGGAGCGATTACCTTGAGAAGCGAGTTGTATCTTAAGGCGCATTTCAGAAGTAAAGTCCTCGGGGACATACTTCTTCCGCATGATCCGCATAAGCTGGCGCCAAGAAGTGATTGGAGGCTCGCGGTAATGCACACGGTCAGTGCAGAAGCGATGCCACCAGGCCTTGGCGGCGCCGTCGAAGTGTAGAGCGGCGGTAGCAACCCGTTCCTCATCCGGGTATTGGTAGTGGTTCAAAACATACTCCATAGACTGCTGCCAATCAAGAAATTTAAGAGGATCAAATTCACCCGAAAAGGTAGGGAGTTTTACCTTAATGTCAGGGCGCCGTGGGCCTTGCCGACCGGGACTCGGGCGATGCCGGTCTCGCGAGTGGCGGAGGTAGCCGCGTCGCGTAGGGCGCAACTCCTCGTGGCGTTCCATCTCATATGCCTCGTGATCATCAAGGCTGTCCCGGGAGTGGTCTGAGCGACGATCATCAGCATCATCATCACGCTCGGACTCGGAATCGTCATACCGGTCGTGTTGCCGACCTCGGGCCCGTCGGTTCTTGGTGTTGACATACGGGAGGGGATCCTTGGAAACGCGAACACTACGACGTGAGCGATCCGATGTGTAATCGTCCTCCCCCTGAGCAAAGGTGGGGTTGTACCGGACGCGGGAGTCGCCACGCTTGGTGGGGTATCCTGCAATTTGCGAACGAAGGCGATCCTGCGGAGTAGACAAAACACCCTTCCCCTTGCGGTCTCGTGGCTGGCTTGTGGAGGCCATAGGATTGAGCAAGGGATCAGCGGTGGGCAGCGTCAAGGTGCTCACGGCCCGACGAAGGTGAGCGATTTCAGCAGCTTGCTCAGCAGTGGAAGCGTTCAAGTTGTCAATCTCAGCGTGAAGGGAGTCGATGTGCTCAGACGTGGAGTCCACGACGATGGGTCCAGGGCTGCGGTTGCCCGTAGAACGAGAAGTGCGTGTGGTCGGTACGTCCATAGAACCTATACGCAGCATACACCACAAGAAGTAAGTTGCACCAAGCAAAAGAAACAAGTCCAAGCCAAGTCCTTGTCTCAAAAGTGACCCAAGAAATTTTCCGCTGGGCGTACTAATTTGGGTTGCTCGTGAGGAGGGAGAGGCTTGAACGTAAGGTAACAAGGCAAGGATTAGCAATTCAAGTCCCAAACAACACACAAAATTTCCAAGTGCAAGCAAATCAAATCAAGTGTCTCAGAATTAATCACAAGAGAGTTGAAAATTTTTATTTGCCCTTTTTAATGAGAGTTGCATAGAGACATGAAAGATGAGAAGATGGAGGGTGACCGTATGAGGCGTTCTCTGCCCTTGTTTTTTTTTTTTTTTGATTTTATGGGCTTCCGTCTTCCCAAACCTTTTTCTTGTTTGATGGAAGGTGAGAATAGTATGTTTATTTTTGTTTATACGGTCAAACCTTGATGTGTTTGTTTTGTGTTGCTATGATTTTGAAGCAAGCAAGAAAAGAACCACACAAGCAAGTGCAGGAAAAGAAAGAAGAGACAAGCAACTATGAGGGATGAAAATCAAACAACTAATCGAGCAATTAATCCAAAGATGAAGCAAAACTTGATTAACAAGTAACAAGGAAATCAAATATGCAAATATGGAAACAAGAATTGCTAGAGGGTAGGTTGTAGGATTGGGGAACAAGTAACCAAAACCGAAGGGAATTAGGGTTCAGTCGAGAGGGTGAGAGATGGCGGTGGACGGTGGTGGTGGTGATCGGTGGTGGTGGCAAACGGTGGTGGTGGGGTGGTCGGCGATGGTGGGGAATGGTGGTGGTAGGGTACGGTGGTGGTGATTCCGGTGATTGGGGAGAAAAAAAAGTTTCTAGGGTTTGTAAGCGGAAAATTGCAAGGAATCACAATTAGAGAGAAGAAAAAAAACTTAGCTTGGAAAAGGCTCTGATGCCAGTTGATGCGAACAACCCCTGGGCGATGTCGCGATGTAGGATCTTGACTCCTCAAGCTAGGTTGAATCTTCTCCTCCGTAGCCAAAGTGATGGCTTTCCTAGGGTTAAAGAGATAACCCTTTCTAGCGCGTCAAAGAGATGACGAAGAGGTCAAAGAGATGACCTTGAGTACCGAAGAGACGGTGAATGACTTGCTCGAAGCGACGAGCTACGGGATAGGTTGATCCGGAGATCGAAGGATTGACGTTAGGATTCAAGGAAGGAGCGTACTCAACTTCTAAGGAGCGAACTCAACTTGTAAACTAAAATCCAACGTAAAGAATACAAACTAGGGTTTCAAGTGTTTAAATAGGTCAAATAAAATAACATAAAGTAATATTAAAATTGTTCAGCAAACGAAGAGACGACGAAGCGAAAACGCTGACGCGGGCCGCGACTCGGTCCAGAACTCGGCCGAGTTCTGGGCCGAGTTGTTGTCTGTAAACGCACTCCAACAGAGGCGAAAAATCGCCGACAACTCGGTCCAGAACTCGGTCGAGTTCTGGGCCGAGTTCTTCACTGTAGCAACAACTCGGTCCAGAACTCGGTCGAGTTCTGGGCCGAGTTCTTCACTGTTGCCCCGCTTCCGCGAACTCGTCGTCTTCGTCTTCTTGGTGTGGTCGATTAGGACGAGGCCCCACCTAAGCCTTCATAGGTCACGAGGAGGGCCCATTTAGGACTAGATGAACCCGTATCACTTGCGTAAGCCCGTGAGACTAAGGAGTGTGTGGCTCGTTCCATGGCTCTGGCGCGGGCTCTTGTCATCGGACCAGCCGAGCCCAACTTCATTGCGTCCTCTTCGTCCTGCGCCGTCATCAAGGGAGTTATGGAGCTATCACTTCTCTTGGCTCCTTCTTCTTCAATGTCTCTAACAATCTTCAAGTAGGCTCAAACATCTCCAAAAACACCAAGACTTCGCCTTCGAACTCCATGAATGTGTCTAAAGCTACCCGAATGACACCAATAAATCCTCTAATGGCTCTTAGTTAAGCTCTACAAAGTAGTGCTTATCAAACTCCCCCACACTTAGACCTTTGTTCATCCTCGAATAAACTAATAAAGAGTCTACTCCTCTAATGCAGCACCCAAGGTCTCAGGAAGTGTGTCCTCCAACTAAGAGTCACCTAACCCATGCCAAGCTCCTGGCGTCAATCCACATTCATAATACATTCTCCATCAACAAGCTTTAAGGGGCAAGCAGAGTACTTCCCCTAAGCCTAACCCGGACATCCGATAGTGTGAGTAGCCTCTAATCCTAGCCTCCATCTATGACTCCTTATTCCTCCCAGAGTGACCTACCCGACAATCCTTCTTTGTCTCTACTTCTTATGTCGCCCCGTCGGTAAAATGAGATCCTAGAAAAAACACTCATCTTCTTTTCACTCCTTTTGCCTAGGAGCCCTTTCGGGTTTTCATCCTAGCCACTCATATTTTTCTCATAGATGTGCTTACATAAGCGCACGCCACTCAGACACCTTATTACCCCAGCCTAGTGCTGGTCCGGGCCACCTGCTTATTACCCAAGCCGTCCTTTCGGGTTTTCGACTTGTCCCAGGATTTTCAAAAAAAAAATTTAATATTTTTTTTTTAAAATGTTGAATCAACTATTGAATCAAATGTGCTGAAACGAATGCAAAGACTGAATACAAAGATAGAAAGTAAATATAGATTCCTCCCCCACACTAAAAGATCACATTGTCCTCAATGTAGAAAGGACAAAAAAAAGAATTGGGGGAAAGAATTATACTCACTTTGGTGGTATGGATGGTGTCGCGGGACCTTGTCCCTTGAAAAAGGCCTCCTGTCTGTGGCGTAGAAGTGCCACTTGTCCCTCAATATCATCAAAGCGTGTGACCGAATACTGGTGTAGGCGGTCTAGGTAAGTCTAGCGCAAATGCTTGTACAACTATCGCCGTTGTGGTCTGCTGGGTGTAGATCTCCTCCTGCCTGGCCGAAATGCGAGCTAGAAGGTCCAGGATTTGGCTGGGTGAGCCAGACGTTGGGGCCTCCTTTCTCGCGGGTGGCCGGGCAGGCGCTGGTAGTACTCTAGGTTCGTCCGAAGGTAGGGAAAAATCCCTTGCTGTCAGACCAAAGGGCATTGGTCGCAGTAGCTTCATCCTGTGGTCCCCTGCGGCATGAGATAACCAAACGAATCCGTCCCTATGATCACCATAGATGAGCTTGGACTTCCTCAATTGGTCAATGTTGTAAATGAAGGAACCAGGGACCGGCGCTAGCGTGGTCTCTTTGGGATCAAAGTACTTCAAAGCGATAAGGGTGATCATACCCCCAAAACCAATTATGCATGCGGCCTTCTTTTGCGTCTTCTGGACGGAATACATGAAAATATCCGCCTAGTCTGGAACTGCCTCACTTTCTGGGGTGAGACACCATAGGATCGCCAGGTCGACACATGAAATCTTGTTTACCTCCCCTTGACCCAAGAATGCAAGTGCAAGCACTTTGTGGATCAGACGTAGGCAAGGGTGGGTAATTTTGTAGTTATACTCTCCTCTAGTGTCAAACTCTATCCCTGTAGCTTGCAACCAGAAGGCCAAGTGTTTGCCATTGGTGGACTCCCAACCAGGTGTAGGTGGGGCGGAGACACCAAAAAGCTCTCTAAGGTCTGCCTTGGTCAAGGTATACTTCTTGTCCCGCAACTGGAAGGAGAAGGCCTTGCCCTTGTCCTGTGGTTCGAAAGTAGCAACGAATTCATAGACTAAAGAGTCATAAGTTGGTACCTTCTTCCACAGGAATCCTTCCAGTCCGCCATGATCGAGGAGTTGCTTGGTGCAGTCCCAAAGTTGGAGAACTGTTAGGGCTGCAACATCGAAGAACTTTGTTGGGATCACTTGCTTCCTCTGTAGATCCTTCCAGATCTTGATCTGTGGTTTGGACATCTTCCAGGGCATGGGTTGGGCCATGGCTACTGTTCGGGTGGCTGGGGAAAATTTCGGTAGCCAGTAGATGCCGCGATCGCGGGTGAACAGGGTGCGGTCGCGGTTTGATTTCGGTAGTCGGGACATGACAGGGGGTCGTCTTCGGCGATCGCGGTTTTTATGGGCGCGATCGCGGGGTGTAGGGTCTTGGTACGGCGACGGCGGTGGGTTAGACGAAAAGAAAAGAATTATGGGAAAGGTGGATGGGTGATGGTTATGAGGGGTGACGGTAGGGTTTGGAAAGATAGAAAGTGGTGAAAAAGGGAAAGGTTGGGATAGAGAAGTTACCAAAGGGAAAAGATTTGCTGCCATATTTCCGATTTTTTTTTTTTGAACCAACCGAGAAGTTGTTGCAACGTCGGATGGGCCGTGATCGCGGGTTCAAAACCGCGATCGCGGTTTGGTCACGGCTGGCTGCAACGGGTTAGTTCACATGGAAAAATATGGCGGGCAAAGAAAAGAAAAACTAAAAGCAATGCGAAAAGAAGATTATAAAGAAGTGTACCTCGGGTTGCCTCCCGAGCAATGCCTTGTTTAACGTCCTGGCTTGACGTTATCCCCTTGTCTCTAATCTACGTCAGGCGGATCCTCCAGGTTGAGATCTTCCTGCTCTGTGGGGTGTGGTCTTTCGTAGTAAGGTTTCAGGCGTTGACCATTCACCTTGAATGTGGAACCACTGGCTGGGTTGTACAGATCCACCACGTCATAGGGGTATGCATGAGCGATTGTGTAGGGACCTGTCCAACGAGACCTAAGCTTTCCTGGAAAGACCCTCAAGCGTGACGTGAAAAGGAGAACTTTGTACCCGGCCTTGAATTCTTTTCGGAGAATGTTCTTATCATGCCACGCCTTGGTCTTTTCTTTGTAGATTACTGTGTTGTCGTATGATTCCAGGCGTAACTCTTCTAATTCCTGTAGCTGCAGCATCCGGAACGCTCCCACCTCATCGATCCTCATATTGCAGTTCCTCACAGCCCAATGGGCCTTATGCTCTAGCTCCACAGGGAGATGACAAGCCTTTCCAAACACCAATCTGTATGGTGACATTCCAATGGGTGTCTTGTAGGCTGTGCGGTAGGCCCATAGAGCGTCATCCAGCCTCAGGCTCCAATCCTTGCGGTTCGGGGAGACTGTCTTCTCTAAAATGATTTTGATCTCCCTGTTTGATATCTCTGCTTGGCCATTTGTCTAGGGATGGTATGCTGTGGAGATCTTCTGTGTGACATGGTACTTCATGAGTAATGCACTGACTGTCTTGTTACAGAAATGAGTACCTCTGTCACTGATGAGCGCTCTTGGGATTCCAAAGCGGGCAAAGATGTTTGCTTTGAGGAATTTTGCCACCACTTTGGAATCGTCTGTCCTGGTGGCCTTGGCTTCTACCCATTTTGAGACGTAATCGATGGCCAGCAGTATGTATAGGTTTCTGAAAGAGCTGGGGAAGGGCCCCATGAAGTCGATCCCCCAGACATCGAAGATCTCGCAGAAGATCATGAGTGATTGTGGCATCTCATTTCTTCTGGAAATATTTCCCATGCGCTGACATCTATCACATGCTTTGCAGAAAGAATGCGCATCCCGGAATATATGTGGCCAAAAGAAACCTGAATCTAGCACCTTCCGAGCTGTTTTGGAAGGCCTGAAATGTCCACCACAGGCATGGGAGTGGCAGAATGCTAAAACCGATTGCACTTCATCGTCTGGCAAGCATCTTCGAATTACTTGATCAGCACAATGCTTCCAAAGGTATGGGTCATCCCAGACGAAGTGTTTGGCCTCGCTTTGCAACTTGTCCCTTTGAGCTTTCGGGAAGCGTGGGGGAAATTCACCCCTGGCGAGGAAGTTGACTATGTGGGCGTACCAAGGTTTAGGGCCATTCAGGGCCCACAGAGTCTCGGTGTACTGAACTGGGGTGCCGCGATCGCGGCTACAGACCCGCGATCGCGGTTCCTTCTCGACCACGAGCATGCTACAGACCGATTCCTGCTTCTGGATCGACGCCCCGCAGTTGCGGTTTGCACCCCGCGATCACGGTTTGTTCTCGACTTGGACGCTGAACAGCGTATCGTCTGGGAAATCTCCCCGAATGGGTGCTTGGTATTCCGGCTTTTCCTCCTCATGCACCAATCGGCTTAGATGATCAGCGACTAGATTCTCCGCTCCCTTCTTGTCTTTAATCTCTATATCAAATTCACTGAGTAGGAGAATCCATCGAATTAGCCGGGGCTTGGCCTCCTTCTTCGTCATGAGATAACGAAGTGCAGCATGATCAGTGTATATAATCACTTTAGTTCCTAGGAGGTATGGTCGAAACTTCTCCAGTGAAAATACCACGGCCATCAACTCCTTCTTCGTGGTGGAGTAGTTCCTCTGAGCTCCGTTCAGGGTCATGGATGCATAATGAATGACATGGGAGGCTATTCCCTCTTTCTGCCCCAGAACTGCTCCAACCGCATAATCACTTGCATCGCATATGATCTCAAAGGGGCGCTTCTAGTCTGGCGCCTGGATGATTGGTGCACTGGTGAGGCGAGCCTTCAGCTCATCAAATGCCTTCCTACACTCCTCGTTCCAATTGAAAGGTATATCCTTCTTCAGCAGTTCGCACAAAGGGGATGAGATCTTGGAGAAATCCTTGATAAACCTGCGATAGAACCCTGCATGGCCTAAAAAGGACCTCACTTCACGCACGTTAGTAGGATAAGGCAGAGATTGAATGACATCAACCTTTGCCTTATCGACCTCAATTCCTTTAGGAGAGACAATATGACCTAAAACTATTCCATGTTCTACCATGAAATGACACTTTTCAGAATTTAGACACAAATTTGTATCCACACATCTCTGTAGAACACGAGAAAGGTGATCTAAACATAGGTCAAAATTGTCTCCATGAACTGTGAAGTCATCCATAAAAACCTCAATAAAGTCTTCTACAAATTCAGAGAAGATACTTACCATACACCGTTGGAAGGTGCCGGGTGCATTGCATAGGCCAAATGGCATTCTGCGATATGCAAATGTGCCAAATGGACAAGTGAATGTGGTCTTCTCCTGGTCTTCTGGTGCAATGGGGACCTGAAAGTAGCATGAATATCCATCCAGGAAATAGTAGTATGGTCGCCCTGCTAGTCTCTCCAGCATCTGGTCAATGAATGAGAGGGGGAAATGATCTTTCCTGGTTACCGCATTCAGCTTGCGATAATCTATGCACACCCTCCATCCTGTCTATGTTCTGGTCGGGACCAGCTCGCCGTCCTGGTTTTCGACCACAGTGATGCCGCCTTTCTTTGGTACCACCTGTGTGGGGCTCACCCATTTGCTATCGGAGATGGGGTAGATTATTCCAGCTTGTAGGAGTTTCAGCACCTCCTTCTTAACTACCACCATCATTGGTGGGTTGAGCCTCCTTTGGGGTTGCCTAGATGGTTTGGCTTCCCCCTCAAGTAGAATCTTGTGCATGCATGTGGATGGGCTGAGTCCCTTAATGTCTGCAATGGTCCATCCTAGGGCCGTCTTATGTTCCTTGAGCACGCCTACCAGCTTGTCTTCATGCGCCTTGGAGAGTTTGCTCGAGATGATGACTGGTAGTGTGTCATTCTCTCTAAGGAACGCGTACTTGAGGTGATCTGGTAGCTGCTTGAGTTCACTTGGGGGTGCCTGCACAATAGAAGGAAGCAGCTTCTCGCTAGGTACGATTAGTGGAAGGGGGCCATCGCCCCATCTACTATGAACGGGACTTCCCCCACACATGTCCACATCTACTACCTTCTCCTGCAT
This sequence comes from Rheum nobile, assembly GCA_027886185.1. Lineage (NCBI taxonomy): Eukaryota > Viridiplantae > Streptophyta > Magnoliopsida > Caryophyllales > Polygonaceae > Rheum > Rheum nobile. Next base: position 571,744 of record WOAB01000660.1, read on the forward strand.
GTTAGTAGAAAAAGAAATCTCCGCATAGGGACTAACTGTGTCACTCTCTAAGTCGGCATATAGTTCCTTTAAACATGTGATATAAAAAATGTCTTGAATAATAGGATCAATCACATCAATAGCACAAAGAGAATGTTCATCATTGGGGTGCTTCATAGCTTCATGAATGTTAAATTCTACCTCGTCCCCATCAAATTCCATAGTAAGTGTCCCAGTGCTCACATCAATCTTAGTACAGAAGGTTTTCAAGAAAGGCCGTCCTAGAAGAATAGGGGCTCCATGAGGGTCATCCTCCATATCGAGTACATAGAAATCAGTGGGGAAAATCAGCCTGTCTACCATAACTAAGATATCTTCTACTACCCCTCTAGGATAAACATTGGACTTATCTGCTAACTGCATTACTATCTCTGTTTCTTGAAGCGGTCCTAATCCCATGGTTTTGTATATAGAATAGGGCAACACATTGATTGATGCACCTAGATCTAACATGGCTTTCTCTACATGGGTGGCTCCTATTGTACATGGAATAGTGAACATGCCAGGGTCACCGCAGTTGGGAGGCATTCGCTGCTGAAAGACTGCAGAAACTCTCTCACTAACCTGAATCTTTTGGTTTCCCTTCAGCTTTTGTCTTCTTTTATTTGTGCACAGTTCTTTCAGGAATTTAGCATAACTAGGCACAGACTCTACCAGTTTTAGGAGAGGAATATTTACCTCACATTTGTTGAAGATGTCAAAGATTTCCTGGTTGGTCTTTGGCCTTCTTTTCTCCTTCAATGCCTCGGGAAAGGGTGCAGGTGGCTTTTCAGGGTTGAGCGGGGGAAATTCTGGCTGGATATAATCTGTGTAGTCCTCCGTGTTCAACCCGCGATCGCGGTTCTCACCCCGCGGTCGTGGTTCTCTGACGGCTGGTTCTGATTCTCGATCTTCTGCCTCGTGATCGCGGTTCTCACCCCGCGGTCGCGGTTCCTCCTCGCTTTTTCTCGCCCTTTCCGTGATATAACCGCGATCGCGGTTCTCACCCCGCGGTCGCGGTTCTTCCCAGCGTTCATCTCTTATTGGTGTTTCATCCTTTTCCACGGCATAGGGGTCATTCACCCTTTTTCCACTTCGCAAGGTGACGGCATTGGCTTCCTGCTGGTTTTCACAGTCCTTGTTTTGAGTTTTCGCCATTGCAGTCGTCCAATGCTTTAGCTGTTCCAGTGATGCACCCAATCTAAACATAGTTTGCTGAGAGGATTGGTGCAGAGTATGATTTTGCTGAGAGAGCTGAGAGAATCCCTCTTTCATTACTTGTGTGTTGTTTGCACCAGCTTGAATCACCGCTTGTGTCAACGCTTGAAGTGTCTGGGTGAGAGCCAACAGTGTATTCTCACCAGATACCGGCTGTGGTTGCTGAGGTTGGATTTCTGTGATGTTCACTTCTTGCACATCATGCACTTCTGCTTTAGAAATGTTTGTGGTGCTTGCTTTAACTTTTGAGCGGTATTGCCTTGAACTCTCAGAAAGTTCGAAAAAGACTTCGAAGGCTTCTACGGGGGTTTTGTTCAAGATGTTTCCCCCACAGGTAGCATTTACCAATCGACGGTCTTCTTCTAGCAATCCACCGAATAAATAAAGCACCAAGTCTTGATCTGAGTAACCATGAAATGGACAGTTAACTACCAGCCTCATGAACCTCTCATAATAGTCGTACAACTGCTCGCCCTGAGATTGTTCAATATTGCTGATGCTTCTTTTCAGGCTATTGAGCTTTGTTGCTGGAAAGTACTTTTCCAAAAAGGTTTGCTTCATTTTCGCCCAAGTGTCTATGCTGCCTGGGGTCAAGTAATAGAACCATTCCTTTGTTGCATCCTTTAAAGAAAAAGGAAAGGCTCTCAACTTGATTTGGTCTTCAGTAACTCCCCGGGGTTGCATACTGGTGCAGACTGAATTGAATTCATGCAAGTGTTTGTTCGGATTTTCCTCATCGGTTCCTCTGAAATGAGGTAACAAATTGATCAAACCCGACTTGAGCTCAAAATGCACGCCCTCTTGGATTTCCGGAAATTGGATAGCCAGAGGTTGTTGCTCTGGGTACTGTGCTGTTAATTGCCTCAGTGTTCAGTTTTCTTGTGCCATAGCTGTATTTCTTCACCGAGTTTATCTAAGTTGCGAATCACACTTGACAAAACAAAAGTTAATAATGTTTTAGGGAACCGTAAGATAGGTTCCCTAAAAGATCAATATTCAATCTATTCACAAGAAAACAGACAATGACTCCCCGACAACGGCGCCAAATTTGACGTGGCCTAAGGTCGTTATGCCAAATCAAAGTAAACCTCAACTTCCAAACTAGTATAGTAAGTAAGCAAGGGTCGAAATCCCAAGAGAATGACAAACGTCTGTATTCCTGTCACAAATTAAATACCAATCGAACAATAGTAACAAAGGGGGGGTTTTGAGGTTTGGTTTTGCTAATGTCTAAAGATGTCTCAAATAAAAGGGAAAATATTCCTCCTAGCAAATATCCACAATTCACTAAAGATGGTTGATCAAAGACTATCTCGAATTCTTCTTCCTTCCTATGGTTGTTCTTGTCCCGATCGTGAGTAGATTAATAGGTCAACCAGACCTAAGAACCCTTACCAGTGAATAACCCTAGCACCACTAGTGATTCAACCCAAAGGCAGCTTTGCACATAAGAATTAACCAGGATGCATGCAATACTTCAACCAAAAGCATTCAGCATACAATTATCTCTCCCTACGATAAACAATCTCAACCAGGTCATGCAAATCGCAGTTGCTACAGTAGAATAGGACGTTAGCCCAACAGTTTCCTAATCTTATCAGTCAGAAAATCACCAATAACAACTAGTTGCGCAGGCTAGTGAAATCAGTAAGATTCAATAAGACTAAGCTTAGAAGAGATAATACAATCCAATAGGAACTCGAATATGAATAACAGTCTCACAACCAAAATCCAATGAATGCTTCAATTTCCAGGCGGAACCAAGAAGGTTAGTTCCTCCTCATGTTCTTCATAAATTAAGAAGTGAAAAGTGAAAATGTAAAACTAAACTGAATCTCGATCTGGATAATCAAAACCTAAAACTAAGAGAGTATATATAGGTGGGCTAACAAATGACCTAGCCCAACTGAAAATAGAAAACGAAAACAATTAAAATAAAATAAAGAAATCAGGAAAGATAGATTCGGGAGATCCCGAAATAAGTCTGTCGTGATGACCCGCGATCGCGGGTAATGGACCGCGATCGCGGTTGCTTGTAGCTCCGCGCTCTTCGCATTCTTCCACGCCTGCAGAAATATCTCGAACGCCCCGAAGTCCCGCGATCGCGGCACCCTTGCCCGCGGTCGCGGTTAATGCTCGACCTTCTGCGCCTGCACTCTTCTCTTCTACTCTTCTATAGGCCTTCTCTTGGCTGCTTCTTCTTCAATGTCTCTAACAATCTTCAAGTAGGCTCAAACATCTCCAAAAACACCAAGACTTCGCCTCCGAACTCCATGCACATGAATGTGTCTAAAGCTACCCGAATGACACCAATAAATCCTCTAATGGCTCTTAGTTAAGCCCTACAAAGTAGTGCTTATCATAAACTCAAATGCTTTTGATGGTTTTTAGTGTGACTATGAGTTTCAGGAAACGATTGAGACAAAGGATCAATGGAACGATGAAAACCAGTGAAGAGTCAAAACAGAGAAGCAAAGGAACAGAGAAGCCAAAAACAACACGCTGGAACGAAAGAAGAGAAGAGACGCGTGATGTTGAACAGAACAGAGAAAGGGAACATCGCAAGGAACGAAGGACGCGCGCGCTGAAACCCTAGAGAGCCGCCGAATATCTGTTATGGAAAACAGATTTGGAAGTTGCAACTTGGGCCTCAAGGAAGATCTCGGTGAAGAGATAATTTGGTTAGAATAAAATAGAAAAGATTGTATAGGATTATTATTATCTTATTTCCTTAAGTAAAATTAGGATAAATCTGAGAAAATACCTAGAATATATATTAGAGAGTTGTGATCTTCATTTAAAAAAAGGACAGACGATGAAACACAGAGATATTCAGTGAGTAGAGCATTCGGAACAAAAGAATAGCATTTGAAAGAAGAGAAGAGTATTCGAAGGAAGAAGAAGAACACTTACAAGGGACGAGACTTTGGTGAGTTGAGTACTTGTTAGGGTTTTGTTTTTCTAGTGTGTTGTTAGGAACGTTACATTGAGAAGTCTAGATATCTAGGAGTAAACTAGATTGAGATAAGACTTGCTTGTTTGTAATTCCAAGATTAATAACATAAGTAGACATTCGAAATCCTACTAGGGAAACCTAGAGGTAGAGGTTTTTCTTAGTCAACTAGTTGGTTGATTAAGTTTTCCTCTCTAAGGAACTGAGCTCGTTACTTCATAATTCTGTTGTTATTTTCCGCTGCCCAAGGAATGAACTTACCGTTCCTTGATCTAACACACTCGATTCTACACATACCATACTTCTTCAATAGTTCCTTGATGTATTTTTGTTGATGTATTCTTGTTCCCTCAGAGGATTGAGTGACTTGTAATCCGAGGAAGAAAGAGAGTTCCCCGATCATACTCATCTCAAATTCACTACTCATGAGATCTTTGAATTTTTCTACAAGGGCAGGGTTAGTGGAACCAAAAATAATATCATCAACATAGACTTGGACTACGAGAATCTCACCTTTGTGTTCTAGGAGGAATAGTGTATTGTCAATGGCTCCACGTCTGTATCCATTGGAGAGAAGGAACTGTGCCAGCCGATCATACCAAGCTCTGGGAGCTTGTTTGAGCCCATACAGTGCCTTGTCCAGAGCATACACATATTCTGGATGTTCCATGTCTTCAAAGCCTGGAGGTTGTTTCACATAAACTTCCTCTTGAAGATAGTCATTGAGAAATGTTGTTTTGACATCCATTTGATATAACTTGAATCCTTTGAAGGCAGCATATGCGATGAGGAGTCGAATGGCTTCCATGCGGGCTACTGGTGCATATGTCTCATCATAATCGATCCCTTCTTGTTGGTTGTAGCCTTGAGCAACCAGTCTTGCTTTGTTCCTTGTCACAATTCCAGAGTCATCAAGCTTGTTTCTGAAAACCCATCTAGTACCAATGGCATGCTTGTGCTTTGGAAGGGGAACAAGTCTCCAAACTTTGTTTCTTTTGAATTGATGTAGCTCTTCTTGCATAGCAACTATCCAATCTGGTTCCTTGAGTGCTTCTTTGATGTTCTTTGGTTCTACAAAAGAGATGAAGGCATAGAAAGCACAAAAGTCGTAGAGTTGAGAGCGAGTACCTCATTCTTCATATGGTGTGAGAAGATTGTCGACTGGACGGCTTTTTGCAATTCTAGAGCTTGTAGATGCTGGGAGTGGAGAGATAGGAGAAGGATCTGTAGCTGTTGTAGTTGTGGGAACAGTGACAGGTTCTGAAGGAGTTAAAGTTGTTCCCCGGATTATAGGTGCAGCAACGTTATCTTGTATGTCTTCCTCCGAGTCCTCCACAATTGCATTTAGCAATTCTTCTTTGATTTCAGATGTATCACCACCAGAAGTTCATATAGGAACAGTGGTGACACCAGTGTCAGCATCTTGGGTTGTTGCTGAGGGAACTACAGGTGCAGGTGGAGCGATGTTGATCGTAGTTCCGCTATCTGTGGTAGTTCCCTGAGAGCCTGGTATGCTTCCACTAGGAGTGGGTGCACGGTTCCCTGTGCATGGGTTGTCACGATGATTGTTGTTGTCATCATCATCATCTGAGTCTTCTCGTTGCATCCTTGGAAAATCATGATCCGTTGTTGTTGGATTGATGGAATCACTCACAACTTTGGAGTGTTCATCGAAGACTACATGAATACTCTCTTCAATCTTCCGGGTTTGCTTGTTGTAGACTCTATAAGCTTTGCTTAAGTTAGCATACCCCAGAAAGATTCCTTCATCGCTCCTTGGATCGAATTTTCCCAAGTTGTCCTTTCCATTATTGTGAACGAAACACCTGCAACCAAAGGCTCGCAAGTGGGAAACATTGGGCTTGCGTTCCCTGATTAGTTCATATGCAGTTTTATTTAACAATGGTCTAATCATTGCATGATTAAGGATATAGCATGAAGTGTTGATCGCCTCAGCCCAGAATATTCGAGGAAGGTTGCTTGCAATGAGCATTGTTCTTGCCATGTCCTCCAATGTTCTGTTTTTCCTCTCGACTAATCCATTTTGTTGTGGTGTCCTAGGAGCAGAGAAGTTATGAAAAACCCCATGTTCCCTGCAGTAATCAAGGAACATGGAATTCTCAAACTCTGTTCCATGGTTGGATCGAATAGAGCTTAGCTTGAGACCCAGATTTGTTTCCACACCCTTGATGAAGGATTCAAATGCCTCGAATACCTGTTCTTTAGAAGAGAGAAAGATTGTCCATGTAAATCTAGAGTAATTATCAACAATAACAAAGACATACCTGTTCCCTGCATGACTTCTTATCCTCATGGGACCACAGAGATCCATATGGATCAGTTCCAGAGGACGAGAGGTGGTAACATCCGGTTTGCTTTTGAAAGAGGAACGTGTTTGCTTTCCTCTTACACAGGCTTCACAGACTCCATGGATTTCAGGTTTGACATTTGGAAGTCCTCTAACCAGTTCCTTCTTGTGGAGTTTGTGAATGAGTTATAAGTTTGCATGTCCAAGCCTTCTGTGCCACAGTTCCATCTCTTCAGCTAGGGACGCAAAACACAGGTCCCTTGAAGGCTTGAATGTTGTGTCAACAATGTACACATCGTTGAATCTGACACCTTTCAGCACAATCTCCTTGGTTTTTCTATTCCTCACGTGGCAATCTTTGATTGTGAACACAGTCTCGTTGTCTCCTTGATCACAGAGCTGGGCTACACTTAGCAAGTTAAAACCAAGTTGATGAACCAGACTAACCTCTTTGATTTTGATGTTTGAATTCAATGTAGCTTCTCCTGTTCCCACTATCTCTCTGCAACGTTTATCTCTAAGGGACACGGTTCCCTTAGAGTGTTGTTGAAGTGAGGTAAGGTGATCTTTATTTCCTGTCATATGGCATGAGCATGCACTATCAATGAACCACTTGTTGTTCCCCCTCACTTCATCCTGCATAAAGAGAGTTAGTGTTTAGCGACCCAGGCAAGCTTGGCTTTACCTAGTCGTTTAGAGACAAAATAATATTCTCTAGGCTTATCATTGCATAGTTCAGGAGAAACATCGTAATCATTCAAATCGACATTATTACTTCTATTGTTCCTTCACCGAGTATGCTCTTCAGTGAACCTTTGTTTCTTAGCACAGTTTTTCACAACATGGCCGTTGTTCCCACAATGCCAACAGATCTTGTAGTAGTCTCTCATGGCATACTTGCGATTTGGGACAGGCATCCTATGTTGTTTGGCTCTAACAGGGTCAGGTGTGTTAGGCAAGTTTCCCTGGGATTGGATGAGATACATCTTATGGGCAGGTTGACCTTGATACCATGCTTGGTCTTCACTCAACCCACTCTCTAAGGTCTTCACACGCTCTTCTAGATAAGAGTTCCTCTCCCTAGCATTTTGAAGTTTCCTATCCTTCATCTCTCTAATCTCAGGTATGGATAACTCATGTTTCTCACTCTCTTGTTTCTCTCCTTTGTACCCCAGACCATACTTGGGCTCAACAAAGGTAACTATTTCTTCCCTAAGCTTTTGCTCAACCAGGATAGAGTGAATTTTATCAATCTGAGCTTTCATCTGAGATAGGTCCCTAACAGTGCTAAAGGAACTATGATCACTGTGAGTAGCATTACTTTCAACATAAGCAACAGCAGAGGAATTTGCAACTTTAGATAAAGATTCATTCAATTCATTGCATTTATCCTCAGCATTACCTAGGTCGGTTTGAGTTTTGAGATTCTCATTATACATGCTCTTGATAAGAGAAATCAAGGATTTTTTATCGAAATTAACAAGAGATTCAAAGAAGGTTTCAAGATCTACCTCTTGTTCTTCAACTGGTGCCTTTAGAGTCATTGCACACATTCTGTTGTTCCCCCATGACTCTAGTTCATCATCTTCAGAGTTGGCACAATCATCTCCCCAGACAACAACGAAAGCCTTCTTTTTATCATTCCCAGAATTTTCACCATTGTTGTCTGAGTTGTTCCCTTTAGGGCACTTATTGGCATAGTGACCCTTTTCCTTGCAGTTGAAGCAGTTAATATCCTTGATGTCTCGTTTCTCACCATTGTTCCCTTCATTCCTGAATGATCGACCCTTGCGATAAATAGTTCGCATGGCCTTGGTGAGGAGAGCAGTTTCTGGATCTACACCATCCAAGTTGTCATCTTTATTGTTCTCTATCATCTCAAAAGCTTTTTCAACCATCAAAGCAATGCCTTTAGGTTTGACATATTTATCTTCTTCATCATACTTCTTAATTTCCAAAAACTTCATGAAGTGTGAGTTTGAGAGTGGTGGGTGTTGGATCATTAGAGTTACGTCTGAGGGAACAAAGGCTTTGTTCCCACAGAAGTTGCCGTGGAATAATATAGCAAGAAAGATAACGAATGAACTCACGATATATAGTGGAAACCCTGATTAGCAAAACTAGCTTTTCAAGAAAAAACCACTACCTTCAAGCTTCTGCTTGAGAGGATTTTGAAGCGTGTACTTGTCTTATTAGTTTCTTGTTTGATTACACTTGTAGCATGGACTCCAAAACACTAGACCTCTCTGCTAGATTCGAAGATCACTCCTATAACGATGAATCCAAACTCAACCCTCAAAGACTCACACACACTTCACTCTCTTTCTTTTCTCTTCTCCTTCTCTTTCGTCGTTCGAAGTCGTCGTAGTTACATAGAAATGAATCCACACTCCTATTAAATACAACTCGACAAACCCTAAAAGTAACAAGATAAGATTTATTCAAATATGGTAACAAGAGGATATGTTTTGCTGGAGGAATAATATCCCTAGCCGTATATATTAATAAAAGGAAAAAATTCCCTTAAATTAATATAAACGGATGTGATAAGATTCTTCTCTCTCCAATCCGCTTATCTAAGGAAAGATTCCTAGGATAAGGAATCGAGCTTCTCTCTCCATATCTCCTCCAACGGCTAGATCCTTCCAGCCGATGTCTTCAATCCTTGACCGCGTGTGCGCCTTGATTTGTTTCCATAAATAACACGCTGGATTTCTTCCTTCCATTCGCAACTTCGATCTTGTTCGTCATTGTTGTTCCTTCAGAGGTAACAAAGCACAAGAACAGAGCTTTATTCCCTCTTCAATCCTTTGCTGCGAAGGTTCCCTGAGACAACTGTCTTTGTTCCTGAAACACTTAGTACCCAGATTAGTTGAATGTTTGTCACTATCAAAACCTAAGGAATTCAACAGTGGGGTTCTCCTTAAGGATAGCTTTAGTCATCTTATGCCTTGGAGGAAGTCCATCAATAATGATGAAGATTTTTTCTTTAGGAAGTATTTCCTTTTCATCCACATCATGAGCAGCAAGTCTTGTGGTGATTTCCTCAAATCTGGATTGATAAGAGGAAACAATCTCACCATCAACCATGGTGAAGTTATAGAAGTCTTTCTTTGCTTGGAAACGATCAAGCTCTCTAAGATCGGAACTTCCCGTGTACATCTATTCCAAGGCTGCCCACATATCCTTTGCAGTGGCACAAGAATGTAGCTTGGATGCATCTTCAATGCTGATTGCATTGTTGATAAACATTCGAGCCTTAGAGTTTTTCTCCATGATTCTGAAGTCATCCGGGCTCGAAGGTTTGATTCCCTTGGCCACATCTTCAGCAACCTTCTCTTCCCCAACCTCAATGACTCTCCAACATTGATAGTCATTGCTCTTCAACCAGTCAGTGAAGAGGTCCTTCCAATGTTGGAACTTTCCACCAACAGGAAGGAACGGTGGTTTGTTGTTCCCAAGCCTAACTTCATGAGTAGAAGCCATTGTTACCTGTGAATCTGAAAAGAACACACAATCTAGAGCTAACCTGCTCTGATACCAATTGTTGAATCGTTAGTGTGTTTAATCAAGGAACTATGTGACTGTTCCCTGGGCAGCGGAAATAAGTAAAGATTCAAAGTAACAACAAAGTTCCAAAACAAATACTTGTATTATTAGAGTTATACAATCTCACAAGTCGTATCTCCACCTATACCATAAGCTAAAGACTTTGAGTGCAATCACCTCTAACCAACACAAGTACAACCGAAAACCAAAGCAATAACTACCCGTATCTTGCTTTAGCTTTCCGATCTCAGTTCACAAGAGCTCTGGATGACAATAGCTGAGATGTCTTTCCCCAAGACAATTCTCATCTATATATAGGGTCTAACAAAGATCCTATTACCAAATATCACACTATAAGCACATATGGTAACTATGACAAAAATCGTTTTCAAATAAACTCTAAATCTGATAAACATTTAGTTTCCATCTATAAAGTTTCCTAAGACTCAATATCTTCTTCTTCTTCTCCAAGTAAAACACAAAATCTTGTTTCCTTGTATAATCGAGTCTGTCTGGGAACAGCTGGCGTATCTCTGTGTTCTCGCATTGTTCCTCAGACGTGGTGTTTCCATAAAAGAAACTTTCCTTGTATAGGCGCCACGCGCTTTCCAGCTTTCCCAATTGTTTGTGCGAGCACTGTTCCTTGTTGTCACAACTTTCCAATGTGCTCTTATGTTTTCTCTTCTTCACTGTTTTTCCATTGTTCCTTTATCCTTTCATGAAACCTGAAACTCATAGGAGCAACACAAAACCATAAAACCTAATGGTGTTTATCATCATCAAAACCAGAGGAAACTATCAAGGTTCCAACACCTACGTTGTTTCACATGCACACATAGCACGTAGTGCATTTCATATGAACAAATATGCCATTTTCGCATGCACACAGTAGTATATACTTCGCATGCAAATGGTAGTATACTTCGCATGCACACAGTCGTGTTTACATGTGCACACGTTTTATTCATTCCATATGAATGCACGCGTTTTATGCATGCACACAAAAATGAATGGCACGTGCACACCGTAGTGTATTTGACATGCACACAACAGTGTATTTGGCATGCACACATATATGCACTTCGCGGGCACACGAATTCGTCTTTTTCGTGAATAATTCGGTCGTGCCGATTTTTTGGCGAATTTTTAAAAAGTGATCTGGATACTCATTTGCTTCCCATCCGACGGCTCTGATGCGTCCTCGTTCCTCTCCTCCCTATTCATCCTCACCGGATCTCAACCCCAATACATGGCCATGACCAAGCCAACACACGGCAGATCACGCGTTGCTAACCAAATCAATTATGATATCCAGCCATAATGGAAATTAATCCATGATCATACGTACAAATATATGATATATATAATTATCTAGAGGTTGTATAACCTCTTGCAGCCAATGTTTAAAAAGTCGCTAGGCAGTGAGGGGGTACGCGTTTAGGCGGATTAAATATTAATGCATGATCCATGTGATTATTTGACTATGTTTTCTCAAATTCATTCATCTTTATAAAACTATATTGGGATGAGGTTTGATATTTTATTATGAACCTTATTTTACAAAGTCTAACCCAAAATTATGTTCTATGCATCCCTCATCTTCTAAGGTATTGTTGCGTTCACAACATCCCAGTGGAGGCTTTGGGATTTTAAAAAAAAAAAAAAAAAAAAACTTGATTTTTTGGATTTTTCAAACTTCTTTTTAATTCTTTTCGTAAAACTTTTTCTTTAAAAGTTTTCAAAATAATATACATATAATCTAATTTTTTTATATAGGATTTGTTATCCATAATCCTAAAAAATACAAATGAAACACAAATTATTCAAATTTGCACACAAATTATCTAATAAAAATATAATACTTTCTCTATATCCATCCTTATTTGTGTAAAAAAAATTAATTTATGGCTTATAGATTTGTAAATTTTAAAATCAATTTTTATACAAATTTGTTGAAATTACATAGTGAAATTAGTAAGTAATGATGGAATTTGTTTTAGATTGTGTAATTTTTTTTTATCAATTTTAAATAAAATTTCATTTGAGGTTCGAATATAGTGTTTGTTGAAATTAGAGTTGTCTATATAAGGTAGACATTAGACTTAAATAGATGATAGACTTTGGAATTAAGGTTTTATTTAAGATAAAGGGTATATTTTTTCTCTTCATGATTGTTTCCCCCACTGGACTAAAATCCTGCGTCCGCCACTGTCTGAGACTTATTCTCGCCTAGCTAGGCGGCCCTAAGCGGGTCCTAGGTGGAGGATGACCGCCTAGCGCTCAGACAGTGCCTAAACGACCCTAGATGGGGATTTTTAAAACAATGCTTGCAGCCCATGATTATCATCATCATCATGTTTACAATACGTACATGATATATAATACTCCCTCCGTCTCATTATTTGAGTCCAGTTTCAATTTTAGCACAAGAATTAATGCAATGGAAAAGTACAATTTGGAATGTGAAAGGGTTTGCAGGGAAAGTACAATGACAGAGTAAGTAATCCTTACAAAACAAAATCAACCAATAGCATTAAAGCAGTACACAATTACAACCAATAGAAAAACAGAAAACTGAAGTCCACAGATTGTGCCCAAATCAAATACAGATCAGAATTTCCCTCCAGGTATAAGTACTGAAAATTTTCAGTAAACCAATCTTAAGCTTCAACTTAAAAAATCAGAAGAGAGAGAAAGAGCATCATTGCCCATCCTTCATTGCTTCAGACTTCAATTTAAATGATGCTTGGTTTCCAGATTATGAAGACATTGATGATGCTGAATAGGAACATGAAGAAGCTGACATCCAAATTGATCTTAACGTACCAGATGGGGACATGGAAGAAGGTGATCTTCTTTTTTATCTTAACATGGAACAAAAAGATCAAGAGGAATATCAGCAACCAGATACAGAGGCCACAAGTCATCATCAGACATCATTTTATGTAGAAACAGAGCATCAAACACAGGCAGCAAGTCATCATCAGCCACCAAGGAGGCTCAGCAGTGATCAACGAATGTAGATACTACTATGGCTTCTAAGCATATCAACAGAGGGACATCTTAAGCGTGGAGCAATAAATGCTGCTGCACAGGAGTTCAGTGTATCAACAAGGTGCATAAGCAGAATATGGAATACATGCAAGCAATAGAGAAATGCAAATAAGAGGTACAATGTCAGTACAAAGTATCACAATGCTGGTAGAAAGAGAGTTTAAGTAGCAGATGATCAAATCAAAGCAATCAATATGGGGGACAAATCATGCATAAGGGACTTAGCTTCCAAGCTTAGCATTTCAAAGAGCACAGTACATAGGATGGTTAAAAGGGGACATATAAAGCCTCATTCAAATCCACTACATCCTTCATTGAAGGATGCAAACAAGAAGTCAAGGTTGGAATGGATTTTAAGTCTACTATAAGGGGATACAGCAGAGACAAAGAGGCAGTATTATCCAATGTATGATTTCGTTCACTTGAATGAGAAGTGGTTTAATCAAAGCAAGAAGTCACACAGAGTATATCTAGCACAGGATGAGAGGGGCAAATACAGAGCTGCAAGTTCAAGCAAATTCATACCCAAAGTCATGTTCATTGCTGCAGTAGCTAGACCAAGATTTAATACAGAGGGACAATGCACATTTGATGGGAAGATTGGTATCTTCCCATTCACTTACAGAGAGGCAACAAAAAGAAATTCCAAAAACAGAGAGAAGGGGACTATTGTTACTAGGATAGTTGAATCAGTCAACAAGCAAGTGACAAGGAGCATGTTAATCAATCAAATTGTTCCAGCAATCAAGGCCAAATGGCCAAAAGATGGAGGGGAGAAAATTATATTCATTCAGCAAGATAATGCAAAGGCCCATATAACTCAGCATGATGCACAATGGCATGAGGTATATAAACAAGATGGATTCACTTTCATTTTAATTCAACAACCACCTAATAGCCCTGATTTAAACATATTAGACCTAGGTTTTTTTAGAAGTATTCAGTCATTGATGCACAAAAAGATGCCTAAGGAAGTTGACAAGATGCTAGAGGCAGTTGATGAAGCATTTTATGAGCTAGACCCCAAAACACTAAGTAATGTATGGATGTCACTATAATATGTAATGAATGAGTTATTAAAGGTGAAAGGAGGAAATGAATATGATTTGCCACATGTAAATAAGAAAAGGTTGGAGGCTTAGGGAAACATGCAAGGGGAAATAACTGCACCAATGTGGGATGTGATAGAAGCATGGGATGCAGTTAGACCTGTCAAACGGGTCGGGTTCGGGTTTAAGCATATCGGGTCGGGTTCGGGTCGGGTCGATTACGGGTCAAAATTTGCGGGTCGATTGTGGGTCGGGTCGTTGCGGGTCAGGTATGGGTTCGGGTCGACCCAGCGGGTCGAGAGCGCCATGTCAAAATTTTATAAAATGATTATTAAAATAATATTTTAATTAAAACAAAAAATAATAAATCAAAAAAAAATATTATATAATATTTTAATAACAAAATATATTATAATGTTTAATATATAGAGTTTGGATCATATGCGGAGCACTCTTCCTGTGCGGACGTGCGGAGCATGCACTTTAGGGCCTTATTTGTGCACTTTAACGTCTTATTTGTGCACTTTTTCAAAAAAAAAAAATTCTTTTTCAAATTTTTTCCAAGCATTTTTCAATTTTTTGCAAAAATACACAAATAAGGCCCTAAAGTGCACAAATAAGGCCCTATAGTGCATGTCCGCACGTCCGCACGGAAAGAGTGCTCCGCACCGGAACCGCACTCTTAATATATAAAATAAAAACACAGTAATGACCCAACGGGTCAATGACCTAACCCAGAAATTTTCGGGTCGAATGGGTTGGGTCACTTTTGACCCAATACTTTTCGGGTTGGGTCTCGACCCAGAAAACACGGGTCGGGTCGGGTCGGGTTTGCGGGTCGGGTCAAAAATTGACAGCTCTAGATGCAGTTCATGGTGGTGCACAAGAAACTGAAGCAGAGGCAGCAGCAAATGCATTGTAAGAGACTCAAGAAACATCAAGAACATCAAATGCATTGCAAGAGACTCAAGAAACGCCAACAACATCATATCATCTGCCAAAAGACACTCAATAAGAAGCAAGGTCATCACATGAGCAAGAAGACCCCTAAATATATGTATTTTTTGGTATAAACTATTGTGATAAGCTTCTATTTTTCACATAAGTAGAAGGTTATGTTAAAAGTAGAAACTTTTTTGTAAGTTACAACAGAGACAAGGCAATGGTCATCAGTCAACTGTTTTTTGAAGAATTGCAACTCAGTAACAAGGCAAATAAGAAGACTAATCTCATATGTCCCCAAACATCATTGACACAAATCAAATCTCACAACATTAATATACCTATAAGCCTCAATTCAGTCAATTAAGACCGATTTCTTATGGCATATTAGAGCATGATTTTTGAAGAATTGCATCTCAGTAATAATAAGACTTCATCATTGATCACAATTACAGAAATAAAGCATGAATATCAAAGAACATACTGGTACCGGATGCTTGGTGTAAGTCCTTAAGTCCTTAAGCTGATAAAGATGCAAGGACTTACACCAACAACCGGTACCAGTCTAATTCAAGACAGTCAAATAAGAAGACTAATCTCATATGTCCCCAACCATCATTGAAACAACTCATATCTCACAACATTAATATTCCTATAAGCCTCAATTCAGTCAATTAAAATTGGTTTCTTATGGCATATTAGAGCATGATTTTTGCAGAATTGCATCTCAGTGATATTAAGACTTCATCATTGATCACAATAACAGAAATAGAGCATGAATATCAAAGAACAAACATCAAACACATCTCAAGAATTGCATCTCAGTAATATGTCCACTTTTAATTTTATCACAAGAATTAAGGCAATGGAGAAGTATAATTAGGAATTTGAAGGGATTTGTAGGGAAAAGTACAATGGAAAAGTAATCAATCCTTACAAAACAAAATCAACCAATACAACTAAAGCAGTACAAAATTACATGGGACTAAAAAACAGAAAACTGAAGTCCACAGATTATGCTCAAATCAAATACAGATCAGAATTTCCCTCCATGTATAAGTACTGCAAATTTTCAGTAAACCAATCTTAAGAATTCATCATTGATCACAATAACAGAAATAGAGCATTGACATAACTCAATAGTATTAAGACTAATCTCAGATGTCCCCAAACATCATTGACACAACTCAAATATCACAATATTAATATACCTATAAGCCTCAATTCAGTCAATTAAGACTGGTTTCTTATGACATATTAGAGCATGATTTTTCAAGAATTGCATCTCAGTAATATTAAGATTTCATCATTGATCACAATAACAGAAATAGAGCATAAATATCAAAGATCAAATAAGAAGACTAATCTCAGATGTCCCCAAACATCATTGACACAACTCAAATCTCACAACATTAATATACCTATAAGCCTCAATGTCAGTCAATTACAACCGGTTTCTTATGGCACATTAGAGCATGATTTTTCAAGAATTTTATCTCAGTACTATTAAGACTTCATCATTGATCGCAATAACCATCATTCAACACCATAAAAACACAGGCAACAAGCCTTAATACAGGGGACATCAACATGGACATCACTCAAACAGAACACATGCAATATAACATCACAAAAACCATCGACCTCTGGCCACAACACCATCCACCACGAAAACCATCATTAATCCATCATTCAACACCATCACTTGTGCATTCAGCCTACCATCATATCATCATCCATAAAAATCACAAACAATCCATACAAAAGCATGCACCCTATAACATCAAATCATCAACCACAAAAACCATCATACATAAATCATCAACAAATTAGCCTTAAGATATCAAGGACAAAGGGGACTTAACTACAAGAACCACCAATAAAGGGAGGCATTTCAGGTTTCTGGCATCTCCTCAGGGGACTTAGAAGGAGGCTGATCAACCTTCACTTCGTCTTATAGGATTTTCGTCATCTCATCTCTTCCCTCCACAGTTGGATCTCCATCTCCGCCGTCGCTATATCTGTGATTTCCATCACAATCACCACCCCACTCGCAGTTGGGATAGTCGGAGCACGCATAGGAATCAGATCGGGGAGAACTCAAGGGACTCTCAGATGAGAAAATCAAATCGGGATCCATCTTTAGATGAGACATGCAGAAATCCAAAGAAGATGAAGAGATGAAATCGGAATTCCAAAGAAGACTAAGAGATGAAATCCAGAGAAGATGAAGAGATGAAATCCAGAGAAGACGAAGATATTACAGAGAAGCCAAATCACAAACAAGAGAAAGAATGGGCAAATACAGAGCGGCGCAAGTGAGAAATGGAGGAAGAAACCCTAGTAAAAGGAGAGAGTTGGAGAGTTCAAGAGAGAGTAAATGAGAGAGAGTGGTTGGAGAGAGTAAATGTGAGAGAGAAAAGTGGTTGGGAAAGTAGGTAGGGTAAAGACAAAGTTTATTGGGCATTGGGCCACCTAATAAGGAAATAAGACTAATTTTTTGGACACCTAAATTAGAATACTGGACTCGAATAATGAAACGGAGGGAGTAACATGCATGTATTTATGCATAAAATTAAGCAAGTGACCAACAAATCAAACATGGCACTGCCACCATGCAATTATATACATATGCGTATTCAACGGTACATATCATAACCGCTCAATCAAAAGCCAAGTGTCTTTACACATTGTCTCTTTAAAACCGTTTATCATTGGTCACGTACACCAACCACCATATTCAATTATGATTACAACGTATAACATTGATTTCAATTTAACAGAATTGAACAGAGTCCCTGCAACCGAAATTGTTTATTACTCTCTCCGTTCACTTTTAAATGTCCTTTTAGCCTTTAAAATTTGTTTATAAATATTTGTCCTTATAGAATTTCAAGACAATTTATCACATAAAAATCATAAAATTTGTATTAAAACTTGGTAATGCTGATTATTTTCTCTTCATCTATTGGTTCTAAAGGGTAGTGGATGTTTAAATTAAGAAAAAATTGTATTTTCAAAACATATTCAATGACTTTCTTAATATATGTGCAAAACTCTAAAAGGATAAATAAAAGTTAACAGAGGGAGTATAACATTGGAAATACATCCCAGGATGCTATTACAGCAAACCAAACATTCCTCGTAATATAATATAGAGGAATACCGGATAAAGATTATAGTCGGCAACCATTATTGTTAAAAATTAGCCCTATGATTCTTTCAATTCATATGTCTATATTTACTCCAATTCCACCGTAGAAATGATCAACGTCATAAAAACGATATTCGATTGTTTGTTATGAGTACCTCCCCGTGATGTACCACAGCAGACACCGTCTTCAGTACCATAGGAATGGTTGAATCAACACCACGAACATGAGAACAACGATCAAATCAATAGCTTGGATATTGGATTGAATCGCGTTTAATACGCTTTCCGAATATCGTATTTTGACTCTCATACATCTCATCTAAGGAGATCTGAAAGCCTTAAGGGTTGCACGAAATCGATACGGGGATAAGACATCCAACATGATCTTGTTCTAGGCTCCTTGAATCAAGATCGACCACTTGGAATATGTACGTGTTTATGTACTTTCGACTTAGGTTACTTTGAATCTAGATCGATCAAGTTCTTAACCCCTTGACAACACCCATGTGACCCTATATATAGAGTATGGGATGTTCTACATATCTTGGAGAAAACAAAATGGATGGTTAAAACCGTTAAAAGAGCACAATCGCCATTTTGTACAAGAGCATTTTAGAACCTAGACCTCTGCTGAACCAGAATATATTCTAAAGCAGTAATTCCAACAAATGTTTTATAACCCAGTTGACATGTTCCCGGGTTATAAATCCAGTTTCCTTCAGTGCATGAATTTAATACGAACAAGACATGTCCGGATATGTACCATACTTCACCATGTTATCTTAATATTAATTAACATGTACATAACTCTTTCAATCCGATTAATACCTCGCATCATATGCTCAAACTTTAAACTCCTAAATATGAATTCGGAATCAAAGTTCGTGTGCATGGGTGTGCACTCCACACACTCATAACCCACGTTCTAACGACTCGATATCACATTGGCAATGTAAGAGTCTCGATGATAAGCACTACTTTGTAGGGCTTAACTGAGAGTTATTAGAGGGTTTATTGGTGCCATTCGGGTAGATTTAGACACATTCATGTGCATGACATTTGGGGGCGAAGTTTGGTGTTTTTGGAGGTGTTTGAGCTGTTTTGGATATCATAGGAGACGCCAAGGAAGTGAAGAGATGAGTTGAGGAGTGGTGCGAGGCAAGCAAGGAGGAAGCAGAAGCGAGAAGTCAAGACTGAAGACCACCGCACCCCGCGGTGGGAAGATGACCGCACCCGCGGCGAGAGACCAGAGAGTTGGCGTTTGGACACTAGAAGACTGCCGCACCCCGCGGCATGAATGCCACCACACCCCGCGGTGGCGATGCGCTGACGAGATTTATTTTCGAGTTTATTTCGTTTTTATTTTATTTTCCGAGACTTTATTTTAGGATTATTATTTCCTTTTATTTTATTCTTAAGTATTTGTCCTAGTATTTAAGACTATTTTAGAAGACTTAGTAGAACCTAGTTGCCACCTTTCATCGTTTTGCTCTCACAAACCCTAATGGAGAACTAAACCTCCATTGTTGCACTTGACAGTTTGAAGTCAGCAATTGATTGGTTGTGAGTTTTCTACTCTTGTTCGTTTTCCTATCTAGTTGTATTAATTCTCTTGCGCTTGAATGTTTATTGAATCTTATTGGTTTATCTAGACTGATCACCTAGGTTTATTGATATTATCCATATAGCTAGGACTTGTGATTCCGGGTTCGGGTTGCATATCTAGTAGCAAACACGATTTACATAAGCGGATTGCGAGTGTTCATCGTGAGAGAGTTAATTGCATGTTATAGTAACGGGTTGTTTCTATTGCATGTATCTTGTTGAATCATTGGTTGAATGCTATTGCTTTGTTGAGTCTTGAAGGTTTTCGGATTTGATTTAGTAATAAGTACTATTAGGGCTGGTAGAACTAATAGTTACCTAAGATCGGGATAAGGACAGCTATAGGAAAGATAAGAACTTGAGGCTAATAGAATTCAGTGATCAACCATATCTCTTGTTGTGTTGATCTTTGTCAGGTGTGACGTTTTTCCCCACCATATTCACAACCTTTACTTGCGAATTTGTTTACTTGTTTTCTTGCTTTATTTACTTGGTTACTAAGAAACTCATACAACAACCCCCCCTAGTTCCTAGTTGGTAGTTTACGAAACACAAGAATTGATAACCTGATTCCCTATGGGATTGACCCTGACTTGCTTGCTATACTCTTTAGTAGGTACTTTAGGATTTCTTTGATTAGGCATACGACTTTAGCCCTGTCAAATTTGGCGCCGTTGCCGGGGAATCAAAATTTCGGTTTTTCTGTTTTTGTTTGTTACCGACTTTGGTGTGGATCTATCTTATGGTCCACACCCGTGCTACTAATTCACCTCTTCTTAATTTTGAGCCAGAGATTGAGAGAACTTTATCCCAGGATCGCAGAGTCAACCGTACTTTAGTTTTTGACAACCCCACATTCGAGATGGGTGACGCAAATCAGACATTGAGGCAATTGACTGCACCCAACCTCCAACAGCAACGTTTGGCCATGACTATTCCTGCTGTAGGAGAGGGCGTGAACTTTGAACTGAAGTCGGGGCTAATTCATTTGCTCCCAACTTTCCATGGGCTGGCTGGAGAGGACCCAATCAAGCATATGGGTAAATTCCACACTGTCTGCATGAGCATGAAACCGGCGAACGTCACTGAGGAGCAAATCAAGATGAGAGCTTTCGGGTTCACCCTCAAAGACGCAGCCGATGATTGGTACTACCATCTACCCACTGGAAGTATAGACACGTGGAACAAGCTTCACAAGGCCTTTCTTGAAAAATATTTTCCCGCCAAGAAGGCGAATAGCTTGAAGAAGGCTATAAGAAACAAGGAGCAAAAGGAGGTTCTGGAGAGCTCACCGCACCCCGCGGTGGGCACCCCTTCATTTTCTCTTGTTCCTAAAAAAAAAAAAAAAAAGAGGTCTACCATAGGCCAGCTGTCCAGAGTTCCCCATGGAGAAGGTACGCATCATGTTGTCTAGGAGGAGACATTCGCCCTACATTTGATCTGACAACGATGATGGCCCTACAATTGGCAACTGAGGAGGAGGACCACTAGAGGCCCACACCACGATCATATCTGGGCCCATTTTTGTGGGTTTTGAAGGTCGTGCAACCCCGACGTATTTGCTATACCACTACTCACCAAGTGGTTCCCTTTGGTTGCACGATAATGAAGACGATGGAGTTGATGAAGACACCCACCCAACACTAGAGACCCGTGCATATAGTGAAGACCGCCAGCAACAACGTACGTCTCCAAGCCAACTCAGCGGCGTCTGTGAGTTATTTTTTGCTCTTCCCTGTGCTTCCACTCTTTTGTCTTTCATTACATTGAGGACAATGCAATGTTTAAGCATGGGGGAGGGTTCTATACTTGCTAAGTCGTTGAGAAGAAAAAAAATGAAAAGAGCCAAAAATTTGAAAAAAAGGCTAAAATAGAAATCCTGGGATAGGTCGAAAACCCGAAAGGGCGGCCTAGGCAATAAGCAGGTGGCTTGGACCAGCATTAGGCTGGGGTAATATGAGGTCTGAGTGACGTGAGCTTATGTGAGCACATCTATGAAAAGAATATGAGTGGCTAGGATGAAAACCCGAAAGGGCTCCTAGGCAGAATGAGTGAAAAGAAGAGGAGTGTTTCTAGGATCTCATTTTATCGGCGGGGCGACATAAGAAGAGGAGTCAAAGAAGGATTGTCGGTTAGGTCACTCTGGGAGGCATAAGGAGTCATAGATGGAGGCTAGGATTAGAGGTTACTCATACTATTGGATGTCCGGGTTAAGCTTGGGGGAAGTACTCTGCTTGCCCCTTAAGCTTGTTGAGTTGTGGATGTGTTGTGAATGAGATTGGTGCCAGGAGCTTGGCATGGGTTAGGTGACTCTTAGTTGGAGGAGATGCTTCCTGAGACCTTAGGTGCTGCATTGGAGGAGTGGACTCTTTATTAGTTTACTCGAGGACGAGCAAAGGTCTAAGCATGGGGAGTTTGATAAGTACTACTTTATAGGGCTTAACTGAGAGTTATTAGAGGGTTTATTGGTGCCATTCGGGTAGATTTAGACACATTCATGTACATGGCGTTTGGGGGCAAAGTTTGGTGTTTTTGGAGGTGTTTGAGTTGTTTTGGATATCATAGGAGACACCAAGGAAGTGAAGAGATGAGTTGAGGAGCGGTGCGAGGCAAGCAAGGAGGAAGCAGAAGCGAGAAGTCAAGACTGAAGACCACCGCACCCCGCGGTGGGAAGATGACCGCACCCGCGGCGAGAGACCAGAGAGTTGGCGTCTGGACACTAGAAGATTGCCGCACCCCGCGGCATGAATGCCACCGCACCCCGCGGTGGCGATGTGCTAACGAGATTTATTTCCGAGTTTATTTTATTTTTATTTTATTTTCCGATACTTTATTTTAGGATTATTATTTCCTTTTATTTTATTCTCAAGTATTTGTCTTAGTATTTAAGACTATTTTAGAAGACATAGTAGAACCTAGTTGCCACCTTTCATCGTTTTGCTCTCACAAACCCTAATGGAGAACTAAACCTCCATTGTTGCACTTGACAGTTTGAAGCCAGCAATTGATTGGTTGTGAGTTTTCTACTCTTGTCTGTTTTCCTATCTAGTTGTATTAATTCTCTTGCGCTTGAATGTTTATTGAATCTTATTGGTTTATCTAGACTGATCACCTAGGTTTATTGATATTATCCATATAGCTAGGACTTGTGATTCCGGGTTCGGGTTGCATATCTAGTAGCAAATACGATTTACATAAGCGGGTTACGAGTGTTCATCGTGAGAGAGAGTTAATTGCATGTTATAGTAACGGGTTGTTTCTATTGCATGTATCTTGTTGAATCCTTGGTTGAATGATATTGCTTTGTTGAGTCTTGAAGGTTTTCGGATTTGATTTAGTAATAAGTACTATTAGGGCTGGTAGAACTAATAGTTACCTAAGATCGGGATAAGGACAGTTATAAGAAAGATAAAAACTTGAGGCTAATAGAATTCAGTGATCAACCATATCTCTTGTTGTGTGGATCTTTGTCAGGTGTGACGTTTTCCCCTACCATATTCACAACCTTTACTTGTGAATTTGTTTACTTGTTTTCTTGCTTTATTTACTTGGTTACTAAGAAACTCATACAACAACCCCCTAGTTTCTAGTTGGTAGTTTACGAAACACAAGAATTGATAACCTGATTCCCTGTGGGATCGACCCTGACTTGCTTGCTATACTCTTTAGTAGGTATTTTAGGATTTCTTTGATTAGGCATACGACTTTAGTCCTGTCACTCGATAATACTAAAACGAACGTCGATATACTGAAATCATCAACATGTTCAATATATGCTATGGATCTCTTCTACAAATATAATAAGCCTCTTTCCAGGTTACTCCGAGCTTAATTTGCAAACAGTATGCCCAGATTGGGAGTTAATCAACAAATGACCAACGAAGCTCAAGCAAGATGTGAGCTAATTACAAAATCTGTGCTATTGAGATGGTCGGCTTCCTCAAGGAGTTGCACTCGCTCGGCTTTGACCAAGTGGCTCCGATCTATTGTGGCGGAAGCCACCGAAAAGAAGGACAAGGCTCGGTCAGCGGCCCAAGCCTAAATGATCTATCGCGCGTGTGTATTGCTTGCAAAATAATCAGAATGGTATGTTAAATTATTGATGAACCCGGTTTTCATTTTATCTCCCTTTTAATTGTTTTGCTTTGATCCTCGGTTTGTCTTTGGTTCAAATGTTTGTAATGATGCGCGCCAATTTGCATTTTGCATGCTTGTTAGCCTTCTGGCATGTTTGATGTAACTATATATTGTGTTGCTATGATGAATGACCGATTTGTAGTACACCTATTATTGCTTTTAACTAGTATCACTTGAGTCACCTATGATAAATTGTGGGTCAATCTACTGTGTTGGAAACTTAATTTAGATATTTAACCAACATTTTCATGTATTCATTCTCTGCAATAATCATAATATATTATTTTTTACTTTTTCGTAAAAATATATAATATGAGTCATGCTTATGTGAAACGAATTTTACGGTGAGCAATGTGAGTCATCCAATTAGAGACAATGTAAGGATATGATAGGAGGTTCACCCTAGCACACATACACTCACCCACACCATATAACCTTTCATTGTCAATGGTTGACGGTCAACGTTGATCAGCTTTTTTTTCTTTTTTGGATCAACTTCTTTTGTCGCGCCAATTTTTTCTTTACAAATCATTTTTTCGCTCCAAATATTCAAACTGAAACAAAAGTTTTGAAACATTAATCCACTCAAATTGTTTAAACATAAATACATATTGTTTAAACCTAACCGCAAAATGTTCAAATTTAAGAAAACGTAAAGTTGAACAATAAAAGATTATATTTGAACAATTGTCCAATAAACTTGAACTTTGGTTTATAAGATAATTCAAACTTAATATAGCTCAAAATGTGCATAACAAAACACAACTCAAATTGTTCAAAAGATAACTCAGATTGTTCAAACTTAAATAAACATAGAGTTGACCAATAATTTATTAAATCTAAACAGTTGTATAATAAATTTGAACTTTTGTTTATAAGATAGTTCAAGCTTAATACAACTCAAAAACTATTCAAACATGGGAACGGTTTAAGTGAGAAAGATTATAAGAGTGAGAAATGAGAATAAAATCACGGCCATTTTTTTGGGGGGAAAATGCGTATTTTTGAAAAAAAAAACTTCAAAAGGACACGCTCGCGCACAGGATATGGGATGTGCATAGATTTTGGGTTGTGTGTGCATGGATTTGTACTTGTATGTGCATCTAAATTCTACTTATGTGCATCGTTTTTCTGGGTTAAAATGTACATGAGTTTTGAACTGTATGTGCATTCCTTTTGAAGTGCATGCATTTATACTTGTATGTGCATGTAATTTGTACTAGGTGTGCATGAGTTTTCACTTACATATTTTCTAGAAATAAAAATGTACGTGACTTTGTGTAAGTAAAAATTCATGCACATACAGACAAAAACTTATGCACTTCCCAGAATGTGCACATGTTGGTGCTTGTATGAGCATAGGTTTTGATTGTATGTGTGACATTGTTTAAGTAGAAACCCATGCACATATATGCAAAAACTTATGCACTTCTTGGAATGTGCACAAGTTTGTGCATGTATGTGCACATATTTTGACTGTATGTGTGACTTTGTATAAGTGGAAACACATGCACATACAGGCAAAAACCGATGCACTTTTTTAGAATGTGCACGAGTTTGTGCTTATATGTGCATGAATATTTATTTGTCTTTGTTTAGTGAAACTCATGCACATACATGCACAAAACTTACCCCTGAAATGTGCACAAGTTTGTATTTCATTTAACTTTATGTGGACGAGTTAAAAAATGCATAGATTTTGCATGTATGTGCATGAAAATAAGTCTCTATGTGCATGATTTTTGTGTTATATGTGCTAGCCAATTAAAAAAACGTATGCACATGCACCCGCCTGTATTTTTCCTCAAAAATACGCGTTTTTTTCAAATAAAATTCGGTTGTGCCGAATTATTACATTTTTTGCTTTTTTACTCTGGGCCTTTAGTTTTCTTGGATCAAATGGCCCATAATCATTCTTATTTCTCACCTAAACTCCTTTTCTCACCGGATCCGCATCCTTCAAACATAAGCGAAAAATGTTCAAACTTAACACAACACAAAAAGTGTACAAATATACACAAAGAATGTTCAAACTTTAGCAATTGTTCAAGTTCAACTATATATATTTAACAAGTGCTCAAACGTATATGACAACTATTCAACTTTATATAGGTAATAAATACAATTGTTCAATGTTAAGATACAATTATTCAACTTTATATACATAGTGAAAACAATTCTCCAACTAAAAAAATAAAATTGCTCAACTTTAAGATATAATTGTTCAACTTCATATGCATTGTAAATATAATTGTTCAACTTTAAGATATTATTGTTCAAGTTCATGAGACAATTATTCAACTTTTAAACAAAATATGATGAAAACATGTAGGAAAACAAGAATTGTAAAATCGAAAAAATGGCCCCCAAAAAAACAATTGAAGTTGTTTAATATTAAGATACAAATGTTCCGGCCAACAATTGTCCAACTCCTACCTCTTGCCCTCTAAATTAAGATACAATTGTGCCACTTTGGGTTGGTTTTAGCCATTAAAGCTTCTATTAAATTAAACTCTAACTCCTCCATCTTGCCCTGTAAATTGAATATTCACTAAAAATCAGATGTGTCGAAGCAACGTGCAATTACGATTTCATCTTCATTGCAGTTTCTTTCCCTATATATCCACTTCTCTTTTCAATTCATGTATTGTGACTCATTCGGTTCGATCAGTCAATGTCATTTTATGTTCAAAGTAGAAATTTCATAACCCTATTTCATAAAAGACCCTTTTAATATCAATGAGGGAGGCTCTAGTAAAACGGAGGGATTAATGTAGGACGTTGGATGGAAGGTGATGGACGGATGGATGATTGAGCCTTATAATTGATATGGTATGAGTGTAACCACCAGATCTACTCTAATAAGACAGTTAATGAATTTTTTAATTAGCAAATATAATTAGGGAGATTGTTAGATGAGAGAGAAAACAAAAGATTCTCTCACTAAACCACTCTAATCTTCTCTATGTTAGGAAATATTTTCACCGGTGGAAGCTCCATTGACGTTGCACCTGCATCTTCCTCTACTTGTTCGTCTACATCAAGCCATCTTCCTCTACCTATTCACCATCGTCTCCACGCAGATCTACTATCCATCATTTTTTGCATCAATCCACCATTTCAAGATCTTGATTTGCGTAAACAATAGATCAGATCTCCACCGAATGAGACCTACACATCCATCGTCCTCTCCACCGATCCTCCATTGGAAGAGCTCCAAATTGTGAGATCCATCGAATCGAACAAGAAGCATCCTTCATGGTGTGCTTTAAAACAATCTGTTTTCAGTCAAGATGAACCATGGCGAGTAGATCCTCCATTGGTTAATTTTCTATTTCGTAAAGATTGTAGGTTCTATTGTTGTGATTTGTTCGATTCCTTACTGAACTATTTTTTTGAGTTTTTTTCGTCTTCTCATTGTTAGATGAGTAAGGTTGAAGATGATACAAACATGGTTTCCTGTGTGATTCTTCGTATCTTGATTATTGATGTGATATTCATACTCGCTTCATCGATATTCAAGATTTGTGTGTAGATGTTCATATGTGAATTACTTCTCATAGTACTGATGCAGTGCGCTTGTGTAATGATATTCATATCCCTTTACTAGATATTCAAGAATTTTTCCTAGATATTTGTTGCTACATGTGCATTGTATTATGAATATCGATGATCCAAAGTTAAATATCAAATCGAATGCAACATGTTATTATTAATATTAACTATGCGAATATCCTTTACTAGATTATGAATATTGTGATGTGATTAGCTAGGTTGATTTATAATGAAATTTGTGTTGTTTAACGATATTAAATATTTTGTGAATGATATTCATGTACTGTGAATTGGTATTCAATCTTTATTTTTTTACTGAAGTGAATAGCGTTTATGGAAATATGAATATCATTTCCTCTTAAGCTAATTCTAAATGCTTCACGTGCATATTCATGAATCTGTGACCGTGTATTATGTATCGATATTCACAAGTTCTTGCACATGTAAAGGTCGCACAAAAAGAATGTTTTAAGCGAAGATGTCATGTTAGAAAGCTAAGAGGAAGACATTGATGTATCCGAAAATGAAATATTAGAAGAAAAGGTTACAAAATCAAAGATTGACACAAAGTGCGTTTTTGACACATAGTGCATTTTTTACGAGGAGGATACAAAATCAAAGTTTTGCAAAGAAGAATTATAATTTCAGTATTTGTATTCTGTTCCTAGATATTCATGTATTGCAAGTTGATATTCATGCTTTTAGCATTAACAACATTTAGCTTGGTTTGGACATAATTGAAAATTTTTGATATTCGAATTTCACTGATAAATATTCATGTTCTTCGACTAGTTATTCATGCTATACATTACATAATTCCTAATTTTTGTTCTATATTTCTAACCTTTGTACAAGTCATATGCATTCTGTCTGTGTGCAATTTGGTATTAATAGCTGTAAGGATTTGAAGTGATTTGTGTTTATCGATCACTTATTCATGGGAATAAGTTGTAGCTTGCAGCTAAATTATCGTATCTATAAACATGAATGTCATTTTATACTGGTATGAATATCACTGCGTTTCACCATGAATATCATAACCCCGACAAAAAATAATCACTTCACACTTCATAGAGTTGCGACTGTTGTGTTATACACTAGTAGAACCATTTGAAAATATTGATAAAACATTAAAGAATATCCTATAATAACGTAGAATGAAGTCAAATATAAATATAAATCCTGAAGTTTGCGTGTAGTATATAGATTCGATTGAACTAAGTTGCGAAACAAATTGCATAATAGTCACTAAAAACAGTAAATCCAATAACCATGAATATTGCTATGCTTTAATCCAGTTTCACAATACTTTACATCTTGACCTAGGTATGCCTTTAAATGGCATGCGTATACACCACAACCAATCTTGTTTTTATTATCACGCCACTTCATGTTTAGAATGTCGGGCTTTCTTTTGGCAGGACCGATGAACCTTGCGCCTAGATTTATTAATCCCTTGGACCTATATTCATAAATATCATCAAAATGTACATGAATATCAAGAACAAAAAACATTAATATTACAATATAATAACATGAGAGAGAAATATAACTCTACATGTTCTTTGTATTCTTGAACATCAATATATACTTGTATGAATATCAACAACAAAACACATGAATATCAAAAATCCCCTAAAACGTAAATCCCTAAACCATAAACCCTAAACCCTCAATCGATAAACCCTAAACCCTAACCCAGTAAACCCTAAACATTTAACCTTAAACCCTAAAGCAATAAACCCTAAACACTAAACCAATAAAGCCTTAACCTTAAACCTAAACTAATAAACCCTAAAACCTAAACCAATAAACCCTAAACCCAAAACCAATAAACCCTATACCTTAAACCCTAACCCAATAAACCTTAAACTCTAAACTAATAAATCTTAAACCAATAAACGCTAAACCCTAAAACCTAAACCAATAAACCCTAAACCTTAAATCAATAAGCCCTAAATCCTAAATCCTAAACCTTAAACATCTACACCATAAACCTTAAATCCATGCACACTAAACCCTAAACATAAACTCCAAAATTGATCGAACATGAATATCAAAAACATTTGTATGAATATCACATCAAACAATTTGAATATTAATTGCAACAAGTACATACAACACCAACAAGACACTAAAATTGATCCAACATGAATATCAACAACATCATAGTGAATATCACATCATAAAATTCGAATATCAACTACTCAAAGCATGAAACGTACATCTAACATGAATATCAAAAGCATTTTTATGAATATCATATCACACTAACATAAATACAACATAATCACACTAACATGAATATCGATCACACTAACATAAATACAACATTATCATGACAATAAAACTGCAATCCTGAATATCACATAATGGTTATTGAATAATGATTTCAACAAGAACAATCACAAACAACACATGAAATTGTATTTTCCCAATCTAGACATCTTTGAGCTGCACATGAATAATAAATACTGAAACATGAATATCGCCTAAAAAATTTCAAAATAAAATCAACAATGCTAAAAAAACATGAACATGAATAACATCCCCATTAACCTGGATATAATATCATAACAACAGAATATCACAAACAATACATGAAATTGTACTTTTCCAATCTGAACATCTTTGAGCTACACATGAATAACAAATACTGAAACATGAATATCGCCTAAAACAAGTTCAAAATAAAAATAAAAAATGATAAAAAAAACATGAACATGAATAACATCCCCATTAACCTGAATATAATATCATAACAAAAGAATATCAAACCACAAAAAACACATGAAATTGTACTTTTGCAATCTGGACATCTTTGAGCTACACATGAATAACAAATACTGAAACATGAATATCGCCTAAAACAAGTTCAAACTAAAATCAACAGTGCTAAAAATTTGAAAGCGAATTTCAAGCTTCGAATAATTAAATTACCTTTGACAAGCCTTCCACGCTTACTACCCTTCTTTTTAGGGGATATTTTATCCTTGCCCAACATACCTCGAACCATTGTCGAACCATAAACCCTAATAACACATTAGCACCCACGAACAACAAAACACTAAAAATCTGAATATACAAAGCTCTTCAACAACACAAAAATGGAATCTTTACCAGAGATTACGTACGATTTTGTACGCCGAGAAGACGAAATCGACACCTGCGAAACGAAACCGGCGAGAATAGACGTCAAAATCAAAACTGGGAGATGTTTGTTTTAGACAAAATCAGGGAGAATATATACATCTCTTCAACATTTTTCCAGGTTAGGTTTGAGAAAATCCATACCTGGGAGCTTGCTTGTACTATAGGCGGCAAAGAGAAATCCGGGCCGACGATGACGGAGAGAGTCAAAGCGAAGCTGGGGAGAGTGTATGACGATGACTGCAAGGCGAAAATGGGGAGACGACTCGAGAGGTTGAAGACGAAGAGAGAGTAACTGCGAGATCGTGTGAATGTGAATATGGAAAGTGAACGGTCTCAGTAGATCAAATCCCAAAAATCACGGAAATTTGGGTCAATCAGGTGTGTACATCCTATTGTACCATATGTGTACCCTCCTACATCCAATTTGGGCCATTGATTTAGTTCTAATCTAAAGGCCTCTATTTATACTTCTGTTTTACACTAAAGAGCTTTTCACCGGAACCAAATTCTAATATCAATTTCTCTATATATAAAGGCAGGAGATTCAAAAACACCAAAAAAATATCTAAAGTCACTTCCCTACTAGACCAAGTGCGTTTAATATTCTCTTATTTTAAGGCTTAAACAC
The DNA here is from genome assembly GCA_027886185.1 of Rheum nobile. NCBI lineage: Eukaryota > Viridiplantae > Streptophyta > Magnoliopsida > Caryophyllales > Polygonaceae > Rheum > Rheum nobile. The sequence continues at coordinate 603,067 of WOAB01000660.1, forward strand.
AAAATTTAGTGTAGAGAATTTGTTGATTTGAAATGCAAGTAAAGACATAGATATCTCCTTTCCTTCTCGCAAAAAAAGGAAGCATGCTTTGCTTTAATTAGAGAATCACAAGATGCTTCCCTTTAGCTTTCTCTTTTCCTTTCCTTTTTGCGAGTGATGCTAAATGTCACCAAAACAATTCATCACCAATATTAAACTTCCTATAATACCCTTATTTGATATAAAAATCTAAAAGAATTAAAAAAAAAATCCATCCCCGTCTCAGTTACAGAGTTTTCATTTAGTCAATTTTTTCACATCTTCTAACAAGATCTCTACCGTGCTGTGGGCGAATTTGAGTGCAATTCGATTACATAGATATGGATCGGGTCGTGTTCTTTGTCGGATTGTTGTTCGAACCAAATCAGATCGATGTCCGGGTCAATTCGGCTGCGGTGATTGAATCCGTGGCGGCGGGGACCAGATCGACGGAGTCACGGTCGCAAGTGAGCGGCGTTGATGGTGTTTGAAGGAGTTATCATATATATACTTATTTGGAGGCGTTTGCGCGAGTGCGGTGAAGGCTATGTCTACACTTTGTCTAGCGAATCAACACCGACAAAGGGCGGCGGCGACGGTGGGGTGTTTGTGGATCTGATGGTGGTGGGGTGCTGGAGGTGTTGGTGGATCTCATGGCAGCGGCGGCGGATCTGGAAAAGGGGGACGACACTGAAGGTGTGGGAGAGTGTGAGAGTAGCGGCGGGAGTGCAGTTGGCAGTTTGCTCCACATCGGAGAAGGTGATAGTTTCTTCATGATAAGCGGAAATGATGCCTAGTTTTCCTGACGATGGGCAAACCATGTGGACAGATTTCCTTAATGATGGGTGAAAGGACAGTATTATCAATATGTGTTATTATGGTGACGCGATAGTAAAAAACGGCGATGTTTAGCATTTATGTTTCTTGCCCATATTGTTCTCTGAACCATAAAACTTTGCCGTAAATTCCATAGTTATCGGATCTTAACGAAACGCGTCAGCGTTAACCCACTCTTTTTGTTTTTGCGAGTATTCTTCTTCTCTGCAGATCACTACAACCTCTTTCACGCTTGGTTTTTGTTTTCACAAGGAAAGAAAAGTCACACACGGCTGCAAATGTTAACAACTGTCAACCATATGTGTCACTCTACATTCTGCCTTCCTAAAACGGTCCCTGCAACTTTGCAAATGTCAAACAACTACCGAGCACTAAAACCATCTTGTTGATTTCATTAGCATATTTTTTAAACTTTATTATCTAATTGTAAATAGGTGCATTTTAGTCAAAGATTTTACTTCCTCAAAACTTGTACCCAAGATTACAAAAACGAAGATTGTGATCGATATAATGGGAGTATTGATTAGAATAGAGAAGATGTTAATCTTTTTTATTTACTATTTTTTTAGTTTGTGTCCAAGGATATATCCTAACAAGTTAAATAAGAATTTTTTAAAACATATTCTATAAAAGAGATTGGGGAATCCTTAACAAAAAAATTAAACTAATGACTAAAAAATTTATTGTTAAAAAATGGAGTTTTTAGAGTATGTATATGGACACGCTAGAAAAAAAAACATTCACTTACTATAGAAACTAAAGAGAACCACAACCATAGTAAGTATACTGATAGCTCCATGACTCCCTCGATGACGGCGAAGGACAAAGAGGACGAAGACGACGAGATCGCGGAAGCAGAGCAAAGCAGTCAAGAACTCGACCCAGAACTCGACCGAGTTATGGCTCCAGACAAGAACTCGACCGGACCGAGTTCTGGGCCCAGATCGGAACTCGGCCAAGAACTCGACCGAGTTCCTGCCCGAGTTCCTGACCGCCTCCGCGCTCTCAATTTCGTCGTTTTGCTGAACAATTTATTATTATATTTATTATTATTTCTTTTTGTCGCTATTTAAACCCAAAAACCCTAGTTTGTAATCTTTACGTTCAATTTGAGTAGTAAAGTTGAGTACGCTCTTTCCCTTGAGTTCCAACTTCAACTCTTCGATCCCACGGATCGTCTATCCCGTAGCTCGTCGCTTCGAACAATTGTTCATCGTCTCTTTGGTGTCGTGATCATCTCTTTGATCCTTTCGTTCATCACTTTAAACGCGTTTGAGGGTTATCTCTTTAGCCCTAGGAAAGTCATCACTTTGACTACGAAAGAGAAGGAATCGAATTCAAGCTTGAGGAATCAAAGATCCTGCGTTACAGACAACACTTCAAAAGTTGTTCGCATTATATACCTATTTTCCTCTACATGACTCTAGTAACTATATGATATAATTGGGTGACGAGATAAACACGAGACATGTTTGTACGAGTGCAAACTATGTATAAAATTTAGTATATAATTCTATATAAAATTAATTTATAATAAAAAAATATTTCATTAAACTTATATACTAATAATATTTAATCTCAACCATCCTATATAAAATACACTATATGTAACACCACTAACTATTTCATGTGTGTATCTTTCTCTTCATTATTCATTCTAAACATAAAAAGTCCTTCCTCGATATTCCCTTCCCCAATTATACATTGGTGTGTGTAAAATTACATTGTTGTTGTACTAGAATATAATGCTACTAAAAAAATATTGATTACCATTTCCCAACCCCCAATTATCTCTCTCCATCCCCACTAAACATTGTGGTAGCAGAGATTCCACCTCCATACCCGGCGAATAGTTGACTAGAAAAAAGGAGCTTTCATCATGATGAAGTAATTAAACCCCAAATTCCCAAATTTTGTTCTTGCCCCAAAAATAGTCAACTCCCACCACCAGCAGTTGCGGCGGTGCTACTACTGCTACTACTGGTGTTCTCAATCCACGGGAAATCCACCTGGATCTGATCGGAGAACCCGTCGGCGACCGTATCGTCGAGCTCTTCAAACCCAACGAAGAAATCGTCGTTCCACACCATATCGTCAAACTCCTCCTCCTGCTCCTCCTGCTCTGTTTTGATCTCTGCCGCCGGAGACGAGGATCCTGCAGGATGTTCGTTGTCGGTGGATGGGGATTCGGTGGCGGCTGCGCCGTTGCCGGAGGATGTCGCCGCTGGCTTCTGTCGGGTGCTTCCGGCGAGGGAGTTCCGGTGAGTGGGCATTGGGTGGTTGTGCTCTGCTGTGTATGTGACTATGAACATTTTAGGGTTTGCTCTGTTTCTCTCAACTTGTTTTCTTGCTGGACATCCTTTTGAGCTGCTGCATCTGTAATATCCCCTGTTTCAACAAATCAACACTTTTTAGAATTCCCAAACTTCAGATTTATTGCCTTCTACTGATCTGCTTACACCCAAAGAATATTCAGTTAACCAATTTTTTTAAATTTGAATGTGTAAAATAATTCATTTATGAAAGATTTGAAGAGATTTACCAACCTTGGATAAGGAGAGCCTTTGATGGGTTTCTGTCCATATTTTCTCCAAGCCCACATATCTGAAGAAAGCCCTTCTGCAGGTACATGACAGACCCTTTTTTGCAAATTCTTCCTATACAATATACATGGTCAGACAAATTGACAAATTACAACCCACAAAAGAATGAAAGAGAGAGAAGGGGAAAATAGGAAAAAAAGAAGAAGGATAGTTTTACCTTTTCTTGGGCTTTTGCTGGATTTGGGAAGTGGTGGAAGTGGTAGTTGTGGGTGCACAAAGAAGACTGTTTCTCTGGCTCTGAGATGATGTGATAATACTAGTAGCAGATGAAACTGAAGCTCTACTACTAGTAGACCCAAATATGAGGTGAGACTCTTTCACTTGTTGTGGGTGTTGCTGTTGCTGAAACAATATCTGCTGTTGTGGCGCCCTTTGTGGTAGTTTCAGGTGTTCCCTGATAAACCCACCAGCAAAAGGGGGAGTTGAAATTGAGCATTTCAGATTTGGGAAAAAGGGTGTGTACAGATCTTGCAGATCTTCAAACCCAGATGAGAATCTGGGTGGCGGTGGTGGTGGAAGATTTTGTTGAAGATCCGCCGCCTGGGAAGCGGCGGATGCAGTGGTGGTGGAAGATGTGGTGCAGCCTCTGACAACTGCAAGAAGATCCCAATCTGCTTCCATATATGCCTCTTTTGAGAGGTTGAGAGAATGGGAGGAAGAGACAAAGGCGCTGACTTTTGGAGGTGAGAGTAGAATTTGGACAAGATTGGAGATTTGTGGAGAGATGGGATTTTTTTATATTGGTTATTTAAGATTGGGAGGAAGATGGAAGGTGGTTTGTGGTATTTGGTTGACTTTGGAAAATGTCAAAGGGCGATAAAAGGTTAATAATGTAGTACCTCCCTTTGCTTTGGTTTAGGCTTTGTTCTGTTTGTAATGTGATGTGTCTTGGGTTTGACGATTTCTGGACTTGGGTGGGGGTGTCGACAATAGACAAGTGTTAGTGTTCGTTAGTGTTCACTCCGTGTGACAAAATGTGGTGAGACACGCTCACGCGCTTTAACTTTTTTATCTAAAGAAAATATTATTCAAAATATTTATAATTTACAGGTTAAAAATAATCCCAATTTTTTAGTTAATAAATAATCCAAGAACTCATGAACTAAAAAATATAAATGGTTTTTCTGGTTGAAGTTTTGACTACTTCGATCACATGTAATCGAGGTTTCATCTCAATATAATTGGACGTGATAAGTGATTTTTATCTGTATAAGATCTTTTAGAGCATGCACAATGGTTGGTTTCTTAACAAAAAATTTTAGCTAATTTTTCAACTTTCTCTCTCTGTCACATCATCTAAAAAATTCTTTTATTTTTTTTCACTCATAATTTTTCAACTCAGATTTTTCACTCTATAAATTTTATGAAAAACATATATAAATGAGTGTCTATGGATGGATAAAAATCAATTATGAGTATTAGATATACTTTTTAAAACAAACAAAATTAAATTTGAGCTGAAAATGACTAAAATAGCTATAAAATTCAACTTTTCAGCTTAAATGGGTTTTTTTGAGCTTAAATGGGTTTTTAACAGTTTCTTTTTTTGAGCTTAACAGTTTCTTAATAAGAAACCATAGAGAATATTTTTTTAGCAAAAGTACATTATAGCTAAAAAACTTATTATATTTTAGTGCTAAAAAACCACCATTATGGGTGGTCTTATTAAATGTCATGTTATCATCGTATTAGGCGTTCAACTGAAAAATCATTGGTATTACTTTTTGTTCATGAATTAAAAATTGAGATTATTTTCATCAACATGAAAATCGGTTTTTTTTAATATGCTAATGAAAATTATAATTATATTTAGTCATTTTTGCTTATCTAAATAGAGAGAACTTTCCAGTTTGTGACCAGAGGCGGAGGTAGGGATTTTTTAAACAACTAGGGAAGACCCACATGCTCCGCGCGGCGGACTTAATCGGACTTAATTTGGGTATTAGGCCATTTGATAACGGGTAGAATGTTCGCATCCGGATTTTCTGGTGGTGTACCTGTTTTTGGGCGCATTCAAAACAGGATTTTTGTTTTAAAAAAAAAAACAATTCATTGGGCGCAACCAGGGTGCGCCCAAGTGAAAGAACCGGGTTTTAAAAAAAAAACGGTTCATGGCCAATTTTGTTTTTTTTTTAAAAAAAAAATCTGGTTCACCTTGGGCGCATCCACGTTGCGCCCAGAAGGGAATTTTTTTTTTTTTAAAAAAAAAGAAATTTTTTTTTTCCCTTCTGGGCGCAACGTGAATGCGCCCAAGGGGTTTCTATTATTTTTTAGAGTTTGTGATTTAGGGTTTTTGGACGCAACCAGGTTGCGCCCAAGGGGTTTTTAGTGTGTTTTAGGGTTTGGGGTTTTCGTCCATTCGAGTACAAACCCCTAAACCCCACACACCCTTTGGGCACAACTAGATTGCGTCCAGAATTATGGGCGCAACTAGATTGCGTCCAGAATTATGGGCGCAACTAGGTTGCGCCCAAGGGGTTTGTAGCGTTTTTTAGGGTTTAGGGTTAGGTCTTGGGGTTTAGGGTTAGGTCTTGGTGTTTGGGGTTTATGGTTATATTATATAGTTATATACTATGCTTATATCATATAGTTATATACAATAATTATATCTTATACTTATATGACTTATATCCAATTTGGTTATGTCATATCGTTATATTCTATAGTTATATACAATGATTATATGTTATAGTTATATCCAATTTGGTTATATCATATCGTTATATTCTATAGTTATATAAAATGATTATATGTTATCGTTATATCCAATTTGGTTATATCATATCGTTATATCCTATAGTTATATATTATGATTATATCATTTGAAAATCACATATAACTATGGTTATATCCAATTTGGTTATGTCTTATGGTCATATACTACGGTTATATTCTATAGTTATATACTATGATTATATCTTATACTTATATGACTTATATCCAATTTGGTTATATCATATCGTTATATTCTATAGTTATATACCATGATTATATGTTATAGTTATATCCAATTTGGTTATATCATATCGTTATATCCTATAGTTATATACTATGATTATATCCTTTGAAAATCACATATAAATATGGTTATATCCAATTTGGTTATATCTTATGGTCATATACTACGGTTATATTCTATAGTTATATACTATGGGTATATCTTATGGTTATATTTCATAGTTATATATTATGATTATATCTTATATTACATCATATAGATATACTATGGTTATATCATATAGTTCTATATAATGAATATATCTTATAGTTATATGTCTTATATCAAATTTGGTTATATCATATCGTTATATTATATAGTTATATATTATGATTATATCTTATGGTTATATTATATAGTTATATACTATGGTTATATCCTATATTATATTCTAAAGTTATATACTATGGTTATATCTTATAATTATATACTATGATTATATCTTATAGTTATATAGTATGCCTAATCATATATTATATCATATAGTTATATACTATGGTTATATCATATACTTATATAATATGACTATATCTTATAGTTATATGTGATTTGGTTATATCCTTATAGCTATATTCAATTTGGCTATATCCTTATGATTATATTATATAGTAATAACAAAATTGGATACAACTATATGATATAACTATAAGATATAATCATAGCATATAACTATATGATATAACCATAGTATATAAATATAGAATATAATCATGAGATATAACCAAATTGTATATAACTATAAGATATAATCATAGTATATATCTATATGATATAACCATAGATATAACTATAAGATATAATCATAGTATATAACCATAGTAATAACCAAATTGGATATAACTACAAGACATCCAAATTGGATATAAACAAATTTGAGCGCAACCACGATGCGCCCAAGATCAATCGGTTCAGACCCAAACCGGTTCAATAATCTTTAAAAAATTATTTTTCAAAATAAAAATAATTCACCCAGACCTTGGGCGCACCCTGGTTGCGCCCAAGGAGTTGATTTTTTTTTAAAAAAAAATCCCCAGTTTGGGCGCATCCCGAATGCGCCCAAACTGGGGTACGCCGCAAGAAATTGCGGGTGCAAACAATAATCCCCTTTGATAAAGGTTACTGTATTAGTTATCAATGCGTGAGTATTAACGTATATGTAATATTAGGTGCACAATCTAGTATTATTTCTGTACATAAACAAATATGTAATATTAGGTACATTGTACACATGTAGTAATGTGATACCCCTCATTTTAGTAAGGCTATTTGAGTAATTTTCCCAACCCTCGTTCTGTAATCGTGTCGCTTTCGGAGAAGTTTTGGATTTCTGTAACTCGCATAATCTCTGTAATAATTCCCTGAGCCTTGGAATATACATTCGATGTATTTTGGAAGCTTAGAATATTTGTTCGGGTACAAATATATATAATCCGGGATTTAAACCCACGCCAAACCTTTTCCCGGGCAAACAAACGCGAAAAGGGCAATTCCGCGACCGCGGAATAATAGGGCACAGCAAAGCTGGGCACATGAGATACATACGATAGGCGAAGGAAAGACCCCCCACCCAGTTCATACGCTTGGGCCTTGGTTTGGGCACATGAGATACATACGCTTGGGCCTTGGTTCGGGATGAGATACATACGATAGGCGAAGGAAAGACCCCCCACCCAGTTCATAGCGCCCGGAGAACGCAAGTTTGATCGAGGATTGGAGAGGAGAGGTGGAAGAAAAGGCTCGGGATGGGTTTAGGAGTCTTTGTGCGAGCCGTATGCGGTGAGAGTCGCACGTACGGTAACGAGGGGGGTTCGCGTCTATACGTGTAGTGTGGTGGTTGGGCCTACCCACCCTATTTGTTCCATGATCTATGGGTCTACTGGAGCTACCCACTTTGATCAATTAGCCAAGATTTTGACCGGATACGAAATCACTGGTGTTCGATCTAGTGGTATTTTTATGGGGATTCTATTTATCGCTGTAGGATCCCTGTTCAAGATCACTGCAGTTCCTTTTCGGGCGGCTGTAGTACGGATGGCCGCCTATAGGTGGTAGGGTAGGGTGGGTGGTACCGCTCGGATTGCGGCCAATCTTCCTAACCGCGCGCGGGCCGGGCAGAGAGCGCGTAAAACTCATCACTACCTCGTAAGGGCGTTGAGACCATAGCATGTTAAACGAAAGCGCCGCTTTCTCTGGAGTGTTGTCACACAGCTGCCCGCCTAGAAGAGCCACTCGCTCTGTAGTGTTGTCACACAAGATAAGCACGCCGCCCGCCTGCTGGCCGGGCGAATCGAAATTCTCTTTCGGTCAACTTTCCACCCAGTCAAGTGCAAAAAACACAGTAGAATCACACAATGCACGCTGCTGGTGTGCTTCCTGCCCGCGAGGAAAGAAAGAAGAGCGACAAGATTCAGATTTGACTGTTTGCAGTATGGGAGCAGATTACCCAATAAATCCCTAGGAATAATGAAAAAAAAGATATCTCGGTAAAGAAAACTATAGGAGGCTATATTGGCGAGATCCAACGGTAAACTGCAGCCCAAAAGAAAAACAAAACCGCCTGGAAGTCCGAGGACCTTTAGTACTGTACCCTACCCCCGAACCAGCAGCCTTCGCGCCAAGCAAGACCGCCCTTGTCCCTTTCCTTTCTCCATTCTGCCTTCTTCTTTGTTTTGTTTCAATAGAGTCTAAGGCAAAGCTAAAGTGGTTTGTATGCCTACTTTACCTACTTGACGAAAGGGAACGAACTTTCATTTCCGGGTTTATGGATTGGATTCAGTCAGCGTCACGACATAATCAAAAGGAAAGAGTGATGGTTACCGGCGAACGCTTTCAAAGGCGACCCTCTCGAGTTTCCGGCTGTTTCCTAGATTGAAGTAGCCTTTCGTCGCCTTACCAAACGAAAGAAGTCACTATCAAAGAGCTCGCCCTACTGAAGTACCAAAGGTGCGCTCCGCCCGATGACTAAGAAATAGGTTTGCCCTTTTTTGGAAGTGATGAGGTCGCAAAGAGGAAAGTAGGGCTCCTATTGACTAAACGTTGGTTCTTCGGTTTCCTTTAGAATGAAAGTAGCTTACTCTACCTTACTACTTACTTTGTTTGATTCAAAAGGCGAACAACCCCCCCAACTAGTCGTATGGGGTGGAGTGCTTGTGGTAAGCTGCCTTGGATATGAAGAATTCCTAAAAAAAAAAGGCAAAGTCCGGTATTTGACGAAGATCTTTCTTTCTATCAATAGATAGGAATGAGTGTTCGATATAGGGGAATTTCTCTATCTGCTCTTTTTCTCTCCATTTTTTTTAGAGAAAAAGAGATATCTATATATATTATATATCTCTTGTCTATCTCTTATTGATTTTATCTATGAATCAAGTCAAATTTCTTTTTGGGTTCTCTGAAGCCCCGAATGGATTGGTGGAGCCTTTCCGCCAACGAAAAACGAAATAAATGAACGCGGAGCCTGTTCGTTCCGAATGCTTCTCTGATCCTCCAGTTCTCGCGAAGAGAATAAGATGCTTCTATCCCTTCCTCTGTCTTTTCCCGCTTTGCTAATCTTCTCTTCTAACACGGGCGGCGGCGGGCGCGGAAGGAAGAAACCTATTTCATGGCTTGGTTATTTTCCGCGACCGCGGAAAAGTGCAACACGCCAGCGATGCTTCGTCTTCCGAGCCTCGTCGTCTGTGCCGTCGTTGATCGCCTGACTCGCCGTCGATCTGGTCGGGGCTGGCCTCCTCTCCTTGGCTATAAATAGAGGTTGATTATGGGAGGTTTTTGGCACTCAAACCAGATCTCCTCACTCTCTCTCTCTCGATTTTCTTGCTCGCCGGAGTTTCAAGCCCTCGCTGGAATTTTTGAGGCGTCGCCGGAGCCTTCGTTGGTTGTCGTGGTGGCCTTGGAGTGGTGCTTTGGAGGCGCAAGGAGGTCATGAATCGAAGCCCCCTCGTATCGAGCCCTTTCGAGTCGTCGTCGGTGAGTTTTCTCCGTTTTGGGTCGCCGGAGTTCATGGCCGCGACCGCAGACATGAACTGCCGCGACCGCGGCAGTGACAAGGTCGGCCGCATCCGCGGACGCTGTCTTTGACACTCGCGGACGAAGTCCTCGACGGCCGCGACCACGGAATCCCTGCCGCGACTGCGGATTGCCTTGGCAATCGCGATCGTGGCCTTGGACAATCCGGTCTCGGGCGGGACTTTCGTTCTTTCGATTTCGTTCGTTCTTTCTTAGATTCGTATCATTTTATTGTCGAATCTAACCTAGGTTTTCATTGTGGGTCGTCGTCGTAGGAATCTGTAATCCGACTTCCGTTCCCGTTCCGGACCCAAAAACCCGTCGTCGCTCAATCGTTTGTCTAGACTAAGGCAAGTGGCGGTTCGCTCTTGCTTAATCATTCCATGTTCCATTAATTATCAATTGCTTTTAGTTGTTAATTAAATCAGAGTGAACTATTGTTTTCGTTTGGGAACAGATTTTATAAATAACGTGATTAAAATATGATATTATAGTAGGTTGTATATATTGCTAGAAACAACGCTATTATACTTGTTAATGACCGTAATGGTTTTGTTGTGGATTTAAATGGAAAGTTTAATGCTAGATTAGCACGAGTATTCGTAGAAACGCTAATTCCTTATGAGGATTAATCGTTTCTTTATAACTCAGTATTAGTGGACCCAGTCTCTAAATGCTTTCCAGATCGTAAACTTTCGTAGTCATTCGAGACCATAAACTTTCGTAGTCATTCGAGACCATAAACTTTCGTAGTTACTCGAGATCGTAAACTTTCGTAGTCACTCGAGATCGTAAACCTTCGTAGTTACTCGATATCGTAAACTTTCGTAGTTACTCAAGATCATATTAAAAAGCTTTAACATGAATATCCGTTTTGAAATTAAGATAAGATAAGTGCGGGTAGGCACATAATTAATGAACCCTCGGGCGAGAAGTACAACTTGGAAACTCGCCTGGACTTCGGTTAGAGTAAGTTCTCTTTCCAATCTGAATTCGCATTATGCGGTGAGGTTGGTAGTGGACCCAAATGATCAAGTCGTTTTTAAACGCTTGTATGAAACTGTAACGTTCCCAAACAATTGTCATACTTTTCCATAAGACTCAATTCCTTTGGAATCTTCCTTTCAGAGCATATCTAAATACTAATCATTCCGTGGAAATTCCGGGTTATATATCGTTCCTTCGGTTATTATTCGAGGGACAATGATAGTAAACGGTTGCGATCACTAGAACCATTCTATTTTCACCCTTGCATAGTCTTTCATTAGACTAACCAATCGGGTTTTATTCCTTGCATGGTTAGCTGATGTCATCCGTCCTATACGGCACATCAGTGGTTGGTTCCCGAAGTCAAAGTAACCAGTCGAAGAAGAAGAGGCTTGTAGACGAAGATTTAAGTGTCAGTATTTTAAGTTGTTAAATATTACTTTAATATATCTTTATAACCTAGCGATGTTATAGGTTGATTCTTAAAAGTCTTCCGCTGTGTAATTTATAAGTCTTCCGCTGAAATTTTTACTCTGTTGTAAAGACGCTACTCTCATTTGATGAGAAATCTTTTAATAAAAGAGCTGAGTTTCACATACAAATGTCTTCCGCTGTTTAATCTTTCATTTAATATATATATACGCATTTCAGTTTAATTGTTCCGATTAAAGCCTAGGGTGGCTTTGGACGGTAACGTCCGAGGTCACTGGCGTGTGGCACTACCGATATAAATCGGGGGTGTTACATAGTATTAGTTCTATACTGATGGAACGCGTTATTTGTGAATAACACTGAATGCGTGGAATCACCGCGTTCATTCCTTCATGTCTCTCAACCGACAAGCGAGGCCCTTGTTCAAGTCGTACCCAGCCCTGGAAAGATCGCGATGATTGTTTGCATGTTGTGATGTCACCCGCCCAATGGAACGAGGCCACAACTCAACCGCCATTGGATGCCGCCTTACTTGCGTACGACATGTCACTCCATGCAAGTCACCGTTGGTTGACACGTCTCTGCTCTTTGCCAGTAATCACAAGCAGGACTCAAACACTATAAATAGGCTTGAGGCTTCATTTTTAGGGACCTTTTGTGGAATTGCCCATTTTTTGGGAGAAAACAAGAGGTCTGTGTATGGTTCTCGTGTAGAGATTTGTTGAAATATAATCGCCATTAGAATTATCGCGTTGATTATGAATAAAATGTCCTTTTTACAAGTCCTTGGTCCATCGCTTGGAAGATCGCGTTTATTTTATGGGATAGTCTATGTCGTTGCGAATCTATATTTTAAATAGCTCAAATGCACGTGAACCATCACTGGCGCCGACCGTGGGGACATGTCCTCATATTAGGTCAACTAGACTATCCAGGTAAGCCACCACATTCTTCTTAACGGGTGAGATCCCCCAAGCTCGCTTGGGGCTTCCACCGCGTTCTTCTTAACTGGTGAGATCCCCCAAGCTCGCTTGGGGCTGCCACCGCGTTCTTCTTAACGGGTGAGATCCCCCAAGCTCGCTTAGGGCTGCCACCACGTTCTTTTTAACGGGTGAGATCCCCCAAGCTCGCTTGGGGCTGCCACCGCGCTCTGTTCGTTAAGGACTATCAATAAAGAAAATGTAGAAGTTCAAGAGGGTACTTATCATTCATTTGCATATCGTACTAATTGTTTCGTGCAATAACATACAAGAGGAAAAAATGAAGAAAGTCTACAAGTTGCCAGTGGAAATCAAGAGGCATTGCGATCCTCAGGCAAGGCTACATTGGTTGTCGCGACATTTGCATCTATGTCCATAGTTTGGTCATCTCCCTCGGCGGGGTCTTTGATTGGGGGCTTGCCAAAGAGATCCGTATAATCAGGAGTGAAGTAAACAATCCTGGAGTCAATCTCGCCGAACTTCGCCACTGTCTGTCTGACTCCAATTCTTATTCCTTGTTCCCAATAGGGTCCCACCTCGTCAACTACCTTGATCTGATAGTCCTCCGACTTGAGATAATCGGTGACAACGCGTTCTGCCCTAGCGTGCCACTTTTCTGCCTCAAGGTTTGATGTATTGCGCTGCGTTTTGAGCTCAGCTATCTCCTCATCCTTCTCAGACACGGTCTGCTGTAAATCTTCAACCTTCTTCTTGAGCGACGTGTTCTCTTCTTGAAGCTTTACCGCGTTGGAAATGGCCTTGTCGCGTTCCACCGCGGACTGCTCATCTTGCTTAGTCAATGTTGCCACCTTCGCGCAAGCCTCTTTTTCCTCGCATATTCCTTTTCATTTTGTCTCTAAAGCATTGCAGTACGGTGTTGTTGCCAACATACTAAGACGAGCCTACGAAATCAAGCAAGTATAGTAATGTTAAGAAGTAAAGTTGATATAGCAAGATTCAAAGGCAAGCGAAAGATCGCGTACCATTTCCATTTATTTCATAGCCTCGAACTGAAGAAATGGCGCAGGCAGGGAAGTTAGCCACTCCTTCTCTTTGGCACATGATAACACCTATTTTATACATATTTTAGGAGTATAGTTGCATATTAGATTAGGTCATTTTCATACATATTTTAAATTTTTATAATTAATTTTAGCATTATTCTGCATTCGGAGTCTACACTCGTATTTTTATCGTTTCAGGTATTTTAGGTCCCATTTTCAAATGATTCGAGATTATTGTGAAGAGTGGAGAATGAACAGAATAAATAATGGGCCAAGATACAAAATCTAGTGCACTAAGGCCCAAAAGCCCGGTGACCTCGACCGAATATGGAATTACCGAAGCTATGTGCAAATTGCACTACAAGGAATAATAATTTGGGCCTCTTAGTTTGGGCCTGGAAAGAAGCAAATCAGGAGAAGGGGAGGCGGCAGATTATGAGGAATGATTAGATTAGTTTTGAGAGGAGTTTTTATGATTACGTAACTTTAGTTTTGTTTTAGGTTTTACTTTAGTTTTAGTTTTTAGATTTGCTTTTGAGTTTTACACAGCCACCGTACAGGACTTGAATTTCAAGAGGGATTTTTGGCTTTAACACTTTAAAGATTTTGGTATTATTGTTCTAGCTTTTGATTAATTTGGATTATTTCTACATTGAGATTAAGTTTTCTTATCTCCCGTATTTATTAAATAATTCATATATGTTGTTGGTTAGTTTAAATATATTGAGTATGTCTTCAATTATACTTGGTTAAATTCCTAGTTCTAAGGTTAGGGTGATCTCGACGATGTGTATGTAATTAGAATTATTTCTTTGCTTGAATTGAAATAATATTTGATTCATTCCTAGATGCTTTATGCCCATAGTAGCTTATGCGAATTGGATCCTATTAGGGTTTGAGACTGAAAGGTGATAGCTTTAATAGGTAGTCAAGTAGGGTTTGAGACTGAGAGGTGATAACTTCTACTGAAATCCTAGGAATTGAACATGAGTGTTATTTGTGCGAAAGCAACTTAATTACTCTTGAGGATTAATAGGCTATCACATATGTTCTAGGTTTGAGTTGGATTAGCGGAACGCGACAGCGAATGTTATTTCAGTTTATCCCTAGACTCTAAGTGCGTTAAGGGGTTTGGATGAGATTAGCTCTGCGCGACATCGATTGTTATTTTAGTCCAGGCACGTTTACTATCGTCTGAAATGAGTTAGTAGATTACCTTAGATAGCCTACCTTCAAATAATTTGGACTAGATTCAGGTGAAGTGTGATTTTATTTACTGTTGCATCGTTGCGGTGATCCTTAACCTTAGACACATTTATCACATAGATTTTTATTTGTTTTCTTTATTATTATTATTTCATAGTTTAGTTATAGTTTTCCCCAATTCCTTATTTTCCTGGCCTAGTTCACTAGTAGCGTTTCAATTAATATTACATTGGTCTCTGTGGGATCGACACTTGATTACTGCAACTGATCCCGTACACTTGCGGGTAGGTTTTAGCCACATCAGCACATACGTCACTTAGAATGCCTAGCTTGTGCATATCCGCCACAGAAAGCCCAGGCGCGGCGAAACTGGTTTTCCCCAAAGTACAAATAAGAGCAGGATCCGCGTTGCTCTCAGACCTCGATCTCTTGCCTTCTCGGCTTGCTTGAGAAGTGTCATCACGCTTCTTGCCGTGTTGATCCGTCTCTACTATGCCAGCTAGAGGTAGCGAGGAATATGTAGCCTCGCATGTGATCATCGCGTCAGAAACAGGAGCCAATACTTGCTCCCCTCCGGCCTGGTCATCTGTTGCTCCCGCCACTGATGTTGATCGCGATGGAGTTCCCGCGATCTTCTTGGCTCTCTTCAGTAGGAAACCGGATTTCACCATCCCTGAGAATGCTAAACTAGGTTAGTACAATGCGAGAATATAAAGAATAGGAAAAAAAAACGGATAATCACCCGACTCATCGCGTTCAGTCGAACGCGGTAAACTCAACCCTGCTTTCTCTAAATTCTCCTGAGTAATCAAGCATTTGTAGTCAGGGGCATCTCCTTCGTTGCAAAATTGAGCTTTGCACGCGCGTCAATCTCCTTCTGATCTGGCTTGTCAGGACATATGAAAGGACCCGAAAACAACTTACAGTTAAAGGCTGAACGAGAGGAGCACCGCGCGAAGAACCATTTGTCCCTCCATTTGCCCATGTTGGAAGGCTTACTGATGACATTCAAGGTAGGAAGACTAAGGTTACAGAAGCCCTTGTCATACTTAAAGGTGAAAAGATTGAGCATATGCTGCTTGTCGGGAGTGAGACCAGAGTGATAGCATCGCATCGTGTATCCGCTAAGGTATCTCCACGCATTGGGATATAGCTGAGTAGGATTAAGGTTGAAAAGCCTTAGGAAGTCGCGATAAAAATTAGGCAGAGGAAGGCGAAACCCAGCCTCAACGCTGGCTACGAAGACGACCATGCAATTCTCGTATCGCGCCATGGAAGTTCCTCCTTTTTCAGGAAGGCAGAGCTCTGTCCCAATCGGCTAAGGAATTGATTGCGCTAAATCTTCCAAGGTGGAGAGCGAGACACTTGTGGTCATTTCATAACTCCGCATGTCTTTCCCTGGATGATTCTTCATCATGGGGATCTCATCTAAAATCACCGCGGGAATTGGGGGAGGATCAACATTCAAGCGATGTCTCGCGAAGCAATCCGAACTCTGCGGTCCCTCGTCTTGAGGATTGCTTTGAGAGACGTTTGCCACGAGAGAGTAGGAAACCACACCCTTGCCCTTCACCTTCTCAACCCGCATCACTCGCCCCTGTGAAGCAGCTTCATCTATGGTCTGACGCGATGATTCACTCAAAGATGAAGACGCGGTCTCGGATTCGGGACTCGAGGCGGACTCATGCTCTCTGTACGCATTCTCCACTGCTCTGCCATAGGCATCACCACTCCCTGAGTTCGTTTCGCTTGACATGATGAAAAGGCGTGGAAGGACGATTGCGCGCGATAAAACAAGTCCTCTCTGAAAAGAAGATAAAATAATTTAGTCACAAGGAATGAAAAAGAACACGCGCAATCAAGACAAGGCAAATAAAGGTCTCTAGGAAAAGAACGCGATCAACAAGAAGTCGAGACGAGCGAAGGTGTCAAAGGATCTGGAAGCGGAATTTGAAGAGTCAGGTTAAAAAAAAAGGAAAAAGGAAAAAGAAAGAGAAGAAAGAAGGAGTTCTAGAGCGAAGTGTGACAACAAATCCCTACACTCCATGGCCTATGAGAACTCGCCGGATCAGGTTATTCAACCTTTCCCCCGTGTCCCTATTTTCACCTTCTCAGGGGAATACCCATTGGCACTACCACCACCGCCATTGTTACCCAAAAAAGCGAGAAACACGAAGATGAAGCGGCGAAAGAGAGAGAAGAAAAAGAGAGTGCAGTCACAAGCGAGAACACTGAAAAATCAAGCGAAAAATAAGGTGCAATCAAACTTAGAAGACAGAGAAAGCCGGATTACCTGGGCAATTTAAGGAAGAACGATGAACGAGAAGTGTTTGCCGACGGAGAAGCAGCGAAGGAAACTCAAGCGGCTCAGAGTTATGCTAGAAGGAGAGAGAAGGAGAAAAGTGAAGTGAGAGGTTTCCCGCCCCTATTCCCTCTTATATAATGGAGTAACTGGTCCGAATTAATTAAGGACCATTAAACAAAAGCCCAACCTATTTGAACTGAACCGAAGCGTCCTGAAGGTACCTCATGAAGTAAAGTAAATAAATGCAGTTATTCAACGCGTTCTCCATGTGTTGCCTTGATGACTTAACGCGATCATCATCAAGTCAAGGAGGTGTGATGGAACGCGCTATTTGTGAATAGCACTGAACGCGTGGAATCACCGCATTCATTCCTACATGTCTCTCAACCGACAAGCGATGCCCTTGTTCAAGTCGTACCCAGCCCTGGAAAGATCACGATGATTGTTTGCATGTTGTGATGTCACCGCCCAATGGAACGAGGCCACAACTCAACCTCCATTGGATGCCGCCTTACTCGCATACGACACGTCACTCCATGCAAGTCTCCGTTGGTTGACACGTCTTTGCTCTTTGCCAGCAATCACAAGTAGGACTCGAACACTATAAATAGGCTTGAGGTTTCATTTTTGGGGACCTTTTGTGGAATTGCCCATTTTTTGGGAGAAAATGAGAGGTCTGTGTATGGTTCTCATGTAAAGATTTGTTGAAATATAATCGCCATTAGAATTATCGCGTTGATTATGAATAAAATGTCCTTTTTACAAGTCTCTAGTCCATCGCTTGGAAGATCGCGTTTATTTTGTGGGATAGTCTATATCGTGGCAAATCTATATTTCAAACAGCTCAAATGCACGGGAACCATCATATACATAACACCTCCAAACACGATTATTTCAAATCGCGAATATTTGAATATACAAGAATTGCCAGGACATAAAAGTAATTTGAAAACAAGTAAAGGTATAATGAACTTTTCCTTCAAGCAATCTCTCTTTGCAGTGTCTGCCTCAACTATTATTGCATCTTTTTGCAATGTTTGCCTCAACTATTAATGCATCTTTGCCGACATGCTGCAATTAAACATCGTGATTATTCTTAGCTAGAAACTATATGAAAAACCCTATACAATAAACAATCATGATAAAAAAACATACAAAAATGAGACCTCTTAATTCTCTAGAATCATTAACATAGAGAATCAAACACTTTGCGTAGACATAATATCTGCTCTTTCCAATCTTGCTTCATTAATTACCTTGAATCTGTACTAAGATGACGAAGATCCTTGTTGAATTAGAAGTTCCTTTTGTAGGAGCAAAAACAACAAACAACAATTTCTATATAAATGACAAATGTAGTTTGATACTTAAGCTTCGATATGTTTCAAATCATGGAAACAACTAAATACAGAAGGATGGAGACAATGGTAGGCAACTTACTTGAAAAAACTCATTTCGATCATATTTCTTCTGTGACACATCACTATATTTTTTCCTCATACTAATAAAATCTGGATCAAAGTCCTCCCAAGGCCAGGAATCAAATGAACATTACATTAATAAAGACAAAGTGGTATCACTACAAGAAAAGAGAGAATGGGCGACAAAAATACAGGTCTAGGGCGACAATTTTGTTTCGTCGCACAAAATGTACATAAGGCGTCAAAAATAAAATATTGTCACCATAACTTTTTTAGGGCGACAAAGTGTCCATTTTGTCGCCTAAAAGCCTTTTGGGCTACATAATCAATTTTCGTTGCCCATATAGTTTAGTTAGGGCCACAAAAAACTATTTGTGTCGCTAATAATGTTTCTTGGGCGACAAAATTTAGTTTTGTAGCCCAAAACCATTCTATGGCCACCAATTTTTTTTTATATTGTCGCCCAAATCTTTGTTCTTGTGCGACAGATGCGTATTTTGTCGCCCAAAACATAAACAACCGAACTTTTAATGATATGTAAGTGAATATTGGAGACAAAATTTTAACTATTGTCGCCCATTATTTTAGGCGGGGGAGCCAAAAGATATGGTGGGAAGATAAAGGATAATAAAAATTAAGTTTATCCAGATTCACCAATTTCTCAAACCTTCCCCTTGGTGCCCCTCGGTGGCTGGAAACCCTGGTCCGGGTTAGCCAGATTCACGATCTCTCATCACTGGCTTCCCGCCCTTCCCATCTGCGGCAGCTTCCAGTCACTCCCGCCATCTCCCACCTGCGCCAGCTTCCAGTCTCGCCCTCGCACATATTCTCGACCGCCATCTCCCCTCGCAGCTTCTCGCCATCTCCCGCCGCACTGCTTCTCGCCAGGAAAGACTCCTCTTTCTTTTGTTTTCGTTCGGTGTTACTTTGCAAGCCTCCTCTCGCCAGGCAAGACTCCTCTCTGTTAAAGTCCGGTGGGCCGATAAATGGGTGACGTGTCAGTCCGTGCGCACATGCGCGTATGGGCCTAGCACATAAGCCCAGAGGAGTTCCATCCTAAAACCAATTGGCAATAGGAGGAGTAGTCCACTAAGCTTATATACTAGGCTATTTAGTCCCAACTTTCCGATGTGGGATGGGTTATCTTCACACGCCCCCTCAAGTGGCAACTGGCCTAGCCCAGTTGGCACTTGACATCATGCCTTAAGGCCGGCAAGCCCGTTATTGTCTTAAGGCCGACAAGCCCAATCAACCAGGAGTCCAAACCCAGACTGAACCGCTCTGATACCATGTTAAAGTCCGGTGGGCCGATAAATGGGTGATGTGTCAATCCGTGCGCACATGCGCGTATGAGCCTAGCACATAAGCCCAATGAAGTTCCATCCTAAAACCAATTGGCAATAGGAGGAGGAGTCCACTAAGCTTATATACTAGGCTATTTAGTCCCAACTTTCCGATGTGGGATGGGTTATCTTCACACTCTCTTTTTGTTGTTGTAGAATTGGTACTTCTAAAATTAAAGAATTGGAATGAAATTCGTTTGTTCAAATACCGACTGAAATTAAGAATTGGAATTGGAATTGCTATTTGTCTCACTCTTTTCAAATTTGTTTGTTAACTCTTCCAATTTCATCTAAAATCTCACAGCCTTTCTTGATATATTGAGAGAAGTCTTTAATTACTATATAGATTCGAGATAAGACTGATTGTTTGCTTAATATCATTATCAGGGATAGGATGTAGTGTTTAATTTATTTATTTTTGGGTAGTAAAACCAGTATGCAAAAACTGAAAGTTCATAACACAACACACATTTGCTCCTTATTGATGAACAAATTCCATGGAGAAACAAAGTATTAAGCACAATAGAAAAGCCTAGTTCAAGTACCTAAGCCTAGTTCCTGGAACTTTATGTATTACAACATCTAGGAGTTTCCTCACAGGAAATTTCACATCGGCTAAGTTATTTCTCATTTGATTGTTTAAAATGTGATATGGCACCCTTATTTCTTCTATATGTTGTTGTTCTCTTTTGTTGGGATATTATAGTATTCATTTGAAGTATGACATGCTAGTATATTTGGAGCTTTATTATAGGGTGTAATATAATACTAGTTAGACTTTGTATGGCATGTTAGTAAGTTTGGAGCTTTATCATAGGTTGTCCTCTAGTACTAGTCAAACTTTTGTCTAGACATGTAGATATTTTTGACTAATCTTACACTATCGGAGCTGTTTTTTGGGATAGCGCTAACTGCTGCTGATTCTTCTTTGCATGTGCATGGTTCAACAAATGAATGTTTTGTTTGTATGAGGGCAGATGAGTGAAGCATTGTTGACAGAATTTTTTAGTAGGTAGGAGGCTGATTTGGACTTGAGATGTAGGAGTATCTGATTATTGTTTCATCTACGGATTCTGTTGCTAGCTTGGCATCTTCCAGCATTTCTTAGCTGGTCTCTAGGATCTCCACCTGTGTTACTGCTGTGGCACAACTTGTTTAGGTTTCATCTATAACATGATTCACTTTTCCAATTGTCTCACTGATTCCCTTCCCGTCGCACAGATTATCGCCATCTCCCACCAGGCCTCTTTGTCTTCCTGTCGCCTGACTTTGTCTTCCCGTCGCACAGCAAGGTACATTGCTATTTGTCTCACTCTTTTCTATGGGCTTTTATACTTTCTATAGATCAACTAATCAGAAATGTTGTGTCAAAATTTTGATTTATCTATGGTGGATTGAGACTGACTTGTTGGATGGAAATGAATGGATGTTGTGATTTATCTTCTTTGGTTTTAAGTTAAAACTATGCGGATGTACTGAATTTTGAAGCTATTAGTTCTGTGTGTTTGGTTGTGGACTTGTAGTATGAATGAAGCTTGAAATGCTTTCCCTTGCATTTGAAGAATCAGGGCAGAACTTGGTTAAGAATTAAGATACATCCATGTATTAATATACATATTTGTATACTTGTTTCTATAGTAAGTAAAAACTAGTTGAGTTTCCATGTGTACGGTTTTCATTAATAAATAAAAGTTAGTTTATGAAAAAGGCATAAAAAATAACTAAAAAACGTTGAAGTTTCCCATTTAAGTGGCCAACAAAACATTAGTAATATAGAGTTGTAGTTTACATCTAATATCACAGATTTTTGGATCGACTTTGAGTCTACCATTCAACTCCGCACTGGGATAAGCAAAATAAAGTTAAAATGGGCCTCATTGTATTTTGCTTATTTGGGCTGGATGCTTTTTTGGGCTTTCAATTTTCTATGGGCTTTGTTCTAAGGAAGCCTGCATTTTCCTGCAAATAATTCATTTCAGTAGGTGAAATAAGATTCTGCCGCGCTAGATTTTTTCTTATGCAATTAGCATGTAACACTCATTTAGAAGATGTCACTACTACTATTAATTAGTAATCATTGATTGTCATGGATCGAACGTGGATGATCAATAGGTCGTCATTTGATAGGCGGCAACCAAAGTATATAGAAGGTGTTAATGCATTTCTACAATTTGCATTCAATGGTAAAAACGAGGAAGATGTGATGAGGTGCCCTTGTCAGAAATGTTTGCTGACTCTTTTTAAAAATCGAGATACAATGTGGCATGACTTGATGCAACATGGAAATATGAATGATTACAATCCATGGGAACATCATGGAGAAGCTCCTACGCAAGGAGAGGATAATGATGCAGTAACCAGTGAAGGGAAGTCATGTGCTTCTGATGAGGATATGATTCGAAATGACATGATACCTTTATTGCATGAGGCAAATACAATAAGGTTTTCAACCGGCTTAGACAGTAGTAGTGCTGAATTTAATGAGGGATCAAATGAGTTGCCTGAAAATTTGGAAAGATTGATGAAAAATGCCAAGGAAGATTTGTACCATGGATGCAAGACTTTCTCAAAGCTAGAGTTCATGATTACTTTACTCCATATCAAGGTCAGTAATAAATGGAGTGATAAATCATTTTCCATGTTGCTTAATGCATTACATAGGGCATTCGGGTTTGATGGAACATTCCCTATAAACTCTTATGAGGCAAAGAAGTATACCAAGGATTTAGGTCTTAATTATGTTAAGATTGATGCATGTGTGAATCATTGCATTTTATTCCGGAACGAATATGCAAATTGCAATGAATGTCCAAAATGTGGGACCTCTAGATGGAAGGATGCTGGTCATGAACAGGTTGATATCGATAGTGAAGAAGATGAAAGGTCTAAAACAGTTAAGAAGATTCCTCAATTAGTTCTACGTCACTTTCCGGTAAAACCTAGGCTGCAAAGGATCTTTATGTCGCCGAACTTGGCTAGAGATATGCGTTGGAACAATATAAGTCACCTTGATGATGGTATAATGAGGCATCCATCTGATTCAAAGGCACATAAACATATTGACGAATGCTTTCCTAGCTTTGCTGCTGATTCGCGAAATGTCAGGTTGGGACTATCAAGTGACGGTTTTAATCCTGGAGGTCAAATGAGTACTGCTTATAACATATGGCCTGTGTTTTTGATTCCCTAAAACCTGTAACACCCCCAAATATATCATTGAAAGGTATTACCGCCAGTGACCTCAGATTCTACATCCGAAGCCACCCAAGGCTTAATCAGTTTATACAAATCATAAAACACCATTTATAATACGAAATGTCATAGTATTTGATTAAATCAAAGTTTCGGAATTACATCCATAATCCAAATACAACCAAAATATATTACAGCGGAAGTCTTTTTTAAAATAAATGACACAAAAGTCTTGATCTAGCGATCACACGCCTAGGATCTTAACCTTGATAAAACTCTTCAAAATTCCATTTGCCTCCATCGTCGTTTCTAGCCTTCATGGAACAGACGTTTACCTGATGTGCCGTATGAGACGGATGACACCAGCCAACCATGCAAGGGAATATAACCGGTTGGTTAGTCTAATGAAAGACTATGCAAGGGTTAAACAGAAAGGTTCTAAGTAGTCGTATTAGGTTAGACCCATCGCTTCTCGAATGAAAGTCGATGACGATAGTAAACCTCAATACTTCTACTCTGAAACAATATGACGATAGTAAGCCGATGATCGAGAGAAGACTCTAAAAGATTGAGTCTTACGGAAACAATATGAAGAGAAGACTCCAACGAATTGAGTCTTATCTGAAGTATGACAAGTGTTTGGGAACATTAAAGTTTCACACAAACGTTTAAAAGCGACTTGACTATTTGGGTCCACGACCAACCTCACCGCATAATGCGAATTCAGATTCGGAAGGTGGACTTACTCTAATCGAAGCCCATACGAGTTTCCACGTTGTACTTCTCGCCCAAGGTTCATTAATTATGTGCATAATCGCACTTGTCTTATTTAATTCCAAAACGTATATTCACGTTATAAGCTTTTATCATAATCATCTCGTCCCTCAGGATATAGAGATATATAGTCGGGAATAAATCCCTAAAGGTTTGACGCCAGCTAAGCGCACCTCCCCTATATTCGAATAGGGGATAGTCATGACTAGAGAAACGGTGTTAGGGCTTGAACATCCTATCCACCGGGTTATAAAGAAACGGATACCTCTCAAGGTAAGCAGCGTTCATACGAATACTCGTGCTAACTATATCTCAAGTGCACATAAAATCCACTGCTAACTATATTTCAAGTTTGCATAAAAATCCACAACAATACCATCACGGTAATAACATATATAATAGCGTTGTTTCTAGCAATATATACAACCTATTATAATATTCATTTTAATCGTATCATTTTAAGAAAACTGTTCCCAACGAAACCAGTAATTCATCCCAATTTAATTAACAATTAAGCAATTGATAATTAATAGAAATATGGAATGATAAGCAAGAGCAAACTACCACTTGCCTTAGATTAGACGAAGCTTAACAAAGCTCAACGACAACGGGTTTCCGGGTCCAAAATGAGGTCAGATCTTAGATTATGGATTCCTACGAAACGACCCATAACGGAACCCTAAGTTAGATTCGATAACCAAATATACGAATCTAAAGAAAGATGAACTAAATCGAAGGAACGGAAATCCCAAACGAGATCACAAAGCCACAACCACAAGCGCCCAGGCACACCGCGGGTGCGCCGGCCCTGCCGCGGGTGCGGTCGAGCTACAGCGGCGACATGACGATGACGAAAACTCACCGTGATCGACGCGTTTGGATTCAATTAGGATGGGCTTCGACTTCCCAACTCCTTGCACTTCCAAACACCACTTGGATAGTACCTTCTCCTCCTATGGTAGCTCCGGCGACACTCCGGCGAAAGCTTGAGCTTTCCGGTAACAATGGAAATGAGAGATTTGAGAGAGAGAGTTTGAGAGCTGGGATTCAACTCCACTCCAGCTCCTTTCTTTTTATAGCCCAAGCAAGGAGGTCAAGCAACCAGGTGACTCATGGTAGGCGCCTACAACGACCGGATGGGAGAGTTGCAGAGGCAAAGACGACGCGACGTCTGAAGTCCGGTGTTGCAGAGAAGAAATGATGACACCACACCGGTGGCCTCACTGCGGGTGCGGTGAACCCCCACCTGACCACCTCAGAAATTGGCCTTTCACCGCGGGGTGCGGTGGACTGACTGCGGTGCGGTCAAGGCCATTTTCTGTGCCTTTTGTCCGGGAAGGATTATGGGCATGGTTTTTAACCCCGGGTTAAATATATTCGTATCTGAACAAATATTTTAAACCCCAAAAATACGTTGAATGTATTTTATTTCACTCAGGGAAATATTACAGAGATCAAGCATTTTGCAGAATGTCTGAACTTCTCTGAAATTAATCCGACTATAGTACGAGAGTTTGGAAAATTACCAAAATACTCTTTACTAAAAATGAGGGGTATTACATCACCTCCCCCTTAAAAGAAGTTTCGACACGAAACTTGGCCGAATAACCTAAAAAAAAGCGAGGCGTTACAACACTACCCCCTTAAAAAGGTTTCGACCGCGAAACTAGGCCGAAAACAGCTCGGGAAAGCGTCTAAGCATATCCTCCTCAGTCTCCCAGGTTTCCCAAGTAACCTCCTCAGTTTCTGACTTGGAGCACAAAATCCGTTCCAATGGTACCACCTTGTTCCGTAACCGCTTCTCATGGCATTCGAGAATACGCACCGGTATCTCCTCGTAGGTACCATTTGTCTGAATCTCGATGTCTTCATAACTTAGCACATGAGACTCATCAGGCACGTACTTCCTTAACAAGGATACGTGGAACACGTTATGCACTGGATGCGCCGATGGCGGCAATGCCGAACGATATGCTAGAGATCCCACTCTGTCAAGGATCTCAAATGGTCCCACGTAGCGAGGGTTAAGCTTCCCATGCTTACCGAATCTAAACACACCCTTGGATGGCGACACCCTAACAAATACCTTGTCCCCAACCTCAAACTCGACTTTCATGCGCTTCAGATCTGCATAAGACTTTTGTCGACTCTGAGCTGTCAACATCCTCTGTCTTATCAAAGCAATGTCCGATGCAGTCCTTTCGACTAGCTCCGGTCCGAGCAGAACCTTATCGGCATTCTCATCCCAACAAATCGAAGATCTGCACCTTCGACCGTACAAAGCCTCGAATGGAGCCATCTTTATGGTAGCATGCCAACTGTTGTTGTACGTGAACTCAATCAGACTCAAACTGTTCTCCCAGCTAGTCGGACGATCGAGTGTACAAGCTCTTAGCATATCTTCCAAGGTCTGGATGGTCCTCTCAGACTGTCCATCCGTCTGAGGATGAAACGCAGTACTGAACCTCAACTCAGTTCCCATGGCCTTGTGTAATTCTTTCCAGAATCTTGACATGAATCGGCCATCTCGATCCGATACAATGGTCTTTGGAGTACCATGTAAACGGACAATCTCGTGTAAAAACACTTCTGATAGCTTCTGGGTTCCCCATGTTGACTTGATAGCCATGAAGTGAGCACTCTTCGTGAGCCTGTCAATGATTACCCATATAGCATCCTTTTGACTTTGAGTCTTTGGCAGCCCCGTGACGAAATCCATAGCAATGTCCTCCCATTTCCATTCTGGCACTGGAAGAGGTAGTAACTCACCACCTGGTCTACGGTGTTCTATCTTGACCTTCTGATAAGTCAAGCATTTCACCACAAACTCTGCTATATCCCACTTCATGTTGGGCCACCAGAATTTCTTTCTGAGGTCCTTGTACATCTTGCTAGAGCCTGGATGTACAAAATAAGCTGACGAATGGGCCTCCTTCATCACCAACTAGCGAAGACCATCAACGTCAGGTACACAGATCCGGTCCTGAAACCAGAGTGATCCATCTTCCTGAATCACGAAACAGGGAGCTTTCCCGTCCATCACTTCACTGCTTAGCTTCACCATGACTACATCATCAACCTGCTTCTCCCTGATTTGATCAAGTAGCGTGGCCTGAATCTCAAGCATACTCAGATATCCTCTACGCTGATCGTACAAGACTTCAATCTCGCACAACCCTTGGTTCAGCTTGGTCTGAGCAGTAAGTAGAGCCACTACAATCTCGTGCGGCGTCTTCCGGCTCAATGCATCGGCTACTACATTAGCCTTGCCCGAATGATACAGCAATTCGATGTCGTAGTCTTTGAGTAGCTCTAACCAGCGACGTTGTCTCATATTCAGCTCCTTCTGAGTGAACACGTACTTTAGACTCTTATGATTGGTGAAGACTTGACACCTCACACCATAGAGATAGTGTCTCCAAATCTTTAGCACAAATACTATAGCTGCTAGTTCTAGATCATGCGTCGGATAGTTTGCCTCATAAGTCTTCAACTGTCGGGATGCGTATGCAATAACTTTGCCCCTCTGCATCAGCACACATCCCAAACCACTCTTCGAAGCATCACTATAGACCACATAACCATCAATCCCTTCTGGTAGCGTTAATACTGGTGCGGAGGTCAGACACTGCTTCAGCTTCTGAAAACTGGCCTCGCACTTGTCATCCCAGACAAACTTCTTGTGGACTTTGCGGAGCAGACCGGTCATGGGTAGAGCGATCTTAGAAAATTCCTCCACGAACCGTCTGTAATATCCAGCGAGTCCTAGAAAACTGCGCACCTCCTTCACATTCTGAGGCCGCTTCCAATTTGCTACCGCTTCAATCTTCTGGGGATCAACCATAACCCCATTCTCATTAATCACGTGGCCTAAGAAAGCCACTTCTTTTATCCAAAAGTCACACTTAGACAACTTTGCGTACAACTGATTCTGTCTAAGGACTGACAAAGTAATCCGAAGATGTTTCTCGTGAGCTTCCTCGCTCGGGGAATAGATCAAAATGTCGTCGATGAAGACCACTACGAACTTATCCAAGTATTGGTGGAAACATCGATGCATTAGATCCATGAAAACTGCTGGAGCATTTGTAAGTCCAAATGGCATGACTACGAACTCGTAGTGACCATATCTCGTTCGGAACGCAGTCCTCGGAATATCCTCCTCACGAATCCTGAGCTGATGGTAACCAAACCTCAGATCGATTTTGGAAAAGACCTTTGCTCCCTGCAGTTGATCCAACAGATCATCAATCCTCGACAACAGATACTTATTCTTGATCGTGACTTTTATCAACTCTCGATAGTCGATACAAAGTCGAAACGATCCATCCTTCTTCTTAACGAACAAAACCGGAGCGCCCCAAGGTGATGCACTCGGTCTTATATATCCTTTCTCAAGAAGATCCTCGAGTTGCTTCTTCAACTCTTGCATCTCAGGAGGAGCCATCCGGTACGGTGCCTTAGAGATCGGCGCGGTACCAGGCTCGAGATCAATGATAAATTCTACGTCACGATACGGGGATAAACCAGAAATCTCCTCCGGAAAGACATCCGGAAACTCACGGATGACCGGAATATCAGGAATTGAAGGTTCAGCTTTCTTGGGCTTGTCCAGATAGCACAGGTACCCGACACATCCTTGTCGAAGTAGCTTAAACGCAACCATCGCATTGATAAGCCTGCTGTTATCAGTGTCATTCCGACCCTTGAACTTGCATACATACTGGCCCCCAGATGATACCGTCACAGTCCTTGAGCTAAAATCGATTACCGCCCCATGACGCGTCAGCCAATCCATATAGAGAATAATGTCGTATAGAGCCATGGCTATACAAATCAAATCTGCTTCGAACTTCTTACCCTGGATGGTAATCGAAAATTCTGACAGACGCTTGGTGCCCACTAAATGTTCACCATTAGGAAGATTTACAACGAAAGGTTCACAAACCTCGTTGCATACTAAGTCTAACTTCCTAACACAACTCTCTGAAATAAAGGAATGAGTAGCACCCGAATCAAACAACATACATACAAAAGTAGAATGAAGGTATAGAGTATCTTGAGCAATCAGAGCATTTGGTCCATCAGCCTCACACATCTCGTAAAGGCGTTGACCTCCAGAAGCAGCTGGGGCTTTCCCCTTATTCTGTGCAGCTGTCTGCGTCGAAGGACTAGGAGCTTCTACTGGTATGAACCTGGGTCGATTGTTCTGATTAACAGACCCTTGCTGTGATTCAGCTTCTTTCTGCCTTCTCTGCGGACAGAACGTCTGCACATGGCCCTCCTTTCCACAACCATAGCATATCTTCTTTTCCTTCGGACACGCATTGCTCTTGTGCCCGGGTGTACCACAATTATAGCACTGGATCAGATTCTTGCCTTGACCCGACTGTTGCGTAGACCCTCCATGAGTCATATCCATTTTTGCTTTGCCAGACTTGGCAAAATTAGACGGTGGCGCGAGACGCTTGAATCCACTCGCCTGAGACTGGTTCTGCATTGACCTCTGGCGATTACGCTTCTTCGTTGACTCCTCCAGAGTCACTTCCAGTTTGTAGGCAACGTCCACGTACTGCTCCAAAGTAGAGCATCCATGATGTACCATCAACGACTTAATATCTGGGTTCATCCACTCATGGAAATGCCAGATCTTTTGCTCTTCGCTGGACACCTCCGGCCCAGTATACTGTAGCAGGTGATTGAACTTGGCCGCAAGCTCAGTCACTTTCAATCCATCCGTCTTCGGATAGAGGAATTCCTTGTGCTTCTCTTCCCTCATAGCTCGGGAGAAGAAACGATCTGCCATCTTGGCCTTGAACATCCCCCAGTTCAAACCAGGGTGACCAGTAAGACCTGTACCTTTCCACCATTCACTGGCTACTTCCTTCAGCTGAAGGGAAGCAATGTGCACCTTTTCAACTTCAGTGCACTCAACGTTTCTGAATAATCTTTCCATGTGTGAGAACCAATATGCCACCCTAACTGGCTCTCTTTTCCCGTCATAGCTATCAGGCCTCATAGAGCTTATGGCCTTCAGTGCTCGGCCATAGTCGCCTCTATTCTTGACCGCGTCTTCTCGGGGTACATGGATATCTGGCTCCTCGAATCTAGGGACCGTTGGAGGAACTGGCACGCCTTGTGCCTGAGGCGCAATTGGTCGCATGATATCGGTGAATGTTTGCATCATAATTCCACGAATAGCCTCTATTGCTGTAGCGTTAAACACTACTGGAGCGTTAGGCAGAACTTGGTCATTGCCCATTGGATTGTTATTAGAAGCAGACTCATGTTCATCCACGGGGTTCGCAGTGTTCCTCACATTTGGTCTGGGGTCATTGCTTGGCCCAACACCAACACGAATGGTGTTCCTTGTGTTCACCATCTGTTTACCGATCAAATTCCAAGTATTTTATAACAATAATATCATTCCAATGTGCTCAATGTAATAAAATCACTTAGAATAGATCAAACTTGGTAATTTTCATTGATAAGCTCAAACTGAGCTAATAAGTTCTACAAAAGGGATCTCCCGAGCGTCAAGACAAAATTGCTCGGAGACTTAGGTTCTTAACAAAACGAACACTGAAATACTAGAAAGGAAACTGCTAAAGTCAACACTGGCCCTAATCATGGCCCCCTGAAACATTTCCTGTAATCACAGCTCCTCATACATGGCTTCTTCAAACGGGGTTTACCATCGGAATCTGGTGATGGACTTCTCACCCTGCTCCGTCCTGGAGCACATGGCTCATTTCTTGGCCTTGCCGTTCTTCGAGCATGCTCAACCGCCTCATCCATCTGACGGCGCTCTTCAGGGGAAATCATCTGACTCAAGTGAAGTGCCTCTCGTGAGTCAGGGCTCAACCTCAGCCTCCTCTGAGCAGGAATAGGCTGTGAGTCCTCAGATGCATTTTGTGGATCACTCCTTCTTCTGATGCCAAACTCAGCATAGAGTGTCTCCCAATCGGTCGGAGCCAATGGCGAGTACTCTCGTTCAGGCGGCAACTCCAGACTTGGATAGATAAACTCCATCTCCGGGTCCTCGCTGCCCACCAATAAGCGCTCTAAGCCATCGGACTCGTGGCCCTGATCCTCGAGGTCCTCTTCAGGGTCCTCCTCTGGATCCTCTTCTGGATCTTCTTCAGGATCCTCTTCCTTTGGATCCTCCTCGGGAATCGACTCGATCATAAAGTCATCGTCGTAGTACCCTCTTGCGTACTCTGACGGATAACCCTCATCCTCAGTGCCCTCCCTTGACTCCTCTTCGGGCTCTACCACAGGAACCTCAGTTTTATTGGACACTAGCACTACCGACTCAGGGAGTACGGTCATCACCTCCTCGGGTGGACTACTAGATTCTCCGATCTCAAAGCATCGCAGGGGAACTGGAAACTCAAGCCTCATTGGAGATGGCGGAGCCACCTCGGCTTCTTCCGAGTTCCTCTGAAGAGAAAAACATACACCCATAACCTACGGGTGACGAGAAGAGAGTTTAGTCTTTCTAAATATAGAAGCGAACTTATTATATCAGACTAAAGAAGGCACGACTTGAACAACAGACACGCTTTAGTCAAGAAACTTTTATTTGGAAATTCCAATCCTTTAACGAGTAGACGGTTTACAAAAGTTTTTGAAATCCCTACCCGAAAAAAAAAATCGGCTCTGATACCAGATCTGTAACACCCCCAAATATATCCTTGAAATGCATTACCGCGAGTGACCTCAGATTCCACATCCGAAGCCACCCAAGGCTTAACCAGTTTATACAAATCATAAAACACCATTTATAATACGAAATGTCATAGTATTGGATTAAATCAAAGTTTCGGAATTACATCCATAATCCAAATACAACCAAAATATATTACAGCGGAAGTCTTTTTTAAAATAAATGACAAAAAAGTCTTGATCTAGCGATCACACGCCTATGATCTTAACCTTGATAAAAACTCTTCAAAATTCCATTTGCCTCCATCATCGTTTCTAGCCTTCATGGAACGGACGTTTACCTGATGTGCCGTATGAGACGGATGACACCAGCCAACCATGCAAGGGAATATAACCGGTTGGTTAGTCTAATGAAAGACTATATATTCAAGGGTTAAACAGAAAGGTTCTAAGTAGTCGTATTAGGTTAGACCCATCGCTTCTCGAATGAAAGCCGATGACGATAGTAAACCTCAATACTTCTACTGAAAATATCCAAAGAATAATGATCGAGAGAAGACTCTGAAAGATTGAGTCTTACGGAAACAATATGAAGAGAAGACTCCAACGAATTGAGTCTTATCGGAAGTATGACAAGTGTTTGGGAACATTAAAGTTTCACACAAATGTTTAAAAGCTACTTGACTATTTGGGTCCACGACCAACCTCACCGCATAATGCGAATTCAGATTCGGAAGGTGGACTTACTCTAATCGAAGCCCAGACGAGTTTCCACGTTGTACTTCTCGCCCAAGGTTCATTAATTATGTGCATAATCGCACTTGTCTTATTTAATTCCAAAACGTATATTCACGTTATAAGCTTTTATCATAATCATCTCGTCCCTCAGGATATAGAGATATATAGTCGGGAATAAATCCCTAAAGGTTTGACGCCAGCTAAGCGCACCTCCCCTATATTCGGATAGGGGATAGTCATGACTAGAGAAACGGTGTTAGGGCTTGAACATCCTATCCACCGGGTTATAAAGAAACGGCTACCTCTCAAGGTAAGCAACGTTCATACGAATACTCGTGCTAACTATATCTCAAGTGCACATAAAATCCACTGCTAACTATATTTCAAGTTTGCATAAAAATCCACAACAATACCATCACGGTAATAACATATATAATAGCGTTGTTTCTAGCAATATATACAACCTATTATAATATTCATTTTAATCGTATCATTTTAAGAAAACTGTTCCCAACGAAACCAGTAATTCATCCCAATTTAATTAACAATTAAGCAATTGATAATTAATAGAAATATGGAATGATAAGCAAGAGCGAACTGCCACTTGCCTTAGATTAGACGAAGCTTAACAAAGCTCAACGACAATGGGTTTCCGGGTCCGAAACGAGGTCAGATCTCAGATTATGGATTCCTACGAAACGACCCATAACGGAACCCTAAGTTAGATTCGATAACCAAATATACGAATCTAAAGAAAGATGAACTAAATCGAAGGAACGGAAATCCCAAACGAGATCACAAAGCCACAACCACAAGCGCCCAGGCACACCGCGGGTGCGCCGGCCCTGCCGCGGGTGCGGTCGAGCTATAGCGGCGACATGACGACGACGAAAACTCACCGTGATCGACGCGTTTGGATTCGATTAGGATGGGCTTCGACTTCCCAACTCCTTGCACTTCCAAACACCACTTGGAGAGTACCTTCTCCTCCTATGGTAGCTCCGGC
Organism: Rheum nobile; assembly: GCA_027886185.1. Classification (NCBI taxonomy): domain Eukaryota; kingdom Viridiplantae; phylum Streptophyta; class Magnoliopsida; order Caryophyllales; family Polygonaceae; genus Rheum; species Rheum nobile. Next base: position 636,584 of record WOAB01000660.1, read on the forward strand.
GACACTCCGGCGAAAGCTTGAGCTTTCCGATAACAATGGAAATGAGAGATTTGAGAGAGAGAGTTTGAGAGCTGGGATTCAACTCCACTCCAGCTCCTTTCCTTTTATAGCCCAAGCAAGGAGGTCAAGCAACCAGGTGACTCATGGTAGGCGCCTACAACGACCGGATGGGAGAGTTGCAGAGGAAAAGACGACGCAACGTCTGAAGTCCGGCGCTATAGAGAAGAAATGATGACACCGCGGGGTGCAGTGGCCTCACCGCGGGTGCGGTGAACCCCCACCTGACCACCTCAGAAATTGGCCTTTCACCGTGGGGTGCGGTGGACTGACCGCCGGTGCGGTCAAGGCCATTTTCTGTGCCTTTTGTCCGGGAAGGATTGTGGGCATGGTTTTTAACCCCGGGTTAAATATATTCGTATCCGAACAAATATTCTAAACCCCAAAAATACGTTGAATGTATTTTATTCCACTCAGGGAAATATTACAGAGATCAAGCATTTTGCAGAATGTCTGAACTTCTCTGAAATTAATCCGACTATAGTACGAGAGTTTAGAAAATTACCAAAATACTCTTTACTAAAAATGATGGGTATTACACAACCTGCCTCCATGGATGTGTCTGGAAAGTGAGAGCATGATATTATCTTTGCTGATTCCAGGTCCTAAATCTCCGGGCAATGACATAGATGTGTTTCTCCAACCATTGATAGATGAGCTGAAAGATTTGTGGGAGATTGGTGTAAAAACATATGATGCGTATAGTAAAAAGACATTTAACTTGCATGCGATGTTGATATGGACAATCAATGACTTTCCAGCTTATGCTAATCTTTTTGGCTGGAGTACTAAAGGGGCTCATGCATGTCCTGATTGTCATGAAGATACAACATCTAACTGGCTAGACAAGGGTCACAAGTATTGTTACATGGGCAGTCATACATTCCTAGCATTAGACCATAGATGGAGACAATATGAAAAGCACTTTGGTTGTGTAGAGATGATACCGCCTCCTTGTTTTCTAAAAGGTAATGACATTCTGGATACATTAAGTGAATTTCATAGCAGTGTTTCTTTTGGGAAAAAGGATGGAAAGCGGAAGAGAGAGGATAGGTACTTAGTAAAACAATGGAAGAAGGTCAATGTATTTTTTGAGATATCATATTGGAAGGATTTGTTAATTCGACACAACTTGGATGTGATGCATATTGTGAAAAACATATGTGACAACATCTTGGGAACTTTGCTTGATCTTGGTAAGAAAAATAAGGATTCATTGAAAGCTCGGCTTGATCTTGAAAAATTGAATATGCATGAAAAGTTGCAAGTTAAGAAGGTGGGTGGTAAATATCAAATTCCAAAGGCCCCTTATAATTTATCATTAGGGGAAAGGAGGAAAGTAACCAAATTGCTTTCAATGCTTAAACTTCCCGATGGATATTCATCTAATATTGCACGATGTGCATCTATGGAGGATGGTAAGGTTTCAGGGATGAAAAGTCATGATTGTCATGTATTTATGCAAGATTTGCTTGTGCCGGCATTTCGTGGTGTTTTGAGTGATGATGTTTTGGAGCCATTAGCTGAGCTCAGCTTATACTTTAAGCAACTTTGCTCAAAATCATTTACAATTGAGTTGCTTGATCAAATGGAAACGAACATAGTCATCACTCTTTGCAAGTTGGAAATAATATTTGTTCCTGCCTTTTTTGATGTAATGGTCCACCTTGCTGTTCACTTAGCTACTGAAGCCAAAATTGATGGACTTGTGCGTTATCGATGGATGTATGAGACTGAGAGGTATTATATATGGATACCATTATCTACGTGTAATAAATATATTCAAGATCAATACACACATGACATGTAATCATGTAGTTTTCAATGTGTCAGGAAAATGCACACAATGAAATCATATGTGGGTAATAAAGCTTATCCGAAAGGCTCAATTGTAGAGGCTTATATTGCCGATAAGTGTCTTACATTTTGTTCTAGATACTTGACCAAGACTGAGACACGACATAACCAATTGCAAAGAAATGAAGACGCAGTTGAGGAGCAACTACAGTTTGGAATGTCAATTTTCTCGAAGATGGGCAAGCCATTAGGAAAAGCTTCGTATAAGCAACTACCTTATGATGAGTGGAGACAAGCTCAAACTTATGTGTTAAAAAATTGTCCGAAAATAGATCCTTATTTACTGTAAGTTGCTAAAACTAAACTTATATTTTGTCAAGTTGGAATCATGCATTAATGGAATGCTATGTTTTCTTTGATATACAGAGAATATGAAAGTCTTGAAGGAAAACCTTAGATTTTGACTTATGGTTTGAGCAAAGAGTAAGAACACTTTAACCATGAAAGTGTTTGATGCAATGACTATTTTCATATATCAATGATTCCTATAAATGATTCAATTTGTTTCTCTGTTGGTTTATACATTTGAATTAGATAAAGCAACTTTGGAAGCAAAGGGATGAAAGAGTGAATGAGGAATTGTTGTGTTTGTCACAAGGTCCAATGAAATGCGTGACTTCCTACGATGGATATGTCATTAATGGCTATAGGTTTCATACTAAAAGGAGACAAAGAAGAAGAAAGACACAAAACTGTGGGGTAGTTGTTAAAGGAGATGATGATAGTGACTGTAGAGACTACTATGGCTTGTTGGAGGAGGTGGTCGTATTAGAATACGATCCTGTGGCTAATAATAGGATCCCTAAGGTTGTCTTGTTCAAATGTAGGTGGTTTGATGTATATGATGATACAAGAAAAATCAAGAAGGACAAATTTGGAACTGTACTTGTGAATATTAGTAGGAGATTACAGACAAATGAGCCATTTACTTTGGCAACACAAGTTCTACAAGTTTTCTATGTCCATAGTCATATAGAAGCAGAATCGGAATGGAGAGTAGTAATCAAGACAAATCCTCGTCATTGTTTTGACATTCCTAATGGTGCCGACATTAATGAAGATGATGAAGCTATTTTCGGGCCTTGGCAAGATGAGCTACCGGGCATTGAAGAGATAAGTGAAGGCAGTGATGATACAATATATGCTGTCAGAACTGACATGGAGCCATACTTGGCTGATATTGATGAGGAGATTGAAGGGGAAGAGGAGGAGGAAGAGGAATAAGACTTTGAAATGGAGGAGCCTGATGTGGAGGCTGAAAAAGGAGAGGATGATTTGGATACTTCTAATGATGATGATGATGAGGATTATATATAAGGGAAATTTGAGCCAATGTTGGTTTTTATAGGGGTGCACTAAACTAATGTTTTTGTTCTGAATTTCTTTTATGTTTTTTTGTCGTTTCATTTTGAATGTGAAATTTTAGTGGGCTTTTTTGGACATATGAATGAATGTTTAATTATGGCATTATAATTAATATGCGTGATTTTGTAATAACCCTCAATTTTAGTAGGGGTGTTTGTGTAATTTTCAAACTTTCGTTTTGTAAGCAAGACGTGTTAGGCATGTTCTATAACCCTGTAAGAACCATATGAATGTGTGGATACACATTTAATGAAATATATGGGTTTTAATTATTGGAGAGTTGCTAAAATTGGAATTAACCAAGACCCGCGATCAAGGCTCGAGAGTCGCGGGCGCGGCATTGCCCGCGATCACGGCTATGCAGCCGCGAGCGCGACACTGCCCGCGATCACGGCTATGCAGCCGCGAGCGCGGCACTGCCCGCGACTGCGGTTATGAAACCGCGATCGCGGCACCTTTGCTTCGTCTTCTTTGTGACGCCGACGATTCGAGGTCCAACGTTTCTTCTCCGAGCGGCCGGTTGAAGGATGCTAATCGGTTGTGCTTCCTCTCATTAAGTGGGGGAGCTCCACCCTTACCCTATAAATAGGGGCAAATCCGAGGCTTCTTCTCATCATTCATCTCTTCCTCTACGTTTTGGTGGTGTCATCGGAGTTGTGTCGTCGTAGTTCGTTGTCGGAGCCGGAGTTCCATCAAAGCGGAGCCAGGAGTAGTGGTGGTGCGTGCTTGTCCAAGGAGCAAGATCCGAGCCTCGTCTTCCCTCGGTATGGCTCCGTTGTGTTCGTTTAAGTTTGTCGTCGACAATGGATCCCACGACCGCGGCATAAATACCGTGATTGCGGCTGAGCAGAGGCCCGTGATCTCGGTAGGCATGGAACCGCAATCGCGGTTATGAAACCACGGGCGCGGTTTTGCCCAGCAAAGCCGCGATTGCGGCTATACAAACTGCAATCGCGGCACTGCCTCTTTCTTTCGTTTTGTTTCGTCTTTTTGTATCGTAACTAATTAGGGTTTCTTGTCTTAAAACTCGTCTCGTATGCGTCATCGGGTTGGATTGTGCTCTGATCAGCTCTACTTTGTAGTGCTTAACTAGGAGTTGTTACCAGAGTTTTAGGTACCGTTTGTATGGGTTTAAAGCATAAGTTAGGAGAATGGAGTTGTGGAGAAGAAGTGTTGATTTGGTGGTTTTGGAAGCTTTAATGAAGACTTATTGAAGATGCAGACAAGCCACAAGAGAAGACCGAAGAAGAAGCTGAAGAAGAGAAACATAAGGTTTTCCGCGGGCGCGGAAGTCACCGCCGCGATCGCGGAATAATGCAAGTGACAGCGAAACTCCAAACATTTTTCCGCGGTCGCGGATACTGTTCACGCACGCAGATCCGGGATTTCATTTCGTCCGAGTTTATTTACTTTATTTCTTTTCTTTTAATTTCGTTAGTTTCCTTTTAGATATTATTTCTTATCTTACGGAAATTAGGTTTTGCTAGGTTTATATTCTTCTTTTCATTAGCAGCCTTTTGATTATTCATTATTCAAGTTTTACATTATCGTTCAGTTTTTCCCTTTGAGTTTTACGCTTTGAAGACTATGGAGAACTAAGTAGCTTTTGCTTAGTCCGATGATTGAAGCCTTCGTTTGTATTTGGTTGTGAGATTATAACTCTATTTCTTTTCCTTTGATTATTTCTCTTCTCTTTGTTCTTCTTCTTATTGATTCTTGCTGATTTGACTGGCTTGATCAACTAGTTGATATTAGTAATTATCTATTGCTAGGGTTTGGATATTTCTGGTTGAAATCCCTTATCTTGTGTAGCAAACATGATATTCTAGGACTAGTTGGACTAGTTTATTGTGAAAAGAATTGATTACGTGTTAAATGTTGACGGGTTGTTTAGTGTTGCATGTATCTTGGTTAATTCCTATGCTTACTGCTGTTGTTAGATTAAATCTTGATGGTTTCTTGATTGTTTATCGGTTAGGGTTACCAGGACTAGTTGGACTGATAACTATTTCAGAATAGGGACAGGAATATTCATAGGAAGGAATTGAGATAATCTAGGATCAACCAATCAAATGAATGGTGAATATTTGTCTGGCTAAGTTACTTCTCACCAATTGATTACATCCTTTGCTTTTATTTACTTTGTTACATTGATTACAAACCAAAACCCCCTTTTGTTACTATTGACATACAACTGTTACACTTAAAAAGATTGCTAACTCCCTGTGGGATTCGACCTTGCTTGCCTACTATACTTAGTTAGGTTTTTGAGGATTACTTTGATAGGCATAACGACTTTAGCCTCGTCAAATTTGGCGCCGTTGTCGGGGAGGCAATAGTTTCAATTTTTCTTTGTGTGTGTTTGTGTGCCAACCTTTGTGTGGACCTATCTTATGGTCCACACCCGTGCTACTGACTCTCCGCTTTTAGACTTTGATACATAAATCGGATGAACACTTTCCAGAAACCGTGTAGCAGCCGGTACGCAACTCGGGATGGCTGAGGAAGAACCGACGTTGAGACAGTTGACTGCACCGAACCTAGAGCAGTAGCCGCTTGCTGTGCAGTTTCCAGAGCTGGCGGATGGCGTGAATTTTGAGCTCAAATCTGGGTTGATTCACTTATTACCCCACTTCTATGGGATGAGTGGAGAAGACCCCAACAAACATTTGTCTGAATTCCACGTAGTCTGCAGCAGTATGAAGCCCAAGAATATTACTGAGGACCAGATCAAGTTGAGGGCCTTTCCCTTCTCTCTGAAGGATTCGGCCAATGATTGGTTCTATTATTTGGCCCCAGGAAGCATAGACACATGGGCAAAGATGAAGAAATCTTTTCTGGAGAAGTACTTCCCTGCAACGAAGCTCAATAGCCTGAAGAGGAATATTAGCAACATAAAGCATCACGCTACTGAGACGTTGTACGAGTACTACGAGAGGTTCAAGAGGTTGATCTCAAGTTGTCCCTACCATGGGTATTCTGACAAAGACCTCGTACTTTATTTGTATGGTGGGCTCCTTGATGATGTGAGAAGAATGGTGAACGCAGCCTGTGGTGGAAATATTCTAAACAAGATGCCAACTGTAGCTTTTGAGATTTTCTTTGAGCTATCTGAGGGCTCAAGACAGTTCAGTAAGAGAGCGAGTGCTCACACAGTCAAGGCTGCAGACTCTCAGCCATCGTCCTCAATACTTTCTGAGATGGCTGAGATGAAGGAGATGCCGAGGAGATTTATGATGAAGGGCAACCAGCAACAAGTCAAGTCTTGTGGAATCTGCTATGACACGATGCACCCTACTAATGCGTGTCCCACACTGCAGGAACCCCCTGCTGAAGTAAATGCTATTGGAGGTTTCGGCCCTCCTAGACCGAGATATGACCCGTATTCCAACACTTACAATCCAGGGTGGAGAGATCACCCCAATTTGAAATACGGGAACCAACAGAATCCTCCTCAGGGCCGTGATGATCAAGAGTTTCACTAGAGGCCACCACAATTCTTACAACAACAACAACAGTTTCAGCGGCCTGGAGGTCAACAACAATAACAATTCAGAGCCCCTTATGACCCCAGACCTCAAGGCCAAGGCACAAGTTCATCTATGTCCAGTGATGACATGATCAAATCTCTCGCTCAGAGCGTATCGACGTTGGCAAACAATATGGTCCAACAACATAGTGCTCTCGCTCAGAGAGTATCGACGTTGGCAAACACCATGGTCCAACAAAATCAAGAGATGAAGTCTAACATTCAGAACTTGGAGAAGCAAGTGGGGCAGATCTCTCTAGCAGTGAGCAAACTAGAGGCCCGGGATTCAGGAAAACTACCATCTCAAACGGTAGCAAACCCGAGGGAGAATGTGTGTTCAATGACGCTGAGGAGCGGAATCCACACGAAGGAATTGACGAAAGCAACAGAGGAATCTCCGCGACCGCAGCACCAAATCCGCGACCGCGGAAACGAACCTGAAGACGGTGTTTTTTCCGAAGAATTTCCGCGACCGCGGACAGATTTCCGCAGCCGCGGAAATGTTTCTGGAGAAGGTGAATTTTCTGAAGACGAGCCGCGACCGCGGAATACAATCCGCGACCGCGGAAAACTCCCTGAAGCCCCAGAATTACCTGCTGACGTCAAAGACGATTATGTTCATCCCTACTTCCATTCGCTCAGTTTGTTGAAGCCACCCGCGCCCTTTCCCGAGGCACTGAAGGACACCAGAAGGCTGGATGACGACAAGGAATTATTCGAGACCTTCAGTTATTGGGAGGTAAACATTCCTTTAATCAAGCTAGTTAAGAGCATCCTTCGCTATGCAAAATTTTTGAAGGAATTGTGCAAGATTAAGAAGAAGAAAACAGTGAAAGCAAAGAAGAAAGTCCAGGTGAGTGAAAATGTCTCCGCTATGCTGCAAAAGTGGTTGCCCAAGAAGTACAGTGACCCATGCATGTTCAGTATTCCCTGCAAGATAGGTGACACCATGTTCGATAAAGCCATGCTGGATTTGGGTGCATCTATAAATGTGTTGCCTCTCTCACTGTATGAATCTTTGGAGCTTGGGCCATTACAGAAGACAAGGACAGTGATTCAACTGGCGGATATGTCCTATGTGTATCCCAAAGGAGTGGTGCAGGATGTTCTGGTAGAGGTTGATAAGATGATTTTCCTTGCGGATTTCTTTGTGATGGATACGGGGCAAGACAAACATGCAACCCCTGTGATGTTGGGTAGGCCGTTCATGAAAACGACAAATACGAAGATTGATGTGAGTAGTGGTTCGCTCATAATGGAGTTTGATGGGGTGAGGGTCGAGCACAACATCGATGATGCAAAGAGACACCCTCCTGATTGTAGCCTCAAATGTTCGGTTGGTGTGAGCAACCCAAGTTTAGTTGAAGGGCACTATGTCGAGCCACGACAATAACCAAGGCGCTGCTCGGGAGGCAACCCGAGGTATGTATTTCTTTTCTTGTCTTTTCGTTTCAAGTTTTTTTTATTTGTGTTGTTTTCGGTTTAGACTAACCTGCAGGTAAGAGACTCGAAGCCAAAATTTCGAACACGGTGTTCAAGTTGCACCAGACGCGAATCCGCGACTGCGGAAAATTTTTCGCGATCGCGGTTTCCCCACTGAAAGTCTCCTTAGCCTGTGAAAAAAAATCAAAAAAAAAAAATCGGCGATTTTCCGCGACCACGGCCTTATATCCGCGATCGCGGCCCAGCTGTCTGCGTTTTATTTTGAGAACGGTGCGCATCATTCTGCCAAGGAGGAGTTCATTTGCCCCACATTTTTATTTGGCACCGATGTTGGCCCGATATTCGACATCTGATGAGGAGGAACACTAGAGCCCATAACACGTTCCTTGATGTACCACTACACCTTACAGTGGATTTATTTGGTTGCACATAGGGTTTGATTGAGGAGGACCGCCGCAACACCATCGACATGTGTTTTCAATGATTTACCGCCAGCCCCAACATCCACATCCAGGCCACCTCGGCGATGGTGTGAGTACTTTTCTGCTTTTCCCTGTGCTTCATCTTTTAGTCTTCTATTACATTGAGGACAATGCAATATTTAAGCATGTGCGAGTGATCTATACTTGCTGGTCGTCTGAGAAAGAAAAGAAAGAAAAGATATAAAAGAAAAAGTCAAAAATTGAAAAAAGACAAGAAGAAATCCTAGGCTAAGTCGAAAACCTGAAAGGGCAGCTTAGGCAATAAGCAGGTGGCTTGGACCAACATTAAGCTGGGTTAATAATTGGTCAAGAGTGATGTGAGTTTTATGTGAGCCCATCTATTGAAAAATAAAATGAGTGGCTTGTTGAAAACCCAAAAGTGTGCCTTGGCAAAATGAGTGAAAAGAAGAACATTGATTATTAGGATTCTCATTTTTCCTGGCATGGTGACATAAGAAGAGGTGATATAAGGATGATTCAGGTAGGTCACTATGGGAGGTATAAGAAGATAGATGGAGGCTAGGATTAGATGGTTACTTTCACTCTATGGTGTTCGGGATAAGTTTGGGGGAAGTACTCTGCTTTCCTTTAAGCTTGTGTGTTGTGTTGATGTGTTGGTGCCTTGGAGTTTCATGATTAGGTGCAGTTCTTAGTGGAGATAGTTTTGCTGTGCTTCCTAAGACCTTGGGTATTTCATTGGAGGAGTAGGTTTCTATTAGCTTACTCGAGGACGAGCAAGGTTTAAGCATGGGGGAATTTGATCAGCTCTACTTTGTAGTGCTTAACTAGGAGTTGTTACCGGAGTTTTAGGTACCGTTTGTATGGGTTTATAGCATAAGTTAGGAGAATGGAGTTGTGGAGAAGAAGTGTTGATTTGGTGGTTTTGGAAGCTTTAATGAAGACTTATTGAAGATGGAGACAAGCCACAAGAGAAGACCGAAGAAGAAGCTGAAGAAGAGCAACAGAAGGTTTTCCGCGGGCGCGGAAGTCACCGCCGCGGTTGTGGAATAATGCAAGTGACAGCGAAGCTCCAGAAAGTTTTCCGCGGTCGCGGATATCAAGCCGCGGTCGCGGATACTGTTCACGCACGCAGATCCGGGATTTCGTTTCGTCCGAGTTCATTTACTTTATTTCTTTTCTTTTAATTTCGTTAGTTTCCTTTTAGATATTATTTCTTATCTTATGGAAATTAGGTTTTGCTAGGTTTATATTCTTCTTTTCATTAGCAGCCTTTTGATTATTCATTATTCAAGTTTTACATTATTGTTCAGTTTTTCCCTTTGAGTTTTACACTTTGAAGACTATGAAGAACTAAGCAACTTTTGCTTAGTTCGACGATTGAAGCCTTCGTTTGTATTTGGTTGTGAGATTATAACTCTATTTCCTTTCCTTTGATTATTTCTCTTCTCTTTGTGCTTATTCCTATTGATTCTTGCTGATTTGACTGGCCTAATCAACTAGTTGATATTAGTAATTATCTATTGCTAGGGTTTGGATATGTCTGGTTAAAATTCCTTATCTTGTGTAGCAAACATGATATTCTAGGACTGGTTGGACTAGTTTATTGTGAAAAGAATTGATTACGTGTTAAATGTTGACGGGTTGTTTAGTGTTGCATGTATCCTGGTTAATTCCTATGCTTACTGTTGTTGTTAGATTAAATCTTGATAGTTTCTTGATTGTTTATCGGTTAGGGTTATCAGGACTAGTTGGACTGATAATTATTTCAGAATAGGGACATGAATATTCATAGGAAGGAATTGAGATAATCTAGGATCAACCAATCAAATGAATGGTGGATATTTGTTTGGCTAAGTTACTTCTCACCAATTGATTACATCATTTGCTTTTATTTACTTTGTTACATTATTTACAAACCAAAACCCCCTTTTGTTACTATTGACATACAACTGTTACACTTAGAAAGATTGCTACCTCCCTGTGGGATTTGACCCTTGCTTGCCTACTATACTTAGTTAGGTTTTTTAGGATTACTTTGATAGGCATAACGACTTTAGCCTCGTCATGCTCGTATCCATGGCCGGTTGTGCGGATTGGGATTCGACCCTACGGAATGACGATAAAATTCAACGTGAATTTTAGGAGGCAGCCGTGCACAAATTCAAGTTCCCGGATCTCGAACCCGATCTCTCGTTCGTTTAAGCTAAGGCAAGTGGCGGTTCGCTCTTGCCCGTTATTCCATATTTCCCTTAATTATCAATTATTTAATTGTTTGATTAAGTTGGAATAAAGTTGTTGTTTTGTGTTTGGGAATAGATTTGATAAAACGATGTGTTAAAATATGGATTTATAATAGGTTGTATATATTGCTAGAAACAACGCTATTATATATAATTCTATATGATATTACCATAAAGTGATAAATGGATTTTGGTGTGGATTTATATATGAACTTACATGTTTAGTTAGCACGAGTATTCCTAGGAACGCTATGTACCTTGCGAGGTCTAGTCGTTTCTTTATAACTGGTATTAGAAGGATTTTGCCCTAATACTCTTTTGGTCATGACCGTACCCTTATTCGGATATAAGTGATAGGTGCACTTAGCTAGTGCCAACATTCGGGATTCATCCCAAAGATATCTCTCGTATCAAGATGATGTGAATTAAAAGCCTTAACGTGAATGTACATTTTGAAAGTAAATAAGATAAGTGCTTTTGCGCACATAATTAATATACTCTCCGGCGAGAAGTACAACATGGAACCCGCCCGGACTCTTGCTAGAGTAAGTTATGATACCCCGTATTTTTGTAAGGTTGATTTGGGAATTTTGGAATTTTCCCGAGTACCCGTTGTGTACGTCGGATTTAATACAGAGAGTTTGAGACATTCTGTAATGTGCTCTGTATCTGTAATATTTTTCTCAGTGAAATAATATACAGACAACATGCCTTGGATTTTAATTGTCGTTCGCGTACAATAATTTTTATCCCGGTTTAACGTCATGTACGTTCGAAGCTGAACGGGCGGGAAAAGCCTGTCACGGCGACCGCCGTACAGTGGCGGTGACCGCCGTCGCTGGATCCCTTCACGGCGACCGCCGTAAAGTCACGGCGCCCGCCGTCCCAATGCTCGAGGTGGCCGCTAGTGTGCCAGACCGCGGCAACCGCCGTAAATTACGGCGCCCGCCGTAATGGCCACCATCGTTGTCCGGCAGTCCTTGCCCGTTGGTCGCCGGCGCGATTTCTGGCGAGCGCCGAACTAGCTTTAGGCCCATTGTTTTGGAGCTCCAGATGCTTTGGCTATAAAATGGGGTGTTGGGGGAGAGATTTGAGCCATCCCAAACACCGAACCTCTGCCAAATTTTCCTCTCGCCGGAGTTGTGCCTTCGCCGGAAATTCTGAAGCTTTCGTCGGTGTTGTTTGGTGGTGTTTCCAGAAGCCTTTTGGTTGCCTTTGGAGGTCAGAACCCAAGCAAGGCGAAAAGGGGTCGAAACGCGCATCGTTTTGGTGAGATTTCTCTCGTCTCTGTCGTCCGTGTTCTTCACGGCGACCGTCGTGATGAATGCGGCGACCGCCGCCAAGAACAGCGACCGCCGCCAGTGCCCAGAATGCCTTCGTGGCTTTGGCTTGGTTGGTTGTCGTCGTGGCGTCTTTCCTTTCGTGTTCTTTCGCCGTGTTTAGATCCGTACTGTTGTTATGTCGGATCTAACTTAGGGTTCCTTTTGTGGGTCGACTCGAAGGTTGTTGTGCTGTCGGAGCTATACCCGTGTCGAGCCCGGAATCCAGTTGTTGCCGTTAGGCTATTCTGCGGATTAAGGCAAGTGGCAGTTCGCTCTTGCTCGTTCGTTCCATATTTACATTAATTATCAGTAGTTTATCTGAGTAATTAATTTGGAATGAATACTCTGTTTGTCTGGAAACGGTTTTGATAAACTGTTTTGAAAATCATATAATAGGTTGTATATCTGTTAGAACAATGCTATTATCCGTGATCGCCTTTCGGGCCTTTATGTGGAATTATCCTGTAACTGTTATTGTGCTGTAATTGTTTAGTTATCACTGTTAGTTAGGAACGTTACTCGGACTCTGTCCAGTCGTTTCTTTATAATCTGGTACTATTCTAAGATCATGATCGGTCTCTTTCACAAGTGTGTAGAGACAGGACACTTAGCTGGTGTCACAAACCTTTCGGTGTACGTCACTCTCGACGAAACGTATACTAAGATGTGTCGTCCCATTGGTGGGGTACACATGTAAAAGTCTATAATGTGATGTGTGTTTTTGTAACATAATCAGATAAGTGCTACCTTGACGCACATAATTAATGAACGCTCAGCGAGTAGGGCAGCTAGGTAATAGTGCCGCTAGGAAGACTCGTATTGACTTGAATGTAGTACGTCTTCTTTCCGATCTGGATTCGCTGAAAGGCGGTGAGGTTGGTCGTTGACTGAAGCATCTCAGTCAGTTTTAAATCATTGTTGTATGATTCTGTAACTTTCCAGATTTGTCATACTTCCTTAAAGACTCATTTCCGTTGGAGTCTTTTTTCGAGTCGATTTATTTGAAGATTCAGTCTTCCAGAATCTTCTCTTGTGCATACCTCTTGTTTATTTCAGTAGGAGTATGGTGGTTGACATGCGTACTCGATTATTATTCAAGGGACGAGGAGTCTAACCTAATACGACTGCTTCGAACCATTCTGCTTTGTTCCCTTGCTAGTCTATTCATTTAGACTAACCAACCAATATTTTTCCCTTGCATGGTTGGCTGGTGTCATCCGTTCGATTCGGCACATCAGATCGAAAGTAGCTCAGAAGATTAGAAGGACTATGGAGTCGACGGTGGTTTTTGAACGTTTTAATTATTTCTTTAATCAGGTTGAGATCTTTTGGACAATGACTTTGGTTGTAAGGTGTTTTATGAGACTTCCGCTATTTTTTGTTTAAACTCTGTGTTGGCCTATTCGGGATTGGGTTGTAATCCCGTAACTCTGTTTCCTTGACAATGTTATGTTTGGGATTGAATGCTTTGATCATTATGTATCATTTGTATTTCATAAATTGTATTTAAATGGTAAAGCCTTGGGTGATCTCGGTAAGGAACACTGGGGTCACTGATGGTAATACCTTTCCAAAAGGGTTAAGTTTTGGGGGTGTTACAGTTGTGGTATCAGAGCCAGGTTTTAAAACGGGTTTGGAATTTTTATAAACCATTTATCCGTTTTAAAAAATGCTTTAAAAAGGGCTCTGAATTTTCATACTGAAAAGAATTTAAAAACACCGTTCATAGTCGTGTCTTCTTTATAGTCTGATGTAGTAAGATTGCTTCTATGTCTAGAAAGACTAATTCATTCCTTATTGTTCGATATGATGGGTGTCTACTTTTCTATTGGTAGGGGGTCGGAAGACGCCAAGTCGGACCAGCCGAGGCTAGATTTTCCGTTACCTCAGCGATGTTTCGAGGTTGGAGGCCCGAGTAGCCCGCCCGAAGACGTCAAGCACGTTCTCCCCGAGTCGGTTGTCCTTGTAGCTAGGGATGCTATGGTCCCTGAGCCTGTACCTGTGCCGCCACCAAGGGTGGAGGAAGTACAGGAATGGGAGCAGGAAGATGAGTTATCAAGGTATGAACAAGGGGTTTACCAAGACGACTTTCTGTTGGGACCAATTCCAGAGGAGATCAAGTACGAGGAGGAGGATGAGGAGATGCTTGAGCTAGATCATGTCGAGGACGAGGATATGATTGAGGATGATTCCGAGGATGAGGATCCCATCGAGGATGATTCCGAGGATGAGGATCCCATCGAGGATGATCCCGAGGATGAGGAACCCATAGAGGATGATCCAGAAGAGGACCCAGAGTTGGACCTTGGAGGGCAGAATCAGGAGCCCGGTACAGAATTGCCACCAGTGCCAGAGTACGCACCCATGTCAGAAGCTGATTGGGAGGCACTATATACCGAGTATGGTATTAGGAGAAGTGTCAGGGAATCTCAGCCTATCCCTACTCCAAGAAGAAGGAGGTCGGAATCCGAGCTGCAGGAGATCCTCCGCCAGAGCGAGGTAATCTCTGTAGAACAGCAGCGTCGGAGGGATGAGTTGATCGCCAGTACTCAGAGGAGGGCTGGGATAGGAGGACCAGTCATGGACGACCCATACCTTACCATGACCGAGATAGGGCCATGTGCTTCAGGGTCAAGCAGGGTGCGAAACCCATCGCCAGAGCTCGACGGTGAGCCTAGTCCGAAGAGACCATACACGAGTAGCCAGTATTACGGGAGACATTTTGGAACGCCTTGAGGAGGATTGGCGTTGCCTATCGCAGTAGTTTCGTTTCTTAGTATTCCAAGTTGTACTTTGTGTAATATTTCAGTATTGCGGCAAGTACTCTGTGAAATACTTTATCTTCGAGCAATTGTTGTCCTAGTGCTCGAAGGATAGACTTATGTGTAGCTTGTGTAACAGTTCGAAGGTTCATCTATAAAATGCCAAGTTGATCTATTCTGAGTAATTTATTTACGTTGGTATATTGCATAAGTATATTGCATAATATTAATGTATTGAATGCTTGGAATTGGATCGGTAAATAGATGGTGAACCCAAGAAGCACGAGGAACTCGACTCGAGCCAGTGCTGGGACTAGTCAAGATCCCAGGCCAGCGGGAAGAGGTGTCCAGAATGAACACGAGTCAGAGTCTCGCGTCCAGCATAGGCGTGAAGGTCAGGATCAGACCCAAGCGCCAGCGCTGTTTGACGCCGCAGCTGTTGAGGCGATTCGCGGGATTGTGATGCATGCAATTGCAGATGTATTGAGACCCAGTGTGCCTCAAGCACAAGAAGTGCCTACTCACCCAGCGGTTCCTGATGTTGTGGAACCCAGAAACCCTGTGATTCAGGAGAATGCCGTCAGGGCTAGAGACAGCTATGGTCGCGCTCTTAAGACCATCACTTCCATGAGGCCCGATTGCTATAACGGGAAATGGGAGCCAGTGGCAGTGACTCATTGGTTCTCCCATATGGAGAGGCTGTTTCAGAACGTGGAGTGTACTGAGGCCGAGAAGGTCCATATCGCTTCTCTTCAGCTGAAGGAGGAGGCTAGCGAGTGGTGGGAGAGCACAGGTTTGGCTGAGAGCCCAGTGTTGACTTGGTCGATGTTCAAGACCAAGATGGTTGATCGTTTTTTCTCTCGTGCTATGAGAGAGGAGAAGCATAAAGAGTTCTTGTACCCACAGACAGATGGTCTGAGAGTGACTGAGTTGGCGTCTAAGTTCAATCATCTTTTGCAATACGCCACTACCGAGATTACCAGCGAGGCCCAAAAGATCTGGTACTTCCACGAGTGTATGAGCCCGGATATCAAGCCGTTAATGGTACATCACACATGCTCTACCTTGGAGCAGTATGTTGATTGTGCCTATAAGCTGGAGGTAACTCTTGAGGAGTCAACCAAGAGGCACAACCGACAGAAATCGATGCAGAACCAGAACCAAGGAGGTGGTTTTAAGCGCCCTGCGCCACCGTCTAACTTTGCCAAGTCTAGCCGAGCTAAGACGGAGGTGATGCAAGGAGGATCGACTCAGCAGTCAAGGCAGACCAGGAGTTCAGTTAAGTGTTATAACTGTGGTACGGCTGGGCACAAGAGCAATGAGTGTCAGAAGGAGAAGAGGTCGTGCTTTGGGTGTGGACGTGACGGTCATCTGTAGAAGTTCTGCAAGCAGGGGAAGCAGAAGGGAGTAGAGTCGCAGCAAGGGTCAGTTCATCAGAGCAACCGACCTAGATTCAAGCCTGCCGAGACTCCTAGCCCTTCGGTCCAGACGACTGCTCAGAACAGGGGAAAGGCCCCAGCTGTTTCTGGAAGTCAGGGACAACGCTTGTATGAGATGCGTGAAGCAGATGGACCCAATGCTCCAATTGCTCAAGGTACTTTATACCTTCACTCTACTTCAGTGTGCATTCTATTTGATTCTGGTGCTACGCATTCCTTTATTTCGGATAGCTGTGTTAGCAAGTTAGACTTAGTGTGCAACGATTCGTGCGACCCTTTTGTCGTTAATCTTCCTAATGGAGAACGTTTGGTGGGAACCAAGCATATGTCTGACTTTCCGATTACCATTCAGGGTAAGGAATTCGAGGCAGATTTAATCTGTATAGCCATGGCTCCATACAACATTATTCTCGGTATGGATTGGCTGACGCGTCACAAGGCGGTGATCGACTTCAGTTCAAGAACGGTGATGGTGTCATCTGGGGGCCAGTTCGTGTGCAAGTTCAAAGGTCGAAATGACGCTGATAACGGCAAGCTGATCAATGCGATGGCTGCATTTAAGCTACTACGACAAGGATGTGTCGGGTACCTTTGCTACTTGGATTCGCCTGCGAAGGATGGACCTGAGGTTCTTGATATTCCTATAGTTAGGGAGTTTTTGGATGTCTTTCCGGAAGAAATTCCTGGATTACCCCCGAACCGTGACGTAGAGTTTTCAATTGATCTCGAGCCTGGTACGGCGCCGATTTCCAAATCCCCGCATCGGATGGCTCCAACTGAGATGCAAGAATTGAAGAATCAACTTGAAGATCTTCTTGACAAAGGTTATGCCAGGCCGAGTGCATCGCCGTGGGGTGCTCCGGTATTGTTCGTCAAAAAGAAGGACGGATCATTCCGACTTTGTATCGACTATCGAGAGTTGAACAAGGTGACGATCAAGAACAAGTAACCTTTGCCTATGATTGATGACTTGTTGGACCAGTTGCAGGGAGCAAAGGTTTTCTCCAAGATCGACTTGAGATCTGGATATCACAAACTCAGGATTCGTGAGCAGGACAGTCCTATAACCGCGTTTAGGACCAGATATGGTCATTACGAGTTCGTAGTGATGCCTTTTGGGCTTACAAATGCTCCATCTGTCTTTATGGATTTGATGAACCGATGTTTTCACCAGTACTTGGATAAGTTCGTGGTGGTCTTCATCGACGACATTCTGATCTATTCTCCGAATGAAGAAGTCCACGAGGAACATCTACGGATTGCCTTGTCAATCCTTAGACAACATCAGCTTTATGCTAAACTGTCCAAGTGTGAATTCTGGATGAAGGAAGTGGCTTTCTTAGGCCACGTGATCAATAAAAATGGGGTTATGGTTGATCCCCAAAAGATTGAAGTGGTGGCTAAATGGACACAGCCCCAGAACGTGAAGGAGGTGCGCAGTTTTCTTGGACTTGTCGGGTATTATAGAAGGTTCGTAGAAGGATTTTCAAAGATCGCTCTACCTATGACCAATCTACTCCGCAAGGTCCACAAGAAGTTTATCTGGAATGACAAGTGTGAGGCCAGTTTCCAGGAGTTAAAACGACGGTTGACCTCGACACCCGTGTTACCACTCCCAGAGGGGAACGACGATTATGTGGTCTATAGTGATGCTTCCAAGTGTGGTCTTGGTTGTGTTTTGATGCAAAGGGGCAGAGTTATTGCTTATGCATCCAGGCAACTCAAGACGTACGAAGAAAACTATCCAACACATGATCTTGAGTTAGCATCGGTTGTCTTTGCGCTAAAGATTTGGAGGCATTACCTCTACGGTATAAGATGCCAAGTCTTCACTGACCACAAAAGTCTCAAGTATATATTTACTCAGAAGGAGTTAAATATGAGACAACGCCGCTGGCTAGAGTTGCTCAAAGACTACGACATGGAGTTGTTGTATCATCCGGGCAAGGCTAATGTAGTAGCTGATGCACTAAGTCGGAAGACAACGCACGAGACTGTAGTTGCTCTACTTACTACTCAGACCAAGCTAAACCAAGAGTCATGCGACATTGAAGTCTTATATGACCAGCGTAGAGGGTACCTGAGTATGATGGAAATTCAGGCTACACTGCTGGATCAGATCAAAGAAAAGCAAGTCGATGACATCATCTTGGTAAAGTTAAGCAGTGAAGTGATGGATGGGAAAGCTCCCAGTTTTGTGGTTCAGGATGATGGATCACTTTGGTTTCAGGATCGGATCTGTGTGCCTGACACAGAAGGTCTTCGTCAGTTGGTGATGAGAGAAGCTCATTCATCTGCTTATTCTGTGCATCTTGGCTCTAGCAAGATGTACAAGAATCTCAGGAAGAAGTTTTTGTGGCCAAACATGAAGTGGGACGTAACAGACTTTGTGGCAAAGTGCTTAACTTGTCAGAAGGTCAAGATCGAACACTGCAGGCCATGTGGTGAGATGCTACCTCTCCCCGTACCAGAATGGAAATGGGAGGACATTTCCATGGACTTCGTCACTGGGCTACCCAAGACTCGAAGTCAGAGAGATGCTGTCTGGGTGATTGTGGATAGGCTTACGAAGAGTGCTCATTTCATAGCCATCAAGACCACATGGGAAACCCAAAAGTTAGCAGAAGTTTACCAGAAGGAGATTGTCCGCTTACATGGCATTCCTAAGACCATTGTATCGGACCGAGATGGCCGTTTCATGTCAAGGTTCTGGAAGGAAATTCATAAGGCTATGGGAACCGAGTTGAGGTTCAGTACAACTTTTCATCCTCAGACAGATGGTCAGTCTGAAAGGACCATCTAGACTCTGGAGGATATGCTTAGAGCTTGTGTGCTCGATCGTCCGACTAGTTGGGAGGACAACTTGAGTCTGATTGAGTTCACGTACAACAATAGCTGGCATGCTACAATCAAGATGGCTCCATTTGAAGCTTTGTATGGTCGCAGATGCAGATCTCCGATTTGTTGGGATGATAATGCCGACAAAATTCTGCTTGGACCAGAGTTGGTCGAAAGGACGGCTTCAGACATTGCTTTGATCAGACAAAGGATGTTGACCGCTCAGAGTCGACAGAAGTCCTACGCAGATCGGAAGCACAGGACTGTCGAGTTCGAGGTCGGTGACAAGGTTTTTGTCAAGGTATCGCCATCCAAAGGAGTTTTCAGATTTGGTAAGCGTGGGAAGCTTAACCCTCGCTACGTGAGACCATTCGAGATTCTGGATAGAGTAGGATCTCTAGCGTACCGCTTGGCATTGCTGCCATCGGCTCACCCGGTGCATAACCTATTCCACGTATCTTTACTCAGAAAGTATGTGCCAAATGAGTCTCATGTGCTTAGTTATGAGGACATCGAGATTCAAGCTAATGGTACTTATGAAGAGTTGCCCGTGCGCATTTTGGAGCGTCGGGAGAAGCGTTTGCGTAACAAGATCGTGCCGTTGGTACGAGTGTTGTGGTTCAAGTCAGGGACCGAAGAAGTTACTTGGGAGACGTGGGAAACCGAGTCAGATATGCTCAGGCGTTTTCCCGAGTTATTCTCGACCTAAGTTTCGGGGTCGAAACTTCTTGTAAGGGGGAGGAGATGTGATACCCCGTATTTTTGTAAGGTTATTTTGGGAATTTTCTCGAGTACCCGTTGTGTACGTCAGATTTAATACAGAGAGTTTGAGACATTCTGTAATATGCTCTGTATGTGTAATATTTTTCTCAGTGAAATAATATACAGACAACATGCCTTGGATTTTAATTGTCGTTCGCGTACGATAATTTTTATCCCGGTTTAACGTCATGTACGTTCGAAGCTGAACGGGCGGGAAAAGCCTGTCACGGCGACCACCGTACAGTGGCGGCGACCGCCGTCGCTGGATCCCTTCACGGCGACCGCCGTAAAGTCGCGGCGCCCGCCGTCCCAATGCTCGAGGTGGCCGCTGATGTGCCAGACCGCGGCGACCGCCGTAAATTACGGCGTCCGCCGTAATGGCCACCATCGTTGTCTGGCAGTCCTTGCTCGTTGGTCGCTGGCGCGATTTCTGGCGAGCGCCGAACTAGCTTTAGGCCCATTGTTTTGGAGCTCCAGATGCTTTGGCTATAAAAGGGGGTGTTGGGGGAGAGATTTGAGCCATCCCAAACACCGAACCTCTGCCAAATTTTCCTCTCGCCGGAGTTGTGCCTTCGCCGGAAATTCTGAAGCTTTCGTCGGTGTTGTTTGGTGGTGTTTCCAGAAGCCCTTTAGAAGCCTTTTGGTTGCCTTTGGAGGTCAGAACCCAAGCAAGGCGAAAAGGGGTCGAAATGCGCATCGTTTTGGTGAGATTTCTCTCGTCTCTGTCGTCCGTGTTCTTCACGGCGACCGTCGTGTTCTTCACGGTGACCGCCGTGATGAATGCGGCGACCGTCGCCAAGAACAACGACCGCCGCCAGTGCCCAAAATGCCTTCGTGGCTTTGACTTGGTTGGTTGTCGTCGTGGCGTCTTTCCTTTCGTGTTCTTTCGCCGTGTTTAGATTCGTACTGTTGTTATGTCGGATCTAACTTAGGGTTCCTTTTATGGGTCGACTCGAAGGTTGTTGTGTTGTCGGAGCTATACCCGTGTCGAGCCCGGAATCCAGTTGTCGCCGTTAGGCTATTCTGCGGATTAAGGCAAGTGGCGGTTCGCTCTTGCTCGTTCGTTCCATATTTACATTAATTATCAGTAGTTTATCTGAGTAATTAATTTGGAATGAATACTCTGTTTGTCTGGAAACGGTTTTGATAAACTGTTTTGAAAATCATATAATAGGTTGTATATCTGTTAGAACAACGCTATTATCTGTGATCGCCTTTCGGGCCTTTATGTGGAATTATCCTGTAACTGTTATTGTGCTGTAACTGTTTAGTTAGCACTGTTAGTTAGGAACGTTACTCGGACTCTGTCCAGTCGTTTCTTTATAATCTGGTATCGGGGTGGCTCGTCTCCATCTGGTACTATTCTAAGATCATGATCGGTCTCTTTCACAAGTGTGTAGAGACAGGACACTTAGCTGGTGTCACAAACCTTTCGGTGTACGTCACTCTCGACGAAACGTATACTAAGATGTGTCGTCCCATTGGTGGGGTACACATGTAAAAGTCTATAATGTGATGTGTGTTTTTGTAACATAATCAGACAAATGCTACCTTGACGCACATAATTAATGAACGCTCAGCGAGTAGGGCAGCTAGGTAATAGTGCCGCTAGGAAGACTCGTATTGACTTGAATGTAGTACGACTTCTTTCCGATCTGGATTCGCTGAAAGGCGGTGAGGTTGGTCGTTGACTGAAGCATCTCAGTCAGTTTTAAATCATTGTTGTATGATTCTGTAACTTTCCAGATTTGTCATACTTCCTTAAAGACTCATTTCCGTTGGAGTCTTCTTTCGAGTCGATTTCTGTGAAGATTCAGTCTTCCAGAATCTTCGCTTGTGCATACCTCTTGTTTATTCCAGTAGGAGTATTGTGGTTGACATGCGTACTCGATTATTATTCGAGGGACGAGGAGTCTAACCTAATACGACTGCTTCGAACCATTCTGCTTTGTTCCCTTGCTAGTCTATTCATTTAGACTAACCAACCAATATTTTTCCCTTGCATGGTTGGCTGGTGTCATCCGTTCGATTCGGCACATCAGATCGAAAGTAGCTCAGAAGATTAGAAGGACTATGGAGTCGACGGTGGTTTTTGAACGTTTTAATTATTTCTTTAATCAGGTTGAGATCTTTTGGACAATGACTTTGGTTGTAAGGTGTTTTATGAGACTTCTGCTGTTTTTGGTTTAAACTCTGTATTGGCCTATTCGGGATTGGGTTGTAATCCCGTAACTCTGTTTCCTTGACAATGTTATGTTTGAGATTGAATGCTTTGATCATTATGTATCATTTGTATTTCATAAATTGTATTTAAATGGTAAAGCCTTGGGTGATCTCGGTAAGGAACACTGGGGTCACTGGCGGTAATACCTTTCCAAAAGGGTTAAGTTTTGGGGGTGTTACATAATTCCTCTTTCCAATCTGGATTCGCATTGCACGGCGAGGTTGGTCGTGGGCCCAAATAATCAAGATCGTTTTTGTGAACTTGTGTGAAAACTTAACGTTCCCAAACAATTCTTCATATTTTTCCTATAAGACTCATTTCCGTTGGAGTCTTCTTTTCGATGCATATCTTCTTTTATCATTCCGTGTAAGTTTCGGGTTATGTATCGTTCCTTTGGTTATTATTCGAGGGACAATGATAGTAAACGGTTACGATCACTAGAACCATTCTGTTTTCACCCTTGCATAGTCTTTCATTAGACTAACCAACCGGGTTTTATTCCTTGCATGGTTGGTTGGTGTCATCTGTCCTATACGGCACATCAGTGGTTGGTCCCCGACGATTTAAAGTAACCAGTCGAGAAGAAGGGTTGCAGTTGAAGTTTGTGTTTTAAGAAGTAATATTTCCAAGGCGTGTATGTTTAATTTGAAGTAAATGTAATACATAGTCATGTAATTAGGACTATTTTAAAAGAGTCTTCCGCAGTAATTTAAAAGTCTTTCGCTGTCACTATACTTTGTTGTAAAACCGTTCTTCTCATTTTACGAGAGGAATCTTAATAAAATGTTGAGTTTATTCATTTAAAATGTTGAGTTTATTCATTTAAAATGTCTTCCGCTGATTATTCTTTCATTATTTAATATTTATGTATTTATTTAAGCTTAATTGTTCCGATTAAAGCCTGGGGTGACTTTGAACATCAATGTCTGAGGGCACTGGCATGTGGCACTACCGACGTAAGTCGGGGGTGTTACAGATTTCTCTTTAATTATGCTGTTTGGAGGCTGTTTGGAGGCAAAAATCAGGTTTAGGGAGGCTGTTTGGAGGCAGAAATCAGCTTTAATTATGCTTGTTAATTTGAAACCTGCTTTCCTCCTATGCAGGTCACAATAAAAAACCATGAGTTCTTCACAAAATCGGGATGAACCTGTGGAACAACGGGATTCTGCACAAGCAACAAATTCTCAACTATCATATCGTCAAACACGTAAAGTAC
This sequence comes from Rheum nobile, assembly GCA_027886185.1. Classification (NCBI taxonomy): domain Eukaryota; kingdom Viridiplantae; phylum Streptophyta; class Magnoliopsida; order Caryophyllales; family Polygonaceae; genus Rheum; species Rheum nobile. Next base: position 660,081 of record WOAB01000660.1, read on the forward strand.
AACAATCTCAACGAACAAGTGATTTGTATATTTTCCCTGGTTATATGTTTCATTTTCCCTCAAGTGGTTTGTATATTTCCCCTGGTTACATGCTTGAAATGAAAGTCCAACCAATCACTAGTGAATCTAAATGAATCATAAATAAGACCTGCAGCTTTTTGGATACCATCAGTTGGCCATTATGCTAGAAATCAGTTATCTGTATGAATTATCTTGGTAGATGATAACTTTGAAACTTTTGTCGGTCATGCTTACTAATTTGCTGGTTGGTTTCAGCATTGTTCAGTCTTAGTGATCGAGAGTAAAATGTGTATAGATTCACTTATTAGATAGAAGATTTGAAAGAGGTACCAGAGTTAGATTTTTATTACTCTAAATTTTTTTACGTTTGAGGAGTATATTTGGTTGATTTATCTACTTGGTGTAAGTGTGAAGTTATTGAAGTATCATTGGGAGAACTTATTTGCTGGCATAGATTTTCACAATATTGTTCTAGGCTTCTTCCCTATCCGATTCATGGGATTATGTAATTTGTATGACAAGCTGAGGAGAATGTATTAGATATGCATAATGATTTTTGAACAAACAATATGTTAGGCTCCATTTATAACTTTATTTTGTCACCTGTTCTTTCTTGTTTTTGACTAGAATAGAAAGGCACCCGTGGCACAACACGAGGGTTTAAGTGGAGAAATGAGAGGTCCCGTAGACTTGGGAGTAAGCCTTCCCTCAAAATAACAAGTGACATGAAGAGAATAGTTGGCGAGAATGCAGATCAATTTATTACTGAAGTTGGTATTTTGGTTAAAACTATCTTACCACTAAATTGTAGGTATGCAACACTTGAGTTATCATGATATTTCTTATGTAATAGTTCATTATTATTTCATTAAATAATTTTAAGTAATTATCTAACACTTTTTATATTACATCTATGTAGGAAATGGAAAGACATGGATACTGATAAAAAACAAAGACTATTTAATAGAATCAAGGTATAACTTAATCATTTCTATACCATTTGAGGCTTACATTTAATACTATCTAATGAGTGAAATGTGTATATAAAGGCTTATTGGGATTTGCCTGAAGGCGATAATCTGCATCAAGCTGTGAAAAATCAATGTCAAGCACTTTATCGACAATGGCGTTATAGGCTTAAAGAAAAGTATTTTGATGGTTTCTCAATTGCTGAAGCTGTAAGTAATGCCCCTCCTGATGTCAATTCTGATCAGTGGAAATGGATTGTAGAGAGACATTGGGGGTCAGAGAGACAAAAGGTATTTTAACTAAAAACAAAGCACTTAAGTTCTCAAGTCTAATTTGAAATATGAATGTTGAATTTGTTATATCAAGCAACATTAAGGTTTGAAAGCAGTATTAAGTATGAGTATAGTTTATAAAACTAGCTTTATGAAACCACTATTTTTGTTACTTTGTAGCATATAAGCCGTGTCAATCAAGCCATTAGGTCCAAGCAAAAACTAAAGGTTGTCCAAGGATCTAAATCAACAACTAGAATTCTTGATATGCTGGTAATCCTATAACATAATTAATTGATTGTTGATCATTTTGTAATATAACTGATTATGAATTTACTTTGTAGCGAAAAAATCATCAATTAGAAAACACAACTCAAAGATGTGAACAAGTAACCCAAAATGTGGAGGAAGGAGTTGAAGCTTCTCAAGAAGCCATTGCTGGAATTAGCGAGCTGCCACCTCCTAAGCCTGAATACATTCGTTTGTGGGAAATGACAAAGAGGTATGTCATAATACGTGTATACAATCAAGTATTTGAACTGTTGGTTTAGAAAGTCAAGTGATTGTTGTCTATTGTACGTAGGCATAAAGACAACTCATGGGACAAGCTTGCAGAGCAGAGGCTGGAAGAATTTAAAGAACTCGATGAAATACAGGTGAGGCTTTTTAGGGCTAACAACTTAACAGTTCAAGAGGCATACATGAAGGTTTTGGGCACATCCTCGGGATACATAAATGGTTTAGGCTTTGGGCCTAAACCACCAAGAGGTACAAAAGAAGGGAGATCAGATGGAGAAGGAATTCAGGTTGCATACCAAATGGCACAACAACTAGAACATCTTGAAAGTAATTCAAGGCAAAGAGAAGCTCAACATAAGGAGCAACTAGAGAAGGATTCAAAGGCAAGGAAAGATCAACTAAAGAAGGAAATTCAAACACTTCAAGATGATAAAGTTGAAATGCTAAGAGAGATCGAAAAGATGAAACAAGACGCTGCAGAGAGGAAATAAAGAATGTATGCAGAATTGCGTTCAATGCAACATAATATGATGCAATCCATGGGTGCACCAGGACAACAAGTCATCAAGAATTAAGGTATGTTTCATAAAGTTTGAGATGGGTTGCATTTTGATAATAGCAATGCATTTTTCTTTTGTTTGTTATGGAAATCTGATGGTTGAAATAATTAGTTCTGAGGTCAAGGATTTGATAGTTAAGATGTGGTTTGAGTTTTGTTACAGGAGGAGATTAGGTAATGATAATAATAATTAATCATTTATAAATAATAAAAGGTTGGTAAATATTCAGTTTTGCACTGGATTTGACCATTCCAATTCCAAATATGGGGCAAGAGAAAGCAGTATTGTTCACACTATCTTCTTAAATTTAGTATATGAAAAGTAGAATGAGAATTTGGTTCATTATATGCTTGGAATAAGTGGTTTAAGTGTAATACTATAAAATGAGTTGTTGATGTATTATACTAGCATCAAGGGAGATGAACTATACTGTATATGAGTTCTTCAATTATTCAGTGCAGATGAAACTTTTGTTTGATTTTCAGTCTGTGTTTTTGGTGTTTGAGCTGGGATGCTTTTTCCAGGATTATTAGGCCATCTAACAGTTGAATTATGTGTAAGTTGGCTTGTGGATGATGTAAAAACTGGTCTCCTTCTTTGCTTGTTTAATCATTTAAGGATGTGGATAACACTTGTGAAGTAGCTATATATCATCATACTCCAAGCTACTACAGACAAAAACTTCTGAGAGAATTCTAGTACCTAATATGTATCATTTTTTAGAGACTTAAATTATGTTGACCACTAGCATTTTGGAATTTTGTTGTTGATTGTTTTTTTGCTTCCAGTTGTTATTCTTTTGCCCTCTTTGATTGTAATATGTGAATTCTAGGGCCTAATATGTATCATTTTTTTTGCCCTCTTTGTCCAGGTAAATTTCAGCTAGATGGAGCTCTGGGGACTCTCTTTTGGTTAGTGGTTATGTTTGGCTAACCTAAGCACATAGGTGACCTCATTTTGGTATTAAAACGAGTAGTATATTTCTTATCGTATAAATCTTTTGATATAGGTTATATTTAGCTGACTCAAGCAAATAGGTGACCTCTTTTGGTATAGTAGTGGTTATGTTTGGCTAATCTAGCACATAGGTAACCTCCTTTTGGTATAGTCTTTGTGATGGTATATACTCTTATGATGCAAGCTATAATGCAAGTTAAGTATGTTGACCAGCTTTATATATATATATAATATGTTTGGCAGAATGAATGTGTATTGAATAGTTATTATTTCTGAATGAATGTGAAAAATCAATAGAGGGTGCGTGTATGTGATTGAACTAAGCAGTAGGTGCGCATGTTATTCCGCGACAAATTATAATTTCCGTAGCACAAACTCAAAGGCGACAAAACAAAAATATCGATGCCCAAAGTCATTGGCGACAAAGTAAAAATTTTGACACCCAAAGTCATTGGCGACAAAACAAAATTTCGACGCCCAAACTCTTTGGCGACAAAACAAACATTTCGACGCCCAAACTCTTTGGCGACAATACACATTTTTCGTAGCCCAAAAACATTGGTGACAAAAGAAACATTTCGTGGCCCAAAGACATTGGCGACGGTAAACACATTTCGAAGCCCATAGTCATCGGCGACAAAAATTGTTTTTCGTAGCACAAAAGAAAAGGCGACAAAATATATTTAAGCGTCGCACAAACTTTGGGTGACAAAAATTTTATTTTGTCGCAGTTGTTTTCTTTGTGCAACAAAGTCGATTTTCATCGCCCTAGGAAAGGGCGACTCGTATACGGTGACGGCCCCACGACGAACTCTCTTTTGTCACGGAACGTTTTGGGCGACGAAATATTAGCTTTGGGCGACAAATTTTTTTAACACCCAAAGTGATTTTTCTTATAGTGTATATAAAGCTAAGAAAAGATTATATTAGTAAGTATGTCGTCATCTCACACAGCTCCTAAGACCTAAGTGGTAAAAGAAAGGAAAAGCATACACAAAATCATATGAAGATATGCAATACATAAATAAAATGTTCAATGTACATCGAATAAGAAATCAACCGGTTGGAAGCTTGTATCAATGACAATGGGGAAATTGTAGTATATATCCATGGTTGCAGTATATATATATACACACCTGAAGCGTAATATATAAACATATAAAGCAAATAAGTGATATTTACATTTAATCAATCCAATTGTTAGTAGTCATGTTCAATCATAGAGCAACATGTAAGAAAGAACATTAGTTGCATGGATGCAGCTTTGCTTGCTAATTCAAATGATGAAAGAGGCAACATATGAAACTCTTATGACATTTATTAGTTGTCATGGAAGTTGATAAAATAAAATATACATCAGCTGGGTAAAGCCTCTGTATCTAGGACTTTATATCGTCTCAACCAAAACTTCATTAAACATGCATGAAATAAGCATATATCTACCACCTATGAAATGAAAATGAAATAGACAGAGAACCTGATATATCCAAGACTTCTAATTAAAAGAAACACAAACTTAAAACACAAATGGACCCAGAAAGCCTTCATCCAACCCTATTAGCCATATTCCTACCTTTTAAAAATGGTTCTGCATTTCTTGTTATTTAGTACACATTCTAAAAATCAAATTCTACTTTTAACACCTAAAAGGAAAGAGCATACAATGAGATCAATACTAACAGATTATAGTATAATGAGATAAAAGAATTTAAGAAAAACAAGTGCAACTAGTCTCATAGTGCCTTAATTGTAGTAGCTAGGAAGTTCGTTAGTAAATTGCTCTATTTAACTAATGAGAACAACCAAACCCCCTTTCGTGGCTCTGAAAATGCCTTGTACATCATATGTTCAGAACATTGGCATTTTGAATGCAAGTCAAATGTCACAATTTGAAAGATGAACATAATTACAGAAAATGCACAAGAGTAATGAACAAACTTACAACAAATTTCTTCAGATAAAAGCACTTGAACCAGGGCAGACTGGAATATGTAAGTGATACATATCAACTTCTGAAATTTCAATGATTGTGAAGGCACATAGACTTGTAGGATAAAAGCAACGATGAATAGATTAGCTCTTAAATAAAAGAAAATAAATTACAATCTGCAAAACCCAATAAGATTTAAGAATTATACCCTGCAATTCAAACGCTTGCTTAAATAGTTTTCAAAATAGAATTCTCGTAACGATTTATTGTATATGCAAATATCATATATACCTATTATATGGAATATGTATTTGAGTCTAGGCAAATGTTTCCATGAAGAAAAGCCAATACTCCTCAGCATAAGTATGTCTACCTGCACAACTATTAATATAAGGAACAATGAGTAGTCAAATACTCAAATACAATTTGCAATCAATTGTTATATCTAAAAACAAAGAAACAAAGATCAATCATCAGACATAATCATTTACTGTTTGCATCATTTACTGTATACCTTTTTATTAAGAAATCATAAATATCAGCTATCAACTTAAAAAACATGAGAGGTCAATATATTTGATGAATTACAAAAATTTCATTAAAAGGTAAAGAAATGAAGGGCTTTCTCAACATCTTTTGTCACCTATTCCCCAAAACTCACAAAGTGGAGTAATTGAATGACTAAAAGCGATGGAATTTTTTCAATGGAATTGTACATGAACCAAAGTCAAGTAGCAACACTAAAGCTCAACAAAATTCATCAGTTTAACTTTAAGAACATATGTAGCACTTAGGAAAGCAGTCTTGGGCTCACCAACACTTTCACCACCTTTACTTATCACCTCCACCGAAATAGATATAGGTACAAAAAAACAAATATGGTAAGAAAAGACACTTCATCATACAAGTAAGAGGTGTTTCAGTTGAAGAACTATGTTCAAGTTTCGTGTGAATTAGTGATCTGCTTAATTAGTTATTGTGCTCCTTCTGATGCTGAAACAAGATATGGAGCTAAAGTTTTTATCGGACTTTACTTTTAGAATGACTACCACTTGGTTCTAGATTGTTTCTTATACATGAGTAGACCGATCTTCATTTATATACCTTTCCTTCTTGGGAATCTAGCAAAACAATAAAGAAAATTAGAGATTGATTGGACAAAAAAGAAATTTATGTTAATCATTAATTTATCTGAAGCTACATTTAAGTAGAAGCCAAAAAGATACCCGAGTAGCCCAAATTTGGGAACATGAAGAAGCCAAAACAGATGAACCAAATCTATAAATTGGAAACCAAAATTAAGAACAAGGATGCAAAAACTCAACAAACCAAATATCATAGTTCAAATGAAAAAAGAAAAGCACATACAAACTAAAAGAGTATAAGTAATTAGTAAAAGAGGCAAATGGTTGAATAGGTTTTATCTTTTTTGACATTAAGCATTAGCAAATAAGATCTCATACTGAGAAACCTTCAGTTACATGTGGCGCTTGATAGATAGAAAAATCCAAGGTGTTATTCTTATTGCATGCATGTCACAGTATAACACAAGTTCAATGCTATTAGAAGAAAAGTATTTTTCTTGAAAAATAGAGAAATGAAAACAACGTATTGGTAGGAGGAAGGAAGAGTAATTTAACTTGCCTGAATCTATTGCTTGACACATCATAGCACAACACAAGATGAAAGGAATGTATGTCACGTTAAGACAACCCAAATATAGAGTAATTAATTAGAATTTAAGTTAAAAACAATGAGAAGGTGATAAAAATGGGCACACAATTCATAAAAGCATAACCTGAAATAGAGACATATTTCATGGTAATTAAAATTAAAAGCATTATCAGAAGTACAGTAGGCAAGATATATATCAAAAAATCATTATCATCACCCGACAACCGAGTAAAACAAGTAATTTATTGTCTAAATATATATCTGAAAATAGGCATGTAATTTCATCGATATCGATTTTGAAAATATCATGCAATTTCATGAAGAAAAAAGTCGAACCTGTAATTTCATGGAAAGCTAACCATTGACTCGTCGTCGAAGCCAACCGAGCCTCGCCAAAAAGAACATGAACGCTGGTGCGCAATCAGAAGATAGGAAAAAGGTAGAGGATAGGTTGTAATTTAGGGGTTATGCTGAACTGGGATGGTGTCATAAATTGATCACAAGAAATATAGAAACTTTTCGACAAAAAAAGAAATATAAAACTTGGAATAAATAAATACTCAAATGGCTTATACAAGTTGTATCAATTACAGAGGCATTTGGATAGCTGCTGAAACCGGAAGTGGTTTTATTTGAGCCCAACTTATTCTCTGGATTTTAATCAAATCAAAATTAGCATCAGTTGTGAGTTCTTAGCAATTAATCTGAATTAGCAATAGGGCGCCTACCACGCCAACAATTAATATGAACTAGAAATCGGAGCTCGTGCTTCGCACGGGCCATTTGCGTGTATGTAGTATCACGATATAATAAAGAGTTTGTAATATGTTTTTTTTGGTTTTATTTATAATGTGATATATATATATATTCTTTGTTACGTATACAAATGTTATATGTAATTATGTTAGGTATTAGGTGTTTTTTTTGTGTGATAATCTGTTAAGGAATAAAATTACCCTTTGTAGTAAATTAAAATTTCGTGTTTGTAGGGATATGTTTTTTCCTAAAAAAAATTTCCTGTAATTTGTAGTTAATAATAAGCATGCATTTTTTGTGCACTAAATGTGTTAATTAAATATCCTAAGTATTTAATGTTTTATATGAAACCAATTTTAGAGTATTAAACATGTTTAATATGAAGTAGTGAAATACTGGTTAAGAAATAAAGCAACTGTAACTTTTAAAAAGTTTAATCTTTATGCTAAAATACACCATATCGTATAAAACTATTGCAAAGAAGGTCTCTTGCATTTCTTTTAAACTTATATTTAAGTAGTCAGTTGTGTTTTTTGAAGTTATATTTTAGCTATTGATGTATATATGTAATAGGGAAATGGTCATTTTCATAAACCATTATTTTTCTTTGATGTCATCTTTATTTTATTCGAATCTTTGTCATAAAATAGATCACTGTCTCTTTTTTACATTTTAACACTGTAATAATAAAGACAATGTCCTTTTTTCCAGTCATTCAATGAACCCAGTTGTCACAAAAATCTTGCTTAATTCTCTCATATTCGACCATGCCACCTGCCACACATAGCCTCACCAATCTCTTGTTTACAGGCTATCGAAGTTGTTGATTTGGATCCAAAAATTAAGATGGTTATATAGTTTGATGCCCATATTATGCGTTGTGTACGCTATAAAAATTGAAACCATGTCATTCAAAAGTGCATCGAGTGTGTTGCCTCCAATAGATGATGTTCATCGCGAGGGTTGCTGACCCAGGGCCTGAGGAGCCAAAATGAGGTAATTATGTGACGAACATATGTTGAACTTTGATACGTGTTTTTTGTTAACGTGATTGAACCGTACCTGTTTTTGTGATTCTTCGTTGTTTCTTGCTTTATGCTGGAGTGGTGGAAGCCGCATTGTTTACCTGATGTGAGTTGTGTATTGTAATAGCAACACAAGAAATGTATTAGGGTGTTGTATTCCAAAAAGAAGTATAAGGGATAATAGTTGGTACAAATTAAATAACAATACGTGTAATGTAATTAGTGTTTGGGTAGTGTTATTAGGATAAGCTTGCATGTGATGCTAAGTTGTTGAAAGCCTCCTTGAACACAATGTTTTTTGTGCGGTTTTTGGGTTGGTTTCCTTCATTCACAATCAGTACCTTCAGTCCTTGTGGCTCTGTGACACGTGAAATACCAACATACAGTTGCCTGTGGCAGAAAACGGGTTTTGGAAGATATAAACCCACATGCTTTAAAGACTGTCCTTGACTTTTGTTGATAGTCATTGCGAAGCATTGTTTAATGGGGAACTGCCTACGCTTCATAACAAATGGCCATTTTGTCTTTGTCGAACTTAGTGTAATTCTCGGAATAAGCACCTTTCTTCCCATGTTTGTGCCTGTTATGATTTCAGCCTCGATGACCCATTCACCTAGATGTGTAATTATGAGTCGTGTGTCGTTGCATAATCCTTGGGTAGGGTTAACATTTCGCATGAGCATGACCGGCAACCCTTCTTTTAGGTTGAGGATGTGCGGAGGCATACCTGTTACAAAATTGTACATAATTCCACATGGTGTAAGGGGTGGGTTTTGTTTTTTAGTATGGAGTGTGTATTCTTAAATGTAGTTGTACCTGAGAAATTAAGTTTGTTCAGGAATTCGATGGGGTACATGTGCTCCTGCTGTGCGATGTCTGTTGAAGCCATGCAGAACTCGTCAGAGCTCTTGTATGTGTGCATTGTTCCTTGCAATGTGTTGAACATATGCTCGTTTATCTTGTCTGCATCTTCATCCAGTGGTGTGAGAATAGCCCTTTCCTGGAGGTAGGCTGCGTTTTTCTGGTTTGGGGCAAAATCAGTGATAAAGGCTTCTGCATTAGGTGGGGGCATGATTGTTGAATCAACATTGGATGAAGAGGGAACATTTGCATCTTGTGCAGAATCACTTGATGTATCCTCCTTGGAAGAGGCATCAGGACTAGAAGAGTCTGGAGAGGATGGAGACTCATTACCAGTATTGGAAGGACCGTTCCCACGACCTGCATTAGGTCGTGAAGAAGGACCGATGTCTTCATCATCAGAATCTTCACGTTGCATTCTTGGATAACCTTCCTCTGGGGACATTGCTTCGAACTCGCCATTGGAACCTTTTGAGTTCTCATCGAAGACGACATGAATGCTTTCCTCAATTTTGCGAAGCCTCTTGTTGTATACTCTGTAGGCCTTGCTTGCCTTTGCATATCCCAAGAAAATTTCTTCATCACTTCGTGGGTCAAACTTCCCTAAGTTATCCTTCCCATTATTGTGAATGTAACACCTGCATCCAAAAGCACGCAAGTGAGAAATATTGGGCTTGCGATCCCTTATTAGTTCATAGGCAATTTTATTCAATAAGGGACGGAGCATGGCATGATTGAGAATATAACATGCAGTGTTAATCGCTTTTGCCCAGAAGATTCTTGGAAGGTTGATTGCAATGAGAAGAGTTCTTGCCATATCTTCCAGAGTCCTGTTCTTCCGTTCCATAACCCCATTCTGTTGTGGTGTCCTAGGTGCGGAGAAGTCATGAGACACACCATGTTCCTCGCAGAAGTTGAAGAACATGGAGTTCCCAAACTCCGTTCCATGGTCAGACCTTATAGCCTTCAGCTTCTTTCCTAAGCTTGTTTCCACCTTCTTGATGAATGCCTCGAACTCAGAGAAGACTTCATCTTTCGAAGACAGAAAAATTGTCCAAGTGAATCTAGAATAATCATCGACAATTACGAAAACATACATGTTCCCACCATGACTTCTTATCCTCATGGGACCACAGAGATCCATATGAATCAGTTCCAGAGGATGAGAGGTTGTTACATCTGGTTTAACCTTGAAAGAGGAACGGGTCTGTTTCCCTTTTACACAAGCATCACAGACACCGTGGAATTCTGATTGAACATGGGGAAGACCACGAACAAGTTCCTTGGTATACAACTTGTGGATGAGTCGAAGATTTGCATGTCCAAGCATTCTATGCCACAGTTCCGTCTCATCAGCTATAGACGCAAAATATAGAACCTCCTTTGGCTTGAAATTTTTGTCCACAATGTACACATCCTTGAATCTGACTCCTCTCAAAATTATGTTCTTGGTTTCACGATCTTTGACGTAGCATTCTTGTGAAGTGAAGACCGTCTTGTTGTTCCCTTGGTCGCAAAGCTGTGCAACACTCAATAAACTAAAACCAAGTTCATGAACTAAACTGATCTCTTTTACTGTGATACTGGAGTTTAGTTTTGTTTCGCCTGTTCCAATGATTTCTCTGCATCTCTTGTCTCCAAGAGCAACACTCCCTCTTGAGTGTTTGTGAAGTAAGGTGAGTTGATCTTCCTTTCCGGTCATGTGGCATGAACAAGCACTGTCAATGTACCACCTCTCGTTCCCTCTCACTTCAACCTGCACAGAAAAAGTCAAGGTTTGGCGACCCAAGCAAGCTTAGCCTTACCTGGTCGAGACACATAATGCAATTGTTCCCTAGGAATAGTTCTAACATTAACAACAATTTTCTTCCTAGATCTAGCATGATTATGATTATGCACATGTGACTCATCATAGAAGTCATTCAAGTTCACATTGTTACTCCTACTGTTCCTTCTCTTTGTGTGCTCTTCAGATAACTTCCTTTTCTTTTCACAGTCTCTCTGCACATGTCTGTTGTCCCCACAATACCAACACAGCTTGAATTGTTCCATTTGAACATACTTTCTGTTGGAAACAACACTCTTGCGTTGTTTTGCACGTTCAGGACACGAAACGTTGGATTGCGTCCCTTGAGAGTGCTTGAGAAAAATCTTGTAGGCAGGCTGTCCAGTGTACCATGACTGAGTTTCATCCAGACCACTCTCAAGGACTTTGTGCGTTCCTCAAGATTGCGATTCTTCTCTCTAGCATCTTGAAGTTCCCTATCTCTTGCTTCACGTAGTTCCAGTATAGATGGATCATCTTCCTTTTGTTTGGAACCTGTATAACCAATGACATACCTTGCTTCGACGAACTTAACGCTGTCAGTTTCAACTTTCTGTTCCATTAGCACATAATGAATCTTGTGAACATAGGCTCTCATCTCAGACACCTGTTCCTCGAGCTTAGTTGGTCCAGCTATACTCCTTGCATCAGTATTGTTAGAGACTTCATTCATAAGCAAAGAGACTTTTTCATTTCTTAACCTCTGAAGTTCCTCATGATTAGCATCACATGAAGAACAAGGAACAATTGAGCTACTAGCAGTTTTACAAAGATTTTCTTTTAGACTACTACACTCATCTTCAGAGTTAGCAAGTTCCTCTTGTGTTTTCAAATTCTCAGTGTACATTTCTCTTATGAGGGCAATCAATGATTTCTTATAATAATTCACAAGAGATTTCAAGGATGTTTTAGGATTTACCTCGAGTTCCTCAGAAGAGTCGTTGATGGCCATTGTACACATCTTGCCACTCCAGGCTTCAGGGTCCTCACCATCTGAGTCATCCTCATTGCCCCACACAGCAACGAAAGCTTTCTTCTCATCGTTCCTAGAAGGTTTGCTTGGTTTCTTGGGCTTTGGGCATGAACTAGAGTAGTGACCCTTTTCATTGCAGTTGTAGCATGTGATGTCCTTGATGTCACGAGTCTCACCGTTCCCACCTCTACTGTTTCTTCCTTTGTTGTAGAGGGAACGCATGAGTTTGGTTAGCAGCACCACCTCAGGATCATCGGAGCCATCATTGTCATCGAGGTCGTTCTCAATCCTGTCAACAGCCTTTCCAACCATCAAAGTGATTCCCTTTTCTTTGGAATCCTTGTTTCTTGCAGCCTTCTCTTCATTGTCATACTTCTGGATCTTGCTAAAGACCACATGGAACGTCAGTTTGACAGTGTTGGGATTCTCCTTTAGAATGGCCTTGGTCATCGTATGACGATGAGGAAGCCCATCAATGATAATAAGGATTTTCTCGTCAGGGAGGATTTCTTTATCAGTGACTGAGTGAGCAGTCAAGTTTGCAGTGATTTTCTCAAACCTGGCTTGGTAGGAGCTCACATCTTCCTTGTCTTCCATTTTGAAATAGTAGAAATCCTTCTTGGCAGTGAAACAATCAATCTCACGAAGGTCCTTACTTCCCATGTACATCTGTTCCAGGGCGAGCCACTTAGCATTGGCAGATTCACAAGACTGAAGCTTTTGCACATCTTGCTGGTTAAGAGCATTGTTAATGAGCATGGCTGCTTTGCAGTTTTTCTCCATGATTTGGAGATCGTCTTGATCCCATTTCTTCAGTTTCTTCTTCTTCTCAAGATCAACAATATCGATATCTCCAAGAGAGATCACCAACCAGCATTGGTAATCATTGCTTTGCACCCACTTGATGAAGAGTGTCTTCCAATGTTGATATTGGCCAGCGAGCAAGAGAGGAGGCCTTGAAGAGTTCAAACCAACTTTGACAATGCTAGGAGCCATCGTTACCTGAAAATCTGTAAGTAACACACAATCTAGAACAAACCTGCTCTGATACCAATTGTAGAATCGAGTGTGTTAGTGCAAGGAACGGTAGAACTGTTCCTTGGGCAGCGAAAAATAGTAACAGAATGACAAAGTAACGAACTTAGTTCCTTAGAGAGGAAAACTTAATCAACCAACTAGTTGACTAAGAAAAACCTCTACCTCTAGGTTTCCCTAATAGGATTTCGAATGTCTACTTGTGTTATTAATCCCGGAATTACAAACAAGCAAGTCTTATCTCAATCTAGTTTACTCCTAGATATCTAGACTTCTAGATGTAACGTTCCTAACAACACCTAAGACAATCAAAACCCTAACAAGTACTCAACTCACCAAAAGTCTCGTCCTTGTAAGTGTTCTTCTTCTTCCGAATGCTCTGCTCACTGTGTTTCGTGTATCAAATGAAGTTGGCAACTCTCTAATATATAGTCTAGGTATTTTCTCTGATTTACCCTAATTTTACTTAAGGAAATAAGATAAAATAATCCTATACAATATTTTCTAATATATTCTAACCACAATATCTCCAACGAGATCTTTTCCTTGAGGCCCAAGTTGCTTCTCCAAAGTCTGTTTCCATAAACAGAGATTCGGCATGCGCTAGGGTTTACAGCGCGCGTCCTTCGTTCCTTGCGTTGTTCCCTTTTCTATTCTGATCACCAACACGCGTCTCTTCTTTTCTCTCGTTACAGCGTGTTGTTTTGTCATTGTTGGCTTCTATGTTCCTTGTCTTCTCTGTTTTGACTCTTCACTGGTTTTCATCGTTCCTTTGATTCAATCGTTTCCTGAAACTCATAGTCACACTAAAAGACCATCAAATACATTTGAGTTTATCATCATCAAAACTAGAGAGAACATCAATGTTTCAACAAAATGCAACATGCAGTTGCTTCTGAAAATGAAACAATACATATCAGGAAAATGAGATTTGTAAAAGGAGGCGTGGTGTTAATTAAGTTTGGTTAAGGACATGTTTGGTCTCCTTGGAGGATAATGCTTTTGACTAATTAATCACCTAGGTCATGTAAGATAATACTATTTTTTTAATTAATCACTTTACTAAGTACGTACTGCAAATGTTCAGATTAGTGATCGTAAAGGGTACGTTTCTACTTTCTAAGCAATAATTAAATACCACAATCCATTTGACAAGACGAATATATTGTGGTCAATTACAATTAGTATCATCGTATTAGAAAAACCTTATATTCTTAATTTAATATTTGTTTCGATATCTTAGAGCAATAATTTACTATATTTATAAACTTTGGTTTCCTTGAAGTTATATATGTCCCACTCAGTCCTATAGACAATTTTTATTCCAATTTCCAAACAATCATAACTTTAACTTAATTATGCTGATTAGAGCTACAACTGTAAAATCATGATCGAATTTATTTTACCTATTTGACACCCTGATTAGACTGAAAACTTAAATAACTAAAATTACCGAACTCGAATCTGACCTGAAAATGTGTAATATGAACCCGAATTCGATCCGATAACAATTAAATGTGAAATATTAATAAAATATTATTTAGAATACATATACAAAAAGAAAATTAACTAACTTTAATATATTTAAGTATCTATAAAAAGATCTCGTTATACTTACATTATTTTTCAAATTCATTATTTTTTATTTAATATAATATAAATTAAAAATGAATTAAAATAGTGATTTTACTAATTTCAATTATATAAATAGTTAATACTTTTAGTTTTAAATGATTTTTTGTTTATTTTGACATAATCATGATTTTTCTAATTTTTTATTAATCTTTTAATAGTAAACGAATAACATAGAAAATACGTTTTGGACTCGTTGGGTCAATATAATCCATACGGTCTGCTAACCTATAGTGACCCGACCGACTTGACTTGTAACCCCATTTGGTCTGATATATATTCAACACAAACCCAAATATATCAACACAAACCCAAAATGACTGAACCAAAATCTAGACTAATTAAAAATGGGTCAAACTTTTAAAAAATGGGTCAAACAAATTAACAAGTTTAATGGTAATCAATAGCCTAAATCTGGACTAATTAAAAATGGGTTAAACTTTTTCTAATATAAGCCAATAAAAATTCATAACTTATGTTCTAAAGACATAGGTTAGACAAACTGATTAAAATCTACTTTGATGTTTTTTTATCAACGGGTCAAATCAAACAAATTACCAGGTCTTCCATTATGAACCTCCCCAAACTTCCAAACCTCACAAAGAGTCCAAATCAAAGTACTCTTCCTTAAGGGATTACAAAAAGGCACACATGTGAATTGTGATTTGTGAATCCATGTTTAATTTCAGGTCCACCACTTCATGTTAACGGTTGTCAATTAATTAGACAATAAAGAACCCGAATGTTATTTATATATGTAGCTAGAGTGATCACCCAAAATTTGTATCACATTGCTAACTATATTTGTTGGATTTGACCAACAGATTTGACCGTGACATGGGATGGAGAACCGGTGTGCAACCAATCCCCGTTCACTGTGACAGCTCAAATGACTTCTTGATCACTAGGGAGGCCCTAGAGGAGGCCTACGAGAGGGCAATTGCATGCAATACCAACGTCGAAGGCTTAGTCATTTGCAATCCATCCAACCCTCTAAGGACTATGCTTGATAGAGACACCCTAACAAGCCTTGTATCCTTCGTCAATGAGAAGCAAATCCACCTCATAGCGGACGAGATCTATGCCGCAACCGTTTTCCGGTCTCCTTATTTCATCAGCATCTCGGAGGTGGTTGCGGAAATGGGTGGCCAACGCTGCAACCGTGACCTCATCCACCTCACCTACAGTCTCTACAAGGATTTGGGCCTTCCAAGGTTCAGAGTGGGCATAGTATACTCGTATAATGACCTAGTCGTGAGTTTTGCTAGGAAGATGTCGAGTTTCGGGCTTGTTTCATCCCAAACGCAACGCTTGTTGGCCCACATGTTGTCTGACGACGTGTTCGTGAAGAGGTTCCTAGAGGAGAGCAAGAGGAGGTTGAGGAAAATGCATGATCACTTTACAAAGGGGGTTGCTAGGGTGGGGATCAAGTGCTTGAATGGTAATGCGGGTTTGTTTGTGTGGATGGACCTAAGGCACTTGCTAGAGGAAACGACGCTAGATGGAGAGTTAGCCCTATGGCGCATGATCATCAATGACATGAAGATCAACGTGTCCCCTGGCTCTTCGTTCCATTGCTCCGAGCCAGGGTGGTTCAGGGTTTGCTTCGCTAACATGGACAATGACACTCTTGAGGTCGCCCTTAAAAGGATTGGGTTGTTCATGGAGAAGAACACAAACAAAATTATGCATAAGGAGAAACAAGGGAGTGTTGTTACAAAGAGGTGGCATAGGAGCGATTTGAGGCTCAGGTTTGGAAACATGGGTGATGACAATGTTATTGCATCTTCACCTAGTCTATTGTCTCCTCACTCCCTAGCTAGTGAAGGCAAGAACTTAGGTGCCTAGTTATAGGGCTTATTGCTAACTAGGAAAAAACATGTTTGGCTTCTTATGGAGAAAGGGTGTGTCGATGAAAATTAAATAGGTTTTTTTAATTATAGATAGATGAGTAACTACTAGTATTATAACTACCATATTTTTTGCTCCAACTTGAGATTTTTTGTGGTTAGAAAGTATTACCCTTGAAGGGATACTTAGTTGTGAATGAAGTTGTTTTTGTTTCATATAGAAATATAGAAGCATATGTTATTGAAAATTTCGAGGTGAAAGTTGTAAAAGCTACTAGTTTTGGAATGAATTATTGATGCAATTCATCATACTCTATGTGGTTATTTGGTTAATTCATATTCATTTAACAATCCTTGGGGTTTACTTCTAAGTACTTCGGCTTTGGCTGATTAAATTGGAAACCAACGAAACTGAATCATGTAAAGAACAAACGGAGATACAAGTTTTTGTATGAATGTGTTAGAAAGACAATAGAAACTGAAAAACAAAGAAAGACCACACATATTTTACATGGTTCACTAAGAGAGTGTTAGCTACACCCATGGGAAGAGAAGAATTTTGTTTTATTTAGGAGATTACAATACAAAGTTCAAGTAGGATATGCACAAAATAGATTATATAGCACTCCTGTAAATCTTAAACGAACTACGCCATAAGTAAAGCCTAAACAGAAAATCGGAGTCCAACTAGAGAAAACTCTATAATGAGACCTCCATGCTAATCAGCGAAAGGTTAGATTCAAGGCATCCCAACTAAATAATATACTTTAGGAGAACTTTGGGTATATATGAAAATTACATTGCAAAATGCAAATCTTCTACCACCATTGGATTGAGGCGATCAAGGGTTAAAATTAAAAGGATCAAACAACCAACAAAACGCGTGCACGGGGTTATTCATTATTTAGAGTGGCAATGTGTAATTACCCATAAAACAAAGTCCTTTCTCAATTCACAGAAGAAAACGCCATCTCCTCACATTAGTCTGTTCACTCAACAAAAATGAAAACCCCTAAATCTCCTTTCCATTTACAAGCTCACTTCCCCCCCCCCCCCCCCCCCCCCCCCTTCCCTTTTATAGTGACACTTGGCTACGTGGTCTCTTTATTGCTTAACTTTCATTCTAATAATGTGTTATTAGATGTGTTGAATTTTCTTAAATCCAATTGTTTGTTACTGCAATTTGTTGCTTTGTGTTCAGATTTGTGCTCTAGGCTAATAATTTGGTTGTATTTGGTTACTATATGGTTTGGTTCGTGATTCCCCCTAAGTTGGTGTTAGAAAAATAAGTTTGTTCTTTCTTTTTAACTATTGATATATTTTTAGGTTTCTATAACCGTATTACTCGTACCATACAAGAGTTTTGATTGCACTGATGGTTTCTCTTTTTTTTTTCCTTTTTTAATGAGGAAAGAATTCGAATTACTCGACATTGTAATACAAGGTAAATTGAGAGGCCGATAAATCGGCATCGGGCACACCGAACATAATACAATAAAAAAACAAGTAAGGAAATTACAACAAAGCAAATAAAGAGCCTAAACAACCTAGAGAGAAAGGATAGCAAAGCATGATCGAAAGACAATGTCGTCGGGAACCGGGTCAGACAGGAACAATCCTGTGAAAGTGCTGAATGGACCACCATGACATTGCACTCTCAACCCCTCTTCAAAGAGGGATCTTCAAGAGTCTCTACCATGATATTGCCCCCACAAAAAAGATGGATCTTCAAGAGCCTCAAGCACGACCACGACCACGACCACGACCGTAACAACTCAAACTCCACCCTAGTTCAGCTCCATAAATGCATCAAAGAATTGCCACCCAAGCTTGAATCAACGGAACAACAAAATGAGTTATGCTCAGCAAATGAGCAATCACTTATTGATTAATTTTTGTGAGTGTTTTGGTTGGACGATGAGTGATGGGCTTTTGGCCATTAAGGAGTGATGGGCTTTTGACCATCAGTCCAAAGGTTTGATTGACCAACGAAGTGATGGGCTTTTGGCCATCAGTCTAAAGGATTGATCAACCAATGCCCCGAAAATTCCAAAGATTTACGCGACCGCTAGATATATTTTTTTTTTCTGTTTACGCTCAAAAGACTCACGCTCCCGAAAAGCGGGAGCGGGATCGGAACCACGCACACGGACACCGAGAGCGTGCCAATATTATAGGGTATCCGGTTTTTATAATGTCACGCTCCCACTTTGCGGGTGCGTGACGTTGTGTTGGTTAAACACACAATGTCACGCCCACGCTTTGCGAGAGCGTGACATTGTGTTGTTTAACCAATACAATGTCACTTTATATTTTTTTGGTAACTTTGAGAAAATATTGAAAAAATGATTATTATTATGAAAATAAAATTAATGTTAAATTCATTATTATATGAAAATAAAATTAATGTTACATTAATTATTATAAAAATAAAATTAATGTTACATTGATTAATGTGAAAATAAAATTAATGTTAATTTGATTATTTTATAAAAGTAAAATTAATGTTAACTTCAAATATTTCATTCCTCAATTTAACAAATGTTGGTAGGAAGGGTTATAAAACACAAGTCATTTTTTTAAAAAACACAAGCCTTCAATTTCCCTTTACGAATTTGGTCATATAGCACAGTCATTTTTTTTTAGAGATTACTAGTTATTTGATTCATTGATTGTCTTTGATAAGAAATAATAAATGTAGACAATCATTATACTTTTGAAGGTAGGAAAATTAAATAGGGAATCAATTTCGTAGTTCCAAAATAGACCCCAATAGGTAAATTATATACAAAATAACTGTATCAGATACAAAATACTAAAACAAACTCAAAATAAAACTAATCATGTGTCGGGTCGGGTCCATCCTCTCCTTCATCGCCCCCTGCACCGCTACTCTGACCATGCTCATACTGTGATTCCCTAAAAATGTGCGATGCGTGCTGAGGTGGATCCGACACCGGGTGAGCGTCCCCCACCAATATCTGGATGACACTGAGAAGGTACGCCCTCTCTCCATCAGTGATCCCGTCGGTATCCAACCGGGCACGTGTCAACCCGAGCACCATCTGCGCCCGCTGCATAATTTAAATATGTTAATATTACGTACACTAATGCATAAGTAGTAAACATTTAAAAATAAGAAAACATATACCGCAACGATATCAACTACTAGAGGTCGGGGAATGACATTTTGTGGCTGGGAGGTAGGATCCACGTACAGATGAGTAATCTCCTCAAAATAGTCTATGTAGTAGGTATCACAGTCCCAGGGCCACCTACATGGCTGAAACGCATCAATATCGAAGAGATGGTTGTCGCGGTCTGCCCATGTAGGGAATTCTGGCCCGTCGAACTCCACCTTGGAATTGCTCGAACATATCCCTCTGTTCACCGTACTCGGCTGAAACGGAGGTGGAGGAACCACCTGCCTCAGACCGAACTGGCGTAGCACTCGGATCGGCATGTACCCCTCCTGGACATCAAGGCAACGGATGATACCGTCGAACCTAGATCCCCGGTGGGTAGTCCTGGAATCCACCTCCGAGTCTGCCCCCTCTGGGCGTTCGCCTCTTACTCTCCAAGGCATCCAATGGACCTGGAATTACATCATGTTACTATTTATTAAGATCCTATAAAAATACCATTACAAGTAATTAGAATCGGTTGTAGATTTTACCTCATCAGATGTAACCCTATCTAGCGCCTGTCTAAGCTGGACGAGCCTATCTGCATCCACGCGGGGAATGGGTCCAGGCTCGTCCACGGCTGCTGCCCGCGGATCCGCTAGTCATTGCGAGTCCTGTGACATGTGTCCTCCGAAACACGGAAAATAACGCCATATCCAACACTATAAGACCATTTTACAAGATGTTAATAAAATAAAATGTCAGGGTACAAGTAATAAAAAATAATAAATCATACCTGGAGAAGCCTCATACAACCCGCTATGCCGGCCGTCTGGGCCCGGGATGCCTCCCCTAGGTTGCGATACAAGATCGCAAGAACCCCAGCGCCCCAAGCAAATTTGCCAACTCTGTCATGGTCCAGCACGAATTGCATATACTGGTGCTTCACCCGGTTGGTGGACCTATTTTACAAAAGAAAAGAAATTAGTATAAGATAATAAAAATAAGGGCTAATTTTTTTTACCAAAGGTTACAGTCGGTATAAATGTCGCACATAATAGTACAGCCAATCAAGAGGAACAGATAGGAAGACGCTATATCCTCTTGTCTATGTCCTCTCCGCATCATCTGCGCCACAAAGTCCACGACGTCCTTCCCGAGGAGTCCGCTGCGCCCGCTGTACCAGTACATGTCATCCATGGAAATGTAAAACATCTGGTAGATGCGGATCCTGAGAGGCCCATCAGCCATCTGCTCCGTCATCTCGACCCCATCGATGGGAAGTCCCATTATCATCTAGACGTCATGCAAAGTGATTGTAACCTCGCCCCATGGAAAGTGAAAGTTGTTGGTCTCAGGATACCAACGCTCCACAAATGCGCTGATGAGGATGTGATCGACATCCCCATAGTCCAACGACCCCAGCTGGGTCAGGCCGCTACGATGTGCAATAGCCCACCACGTATCAGGGTCGAGTGAAGCTTGTGGATGAAGTCTATCGAACTCGAGGACACGCGTGTGGGCTCGTAGCCACGGTCGGGTCTGTAACAAAAGTTACTAGGTTAAACACACAATTGTTGTACCATAATTTTAATTTTATAACGAAAACTCAAACAAATTATCATTAATAAATCGTACGTACCATCGATACTTCTGCACCAGCCCAAATGTACCGAGCAATGTGTGTCGGATAACTGGTCAGAACCGTCCCTGATATGGGCCCCCCTGGCATCCACGGCCTACGCTTGCCCCCAACAGGGCCAGCCTCGGCCTCGACATCGAGCTCGGCCTTGGTATCGGGCTCGGAAGCCGGCTCTGGAGGAGGAAGAATCGGTCGACCTTGTCGCGGCCTACGAGGTT
This sequence comes from Rheum nobile, assembly GCA_027886185.1. NCBI lineage: Eukaryota > Viridiplantae > Streptophyta > Magnoliopsida > Caryophyllales > Polygonaceae > Rheum > Rheum nobile. The sequence continues at coordinate 681,925 of WOAB01000660.1, forward strand.
GTACAGCACGGCACAACATTTATGGAACCGTTCGACCACGCACTCGCATAGCGAGAGCGAGCATTTGCGTTTTTTTTTTGTAACAGATAACTCACGCTCATGCTTCGCGTGAGCGTGACTTATCTGTCTTCGCAAAGTCACGCGGTTGTCACGTGACTTTGCGTAGACAGATATTGTTTTTAATTATTTTTTTTACAGCGACTTAAATTTTCTTTTAAATTTTTTTCTTATTTTTAAAAAAAGATTTTTTTTTGTTTTGTATGAAAAATTAGGTGTGATCATGATATCATTTAAAAAAAATTGTGTAAATTAAAAAAACATGTGTATTTAGTCATGTGTGAGCGTAATGTCATTTTTTTAAAAATGTTAAATTAAACCAAAGTAGTTCAATTAAAAAATTTGTTAACATGTGTATAAAATTGTTAAACATAAATTACTTATATTCATAAGCATTACAATCCTCAACTATACAAAAGGTGTTGGTGTACGGCCAACTTGCACCCTATATTTACGCCACTGTGCAATTCTCTCCATGTAGAAGTTGTTCCAACCAGCGACACTAGGATCTTTGAATCTCACCTAACAAGATGGAGGGGGCGGTAGTGGAGCAATATCACTGAGCCACAACTACAATCAAATAAATTTAAATATTAAGTTTGGATATTTTATGACCTAATTTAAAAAATATTGGTATTAATTTACGTACTTACCAGAATGAAGTGGTTGTCGAATAAAGCTATGGATATGATCTTGGTTGGTAGTTTGTCGTTGTCATCGGAAGCCTTCATCGGTAAACATAGGCACGGGCCGTTCCAAGACAGAAACACAAGAGCCACCCGAAATCGAGTTGCAAATGCTAAACCAATCATGGGCATCTCCATCCAGTATCTGGGGGCGTAAGGACTGAACAAGTAATTGACATTATGCAAAAGGACAACATGCGGGTGCACATCGGGGCGTATGCTCATGTATATATCTTTGTTTACCACCAGCTCTTGCCCGATCTCTATGCGAACTCTGTAGTACTCACTCTCAGGCCATCCCAATAGTATAGCTAGGCTTCGATAACCATAATGTCCGTCTGCTGCCACATTATGAGCCATGCTAATGTAGGCAAACATGAAGTAGTCCACAGTCTCAGCTCCAAATGTAATCCTATAGCGCTCCACTTCTATCTTCGGGAGCTGCGTATCTTCGTTGGTGTCCTGGGGCTGACTCCCACTCTCGGTCGACACTCCCTTACTTGACTTGCTACCTCGGGGGCGTCCTCTTGGTCGAGGGGGATTTTTGCCCTTGAGCGAATCCGAGTACTCGTCCCTGCAATGCTCAACCTTGCTCGGTTCCCTCTTGGTGGAGTATTTGTTGCCGGTGGCTCCCTTCGGCCTACCTTTTGAAACCCATTCTTTAGGCTCCTTCAACGTAGATTTCCGCGGGTATTTCAAGTCGAAGAACAACGGTGAGACTTGCTTTACGTGATCATCAGACATTACTTCGTCTTTGTAATCCCCGAACATCTCCCTAAAAATCACACGATGCATCGCGACGGGTACCGTGCCACCATCTCTCTCCTCTGCAGCCATTGCCGAATCTCCTTCCCACTTCACTTGTTTCCAAAAGCAGTGAATCTCACTCGGCATGATCAGAGTGTTTGTAATCATGGCTATTTCGATTCTGTGGATGCACGGAAGCCCATAGCATGTTGTCCACCAATGATCTTTGCAAACTTCCTGGATCTTTCCATCTAGTATAAAATAATACATATCCAAAAGTATTTTCAAGCACTTCTCCGTCACTTTGTAGAATAAAGGGGAAAATAAGGCATGGATGTGGGTTGGCAAGTCATGCACCTCCGTTGGAACTTTTGTATGTGACATTTCCATTGTTTCTCTAACCCTCTCACACTGGAACTCCAAGGCATAGTGGATCCTCTCAATAAATTAGTTGAAACCGTATTGAGAAGATTTCAAAACCTCTTTCAAGTTTTTGTGTATACCCTCAAGCCTATAAAAAAGAAAACGTTATAAACTATCTTGTGCAATAATATCAAACATATAGATTAGAGTATAAGGTACCTATATGTGGTTCGGGTGAAGAAATGAAGATGAAGGTCGGTCCAAGCTCTGACTATATTCTCCTTGTATGGATTGAGCCACGTCCTTTCCACGTATCCAACAAGGCCATTGTGCCATGATTTTCTCAACTGTTAGAGTCTCATTTCGTACGTTTCCTCCGTGCTTGACAAAAACAACCCCCTAACATTTATCTGCAAAAGCGTCGGCACTATCCTTGGCCTTGAGGACGGTGAGAGCATATGATTCAATATTGTGTTTAATGTGCACCCAACACAAAAGGTGTTTCACCGTATCTCCGAAAACTTCACCAATTGCAGTGATGAGAGCGATTTCTCGGTCGGTCACTATGGCCGTTGTCTTTTCTCCCACATACGTATATATTTTCTCCAGACTTTCCATGATAAAAACGTAATGAGGTATGTCATCCCCTTTAGAAAATGAATATGCAATGTTAAACGTCTTGTCGGTGGAGGAAAAACAAACATTCTCAACCAAAGCCATGCCATACCTATACATATAACAAGTCTTAATATGATTGTATAAATATTAAATATTAAAATTCATTAAACAAGCACCTATTAGTCTTGTATGTGTTGTCAACAACAACGACATATGGGAATCGCTTCAACAAGTGCAGTGACTTTGGGTTGGCAAATAATAAGATATCCACTTCATCAGTTTGCTTATCCCTCCTATGATACACTTTGTACCCTTGTTTTTTCAAGAATGTTAGCGTCCATTGGGTTACTGATGCGATCCTACCCACCATGACTGCCATAGAGGAAGAGGAAGATATGAACATTCACTCAGAAGGGCCAATAACAAGATTGCGTGCCAAAGCCATCGCCAACGCGACACAATCATTGATTGTGCGCGTCATCGCTAGCCAAGGAACGCAAGAGACCGCGTTCTCCCTCAGAAGCCTACAGCCAAGTCCAGAGAACGTGTTCTCTATCAACATACTCTCCACCATCAGTTGAACGCGATCTTTGAATTAGTTTGTCATTTTTGAACATTATTATTTTAGTTATTTCTTTTGGGGCGTGTGTTCCACACGTGTCGCGTGGGCTAGCCCATTAAGCGAGACTCGGCCCATTCGAGTCCCGTTATCCATTATAAAAGGTCAACTCGACCTTCTGTACTAGGTTACGTCTAATTTGAATCAAAGCTTAAGTTTGAGAGCCTATCGCCTCCTTCCTTTGATTGGACGTCAAACACTTTCTGTCTTCTCATCTCCTTCCTCCGCCGCCGACGCTACGGCCTCCACTCGATCTCCATCGAGTCTATCTCCTCCGCTGCCGATGCTACGACTTCGCTCACCTCTCGAGCTACCATCCAACACTGCGTTCCATAGACTACCTTGAACGGAGTGAGCTTTGTCGCGGAGTGCTTGGACCTATTGTAAGAAAACTCAACAATTGCAAGTAAGTCTTCCCAACGCTTGGGGTTGGATTTGAGCATGGTCCGAAGGAGGGCTCCTAGGGTTCGATTGGTCACCTCTGTTTGGCCATCTGTTTAGGAGTGGTAGCTAGTAGAATACAAAAGTTTGGTACCCAACTTTCCCCAAAGTGTTCTCCAGAAAAGGCCTACGAATTTGGTATCGCGATCACTCACAACAGACATAGGGATCCCATGTAAACGGACCACGTTGTCAAAGAACAACGCGGCGATTTCACTAGCAGTGTGTATGGTCTTACACGCGATGAAATGGGCCATTTTTGAAAATCTGTCTACAACAACAAAGATGGAGTCCTTACCCCTACGAGAGAGAGGCAAACCTATAATGAAGTCCATGGACAAAACCTCCCAAGGGCCTAATGGGATGGGCAATGGCGTGTAGAGACCATAGGGATGAGAACTAGACTTTGCACGTTGACACGTGACACAACTTATGCAATATCGCGTCACCTGTGAGGTCATGCGCGGCCAGAAGAAGTGCTCACGAAGAGCTGCTAGTGTCTTGGTAACCCCAAAATGACTACGACCTTCATGGGCTTCTTGGATAATGAGTTTCCTAATTGGTGAGCTAGGAATGCACAGGCGTCCAACTTTGTAAAGGTACCCCTCATGTAAGAAGTAAGTCTCAAACTCGCAGTCCCTAAGGCAGTATTCTACAATTGGCTTAAAGAATGGATCAATCAAGTACAAATCCTTAATCAACGCGAAGCCAAGAAGTATAGATTGAAGATGAGTAAGGAGAACATACCTGCGAGAAAGGGTGTCAGCGACCACATTCTCCTTACCTTTTTTATGCATAACGACGTAGGGGAACGTCTCCATGAATTCTACCCAACGAGCATGGCGGCGGCTTAGGTGGGCCTGACTCTTCAGATAGCTGATGACCGCGTGGTCCGAGTGGATCACGAACTCGTGTGGCCAGAGATAGTGTTTCCATGTTTTGAGCACGCAAACAAGAGCGTAGAGCTCCTTGTCGTAGGTGGGGTAATTCAATGTTGCCCCTTTGAGCTTCTCGTTGAAGAACGTGATGGGCTTCTTCTCTTGGTGTAAGACTCCACCAATCCCCACATTGGACGTGTCACATTCCACTTCAAAGTGCATGTTGAAGTCTGGGAGTTGTAGTAGTGGCGCGTTGCACAAGGCTTCTTTCAACGCGTTGAAAGCGTGATTGTGGTTCTCCTTCCAATGCACCGCGATGCCTTTTTTTGTGAGCTCATGGAAAGGCGCGGCGATGGAGCTGAAGTTGCGAACAAATCTCCTGTAGAAGCCTGCCAAGCCAAGGAAGCTTCTAACCATTGTTGGAGTGGTAGGTGTTGGCCAATCCCGGATGGCCTTCACTTTGTCTTCATCAACGCGGAGTCCAACTTTGGAGACCACGTAGCCTAGGAAGTTGGTAGTGTCGGTAGCAAAACGACACTTGCCAAGGTTGGCATACAAGTGTTCGCGTCTCAAGCACTCTAACACAAGCCTAAGGTGCTTTACATGGTCATTTAGACTACGCGAATACACCAGAATATCATCAAAGTATACTACAACAAATTTCCCCAGAAATTCCCTCAACACATGGTTCATGAGCCTCATGAACGTGCTTGGCGCGTTGGTGAGGCCAAACGGCATGACGAGCCATTCATAAAGCCCATATTTTGTCTTGAACGCGGTCTTCCATTCATCACCCTCTTTCATGCGAATCTGGTGATAGCCACTCTTCAAGTCAATTTTTGTGAAGTGGATCGCGCCGTGCAACTTATCGAGCATGTCGTCGAGGCACGGTATAGGGTGCATGTACTTCACTGTGATCTGATTGATGGCGCGACAGTCAACACACATGCGCCATGAGCCATCTTTTTTTTGCACTAGGATTACGGGGACCGCGCAAGGGCTGAGAGATTCCCTTATGTAGCCGCGATCCAGAAGTTCTTGCACTTGGCGCTGTAACTCCTTGGTTTCTTCTGGTCCAGCGCGATAGGCAGCACAATTCGGTAGAGAGGCCCCAGGCACCAAATCGATTTGGTGTTCAATGCCTCGTAATTGGGGAAGGCCTTGTGGAAGCTCCTCTGGGAAGACGTCTGTGAACTCATCAAGCAACCTGGTGATCGCACTTGGCAACACGTCGTTGTCGTGGTTCTCCGACATGCATGGCGTTGGCACCAATAGGAAACATGGTGCCTTGCCGCTCATGGCGCATGTGTGTTGACTGTCGCGCCATCAATCAGATCACAGTGAAGTACAGGCACCCCATACCGTGCCTCGACGACATGCTCGATGAGTTGCACGGCGCGATCCACTTCACAAAAATTGACTTGAAGAGCGGCTATCACCAGATTCGCATGAAAGATGGTGATGAATGGAAGACCGCGTTCAAGACAAAATATGGGCTTTATGAATGGCTCGTCATGCCGTTTGGCCTCACCAACGCGCCAAGCACATTCATGAGGCTCATAAACCATGTGTTGAGGGAATTTCTGGGGAAATTTGTTGTAGTATACTTTGATGATATTCTGGTGTATTCGCGTAGTCTAAATGACCATGTAAAGTACCTTAGGCTTGTGTTAGAGTGCTTGGGACGCGAACACTTGTATGCCAACCTTGGCAAGTGTCGTTTTGCTACCGACACTACCAACTTCCTAGGCTACGTGGTCTCCAAAGATGGACTCTGCGTTGATGAAGACAAAGTGAAGGCCATCCGGGATTGGCCAACACCTACCACTCCAACAATGGTTAGAAGCTTCCTTGGCTTGGCAGGCTTCTACAAGAGATTTGTTCGCAACTTCAGCTCCATTGCCGCGCCTCTCCACGAGCTCACAAAAAAAGGCATCACGGTGCATTGGAAGGAGAACCACAATCACGCTTTCAACGCATTGAAAGAAGCCTTGTGCAACGCGCCACTACTACAACTCCCAGACTTCAACATGCACTTTGAAGTGGAATGTGACGCGTCCAATGTGGGTATTGGTGGAGTCTTACACCAAGAGAAGAAGCCCATCGCGTTCTTCAACGAGAAGCTCAAAGGGGCAACATTGAATTACCCCACCTACGACAAGGAGCTCTACGCTCTTGTTCGCGTGCTCAAAACATGGCAACACTATCTTTGGCCACGCGAGTTCGTGATCCACTCGGACCACGTGGCCATCAGCGATCTGAAGAGTCAGGCCCACCTAAGTCGTCGCCATGCTCGTTGGGTAGAATTCATGGAGACGTTTCCCTACGTCGTTGTGCATAAAAAAGGTAAGGAGAATGTGGTCGCCGACGCTCTTTCTCGCAGGTATGTTCTCCTTACTCATCTTCAATCTAAACTTCTTGGCTTTGCGTTGATTAAGGATTTGTACTTGATTGATCCATTCTTTAAGCCAATTGTAGAATACTGCCTTAGGGACCACGAGTTTGAGACTTACTTCTTACATGAGGGGTACCTTTACAAAGTCGGACGCCTGTGCATTCCTAGCTCACCAATTAGGAAACTCCTCATCCAAGAAGCCCATGAAGGTCGCGGTCATTTTGGGGTTACCAAGACACTAGCAGCTCTTCGCGAGCACTTCTTCTGGCTGCGCATGACCTCACAGGTGACGCGATATTGCACAAGTTGTGTCACGTGTCAACGCGCAAAGTCTAGTTCTCATCCGTATGGTCTCTACACGCCATTGCTCATCCCATTAGGCCCTTGGGAGGATTTGTACATGGACTTCATCACAGGTTTGCCTCTCTCTCGTAGGGGTAAGGACTCCATCTTTGTTGTTGTAGACAGATTTTCAAAAATAGCCCATTTCTTCGCGTGTAAGACCACACACACTGCTAGTGAAATCACCGCGTTGTTCTTTGACAACGTGGTCCGTTTACATGGGATCCCTAGGTCTGTTGTGAGTGATCACGATACCAAATTCGTAGGCCTTTTCTGGAGAACACTTTGGGGAAAGTTGGGTACCAAACTTTTGTATTCTACTTGCTATCACCCCCAAACAGATGGCCAAACAGAGGTGACTAATCGAACCCTAGGAGCCCTCCTTCGGACCATGCTCAAATCCAACCCCAAGCGTTGGGAAGACTTACTTGCAATTGTTGAGTTTTCTTACAATAGGTCCAGGCACTCCGCGACAAAGCTCACTCCGTTCTAGGTGGTCTATAGAAGAAACCCAGTGACTCCACTCGACATGCTACCGCGGCCTCTGAAGGACAATGAGCATACTAGCGCGGCCAATCGCGCCGCGATGATCAAGGATCTGCATCAGCGAACGCGGGAGCAACTGGAACGCCACACTGATCAATATGCCACACAACACAACCGTGGACGCCACCGCGTTATATTTGCCCCAGGAGACTTGGTGTGGGTGCATCTTCGCAAAGGCCGTTTTCCAGCTCGGCGCAAATCAAAGCTGGCCCCACGCGGTGATGGCCCTTTCCGTGTTGTGAAGGCCATTGGAGACAACGCATACGAGATCGAGCTCCTGATCAGTGCTATTTTGTAGCACATTTCTAGGGATTATTACCAGGTTTGAGGCGCCATTTGGTGGGATTTTATGCACAATTGGAGATTATGGAGTTGGAGCAGAGAAGTGTGGTTTTGGTGGTCTGGAGGAGCTTATTGGAGACATCCAGAAGAAGAGAAATTAACCACCTGAGGAGACAAGCAAGACCCATGAAGAAACCACGTGAGAAGGCGGTGAAGTGAAGAAACCGCGACCAAGCCGCGGGGAGCAGAAGGCCGCGGCAAGATTTCCAAAGGAGATGGGCGATAGCGAGGAGGCCGCGCCCGCGGCCGAATTATCAAAAATTAATTATGCACTTCGAGAGCAAACCGCGACCGCGACCGCGACCAAAAGGCCGCGACCGCGGCCATCAGCGGGAGTCAGCCCGATGCGCTCCGAACTTCTATTTTCTTTTTCTGTTTTTCCTTTTTCGTTGTTTTATTTAATTACGAATATTAGTATTTTTCCTTTTTAGGGATGATGTTTGTGATCTTGGGCTTTAGGTTAACTTATTTAACCTAACTCTCATAGCCTCCATTCGATCCCATATATGTGAACCTCGGATTATCGTATGTTCAGTATTCAGAGTTTTTCCCTTTCAACAATTATGTCTTTCAGTACTATGAGTAGCTAAGCACCCATTGCTTAGCCCGACATGTGAAGCTTTTTTCTATGGTTTGATTGCGAGGTTAATTCTCTATTTCCTATTTCCTTTGGGTTTATATCTTTCTTCTTGCACTTATTCATATGGATTGTTATTGATTTGACTAGACTGATCATCTAGTTAGGTTTAGTAATTATCTATTGCTAGGGTTTGGAATTGACCGGTCGGTGATTCCTTATCTAGAGTAGCATCCATAATTATCTAGGACTGGTAGGACTAGATTATTATGAAAGAAGATTGATTGTATGTTAAATTATTGCGGGTTGTGATTATTTGACATGTATCCTGGTTTGATCCTATGCCCAATGCTATTATTGTTCTAAATCTTTATTGTTTCTTGTGCGTTCAATAATAAGAGTTGCTAGGACTGGTAGGACTAGTAACTATACAAGAATAGAGACAGGAATAAACAAAGGAAATGAATAGAGAGAACCTAGGACCAATCTACCATAGGAAAAGTGGATCTTGTTTGGCTAAGTGTTTTTCCCACATTTGATTACACTCTTTGCTTATTTGCTTTGTTTACTTTCTTGATTACAAAACCAACCAAAAACTCCCCCCTCTTGTTACTATTGCATGCAAACAACACATAGATTAATCCCTTCCTCCCTGTGGATTCGATCCTTACTTGCCCTAACTACTTGTTTAGGTTTGTCTAGGTTTATTTTGATTTTGTGGTATACGACAAATCGCTTGTCAAAATTGGCGCCGTTGCCGGGGAGTGCAAGTGTTGATTTTTCTGTGTGTTTGTGTGTGTGTGTGTTCCTTTGGTGTGGATCTATCTTATGGTCCACACCCGTGCTACTAACTCCCCTCTATTTGAGATTGATTCAGAGATTGAGAGGACTCTTTCCTAGGGTCGCAAAGTAAATCGTGCTTTGGTTTTTGATAATCCTGCGTTCGAGATGGCTAAAGAAGAACAAACGTTGAGGCAGTTGACTGCGCCCAACCTGCAACAGCAACCGCTGGCTGTGCGGTTTCCTGAGTTAGCTGAGGGCGTAAATTTCGAGTTGAAGTCTGGGTTAATCCACTTACTCCCCCACTTCCATGGGATGAGTGGTGAAGACCCCAATAAGCATCTTGCTGAGTTTCATTCGGTGTGTAGCTGTATGAAGCCGAAGAATATGACTGAGGACCAGATTAAGCTGAGGGCCTTTCCTTTTTCACTGAAGGATGCGGCCAATGACTGGTTCTACTATCTCACTCCATGGAGCATTGACACATGGGTCAAGATGAAGAAAGCCTTCCTGGAGAAGTACTTTCCGGCTACAAAACTAAACAGCCTGAAGCGAGCTATCAGCAACATCGAGCAGCAGTCTGGTGAATCGCTCTACGAGTATTACGAGTGGTTCAAGAAGATGATATCCAGCTGCCCCTTCCACGGCTATTCTGAGAAGGACCTTGTACTTTATTTGTACGGTGGTCTTCTTGATGAAGAGAGAAGGATGGTGAACGCTGCTTGTGGAGGGAACATCCTCAACAAGACTCCTGCTGCAGCTTTTGAGACCTTCTTTGAGCTATCTGAGGGCTCAAGACAGTTCAGTAAAAGGGCGGGCGCCCAATCCGTGAAAGATGCAGAGTCTCAGCCCAATTCTACTCTTCTTGCTGAAGTGGCTGAGATGAAGGAGATGATGAAAAGATGCATGATGAGAGGTGGCTTGCAGCAAGTCAAATCATGTGGGATATGCTATGAGAATACACATCCAACTGATGCATGTCCCACCCTACAAGAACCAACTGCTGAGGTGAACGCTATTGGCGGATATGGCCCTCAGAGGCCAAAATATGACCCATACTCCAGCACCTACAATCCCGGCTGGAGAGATCACCCAAATTTGAGGTACGGGAACCAGCAGAACACTCATCAGGGGCAGGAGACCCATGACTATCAGCAGAGGCCCCCATAGTTTCTCCAGCGTCCGCAGTAGTACCAGCAGCCTGGGGGTCAGCAACAATTTAGAGCTCCTTATGAACAAAGACCCCAGGGCCAGAGTTCCAGTGTCTCTACATCCATCGACGACCAGATAAAAGCTCTCAACCAAGGCATACTATTAATGTCAAATGCTATGGTCCAAACAAATAAAGAGATGGGAGCACATATCCAAGCGCTAGCAAATACGGTGGCCCAGAATCAGCAGGAACATAAATCCAGTATTCAAAACCTGGAGAAGCAGATGGGTCAACTGTCTATGGCGGTGAGCAGGCTAGAGGCTCATGCGTCGGGGAAACTACCCTCTCAAACGGTAGTCAACCCGAAGGAGAATGTGTGCGCCATGATGCTGAGAAGTGGTACTGAGATAGAGGCCAAGAAGACTGTTGAGAAGGAGGTCCAGGTGACCAAGGAGGAAAGCCACCAAGAAAACGAGGTCGAAGGCGAGTTCGGCAAGGGAGAGAAGGAGCCGCGACCGCGGCACAAAGGCCGCGACCGCGGCCTGTCCGCTGATGAAAATGCTGATTTATTCTCCCCCGAGGTCGAGAGCAAACCGCGACCGCGTCACGAAGGCCGCGACCGCCACCTGTTCGCTGAGAAGATTTCTGAAGTTCTGAAGCGACTGCGACCGCGATCCCCAAACCGCTCCCGCGGCCAGGCCCCTGTGTACGTGGATGACTACGTACGACCTGATTTTCCTCCCCTCTTCTCCGAGAAGCCTCCCGCGCCATTCCCAGAGGCTCTAGCGGACACCAGGAAGCCTGCCAGGGATAAGGATATGTTCGACTGGGTGAGCAACTGCGAGGTAAATGTCCCTTTGCTTAAACTTTTGACTAGTGTCCCTCGTTATGCTAAATTTTTTAAGGAGATCTGCACACAAAAGAGGAAGCGCTCAGTGAAGGAGAAGAAAAAGGTGGTAGTGAGTGAGAACGTGTCCGCTATACTGCAAAAGCGGATACCCAAGAAGGCAGATGATCCAGGGATGTTCACCATTCCCTGCAAGATTGGAGGTACCCTGTTCGACAGGGCATTACTTGACTTGGGTGCCTCCATCAATGTGTTGCCACTCGCTCACTACGAGTCCTTAGACGTGGGGCCACTTGAGAAGACGGGGATTGTCATCCAGCTGGCGGACAATTTAATTGTCAATCCAAAGGGAATTCTGCAGGATGTGCTGGTACAGGTGGACCACTTAGTGTTCCCTGCAGACTTCTTCGTCATGGACACTAGGCAGGACAAGGATTCACCTGTGATGCTGGGAAGGCCGTTTATGAACACGGCCAGTACAAAGATTGATGTGAGTAGCGGTTCGCTCACAATGGAGTTTGATGGGGAGACGGTCGGGTTCAGCATAGACGACCAGAAGAGACACCCTCCTGATGGGGACCACGAGCGCTCTTTGGAGGTGAGCGAACCAAGTTGAGGACGAGGAAGCGGTATGTCATGCCATGACAATAACTAAGGCGCTGTCCGGGAGGCAACCCGAGGTATGGAATTCTTTCCTTACTTTTCTTTTATTTGTTTTTGCATTTGTTTTGGTGTGTTTTGTTTTTGCTTTGTTTTTGTTTTTGTTTCCGACTAACCTACAGGGAAGAGACCTATGCCTATTGAAGAAGGTGTTTCCACACCAATGTAAGTCTTCTTTCCCTGCACTAAGTCACTCCCCGAAAAAACCTTAAACGGGGAGAAAATTTTTTTTTACCGAAGGCCAGCTGTCCAGAGTTTCTCATGGAGATGGTGCGCATCATGTTGCCAAGGAGGATACATTGCTCTACACTTGATTTGGCAACGATGATGACCCTACAATTGACAGTTGAGGAGGACCACCACCAGAGGCCCACACCACGATCATATCTGGGCCTATTTTTGTGGTCATTGAAGGCCGTGCAACCCCGCCATACATGATATACCACTACTCACCAAGTGGTTCCCTATTGGTTGCATGGTAATGAAGACACTAGAATTGATGAAGACACCCGCCCAACACTGGAGACCTGGGCATATATGGAGTACACCGCCAGCGACAACGGAAGTGTCCAAGCCAACTCGGCGACATTTATGAGCTTATTTCTTCTTTTCCCTATGCTTCTATTCTTTTGTCTTTCATTACATTGAGGACAATGCAATGTTTAAGCATGGGGGAGGGTTTTATATTTCTATGTCGCTGAGGAGAAAAAGAAAAAGAAAAGAGCCACAAAATTTGAAAAAAAGGCTAAAATTAAAATCCTGGGATAGGTCGAAAACCCGAAAGGGCGGCCTAGGTAATAAGCAGGTGGCCTGGACCAGCATTAGGCTGGGGTAATAAGAGGTCAATAGTGATGTGAGTATATTGTGAGCCCATCTATGAAAAATGAAATGAGTGGCTTTGTGAAAACCCGAAAGGGCGCCTTGGCAAAATGATTGAAAAGAAGAAGAGCGATTTTTAGGAATCCCTATTTTACTTGGCGAGGCGTCATAAGAAGAGGAGTCATAAAGAGGTTTCAGGTAGGTCACTCTAGAGGAATAAGAAGATAGATGGGAGATAGGATTCGAATTTTTTCCACTCTATGGTGTTTGGGATAAGCTTGGGGGAAGTATTCTGCTTTCCTTTTAGCTTGACTGTGTGGGGTGTTGATTTGATGTTGTAGTTATTGTGCTGAGCTTATTTTGTATGGTTGCCTGGAGTTTATTGTTTGGTGTAATTCTTGGAGGTTGAGTTTTCTATGCTTCCTGAAGCCTTGGGGATTTGATTGGAGGAGTAGGTTTACTTTAGCTTACTCGAGGACGAGCAAGGTTTAAGCATGGGGGATTTGATCAGTGCTATTTTGTAGCACATTTCTAGGGATTATTACCAGGTTTGAGGCGCCATTTGGTGGGATTTTATGCACAATTGGAGATTCTGGAGTTGGAGCAGAGAAGTGTGGTTTTGGTGGTCTGGAGGAGCTTATTGGAGACATCCAGAAGAATAGAAATTGACCACCTGAGGAGACAAGCAAGATCCATGAAGAAACCACGTGAGACGGCGGTGAAGTGAAGAAACCGCGACCAAGCCGCAGGGAGCAGAAGGCCGCAACAAGATTTCCGAAGGAGATGGGCGATAGCGAGGAGGCCGCGTCCGCGGCCGAATTATCGGAAATTAATTATGCACTTCGAGAGCAAACCGCGACCGTGGCCAAAAGGCCGCAACCGCGGCCATCAGCGGGAGTCAGCCCGACGCGCTCCGAACTTCTGTTTTCTTTTTCTGTTTTTCCTTTTTCGTTGTTTTATTTAATTCCGAATATTAGTATTTTTCCTTTTTAGGGATGATGTTTGTGATCTTGGGCTTTAGGTTAACTTATTTAACCTAACTCTCACAGCCTCCATTCGATCCCATATATGTGAACCCCGGATTATCGTATGTTCAGTATTCAGAGTTTTTCCCTTTCAACAATTATGTCTTTCAGTACTATGAGTAGCTAAGCACCCATTGCTTAGCCCGACATGTGAAGCTTTTTTCTATGGTTTGATTGCGAGGTTAATTCTCTATTTCCTATTTCCTTTGGGTTTATATCTTTCTTCTTGCACTTATTCATATGGATTGTTATTGATTTGACTAGACTGATCACCTAGTTAGGTTTAGTAATTATCTATTGCTAGGGTTTGGAATTGACCGGTCGGTGATTCCTTATCTAGAGTAGCATCCATAATTATCTAGGACTGGTATGACTAGATTATTATGAAAGAAGATTGATTGCATGTTAAATTATTGCGGGTTGTGATTATTTGACATGTATCCTGGTTTGATCCTATGCCCAATGCTATTATTGTTCTAAATCTTGATTGTTTCTTGTGCGTTCAATAATAAGAGTTGCTAGGACTGGTAGGACTAGTAACTATACAAGAATAGGGACAGGAATAAACAAAGGAAAGGAATAGAGAGAACCTAGGACCAATCTACCATAGGAAAAGTGGATCTTGTTTGGCTAAGTGTTTTTCCCACATTTGATTACACTCTTTGCTTATTTGCTTTGTTTACTTTCTTGATTACAAAACCAACCAAAAACTCCCCCCTCTTGTTACTATTGCATGCGAACAACACATAGATTAATCCTTTCCTCCCTGTGGATTCGATCCTTACTTGCCCTAACTACTTGTTTAGGTTTGTCTAGGTTTATTTTGATTTAGTGGTATACGACAAATCGCTTGTCAGCTCCCACCAGACTATGGTGTCCACGCGACCTTCAATGTCGCCTACTTGGAGCCATATGTGGCGCCAAAGTTCGATGATGGTGAAGCGGGGACGCTTCACAGCCAAGTGGGGGAGGATAATGCGATCCTACCCACCATGACTGCCACAGAGGAAGAGGAAGCTATAAGCATTCACCCAGAAGGGCCAATAACAATATCGCGTGCCAAAGCCATCGCCAATGTGACACAATCATTGATTGTGCGCATCGTCGCTAGCCAAGGAACGCAAGAGACCGTGTTCTCCCTCAGAAGCCTACATCCAAGTCCAGAGAACGCGTTCTCTATCAACATACTCAGTTGAACGCGATCTTTGAATTATTTTGTCATTTCTAAACATTATTATTTTAGTTATTTCTTTTGGGGTGTGTGTTCCACGCGTGTCACGTCGGCTAGCCCATTAAGCAAGACTCGGCCTATCCGAGTCCCGCTATCCATTATAAAAGGTCAACTCGACCTTCTATACTAGGTTACGTCTAATTTGAATCAAAGCTTAAGTTTGAGAGCCTATCGCCTCCTTCCTTTGATTGGACGTCAAACACTTTCTGTCTTCTCATCTCCTTCCTCCGCCGCCGACGCTACGGCCTCCACTCGATCTCCATCGAGTCTATCTCCTCCGCTGCCGACGCTACGGCTTCGCTCACTTCTCGAGCTACCATCCAACACCGCGTTCCACTCATCCCACCACATAAGCAACCCGCGCGACTTCCCACCAAGATCATCGACCCGACATTCACAAGCAGGAACGCATTAGTTACCGTCAAATCTCCACGCTCCTCGAATTGAATCTTCTGCCGGAAGTTGTTGATTTGTTTGACGGATGTCACATTTTCGGGGAATTGATTTCGAAGCTCAGAAATAATACACCTTGGCATCAATTTCTTATTTGTCCATCTCCTAACCATGCCCTCCTGGTCTGAGTTCATTCGACCCATATATGCATGCCCAAAGAAACTAGTAGGAAGGTCATGATTGTGGTGTCCGTTAATGACTCTAAGCTCCCCCCATCTTTCTGTCCCTATTTCTGAATCTCTACTCACCCTAAACCCAGTCACCAGAAATGGACAGTTGCACTTCTTTGTGTTGGTTCTCATCCCCCACGATGTTTTTAGGTTTATACTTACCGAATTGCTCGCAATGCATCCTCACCCTTCTAAGATTTGAGTTTTGAATGACAATAATCATCATCAATTCCCGACCCTTTTGTTTAACCCATTTAATCATTTCCTCCCGATTATCCCACACCAAGTCTACGGAAAAGTCCTCTGAGTGATCTCTCGTGCGTACCTATTTACAATATGTTTCATTGTTTAGATAAACTATACAATGATTCATCCTTACACTATTAACATTTAATTAAGTAAATATCTACTTACAAGTCATACCAAAATAGTTATACTAAGTATATCAAAATGAACTACATCATATATTTATAATAGCTACACCGAGTATATACAAATGAACTACATGTTATAAGTAATTTAATAGATGCGCTAAGTATATCAAAATTGAACTACATACTTTAATAATTACACTAAGTATATCAAAATGATCTACATAATTTAACAATTACACTAATTTAATAGACGCGCTAAGCTTAATGAAATAAACTACATAATGTAATAGCTACACTAAGTATATGAAAAGGAACTACATCATATAATTAAAAAAACAAAAAAAAAACTATATAAATTAATATCTACACTAAGTATAGATAATTAAACTATATAGCAACGGTACTGTATTATTTAACTAAAAACGAAAAACAAAATAAATTAAAATTTCAATTAATAAATACCTCTTCAGTTTCATTATTCTTAACATCTTCTCCTTGTACCGAAACTCCATCTTTCCTTGATATTTTTTTACTTCCAAATTGCTTTTGAGAGGGTTTAGATGAAGGTGTAAAATTTTGTGATGTGAATTTTGGGTTTTATAGACAAAATTTCCAACGGTTGAAAATCCGACCGTTGGAGAACGATCGAATATCACTAGGGCCACGCTCACGCAAAGCGGGTGCGAGACACTTTGTCACATTAAGTGACAAAGAGTCACGCTCCCGCAGTGCGAGTGCGTGACTCTTTGTCACTTAGTGTGACAAAGTGTCTCGCTCACGTAAAGTGTGAGCGAGACCTTTTGATACAGATATCCGTTCATTGGATTTCGCTCCCGCTTCGCGTAGGCATGCATCAGCTCTCGCTCTCGCTTCCTGTACACGTGAGTAGTTGAACTTATTGAGTAAAAAAATTGAGCGTAGCTAGCACCTCCCAAGATTTATTATCATAAAAATTATTGGTATATTTTTGGAAGTACTAATATTAAATTGGTGGTGGTATAAGTTGTAACTGCGGGATTGATTTGGGCCTAAAGGCCCAACGAGGTCAGCAGGTTTAGTTAAGTAAGGTAGAGTTAAGTAAGGTAGAAATTCTATTTTATTTTAGTTTTGTACAAAGCGTACACAAAACGCAAACATTTTTTTTTTTAATTGTAACCTTCTTATTCCTCAAGAAGGGGAAGAAAAGAAAGCACATGGTGACCGCCTAAACAAATAGCGGAAAGCGAGTTCTGGAAGGTCGAGAGATTAGATCTCGATTGGTGTGGATCGAGCGAGTATGGAACGGATCAAAGGTTGGAGAGACATCAAATTTGGGGCTCGACTGGTACAATAACCAAGTACCATTACTAGATTTGGTTTACAAAAAACTAGAAATCATCAGTTTGCACTGATGGTTTTTATTGTGTTCAAATTTACAGGGGAGGTATTTGTGTACTAATGGAATTTTGTGCAAAACTTGTACTGGTTTGTTTCTTCAAACATGGATGAAAATGAGAGAAAGGGATTACTTATACTTGTTTTTTTTATCCAGTCATTCATGTAAAACTCCCATCAATATGTGCATTTTAAGTAAAAATGCTATGTCATATTCTTTTGCCCATTAATTTCTTTTGGTACATTCTTCTATTGGTTCCTCACATCTCAAAAGATAATTTGTTACACATGAAAATTTAGAAATCCTTTACTGCTAGATTAGTAATTTAATGAGATATTATATTTTTTTTTGTATTTTTTATGTATTTATTTGTTTTCTTGTATGACAAATATTTTCTCATGTATATATAGGGGTTTACTTTTTAACGCATATGCATTTTTGCTGTTTAATGCATAAGGCTGACACGTAACGTGTGGAACCTTTCCCCACGTTACGTGCCGTTTGCTACTTTTCAAACCTCCACACGTAACGTGGGGCAAGGTTCCACACGTTACGTGTGGAACCCTTCCACACGTAACGTGGGAACCAGCTCCTCACGTTACGTGTGGAGTGTAAGTGGCTTTAAAAGTCAAAGTCTTCTTCCTCTACCCTAAACCGCTGCCTCCTATCTCAGCCCCTTCTTCGTCCCGCTCCATCCCGCATAACGTATCTCGTGGATCTCCTCGTTACGAGTCAACAAACTCCGCACGTTACGTAGAATCAAATTCTTTTAAGGTTAGTGAGTCCTTCTTGTTTGGTTTTTTGTTAATTTTGTAGTTTTTTTGGTTGTATATTGTAGATCCATATTATTAATGTGTTTTTGATGTTTTTGTAGTTGGTTTTGTGTAATTTTAAAGTAGTTAAATGCATTTGTTGGTTAATTTGATAGATATATTTGTATGAAATGGTTGAAATTTGTAATATTTGTATGAAAAATATTTGTATGAAAGGGTGTTTAGGATTTATGTTGAATTTGTATGAATTGGTGTGAATTTTTTATTTAGATGTGTATGAATTAGTGGTATTTTAGTTAGATTTGTATGAATTAGTGGTATTTTAGTTAGATTTGTTAAATTAGTGTGATTTTTTATGATTTTTTGGAAAATTTTGAGCAATATAATATGGCCGGAATCTGCAAAATTCATCGGAAAGTCGCCGGAGTAGACGCCGGAATGTCACCGGAGAAGACGTCGGAGGTCTGGAAATGGTCATTCCACACGTAACGTGTGGTCATTCTCCACACGTTACGTGTGGTCTGTCCATTTCCAGACCTCTGGCGTCTTTTCCGACGTCTTCTCCGGCGACATTCCGGCGTCTTCTCCGGCGCTTTTTCCAGATTTCATAATTTTATTATTTGAAATATAATATTTTAATATATTACTGTAGATGGAGCCCGGTGAAAGAACAAGCCGAAAGAACCGAAGAAACCTCGTCCGTGACCAATCGTTTCAGACTGAACAAGAGGTTACCAAGTCCGAGAAAAGAAAAAAACAGGAATATTTGCTACCGTCAGGATGAGACATGCCTCTATCAGACGGGAGTTGCTAGCGGTAGTCAGGATCCGCCAGTGATGCCTGATGTTCCATCTTTTCCTGATTATACTGGTGGTCGGGCTGACTCGGAACATCAGTTGTACCCAGATTACAACGCGAGCCCGCTCCGAGGTTATTCTGATACAATGAATCAAGATAACTATTATGGCCCCATGTTTAGTCCGCCGCCTCAGCAGAGCTCACTGCCCCATCACAGCCCTGTGTATTATCAGGACGTGCATGAGCAGATGCAGCACATCCCATGGGAGAACTCGTGCCTCTATCCGAACGCCCCCTATCAGAGCGCTATGGTAAGTAGCCTTAATATATGAAAATATGAGCGTATGAAGCGGAATGGGGTCAACTGGCATCTGGATCAGGGCTGTGTCATATTCCGGATGTGATGCATGAGCATGTGCACGAGACACTGATTGGTGCGTTCGTTGAGCGCTGGCAACCTGAGACCAGCTCGTTCCATATGCCATGGGGAGAGATGACCATAACTCTCCATGACGTATTGTTGATCCTTGGGCTAAGCATCAACGGAAAAGACATGGCACCTCCACGGAATTGGCAAGAGTAGTTGGGTGTGACTGATTTGAAGAAGGCCATGGTGGCGGAGACACATGGATTCTTTGAGTTGCCTTCTAAGGAGGTGACATCTGGTACTGTAACTGCTGATTAGTTCAGGAAGCATTGCAGAGAGCTGAATGACGAACAGTGTGCGTCTGAGTACTTGTTGTACTTGTTGGGCTCTTGTTGTACTTGTTGGGCTCTTGTCTCTTCCCGGACAAGCCCCAACACAAATTGCCACTGTACTATATGAGATTTGTGGATGATCACTCGTGCACCATGGATTATGCATGGGGTGTTGGCGTTCTTGCCCACGTGTACCGCAGCTTGGGCGAGTGCATAAGAAAAGATGCGAGATTGATGTCCATGTGCTACACTCTGATTCAGGTATTTTTTTTTAATTATAAAAACTATTGTTTATACCAAATTTTATTGTTATAAATGTAATTATTCAATAACATAGATTGCTTATGAAAATTGCCTTTCAAGCGTGGATATACCAATATTTCATCATGTTCAGACCTGCACAGAGTAGAGACTGGGACTCTGAACATGCGATCCCATACGCTCGTAGATGAGACCTTTCAGTGAAACCCAACCCAATGAGAAATTACAGATTGGAGCTCGATATGATGACTGCGGACATGGTAAGTGCATATATTTATGTTTAGGTTGATTGGATGTCGTTCGATACGATTGATAGGTATGTTTAGGTTGACTTTGATTTTTAATTATTTTGCATCCTATTATGTTTAGGTTGATTGGATGCCGTACGGTACGGTTGACTTTAACGATGTGAGCTTCGCTCCATCGCGCTTGGGCGAGTGCACAAGAAAAGATGTGAGACCGTGTGGCGAGACAGTTTGCCCGTGTACAGTAGATTGCAAGAACGCCTATAGTGCCTAAAAGGGCTTGGAGAGGAGCAAAGATCAGCAGCTACACGATGGAGTACGACAGAGGTCGATTTGCATGGAATGCGCAGAATGTACATTCCATGACCCTAGATGCGATGGGCCCTATCCAGCAAGGCCATGACTGTAGCGCTGATTACATGGGCTGGTACCTCCCACGTACACACCCATTCGTTAACCCCCTGACCATTGAAGACGCGACACATGTATGAAATTGACTCATTTGTAGGTTGTTTAATATCCGGTTAACTCTATCTTAATTTATTATACATATCAACGTTTTTGTGTTGTGTGCAGGCCGTTGAAAATTGCTACAATGATCTTGAGCCACATCGCAACCATGAATGTGAAGATGTAGCAGAGGCGTTCGCCGGTCATTGGAGCGAATGTATCCCTTCCTTCCCAATCACTGAGGAAGCTGTAGAGACTGTCTTATGATTAAACTTGTTTTGTTTTATGGAATTCATTTAACTTTGGATTATGGCAACAATGAATGTTATGACTCCTATTTGATTGTTTGTTATGATATTCTTGAGAGTGTATTCCCAAGTTTAAGATGTCTTCATTTCGTATAGTGTATGAGACCGTATTTTAATTCACGTGAAGCTAACGAACTAGATGACGTAATTATGTGTAAACTGCCATCACGATAAACAGTAGATCATACAGATAGGTTTAATTTTTTCCATTTTCCACAAGTTTCAATTTTACAGAAGGCACAAATGATGCGAACAACCCTTGAAGGCGTCGTTGCAAATGCAGGATCTTCGTTTCCTCAAGCTTGTAGTCGATTCTCCTCTTGCGTAGCCAAAGAGATGGCTTCCGCGGTCGCGGAAACACTTCCGCGGTCGCGGAAACACTGAAGAACGCGAGCGACAGGAACATTTCCGCGGGCGCGGACATACTTCTGCGGTCGCGGAAAACATGCTGTAGAATACTTGAGCCTCAGTAATAATTCCGCGGTCGTGGCAATTCTTATGCGGTCGCGGAAAACCTTCTGTAAAGAACCATCCGCCAGAAATAAGTTGAATTCTACACGTAACGTGTGGAACTGCACCACACGTAACGTGTGGTCTGTCTCCACACGTAACGTGTGGTTTCAAGTTATTTCTGGCGGCTTATGTGCCTTTTGTAAAATGGCATGGGTAACGTGTGGTCTGTCTCCACACATAATTTCTGGCGGATTTTGTGCCTTCTGTAAAAACATGTGTCTTGGTATTTCACCAACAGCTCATAAATAAGAAAAATTGAATCTATCTGTATGATCTACTGAGGGATGAGGGAAACACGTGTCTTGTTATTTCACCAACAGCTCATAAATACAACGAACATGTGTCTTGGTATTACATCAAAGTCATCGCATCATACATATGTCTTAACATAAAATAGTTTCAACTTTCTTCTTTCCTCTTTGCTTCTTTGGGGCGGCTACTTGGTACTCCATCAATCGATCAAGGATTGGATCTACCAAATTACCAGCAGACGGGTCATGATTTCCCACCCACGGCCCGTAAAGGTATGGCAAGGGCGAGGTTTCGGCAAGGCCAATCTACATCAAAGTCAATGCATCATACATATGTTTTAACAGAAGATAGTTTCAACTTATTTGATTGTATTAACGTACCGCAATGAAATGTTGCTCTTTCTGGACATGGCAAATGCATATCGTCTTCAGCTTCTCTCCAACCGCTTGGTTTGGCTTTGCCCTCATAAGCATGTATGTCGTTCCCACACTAGCACCGACGGAGACGAATACACAGTTGAATGCAGTTGCCATCAAACATCCCATATCCGGGAGGTCTAACCACGTCTCCTATGGGGTAGGCCCGTTGGGAGAAGGAAACCATGCAAGCTTCGCCTCCATTGCCTCAAGTATCATCATAGACATCCAAATTGGCGTGAATAGCTCATACTATTGTTTCAATGTAGCGATCATGGTACGTCGAACAAAATCCCACTGCTCCTGCCCTAAACCCAGACCATGCGCAATTGATTTGTATCCGCAGTTTCCATCACCAATTATTTCCCACAATCCTCTCACGTGTGGTTTCATACACTTGGGAAACTGGATAATATATCGCCTAGGGTTCTTGATCAACGTCGTGTGACCCGAAGGCATAGGCTCCCGTGGTTGGCATGGCATGGTTAAAGCTTCCTTAGGTGGTCTTCCTTTTTGCTTCTTCGGAGGTGTTCCCTCCATCTGTTGGTCAGTATACTCCCATGCTGACGGTTGTCTTTTGGTGGGAATGTTTAGAACTCCTTGAGACCGACCCTTATGCCTAACTTTAGCTGACTCTTGCAGAGTAGTCCGCTCTGGATGTGTTATACTTGTTAGTGCAAAGACAACTCTGTGTTGATCATGCACTGGCAATGTGGGGAAGACGCTTGTAGCAAAATTTTTCAAGCAACGACCTCTTCACTCTACGTTTTATGGCTTCTTCTTCTTCTTCTGTCCGCACTTCTGACAAGGTCAATTGCCTCCAGAACGGATGCAATGAGCTAGGTTCAATTGGTTCCTGGTTCATCACATTCCGCGCCATGTCATGCACGCAAGGCAAGCCATCTCTGACCCTCATCTGGCATCTGCATATAGTGTTCCACAATGGAGCTTCGCCTTTCTTGTATTCCTTAATCAACCGAGCTAGTGCAATCGCAGAGACCTTGTAGTGCAGCTTGCAGAAAAGATGTGCGTTTGTTATCAGCGTAAATCGCTTTTCTATGCTCTCATTCAAAGCCTCCCTTATCTCACCAATATGAATGCGTAACCGTGCATCATATTGATCGAATACAGTGCAAAGGTTGCCATCATTGCTAGTCAAGAAGCTTTTAAGACTGGAATGAGCCCCTTTAACCCTGTATTACAATCAAGAATCCGAAGTCAGTATGTTGTTGTAAAAGTCTAAGTTCAAATAACCAGTTAAATTTAAAAACATAATGCACAAACCTGTTAGTTGTGGTAGTTCCAAGAGTGAACACTGTATCTGTCCATACTGAGACGATTCTTTTCCTGTACGGGTCAAGCCAGTTTTTTTGTACGTACTGGAGACATTTTGGATATTTCCTCCAATCTTGCTGAATCTTCTTCAGTGTTGCTTCATACCCTTCTATGGTTGTTTCCTTGAATAGTTTCATGTAATCATTGGAAAACGTTGTGCCCCTAAACTTGTCCATGGCCTTCTTCCCGAAGTCTTCAATATTCTTCCTCACATGGCGCCTACATAGAAGGAATTTTTCTTCTGGAAACTGCTTCTCTAATGCGTTCATCAACGCCTTCTCCCGATCTGTGACCAAGCATGTGGGTGCTCGTTGGACCTTGACAAACATTTTTGAAAGTTGTTCTATGGCCCACTTGTAACTCTCTTCGTTCTCATGCTCCAGAAACGCCCCGACAATATTGTAGTTTTTCCAAACATATGTGATGCCGACAATTTCAAGGAAGGGCAAATCGTAACTGCACACATAATGATATGTTATGGCATGCTAATGATTACATGAACAAGTGAAGAATATAATAGATATGTGTGTTACTAACCTATTAGTTGCGTATGTAGAGTCTAGCAACACAATATACGGGAATGCCTTCAGCAGCGACAACTGGTCCGGGCTTACGAAGAAGATATTTGTGATCTTATTGGTCTCCTTATTGAATCTATACTCCGTGAAGTATCCCTTCTCATTGCACTCATAGAAGAACTGTTGCACCATTGTTCTTCCTTCCATGCCGTTTTTTCGTATCCCATGCATGATGTTGTACACTTGCTTCATCTTGGTCAAGTTTCCTGGGGACGACCTGATTGTAGTAAAAATCTTTTGAGGCTTGCAATGATTAATTGTCATCACCCTAATAATCTCCTTCTCTTCAGCGTTTGGTCGCCCAGCTAATGCATGACCATACAAATTCTCTTTTATCACATGACTGTGAGTTCCATGTTGTACAATGATCTTCCATGATCCCTTCGGCCCTTCTTTCAGCCTCAACATGAATGGACACCCACACTTATTCGACTTTGTGATGTCCCTCACTTGGTCAGCTTGTTTACGGATGTTTTGTCCATGCCTATCGCACGGTAACCAAGTCCCCCCAAGAGCTCTATACGCGGAAGGTTTATTCCTCCCCTTTATGATGCAGAAATTGTGACAAATAGCAGTCTCCCGCGTCCACATAAATGCTTCTTCTCTGGACTCCCAGATTTGGTCCGTTGTGAAGAACTCTGAATAATCAATAGAGACAAAAACATCCTCTTCTGGTGGTACACTAAACTGAGGTTGTGTGTGTAGGGATGGAAAGCAAAATTGTGGGTTAGCAGAAGCCGAATTCTTAGTCTCTTCATGAGATAAAGTTGCTTCTGGAGGCGGACAACTATAGTCAAACGATCCAAGTGAGAAGGATGGTATATCATCTGGTGTTTTACACTCAGATGGTGTGTTCCATTCCGACAACGGTTGATGAGGTGTTTTCCAACCATAAAATTATTTTTGTGGGGTGCTCCAGTCATCGAGGGAAATATTGTTTAACCCCTCGTACAAATAATAGTTCGCATGCATACACAAATAATAGTGAACTAATTATCAACTGTGAAACCATAATTTCCTTTAAGGAAGCATTCTTATACATCAATTTAAAGGCACAAAAATCCTCTATATAAATGTGTAATAACCCTAAACCAGAAGCCATATTCTGGTAAAGCACACGGTTTGTCACAAACCGTGCCCTAAACCGTGCCCTTTTACAGAAGGCACAAAAACCTCCAGAAACCAGAATCTGGTTGTGGTTTCACACGTTACATGTGGACATGTTCCACACGTTAAGTGTGAAGCATGTCCCCACGTAACGTGTGAAACCACAATCTGGCACATGTCCCACACGTTACGTGTGGACATGTTTAGGGCATAACGTGTGAAACTGTTCTTCAATGTAACGTGGATCTTGCTTTCTTACACATGTATCCCTCAAAATCTAGCATGTAAAACTTGGTTTCTAATACCTAAACAATAAATATCAAGTTCAAAACTTTGAAAATCTAGCATGTGAAACTTGGTTAAACCCTAAACAACAAATATGTATTGTTTTCTAAACCCTAAACAACTAAAGCTCAAAACTTTGAACATGTCCCAAACAAAAAATCAAAACTTTAACTTTAAATAACGGAAATTACCTCATTTGGAAGTGTATCCTCTTCGACATTGTTGTTCCAATAATCATTGTTGTTCATATTGTCTATTTTTTTTTAAAAAAAATTGAGAGTGTAAAACACAAATTTTTGAGTGTTTCAAATGAAGGGTTTAGGCTCGAAATTGGGGCTTAGCCGGGGAAGATGAAGAGGGGACCATTAATTCAGTTAGGTGGGGACAAGACGGTTAATTCAATGTGTTTTACAACAGCCGTAACCCCACGTTATGTGTGATGTTATCCCACACGTTACGTGTGAGCTTCTACCACACGTAACGTGGTACTTCTTTTTCCCTTAAGGGTTTAGGGTTAGGGTTTAGGGTTTAGATTTAGGGTTTAGTGTTTAGGGTTTAGGGTTTTGAGGTTTAGGATAACAGACTTGTGACTACATTTGTATACAGCTATATACAACAACTGGTTATTAGCTGTCAAAGATTTGTCAATCACATTTCTCCTTTTTGTCAGTTGGTTATTAGCTGTCAAACACATTGCCATTTTACTATATAAGAAACATTAGGGTTGTTTTTTCACTACAACAATTCCAACACAAGCGGCGCCTACATATACACTTTTGGGTAAGCTTCTTCTTCCAGTTTCTATCGATTTAGTAACCCTAATTTTTTATATTAATGGATTTATGATATTTGTAGGAAACCAAGCACTACAACAAATAATGGCATCTTCATCCAAATCATCAACAAACGCAGATAGGCTATGCTATTGTAATTTGAAAGCCGTTGTCCGAACTTGGGATTTGCAGTGGAACTACGGAAGGAGGTATTGGGGATACCCAGAAGTGGGGTGTCATTTTAGGGAGTGGATTGATCCATTGTACGAGGACAGGGCACACGCGGTTATTCGACAACAATGGCAGGAAAAACAAGATCTTGTTAAGGAAAATCAAGAACTTGTTAAAGATCTTAATAACATTCGTAGGTATAACTTCAATCTATTAAATGATGTACGTCGTAGGTGATTAATGTCGTATCTTTTTGTGTAATGTTGTTTATGTACTATCAACCTTTGTAGGGAGCAAACAATTTTAGCAAACCAGAGATATCATATGAAGCGAACATTCACCAGAGACTACCCTAATTTCTTCAAACGCTAAAGTAGTGTCATATCTTTTCTCTAATTTTTTCTAAGTTTATGATCAATTTGTATTGTTTTCTCTATTGTGTGCTAAATGTTGTTGTAGTCAATTTGGGTTATCAACAATTTGTATTGTCTTGTATGTTGATGGTCATTTTGTATTGTTCTTATACAGATTAATACAAGTTGGGCTACACAATGGGGGTAACCCTCCCCTAATGCCTATTTGAAAACAATCTTATGTTTCATACACAACATTAAAACACAAATAAATTACATGTCATAAACCCTAAACCCTAAACATACGCTATCTTCAGGTTGGAAGCGACTCGGTGGCTCGATCGAGAACTTTACATTGGAAGGGCAGAAGACCGAAATAAGCGAATGTAACTGACTCAATACAATCGTAACTTGAATCTTAAATGTTTACTCAATACTAATCGAAGAATATTTCGTATAACGTTACTTAATAAAAAAAAGGTCTACTTAACGTGGGGACACTCTCCTCACGTTAAGTCGAGCCCTAAACCTATGGAGCATCTTCACGTAACGTGTGGAGCCTATACACACGTTACGTGGTGCATGGCTCCACACGTTACGTGTGGTGTTGGGCCATACGTAACGTGTGGTGAGGATCCACATGTTACGTGTGGAGCCTATGCGTTAAACAACAATTTTGGGTATGCGCTGAAAAGTAATCGTGTATATATATTGATCAGTAATGAGAAGGAGCCATATTTTTCCTCCCAAATTTACTCTTTATCTGTCCTCCCAACCATGGACGGAAAAGAATCGCCCGCCAAGCACACCGTGGATCCGAGCTCGCCGTTCTACTTGCATCCGTCGGATCACCCCGGCATGACCATCTACCCTATCATTCTCAAGGGTGATAATATCTAAGAGTGGGTGTTGTTCTTGTGCAATGCCTTGTGTGCTAAGCGGAAGATTGGTTTTATTGAAGGTACCATTGTTTGACCCGATGACGACATACTTGATGATTGGAGAAGTGTTAACTCGATCTTGATCGGATGGATTATTCAGTCCATTGATGGTTCTATTCGCTCCACAATTACCTACTTCGAGACAGCGAAGGAATTATGGGATGACTTGAAGCGGTGTTTTTCAACCGGTAACAGACCTCGCATACAACATCCCCGTTCTAATCTTGCTCGATGTGTTCAGAATGGATAGCCTGTTGCAACCTACTATGGGGTGTTGAAGAAGTTATGGGATGAGTTGTCTAATTACATAACCGTTCGTAATTGCTCGTACGGAAAGTGTAAATGTGATTGGGCTTCACGACTCACCAAGGAACGAGAAGAAGAGAAGATTCACCAGTTTTTGATGGGATTGGGCGACGTGTATGATATTGTTCATTCTAATTTGCTTGCTCAAGACCCCTTGTCGCCTCTCAACAAAGTATATGCGGTGGTGATGTAACACCCTAGATTTGTAATCCATTATAAGGATTAGAGTGCTACCCATGTCAACAAGAGCTCTTCCTTTTCAGGTTCAAGTGAGGACAAATAACTCTAAAGTTTAGCGTACTAGGGCGGGAGTAGTACCGGGATGGGTGACCTCCTAGAAAGTCCCCGAGTTGGAATGGGATGGAGCTTCTAAGGCATCGGGTCTTACAAATGGTATCAGAGCTGACATTGGGTTACGAGTGGGCTTGGTCTGGTGGACAGTTGCTCGACCTAGAGGGCGGTCTTTGGGCCTTAATGAGGTCATCAAGGGTTTAAGTGGGGGTGATTGTAACACCCCAGATTTATAATCCTTTATAAGGATTAGAGTGTTACCCATGTCAACAAGAGTTCTTCCTTTTCAGGGTTCAATTGAGGACAAAGAACTCTAAAGTTAAGCGTACTAAGACGAGAGTAGTACTCGGATGGGTGACCTACTGGGAAGTCTCCGGGTTGGCATCGGATGGCGCTTCTAAGGCCTCGGGTCTTACAGATGATACATGAAGAATGCCACCGCACCATGACCAAGAGTCGAGAGACCCGTGTTGAAGGAGCGGCGTTTGCTGTCAGAGGCGTGGTAGTGGTCCACGTCTTGATTCAGGATACCGTGAACTTACTGGTGGTTCTATCGGTTGTGATTTCGGGCATGACTCCAATCGGCAAAGCGATAGACCGGTGTGCACTCATTGTGGTCGAATGGGGCATGATGTTTGATCTTGCTTCAAACTTATTGGTTATCCGGACTGGTGGCCCGGGAGAGAAAGTTACTCTTCATGAACTAATTCCGCTGATGCACTTCAAGGATGAAGGCATGGGAAATCGTCTTCTAGGCTGGTCAATGCAAAACAAAATGGCGCAACCAGCAACCATGTACAGCTTGGTTTTTCACCTATTGTAGGGGATCAATATGAAATTCCGGGAATGACTGATACTCAATGGCAGACCCTGGTGTCCTTGTTTCAATCTGGAAACATAATAATTCTGAAAACTTGTCAGATAAGCATGGTTCAACATGGATTTTAGACAACGGTGCATCCTTTCATATGGCTGGAGATATTTCTTTGCTTACTGGTCTTGTTGATGTTGATCCATCGAGTATTTTGCTTCCAGATGGGCGTTTTGCAACAATTACACAGGCTGGAAAAGTTGTTTTTAGTGAACGCTTGATTCTTGACAATGTCCTTTATGTGCCCAATTTACAATGCAAATTGATTTCAATTGCTAAACCTGTCAAAAGTTATCAATGCTTTGTGATTATCACTGAAACGTTGTGTATCTTGCAGGACCTCATTACGATGATGTTGATTGGAGAGGGTGAGGAGCGACATGGTGTTTACTGGTTTTATGCAGCTGTGCCAACTGCACGGTCTTCTCGAGTGGACACCACCTCTCTTGCTCTGTGACATCGACGTTTGGGTCACCCTTCGTCATCTATCCTTCATTTTTTGCCTAGTCTTACACTTAGTGGTCAATTGTTGGATCCTTGTGATAGTTGTTGATGGCTCCCTTACCTCCCTACCCTCACCCTTGACGGCAAAGAACGAGGAAGACAAGATGAGTGTCCGCTCCACCGGACTCGTGACCAGCCCGAGCCATCGCTCAAGCATCCTAATCGGTGGTCACAAGATGCCTCGCCAGCTTTGGCAACGCCCCCGCACCCTTAGGCGTGACCGCAGTCACGTTTTTTGGGTTTTGAGATTACTTAGCCGAGAAGGCCGCGGCGCGCGCTCCCTGTCGCGCGTCGCTTGTGTCGCACGCTCCGTGTGACGTTGCCTTCGTGCTGCCATGCAATGCGCTCCCTAGAGCGCGCCCTATGCCGCGCGCTCCCCTGGAGCGCGTTCTATGCTGCTTCCCTATTTTTAGTGTTTTGAGGTTATTTGGATATTTTTAGACTGTTTTTGGCAAGTTGCTATTTTGAGGTTATTTGGCTTGACGGGGCGCGCTCCATGTGTTATGGGCTGCACGTCCAAGCCCGCGGTTTTAACTTAGGATATTTTCTAACTTTTAGCTTAGCTTTAGTCTTTAAATACTTGTTATTTCTCATTGAGACAATCACGTTTACTTGTTTAAGTTAATCAAAGTTGAGGTTTATCTCCTTGCTTAAGCCCTAGACGTCACCTATCTTGTTGTGGTTATCTATCTATCAAACTCATCTCTTTGAGTTCTATAGCTCATACCTTTGAGCCAAGAAACGATCATCTCTTTGACCGTCCTCAAGATCCTACCTTGGATCATTCACGACCATCTCTTTAGGAGCTACGCTCGATCTCTTTCGAGTATCTATCCTACGATTTCCTCTCGGGATTTCGTGCAATTGAACAAGGGTGTGCACCCTTCGCTCTCACGCATCCGCGAGAGAAAAGCCATCACTTTGGCGTCAAGAAACCTAGAAGGCATTGCGAGATGAAAGTTTGGTGCTTGGCTTGGCTTGGCTTAGTTGTGTTCCAGGGCACTTGCGATCGACTCAACGGGGACTTTCACATCAGTTGTCATAAGGCTAAACAAATTCGTCAACCTTTTCCGGTTAGTGACTCTCATGTTTCTGAGTTATTTGGTTTAGTTCATTGTGATGTGTGTGGGACCATATCGCACCCCTTCTTTGTCAGGTATTAGCTATTTTTTAACCTTGGTTGATGATTGTTCAAGGGGTGTTTGGACCTTTCTTATGGCTAATAAAACAAAAGTTGTTTCTCTTATACCAAATTTTTGTGCTATGATTAAGCGTTAATTTGGTAAACTTGTCAATTGTTTCCGTAGTCAATATGGCACTGAGTTTACTTGCCTGCGTTCTTTCTTTGATGAGAATGAGATTTGTTTTGAGACTTCTTGTGTAGGTAACCCTCGTGAAAATCAAGGCTGAAAGAAAGCATCGGCATATCCTAAATATTGCCCGAGCCCTACGATTCCATGCCAATTTACCTCTAAAATTCTGGGGGTTAGTGCATCCAAACCACTAGCTACCTTATAATTAAACCGAACCCCCACTCTTCTCCTACAACACAAAACACCCTACAAAGTCCTCCATGGCTTAACCCCATCCTATACCCACCTCCTCACCATCGGTTGTCTTTGTTATGCATCAAAAATTCCTCGTGACCCTAATAAGTTTGCCTCTCGAGCACGTAAATGTGTTTTTATTGGCTACCCTAAAGGCCAAAAAGGATGGCGCGTGCTTGACCTCAAAACAAACGACCAATTTACTTCTCGAGATGTCGTGTTCTATGAGACCACTAATGGCTTTAGTTACAATATATAGATAACATAATTATATAAATTCTATTACTACCAATCACCATTTAGTTAGCCAAATTTCCAGTTATAAAATCTATTACTACCAATCACCATTTAGTTAGCCAAATTTCCAGTCTTACTTTTGTTTATGTGAAATCCTGCCTTGTTTTTTGCTATCAAATATTGATAGCACGATAACTTTTGTAAACAATTTGTGAAGATTATCCATTGCAATGATTCAGGATTGTCTTTCTATTAAGAAAAGGTCCTCGTATTTATCATATATCAAAAAAAATATTGATAGCATGATATCTGTTATATATACATTTGTCAATCAAACTTTAATTTACAGTTTTTTATCAATTAGTTCGATATTCCATATAATTAAGTCGCATGATTGATTCATTGAAAAATATTTTCACATAATTAAATTTATTTACATATGGATACTTTTGATTTTAAATAAGAATATTCATGTGTATATCTATACATAATTACATATTTAGAAGACTTAAACTAAATAACTATTTTTAATGATATATAAAAATTAAACGTATAGAATTACTTATTTAAATATGAATGCAAATCTTACTGTATAACATATTTAAATCATTCTTAATGGATAATTGCAGCAAATATTTAATCGTTATATGTTATATGTGAATACATTAGTGTTATTGATAAATAATTTGAAAGTGGATATTTAAACGAAATAATGTGAATATTTAAATCTTCGGTTAAACATATTAAGTAATTATTTATAAATAAATATGAAAGAATAGCATGTCATATAACCTAATAATATTTCCAAATCACCGCCTGGTATCAATGTGTGTTTTAATTTGATCAACTTAAGCTATTTTCAAATCATTATGTATTGTTTACTTTGAAATCTTGGTAGACAAATATTATAATAAATGGATAATATCTTGTTTGGTAACTATGGACATTTGTATTTATAAAAGACATGAAAATTAATTTTTATTTAAGTTGATAATGTGACATACCTCTAAAGCTGACATATAAGACATAGACTAATGACTTTAGTTATAGTATATAGATGTGGTAGCATATTTTTGTACCACATTACAGATTAATTGTAGCGATGAATGATCTCCAAATAACGCTCAAACCTTCAAGGTCTACATCCAAGAACGCGGTCAAAGGGAGGGCCGGGATCTCCCCTAAGACCCCTCCGATGCCCAAGTCAATAATTGATCGTTGTAGAGAAATTGAAGAATGGAAGTTGATGATTCAAGAATGAAATTAGGTTTAGAATTATGGTACCTTAGCATCTTTAATACCTTCTTAAATATGGTAATGAGATTTTTCCTCCTTAATGGGCTTTTAATGATAAAGCTCATTATTCTCCTTCTTGAATAGTTGCCCGACTTTTCAACTGATAGAAATTAATGAATAGATAAAAAAAATAAAGTAGGGGGATGTATTTTACCTCCACATATACCCCTCGGGTTCCTTAAGCACCAATCGTGGTTGAGGAAGTCAGGAAGCTGATTGCTGTAATATTTCATTCGGATTGGACTTAGATGTAACATATCATTACTCTGCATAATGACTGGCACGCTTTGTTCTTTCTTGGCTCGTTCTAGCTTGCACCCGGGGTTTAGGTCTTGGGTCAGATTGCGCTTTAAATCTCTTCTGGGTTTTCAACCGATGTCTTTTTTATTTCATATCACTTGGGAACTATCATGTTGTGCTTTTTTGCCCTCAGGCAAATATATATTGAAGTCAACAACTTGTGCATTTTGTAGCGTAGCAACTAGCGTGATAGCTAGTGCAACCTTTGTTTCTTAGCAGCTTGTTCTTCTCATCGCGTTGCAGCCAACGTGGAAGCTAGTGTAATTTTTGTTTCTAAGCAGCTTGTGCTTCTCATAGCGTTGCAGCTAGCATGGAAGATAGTGCAATTTTTTATTCTAAGCAGCTCGTGCTTCTCATAGCGTTGCAACTAGCATGAAAGCTAGTGCAATTTTTGTTTGTAAAAAGCTTGTGCTTCTCATAGCATTGCAATTAGCGTGGAAGCTAGTGCAATTTTTGTTTACAAGCTAGTCTTGTGCAACCTAATCTTGTAAGATCAATATCATTTGCAAAGGAATAGACAATGCATCATTGATGATACTAAATACCAATAAATTTCAATAATCAAAAGGGAAACAATGGGGGTTGCTGGCAACTCGTGCCCCTATGGCCCAAAGGCTAATGAAAAAATATTGATGGCGCTCGTGCCCCTGCGACCCAAAGGTTAATAGAATGAAGATTGATTGTGGCCCGAAAGGTAATAGAATAAAACTTGATGGTTGCTGGTGCCCTGCGGCCCGAAGGCTAATGAATAGATATTGATGGCAACTCGTGCCCCTACAACCTGAAGGCTAATAGATTAAAATGGCAGCTTGTGCCCCTACGGCGCATAGGCTAATAGAATAAGATGGCAGTTCCTGCCCTTGTGATCGTAGGCTAATGGAATAAGATGGCAGCTCGTGGCCCTATGGCCCGAAGGCTAGGCCCGAAGGCTTAATGGAAACTCGTGCACCATCAGCGTCATGGTTATTAGTCTTTCATAGCAAGCATTTGGATCCCACTTTCAAGAGATTGATCATCTTCGTTGACGAAATCCATGAGTCGCTTTAGTTAGCGATTCATTCCCAAGTTTGTACCGACATGGCATAAACAATAATAATAGAATAATTAAATCTATTTGTTCGAATTACATCAATATTGATTGAATTGAATTTATCTTGAACAAGTTTGTTATAGAAATTTACGGATGGAAGTTGAACGTGAGTCAAACTCGGTGTGGGGGAATAAAATACCAGCTCTTGTGCCAGTTGTGCTAGCCGTGTGTTGTTCTCTGAATTTGGTCATGTCATTGGCAGAGTCGTTCTTGTTGTACATAAGTCGGAAATGAGTGATTCCAAATCCTACAGAAACCTTGAAGAGTCTAGTTTGATCCCTCCAAATTTGACGCAAAAACGAACAAGCGAATTGAAAGTTGTAGTGATTTGAAAATTTTGTCGCAGGATTTATCCGAGAAGGAATCCATCTTTTCGGGTGCGTCTCCGACAATAATCGTCACCTTCTTCCCCACGGACGGCGCCAATTATGGTTGCATATTTTGTACCACAATAAAGATTAATTGTAGCGATGATTGATCCAAAGAACGCTCAAACATTCAAGGTCTTCATCAAAGAACATGGTCAAAGAAAGATTTTTCCTTAGCATTATGGTATCTTAGCATCTTTAATACATTCTTAAATATGGTAATGAGATTTTTCTTCCTTAATAGGCTTTTAATGATAAAGCCCATTATTCTCCTTTTTGAATAACTGTTTGATTTTTCAACTGATAGAAATTAAGAAATAGATAAAAAATAACTTTAGAGGGATATATTTCACCTCCATAATAGATATGGATTTGACTGAACTTGCACTAAATGAATTTGTATTCTGGGTGTAAGTCTTGTTGTGACTGCTAATTGTATGCCATTTACCATAAATTGCGCTTTATTTTACTTAATCAAAGGTTGCTGATGAGCTATGTGTTTCAATTCAGTGACTTTATTTGTTTATATACCAACTAGTATAATTCATATGTCAGGCACATGTTCTTACGTCATATATATTGAATCAAAAATATTAATAAATATTAAAATCAATTTATGTATTAAAAAATAGATCTAGATAATATTGATATTAAAATCAATTTCGGATCATAATTTTGTATCTCAATCATCCATATAATTAGAAAATTTTGGATTTGTATAAAATTAAGAAATTTTGGATTTGTATATAATTAGGAAATTTTGTATTTTTAATCATTGTGCTTGATTTGTATTTAAATTATGAAAAAATAAGTGATAGGTTTAGGATAATAATTTTTTATTTATAATTAGATTTATTTAAAAAAATAGAAAATGATATGTGATGGTTTTAATGAGTGAGTGTCATGTGACATAATTAGATTCTAGTTTAATAGATATATATAGTAGATTAACTTGTCCTAATTTCAATCACTTTGTCTAGATCACGACTAGGTATCTGTGTGTGATTTAATCTGGTCAACTTAAGCTATTTTCAAATCATTATGTATTATTTACTTTATAATCTTGGTAAGTAAATATTATAATACATGGGTAACATCTTGTTTGGTAAATAAGGATATTTGTGTATATAAAAGAGATTATGTAATTTGTACGTAGAGAATTAGAAGGGTGAATAGGTAAATAAATAATTTAAGTTAGGGCTGTTCAAATCTAGATCGGACCGGAAATGACCGGACCGGACCGGTGAAAATACGGTCTGGTCTCCGGTCCAGATAATTTCCTTAATTCGGTTCCGGTCCGGTCCAAACCCGGAAAAAAACCGGTCTAGACCGGTGGACCGGATTTTTTTAAATTTTTTTTTTTTTAATTTATATGTTTTTTTGGAGATTTATATGTATTTTTTATAAATATTTTTCTTAATTTAATAAGTTAGGAGTATATATGTTTTTTAGATATTTTTTTATAGATTTTAAATAAGAATTTAAATATTTTTTTTAAAAATAAAATCCGGTCTAAACCGATCCAGGACCGGAACTGGACTGGACCGAATAGGTCCGGACCGGAACTGGACTGGACCGAATAGGTCCGGTCCGGTCTCCGGTCCGGACTTTTGGAAAAATCCGGTCTGGTCCGGACCGAATGAACACCCTTAATTTAAGTAGATGATATGACATACTTCTAAGGTTGACACGTAAGAAAGAGGTTGATGGCTTTAGTTATAGTATATAGATAGAATATAGATACAGATGAAGTTAAGCTTGAGGATGACATATTGGTTGGAAAGTCAGATGAAATGGATTTCAGTGGTCAGACAAATCGGATTTTGGTATGATCCCTTCAGGTATGGATGATTTTAAGTGGGTTCATTTCATTGCACTTTTATAAATCAATCAAGGTTTATATGAATGAAGCTATGATATAGGTATGATTAGACCTGACAATCGGGTCGGGCGGGCGGGTTCGGGTCTGAGTACTGCCGGATTTTGGTTATTTCGGATCGGGTCATTTCGGGTCTAAAATTTACCGGATCAAACCAGGTCGGGTTATTATGGGTTTATTGTCGGTTCGGGTCAACTCAATAGGTCGAGTTACGCAATTTTTTTCTGCTTTTTTTTGTTAATTTAATTTGCTTTAATTTACGAAATATTTATATTAAGTTTTTTTTCCGCATGGCTATCTATCGTTCAATTTTAATCCCGGTAAAAATAATGTTATCATAATGCATTGACTCTTAATTTTAACATCTTAGTTCTATTTTATTAAAACTATCTTATAAATTTATACAGTTATACAACTTATACACTTATAACTACGCAATAGAGCTTCAGCATAAGATTTAGGTTTGTACTAGCTTATATATATAATATATTTCAAGATTTCTTCTCCCAAACAAACACTTGAGCTATCTCATATTAGACAAGTGGGCAACCACATGCTTATTAATGATTACAAGTTTACAACTTAACTGGTTGACTACCTTATATAGTCATATTACTCATATAGTGATATAATCATATATATGATGAATTAATGATGATGCTGAATCAGTGAATCCTCTAGTATTATTGTCGTCTTATTATTCCTGCATCAAACAAGGAACAAACAAACATGTAAAAAAAATAGTGCTGAATCATGTTATACTATCACTCAGCTGGGTGCATGGATCAATGCTTTCTAGATACCAGTTATTTCCAATGTTCCTCATCTGTAAAGAATGCTCAAAAGTCAAAACACAACACCCTAAACAAAACCATAATTAAGCAATCATCCAACGACGTTTCAAGTTCGATAAAGTAGCAAATTAGTAACAAACTAACAACTTAGTCACAATTCAAAACACAACAAAATAAATAATCTCATAACTAAGAAAAAATCCAAAACAATTAAACAAGTCTTTAATAGTCATGTCAATCCTCCATCTCCACTGTTTCATCACCATTGTCAACGTGCAACCTCGTAAATTAGACTTCTAATCCTTCTTCTAGATTCTCCTATGGGCCTGGACAATTAAACTTTGAATTCAACTCAGATATATATCATTAAAATGTCATACTAAGGTGAAACAAAACAATAACTTACCTTCTTCGATATCCAATCCATAAATCCAAGAGCAAGTCGTCAAAAGTGCTTCGACAATTTCTGCAAGAAGAGAATATCTCCACCTTGTTATAACTCTACTTCCCATGCTAAAGGCAGACTCGAATGCCATAGTTGTTATCGGAATGGCTAAAATATCTCTTGCCATTCTAGAGACCGAAGGGAATTTATGAGCATTTTTCTTCCACCACTCAAATATACTCCCATAAACAATTAATTGAGTGGAAAGAGAACAGAAATGTGAAAAAGTTTGCCCCCAGAGATGAATGTTAGCAGCAGCAAGAGTAAATAGCATGCTAAAGACAACAATATCACACAAGAAAACACAGCTACACAGGAAAGAAAAGAATCTAGACACGGGGTTAAGTCCATCTATAAAAGCATTTGAATCAATGTGACAGAACCGGCAGCATATATTCAATTATCTGTTTATGGGAGTATAGTAGATATCAGACACCAAAAGATAAAACCTACAATATTAAAATATTAAGTATCAAAATAATTTTCCCATAGGTCACTAAAATAAAAACATTCCATGACACTATAACAGTCAGCCAATAAACCTTAGCTTATTTGAAAACAAAAATCAGTAAAGCATAGAAATTCCCATCAGCAAACTGTAGAAGCCATTGAAAAGGAGGTCAGGGTGCACATACCAGTACCACTAGGCCCTAAGATGCAGCAAACACGGCACCCAAGAGCAACATCTTCTCCATCCTTCGTAAAATCTTTTGAATACTTCAGTTCCGCAAAAAAGAGCTTATCTTCAGCTTCAATTCCATTTTTTGGCCTAGCAATAAAGTTGCAATGATAGATAGTTGGGCCAACCATTCGTCTACATCCTAGTGCCTCAACAAGCGCATACTCAAGACCCTGAGTAAATTGGATATCCGACCAGATATAGTCAAGATACAAACAAACTTAGAGGACATGGTAATACACAGAACACAAATCAATTCAAAATCACCTTTTTAGATTTCTCGTTCCAACTTGATAAGGCAATAACTGCACATTCAACAACCTCCGTTTCAACACAAAGTCCACTGTTAATACCATCAGATAGTTTGAAACGAGGGGTAGAAAATGATTCTCTGTCAAAATCAGTGGGATTAGATCACAAGGGAATTTGAACAGAGAGAAATAAGAAGATGACGAGAGGTATAAGAAAGATGAAGAATTGATCCAATGGGAAGATGACGAGATGAAGGAGAGAATTGAGAATCAAAGTACCTAGGCGAGGCGAGGCAACTGGCGAGGTTGGAGGAGATCAGCAGATTGGACGAGGCAAGGTGCCGCCGCCGGCGAGGCGAGACGAGGAGAGGCGAGGCAAGGCGAGGAGCTGTGCAACCTGCGTTGAACTTGTGAAAGAATGGGGGCAAGCCGCCGGTGAGGCGAGGTTGGAGGAGGCGAGGTCCCAGGAGATGCGGATACCCTAAGCAGCTGAACGTGTGAAAGAAAAGAATGGAAAAGAATAAACCCTAAAATTCCCAAATTTTAGGGTTAAATTTTAGAATGAGTGCCTGTTTTTTTTTTTTTTTTTCATTCTCCCGCCTCTTTTTTTTATCCATCGGGTTGACCCGACCCATTTTTTACCCAAAAATTTTTCGGGTCATCGGGTTTGATTGAAAACGGGTTTCGGGTTCAACTTTACGGATTATGACCCAAAAAAATTGGGTCGGATCGGGTCGGGTTACCGGGTCGGGTCATATTTTGCCAGGTCTAGG
Source organism: Rheum nobile (assembly GCA_027886185.1). Classification (NCBI taxonomy): domain Eukaryota; kingdom Viridiplantae; phylum Streptophyta; class Magnoliopsida; order Caryophyllales; family Polygonaceae; genus Rheum; species Rheum nobile. The sequence goes on from WOAB01000660.1 coordinate 721,312, forward strand.
TATGATCAATTACATGCTCATAGGAATGTTTTTATTCTCTTTGACGGAGAAAGGTATTAACTTCGATTTAGGTGTATAAAATGAGTGAGCTCCACCAACATATCTCTTTACCCCGAAATGCTTAAACATGTCATGAAAAATCTCTAAATATATATAATATTGAACACAATATTTATAAAACAAGGTTATTAACTTATACTCTTGAAGTATAGGTTAGAAAGTTCGTATTTAATTATACAACTTCAATGTTCGTGTGCGCCATCCAATTTTGTTAAAATCGGGATTCCAAGATCAGGTCGTAAGATGCTTTTTTAATCGGATCGTAAAATCCTAAGATTTTACAAAATAACTAAATATAGTAGAAATCAACCTAATAAATGGTAAACATATTATATTTAACGGAAATTTCGCCTGGTAACCCCGAGTTTTTGACTTTTTCGCGAAATCCCCTCAGGTTTTGACAATTTGGTGTGGTAACCCTGAGTTTTTGACTCGTTTCATCAAATGCCCCTACATTCTCTTTCCCTTTAAAATATGTTAAATTTAATTAAAAATAATAATAATTAAAAGGATAAGAAACCCAAACTTTTGTGGCGGAGATGAGCCCAAAACCGGATCGTCTTTCCCTCTGCTACGTCGGCGGCGACACTCGGCTCGTCTTCGTCGACCGCAACTCCACCCTGTCGGAGCTTCTCCAGAGGCTCTCCAAGATCCTCCTTAGCGGCCGCTCCTTCACGCTCAAGTACCAGAAACCGCCGCCGCCACCCTGTCAGAGCTTCTCCAGGGACCCCATCCTTGACAGATCAAACAAGTCCGACGACTGGTTCCTCAACGCTCTCAACGGCGCCGATATCTTCTTTTGATTCCTTCGACATGAGACTGGAGTCGGATGTCGCTGTCGGCGATGCTTCTCGGTGAAACCATCGGAGAGATCTTACATGCCAGTAAATTCGCCAGCGACATCGTTCAAACCATCTCCAAACCCTCTGATGATCCCAAAACTCCGGTGATTGTCCGCCAGAAACATAGGCCTTCTGATCCCAACAATGCCACAAGCAGGATCGAATCTCGGAGAAAGAGAGAGAAGCAACACAATTTGCAGATAATCCGATCGGAAACCAACACTCCCGCGCTCCAACGAGCCAGATCGAGAATCAATTTCAAGGTCCCGTCGCCGAAGAGAGCGGAAGTGGATCTAGATAATCACAATTTCATCAAGAACTCGGATTCAAACTCGATTAGGTTTTCGGCGAATAGAGTGTCTCCAAGGCACCGGCCTTGGGCGAAATCTCAAGTGATTGCGAAGAAGAAGGGGGGAATGATTCTGATTGAGAACTTTTTCGTGATGTCTTCTCTCCCCCAACCATGCCCCCTAATTTCCCAGGTGTTTGCGTAGTAATCGGTGCTCCGGCCAGGGAGTACACCGATCGAATGGTCTCCGATAACGAAAGATCGGATCACGGCGTGCTTGTTGGGTACCGGAAACCGCCGTCGCCACAAACGGTGGCTTACTAGGCGCAATAACAAAATTTTGGGCTTTTTATCCTTTTAATTGTTATTTTTTTAATTAAATTTAACATATTTTAAAGGGAAAGAGAATGTAGGGGCATTTGGCGAAACGAGTCAAAAACTCAGGGTTACCACACAAAATTGTCAAAACCTGAGGGGATTTCGCGAAAAAGTCAAAAACTCGGGGTTACCAGGCGAAATTTCCGTATATTTAAAGTGAGGGCATAAAAGATATTATATATTAGTGATCTTATGATATGAAAACATCATATATTCTACAACAATTTAGTGATGATTTACCAATATAATCATATTATAATTGATAAAATAAAAAATGCATACATTTTATGTTTTGGGTAAAAGTCTTTATCTCATAATGAAATAGTGTCTTATAATAAACATGTTGTAGGATCGTCAGAATTGTTCATAGAATCGTCAGAATCATATGCAGGATCGGGATCGTACACAAGATCCTATCAATTTTATATCAAAATATTAAGATCCTACTTTCAATTGGATTCTACCTAGAATCGGGATCGTTATGCCACTCCTAAATTGTGAGATTGTTAGAATCGTAAAATCGAATGGGGATTTTAAGAACAATCGTCTACTAGTCAATATAAAAGGAAACAACATATATTCATATTCCTAACAACGCGAAAAAGTGCAAGAAGCCAAGAAAAGGATGGCAACTAAAACTGCTCAAACCCACAATTGGACTAAATGAACATAATGGCCATATGGAAAAAGCTACAATTAATGGTACCTTCGCCTTCTTTGGAACAACAACAAAAATGTAGGCTTCGCCTTTGGTTGGATTTGGCAAGATGTTCATCAATGTCTCCAAGACCCTATTATGAGAAAAAACAATCTAGTTCATGCTCAAACCCAAGTGCAAAATTATGCTTCTATTCAAATTCCGACGGGATATGCTAGCTAGGCGTATATTTTTTTTCAATGAAAGATGCTAGCTAGGATGATTTATCATAATTTTGCATAAGCACACATATGAATTCTTCCAAGTTAGGTTGAAAAATTGCTAGCTCTCCCATGGAAATGAGTCGTGTGATGGATGTGTGAAGTCATTTCTTCAACCGGCCTATAAAGTTAAATGCTTCACCCAATTTATCAGTCACATGTGAAACTTTTCACCCGTATCCGACTCATTCACCACCCACGGATGATTCAGGTGGACCAAGTCATCTGCTGCATATTTTTATTAATATTTTTATGATTATTTTAAATGTAATGAAATAAAAGAGAAGTGTAAAAATTAACTAATTTTCTTCAATATATGAAAATAGTTTTTTTAAATATAGGATTTTATGGATGTTAATGAAATATATAAATACATTCAACTTTTAAGCATAAAAAATCAGAATATAAAGATGTAGATTATAATAAGATATAATTAGAACTAGAATTTATTACATGTGAAGGAGTGGGTGCAGGGTGGAGTACAATGACGGATTTGGTAATGGGTAAGATATATCATCACCAATTCCTGACACGTCATCTATTTCACCTAACCCACCAACCACATGTCACCTCGTTTACTTTAGATAATCATCCATATAGTTAGGTTGAATTTTCCAAATGTGTCGGTCACCCAAGGATGATTTCCATCCCTACTTCCATTATAAAGTTTGTAGAGAAGTTAAGAAAATAGTGCCAAATTTGTGAATAAACTTTAAGAATCATTGAAAATATAACTATGGAATTCACTACAAACATAACTTTTTAGAAAGTACTTTAATTCGATTATATTGTTAGGATCTGAACGCAGTAACGAGAGAAAAACGAAACAAAGAACATGAGAATTGTTTACCCAGTTCGTCACAGAATATGACTACGTTTGGAGGCACTGCCAAGACAGGGTTTTTCTTACTATTGTGATAACGATTACAATGATCAATAGGATATTTATGCTAATGAACGAAACATTAATTAGGCCCATTACACTATTGTACGGTGATACGCTCTACTTTGTAGTGCGTAACTATGAGCTGTTACTGGATTATTAGGTGTCATTTGTGTGGGTTTAGGAGATAATTTAGGATAATGGAGTTGTAGAGAAGGAGTGGTGAAGAGAAGGAGTTTAGTGGAGTGTTGAAGCATTAAGAAGCAATGAAGGCCATCGAGAGAAGACTGCGGACACGGGCGAAAAGCAGTAGTCGCGGCAGAGCAAAACCGCGGGCGCAGGATTATGGCCGCGATCGCGGCACATGAAGGAGGCCCGCAGGAGGAGCCGCGATGGAAGACAGGATGCGGGAGCACACAGGAGAAACCGCGATCACGGTATTATACCCGCGGTCGCGGCTCCAGGCGCGGAGCACGTCAGCGATTTCGTCCGAGAATCTTTGTTATTCTATTTCCTTTTATTTTGTTTATTATACTTTTAGGAGATTATGTTTTTTATCTTAGGAAGATTTGATTTGCTAGGTTATTATCTTCCTTTTGAAACATCAGACTTTCATTATCACTTTTATCATCGTTCATTATTTTCTTTAGAGTTTTGGGTTTTAGAAGACTATGAAGAACTAAGTTCCATTGTTTCGCCTGACGATTGAAGCCTTCAGTTGATTTGGTTGTGAGATTAAAACTTTTGTTCTATTTCCTTTGGGTTGTATTAATTCTCTTTGAACTTATCTTTATTGAATCTTGCTGATTTCACTAGCCTGTGCAACTAGTTGATGTTAGTAATTTTCTATTTCTAGGATTTGGTTATTTCTGGTTGAAATTCCTTATCTAGAGTAGCAACCACAATTTACAGGAACTAGTTGTGAATGTTTATTGTGAAGAGAATTGATTGCATGTTGAATACTGACTAGTTGTTAAGTGTTGCATGTATCCTGCTTAATTCCTATGCTTATTGCTGTTGTTAAATTGAATCTTGATAGTTTCTTGATTGTTTAATAGTTAGTATTTTTAGGGCTAGTTGACTTGTTAATATACATAACATCGGAATAGGAACAATCATAGGATTGAATGAACTTGAGATAATCAATGATCAGCCTATCATACTGAAGTGTGGATATCTGTTAGGTGAAGCGCCCTCACAATCATTTTTACAAAAATCTTAACCATTTTCTGCTTTAATCCATTAGTTATAGAAAATCAAACAACAATCCCCCCCTAGTTCCTAGTTGGTAACTTACTTTCCTACATAGAAATAGATCCTTTGATTCCCTTGGGTTCGACCCTTACTTGTCTGCTATACTTGGTTAGGTTTTTAGGGATTCTTTGATAGGCATAACTGTAGGATCGTGATTGTTAGATTAATAATCAGGGAACTGAGAACACAGTTACAGTTCCCTTCACAGCGGAAATAAACAATCAACTAAATGAACAAGTTCCTTATAGTGGAAACCTTCGATTGCCAACTAGCAATCTAGGATAAAAACCACTACCTTTCTTTGGAAAGGATTTCAAGGTCTACTTCTTGATTTCTTATCTCTTTGGTTACAGCTTATCCTAGGAACAAACACACATTTTCTTTGCCTTACACACAGTTAGACAATCCTAGATAACTTAACACAAATTATAAACAATCCAAGAAGCAGCCCTTAGCACCAAGGAACTAACTCACTTACAGTCACAGGAACTAGCACACAACTCTTCGATTCCTTGACTGGTTCCTCTTGATCTTGTTCTGATTTGATGATCTTGTTTGAAGCTTCACACTTTGATGTTTGCTATTGAGTGTGATTCGTATTGAAGTGCTTGAAGATAACCTTTGAGTTAGTCTTCCTTTTATAGTGAATTCTTCGTAGCTTGATCTTCTCTTGGTTCCCACAGATCGAGCTTGCCCTAGGATGTGTGGTTGTCCTTGATTCACGCTGCCTTTGACACATACCAACAACCTAGGCAGCTCAGAATCCTTCTTAGTTGGTCAATTGCTTCAGCCAAGTCGTTCTCCAACTTCCTTCTTCCGAGGTTCGACAACCTGGGCACTTTGGAACTGTCTTCTGGACAGCGACAGGTTCCATGACAAGTCGCTTTCACCTTTCTCTGTCCGAGGTTATGTGTTCTAGGCGTCTTGTTGTTTTGCTCTGGACAATGGCAAACTTTGGAAGCTTCGCACAAGTCGTTTTCAACTTTCTCTTGTCTGAGGTTGGTATTCCCAGATTTCTCGGGAAGCGCAACATCACATGTTGCATTTCTGGGCACACCTGGGTTCCTTCCTTTGGCTTGCTGCTTGGTTCTCTTGTCCTGTTTGGCTTCCATGCTTTCGGTATTTGTCATGTGGTTCCTTAAAGCACATCTTTGAGATAAAACATTAGTATCAAAATATTTGTCATTATCAAAAGTAGAGAAACTGAGGAAATGAACTCTCAGGGGAACCGAAGTTCCAGAGTTCCATTTCCTAACAATTTCCCCCTTTTTGATGATGACAAATACAAGGAACCTGGCAACATAATAGGATGTGAATTTCATGAGACCAGTTGAGTTTAAGGGATTTACAACATTATAAACTAACGAGAGAACATCAAATGGTTGCAAATTCCCCCTAAGCAGATGAACGAGTTTATTCAAATCCCCCCTTAGAAGTAGAACGAGTTCAGAGTTTCTATTAGTCAAGTAGTTTCCAAAGTTCAAGGTTCCTATCCATCTTCCCTCTTTTGACATCATCGAAAAGATCAGTTAACATGTTAAGAACAGGATAGCTAAGGAAATAAACAATTGCATTAAACCCGTAACAGAACCATAATAGAAACTTAAGGCAAAGATAAGTCAATCATAGAATCATAGCCAAAAGTAGTCATTAAACTTAATAAAACCATAACATTGTTCAAGAGCAGGGTAAGACAATCCACAAAACATCACAAAGACAACCTAGAAAGACAACAACATAAGCAACCTTTAAGGAAGACAACAAAAGGGTAGAAGAGGGTAGTAGGATCCTAGGGGAACTACTAGCACACTGTGAGGTTACAACACTGGGAACCAGGAGAAACGTTCCTAAGGCAATGCAGCGGCCTCCTCTTCAACAGCCTTGTTGTCGTCAGTTCCTTCATTTTGGCTCGTGGCCTAATTAGCATCGGTTGCATCCTCCCATGTTTTCTGAAGAACCTCTACCAGACTTAGGACAGCAGAGCTCATCTTCCCCAGCTCAGTTACTTGATCACGGAGAGCGACTGTGATGACAGTTGAGCCTTACGTGATAGCTTTTTCAATACGACCCAGAGAAGAAAGGATCGCAGAGGAGTCTTGAGGGGGGTTGAGCGGTGGTAGAGAACTTGAAGGGGCCTGGGAACTGGCCTTTTCCTTAGGCGGTTCAGCTTGTACTTCAGAGGGGGTGGCCTGGTGATCCTTTGTTTTCAGTTTCCGGACAGTGGCCATGGTGAGGAACTTGCTGTAGACGGTTTCAGGGACATTTTCTGGGTATTGGTGAAGCAGGGAGAGGACGTTTCTGATGAGATGAGGGAAGGGTAGGGCATGAGATTCATGGGACTTGCAGAACTGCATATGAGCCAACACAATGCGAGAGAGATCAACTTGGGCACCAGATAGCACCTTATCCATAAGGATTGCATCCGTGATGAGAACTGTGGCCCGGTGCTCCTGCCTAGGGACTAGGTTTCTGGTGATCCAGAAGTGCAGTAGCTTGTTGGTGATGGAGAGATCCTTGGTATGCAGGGTTGAGGGGTATTCGCCGTCATAGAATTTCCTCACCACTTCTCCCTTGGTCTTGGAACCCTTTCCTTTGGGCCACGCCTTTTTCTGATGCAGTATGTCAAAGCCAGATCTGAACTCGATTCCAAGAGCAGACGCGATGAGGTTGGGGAACAGGGGATACATGGTTCCCTTCCACTGAAAAATGACGTCGTTGCAGGGAGAGTTATCTTTGGCTGGCACAAAGGTGAGAGATTGATAGAATAGGCGGACAACTTCCTCAGAGGCGGAGAAGGGCTCGACCAAAAGCTCATCCCATCCTTGGTACTGTAGCAGAGAATGGAACTCACTGAGGGCGTCGCTGAACAGTTCCTCATCTTCTTCTTCGAGGGTTTGGGTCCAAACCTTTTTGTCGATGATGAGTGGCTTGAGGATCTTCCTCTTGGAGAAGAGAGAGGACACCTCACCCAGGGAGGAGGAAGAGAGAGTGGTGGATTTGGCTCTTTTTGAGGACTTGGGCTCATAGGGAACCAGAGCTTGGGAACTCCTTTTCCGTTATTTCAGCCTTGTGGCAACTGATGGACCAGGGTTGGAGATGGGTTTAGACTTGAGGCTAGCAGGTGAGGGCTCTGGGCTGAGGATCTCCTGGGTGGTCTTATCTGGGGAAGAATCGTGGGATCCTCCTTCCGAGACAGATTTTGTAGCCGATGCCGATGCAGGAGTGATTTCCTTCACTTTCTCCTCAGCTTTTGCCTTAGTTTTCTCCTCAATTTTCTTCTCAGGTTGGGGATTTTGAGAGGTGGTGTCAATAATGGGCTGGGTAGACGAGACAACCTTCTTTTCTCTGAAGGCCTTGAGAAGGGCAGCTTATTCTTCGTCTTGGATCAAGTTAGGGTTAGGGTTCTTGTTAGCCATTTTTGAGGAGCTAGGTTTTGTGTTTTTGAGAGAGAGAGAGAGAGTCAGGAGAGGTGGAAATGGCAAGTGTGGGAATAGCTTGGATCAACAGGGCACTTTTTTAAATCGGATTGAAGGCTGAAGGGACCATTGGGAGAGATCTAGCCGTTGAGGAGATCGGGGAAGATCTGGCGTATTGAATACTCTTACAGCTTTTCCGAATGGTCACAAGCAATTCAAAAATCAACCCAATTGGAGAGGGTGCTCTGCCACTGATGAGACGTGTCTGATTTCTGCAAATTTGCCATAAATATCGTCTTGGGAGGTGCCTAACTAGCCGTTGGAAGATCAATTCATCCTGGTTCCTTTCTGGCGATATATTCAGTGTGCTAGAGGGGTATATGGGAACTTTGATGTGGGTTTAAAACATGGAACCGAAAAATACGTTCCCATACAAGGAATCAGGGAGGCCATTTATCGCATTACTCAATAATTCCCAGAGAGGGTTAAGAGATGGATCATAGGGAATTAAATTGAGCAATGAGGCAAGGAGGGTCATAGTACACAATCATCATTTCGGCTTATATTGTTGGGTTAGAATATGATCAGATTGTGACTTTTTGGGCCAACAAAGAAACTTGAACAAAGACAAAGTTGAAAGAATAATGAAGACTAAAAGATACGAACTAGAAAAATTTATCTAAGTCTTTTTAAGAAACCATTATGGAAAAGAGGGTTTGTAGCAAAAAAAAATATAACACATAGATATCAAGACTCAATAAGTGAAAAATCTTAAACTAGTCAATCAGGGGAACTGGAAAGGAGCCTTTAAACTAAGGTCACTACTAGGTTATAGGAATCATTCCCAGTTCCAATCTAAGGTTTTCGAAGGGAACTCTATTCAAGGCTTTGGTGAATATATCTGCAACCTGATCTTCAGTTCTACAAAATTTCATAATGATGTTTCCCTTCTCAATATGATCTCTAAGAAAATGATGTCTTATGTCTATATGCTTAGTCCTAGTATGATGCACAGGATTCTTGGAAATGTTTATAGCACTGGTGTTATCACAAAGAATAGTGAGAGGACCATAAGACATACCAAAATCCGCGAGTTGTTGCTTTAGCCAGAGAAGTTGGGAACAGCAGGAGGCAGCAGCGATGTACTCGGATTCTGTGGTAGAGAGAGAGACTGAGACTTGTTTCTTTGAGCCCCATGACACAAGGCAAGGGCCTAGGAACTGTGCCATTCCAGAGGTGCTCTTCCTATCCACCAAGTATCCAGCATAATCCGCATCAATGAAACCCATCAGCTCAAATGGACATTCTTTGGGGTACCAAATGCAGAGTGAATCAGTTCCCTTGAGATATCGGAGTATCCTTTTTACAGCAGCTAAGTGTGTTTCTCTTAGACAGGATTGAAACCTAGCACACAAGCCTACAACAAACACAATGTCTGGGCGACTAGCGGTTAGATACATGAGAGAACCTATCATACCTCTATAGAGTTTCTCTTCCACAAGAGGACTCGAATGATCCTTGTCCAAATGAGCAATGGTGGAGATAGGAGTTGAGAGAGGCTTGCATGAATCCATTTTGAACTTTTTCAATAGTTCCCTGACATATTTCTGTTGGTGAATTTGTATACCATCTTTCTTTTGAGTGATTTGCAATCCGAGGAAGAAAGTGAGTTCCCCAATTAGGCTCATTTCAAATTCACTGCTCATCAAGTCTTTGAACTTGTCTACAAGGGACATGTTAGTGGAACCAAAAATGATATCATCGGCATAAATTTGAACCACTAAGATGTTACCTTCTTCTTCTAAGATGAAGAGAGTCTTATCAATGACTCCACGCCTGTAGACATTTGAGAGTAGGAACTGGGCAAGACGATCATACCAAGCTCTGGGAGCTTGCTTGAGGCCATACAATGCTTTATCTAGAAAGTAGACATGGTCGGGATGATCATCGTCTTCAAAGCCAGGTGGTTGCTTGACATAGACTTCCTATTGAAGGATTCCATTGAGGAAGGCAGTCTTTACATCCATTTGGAACAGTTTGAACCCTTTGTGTGATGCGAAAGCAATCAACAATCTTATTGCTTCAATCCTTGCCACTGGAGCATAGGTTTCATCATAGTCGATGCCTTCTTGTTGATTGTATCCTTGAGCAACACGCCTTGCTTTGTTCCTTATTACAGCTCCTGTATCATCTAGCTTGTTTCTGAAAACCCATCTAGTTCCTATGATATGTTTGTCCTTGGGGCGGGGAACTAGATGCCATACTTTATTCCTTTCAAACTGATGAAGCTCTTCTTGCATAGCTTGGATCCAGTCTGCATCCTTCAGTGCCTCACCTATGTTCTTTGGTTCCACAATAGACAGAAAGGCATTGAAGGCAAAAAAGGTTAGATGTTCGAACCTGACTGGAGGCTTGATGGTTCTTCTTTCTCTGTTAGGAGCTAGAGCATTTGATATGGAGACATTTTGAGTTGAGCATTCAGCTTCAACTTCCTGGTTGGGATCACCTTCTCCATTGAAGATCATGTGAGAGGATGAATCATTGATGTCTCCACAGATATTGCCGTCATGTCCATGGTTCCCAGAAATGGATTGTTGTTCATTATCCATGGGAACTGGTGGAGGAGCCAGTGGGGAATTCTGTGCAGCAGGGCAGGAACTGGGTGGAGTGACATCTTCATCTGGATCTTCTTGAGGTGACTTGGGGAACGGATCTTCAAAGGGAGTGGTAGTGTTCTGCACAATTCTTCCAAGTGATTTTTCATTAAAAATAACATGAACACTTTCTTCTACCTTTTTAGTCCTTTTGTTGAAGACTTTGTATGCCTTGCTGCCTGAGGCATATCCAATGAAGATTCCTTCATTACTTCTTGGGTCGAATTTGCCAAGATTGTCCTTCCCATTGTTGTGCACAAAGCACTGGCATCCGAACACCCTCAGATGTGAGATGTTGGGAACTCTTCCTCTTAGGAGTTCATAGGGTGTTTTCTCTGTGATTGGGCGAAGCATGGCTCGATTGATGATGTAGCAAGCTGTGTTGATTGCCTCAGCCCAGAATGATTGAGGGAGTCCACTTGAGATTAGCATAGTTCGAGCCATGTCTTCTAAAGTTCTGATCTTTCTTTCTACTACTCCATTCTGTTGAGGAGTGTATGGTGCAGAGAAGTTGTGATCAATACCATGCTCACTGCAAAAGGTTAGAAATTCTCCATTTTCGAATTCGGTACCATGGTCAGACCGAATAGAATTGAGTGAGCAATCGAGAGATTTTTCTAATAAAGGGACCAAATCTTTAAAGCGATTAATGACTTCACTCTTAGATTTTATGAAGATAGTCCAGGTGAAGCGAGAGAAATCATCGACAAGGACAAAGATATACCTGTTTCCTCCTAGGCTTTGAATTCTCATAGGTCCACAAAGGTCCATGTGGATGAGTTCAAGGGGCCTAGAAGAGCTTACCATATTCTTGGATTTGAAGGAACTCCTTGCTTGTTTCCCTTTTATGCAGTCTGAGCATGGTTCCGAAGATGTGCTACTTATCTTTGGAAGGCCTCGAACTAGTTCCTTTGAGTGTAGCTTGTGGATCAGTTTGGTGTTGGCGTGACCAAGACGTTGATGCCACAGCTCTGTTTGATCATTCACTGTTGAGAGGCAGAGTTTCTCCTTGGGAACAAATAATGGGTCAACAACATACACATTGTTGAATCTTTTGCCTTTTAAGATGATTTGTCCCGAGGAGTCTAGGACAGTGCATTCACTTGACTTGAATCTAACTTCATTGTCTCCTTCATCGCACAGCTGTGACACACTAATTAGATCAAAACCAAGGTTATCAACAAGGTGAACTTTATTTACCTTAGTGTGGTCATTGAGATTTACGGTTCATATTCCACAAATTTTCCCTTTGCTTTTGTCTCCAAAGGAGATGTTTCCTCCTTGGATGGGTTGAAGAGAGGTCATTTGATTTTGTAGGATCGTGATTGTTAGATAAAAATTTAAGGAACTCAGAAAATCAATTCTCAGTTCCTTTCGCAGCGGAAATAAACAATCAAACAAATGACCAGTTCCTTATAGTGGAAACCTTTGATTGTCAACTCGCAATCCAGGATAAAAACCACTACCTTTCTTTCGAAAGGATTTCAAAGTCTACTTCTTGATTTCTTATCTCTTTTGGTTACAGCTTATCCTAGGAACGAACACACAGTTCATTTGCCTTACACACAGTTAGACAATCCTAGATAACTTAACACAATCAATAATCAATCCAAGAAATAGACTTTCGCACCTAGGAACTATCACTTACAGTCACAGGAACTTAGCACTCAGCTCTTCTTTCTTGACTGGTTCCTCTTGATCTCGGTTTGCTTTGATGATCTTGTTTGGAGCTTCACACTAGATACTTGCTAATGAGTGTGAGTCGTGTTTTTGTGCTCAAAGATAACCCTTGGGTTAGTCTTCCTTTTATAGAGGATTCTTCGCAGCTCGATCCTCTCTGGGTTCCCACAGATTGAGCTTGCCCTAGATTGAGTGGTTCTCCTTGATTCACGTTGTTCTTGGTATGTGCAAACAACTTAGGCAGCTTTGAATCTCTCTTGGTTGGTCAACTACCTCAGACGATTCTTGCAATGTCATTGTCCAAACGTTTTCGTCTGAGGTTGACTAAGTTGGCCGCTTGGGAACCGTCTTCTGGACAGCGACGTCTTCATGTCCTGTCGCTTTCATCGTCTCTGTCCGAGGTAGAGGTTCTCTAGGCATCTTGTTCTTTAGCTCTTGGACCTTGGCAGGATTTTGGAAGCTTCGGACAAGTCATTTTCGACTCCTTTTGTCCGAGGTTGTGTGTCCCTAGATTTCTCGGGAATCGCAATGTCGCAAGCTTCATTTCTGGGCACACCTGGGTTCCTCTGGATTCCTTCAGCTGTAACACCCCGTAATTTTTAAGGGTATTTTGAATTATTTTTTAATTTTTCTTATGCCCATTTTGCTAGACGGATTTAATTCAGTGAGTCTCGGACTTTCTGAAAAGGGTCTGAGCTCTGTAAAATTTTCCGAGCATTATATAATACAGTTGAAGTGTTTTCGGGGTTAATGTAACGTTAAAGTACGAATATATTTAACCCGGAGTTAAGAAATTTAATCCAAACCAAGTTCGGATAAGAGTTAACGAAGTCGGCCTTTAAACCGCGACTTGACGCGACCTGACGCGAGATGCCGCGACTAACCGCGACTCGCCGCGATCGCGGTAATGCCAAGATCTGGGCAGAGTCGTCTTCCTCGCGTGGCGGTTACTGTAGCTCTGTTTTGGCTCAGTTTTGGGTAGGCCAAGTGGGCAGCCAACTTGCCCTTCGCCTTTGTCCCCTTGTTCCCCAAGTGGTGGCTCGGATTGAGGCTATAAAAGGGGTCGAAGTCAGACGTTGAAGCTCCCTTCTTCTTCTCTTCTTCTTCCTCCTTTCTCTTCTGTTTTTCTCCTCTGAAATCCTCCATTTTCGAGCCGTTGGAGCTTGATTCGAGAAGGCTCTTGAGTGTTAGAAGGAGCTCTTGAGTGTAGTGAGAAGCTTTGAGGTGTTGGGAGATCGAACCATAGACAAATCGAAGGCAAACAAATCGGTTTGGGTAAGAAATACTCCATGGGAGCTGTCGAGCTTCGCCACTGTCATGCCACACGAATACCGCGACTCGCCGCGATCGCGGTGAGGGCGTCCGAGTTGTGTGTCTTGTTGGTTTGGCTTTGGGATTTGCTCGTTTCCTTTGATTTCTTCTTGTATTCTTTTAGATTCATATATAAGTGTATTGAATCTAACTTAGGGTCTTGTTATGGGCCGTTTCTTAGGGATTTGATATCCAAGATCTGCTCCAGTTTCATATCCAGGAACTAGACGTTACTGAGCTTGATTCGAAGTTGTCGGATCTTAGGCAAGTGGCGGTTCGCTCTTGCTCATCATTCCATACTTTCATTAATTATCAATTGTTTTGTTGTTAATTAATTTGGGATGATTCTGAATTATGTTGGAAATTGTTTTGATAACCTTATGTGTTTAAAAGAAGTTATTATACTAGGTTGTATATTCTGCTAGAACCGACGCTAGTCTATTCTAGATTTGTGCAGGTGAAGGCCGTAAGGGTCTTTGATGTGATTTATCGTGTGTGTTTAGATTATTAAATCTAGGGTGTTAGTTGTTCAGGTTGAGCCGTGATGGTTCTCTGTGTTGTGATTGTGTGTTTGACTGCTAGTACAGTCCGTGTGTAGTAACGTAATTGTTGGGATTATTCCCCGGGATTCATTCCCCGTTAGTTTTGTTCAGGTCATGACCCTATCCTAATAGAGGATACATGCACACAGAAATACAACTGGATGGGATTTATTCCCCGTTATTTTGTTAAAGTACAACCGGTTGGGATTTATTCCCTGGGATTATTCCCCGTGTTATCTCTTGTAGAGAGATGTTAAAAGCTTATAACGTGATGTGCGTGTGTGGTCATTTAAATAAGATACGTGCCATGAGTATGCACATAATGAAAATACCTTGACCATAATAATAAAGTGCCGTATGAGTAGCACTTATTTAAAATGTTTGGCGAGTAGTGCAGCTAGGCGCTAGTGCAGCTAGGAAAAGCTCGTCTTAGTTGTAGATCGCTCGTATGCGATATTGTGATGATGTGTGTGTGTGTGTTTGTTTATGTTCCCCAACATTTGTCATATTTTCCTATAAGGCTCATTTCATTTGGAGTCTTCTTTTGGGATTGATTGCTGGGAGACTCGATCTCTAGAATCTTCTCTTGTGCATACCTTTTGTTATTCTAGTAGGAGTATGGTGGTTGACTAGCGTACTCGGTTATTATTCGAGGGACGATAAGTCTAACCTAATACGACTGCTTCGAACCACTCTGCTTTGTACCCTTGCGTAGTCTTTCATTAGACTGACCAACCGTTATATTCCTTGCATGGTTGGCTGGTGTCATCCGTCCGATTCGGCACATCAGGTATGTTGCAGATCTAAGAAGGCTAGAGCGACTATGAGGATGGACGGTGTTTTGTTTTCGACAAGTTGTTTTGTCGCTTTGTATTTAAAAGATTTTCGCTGTGCTATTTTGTATTTTGTTAAAGACTTTCGTTGTTGTATTTCTGATTATTGGGTCGTTTTTGGAATCGTGTAATTCCGCGACCATGTGGTTTAATAAAAGTTATGATTTTAGTATTGTAACTGTGTTTTAAGTCAGTTATGACGTCGGAAAAGCCTGGGGTGACTTCGGGGTTTACGTCCGGGGTCATCGGCAGTAACGCTTTCAAATGGGGTTAAATTTGGGGGTGTTACATCAGTTGTCTTGTTCCTTTGGTTCCCTAGTTCTATTTGGCTTTCCTGCCTTTGGTAAATTCCTGTGGTTCCTTAAAACACATCTTTGAGATACAACATTAGTATCATAATATTTGTCATCTTCAAAAGTAGAGAAACTGAGGAACGGAACTCTCAGGGGAACCTAAGTTCCAGAGTTCCGTTTCCTAACAATTTCCCCCTTTTTGATGATGACAAATATAAGGAACCTGGCAACATAATAGGACTTTGAATTTCATGAGACAGGTTGAGATTAAGGGAGTTACAATATTACAAATTAATGATAGAGTATTCAATGGTTGCAAATTCCCCCTAAGCAAGTGAACGAGTTTATTTCAAATTCCCCCTTAGAAGTAGAACTAGTTCAGAGTTCCTATTAGTTCAGTAGTCTCCAAAGTTCAAGGTTCCTATCCTTTTCTTCCCCCTTTTGACATCATCGAAAAGATTAAGTACGAGTTAAGAACATGATATCCAAGTAAATATGCGATTGCATCAAACCCATAAAAGACATAATGAAAACTTAAGGCAAAGACAAATTGATCATGGGAACGAAACTAAAGATAATCATTAAAGCTTCACTGATCATTGTTCAAAGACACACAACATCCAACAAAAACTACAGTCGACAAAAGACAACAATACAAACAACAAACGGCAAGGATAACAACAAAAGCAATCTTAGGGAAGACAACAATGGGATAGAAGAGGGGAGTAGGATCCTAAGGGAAACTAATAGCTCGCTGTGGAGTTACAGCACAGGGAACCATAACAAGTGTTCCTATGGCGTAGTAGCGGCCTCCTCTTCTTCAACCTTGTCGTCGGTTCCTACATGTTGGCCCGCGGCCTGATGAGCACTGATTGCACCTTGCCAATCCTTCTGTAGAACCTCCACCAAACTTTCGACAACAGAACTAATGCGCCCTAACTCTCTTACTTGATCATGGAGGGCGACCGGGATAGCAGTCGAGCCCACCATGATAGCCTTTTCAATACGATCCAGAGCAGTAAGGATTGCAGAGGAGTCTGGAGAGGGGTTGAGATGTGGCTGGGAACTAGAAGGGGCCTTGGAACTGGCCTTTTCCTTAGGTAGTTGAGCTTGAGCTTCAAAACGAGGTTCTTGTTGTTCCTTTGTCTTCAACTTCCGAACTACGGCCAAGGTAAGACACTTGCTGTAGACTGTCTCAGGCAGATCAACTGGGTACTGGTGAAGGTTGGAGAGAATGTTTTTGATGATATGAGGGAAGGGTAAAGCATGGGAGTCATGGGATGAGCAGAACTGCATGTGGGCTAAGACAATGCGAGGGAGATCCAATTGAACACCAGAGAGCACCTTGTCCATGTAGATGGCATCTGTGATGAGAACATTGTTCCGGTGCTCCTGTCTGGGAACTAGATTACGAGTGATCCAAAAGTGAAGCAACTTGTTTGCGATGGAGAGATCCTTTGTCTCCAAAGATGTGGGGGAGGCGCCGTCGTAAATTTTCTTGACTATTGCTCCTTTGGACTTGAAACCCTTTTTCTTGGGCCATCCCTTCTTTTGAGGCAGAATGCCAAACCCAGACCTTGACTCGATCCCTAGAGCAGATGCAATAAGGTTGGCGGATAGAGGATAACTGGTTCCCTTCCATATAAGAATGGCGTCATTACAGGGAGAGTTCTCCTTCGCAGGCACAAACTCCATAGACTGGTAAAACAAGCGGACAACCTCATCAGAAGTAGAGAAAGGTTCAAACAGCATCTCGTCCCATTCTTGAAACTACAGTAGAGAATAGAACTCATTCAGGGCTTCTTCAAACATTTCCTCATCTTCTTCTTCCAGTTCTTGGGTCCAGAACTCCTTGCCGATTATGAGAGGCTTAAGGATCTTCCTCTTAGATAAGAAAGAGGAGACCTGACCCAGGGAGGAGGAGGCAGAGAGGGAGGTGATTTTGGCTCTTTTTGTGGATTTGGTTTCATAGGGAACTATGGCTTGGGAACTCCTCTTTCTCTGTTGCATTCTAGTGGCGACAGAGGGACCAGGGTTAGGAGTGGTTTTGGATTTGAGGCTTACTGGTGAGGGCTCAAGGCTAAGGAGCTCTTGGAGAGATTTGTCAGGCGAGGAGTAGTGAGAGCCACCTTCGGAGGCGGATTTGGTGGCCGATTCAGAGGCCAGAGTGATGGCCATGGCTTTCTCCTCAACCTGTTCCTTTGGTGGCTCCTCAATTTTATCTTCGGGTTGCTCCACTGGTTTCTCCACAGGGTTCTCTACTGCTTTCTCTTTAGGTTGGGATTTTTGAGAGGAGGTGGCAGAAATGGGCTTAGAAGATGAAGTTGCCTTCTTTTCTCGAAAGGCTCTGAGAATGGCAGCCTCTTCCTCATTCAGGATAACATTAGGGTTTTGGTTCGCCATTTTTGAGGATTGAAGGATTTCTGTGTTTGAGAGAGGGAGAAGTAAAAGATCAGAGAAATGGCGAGTTGTGGGATTAGCTTGGATGAACAGGGCAACTCTTTAAAGGCGGTGAAGATCTCTGTGACCGTTGAATCTCTGAAGATCAAGAGCAGAGGTGACCGTTGAATCAAATCCAGCCGTTGAGAAGATCAAGGCCAATCCGGAGCATTAATGGAAGTTGCAGCTTTTTGGAACGGCTAACTCAATTTTGAAAATTTGTCCATTCAGAGAAGAGAGAGAGAGAGATATTCTGCCACTGATGAGACGTGCCTTATCCCTGCGAATTTGCCATAAATAGCTTCTGGGAAGAGCCAAACGAGCCGTTGGAGAGATGCTAAGTTCTGGTTCCTTTCTGGCGATATTTTCAGCGAGCTAGAGGGATGTATGGGAACCTTTGGTGTGGGTTAAAACAATGGAACCAAAAATAGTATGTTCCCATACAAGGAATCAAGGTAGGCTATTTTTCGCACTGCACAATAATTCTCAGAGAGGGTTTAGAGATGGATCATAGAGAATTAAATTTAGCAATGAGGCAAGGGTAGGTCTTAGTACACAATCATCATCTCGGCTTGTAATGTTGGGTTAGAAATATGATCAGATTGTGACTTTTGGGCCATGAAGAAAACTTGAACAATGAGGAATTAAAGAATAATGAGAACCAAAAGGAAACGAGCCACAAAGATTTATCTAAGCCTTTTTAAGAAACCATTATGACAAAAAGGGTTTGTGGCAAAATATATAACACAAGGACATCAAGACTCAACAAGTTAAATATCTTAAACTAGTCAATCAGGGGAACTGGAAAGAATTCTTAGAACTAAGGTCACTACTGAGTAATAGGAATCATTCCTAGTTCCAATCTAAGGTTCTCGAAAGGAACTCTATTCAATGACTTGGTGAATATATCTGCAATCTGATCTTCAGTTCTACAAAATTTCATAATGATGTTTCCCTTCTCAACATGATCTCTAAGAAAATGATGTCTAATGTCAATATGCTTGGTCCTAGTATGATGCACAGGATTCTTAGAAATGTTTATGGCACTAGTGTTGTCACAAAGAATAGTGAGAGGGCCATAAGACATACCAAAGTCCGTGAGTTGTTGCTTTAGCCAGAGAAGTTGGGAACAACAAGAGGCAGCTGCAATGTACTCGGATTCTGTGGTAGAGAGGGAGACTGAAACTTGTTTCTTTGATCCCCATGACACAAGGCAAGGGCCTAGGAACTGTGCCATTCCAGAAGTGCTCTTCCTATCCACCAAGTATCCAGCATAATCAGCATCAGTGAAACCCATCAGCTCAAAGGGACATTCTTTGGGGTACCAAATGCAGAGATCGTCAGTTCCTTTGAGATATCGAAGTATTCTCTTCACAGCAGCCAAGTGGGTTTCTTTTGGACAAGATTGGAACCTAGCACACAAGCCAACAGCAAAGACGATGTATGGTCGACTAGCGGTTAGGTACATGAGTGAGCCTATCTGATGCGACCTTGCTATGAAGAAGGTCTCAAGTCCCGGATGAGATCGTGATGAATCCGTAGTGGGGCGAAGCAACTCCTTGGATAGGCGTCTACGTTTGATGGAGATTGCAAGACGACGGTGAGGCGGAAGCGATTGCGGAAGCGATAGAAATTTGAGTGGATGACCGTAGGGATGAAGGGGTGTTCACAGCCAGTATAGGGCTGGAAAAGATGGAGATTTGGAAGCGGAATAGATGAAGGGAGCATGCTCGACCTAGATCTAAAGGATTTGATGTGAGAATGACGAAGGAGAAAGCTCAACTAGGTGATTCAAGGTGACGTTGAAGGAGCTTCAATGGAGGTTTTCTCTCAACATAAAAGTATAATTATCAACGTAGCAGAGAAAGGAGGCTACAAAGCTAGGTTAAGTAAAAGGAAGACTCTTCCTTTTCCTTAACCAAAAAGTTTAAAAATAAAACAAATAAAACACTAAAAATTACTCTAAGGGGGCTGGTCATTCTAAGTATAAAAATGACCTCCTAAACTCCCTTAAAAATGCTGAAAATAATAATAAATAATATCCGGACTAAAAACTAAAAATGTCATAAATCAGAAATATTGATAATTAGGCGAATAACGATCAATATCTCTAATCTGTAAGCTTCAGGATCTCTACAGACTGTGTAGACGTCCCAACTGTCACTAAACTCCGAATGGATCCCTCATCTGTAGTTGGACGTCCATGACCTGCTACGAGTCTAGTCACCAGTGATTGAGTCGCAGCTTGAATAGCTTTGGCTCGTGCTCTAGTAATGGGACCTGAGGACCTAAGACTCATAGCCTCCTCCTCGTCTGCAGCTGTCATGGTAGGCGAGGTCACATCATCCTCCCCCACTTGAGTGTGAAGCGTCCCCGCTTCACCCTTATCATACTCTGGCTCCACGTACGGTGATAGATCAGCAACATTGAAGGTCGGGTGAACACCATACTTGTCTGGGAGCTCTAGCTGGTAGGCGTTGTCATTGATGGCATTGACAACACGGAATGGTCCATCACCCCTTTGGTCGAGCTTAGACTTGCGGTTGGAAGGAAAACGCTCCTTCTGCAAGTGATGCCAAACCAAGTCGCCAGGAGCAAAGATAATCCTGCGTCGTCCTTTATTCTTCTGGGCCGCATACTGTGCTGCTCTGCGCTCCAGCTGGTTGCGCGTCCGAGTGTGCAGTTCCTTGATGTGATCGGCCAATCTGTCAGCTGTGGTGCTGTCTGTATCCTTCCTAGGATAGGGAGTCAAGTCCAGCGGCGTCAGCGGGTTCCGTCCGTAGACAACTTCGAACGGGGTGAGTTTAGTCGCGATGTGCCTGCACCTGTTATAAGAAAACTCCATAGTAGATAGTAAGTCCTCCCACCGGCGTGGGTTACTCTTCAGAACCGTCCGAAGGAGGGCTCCAAGAGTGCGGTTGGTCACCTCTGTCTGATCATCCGTCTGTGGGTGGTAGCTCATAGAAAATAGGACTTTAGTACCGAGCTTACCCCACAAGGTTCTCCAGAAATGGCCGACGAACTTGGTGTCCCGATCACTAACAATAGTGTGCGGAATACCGTGCAGTCTCACGACATTGTCGAAGAACAGAGTAGCAACGTCAGTGGCGTTACTAGTGTTCTTACAGGCAATGAAGTGTGCCATCTTAGAGAACCTGTCTACGACCACAAATATAGAATCTCTATCACGCCGAGACATAGGCAACCCAGTGATAAAATCCATGGAAAGATCTTCCCACGGGCCAGCTGGAATCGGCAGAGGCGTGTAGAGACCATGCGGACTAGACCAGGCCTTAGCCTTATGGCATGTCACACAACTCTAACAATACTTCGTAACACTGTTGGCCATCTTAGGCCAGAAGAAGTGCTCGCGAAGTGATGCCAGCGTCTTAGACACGCCAAAGTGACCACGACTATGTGCTTCCTCAATCAGCAAATTTCTAACAGAGGATGAAGGAACGCAAAGCTTCCCACCTTTGTACAGAAATCCGTCATCAAGGAAATACGTAGCATGTTCATGACCAGTGGATTTACATTGCTCAAAGAATGTAGAAAAGAAAGGATCAACAGCATAAAGATCCTTGAGCAATGCAAACCCAAATAACTGAGACTGAAGCTGAGTAATGAGGACGTACCTACGAGAAAGGGCGTCGGCTACCACATTCTCCTTACCTTTCTTGTGAACAATGAGATAGGGGAACGTCTCCATGAACTCAACCCATCAAGCGTGGCATCTGTTAAGAGTCGTCTGGCTGCACAGATAACTAAGAGCTGTATGATCTGAGTGAATCACGAACTCTACAGGCCACAGATAGGGTTTCCACGTCTTCAGAACCCGAATCAGTGCGTACAACTCCTTGTCATACGTCGGGTAGTTCAGCTGTGCACCTGACAGCTTCTCTGAAAAGTAGGCAATCGGTCTCTTCTCCTGCAGCAAGACACCTCCAATGCCGAAATCAGAAGCGTCGCATTCCACCTCGAACCGACGGGTGAAGTCAGGAAGCTACAGCAGTGGCACGCGGCACAAGGCATCCTTCAGGGCGGCAAAAGCAGCATCATGCCGTGGAAGCCAAGTGATAGACGCGGCCTTCTTGGTCAGCTCGTGTAATGGGGCGGCTATAGTGCTGAAATCACGAACAAACCGTCGATAAAAACCAGCCAAACCTAAAAACGAACGTACCTGAGTAGGAGTAGCGGGCGTCGGCCACTCCTGGATAGCGCGGATCTTTTCTGCATCCACCTGCAGGCCGTCCTTGCTGACGACGAAACCTAGGAAGTTTGTAGAAGGAGAACAAAATACACACTTGCCAAGATTGGCGTATAAGCTCTCTACTCTTAAACACTCTAAAACAAGTCGAAGATGCTCAGCATGGTCATCTAAAGTCCTGGAGTAAATAAGAATATCATCAAAATAGACAACTACAAACTTACCCAGAAAAGCTCTCAAGACATGGTTCATCAGTCTCATGAATGTAGAAGGAGCATTGGTCAGTCCAAATGGCATGACTAGCCACTCATACAGACCATACTTCGTCTTGAAAGCAGTCTTCCACTCGTCCCCCTCCTTCATGTGAATCTGATGATAGCCGCTCTTCAGATCAATCTTGCTGAAGAACTACGCTCCATGTAGCTCGTCAAGCATGTCGTCGAGGCGAGGAATGGGATGTCTGTATTTGATGGTGATCTGGTTGATGGCACGGCAATCCACGTACATCCTCCAAGAACCGTCCTTCTTAGGCACCAATATGACGAGAATAGCGCACGGGCTAAGAGACTCGCGCACATACCCCTTCTCCAACAGTTCCTGCACCTGCTTTTGCAACTCCTTTGTTTCCTCTGGAGAAGTTCGGTAGGCAGCTCGGTTGGGAAGAGTAGCTCCCGGGACAAAATCGATCTGGTGTTCAATGCCACGAAGTGGTGGAAGACCATCTGGCAACTCGTCCGGCATCACATCCTGAAACTCCTGCAAAATTGACAAAATACAAGAGGGGAGTGCGGACTCTGAAACAGGTAGGGCAGTAGGAAGAGCAATGAGTAGGAAACAGGGAGACTTGCCTTGGATGACGTTGGAAACCTTCCGGCGTCGCGCCAAGAGAAGTCGCTACTCACAAGTGCCTTGCAGCGCAGAACTACCTTTTCCACCCTTCTGATGATCAGAACCCTTGACAGCGCCCTTCCCTAAACCCTGAATGGAAGCGTCCGAAGCTGCAGAAAATCCGGAATGGACTCCAGAAGGTACCTGCTTACCATGACCACTAAAGTTAGGAAATTTAAGACTAATGGACTGGTCACTTACCTGTTCTGAAGTGCCCTGGTTACCCGAAGAAGATGTTGCAGGAAGTTGTAGGGAACTCTGCTGGAAAGCTGTAGGGGACACTGGAGGGGGTTTTCCGGCGTCCTTTGCAGCCTGTATAGCCTTGTTCCTCTGTCTAATAGCATGGTCCTGTAAAATCTCATTCAGAGTCATAGGTAAGAGCGTCACGCGCTTTCCATGGTGAGTGAACATGTAACTGTTCAAAAACCCATCATGGAAGACGCGACGGTCAAATAGCCAAGGACGCACTAACAGAATATAGGTGGCATCCATGGCGGTAACATCGCACAAAACAGTGTCTGTAAATGGTCCTATGGAAAAAGTAACGGGACACTGTAAAGAGACATTGTTACCTGGTTGGTCTGAAATCCACTGTAGACCGTAGGGCTGAGGATGTGGTTGCGTCTGAAGATTGAAGTCGCAGACGACTCTCTCATTTATAATGTTGCAGCACGACCCTCCATCAATTATCAGACTCAGCGACGCATTCTTCATACGACACCGGGCATGAAACAGATTCTCCCTTTGGTCCAGCGGACCTCCTTCCTTGACGCTGAGGACGCATCTGGTGACCAAGGCATAATGCATGACGTCTGTATCATGGTCGCCCGGCCTGATCACCTCATTAGTCAGCTCTGTAGACTCCTCTGGGACGTTCTCCTCTTCATCCGAAAGGCTCTCGTAGTCTGCAATTTGGGCGGAGTAGAGGAAACGCTTCTGATTAGGGCAGTCCTTCCGATAGTGTCCTCGTCCACCACATCTGTAACACTCTATATCGCTAGAACGATCTGTACGGCCTGTCTCAGCGAAGGCCGATGGCTGTCGGCGCGCAAGAAGAAGGGGGCACCGGCCGCGGCATCGTAGAAGACGCAATACCTGTACGATCCTGTCGAGGCACAGAACTAGAAGAAGAGTTAGTGTGATAAGAATTGACAGGGTTCGAGGTATACCTTGGTGAGGGAGAAGACGAAGACTGCCAAGGCTGCTATCGACGCCTCTGCGCTTGAAGATAGAGCTTCTGCGCAGTATGTACTATGTTGTTGAGGTCTCGGATTGGCAGAATGTCAACCTGATCCCTGTACGGCTGTGACAAACCCGTTACAAAACGTGTACGTAGAGTAGAGGGAGTAACACTTACCCCGGCCTTGAAGTACATGTCTTCTAAGCGAGCAAATAACTCATGTGGCGTATCACGACCCTGAGTAGCAAGTGCAATGGATGTCTTCATATCCTCTCGGTATGTCGTCGGCACGTACTTACGCGTCATGAGCGCCACTAGCTGTTGCCACTCTGTCACAGGTGGCCACCCCATGCGTGCCTGCTGTTGGACCAGTCGGTTCCACCAGGTACGCGCTGCTCCTTGGAAATGCAAGGTGACGATCTCCACCTTTGCATGCTCCTCATATTGATAGTGTTGAAGAACATGGAAGGTACTCTGCAACCAATCAATGAAAGTAGAAGGATCATAAGTACCAAGGAAAGGTTCGATTTTCACCTTAATTTCTTGGCGATACGTAGCTGGGGGTGGATATCGCTGTTGGCCTGCAGCTGGAGCATAGAAATTCTGCTGTGGAAGCCCCTGCCGCTGTTGTCCAACTGGTAGTTGTCGTCGTCGCTGCGCTCGTGGAGGACAGGCAACACGCTACTGCGGATATGGCTGTGGATGACCCTGTGCAGCGTAATAAGCAGCCTGATTCTGTGGCTGCTGTGGAGGAGGAACCCAACCTGTACGATGAAACTGTTGCTCTGGTGGGTCCTGTAGGGGTGGGTGATAACCTGCAGAAAACCCATAGGCCCCTTCTTCCTCATCCTCAAGGTCAAATTCCTTGAACCCTTCATCTGAATCTGACTCAACAGGAGAAATAGTACTCTGATGGTCAGCAAAAGAATAGACATTGAAGGTTTCAGAATTTACCTGGTGTCGACTTGGACGAGCTGTGGAGGGTTTCCATTGCTTGTTGGTGGAAGCATGTGGGTCTGTGCGTCTGCTCTGGCGTCTGACGGCACTGTCATCGACCTGTTCATCCTCCTCTGAAGATGACTCATCATCGTCCTGCTCGTCCTCGTCCTGAGAGTTGTGTTCAGGAATTGTCAACTTGGCTGATTTGGAGCGCACCTTCTTCTTCGACGCGCTGCTTTCTTTCTGTGATCCTTTCCGCGGAGGCTGCGTAGGAGGATCGGATATCAGAACGCCCTTGCCCTTTTTCTACTTCTGGGCTAGGGTACTCTGGTCGTCACGCTGGTTCGGTGACGGAGACGGCATCACTCTACTGAGCATGTCACGCATGGCTGCAAAATTGGCTTCGGAACGTTCATCGGAACGTGCGATGGCAGCCGCGTTGCTCTAAATGGCGGCGTCGGAACGTTGCTGATTGGCCACCAAAAGCTCAATGGAATTAGCCAGTTGATCGACCCGACCCGTATCATGTCCGTCATTGGAGTTCACCATTATCCTAAAAAGACACAGAAACCCCAACAGAGCAAAGGAAAAACAAAAACAAAGCAACAGAAACGAAAGAGAAGTCGAACTACCAAGATATCACAACTGAAAGCAAGGCTGATATGGCCGTGAGGGCGGGAAGGCTAAGGATAATCACACAACAATCACAAAATACAGCGATAACTCAGCAAACAAATTGTAGATATAAATTGTAGAAATATAAGCCTAGATTTGCCAACAAGACTATAACAGCCAAGACAGTGAGAGAGAGAGGAAATGGTAAATGAATCAATAACGATAGGGCAACGATTACCTTATTTTGGCTTTGCGCACCCTATATCTCTTCACCGTTGCCACCTAAGTTCGGCTTTTCTCACAAAAAGCTCCTGCACTCTAATACCCCTACAGAAACCTCAACTGCTGTCGCCAGGATATAACGGTAGGCACATAACTTAATCCGGCGTGAACCTAGGCGTCCCGGCTAAGCAGCTGCACACTAACAAAAGCGGATAACTCACGCCAAAGTCAGAAGGATAACTGTAAAAAGCGAATGCAGAAACCGACACAAAAAGGAAAAATAAAAATAAAAGGACTCAGATCCCTGCAGTCTAATACCCCTACAGTAACCTCAACTGTTGTTGCCAGGATATAACGGTAGGCACAGAAATTAATCTGGCGTGAACCTAGGCGTCCCGGCTAAGCAGTTGTAAACTAACAAAAGCGGATAACTCACACCAAAGTCAGAAGGATAACTGTAAAAAGCGAATGCAGAAATCGACACAAAAAGAACGAAATAAAAAATTAAAAATTAAAATACCAAAGATCTTCCGTAGGGTGCAAGTTTCGGAACCCACGAAAAGAACCCGGATCAGGGAAGTCCGTGCTCGTTGCGCTGGGAGGGGGTCTTTTAACCCGGATCAGAGGCACTCGGGATATAAAGGGGCGTCTGCTGGGCGCGCGCGGGGCCGCGGCTTGCTGGGCGCCGATGCTGTTGGCTTTGTTGCTTGGAGGCGCCGAGGACAATGATGCCCTAACCACTTTCCCTAATTACAAGGATTTGATTGCCTTGATTTTTTTTTTATTGATAAATTTTTTTTGGCAATTCTTCAGATCTGGCTTTTTCTACAAGGAAAGATCTCAGCCCTTTTTTTTGAATTAGAGAAATTGCAACAAGAACTCAAGAACCCTAATCTTCAAGGACGAAAATTCTTCAAGGAAGCCTCCTTTGCGCAGATCGGACTCAAAAAAAATTTTAAAAAATTCTAGACACTAACACACTCAATTGATTCAAGTGGGAAAGAAGAGATCAAAGAAGATGCAGATTAAAGGCAACAAGGTCAAGTAAAGCAATTCAACGTATATGCATGCAAATCTAGATCTATAATTCAATCACCAATTTATCAACACAAGAAGAAATTGTTGTGTGTAGGGGACAAGGTAAGAACTCTAAAAATCAAGCAAACAAATTTTTTTGAGGGAGAAATTCACTAGAGCCGTGAAGAACTAGAGAAACTCACCCAATTTTTGTATAAGAATCAATTCAGTCTTCAAGGGGAAAAAAAATTCAAATTTTTTTTTTTACTCTAAAAACTGAACTGAATAATAACAATCAGAATTATCAAGAAAAATGCAGGAAAAAAAAATTTTGGAATTTTTTGACACGAAAATAAGGTTGTGATAAGCAAGGAATCGATTCGACTTACAGATTCGAAGGCTCTGATGCCAGTTGATGCGACCTTGCTACGAAGAAGGTCTCAAGTCCCGGATGAGATCGTGATGAATCCGTAGTGGGGCAAAGCAACTCCTTGGATAGGCGTCTGCGTTTGATGGAGATTGCAAGACGACGGTGAGGCGGAAGCGATTGCGGAAGCGATAGAAATTTGAGTGGATGACCGTAGGGATGAAGGGGTGTTCACGGCCAGTATAGGGCTGGAAAAGATGGAGATTTGGAAGCGGAATAGATGAAGGGAGCACGCTCGACCTAGATCTAAAGGATTTGATGTGAGAATGACGAAGGAGCAAGCTCAACTAGGTGATTCAAGGTGACGTTGAAGGAGCTTCAATGGAGGTTTTCTCTCAACATAAAAGTATAATTATCAACGTAGCAGAGAAAGGAGGCTACAAAGCTAGGTTAAGTAAAAGGAAGACTCTTCCTTTTCCTTAACCAAAAAGTTTAAAAATAAAACAAATAAAACACTAAAAATTTCTAAGGGGGCTGGTCATTCTAAGTATAAAAATGACCTCCTAAACTCCCTTAAAAATGCTGAAAATAATAATAAATAATATCCGGACTAAAAACTAAAAATGTCATAAATCAGAAATATTGATAACTAGGCGAATAGCGATCAATATCTCTAATCTGTAAGCTCTGGGATCTCTACAGACTGTGTAGACATCCCAACTGTCACTAAACTCCGAATGGATCCCTCATCTGTAGTTGGACGTCCATGACCTGCTACGAGTCTGGTCACCAGTGATTGAGTCGCAACTTGAATAGCTTTGGCTCGTGCTCTAGTAATGGGACCTGAGGACCTAAGACTCATAGCCTCCTCCTCCTCTGCAGCTGTCATGGTAGGTGAGGTCACATCACTATCATACCTCTATAGAGCTTCTCCTCCACTAGAGGACTCGAATGGTCCTTATCCAGATGGGCAATGGTGGATATAGGAGTGGAGAGAGGCTTGCATGAATCCAATTTGAACTTCTTCAGTAGTTCCCTGACATACTTCTGTTGATGGATTTGAATGCCATCTTCCTTTTGAGTGATTTGTAATCCGAGGAAGAAAGTGAGTTCCCCAATTAAACTCATTTCAAATTCACTGCTCATCAAGTCTTTGAACTTGTCTACAAGGGACAGGTTAGTGGAACCAAAAATAATATCATCAACATAGATTTGAACCACTAATATGTTACCTTCTTTTTCTAGGATGAAGAGAGTTTTATCAATGACTCCACGCCTGTAGCCATTTGAGAGTAGGAACTGGGCAAGACGATCATACCACGCTCTGGGAGCTTGCTTGAGGCCATAGAGTGCCTTGTCTAGAAAGTAGACATGATCTGGATGATCGTCGTCTTCGAAACCAGGAGGTTGTTTGACATAGACTTCTTCTTGAAGAATTCCATTGAGGAAGGCTGTCTTTACATCCATTTGGAACAACTTGAATCCTTTGTGTGAAGCGAAGACAATCAACAATCTTATTGCCTCAATCCTTGCCACTGGAGCATATGTTTCATCATAGTCGATGCATTCTTGTTGATTGTATCATTGAGCAACAAGTCTTGCTTTGTTCCTTATCACAGCTCCTGTATCATCCAGCTTGTTTCTGAAGACCCATCTAGTTCCTATGATGTGTTTATCCTTGGGACGGGGAACTAGATGCCATACTTTGTTCCTTTCAAACTGATGAAGCTCTTCTTGCATAGCTTGGATCCAGTCCGCATCCTTCAGTGCCTCACCTATGTTCTTTGGTTCCACAATAGACAGAAAGGCATTAAAAGCAAAGAAGGTTAGATGTTCATACCTGACTGGAGGTTTGACGACTCTTCTTTCTCTGTTGGGAGCCATAGCATTTGATGTGGAGACATTCTGAGTTGAGCATTCAACTTCCTTGTTAGGATCACCTTCTCCATTGAAGATCATGTGGGAAGATGAATCATTGAAGTCTCCACAGTTGTTGTCATCATGCTCATGGTTCCCAGAAATGGATTGTTGTTCATTATCCATGGGAACTGGTGGGGGAGCCATTGGAGGGTTCCGATCAGCACGACAGGAACTGGGAGGAGTGACATTTTCATCTGGATCTTCTTGAGATGGCTTGGGAAATGGATCTTCAAAGGAACTGGTGGTATTCTGCATAATCTTTCCAAGTGATTTTTCATTAAAAATAACATGAATACTTTCTTCTACCTTTTTAGTCCTTTTGTTGAAGACCTTGTATGCCTTACTGCCTGAGGCATAGCCAATGAAGATTCCTTCATCACTTCTTGGGTCGAACTTGCCAAGATTGTCCTTCCCATTGTTGTGCACAAAGCATTTGCATCCGAACACCCTCAGATGTGAAATGTTGTGAACACTTCCTCTTAGGAGTTCATAGGGTGTCTTCTCTGTGATTGGGCGAAGCATGGCTCTATTGATGATGTAGCATGCTGTGTTGATCGCCTCAGCCCAAAATGATTGGGAGAGTCCACTTGAGATCAGCATAGTTCGAGCCATGTCTTCCAAGGTCTTGTTCTTCCTTTCTACTACTCCATTCTGTTGAGGAGTGTATGGTGCAGAGAAGTTGTGATCGATGCCATGCTCACTGCAAAAGGTTAGAAATTCTCCATTTTCGAATTCGGTACCATGGTCAGACCGAATAGCATTTAGTGAACAATCAAGAGATTTTTCTAACAAGGGAACCAGATCTTTAAAGCGATCAATGACTTCACTTTTAGGTTTAATGAAAATGGTCCAAGTAAAGCGAGAGAAGTCATCGACAATAACAAAAATATACTTGTTCCCTCCTAGGCTTTGAACTCTCATGGGTCCACAAAGATCCATGTGGATGAGTTCAAGAGGCCTTGAGGTGCTTACCATGTTTTTGGATTTGAAGGAACTACGAGCCAGTTTTCCTTTTACACAGTCAGAGCATGGTTCCTTAGATGTGCCACTCAGCTTTGGCAATCCTCTGACTAGTTCCTTTGAGTGTAGCTTTTGAATCAGCTTAGTGCTAGCATGACCTAGGCGTTGGTGCCACAACTCAGCTTGGTCATGCACGGAATTGTTGAATCTTTTCCCTTTTAGGATGATTTGTCCCGAGGAGTCAAGGACTGAACATTCGTTGGATCTGAATCTAACTTCATTGTCTCCTTGATCACACAGCTGTGACACACTTATTAGATCAAAACCAAGATTATCAACAAGGTGAACTTTGTTTACCTGAATGTGATCGTTGAGTTTCACAGTTCCTATTCCACAGATTTTCCCTTTGCTTTTGTCGCCAAAGGATATGTTCCCTCCTTGGAGATGTTGAAGAGAGGTCATTTGATTTCTTTTTCCGGTCATATGGCATGAGCAACCACTGTCAATGTACCATAGTTGGGGTTGCCTCTCTTCTTTCTGCACACAAGGGAACTAAGATTTCTGAACCCAGCGAAGCTTGGCTTTACTGGGGGGATTAACTTTTCGAGTTTGTGAATAATCAGGGAATTGGTTCCTTTCCTGGTGATAAGCACTTTTCTCCCTTTCAAAGTTCCTTTTCTTAGCACAATCAGTGTTGTAATGGCCATTCTTACCACAGTAGGTACATAAGCGGTTGTAGATAACATGACTAAACTTTCCTTTTCCTGGCCTAAAAGGTTTTTCAATTTTTTTGTTGAAATCAACATTGTTTTTAACCTTACTATTGGCCATGTCAACATATTTTTTGTGAGCAAAAGAATTGGTGAACCATTGATTTTCAGGAGTCATTTTTTCTTTTCCTTTTGGTTCCCTCTTAGGGCTTTGAGAACCTTCATTGAGACGTTTGGCAACCTCAGCCTTGTTCTCAAGCACCATGATCTTCTCTGATAGGAACTGATTCCTGTCACGAGAGGTGGCAAGAGCAATGCTGAGGTTCTCATTCATCTCAACAAGTTCTCGTCTGGCCTTTTCATTTTCAGCATCATTGTTACCCTTGTTGTTGACATATCCTATTCCATGATTTATCGTTCTCGACTGAAGCATTTCATTTCCAATAGAGTTAGCATGCAAAGGAACTTTAATAGAATCTATGCTAGTTTCATCACAAGATTTGCAAGTTTTAAGGTGACTAGCATGCACTTTCCTAATATCAATGAGTTTGGAGTGAGATTCAGCTAGGTCTTTCTCAGTTTCATCAAGTTTCTTACTCCAAACAGAATTCTCAACAGTTAAGCATGCAATTTCATATTCGCAGTCATCAAGTTTCTGTTGAAGGGAACTGGTTTCCTTCCCTAGTTTCTTTATGATCTTAAGAAGTTGTTTCTTATCACAATCAACTAGAGATTTTAAGAGATCATCAGAAGTTACCTCAAGGTCTTCTGAATCGCTTGAGTCTCCTTTTGCCATGAGACATCTTCCTCCAGCGAAGCCGCTCAGATCCAGTTCCTCATCTGATTCTTCTCCCCATGAGGCTACGAGAGCCTTCTTTCTCTGAGGTTTTTCTTCTTCCTTGGAGTCTTCCTTGTTGGGACAGTTCTTAGCGTAGTGTCCCTTCTCTTTGCACTCGTAAAAAGAGACTTCCTTTAGATCCCTTCTGGGTCCGTTGTAGGAGGAACTGCCCTTTTGGAACCTTCCCTTCACAAAGAATTTTTTGATATTCTTTGAGAAGAGGGCTGTTAGCTCGTCCTCCTCTTCTTCCAAGTCTGAGTTCTCTTGCTCCATCTCAAGCCTTGAGAAAGCTTTGGAGATCTTGAGGGCGATTCCTTTCTCCAGTTTCTTATCGGCATTGGCTTTAGTGTGCTCTCCTTCTTCAACTTCCAGTTTCCCTATGACTTGGGTCAAGGGAAGGGATT
Source organism: Rheum nobile (assembly GCA_027886185.1). Taxonomy (NCBI): domain Eukaryota; kingdom Viridiplantae; phylum Streptophyta; class Magnoliopsida; order Caryophyllales; family Polygonaceae; genus Rheum; species Rheum nobile. The sequence goes on from WOAB01000660.1 coordinate 753,371, forward strand.
GGATGCCTGGAGTGTTCTTCATGATTCCCTTGAGAAGGGTGAACTTGGAGTTGAGTCCATTGATGATCACTAAGGACTTGGAGACTTCATCAAGATCAACTCCCGCCGCCGTCAACTTTCCAATTAATCTGTTGAAGCGAGAGTAGTACTCTGAGATGGTCTCAGTTTCCATCATTTTGAAGGTGTGGTATTCTCCTTCCAAAGCAAACTTTCTGCTTTGCTTTAGTTCCTCACTTCCTTCATGCATCTCCTTGAGAGCTTTCCACATCTCCTTTGCTGTCTTGATGCCTATGACCTTGTCTATGTCTTCTCTGTCCAATCCATTGAGGATGAACTGCCTGGCCTTGGCATTCTTTTCCATGATGACATAGTGTTCTGGTCTCCAATCTTCTTCCTTCATGGTAAGATCGACAAAGCCATCTCTATTTTCGACTATCCTCCAGCATTGGTAGTCGTTGGTCTTGATGTGGCTTTCCATGCACTTTTCCCACCATGTTTCTTCTCCTTTCTTTCGGAGATATGGTTTGTTGGCGGAGATTCTGAGCTCAAACTTTCTTGGTTGAGACATGATCTGCAAACTTAACAAAGATCTAGAGCTTTTCCTGCTCTGATACCAATTATAGGATCGTGATTGTAAGATAAAAATTTAAGGAACTCAGAAAATCAATTCTCGGTTCCTTTCGCAGTGGAAATAAACAACCAAACAAATGACCAGTTCCTTATAGTGGAAACTTTGATTGCCAACTCGTAATCCAGGATAAAAAACCACTACTTTTCTTTCGAAAGGATTTCAAAGTCTACTTCTTGATTTCTTATCTCTTTTGGTTACAGCTTATCCTAGGAACGAACACACAGTTCCTTTGCCTTACACACAGTTAGACAATCCTAGATAACTTAACACAATCAATAATCAATCCAAGAAATAGACTTTCGCACCTAGGAACTATCACTTACAGTCACAGGAACTTAGCACTCAGCTCTTCTTCCTTGACTAGTTCCTCTTGATCTCGGTTTGCTTTGATGATCTTGTTTGGAGCTTCACACTAGATACTTGCTAATGAGTGTGAGTCGTGTTTTTGTGCTCAAAGATAACCCTTGGGTTAGTCTTCCTTTTATAGAGGCTTCTTCGCAGCTCGATCCTCTCTGGGTTCCCACAGATTGAGCTTGCCCTAGATTGAGTGGTTCTCCTTGATTCACGTTGTTCTTGGTATGTGCAAACAACCTAGGCAGCTCTGAATCTCTCTTGGTTGGTCAACTACCTCAGACGATTCTTGCAATGTCATTGTCCAAACGTTTTCGTCCGAGGTTGACTAAGCTGGCCGCTTGGGAACCGTCTTCTGGACAGCGACGTCTTCATGTCCTGTCGCTTTCATCGTCTCTGTCCGAGGTAGAGGTTCTCTAGGCATCTTGTTCTTTAGCTCTTGGACCTTGGCAGGATTTTGGAAGTTTCGGACAAGTCGTTTTCGACTCCTTTTGTCCGAGGTTGTGTGTCCTCAGATTTCTCGGGAATCGCAATGTCGCAAGCTTCATTTCTGGGCACACCTGGGTTCCTCTGGATTCCTTCAGTTGTCTTGTTCCTTTGGTTCCCTAGTTCTGTTTGGCTTTCCTGCCTTTGGTAAATTCCTGTGGTTCCTTAAAACACATCTTTGAGATAAAACATTAGTATCATACTATTTGTCATCTTCAAAAGTAGAGAAACTGAGGAACGGAACTCTCAGGGGAACCTAAGTTCCAGAGTTTCGTTTCCCAACAGATTTCTTCTTCCGGTCATATGGCATGAGCAACCACTGTCAATGTACCATAGTCGAGGTTGCATCTCTTCTTTCTGCACACAGGGGAACTAAGACTTTTGAACCCAGCGAAGCTTGGCTTTACTGGGGGGATTAGCATTCTGAGTCTGTGAATGACCAGGGAACTGGTTCCTTTCATGGTAATAGGCATTTTTCTCATTTTCAAAGTTCCTTTTCTTAGGACAATCAGTGTTGTAATGACCATTTTTTCCACAGTAATAGCATAAGCGATTGTAAGTAACATGCCCATATTTTCCCTTTCCAGGTCTAAAGGGTTTCTCAGTTTTTCTTTTGTTGAAATCAACATTATTTCTAACCTTACCATGAGCCATATCCACATACTTTTTATGAGCAAAAGAATTGGTGAATCACTTGTTTTCAGGGAATGCCTTTTCTTTTCCTTTAGGTTCCCTCTTCGGACTTTGAGAACTTTCATTGAAACGCTTGGCAACCTCAGCCTTGTTCTCAAGAACCATGATATTCTCTAATAGGAACTGATTCTTGTCTCGAGAAGTGGCAAGAGCAGTACTGAGGTTCTCATTCATTTCAACAAGTTCTCGTCTAGCCTTTTCATCTTCAGCATCATTATTGGCCTTGTTGTCAACATACCCAATTCCATGACGTTGTCTCACAAAGACAGTTTGATTTATCATTTTTTCATTTATAGAGTCAGTAAGAGTGTCTAACCTATCAATTATAGTTTGAAGCATATCATTTTGAGGTAGGTTATCATGCATAGGAACCTTAACAGAGTCTACACTGGTTTTATCACAAGATTTGCTGATTTTAAGGTGACTAGCATGCACATTTCTAATATCAATGAGTTTGGAGTGAGTTTTAGCTAGGTCTTTCTCAGTTTCATCAAGTTTCTTACTCCACATAGAGTTCTCAACAGTCAAGCAAACAATTTCATCTTCACAATCATCAAGTTTTTGTTGAAGGGAACTGGTTTCTTTTCCTAGTTTCTTTATGATCTTAAGAAGCTGTTTCTTATCACAATCGACTAGGGTCTTTAGAAAGTCATCAGAAGTTACCTCAAGGTCTTCTGAGTCGCTTGAGTCTCCTTTTTCCATGAGACATCTTCCTCCAGAGAAACCGCTCAGATCCAGTTCCTCATCTGAGTCTTCTCCCCATGAGGCCACGAGAGCCTTCTTTCTCTGAGGTCTTTCATCTTCTTTGGAGTCTTCCTTGTTGGGATAGTTCTTAGCATAGTGCCTCTTTTCTTTGCACTCGTAACAGGAGACTTCCTTGAGATTTCTTCTTGGTCCATTGTGGGAGGAACTGCCCTTTTGGAACCTTCCCTTCACAAAGAACCTTTTGATATTCTTCATGAAGAGGGTTGTCAGTTCGTCCTCCTCTTCTTCTAGGTCTGAGTTCTCTTGCTCCATCTTAAGCCTTGAGAAGGCTTTGGAGATCTTGAGAGCAATTCCTTTCTCCAGTTTCTTGTTGGCATTGGCTTTGGTATGCTCTCCTTCTTCAACCTCCAGTTTCCCTATAACTTGAGTCAAGGGAAGAGATTGGATGCCTGGAGTGTTCTTCATGATTCCCTTGAGAAGGGTGAATTTGGAGTTGAGTCCATTGATGACCACCAGGGACTTGGAAACTTCATCAAGGTCGACTCCCACCGCTGTTAGCTTTCCAACCAGTCTGTTGAAGCGGGAGTAATACTCTGAGATGGTCTCAGTTTCCATCATTTTGAAGGTGTGGTATTCTCCTTCCAAAGCAAACTTTCTGCTTTGCTTTAGTTCGTCACTTTCTTCATGCATATCCTTCAGTGCCTTCCATATCTCCTTTGCCGTTTTGATGCCTATGACCTTGTCCATGTCCTCTCTGCCCAGTCCATTGAGGATGAACTGCCTGGCCTTGGCATTCTTTTCCATGATGACATAGTGTTCTGGTTTCCAGTCTTCTTCCTTCATGGTAAGATCGACATAGCCATCTCCATTTTCGGCTATCCTCTAGCATTGGTAGTCATTGGTCTTGATGTGTCTTTCCATGCACTTTTCCCACCATGTTTCTTCTCATTTCTTTCGGAGATGTGGCTTGTTGGTGGAGATTCCGAGCTCAAACTTGCTTGGTTGAGACATGATCTGCAAACTTAACAAAGATCTAGAGCTTGTCCTGCTTTGATACCAATTGTAGGATCATGATTGTTAGATTAATAATCAGGGAACTGAGAACACAGTTTACAGTTCCCTTCACTGCGGAAATAAACAATCAACTAAATGAACAAGTTCCTTATAGTGAAAACCTTCGATTGCCAACTAGCAATCTAGGATAAAAACCACTACCTTTCTTTTGAAAGGATTTCAAGGTCTACTTCTTGATTTCTTATCTCTTTGGTTACAGCTTATCCTAGGAACAAACACACAGTTTCTTTGCCTTACACATAGTTAGACAATCCTAGATAACTTAACACAAATTATAAACAATCCAAGAAGCAGCCCTTAGCACCAAGGAACTAACTCACTTACAGTCACAGGAACTAGCACACAGCTCTTCGATTCCTTGACTGGTTCCTCTTGATCTTGTTCTGATTTGATGATCTTGTTTGAAGCTTCACACGTTGATGTTTGCTATTGAGTGTGATTCGTATTGAAGTGCTTGAAGATAACCTTTGAGTTAGTCTTCCTTTTATAGTGGATTCTTCGCAGCTTGATCTTCTCTTGGTTCCCACAGATCGATCGTGCCCTAGGATGTGTGGTTGTCCTTGATTCATGCTGCCTTTGACACATACCAACAACCTAGGCAGCTCAGAATCCTTCTTAGTTGGTCAACTGCTTCAGCCAAGTCGTTCTCCAACTTCCTTCTTCTGAGGTTCGACAACCTGGGCACTTTGGAATTGTCTTCTGGACAGCGACAGGTTCCATGACAAGTCACTTTCACCTTTCTATGTCCGAGGTTATGTGTTCTAGGCGTCATGTTGTTTTGCTCTGGACAATGGTAGACTTTGGAAGCTTCGCACAAGTCGTTTTCAACTTTCTCTTGTCCGAGGTTGGTGTTCCTAGATTTCTCGGGAAGCGCAACATCACATGTTGCATTTCTGGGCACACTTGGGTTCCTTTCTTTGGCTTGCTGCTTGGTTCTCTTGTCCTGTTTGGCTTCCATGCTTTCGGTATTTTTCCTATGGTTCCTTAAAGCACATCTTTGAGATAAAACATTAGTATCAAAATATTTGTCATTATCAAAAGTAGAGAAACTGAGGAAAGGAACTCTCAGGGGAACCGAAGTTCCAGAGTTCCATTTCCTAACAATAATGACTTTAGCCTCGTCAAATTTGGCGTCATTGCCGGGGAATTCAATTTTATGTTTCTATGTTTGTTTGTTTGTTTGTTTACCAACTGTTGTGTGAACCTGTCTTATGGTTCACACTTGTTCTACTGACATATATCTTGCGAATCTTGATCCAGAAATCGAGTGAACGCTTCATAGCAACCGCAGGATAAACAGATCACTCCAACCGCGCTTTGAGATGGCTGACCAGACCTTGAGACAGTTGACCGCGCCCAACTTAGCGCAGCAACCGCTTGCTGTGCAGTTTCCTGCTCTAGCTGAGGGAGTGAACTTTGAGTTGAAATCTGGTTTGATTCACTTGCTCCCATCTTTCCATGGTCTGAATCGAGATGATCCCAAAAAGCATCTCGCTGAATTTCATGCCGTCTACACGAGTATGAAACCTACTGGAGTTACTGAGGACCAGATTAAGCTAAGGGCCTTTCCTTTCTCTTTGACGGATGCGGCCAAGGATTGGTTCTACTATTTGGCCCCTGGCAGTATTGATAATTGGGCAAAGATGAAGCAAGCCTTCTTAGAAAAGTACTTTTGTAGGATCATGATTGTTAGATTAATAATCAGGGAACTGAGAATACAGTTTACAGTTCCCTTCGCAGCGGAAATAAACAATCAACTAAATGAACAAGTTCCTTATAGTGGAAACCTTTGATTGCCAACTAGCAATCTAGGATAAAAACCACTACCTTTCTTCCGAAAGGATTTCAAGGTCTACTTCTTGATTTCTTATCACTTCGGTTACAGCTTATCCTAGGAACAAACACACAGTTTCTTTGTCTTACACACAGTTAGACAATCCTAGATAACTTAACAGAAAGTATAATCAATCCAAGAAGCAGTCCTAAGCACTAAGGAACCAACTCACTTACAGTCACAAGAACTAGCACATAGCTCTTTGATTCCTTGATTGGTTCCTCTTGATCTTGTTCTGATTTGATGATCTTGTTGAGAGTTCACACTATGATATTTTCTATGGAGTGTGATTCTTGTAGTTGTGCTTGAAGATAATAGCAGAGCTTATCTTCCTTATATAGTGGATTCTTCGAGGTTGGATCTTCTCTTGGTTCCCACAGATCAAGCTTGCCCTAGGATGTGTGGTAATCCTTGATTCACGCTGTCCTTGACATGTACCAACAACCTAGGCAGCTCAGAATCCACTTTGGTTGGTCAACTGCTTTAGCCAAGTTTGCCAAGTCATTCTCCAGCTTCTTTCTTCCGAGGTTCAATAGCCTGGATACTTTGGAACTGCCTTCTGGATGGTGACAGCTTTTGTGACACGTCGCTTTCACATTTCTCTGTCCGAGGTTGTGTGTTCTGGACATCTTGGAGCTTTGCTTTGGATGGTGACAGACTTTGGAAGCTTCGCTCATGTCGCTTTCACCTCTTTTTGTCCGAGGTTTGGTGTTCCCAGATTTTTCGGGAAAAAACAACATCACGTGTTGGATTTCTGGGTACACATGGGTTCCTTTGGCTTGCTGCTTGGTTTCTTTGTCTTGTTTGGCTTCCATGGTTTTAACAATTGTCCTATGGTTCCTTAACACACATCTTTGAGATAAAACATTAGTATCAAAATATTTGTCATATTCAAAAGTAGAGAAACTGAGGAAAAGAACTCTCAGGGGAACCGAAGTTCCAGAGTTCCGTTTTCTAACAATTTCCCCATTTTTGATGATGACAAATATAAGGAACCTGGCAACATAATAGGGACATGAAATTCATGAGAATAGTTTAGCAAAGACATTTACACCTTTATGATATAATGAGAGAACATTCAATGGTTGCAAATTCCCCCTAAGCAAATGAACAAAGTTATTGAAGTTCCCCCTTAGAAATAGAGCGGGTTTAGATTTCCTATAAGTCTAGTAGTTCCAAGAGTTCAAGGTTCATATCCATTCTTCCCCCTTTTGACATCATCGAAAAGATCAATCAACTTATCAAGTGTAGGATATCAATATGAAATAAACAATTGCTTTAAACCCATGCAAGTCACCATAATAGAAACTTAAGGCAAAGACAAATAATGCATTAGAAAAACTCCCGGAAAAGTTCATTAATCATTAAAACCAACACATTGTTCATAGATGCATAGTAGAAAGACAAACAAAGATCACAAGCAACTTGAAACAAACAAGAGAAGGATAGGAGTGGTAGGTAGAATCCTAGGGAACTACTAGCACAATGTGTTGTTACAACACTGGGAACTAGGAAAGTCATTCCTCTTCTTCTTCAGCATCATTCTTTTCTTCAGTTCCCTCATCTTGGCATGTAGCCGTCTTAGGGGTATCCTTCATCTCAGCTGCCTGAGCTCCTCCAATCGCAGCCTCATCTCAGCTTCTTCCTCATCTAGAGCAAGGTGAAGGTTGAAGTTTTTTTTTTTTTTTGGGCCATTTGAGGAGTTTGGTGTTTTGAGAGCAAGGGAATCAAGAATTCTGAGAGCAAGGAGAGCAGAGTACTTGGTTCATTCAAACAGGAGTCCCTCAATACCTCTTGTGCATCGTTTGGGGCCGTTGGAAAATCAAGCCGTTGGAAGAGAAATCTCTGGGGAAACGGCTCTTTTAATTTCAGCTTTTTTCGTTCTTTGTAACGGTCACAAAATCAGAAGGCAGTTTTTCAAATAAACTCATCAATTCGGAGCTGTTCAGGGAACTCTGACGCTGTCTGTGCATTAAATGTTGTCTCGGGAAGAGGCGAGTATCTACTAGCCGTTGGGGAGTTCTGCCTTTCCTAGTTCCTTTCTGGCGATTTCTTCATTATGCTAGAGGGATATATGGAAACTTCTAGTGTAGGGATTTTAGACACAGAACAAGAAAGTACGTTCCCATAAACGAAATCAGGGAGGGCCATTTATCGCATCACACACTAATTCCCATAGAGGGTTAAGAGAAGGATCATAGGGAATTAGATTGTGCAATGAGGCAAGGGAGGGTCATAGTACACAATCATCATTTCGGCTTGTATTGTCGGGTTAGAATGTGATCAGATTGTGACTTTTGGGCCAACAAAGAAACTTGGACAATGATTGAATTTTAATGAAAAATGAACATTCAAGGAGAAGACTAGAAAAATTTGTCAAGGCCGGAATATCCTCTTCACAGCAACTAAGTGTGTTTCTCTTGATCCTTGTCCAAATGGGTGATGGTAGAGATGGGAGTGGAGAGAGGCTTACAGGACTCCATTTTGAACTTTTTCAACAGTTCCCTGACATACTTTTGTTGGTGAATTTGTATGCCATCTTTCTTTTGGGATATTTGCAATCCGAGGAAGAAAATGAGTTCCCCTATTAGGCTCATTTCAAATTCACTGTTCATCAAGTCTTTGAACTTATCTACAAGGGACAGGTTAGTGGAACCAAAAATGATATCATTAACATAGATTTGAACCACTAAGATGTTACCTTCTTCTTCTAGAATGAAGAGAGTCTTGTCAATAATGCCATGCCTGTAACCATTGGAGAGTAGGAATTGGGCAAGACGATCATACCAAGCTCTAGGGGCTTGCTTGAGACCATACAGTGCTTTGTCTAGGAGGTAGACATGGTCTGGATGATCATCATCTTCGAAACCAGGTGGTTGCTTGACATAGAATTCTTCTTGAAGAATACCATTGAGGAAGGCGGTTTTTACATCCATTTGGAATAGCTTGAACCCTTTGTGTGATGCGAAGGCAATCAACAATCTTATTGCTTCAATCCTTGCAACCGGAGCATAGGTTTCATCATAGTCGATGCATTCTTGTTGATTGTACCCTTGAGCAACAAGTCTTGCTTTGTTCCTTATCACAGCTCCTGAATCATCGAGCTTGTTTCTGAAGACCCATCTAGTTCCTATGATATGCTTATCCTTGGGGCGGGGAACTAGATGCCACACTTTATTCCTTTCAAACTGATGAAGTTCTTCTTGCATGGCTTGGATCCAGTCTACATCCTTCAGTGCTTCACCTATGTTCTTTGGTTCCACAATAGACAAGAAAGCATTGAAAGCAAAGAAAGTTAGATGTTCGAACCTGACTGGAGGCTTGATGGTTCTCCTTTCTCTATTTGGAGCTAGAGCATTTGATGTGGAGGTGTTTTGATTTGAACATTCAGCTTTTGCTTCTGTGTTGGGATTACCCTCTCCATTTAAGAACATGTGAGAGGATGAGTCATTGATGTCTCGACAGGTATTGTCTTCATGTTCATGGTTCCCAGAAATGGATTGTTGTTGATTTTCCATGGGAACTGGTGGAGAAGCAAGTGGGGGATTCTGTGCAGCAGGGAAGGAACTGGGTGGTGTGATGTCTTCATCTGGATCTTCTTGAGGTGACTTGGGGAATGAGTCTTCAAAGGGAGTGGTGGTATTCTGCAAATTTCTACCAAGTGATTTTTCATTAAAAACAACATGAACACTTTCTTCTACCTTTTTAGTTCTTTTGTTGAAGACCTTGTATGCATTGCTGCCTGAGGCATATCCAATGAAGATCCCTTCATCACTCCTCTGGTCGAATTTGCTAATATTTTCCTTTCCATTGTTATGTACAAAGCACTTGCATCCGAACACCTTAAGATGTGAGATGTTGGGAACTCTTCCTCTTTGAAGTTCATAGGGTGTCTTCTCTGTGATTGGCCGAAGCATGGCTCGATTGATGATGTAACAGGCTATGTTGATTGCCTCAGCCCAGAATGATTGAGAGCGTCCACTTGAGATGAGCATAGTTCGAGCCATGTCTTCTAGGGTTCTGTTCTTTCTTTCCACTACTCCATTTTGTTGAGGAGTGTATGGTGCAGATAAATTGTGATCAATGTCATGCTTACTGCAAAAGGTTAGGAATTCTCCATTTTCAAACTCAGTACCATGGTCAGAACGAATAGAATTGATGGAGCAATCGAGAGATTTTTCTAACATGGGAACCAGATCCTTAAATCGTCCAATGACTTCACTCTTAGATTTTTTGAAAATTGTCCAAGTGAAACGAGAGAAGTCATCGACAAGAACAAAAATATACCTGTTTTCTCCTAGGCTTTGAACTCTCATGGGTCCACAAAGGTCCATGTGGATGAGTTCAAGGGGCCTTGAGGAACTTACCATATTTTTGGATTTGAAGGAACTTCGAGCTTGTTTCCCTTTTACACAGTCTGAGCATAGTTTCGTAGATGTTCCACTTAACTTTGGGAGGCCTTTGACTAGCTCCTTTGAGTGAAGCTTTTGGATTAATTTGGTGCTAGCATGTCCAAGACGTTGATGCCACAAATCCATTTGATCATTGACAGTTGAGAGACAGAGTTTCTCCTTGGGAACAAAGGATGAGTCAACAACATACACATTGTTGAGCCTTTTACCTTTTAGGATGATTTGTCCCGAGGAGTCAAGGACAGTGCATTCATTTGATTTGAATCTAACTTCATTGTCTCCTTGATCACACAGTTGTGACACACTAATTAGATCAAAACCAAGATTATCAACAAGGTGAACTTTATTTACCTTAATGTGGTCATTGAGATTCACAGTTCCTATTCCACAAATTTTCCCTTTGCTTTTGTCTCCAAAGGAAATGTTCCCTCCTTGGATGGGTTGAAGAGAGGTCATTTGATTTCTTCTTCCGGTCATATGGCATGATCAACCACTGTCTATGTACCATAGTTGAGGTTGCCTCTGTTGGATCGTTAGAGTTACGTCTGAGGAAACAAAAAGTTTTGTTCCCACAGAAGGCACAGCGGATTTAAATAGCAAGAGAGATAACAGAACGAACTCACAATATATAGTGGAAACCCTGATTAGCAAAACTAGTTTCTCAAGGAAAAACCACTACCTTCAAGCTTTCGCTTGAGAGGATTTTGAACTGCGTACTTGTCTTATTAGTTTATTGCTTGATTACACTTGTATCATGGACTTCGACCTCTAAACAACCAGCTAGACTCGAAACCTCTTCTACAACGATAAATCAAACTCAACTCTCAAAGACTCACACGCACCTCACTCTCTTTCTCTTCTTTTTTTCGTTCAAAGTCGTTCTGAGCCGTGAAGTCGTACCTAAGAAATGAATCCTCACTTTACTTAAATACAACTCGGCAGAAACCCTAATTGACACAAATTAGGAAATGCTAGAATCGGATTACAAAGATATGATTTTGTTTGGAAGATAAGATATCACAACCGATTATATTAATTAAGGAAGGAGTTCCCTAATTAATCCAACCGATTGGATATTATTCTTCTCTCTCCAATCGCCTTATCTTAGGAAAGATTCCTAGGATAACACAATCGGGTCTTTTCTCTCTTTCCATATCTTCGCGCAGTCCTTAGAGCCGAAGTCTTCATCCTCTACCGCGTGGCTTCTTGATTTGTTTCCTTAATTCTGCACGCTGTATGACTTCTTTCCTTTTACAGCCTCGATCTTGGTCTGTCACTTCAGTTCCTGGAGAGGTAACAAAGAACTCGCTAAGTCTTTGTTCCCTCTGAGATCCTCTGCTGCAACGCTCCCTGGGAAAACTCTTTTTGTCCCTGAAACACTTGGTACACATATTAGTTTAGTGTTTATAACCATCAAAACCTAAGGATTTCAACAAATTCCCCCTTTTTGATGGTGACAAACACCCTTAACAATAAAGCATATACCAACTAGAACAAGACAAAACTGACAAGAAAGTTTCCCACTAAAAACACCGTTAGTTCCCCCTTAGTTCAGCAATACGTTTTACCTGTTCTGTTCCCCCTCAACCAATGCTATCTGTCACATTCCCCCTTTTGGCATCATCAAAAACACAGTAAAGAGTTAGAGAGAAAATTCACAGCCAGATAAACAAAAGCACCCCTTGTCATTGATTAAAAAAAACAGAAAACATGCAAATACCACCAAAACAAACAAAACATCAAACATTGTCAGAATGCCACACCGGGCACATAAACCAGATAACAAGAAAAAACAACTAGGAGGGATAGACAGGTAATGGAACAAAAGAGGGGAAAGGACAGCAGGAAAGCGATCAGGCACCACTGTGACCAGCCGGTTGAGCCGATGCGTGATGAGAAATGAGCGCGCGCACATCTGCCATGAGAGTCCTCACATCCTTGCAGAGACTCCTCACGTCCTTCCCAAGAGATGACTCCTCGTTCAGTTCCCCCTCAGAGCTATCAGCCTCAGACTCCTCCACCGCCTCAGAAACTGCAGGAGCACCTTCAACCTTCACCCAGCCTTCATCCTCTTGAAGAACAAACTGCATCTTGTGCAGATTACTCGCATTGAAGGGGCGGGAGAAGATGCTCACTTCTTCCGACGCGTTGTATACTTTGTGGTACTCAAGGATCTTCTTGACAACGCGAGGGAAGGGAAGAGCATGCTGGGTGGTGTTCCTGGCATGGGCCATGTGCTGCATCAGAATCATAGGGAGGCAAACGGGCTCCTTCTTCAGCAGTAGGGACAGAAGGACAATGTCTAAGATCAGAAGCCGGTTCCTCTTCTGTCCCCTTGGTGTGATGTTGCTGATGAGGAAGTGGTACAGTACTTTGTTAACAGCAGACATCTCAGAGATGTCGAGATCGGCACTACCTTAAGCGTTCTCAATCCCTGCAACAGCCAGCACAGACTCTGAGTGGGCGAAATCTTTTGGCCACCTGCCCTTTGGGTATTCTCCATACCCTTCGTGAGGAACTCCCAGAGCCATGCCTAGTTCAATGCTTGAGAAAACATGAACTTCCCCATTCAACTTGTAGCTCCCCAGAACAGCATGGGGCCTCACCTCCATAGCAAACGTGGAATAGAATTCCCTCAACCACTCCTCATCCATCTCCACTTCATCTACAAACAACTTGCTCCATTTATGAGCCTTCAAGATGTCAAGCACCCCATCTAAAAAGTTCACTTTGAGGGACTCAGGGTCCAGCAGCAGCTCCTTTACCACAGACTTGTGGCTCACATCTTTAGCATCATCAGCCGCCACTGCCTTTCCTTTGGCTTTGGCCGGCAGACGACGCTGGCTTTGACGGACGGAAGCGGCAGACACCTTGGCTTTCTTTGCTTTGTTCCCTGAGAGGGGTACCGACTCCTCATCGGAGCTCACCGTTATCGCCTTCTCAAACTTCCTCTGAGAGCGTGTCTTTCGCTTAGAGGAGTAGGCAGTCTTCACCCTGCCGGACGCCTTAGGGGCCTTTGGGGGATCCTCTGCGTCCTCTTCCTCAGCGAGCTCCTTGGAGAGGTCTCTCACCATTGACTGAATCTTCTCCTTGACGGCCAGGTGCTCCTCCACCGTGACCGGGGTCCCTTGACCGGGAAACTCCTCTGTCTCCTCCTCAATGGGATCGGGATGGGTAGGTGAGGAATGTACCTCCTCTAAGTTAGTAGAGGAGATGGCTGTGGGGACGGCAGGAGCGGTGTTAGGGTTAGGGTTTTGTGGAGCGGGGTCTGAGTTTGGGGCGATTGGGGCTATGTAGGGGACCATGGCGAGTTGGTCCTGGGTGGGTGATGGTGGAGGGGTAACAGTGGTGGTCGATGGGGTGGTAAAGGTGGAAGGTAGAGACTGGGTAATGGCGGCGAGGAGAGCGGGGTCTGTCCCCATGGAGGACAGTTTGGCAAGGAGGTTTTGGAGGTCTTGGGCAAGGTTAGTGTTTGAGGCCATTTTTGAGAGAGAGAGCACTGGGAAGACGAGAGGCAGAGAGGAAGAGGAAGATAACTTAAGGAAGATAAGAAAACAATGAGAAGGAAACTTACCCGGAAGCCACAATATATATAGCCCTCACAAGATCTTCAAAAGTTTCCAAAGATAATGCCGAATCTGATCTGGTTCCAAGAGATAATAATCGCAATCTTCCAACTTCCCAAAATAAAATCAATATCTCGTTCAGATCCGACTAATCCAGTTGAAACCCTCTTCCCAACTTCCTTCCATCAAATCAGCCCTAAATGCACGACGCGGCTCAACACAAATTTCCATCATTACTTCCTGCAAACACACGTCACCTCAACCTGCAAGCACATAAGCCGAATCGTTTTCCCACAAATCCAAAAAGTAGTAGGGTGTGATGCAGGGGGGTTAGTTACCATAGAGGGTGCAAAAGACCATCACACCAAAATATATGATTTTTGCGATTGAATTTTACATCATGCCTAAGAGGTCTCCAGATGTGGATGATAAGAGGGGCTCGTAGGAGACTTTAAGCATGGCGGTCTGGGTAGGCTGTAGAATCAACTATCATTTGGGCTTATGATGAGGGAACAAAACATCAAGTTGATTCTCTTGGGTCGAAATAAAGCTGATTTATGTGACATATGAAAACATAGATGACCATGCAAGACGTTCAGTATATCAAGGAAGTAAAAGCATATAATCAGGCTGAAGTTTAATTAATACCCAAGGAAGCGAATGCATATCAGGACATGAAAAATTATCTTTCACAATTTACCACGTAATTTAGCCAATCATCGAGGGAACACAACAGATAGACATGTAGTTAGGGGAACAAACCAGGCTTCGTATGGAACTGAATGTAGAGTTCCCCAACAAGTGTTCTACTGAGAAAAATGGCGTTTGATTCTTTGTTCCACGAGATTCCTTATTTGCCAATCTTTCTCGACACAATGATGTCTTTTCTAGATGTACATGGTACCTGGAATTTTCACACAAGGAACATATTAGTCAATAAGTCCTTATCCCCATTTTCTTTACCTTTGACATCAGGTCTTTGAGTCTCAAGTATTCCATGCAGAAGTGAGGTGAGACTCGCTTTGTACCCTGTCAAGTAACTGACCCTTGAATGAATGAAACACTAGGAACATTTCTCACTTTATCCTACACAGAAAGAGTTAGTTCTTGCGAACCCAGATAAGCTTATACTTTCTGGGTTTGGGAGCAACATATCTAATCTTAGGAGATTCAACTTCTATATGCTCCCTAGTAGTGCGAGCAATCTCCTCATTATGTTGCTTCAGCATGCACTCTTGCTTGTAATGACCAGAATGCCCGCAATACCAACAGACCCTTTGATACTTCAGATCTACATACTTGCTCTGTCCTGGCCAAATTGTTTTGTTAGCAATCCTTGACTGAAAATCAATATTATTGGACTTACTGCTTTGGGATTGCTTCAGCCAAATTGCATGAGCCTTCTGTCCATGATACCAAGCCTTGTCTTCCTCAGTCGAATTAGAACAGTCTTTGTCTTTGTTCCCTCCGGAGGAACATTCCCCCTTTCCTTTTACAGACTGTTTTCCTTCAACTTTGGAGCCTTTTTTCTTAGTGTCATCAACAGGAAGCTTAGGTTGATAGCCAATTCCAAAGCGAGGTACTTCCTTCTTTTCAGGTTTCTTTTCGTTCTTGGTTGCAACAAAGACAATACCTTTTGGCTCGTCCTTCTGTTCCTCACTGAGTTTGGTTAGATCACTAGAAAATTTTGCATTTCCTAGTTTTAACATTAAAGACTCAGCCTCGAGTGAGGAAACAGTGGACTCTAAAGACTTAATCTTTTCAGTGAGTTCTGGACAATCAGAGCATGTGTTTGAAGAGGAAGATGAACCTTTCTCAAGCGTGAGCACTTTTTCAGCCCAAACCTGATTTTCTTCGATCAGACCTGAGATCGAGTCATCTTTCTCTTCGATTTGCTCACTGAAAAGACTGCTCTCGCGAACAAGATTCTTAATGAGAGCAATCAAGCTTTCTTTAGATTTGCATTTTAAACTAGACACGAGTTCAGATTCAGTTACCTCATCGTCGATTACCTCACCATTCGTCTCGTTTGGAGCTTCAACGGCCATTAAGCATACATCCCTGGAATGTGACGAATCTTCGTCATCTGAGTCTGATTCTCCCCAGGTGGCAACCATTGCTTGCTTCCTTTCATTTGCCGGAGGCATTCCTGCCTTCTTCTTGAAGCAGTTTCTGGCCATGTGTCCCTTGTTCTGACAGTGGTAACAAACCACATATTTCATGTCTCTGTTCCCTTCAGAGGAACTAGGCGAGTCCTTGTTCCGAGACCATATCTTCCTCATTGCCCTTGTAATAAGAGCAACATCTTCATCGACATCCTCATCTTCATCGCCCGTTTGAGACAGATCAAATGCCCTTTCCACCTTCAGGGCAATGCTCTTCGCCGTCTCATATCCTTTCTTGTTTATCTTATGGTTATAGACAGAGGCGTTGCTTTCCAGCTTAGCAACCACCTCTTCCATAGTAAGAGTTTTGACGTCTGTTTGAGAGTAGAGGGCAAGAGCAATGGCATCCCACTGAGTGTTGAGACCTTGCATGAAGTGATGAGTCAACTTCTAGTCTGGCATTGTTTCACCAAGGTACTAAAGCTGACCAACTAGCCCATGGAACCTGGAGTAGTACTCTTGAATGTGTTCATATTTCCCTTGAGAAACTTGGTCGTACTCCTTGATCAGAGAAAGGATCTTGTTCTTCTTCGTGTCTTTATTTTCTTGATGAAGGCGCTTCAAAGCATCCCAGATCTCCTTAGCAGTTTTGTAGCTCATGATTTTCTTGAGATTTGAGGGAGAAAGAGCCATGTGGAGGATCTTCTTGGCCCTGTTGTTTTTCTCCGATTTCTTCCAGTCCTCATCGGTGTAGTCGATCTTTGGTTTTGGCTCAGTCTCATCTTTGTCATTCTTGATAACCAAAGGACCGACTTCTATGACTCTCCAGATCTGTCCGTCGAGGGAACAGATGTGGGACTCGATTTGTTCCACCCACCAATCATACTCACCGGCCTTCAACATTGGCGGCTTCCAGAATGAATCACCGATTGCATTGCTTGACGACGACATCTTTCCTGCAAATTCTGTAACGAAAACAATCTAGAGCACCAGGCTCTGATACCAATTGTTGGATCGTTAGAGTTACGTCTGAGGGAACAAAAATCTGTGTTCTCGCAGAAGGCACATCGAATTTAAATAGCAAGAGAGATAACAGAACGAACTCACGATATATAGTGGAAATCCTGATTAGCAAAACTAGCTTCTCAAGGAAAAACCACTACCTTCAAGCTTCCGCTTGAGAGGATTTTGAACTGCGTACTTGTCTTATTAGTTTCTTGCTTGATTACACTTGTATCCTGGACTTCGACCTCTAAACAACCAGCTAGACTCGAAACCTCTTCTACAACGATGAATCAAACTCAACTCTCAAAGACTCACACGCACCTCACTCTCTTTCTCTTCTTTTTTTCGTTCAAAGTCATTCTGAGCCGTGAAGTCGTACCTAAGAAATGAATCCTCACTTTACTTAAATACAACTCGGCAGAAACCCTAATTGACACAAATTAGGAAATGCTAGAATCGGATTACAAAGATATGATTTTGTTTGGAAGATAAGATATCACAACCGATTATATTAATTAAGGAAGGAGTTCCCTAATTAATCCAACCGATTGAATATTATTCTTCTCTCTCCAATCGCCTTATCTTAGGAAAGAATCCTAGGATAACACGATCGGGTCTTTTCTCTCTTTCCATATCTTCGCGCAGTCCTTGGAGCCGAAGTCTTCATCCTCTACCGCGTGGCTTCTTGATTTGTTTCCTTAATTCTGCACGCTGTATGACTTCTTTCCTTTTGCAGCCTCGATCTTGGTCTGTCACTTCAGTTCCTGGAGAGGTAACAAAGAACTCGCTAAGTCTTTGTTCCCTCTAAGATCCTCTGCTGTAACATTCCCTGGGAAAACTCTTCTTGTCCCTGAAACACTTGGTACACATATTAGTTGAGTGTTTATAACCATCAAAACCTAAGGATTTCAACAGCCTCTCTTCTTTCTGCACACAAGGAAACTAAGATTTCTGAACCCAGTGAAGCTTGGCTTTACTGGGGGTATTAGCCTGTGAATTATCATTATGAGTCTGTGAGCTACAAGGGAACTGGTTCCTTTCACAGTAGTAAGCTCTTTTCTCATTATCATAGTTCCTTCTTTTAGGACACTCAGTGTTGTAATGACCATTATTTCCACAATAGTAACACAAACGATTGTAAACAACATGACCATATTTTCCATTTCCTGGCCTAAACGGTTTTTCAGTTTTTCTTTTGTTGAAATCGACATTGTTTCTAACCTTACCATGAGCCATATCCACATACCTTTTGTGAGCAAAGGAGTTAGTAAACCACTTGTCCTCAGGGGATACTTTCTCATTTCCCTTAGGTTCCCTAATTGGACTTTGAGAACTTTCTTTGGGACGCTTGGCAACCTCAGTCTTGTTCTCAAGAACCATGATCTTCTCTAATAGGAATTGATTCCTATCTTGAGAAGTGGCAAGAGCAGTACTGAGGTTCTCATTCATCTCAACAAGTTCACGTCTAGCCTTTTTATCTTCAGTATCATCATTGGCCTTGTTATCACTATATCCAATTTCATGACGTTGTCTCACAAAGACAGTTTGATTGATCATTTTTTCATTTATAGAGTTAGTGAGAATGTCTAACCTATCAATTATAGATTGAAGCATATCATTTCCAGGTAGGTTATCATACATAGGAACTTTAACAGAGTCTGTACTAGTCTCATCACAAGATTTGCAGATTTTAAGATGACTAGCATGCACATTTCTAATATCAATGAGTTTGGAGTGGGTTTCAGCTAAGTCTTTCTCAGTTTCATCAAGTTTCTTACTCTATACAGAATTCTCAATAGTCAAGCAAGCAATTTCATCTTCACAATCATCAAGTTTTTGTTGAAGGGGACTGATTTATTTTCCTAGTTTCTTTATGATCTTTAGAAGTTGTTTCTTATCACAATTATCTAGAGTTTTTTGGAAGTCGTCAGAAGTAACCTCAAGGTCTTCTGAGTCGCTTGAATCTCCTTTTGCCATGAGACATCTTCCTCCAGAGAAACCACTCAGATCCAGTTCCTCATCTGAGTCTTCTCCCCATGAGGCCACAAGAGCCTTCTTCCTCTAAGGTCTTTCATCTTCTTTGGAGTCTTCCTTGTTGGGACAGTTCTTAGCATAGTGTCCCTTTTCTTTGCACTCATAACAAGAGACTTCTTTGAGATCTCTCCTTGGTCCATTGTGAGAGGAACTGCCCTTTTGGAACCTTCCTTTCACGAAGAATTTTTTGATATTCTTTATGAAGAGAGTTGTAAGTTCGTCCTCCTCTTCTTCTAGGTCTGAGTTCTCCTGCTCCATCTCAAGTCTTGAGAAGGCTTTGGAGATCTTAAGGGCAACTCCCTTCTCCAGTTTCTTGTCGGTATTGGCTTTGATGTGTTCTCCTTCTTCAACCTCCAGTTTCCCTATGACCTGAGTCAAGGGAAGAGATTGGATGCCTGGAGTATTCTTCATGATTCCCTTGATGAGGGTGAACTTAGAGTTGAGTCCATTGATAACCACCAGTGACTTAGAGACTTCATCGAGGTTGACTTCAGCCGTTGTTAGCTTTCCAATCAGCCTGTTGAACCAAGAGTAATATTCTGAGATGGTTTCAGTTTCCATCATTTTGAAGGTGTGGTATTCTCCTTCCAAAGCAAACTTTTTGCTTTGCTTCAGTTCGTCACTTCCTTCATGCATATCCTTGAGTGCTTTCCACATCTCCTTCGCCGTCTTGATGGCTATGACTTTGTCCATGTCTTCTCTGTCCAGTCCATTGAGGATGAACTGTCTGGCCTTGGCATTCTTTTCCATGATGACATAGTGCTCAGGTTTCCAGTCTTCTTCCTTCTGGGTGAGATCGACATAGCCATCTCCATTTTCGACTATCCTCCAACATTGGTAATCGCTGGTCTTGAAGTGGTTTTCCATGCACTTTTCCCACCATGTTTCTTCTCCTTTCTTTCGGAGATGTGGCTTATTGGTAGAGATTCTGAGCTCAAACTTGCTTGGCTGAGACATGATCTGCAAACTTAACAAAGATCTAGAGCTTTTCCTGCTCTGATACCAATTATAGGATCGTGATTGTTAGATTAATAATCAGGGAACTGAGAATACAGTTTACAGTTCCCTTCGCAACGGAAATAAACAATCAACTAAATGAACAAGTTCCTTATAGTGGAAACCTTCGATTGCCAACTAGCAATCTAGGATAAAAACCACTACCTTTCTTCCGAAAGGATTTCAAGGTCTACTTCTTGATTTCTTATCACTTCGGTTACAGCTTATCCTAGGAACAAACACACAGTTTCTTTGTCTTACACACAGTTAGAAAATCCTAGATAACTTAACAGAAAGTATAATCAATCCAAGAAGCAGTCCTAAGCACTAAGGAACTAACTCACTTATAGTCACAAGAACTAGCACACAGCTCTTTGATTCCTTGACTGGTTCCTCTTGATCTTGTTCTGATTTGATGATCTTGTTGAGAGCTTCACACTATGATATTTGCTATGGAGTGTGATTCTTGTAGTTGTGCTTGAAGATAATAGCAGAGCTTATCTTCCTTATATAGTGGATTCTTCGAGGTTGGATCTTCTCTTGGTTCCCACAGATCAAGCTTGCCCTAGGATGTATGGTAATCCTTGATTCACGATGTCCTTGACATGTACAAACAACCTAGGCAGCTCAGAATCCACTTTGGTTGGTCAACTGCTTCAGCCAAGTTTGCCAAGTCGTTCTCCAGCTTCTTTCTTCTGAGGTACAACAGCCTGGATACTTTGGAACTGTCTTCTGGATGGTGACAGCTTTTGTGACACGTCGCTTTCACCTTTCTCTGTTCGAGGTTGTGTGTTCTGGACATCTTGGAGCTTTGCTTTGGATGGTGACAGACTTTGGAAGCTTCGCTCATGTCGCTTTCACCTCTTTTTGTCCGAGGTTTGGTGTTCCCAGATTTCTCGGGAAAAAATAACATCACGTGTTGGATTTCTGGGCACACCTGGGTTCCTTTGGCTTGCTGCTTGGTTTCTTTGTCTTGTTTGGCTTCCATGGTTTTAACAATTGTCCTGTGGTTCCTTAACACACATCTTTGAGATAAAACATTAGTATCAAAATATTTGTCATCTTCAAAAGTAGAGAAACCGAGGAAAGGAACTCTCAGGGGAACCGAAGTTCCAGAGTTCCATTTCCTAACAACTTTCCTGCTACGAAGTTGAATAGCCTGAAGAAGAGCATAAGCAATATTGATCAACAGGTTGGTGAAACTTTATATGAGTACTATGAGCTCTTCAAGAGGCTATGCTCAAGTTGCCCCTATCATGGTTATTCTGACCAGGACTTGATTCTTAACTTATATGGCGGTCTGATGGATGATGAGCGTCGAATTATAGATGTGGCTTATGGCGGTAACATTATCAATAAGACGACAGTTGCAGCCTTTGAGTTGTTTTCTGAGCTCTCAGAAGGGTCAAGACAATTCAACAGAAAGACAAATGCTCGTGGAGTGAGTGCTGCTGATTCCTCACCATCCGCTCTACTTTCTGAGATGGCTGAAATGAAGGACATGATGAAGAGGTTCATGCTGAAAGGAACCCCCAACAAGTCAATGCTTGTGGAATTTGTGCTGATGCATACCATGCTAAGGATGCTTTTCCACAACTTCAAGAGCCAGAAGCCGAGGTTAATGTTGTAGGAGGTTTCGGTCCTCCGAGACCTCGCTATGACCCATACTCCAACACATACAATCCAGGGTGGAGAGATCACCCAAACTTGAGATATGGGAATCCACACAACACTCAGTAATTTCAACCACAAGGAGCTCAGCGTGGACCCCCGTTCAACCCAAGACCACAGGGACAAAATCCAGGTCCCCCTATGTCCGCTGAAGACATGATCAAGTCTCTTGCCCAGAGCGTTTCATCGATACAAAATACTATGGTTCACCAAAATCAGGAGACTAGATCAAGCATTCAAAATCTTTAGAATCAGGTTGGACAAATCGCTCAAGCTTTGAGCAAATTGGAGGCAAAAGATTCGGAGAAACTACCATCTCAAACGGAAGTGAACCCGAGAGAGAATGTCAGTGCGGTGACACTGAGAAGTGGTAAACAACTGACTGTCGCTCCCTTAGTTGAAAGGGGCAAACCACTGGAAGAGACAGATGCTCAAACGGAGTCAAAACTATAGAAGTTGAACTGAGCGCAAAACCGCGACCGTGGGAGGAAAACCGCGACCGCGGATTGATGTCAGAAACCTGGCTAAGCTGAAAAACTGAAAGGGCGGCCTAGGCAAAACTTAGGGACTCGGACCAGCATTAGGCTGGGGTAATAAGAGGCTAAAGAGTGATGTGAGATTTATGAGCCCATCTATGAAAATAGAAATGAGTGGCTAGGTGAAAACCCGAAAGGGCGCCTAGGCAAAATGAGTGAAAAGAAAAGAGTGATTATTAGGATTCCTCACTTTTTTTCCTGGCATGGTGACATAAGTGGTGGAGCTATAAGGAGGATTCGGGTAGGTCACTTTGGGAGTTATAAAGAGATAGACTAGAGCTAGGATTAGATGGTCACATTCACTCTATGGTGTTCGGGTTATGCTTGGGGGAAGTACTCTGCTTTCCTTGAAGCTGGTGTGTTGTGTTGTTATGTTGGTGCCCTAGAGATTCATGAGTAGGTACAGTTCTTGTTGGAGAGTTTTGTTGTGCTTCCTGAGACCTTGAGTATTTCATTGGAGGAGTAGGTTTCTATTAGCTTACTCGAGGACGAGCAAGGTCTAAGCATGGGGGAATTTGATACGCTCTACTTTGTGGTGCGTAACTATGAGCTGTTACTGGATTATTAGGTGCCATTTGTGTGGGTTTAGGAGATAATTTAGGATAATGGAGTTGTAGAGAAGGAGTGGTGGAGAGAAGGAGTTTAGTGGAGTGTTGAAGCATTAAGAAGCAATGAAGGCCACCGAGAGAAGACTGTGGATGCGGGCGAGAAGCAGTAGTCACGGCAGAGCAAAACCATGGGCACGGGATTATGGCCGCGATCGCGGCACATCAAGGAAGCCCGCAGGAGGAGCCGCGATGGAAGGCATGATGCGGGACCACACAGGAGAAACCGCGATCGCGGTATTATACCCGCGGTCGCGGGTCCAGGCGCGGAGCGCGTCAGCAATTTCGTCCGAGAATCTTTGTTATTTTATTTCTTTTATTTTATTTCCTTTTATTTCGTTTATTATATTTTTAGGAGATTATGTTTTTTATCTTAGGAAGATTCGATTTGCTAGGTTATTATCTTCCTTTTGAAACATCAGACTTTCATTATCACTTTTATCATCGTTCATTATTTTCTTTAGAGTTTTGGGTTTTAGAAGACTATGAAGAACTAAGTTTCCATTGTTTTGCCTGACGATTGAAGACTTCGGTTGATTTGGTTGTGAGATTATAACTCTTGTTCTATTTCCTTTGGGTTGTATTAATTCTCTTTGAACTTATTTTTACTGAATCTTGCTGATTTCGCTAGCCTGCGCAACTAGTTGATATTAGTAATTTTATATTGTTAGGATTTGGTTATTTATGGTTGAAATTCCTTATCTAGAGTAGCAACCAGAATTTACAGGAACTAGTTGTGAATGTTTATTGTGAAGAGAATTGATTGCATGTTGAATACTGACTAGTTGTTAAGTGTTGTATGTATCCTGCTTAATTCCTATGCTTACTGCTGCTATTAAATTGAATCTTGATAGTTTCTTGATTGTTTAATAGTTAGTATTTTCAGGGCTAGTTGACATGTTAATATACATAACATCGGAATAGGAACAATCATAGGATTGAATGAACTTGAGATAATCAATGATCAACCTATCATACTGATATGTGGATATCTGTTAGGTGAAGTGCCCTCACAATCATATTTACAACAATCTTAACCATTTTCAGCTTTAATCCATTAGTTATAGAAAACCAAACAACAATCTTTGGGGCTTGGACCATTGCATGAAACTGGGACAGTGATTCAATTGGCGGATTTGTCTAATGTTTATCCAAAGGGAGTAGTGAAGGATGTTCTGGTAAAGGTTGATAATTTGATTTTTCCTGCTGACTTATTTGTGATGGATATGGGACATGACAAGCATGCAACCCTTGTGATGTTAGGTAGACCGTTTTTGAAAACGGCTAACACAAGAATTGATTTGGGTAGTGGTTCACTCACTATGGAATTTGATGGGGTAAGGGTAGAGTATAACATTGATGATGCTAAGAAACACCCTCTTGATAATGATTCTTTGTGTTTTGTTGATGTGCTAACTTAAATTGATCTGAAAAGAACTGAGTCAAGCCACGACGTTAACCAAGGCGCTGCTCGGGAGGCAACCCGAGGTATGAAATTATTTTCATGTCTTTTCTTTTCAAGTTTTTATTATTGTTGTTTCGTTTTTAGACTAAAATGCAGGTAGGAGTTTCGAAGACGGAGTTCGCAGCACAACAGACGCGAATCCGCGGTCGCGGGTCCCAACCAGCGACCGCGGTTTTATCACTGTAAGTCTCCTCATCTAGAAAAAAATTAATAATCTAAAGACGTCGCGACCGCGGCCTGCCAACCGCGATCGCGGCCCCGCTGCCCACGTGTTACTACCGATGAGGATAGGATCTCGCGCATTATACTGCTGAGGAGGAGAAGATTAGCTTGAGATTTCTATTTGGTACCTCATGATGGAACGACATGATGCAGCTGATGATGATGAGGAGGAGCAGCAACAGGACTTTGCAGACATTTCGGTTGATACTGATTTCACTGATTATGTATATGCTACTGATAGACAATATGGGGCAGGCACTTCTAGTGGTCCTGCAGGTCCGTCTGGAGAGGGTGGTTCTTGGCAGGACCATATGCTAGCTCATATGTCTCGACTCTCTGTGAGACAGGATGAGCTATTTGCGCAGAACAGGGATTTCACATTTCGTCAGGCGGCGATGGACACCACACTCAGGGATCTTGCTCATGATCAATGATACAGTATGGATATGCGGATCATTTTGATGATCGCCTGACTGACATGGCTCACCAGCTTGTTCAGATGAGGCGGATGCAGGAGAAGCACTACCGCGGAGCTGGGCATTTTCCACCACCACAGTGAGCATTTTCTTCCTTCCCCGTTATTTATTTGTCTTTCATTCCATTGAGGACAATGCAATCTTCAAGCATAGGGGAGGAGAATTTACTTGCTATATATCTTGTACATATTCATATCATTCTATTTTTGTTTGTTTAAAGAAAAAAAAATGAAGAAAATCATGACTAAGCTGAAAACCTGAAAGGGCGGCCTAGGCAAAATTTAGGGACCCGGACCAGCATTAGGCTGGGGTAATAAGAGGCTAAAGAGTGATGTGAGATTTGTGAGCCCATCTATGAAAAAAGAAATGAGTGGCTAGGTGAAAACCCGAAAAGGCGCCTAGGCAAAATGAGTGAAAAGAAAAGAGTGATTATTAGGATTCCTCAATTTTTTTTCCTGACGTGGTGACATAAGTGGTGGAGCTATAAGGAGGATTCGGGTAGGTCACTTTGGGAGTTATAAGGAGATAGACTGGAGCTAGGATTAGATGGTCACATTCACTCTATGGTGTTCGGGTTAAGCTTGGGGGAAGTACTCTGCTTTCCTTGAAGCTGGTGTGTTGTGTTATTGTGTTGGTGCCCTAGAGATTCATGAGTAGGTACAGTTCTTATTGGAGAGTTTTGTTATGCTTCCTGAGACCTTGAGTATTTCATTGGAGGAGTAGGTTTCTATTAGCTTACTCGAGGACGAGCAAGGTCTAAGCATGGGGGAATTTGATACGCTCTATTTTGTAGTGCGTAACTATGAGCTGTTACTGGATTATTAGGTGCCATTTGTGAGGGTTTAGGAGATATCTTAGGATAATGGAGTTGTAGAGAAGGAGTGATGAAGAGAAGGAGTTTGGTGGAGTGTTAAAGCATTAAGGAGCAATGAAGGCCACCGAGAGAAGACCGCGGTCGCGGGCGAGAAGCAGTAGTCGCGGCAGAGCAAAACCGCGGGCACGGGATTATGGCCGCGATCGCAGCACATGAAGGAAGCCCGCGGGAGGAGCCGCGATGGAAGGCAGGACACGGGACCACACAGGAGAAACCGCGATTGCGGTATTATACCCGCGGTCGCGGGTCCAGGCGCGGAGCGCGTCAGCGATTTCGTCCGAGAATCTTTGTTATTTTATTTCTTTTATTTTATTTCCTTTTATTTCGTTTATTATATTTTTAGGAGATTATGTTTTTTATCTTAGGAAGATTTGATTTGCTAGGTTATTATCTTCCTTTTGAAACATCAGACTTTCATTATCACTTTTATCATCGTTCATTATTAGTTTTAGAGTTTTAGGTTTTAGAAGACTATGAAGAACTAAGTTTCCATTGTTTCGCCTGACGATTGAAGCCTTCAGTTGATTTGGTTGTGAGATTATAACTCTTGTTCTATTTCCTTTGGGTTGTATTAATTCTCTTTGAACTTATCTTTATTGAATCTTGCTGATTTCGCTAGCCTGCGCAACTAGTTGATGTTAGCAATTTTCTATTGATAGGATTTGGTTATTTCTGGTTGAAATTCCTTATCTAGAGTAGCAACCACAATTTACAGGAACTAGTTGTGAATGTTTATTATGAAGAGAATTGATTGCATGTATCCTGCTTAACTCCTATGCTTACTGCTGCTATTAAATTGAATCTTGATAGTTTCTTGATTGTTTAATAGTTAGTATTTTCAGGGCTAGTTGACCTGTTAATATACATAACATCGGAATAGGAACAATCATAGGATTGAATGAAGTTGAGATAATCAATGATCAACCTATCATACTGAAGTGTGGATATCTGTTAGGTGAAGCACCCTCACAATCATATTAACAACAATCTTAACCATTTTTTGATTTAATCCATTAGTTATAGAAAACCAAACAACAATCCCCCCTAGTTTCTAGTTGGTAACTTACTTTCCTACATAGACATAGATCCTTTGATTCCCTTGGGTTCGACCCTTACTTGCCTGCTATACTTGGTTAGGTTTTTAGGGATTCTTTGATAGGCATAACGACTTTAGCCTCATCAAATTTGGTGCCATTGTCGGGGAATTCAATTTTTGGTTTCTCTATTTGTTTGTTTGTTTACCAACTGTTGTGTGAACCTGTCTTATGGATCACACCCGTTCTACTGACATATCTCTTGCGAATATTGATCCAGAAATTGAGCGAACGCTTCATAGCAACCGCAGGATAAACAGATCACTCCAACCGCGCTTTGAGATGGCTGACCAGACCTTGAGACAGGTGACCGCGCCCAACTTAGCGCAGCAATCGCTTGTTGTGCGGTTTTCTGCTCTAGCTGAGGGATTGAACTTTGAGTTGAAATCTGGTTTGATTCACTTGCTCCCATCTTTCCATGGTCTGAATGGAGATGATCCCAACAAGCATCTCACTGAATTTCATGTCGTCTGCACGAGTATGAAACCTACTGGAGTTACTGAGGACCAAATTATGTTGAGGGCCTTTCCTTTCTCTTTGAAGGATGCGGCCAAGGATTGGTTCTACTATTTGGCCCCTAGCAGTATTGATACTTGGGCAAAGATGAAGCAAGCCTTCTTAGAAAAGTACTTTCCTGCTACGAAGTTGAATAGCCTGAAGAAGAGCATAAGCAATATTGAGCAACAGGCTGGTGAAACCTTATATGAGTACTATGAGCGCTTCAAGAGGCTATGCTCAAGTTGCCCCTATCTTGGTTATTCTGACCAGGACTTGATTCTCTACTTATATGGCGGTCTGATGGATGATGAGCGTCGAATTGTGAATGCGGCTTGTGGCGGTAACATTCTCAATAAGACGACAGCTACAACCTTTGAGTTGTTTTCTAAGCTCTTAGAAGGGTCAAGACAATTCAGCAGGAAGACAAATGCTCGTTGAGTGAGTGTTGCTGATTCCTCACCATCCGCTCTACTTTCTGAGATGGCTGAGATGAAGGACATGATGAAGAGGTTCATGCTAAAAGGAACCCCTCAACAAGTCAATGCTTGTGGAATTTGTGTTGATGCATACCATGCTATTGTCCACAACTTCAATAGCCGGAAGCCGAGGTTAATGATGTAGGAGGTTTCGGTCCTCCAAGACCTCGCTATGACCCATACTCCAACACATACAATCCAGGGTGGAGAGATCACCCAAACTTGAGATAAGGGAATCCACACAACGCTCAGCAATTTCCGCAGCGACAACAATTTCAACCACAAGGAGCTCAGCCTGGACCCCCATTCAACCCAAGACCACAGGGACAAAATCCAGGTCCCCCTATGTCCGCTGAAGACATGATCAAATCTCTTGCCTAGAGCGTTTCATCGATACAAAATACTAAGGTTCAACAAAATCAGGAGACTAGATCAAGCATTCAAAATCTTGAGAATCAGGTTGGACAAATCGCTCAAGCTTTGAGCAAATTGGAGGCAAGGGATTCGGGGAAACTACCAACTCAAACGGTAGTGAATCCGAGAGAAAAATGTCAGTGCGATGACACTGAGAAGTGGTAAACAGTTGAATGTCGCTCCCTTAGCTGAAAGGGGCGAACCATGGGAAGAGACAGATGCTGCAAACGGAGTCGAAACTGCAGAAGCTGAATAGAGCGCAAAACTACAACCGCGGGTGGAAAACCGCGACCGTGGATTGATGTCAGAAACCTTGTTGCAGGAAGACGAAAATCCGGAACATGAGCAGCGTCGAAATCCGCGACCGCGGATGGAAAACCGCGGCCGTAGATTTTCCACTGGAAGTCCAGAAATTACAGAAGCCGATACGCGACTGCATGTCCCAAACCGCGACCGCGGATTTCCTGCTGACGTCCAGGATGACTATGTGCGTCCGAATTTTCCTCCCCTTGGCTCTCAGAATCCACTTGCGTCATTCCCTGAGGCGCTGAAGGACACTAGAAGGCCGGAGAACGACAAGGATATCTTCGAAACCTTCATTATCTGTGAGGTAAACATCCCTTTGATAAAATTGATTAAAAGTGCTCCTCGTTATGCTAAATTTCTTAAGGCATTATGTACGATCAAGAGGAACCAAAAGTTGAAGGTAAAGAAAAAGGTTCAGGTAAGTGAAAATGTGTCCGCTATGCTGCAAAAGTGAATGCCTAAGAAGTGTAGCGACCCTGGCATGTTTAGCATTCCTTGTACGATAGGTGACACCAAGTTTGATAAAGCCATGAAGGCCACCGAGAGAAGACCGCGCCCGCGGGCGAGAAGCAGTATTCACGGCAGAGCAAAACCGCGGGCACGGGATTATGGCCGCGATCGCGGCACATGAAGGAAGCCCGTGGGAGGATCCGCGATGGAAGGCAGGACGCGGGACCACACAGGAGAAACCGCGATCGCGGTATTATACCCGCGATCGCGGTATTATACCCGTGGTCGCGGGTCCAGGCGCGGAGCGCGTCAGCGATTTCGTCCGAGAATCTTTGTTATTTTATTTATTTTCTTTTATTTCGTTTATTATATTTTTAGGAGATTATGTTTTTTATCTTAGGAAGATTTGATTTGCTAGGTTATTATCTTCCTTTTGAAACATCAGACTTTCATTATCACTTTTATCATCGTTCATTATTTTCTTTAGAGTTTTGGGTTTTAGAAGACTATAAAGAACTAAGTTTCCATTGTTTCTCCTGACGATTGAAGCCTTTAGTTGATTTGGTTGTGAGATTATAACTCTTGTTCTATTTCCTTTGGGTTGTATTAATTCTCTTTGAACTTATCTTTATTGAATCTTGCTGATTTCGCTAGCCTGCACAACTAGTTGATGTTGGTAATTTTCTATTGCTAGGATTTGGTTATTTCTGGTTGAAATTCCTTATCTAGAGTAGCAACCACAATTTACAGGAACTAGTTGTGAATGTTTATTGTGAAGAGAATTGATTGCATGTTGAATACTGACTAGTTGTTAAGTGTTGCATGTATCCTACTTAATTCCTATACTTACTACTGCTATTAAATTGAATCTTGATAGTTTCTTGATTGTTTAATAGTTAGTATTTTCAGGGCTAATTGACCTGTTAATATACATAACATCGGAATAGGAACAATCATAGGTTTGAATGAACTTGAGATCGATAATCAATGATCAACCTATCATACTGAAGTGTGGATATCTGTTAGGTGAAGCGCCCTCACAATCATATTTACAACAATCTTAACCATTTTCTGCTTTAATCCATTAGTTATAGAAAACCAAACAACAATCCCCCCCTAGTTCCTAGTTGGTAACTTACTTTCCTACATAGAAATAGATCCTTTGATTCCCTTGGGTTCGACCCTTACTTGCCTGCTATACTTGGTTAGGTTTTTAGGGATTCTTTGATAGGCATAACGACTTTAGCCTCGTCATACGGACGGGCCCAAAAGACCCTTGTACGGACGGGCCCAAAGTTGGGTTTTCGGTGTATTTATGCTAATGAACGAAACCCTAGTTGGATCGCTGAAAGTTGAGCTTTCGGTGTACAATCCATCAAGCTCTATAACCCAACAATCTCCCACCTAGAGACTGATTCCAATCATAACCGTCTTCAACTTCAATAGCAACCCATATTCGGTAGTAGTGTTAGGCCTTCAACTCAATTACCAAGGCCAGTTGAAGCCAGGCAGAGCTTCAACTTCTCTAAGGTCACAACCTTAGTCAACATGTCTGCAGGAATCTCACTTTCTCGAATCTTCATCAGTTGCAGAACCTTTCTTTCCAAGAGATGGCGTATGTAGTAATACTTCAACTTTATGTGCTTAGTCCTCGAGTGAAAAGCTGGATTCTTAGCCAGGTGGATGGCACTCTGACTATCACTGTATAGAATGCTATCCCCCTGCTCCTTCCCCAATTCACGCAAGAAATTATGCAACCATACAATCTCCTTACTAGCCTTAGTGACTGCAATATACTCATCTTCTGTAATAGACAAAGCCACGATTTTCTGCAACTTAGAAGCCCAAGAGACCGCAGTACCACCCAATGTAAAGACATACCCGCTTGTGCTTCTTCTCTTGTCTAGATCACTTGATGCAAAATATGCATCAACATACCCTGCTAACACCACGTTCTTGCCTTCAAAACATAAGGCTTGCTCAATAGTACTCCTCAAGTATCTGAGAATCCACTTCACTACTTCCCAATGCTCTTTCCCCGGATTGCCCATGAATCGACTAACTACTCCCACCGCATGTGCAATGTCTCGCCTCGTACACTGTTAGGAAATGGAACTCTAGAACTTCGATTCCCCTGAGAGTTCCTTTCCTCAGTTTCTCTACTTTTGAAGATGACAAATATTTTATTACTAATGTTTTATCTCAAAGATGTGTGTTAAGGAACCACAGGACAATTGTCGAAACCTTGTAAGCCAAACAAGACAAAAGAACCAAGCAGCAAGCCAAAGGAACCCAGGTGTGCCCAGAAACGCAACACGTGAGTTTGATTTTCCTGAGAAATCTGGGAACACTAAACCTCGGACAAAAGGAAGTGAAAGCGACTTGAGAGAAGCTTCCAAAAGCCTGCCACCATCCAAGAGCAAGACTCCAAGATGCCTAGAACGATGAACCTCGGATAAAGGTACTGAAAGCGATAGCTCACAGAGATGTCACCATCTAGAGGACAGTTCCAAAGTGTCGAGCTTGTTGAACCTCGGACGAAAGGAGTTGGACAACGACTTGGCAGACTTGTCCGAAGTAGTTGACCAACCTATGTGGATTCTGAGCTGCCTAGGTTGTTGTTACATGTCAAAGATAGCGTGAATCAAGGATCACCACACATCCTAGGGCAAGCTCGCTCTGTGAGAACCAAGAGCAGATCCAACCTCGAGCATCCACTATATAGGGAAGATAAGCTTCGCTGTTCTCTTTAAGCATTCAGAAAGAATCACACTCCATAGCAAATATCAAAGTGTGAAGCTTCAAACAGATCGTCAAATAGAATCAAGATCAAGAGGAACCAGTCAAGGAATCGGAGAGCTGTGTGCTAAGTTTCTGTGACTGTAAGTGAGTTAGTTCTTTGGTGCTAAGGGCTGCTTTTTGGATTGATTATAATTTGTGTTAAGTTATCTAGGATTGTCTAACTGTGTGTAAGGCAAAGAAAATATGTGTTTGTTCCTAGGATAAGTTGTAACCAAAGAGATAAGAAATCAAGAAGTAGACCTTGAAATCCTTTCGAAAGAAAGGTAGTGGTTTTTATCCTAGATTGCTAGTTGGCAATCGAAGGTTTCCACTATAAGGAACTTGTTCATTTATTTGATTGTTTATTTCCGCTGCGAAGGGAACTGGAATCTGTATTCTTAGTTCCCTTGTTATTAATCTAACAATCACGATCCTACAATTGGTATCAGAGCAGGAAAAGCTCTAGATCTTTGTTAAGTTTGCAGATCATGTCTCAGCCAAGCAAGTTTGAGCTTGGAATCTCCACCAACAAGCCACATCTCCGAAAGAAGGGAGAAGAAACATGGTGGGAAAAGTGCATGGAAAGCCACATCAAGACCAACGACTACCAATGCTGGAGGATAGTCGAAAATGGAGATGGCTATGTCGATCTCACAATGAAGGAAGAAGACTGGAAACCTGAGCACTATGTCATCATGGAAAATAATGCCAAGGCCAGGCAGTTCATCCTCAATGGACTGGACAGAGAAGACATGGACAAAGTCATAGGCATCAAGACGGCGAAGGAGATATGGAAGGCACTCAAGGATATGCATGAAGGAAGTGACGAACTGAAGCAAAGCATAAAGTTTGCTTTAGAAGAAAAATACCACACCTTCAAAATGATGGAAACCGAAACCATCTCAGAATACTATTCTCGCTTCAACGGATTGATTGGAAAGCTAACAGCCGCTGGTGTCAACCTCGATGAAGTTTCCAAGTCACTGGTGGTCATCAATGGACTCAATTCTAAGTTCACCCTCATCAAGGGAATCATGAAGAACACCCCAGGCATCTAATCGCTTCCCTTGACTCAGATCATAAGGAAACTGGAGGTTGAAGAAGGAGAACACAACAAAGCCAATGCCGACAAGAAACTAGAGAAAGGAATTGCCCTTAAGATCTCCAAAGCCTTCTCAAGACTTGAGATAGAGCAGGAGAACTCAGACCTAGAAGAAGAGGAGGACGAACTTACAGCTCTCTTCACAAAGAATATCAAAAAATTCTTTATGAAAGGAAGGTTCCAAAAAGGCAGTTCCTCTCACAATGGACCAAGGAGAGATCTCAAAGAAGTCTCATGTTATGAGTGCAGAGAAAAGGGACACTATGCTAAGAACTGTCCCAACAAGGAAGACTCCAAAGAAGATGAAAGACCTTAGAGGAAGAAGGTTCTTGTTGCCTCATGGGGAGAAGACTCAGATGAGGAACTGGATCTGAGTGGTTTCTCTGGAGGAAGATGTCTCATGGCAAAAGGAGATTCAAGCGACTCAGAAGACCTTGAGGTAACTTTTGACGACTTCCTAAAAACTCTAGTTGATTGTGATAAAAAACAACTTCTAAAGATCATAAAGAAACTAGGAAAGGAAACCAGTTCCCTTCAACAAAAACTTGATGATTGTGAAGATGAAATTGCTTGCTTGACTGTTGA
Organism: Rheum nobile; assembly: GCA_027886185.1. Classification (NCBI taxonomy): domain Eukaryota; kingdom Viridiplantae; phylum Streptophyta; class Magnoliopsida; order Caryophyllales; family Polygonaceae; genus Rheum; species Rheum nobile. Next base: position 786,818 of record WOAB01000660.1, read on the forward strand.
GAATTCTGTGTGGAGTAAGAAATTTGATGAAGCTGAGAAAGATCTAGCTGAAACCCACTACAAACTCATTGATATTAGAAATGTGCATGCTAGTCACCTTAAAATCTACAAATCTTGTGATGAAACTAGCATAGACTCAGCTAAAGTTACTATGCATGATAACCTACCTGGAAATGAAATGCTTCAATTTATAATTGATAGGTTAGACATTCTCACTGACTCTATAAATGAAAAAACGATCAATCAAACTGTCTTCGTGAGACAACGTCATGGAATTGGATATGTTGATAACAAGGCCAATAATGATGTTGAAGATGAAAAGGCTAGACGAGAACTTGTTGAGATGAATGAGAACCTCAGTACTTCTCTTGCCACTTCTCGAGATAGGAGATTTAGATTTTAATTAAACATAATTTACCAATTCCCATGAATTTAAATTCCCATATTTTGATTTCACATGAAGTAACTTCCTAGAAATTACACTTCTCACATTCAACCAAACAAGCACTAAGTTTACTTCTCTCCCTCACTTTTAGGTTTCTCCCTTATCTCCCTTTTCTTTTCTTCAATCCAGCAGTTGCTTGTAGGTTAGTTGCTTCTAGTTTGTCATTACTATGTTCTCTTTTCTTTTGGTCTAGATTATGCTGTTTTGAATCAATATATTTTTTCTTGATTAATAGGTATTACCTTAAGATGCACCATGGAAAAAGATTATATCAACAATGATTATTTCTCCTCCTTCATCATTGATCAATCTATTGCTGAAAAAGAAAACTTCGAGAGTGATATGTTGGTGATTTTGGTGTCATCGGCCATTTAGTGGAGTCGGGATTCGCTCAAGACTTAAGGAGTTCGTTCGGCGCATAACGAGTCTCGGGGGTGCGGAGTGCACACTCGTGTGCGTGGTTTTGGACTCGGAGTTACGAAACGTGTCGGGGTTCAAGAGACGGACACCGTGAGGGTGATTTCCGGGGTCCTAAGGGTGTGCACGGTTTGTGACAAACCGTGCACCATGGACCACAACCGTGCAGAACAGAAGCCAGATTTGGCCTCTGTAAAGCCGCACGGTTTGTGGCACGGTTTGTCACAAACCGTGCGGTGTCCCAGAACTCGATTTCTGGCTCTCTGGAGGAAGGCACGGTTTGTGACAAACCGTGCCTCTTGCCGGGAATGAAGTTTTGGCGGTTTTTGGTGGGTTTTTACCTAACTTAACCGCTAAAACTACTTTTTAACCTCCTCAACTGACATATAACTGCCTAAAATCAGATGCTCTATTTAAGGGCGGGTTTGGGGCAAGTCTTGCGAATACGAGAACCCACGATCTCTCAAAATCGAACAAAACCGAAAACTTCAAGTGTTCTCTTTTGATTTGCCTGAATCATTAGAGGTGCGATTGTCTTATCCCGGATCAGATTTCGTGTAACCTGAGGCAACAAGTATAGGGTCAAAATATTGATTTTGGAAAGTGTTCAAAACACGATTCAATTGATATCCAAGACAACCGAAGATTGATCAACAAGCAACCCTTCTACAACATTCAAAACCAATATTTTTTGTGTTTGATCAATGGCTGTTGCATCGGTTTGTGAGATGACATCCAAGTTCGGGAAGTTGGAGAAGTTCGAAGGCATGGACTTCCAAAAATGGCAAAAGAAGATGCACTTCATCCTCACGACACTCAAGGTGGTATACGTTCTGAGTATGCCAATGCCACCCGCGCCGAAGGATCCGGATAATGAGCCCTTGGAGGAGACGAGGAAGCGCAACAAGTGGAAAACGGCAAGATAAGATGATTGCTTGTCATATGCGGTAGTGGTTGGCTATCAAATTTAATTTGAGAGGCCACACATCCTAATCACGATAAAGGCTAATGCTAATAAAGCATGAATGGTGGTGATATGGGCCCGCGGAAATGGAGATTTCATACCTCTATGTTATTTATGTATTGGGAATATACATATATATGTAAGACCGGTCTCTATATGGTCTTGGATGTGGCTGATAAGCACTACTTTGTAGGGCTTAAGTAAGAGTCATTAGAGGTTTTATTGGTGTCATTCGGGTAGATTTAGACACATTCATGTTTATGGTGTTTGGGGCGAAGTTGGTGTATTTGGAGGTGTTTGAGCGGTTTTGGATATCATATGAGACACTGAGGAAGAAACCACATGAGAAGACGAGGAAGAGGAGTGCAATGAAGAGTAGAAGAACCATAGGCTGAATTCAATTGGTTCGTTCTCTCTACTCCGATGTCCAAATGGAGTGATTCCAATTCGAGGAGTTAGATCTTGAAGTCTACTGCAAGTCCTCAAAATATTAGCGCAATCCGAGTTGGGAATCAAAAGTTATGGTGTTTCTACGTAAGTGTCGCAGGAGCTGAACCGAAGAACAGCGACGGCGCCCGCCGTGAACATTACGGCGACCGCCGCCGCTGTCAGAAGCCCGCCGAACGTGTTTTCCATATTTGTTTTATTTGGATTATTTTTATTATGTTTTATTATTTCGTTTTAGGTTAATTTCAGATTTTATTTCCTTTAGTATTTAAGGGAAAAGAGAGATCTTATCTTATCATCTCTCTGAAACCCTAATTTCTCTTCACGTATTTGCTATGAAGAACTAAGTCCCCTTGGCTTAGTCAGACGCTGAAGCTTTCGCTTTGATTAAGTTGTGAGATTCTCGTTTCTTATTTATTGCATGGTTTTTATCTTTCTCTTGCTTAAGTTGCTTATGATTTATATTGATAATCTCTATTTGGACGCATCTAGGGTTTCTTGTTATTGATTGATTGCTAGATCTAGATTGTTACTGGTTGAGCATATCTATTTCAGAGTAGCAACTGCATCGTATTAGTAACTGGTTGTGCTAGTCTTATGCAGAAGAGAATTGATTTACATTCTAGGATAAAAGCTGGTTGTTTTATGCTAGAATTGTATCCAACTATATTCATATCCGTAACGCTGCTGTTAAACTGAATCTTGATAGTTTCAGGGTTGTTTAATTAGTTAGTGCTAATAGTATCTGGTTGTGCTATTAGTTATATCTGAAAAGGAATTGGAATCACCATTGCATGAGATTTTGAATGAGTATCTATGATCAACTTGTCATACGAATAGTGGATGTTGTTTGACTAAGTGCTTTTTCCATTACTGATTTCATCAACTATTACATTGTTTACTTTTGCATGCTTAGATTACTTAAAACAAACAAAACCCCAATTTGGTTACTTTAGTTTGACATACAAATTGCATATTAAGATAGAATTCGCCTCCCTGTGGATTCGACCTTTACTTACCTAGGACTACGGTTTAAGGTTTGTTTGGATATTTTGCATAGTAGGAATTAGAACGAAAAAAACCTGTTATCAAATTGGCGCCGTTGCCGGGGAAGCAATAATCTATTTTGTGTGCGATTTGTGCATCAACTTTTGTGTGGACCTATCTTACGGTCCACACCCGTGCTATTGATTTTTGTTTTTCCTTTTTGATTTTGTTACAGAGATGGATAGATTTCCCCACTTCCATCAGGAGCCGCAATATGACCCATACTCATACGCATACACTCCAGGGTGGAGAGATCACCCTAATTCGAGTTATGGGCACAATCCAAGTCCCTCCATGTCATTGGAGGACATGTTTCGATCTTTCAAACAGAATACGGTCCAACTTGAACAACAAATAAAGTCCAATATCCAGATCATTGAGAGGCAGACGGAGCAAATGGTGCAAGCAGTGAGCAGAATGGAGACCATGACGTCGGCAGAACCACTATCTCACCCAGTGGTGCACCGGGAAGAGAATGTCTTCTCGATGACCCTACAAAGTATTGAGCAGCTGCATGTCGCCCCCTTAGCTGAAAGGGAGGAACAAATTTGTGAGACGGGTGCAGAATACAGCGAGATATCTGCAGAAGAGAATGTCTTCTCGATGACCCTACAAAGTACTGAGCAGTTGTATACCTCGACCTCGGTTCACCCACTGAGGAGATGGGTATTCCAGACGATATTTTGGACCGCGTTGTGCTTTCTGAAGAAGAGTATTTTTTGGGACTGGAGGAATTCAGCGACCAAGAGGAGGAGAGTCGCGATCGTGAAAACGATCCTGCGACGCTCGTTCCTCTCGAAAATGCCCCGGCAGTCCCCGACCCTCTCGAGGCTGCCTATGATGAGTATGTGCGTCTAAACTCCTCCCCGCTCATTGCGCTGTACCCTGTTGCACCCTTCCCTGAGGCATTACAAGATACTCGGAGGTTGAAGAACAACAATGAAACCTATGAGGCATTCCGTAACTATGCAGAAACCGTTCCTTTGGTCACATTGACAAACAGTATCCCTCGCAGCACAAAATTTTTAAGGGCGCTGGGCAATATCAAGAAGAAACCAAAGGGGAAGCACAAGAAGGAGGACTTGATTCAGGTGGTGAATTTTTACATGCTGGATGTAGGGCATGACATACATGCATCCCCTGAGATGTTGGGTAGACCGTTCCTGAAGATGGCAAGTGCATTCATAGATATAAACAGCGGTCCAACCATCAACAAGTACACAAGCAAGGGGGAAAGGCTCAACATGGAGCACACAAAGCGGCATCCCCCTGATATAGACCTCAGGAGTTCAAGTGATAGGAGCAACCCGAGTTGAAGAGGTTGAGCATTATGTCGAGCCACGACATTAACTAAGACGCTACTCGGGAGGCAACCCGAGGTTAGTTAGTTTATTTCCCTTTCCCTTAGTTTTTTCTTTTGTTTTTCCTTTTAGTTTTTCCTTTCTGTGTCGAACTAACCTGCAGGAAGCGCGAAAAAACGAAAATGGTATTCACGGCGCCCGCTGCGAAGTTTACGGCGACCGCCGCAATTGCCTCGCCAAGCAAGTTGGCTACGACCTAAAAACGTAGACCGCCGCAATTACGGCGACCGCCGCATTTTCGCAGGTAAACAAAATTTAAAAAAAAAATCGAAAAAAAAAAATCGAAAAAAAAATGGGCCCCGGAAAAAACCTTAAAGGGGGAGCAAAAGACGAAAATAAGATACCCCGAAAAGACCTTAAACAGGGAGAAAAAGTCAAAAAAAAAAAAAAAAAAAATAATATATATATATATATTTACCCAGCTGTCCAGATTCCCCACGGAGAGGTGCGCACCATGTTGCTAAACGGAGGAATACATTCACCCTATATTTATTTGGCAACGATGATGGCCCTACAATTGACAGCTGAAGAGGAGGTACACCAGGACCCAACCACGATGACATCTGGGCCCATTTTTTGAAGGCCATGCAACCCCGTCCCCCTGTCTGACCACTACTTCACCAGAGTGGTTCCTTTTGGTTGCATGGTACAAGTTGATGGAGTTGAAGGCCGTGCCGCCCTGAGTTCCTGTATAACCACCGCACTTCACAGTGGTTTCTTATGGTTGTACGGTAGATGAAGATAATGGTGTTGATGCCAGACATCCAGGACAGGAACTTTCATGACTACACCGCAAGCGACAAGGAAGTGTCCAAGCCAACTCGGCAACGTTGTGAGTTATTTTTTGCTTTTCCCTGTGCTTTATTCTTTTGTCTTTCATTACATTGAGGATAATGCAATGTTTAAGCATAGGGTGGAGTTTTATATTTGCTACGTTGCTGAGGAGAAAAATGAAAAAATGAAAAGAGCCAAAAAAAAAAATTTGAAAAAGGCTAAAATTGAAATCCTGGGATAGGTCGAAAACCCGAAAGGGCGGCCTAGGTAATAAGCAGGTGGCTTGGACCAGCATTAGGCTGGGGTAATATGAGGTCAAGAGTGACGTGAGCTTATGTGAGCACATCTATTGGAAAATGAAATGAGTGGCTTGGTGAAAACCCGAAAGGGCGCCTTGGCAAAATGAGCGAAAAGAAGAAGAGTGATTTTAGGATTTCTCATTATTTTTGGCGAGGCGTCATAAGAAGAGGAGTCAAAGAAGGATTGTCGGGTAGGTCACTCTGGGAGACATAAGGAGTAATAGATGGAGGCTAGGATTAGAGGTTACTCACACTTTTGGATGTCCGGGTTAGCTTGGGGGAAGTACTCTGCTTGCCCTTAAGCTTGTTGAGTTGTGGATGTGTTGTGAATGAGATTGGTGCCAGGAGCTTGGCATGGGTTAGGTGACTCTTAGTTGGAGGATATGCTTTTTGAGACCTTGGATGCTACATTGGAGGAGTAGACTCTTTATTAGTTTACTCGAGGACGAGCAAAGGTCTAAGCATGGGGTGTTTTGATAAGCACTACTTTGTAGGGCTTAAGTAAGAGTCATTAGAGGTTTTATTGGTGTCATTCGGGTAGATTTAGACACATTCATGTGTATGGCGTTTGGGGGAGAAGTTGGTGTATTTGGAGGTGTTTGAGCGGTTTTGGATATCATATGAGACACTGAGGAAGAAACCACATGAGAAGACGAGGAAGAGGAGTGCAATGAAGAGTAGAAGAACCATAGGCTGAATTCAATTGGTTAGTTCTCTCTACTCCGATGTCCAAATGGAGTGATTCCAATTCGAGGAGTTAGATCTTGAAGTCTAATGCAAGTCCTCAAAATATGAGCGCAATCCGAGTTGGGAATCAAAAGTTATAGCGTTTCTACGGAAGTGTCGCAGGAGCTGAACCGAAGAACAGTGACGGCGCCCGCCGTGAACATTACGGCGACCGCCGCCGCTGTCAGAAGCCCGCCGAACGTGTTTTCCATATTTGTTTTATTTGGATTATTTTTATTACGTTTTATTATTTCGTTTTAGGTTAATTTCAGATTTTATTTCCTTTAGTATTTAAGGGAAAAGAGAGATCTTATCTTATCATCTCTCTGAAACCCTAATTTCTCTTCACGTATTTGCTATGAAGAACTAAGTCCCCTTGGCTTAGTCAGACGCTGAAGCTTTCGCTTTGATTAAGTTGTGAGATTCTCGTTTCTTATTTATTGCATGGTTTTTATCTTTCTCTTGCTTAAGTTGCTTATGATTTATATTGATAATCTCTATTTGGACGCATCTAGGGTTTCTTGTTATTGATTGATTGCTAGATCTAGATTGTTACTGGTTGAGCATATCTATTTCAGAGTAGCAACTGCATCGTATTAGTAACTGGTTGTGCTAGTCTTATGCAAAAGAGAATTGATTTACATTCTAGGATAAAAGCTGGTTGTTTTATGCTAGAATTGTATCCAACTATATTCATATCCGTAACGCTGTTGTTAAACTGAATCTTGATAGTTTCAGGGTTGTTTAATTAGTTAGTGCTAATAGTATATGGTTGTGCTATTAGTTATATCTGAAAAGGAATTGGAATCACCATTGCATGAGATTTTGAATGAGTATCTATGATCAACTTGTCATACGAATAGTGGATGTTGTTTGACTAAGTGCTTTTCCCATTACCGATTTCATCAACTATTACCTTGTTTACTTTTCATGCTTAGATTACTTAAAACAAACAAAACCCCAATTTGGTTACTTTAGTTTGACATACAAATTGCATATTAAGATAGAATTCGCCTCCCTGTGGATTCGACCTTTACTTACCTAGGACTACGGTTTAAGGTTTGTTTGGATATTTTGCATAGTAGGAATTAGAACGACAAATTCCTGTTATCAGTGGCATTAAATGTATAAAGTGGATTTAAATTTTATTCATGTGCGGTTATGCGTAGACCGTGATATTTAAGCCATGTTGATGATCTTGAGATATATGCAAAAGATTGTGTAATCTCTGGACATGTATACATATAACATATATTTATATGTATGAGTAAGAATTAAATTCTTGTTGGTGTCATGTATTGTATGCTAACCGCATATAGTGGCTGTTGAAATCTCGTATGAGTGAAATATGTGTGTTTACGTACCATTAAATTGGTGGAAGCACATGTGTATAACCATAGAAAATTTTGGTCATGGTATGAAGGTATGATCATGGTTGGAAAATCTAATTCCTCAGATTCATTCCACATAATTGGGTGATGGAGGTGTATGGTGTATAATCTACGTATAATTACAATACGTATGAGCATGATATAAGTCACATTAGTTCAAATTCCCATTTTATGTGACTTGATGATCAAAATAATGATCATGATATTTTAACTTAAATAGTTGACTTAAGTCTCAAGAGACTAAGGACAAGTATCTCATGAGTTAGATGAGGTCTTGTGTGTTTTTATGAAGTCTACTATGCTTTGCATAGATTACTCATGTTTCTAGATTACTTGATTCAGGTCTACTGTATTTAATACGGATTACTTGATGAAAAATCTACTAGGTTGACCAGATTACTTTTTAGTCTACTGGTCGTGGTATGCCCTACAGTATAGTTATATTGATTGGCTAAAACTTGACTCTACTGTTTCCAAACAGATTAGTCATTAGACCCTACTATACTCTGTATAGACTGGTCGAGTATTTATATTTTGTATATATGTTATGCGATTTATGGTGTGCATTTTATTAACCAGATTAATCTCATTATTGTTATGTTATTTACTACATGCTAAATACGAGGCCCTAGATAAATTTAAGGTTTATAAAACCGAGGTTGAATTGCAACAAAATGACTTGATTAAGAAACTACGCACCGATAGAGGTGGAGAATTTTATGATCCTGTGTATTTCCAATTTGTAGGCATTATACATGAGACTACAGCTCTCTACACGCCACAACAAAATGGTGTGTCGGAGAGGAAGAATAGAGTCATAAAAGAGATGGTTAATTCCATGTTATCCTACTCGGGATTGATGGACGGATTATGGGGTGAAGCCATGCTAACGGCTTGCTATTTATTAAATAGGGTTCCTAACAAAAAGAACAAGATTACCCCTTATGAACTTTGGTACAAAAATAAACCAAGCTTGAATTATCTCCGAGTTTGGGGATGTAGGGTGGTCGTTAGACTACCCCAGCCCAAGATTAAAACCTTGGGGGAAAGAGGTATTAATTGCATCTTTATTGGATATGTTGAGCATTCCAAGGCTTATAGGTTCTATGTGATAGAGCCTAATGATTCTATTTCGGTTAACACCGTGATTGAGTCGAGAGATGCAATATTTGATGAGAATCGATTCTCGTCCATACCTAGACCAAAGGATTTGGTTCCTAGTACAAGTGGAACTAAAGAAGAAGACGGTTCGGTCGTGCCTTCTAATGAGTCACCTATGCTCCGTAGGAGCAAGCGAGGGAGGATTGAAAAGTCTTTTGGTCCAGATTTCCAAGTTTACTTGGTTGAAGGATCTAGAGATAAAGTTGGGTTCCAATATTCATATTGCTATCATATTGATGAGGATCCTAGGACTTTTAGTGAGGCAATGAGGTCTCAAGATGTTGCTTTCTGGAAAGAAGCAATAAATGATGAGATGGATTCCATCATGGGAAATAACACATGGGTTTTATCGGATCTCCCACCGAGTTGCAAGCCTTTGGGCTGCAAGTGGATCTTTAAAAAGAAGATGAAAGTCGATGGTACTATTGACAAGTTTAAGGCTCGATTGGTTATCCAAGGCTTTAGACAAAAGGAAGGTATTGATTATTTCGATACCTATGCTCTGGTTGCTCGGATCTCCACCATTAGGTTGTTGATTGCCTTGGCGGCTATTAACGACCTTGTGATTCACCAAATGGATGTCAAAACGGCATTCTTGAATGGTGATTTGGAGGAGGAGGTGTACATGAAGCAACCTGAGGGGTTTGTTATGCCCGGTAATGAGCAAGTGTGTAAGTTGGTAAAGTCATTGTATGGGCTAAAGCAAGCACCTAAGCAGTGGCATCAAAAGTTTGATGAGGTTGTCTTGTCGAGCGGATTCGATTTAAATCAGTCGGACAAGTGGTTATACAACAAGTTTAATAAATCTGGTAATGGAGTAATCATTTGCTTGTATGTTGATGACATGTTGATCTTTGGTATAGATCAAAAACAAGTGGACCTTACAAAGGCCTTTTTGTCATCAAGATTTGCCATGAAAGACATGGGGGAGGCGGATGTGATCCTCGGTATTAGGATCAAACGTGAGAATAAGGGACTCTCTTTGTCACAATCTCATTACATTGAGAAAGTGCTTCAGAAATTCAATTGTGAGACTTGTTCTCCGGTTAGCACTCCTATGGATCCGAGTGTGAAGCTTATGCCCAATTCGGGTAAAGCTGTATCACAACTCGAGTACTCACAAGTGATTGGTTGCTTAATGTATGCCATGACGAGCACAAGGCCGGATATTGCTTATGTTGTAGGGAAGTTGAGTAGATATACTAGTAATCCTAGTACTCATCATTGGCAAGCAATAAAGTGGGTACTCAAGTACTTAAAGGGAACCATGAATTATGGTTTGTCATATGTCGGATTTCCTTCGGTTTTAGAAGGGTATTTGGATGCGAGTTGGATCACTAACATAGAAGATCATTCTTCTACTAGTGGTTGGGTATTCTTGCTTGGGGGAGGTGTCATTTCATGGGCTTCTAAGAAGCAAACTTGCATTACAAGTTCGACTATGGAATCGGAATTCGTAGCATTGGCCGATGCCGATAGAGAGGCAGAATGACTAAGGAACTTAGTCTACGAGATTCCTTTGTGACCGAAACCGGTGTCACCCATATCTATCCATTGTGATAGTCAAGCTACTTTGGCTAAGGCCTATAGCCAAGTGTATAATGGTAAGTCGCGACACCTGGGCGTTAGACATAGCGCGGTACGTGAGTTGATCACTCATGGGGTGATTACTATTGAGTTTGTTCGGTCTCAACAAAATTTGGCGGACCACTTGAAAAAGGGGTTAGCCAGGGACTTGGTGATCAAGTCAGCTATCGGGATGGGTTTAAAGCCCGTTTAGAATCTCTAATGGTAGGACACCCAATTCCCCTCTATTATGACGTTGGAGGTTGAATTCAATGTGGAAAGCCTACACTTAGAGTTTGGAGCACATGTTCATACTTCATCCCAAGGTATGTGCTCGGACCTGCAAGTAAATTTAGGTTGAAGATTCTCTTCTTAATGGATCTTTTGAAAAAATACATTTGCAGGTGCATGATTAAAAGAATCCACCTATACAAGCGTGAAGTGGTGCCGCTTCAACTAGCCCGGGCTTGGCTTTGTATGCGCGTGAATGGATAAGGACACATGGCTAGAATAGTGTCAAGTTAGCACTTTGAGTAGTGTAGAAACTTGTGTGTGTTTGTATCTTCAGGTAGTCAAATAAGTTGATGGGTTCAATCCTTTAGACACCCTGATTCTCGATTATTTGGAATGTGTACTACACTAATGTGGAAATTCAATCCTAAGGACATTTTCATTTATGCATGAGTTTGTGTTTGATGTATGTATAGTGAATCAAGGATTACACTAAAATAGGGGAGGAATGTTGGTGATTTTAGTGTCATCGGCCATTTAGTGGAGTCAGGATTCGCTCAAGACATAAGGAGTTCGTTCGGCGCATAACGAGTCTCGGGGGTACGGAGTGCACACTCGTGTGTGTGGTTTCAAACTCGGAGTTACGAAACGTGTCGGAGTTCAAGAGGCGGACACCGTGAGGGTGATTTTCGGGGTCCTAAGGGTGTGCACGGTTTGTGACAAACCGTGCACCATGGACCACAACCGTGCAGAACAGAACAGAAGCCAGATTTGGCCTCTCTAAAGCCGTACGGTTTGTGGCACGGTTTGTCACAAACTGTGCGGTGTCCCAGAACTCGATTTCTGGCTCTCTAGAGGAAGGCACGGTTTGGGGCACGGTTTGTCACAAACCGTGCCTCTTGCCGGGAATGAAGTTTTGGCGGGTTTTTACCTAACTTAACCGCTAAAACTACTTTTTAACCTCCTTAACCGACATATAACTGCCTAAAATCATATGCTCTATTTAAGGGCGGGTTTGGGGCAAGTCTTGCGAAGACGAGAACCCACGATCTCTCAAAATCGAACAAAACCGAAAACTTCAAGTGTTCTCTTTTGATTTGCCTGAATCATTAGAGGTGCGATTGTCTTATCCCAGATCAGATTTCGTGTAACCCGAGGCAACAAGTATAGGGTCGAAATATTGATTTTGGAAAGTGTTCAAAACACGATTCAATTGATATCCAAGACAACCAAAAATTGATCAACAAGCAACCCTTCTACAACATGATAGAGAAAGTGTACCTGGTCAAAAGTTAAAGGCTAGGAGAAAGTCAAATGATGCAACTTTGGACAATACAAGGTAAACTTATCTGTTTTAATGATCTAGAATTTCCTTGCAATTTGTAATACTGCTACTTTGATTTGCAGCTCTTGTGCATCGCGTTTTAAAATAAAAGTGAAATATGACGGATACTTCAAGTTAATACGGGAGCAAGCGGAAATATTGTTTTGGTAGACCAAAGACATTTTACCCGGATCCGCCAAGCTATGGTTTTGTTGATTTGTTGGAAGATGTGAGTGGGTTGTATGCTTTGGATGAAAATACGTCACTCTTAATGTGTTTCTTGGATAAACGGATTACTACCCAATCATTCATTGAAGTAGTTGATGATAGTATCTATGAGTTGATGCTTGAAATGTACAAGGAAAAGAAAGAAATTGTGATATATGTGACGAGGAATCACAATGTTGTCTATGAGGATGGGTTAGAGACTGAAGATGCACATGGTACTGAATATGAGGAAGGGTCGGATTAGTGTCATAGTGTAGAGCGTTACCATAGTCGACATAGTGATGTAGAGGAGGAGGAGGAGTTAGAACTTGATTTGGAAGGTGAGTTATATTCATATGACAAACATGACCCAAAGATGGAGATAGGCTCTATGTTTCCTCATGTCATAGCTTTTAGAAGAGCTCTCAACCATTATGCAGTCATTCATGATTTCGAGTATAATTTGGATAAGAGTGATTTGACACGGGTGACATTACGATGTGCAAACATTGAGTGTAGATGGAGGATACATGCAACAGTTGCTAAGGACAAGGTTACTTTTGAAGTTAGAACGATGCAACCAAAGCATACTTGTCATGGTGTTAATAGGTTTGGGAGCAAACATGCAACAAAAGGGTGGGTAGCTGACAGAATAGTTGATGATGTAAAGAAGGATGTAAATGTTTCAGCCAAGGATTTGAAGGACAAACTTGAGGCAAAATATAGCATTTCTTTGCCATATGATCGGGTATGGGAAGGGAAAGAACTAGCACTCCAAGAAGTTCATGGGAAATGGGATGATTCTTTCATTCAAATAGGAGCTTTCAAGAACGAGCTATTAAGAAGAAATGTGCAAAGTGTTGTTGAGTTTAAAATGGAGACAAGAAAAGAAAATCAACACTTTCAGCGGTTCTTTGTTGCACTTGGAGCTTGCATAAATGGATTCCTAAAGGGGTGTAGACCTTATATTGGTCTTGATGCATGTGACATGAAAGGCAAGTGGAAAGGGGTAATTGCTGCAGCAACAGCTATTGATGGAAATAATTGGATGTTTCCAATTGCATTTGCTATTTTGGAGGGAGAGAATGAGGATTCTTGGCAGTGGTTCTTGAGTGCATTGCACAAAGCAATTGGTATGCCAAAAGGGCTCGTTATATCATATGATATGCAGAAAGGGTTACAAAATGCTCTTACAACAGTATATCCATTAGCTGAGCGCATAGAATGCATGAGACACTTGTTTAGCAATTTCAAAAAGCATTTTCATGGAGATCTTTTCAAGTTTGGACTTTGGGGTGCTGCAAGGACTTACTCCTCAAGTCATTTTGATGCTTTAATTAGTGAAATGAAGAAAGAATGCCCAGCAAGCATCAACTACCTCAATACAGAACACAACAATGTGTGGAGTAGAAGCCGATTTGGTACAACAGCTAAATGGGATTACCTCACGAACAATATTGCAGAAACTTTCAATTCCTGGATTTCAGAGGAGAGGCATAAACCAGTCATTGATATGCTTGACTCAATAAGGCAAAAGGTCATGGTAAAGTTTGACCGCAGGAGAAGAATAGCATCTACATGAAAAGGCCAACTTGTTCCCAAGGTTGCTAACTACATAAAAGAACTCTCTCGGGTAAATTCACTCAAATTTCCACCTTTTTTTCATTTATGATTAATATTTGTAGTTGAATAACTTTCATATGTCTCTTCTTTTTAGAATTTGAATGGATATGAGGTACATAGAAGCATGTATCTTCATGTTGAGGTACAAAAAAATGGATCGAGGTGGGCTGTTAATTTGGAAGAGAAGACTTGTACTTGTAGAGCATGGCAAGTAAAGGGTATTCCATGTGTTCATGCTGCTGCTCTAATAGCTTCAATAAGAAATGTCAAATGAGAGGACTATGTTGATTCATGTTTCACTATAGATCGATTTAAGGCAGCTTATTCTATTGGCATAACTCCAATGCCAAGTAAAAATGAATGGGTGAATGTTGATTTGGGATACAAGATACTTCCACCAACACTAAAGCGACCTGCATGGAGACCTCGGAAAAATCGCATAAGAGCTTCAGATGAAACAAGAAAGAGAACTCATAAGTGCACACGCTGCGGTAGTCATGGTCATCATAGAAATACATGCAAAAATGTTGTTGCAGTGGAAGTAAGTGGAGTTGGCACTTTCTATGGACAACCGATACAAGAATCAAGTAATAGAAGGTTTGTACTCTTGATTAGTTAATAATTTCATATCAATTTATTATTGCTAATATTTAATTACTTACTCCAGGGATGTAGGTAAAGGCAACATACTAAAAAAGAAGAGGGCATGCCCACCAAACATCTTCAAGATACTCGAAGAAGAAATTTATCTATTGTTTTTCTCCATAAACATAGCCATTTACGGCATTATGATTACTTTTATACTTATCTATTTTTTGTTTTGTTTATGCATGATTAGAAACATGCTCCGATAACACTATGCTTCATTTCTATGTTTTTTTAGCCAAATTTAAATACTTATGAATTTTGGTTTTTAAGGATTTTTGTATTTATTTGTTAATTAGATTGATATTTATTTTATTATGTTCTTTTGGTTTAATAATATTAGATAAAACACATAATGGATAATTATACAAGATTTTTATAATTTGATGGATATATATCCAATTTTCAAATTTTGATGGGTATACATCCAATTAGATAAGATTTGATGGATATATACCCAATTTCCCCTAAATAGAAATAAGAGTGAAAAAATTACTCAAAAACCAGTGAAGTTTGTGTATTTTGAGATAGACGCAATAAGTCCAGCCAATTTTACCACCAAATCTTATTTAAAAGAACAAAAATAACAAATACTCAGAGCAACATATACTTTAAAACAATGGCAACCAAAACTTGGCATGCCAATTTATCACACCGAGGATCTGCTGCATATACAACACGCACTATGTATAACATGCAAAGCAATTATGACAGTTCATCCTCCCCTAATCCACCACAAAGTTGCGAAAACAAAAAAAAATTAGAATGTGCAAGGAACAAATGCAGCATTAGCAGTGAAGCCACGGTCAATCAATAAATTGATCATGACAAATTGACAATAAGAGACTATTAAAAAAAACAAGATCAACATTCAAATAGACTCACTATGACGCAGGAATAATATGAAAGAGGAAACTAGTGATCTTGACAAGTGCGACGGAAGGTACCCTGAGAGAGCTCGCAAAAGGCGCGCGCATCGACGATGACGTAAGAGGTCAAGCGAGCGTTCGACACCACGCTGTGCAGCGGTAACATAGACAAAATGCATCCAAGCTCTCGTAGAGTCCTATCCAAACAAAGATTTCATTAATCTGGAACGAAATAGAGGAAAATGCGAAATTTTGTTGATTGATTCCATCTTCACTGGAAGTATGACGAAGAGGAAGGAGTTTAGTAGGTTACCAGGGATTGGTGAATCGGAGGCGGCGAAGAGGTAGGAGGTTGCGCCGCCAAGATGCGAAGGTCGCAGACGAGGGGCGGCAGAAGCGTTGGTGGCGGAGCGGAGAGAAGCAGATCTAGGGAAGTTAAGGAGAATCCTGGAGAAGGACGCACTTCGCCACGCCATTTTTTCCCGGTTTCTCTATTCTGGGGACAAGCTAGGGTTAGAATTGTGAGATTATGATTTCTGACTTCTGAGGAAAGCAAACGACGTCGTATATTCTAAATGTTTGATGCTAATTGTTTTTCATATATTTTAATTTAATAATCTAAACCAATAATGATCAGTGTAATTTCAATAATTATTATTCACGACTTAAATTACATATTTAAAAAAGTAATACTAACTCATTTAAATAAACATATTTCCAACTTCATACCTTCGCTTCAACACTACCGGAGAATTCAACTAAAACATATACGTTAGAAAATGAAATAGGAGTTCCCTTCATCCTACATATAAACAATGTCATTCCTTTCCTTCAATATTACCGAACAAATCATCCTTCCCGTAAAACAACAACAAACTTACATAAACAAAAGATACGTATGTAAAACAATTCATAGAAATATTTAATACGGAATAGAAAAAATGATTCATAGAAATATTTAATACGGAATTGATAAGATTAAATGTAGAAAAATTAAAAGCAAATAAACTATAATTATCAAAAGAAAAAATACTAAAATAATTCATAGAAATATTTAATACGAAATTGATAAGATTAAATTCCATATTTATCTAAATTCACAATACTTATGAATAAAATAGAATTTCGAGGTGTAATAAAAATTTATACTTGAATTTCTTTTTTTGATTTTATATCTTTGTATAAAGTTTTCATATTGGCTCTTTTCTTGCTCAATTATATTTACATTTTATATTTTTTCCATCTAAGTATCTAAAAAGATCATGATATACGGAATAAAGAGGACAAATTAGATATTATCTTATCAAAATATTTTGTACAATCAAAATTATATGTAATGTGTGTGAAAATGAAGGAATACCAATACGATGTCCAAATAAATGAATATTGATACAACCATCCTAACAATTTGAAGGATGGTGAAAATGTCAACAAAAACATATAGTTACGATTTATACATCCGCATAGTTGTTTTTCAATAAATGTAACAAATCGGTTCTAAGAGATACTAAATTTTTAGAATCCCGCTAAACCTGTTTGGTTTTAACTACATATTTTAAAATTCTATTAAACAACAAAGAACTAATATACAAAAACTTTGATTTCCCCGTGCGAAGCATGAGGCCCCAACAACTAGATAACACCACTCCTCATGGATTCTACTTTGTATGAGACTTTACACAGAAATACAAGGATAAATGACATTATAGACTTTACATAGAAATACATAACTACAAAAAAACATTAAAACATGTTCGTGTAATAAACAACAATTGTAATGAATTTCAATTATTCATAAGAAAGACAAAAAACACACACATAATCAAATGTATTACTACTTGATATGTACGCCCACAACTTCATATATACATAAACGAACATTTAACATCGACCCGTGCTTTGCACGGGCTACGCCTTTCTAATAATCTATGTTTGACATAACAAAAAACCAGTCATCCATATATTACAAAATTATATTCATACCGTGCACTATATATACACAAACGGCTCGTGCGAAGCATGGGCTTCGATTTCTAGTACTAATTAATATTCAGGACCGTAATCATCCTTCACATACATACATATACTATTATACTCCCTTAACTTAAACTTCTCCTTTTAGAGGGAGACCCTTCTACTCCTTTACACCACAACCACCATTAATTAAACTAACAAATGCTCTCCATGAAGATCTCAACTCCATTATCTTCTCATTTGAGCCAATCAAGCAAAGCTCAACATATGACACATGCATTAGGGTTTTCTTCCATGCTTTGGACATAGTAGTAAGAGGTGGTGTGAGGGTTTTTGTAGGCCTTGACCATCTCAAGCACAGGGTCATCATAGATAGGCACAACGCCCACATTTGGCTTCTTCTCCTCTTCTTCCTTCTTACCTTCCTTCTTTTGCTCGCCTCCACCACCGCCCTCTTTCTTTGGCTCCTCCTTCTTGGCGGCCTCTTCTTTCTTCTTAGTCGGCTTCTCCTGTGGCTCCTTTGTTGGGCCCACTAGGATGATGTCGGTCGTTGGCCAGTATTTGCGGAGCTTGGTCACAATGCTGATTGGATCAACTGCTCCAATCACGGTTAGCTTCTTCGCCTTCATGTCCATGGAGATGGAGTCGATTCCTACAAATGAGGGTTTTTAATTATTTTTTTTCCATAATAGTATTCTAAGGCACACCAACTATGTATTTGACATCATAACCTAAAATGTCAATCTTTGAAATGGAAGTTTCATAATGACTTATGTACTTTGACTAAAGCCACAAACATAAAAAGGTAAATATATAAATACCTCGAATCTTCTAGATTATGAATAGAAAGGTCAAGGATTGAGGGTTTTTGGGCTTCCTTTTTTATGACTTGTATTAGTTGTATACAATGTGAAAATGATCACGTTTTCAATCGATAAGATCAAACGACGGTTATTTTGTGTTTTGGCTCGAACGGACGTTTCATGTGAGTATATTAAGGTATGGTTTTGTTTACGCTTAAATTAGACGCAACAAATCACCTTTTTCAATCAAGGCAATGATCTCGGGGAGAAACCCTTGCCTACGCATTCAAATATAAGCTTGATGATAATAATTCAGTATCATACTTATCAGCTAAGGCTTTGTAAAATCAATTTATAATTCTTTTTAAATTCTCCAAGAAAACATTTAAACAAGGAGAATCAACCATGATTGTAAATGTTGCCACCTTGAATTGTCCATTCAGCAATAACATAATAGTATTGATACAGTATATGAAATAGATCAAACATGAAAAAGGAGCTTTGAAAAGAAACATCTTAAAATAGGAAAAGCTTCACCTCTGTGAAGTGAGTAGTACCTGAAAGAGCGGAGACTGTCCTCATGGCCTTATGCTTTGCCTTGTCATCTTGCAAATCCAATTTCACCACAATTTTCTGGCAAAAAAAAAAAAATCGAGTTCCAGCAAAATTAGATAAGAAAAAAATCTCAGAAATCAAGAATTGGGTTAAAGATCTCAAAATTCAGAACCAAAGAAACTACCAGCAGCACTAAAATGCAAATGAATAAATAACAATTATTTTTATAAGAACTCTGTTTTCATCTTTTGTGAAAAAGCAAAACAAATGAAATCAGTGGAGTGAATAAAATATACCCGTATGAATCTGCAAAAAAAAAAAAAAAACTCGTGGGAAGAAGTTTCAGAGATTCAGATTCTCAAAAAAGGAATCTGGGTGAGAAAAGAGGAGGTGATTGGAGTGATACCTTCATAGTTTGATGTGTGGATCAGACTCTCGTTAATTTAGAGATAGAGAGAGGAGAAGATGAGTGTAAGCTCAAGAGAGAGAGGTAGGCAGAGGAAAAATGGAGGCAGAGCATCATGTAGAAATACTGAAGAAAAGGAAAGGGGGTGAGAATAACACAAAAACTCATTAATGTCAAAATTATGTATTATTATATATTAAAGCTCACACATTTAGAGTCATGAGAGTATTTTTAGAAAAAAATTATTGAAGTGTTATTATTTGATTTTTTAATTTATTAATTTCATTGAATAATTTACATTATCTATATATCTATATTAAATTGATTTATTTTCGAATCACTAAAACGATTTTAGACCCACATTACTCATGTGTCAAATTATGGATATTAACAAAGTTTTACGTTAACCAACCAAACATCTGAATTTTAAATCAATATATGGTACAATATTTATGTTTCATTTATCAAACTATCAAATTCGATTTTAACCAACTAGACTTCTCATTTTAATGTAGAGTATTAGTGATGTTTTTTATTATTAAATGTACCAATTTCCATTTAATCTAATATTGATCTGTTATTAAAATAACATAAATTATAGTCTCACTATTTTTTCTTTTTGGCAAATCTCATTCCAAGAACATGTCAATTTAATCTTACATATGTTCACTCTTCTTTTCGATATAAATCGTAGTATTAGCTATATTACTACTCCAATGATAATTTTTACACCACAAAATAATTAAGAACATGTTAAATACAAAAACAAATTTCTAACCTATACCTCCTAGGTTACGCACTTAATTTTAAAAGAATTTTGTTAGGTGTAATTATATCAGGGATTTTAATATTTTATAAAAGGATTTAAGCATTCCTTTTTAGGGAACAATTTCAAAAACGAGAAACATGTTTCCAAATCATAAGATCACTAATATGTTATATTTTATGTTTTCACTTCAATTATAAAACGTTTATCGTTTCTAGGTTGAATTTACTATAATACTTATTCGGTTTTTTCAAGTGTGTGTCCATGGGCACATATTAACAGTTAAAATATAAAATTATTTTTAAAATATTTTCTAAATGAGAATGGATAAACCCTTAACAAAAAAATATAATTAATGACTAAAAAAATTATTTCTAAAAATGGAGTTCGTATAGCGTGTTTGTGGGGACACTAAAAAAACGGCTTAAATGCGTATATAGTCCTTCAACTTTATCAAACCGGACACTTTACCCCCTCAATTGCCACTCGGGTCAACTCAGCCCCCCAACTTCATAAAATGGACAAATAACCCATAAGTTCCATAACCCTTCTTTTCTTGCGGGAGATTTGAGAAGGATCTACGTTTGGTTTAAATTGTTGATAGATCGAGAAAACGTAAGAGGAATATAAGAATTGACAATCTTCACTACATATAATTGAAGTCTTACAGTAGTACTTTGAACCCAAGAAATTCTGAAATTTGAAACCAAAATTTGTAAAATTGAGCACCCTAAAACCACAAGCAGTATGAGACAGAGTGAATACCTCAGTCTCGTCGCCGTCCACCGGCAATTGCAACAGTCACAGTTGTCGATCTCCCCTTCTTATGTCATCGTCGAGCACGCCTCCTCACGTTGGCGTCAAACTCAGGCCACCGTCGATCTACACTCCTCTTGTTGTCTTTGAACACGAGGCCTCACGCAATCGTGCCGACGACAATCTCTATCGATCTTCCGGCAACTGTGGCGAAATGTTGAAAGATGGGTTTACAATAGACGAGTTTGTATCTTCATTTATCGTAAAATGATCCTCGATATATCATATGCTTATTTCGAAATTTTATATATATATAAACATTCCTGGTACTCTTACGGGGTATTTTCAGTCCATGGGCTCCTTCGGTTATGATGGAAGGAAGTGAGTAGAAGGAGGCACTTCTACTCCCACTTCATCTCCAATTTTTGTATCCTTGGGGAGTTAAGGGTAGATAATTTGCTTACACTTCCACTCCCTTACTGCCCATTACACCCTTATTTCATGTTCTAAAAGTCGATAGGCGGGAGTTGGGCGGTGGGAGGTGGGGAGGGCTAGCGGCTAGGCGGGGGTCTATGCGGATTAAAAATTAATGTGTGATCCATGTGATTTTTGACTATGTTCTCATCCATTAATGTTTATGAAACTATATTGAGATGATGTTTGATTTATCATAATGGGCGTTATCTTACAAACCCTCACCCAAAACTATGTTATATGCAACCGTCATCTCTTAAGATGTTGATGCTTTCACAACATGTGAGACTTCTTCTCACCTAGGCGGGGTCATAGGCGGTGGATGACCGCCTAGCGCCCAGGCGGGGCCTAGGCAGGGATTTTTAGAGCACTGTCCATATAGCATTTCAAGATCAACCATTGTCCTATAATATACTTTTTCCAAACATCATAAACTTTATTTAATAAATATTTTAAAATGATTTGCGCATATAATGCATGTTCAAAATTTTGCATACTCGTATGACCAGTGTCATGAACTCCGCCTTCACCAGTCCACTTGATGCCACATCAGCACTTACAACAAATTCCCCAGCCTAACCTCCTTTGTTATCTCTCCCCACTCATGTATGAATATTTGATGAGAAGCTTGAACGATGTAATCTATTTTTAATGTGATTCAATAAACACAATTTTCCTTCTTATTTGTCTCTTTCAGTTCTTCTTTTCTGAGTTGCAATATGTAATATGGTATCAGCTAGCTTAGCCATGGTGAACAACTCTCCAATTCATCCGCCTTTCATACTTGCTCCGAATCCCCCAAATCCATGGAATTTAACCGTGCTCCTAATGGCGATAAAAGATTTGATCCAATGGATGAACTCTTCCACCATCATTCGGATCATCCTTCTTAAGTTCTTTTCACTATTCTTCTCAACGATCGGAATGTGTCCTGTCCCCGATCGGTTGAAGTTTCCTTGTTTGCCAAAAAAAACTTGGATTTGTCACAGGAAGTTCTGTGCGGCATCCTAGCGATTCTCATATGAGTGCTCACAAGGATCGCTGCGATGGAATGGTTTTCGCTTGGCATTTGTATTCTGTAAACAATGATATTGCTGAGTCGATTCTTTATTGTTGATGTTCTGCTCAGATCTGAAAAGAACTTGAATCTCGCTTTCGTTGTGTCGATCGCACTTGAATCTATCCGGTACAATGAGATCTTAATTCTATTTCTCAAGGCACTTTGTCGGTTACCACTATTTTACTCGCTGCAAAAAAACTATGGGATGAATATTTGTTAATGGTTGAAGAAAAAGTGCGTGTGGTTTAATGCTTTACTGCTCAAGTGATTCCTCAAGATCAACATGTGGTTCAATTCCTCATGAGATTGAATGATTCTTTCTCTGCAATTCAAGGAAACATTTTGATGCTTAATCCAGCTCATGTTTGATGTTGTGTATCATATGGTGTTGCAAGAATAATTTCAACGTGAGAATCGTGTTTCATCTTCTGTTGATGAAGATTCTACTACTTTGGCTGCTAAGCATGGTTTTTGCAACAATTATGATTCTTCCTCTAGTTCATCGTCTTAATCCACTAGTCGTCAAAAATCTTTCTTCTATGATCATTGCAAACACAGTGGTCACACCATTGATAGATGTTGGAAGCTTCATGGCTATCCTGCTAATCACAGTCAACTCCGTACTAGTACTCGTGTCGCTGCCAATGCTTCTATTGATGAAGTATCTAAGTCCAACTCTTTTGCTTTTGCCAACACATCTCTCACTCTAGATCAGTATAATGAGTTGATGCAGTTCCTCAGCAAGAAATCCTCTCCTTCCCAAGATTCTTGTGCTTTTTTTGCTGGTAATGTTTATTGTTTCTTTCTTCAATTTAGTCTTCATCTTAGGTTCTTGACAGTAGAGCAATACACCATATTACTCCCAATCTTGACCTCCTTCATGAAATTAAGCATGTCCCTTATCCCATTCCCATTACCACTTGCAAATGGCCACAAATCACCCTTCACCAACCTTGGTTCCATCAACATATCCTCCCATATTTCCCTTTCTAATGTCTTTCACGTTCTAGAATTTTGTTTTAACTTGCTTTCTATTAGTAAATTGACTAAGGAATTGCATGCTGACATTATTTTTGCACCTATTGAATGCTATATTTAGGGCCCTTCAATAAAGAGGCCAATTTTGATTGGTAAAGAGGATCGTGGTCTATATGTCATACATGGTTCCAAAGATAATGAAGATGCCTCTGTTGGATCTTCAACTTTTTCTTATGTGTCTTTTTCTAAAAGTGTTGATATATGGCATTGTAAACTTGGTCACACTTCTTTTGAGCTATTGTATTCTCTTCCTTTTTTTGTGAAACACTTCCAAATCTCAGTGTGTGTATTGTGTGTCCTAAGGCTAAACAACACATGAAGCCTTTTTACTCTTTTCCTAGTTATTCTACTTCTGCCTTTGATCTTGTTAATGTTGACACTTGGGGACCTTATCGACATCATACTAAAAATGGCTTTTGTTTCTTTCTTACATTCATTGATGACCATACATGCTGTACTTGGACTTTTCTGATGAGCAATAAAAGCAATGCTTTATTTTTTCTTCAATCTTTTGTTTCATTTGTTAATACACAATTTCATTGTTATGTTTAAGCTTTTAGATCTGAAAAATGCTCTTGAATGCTCTAATTCTTTTGCCAAACATTTTTACTCTAAATTTGGTTTTCATCATCAAACCTCTTGCGTTGAATCACCCTAACAAAATGCATTGTTGAGCGCAAACACGAACATCTTCTTGAAGTTGATTGCATTCTTTTTTTTCCAGTCCAATGTTCCTTATAAATTATAAGGTTTCTACATTCTCACGGCTACATACATCTTTAACATAACCCTTCTTCCTTCTCTCAAAAACCATACACCATATGAACTCTTATTTCATCACTACCTTGATTATAGTTTTCTAAAAGACTTTGGTTGCCTTACTTTTGTCTCCACCCTTAAAAGAGCTAGAGACAAATTCCAATCATGTCCATCTCCTTGTGATTTCATTGGTTACTCTTTTGGTAAAATAGCCTACATTGTATTGGATCTTCAGTCTCACGAAATATTCCATTCTAGAGATTTTTTTCATGAACAACAATTTCCTTTTTCACTATTTTAAACATTTGAACATTCTACCACAATACATACTCTTGTGTCAAATTTTTCCTCTTACATTTTTCTACCACCACAGACTACATCTTCTTTACCTACAGTTGACCCCTTTTCTAACACTACCTCTTCACCACAACCTACACCTTCTTCATCACCTACTTCAGTTTCGACCTCCTCTCCTCCTGACCCTCCTTTACCTTCTTCATCCATTTCTTCACAACCTATACGCAGATCCAACAAAGCAACTAAGCATCCTTGTTGGATCGTTAGAGTTACGTCTGAGGGAACAAAAGTTTTGTTCCCACAGAAGGCACAGCGGATTAAAATAGCAAGAAAGATAACAGAACGAACTCACGATATATAGTGGAAACCCTGATTAGCAAAACTAGCTTCTCAAGGAAAAACCACTACCTTCAAGCTTCCGCTTGAGAGGATTTTGAATTGTGTACTTGTCTTATTGATTTCTTGTTCGATTACACTTGTAGCATGGACTCCAAAACACTAGACTTCCCACCTAGATTCGAAGATCACTCCTACAACAATGAATCTGAACTCAACCCTCAAAGACTCACAAACACTTCACTCTCTTTTTCTTCTCAACTGAACACTCTTTGTTCTACTTTTTCTTCTGCGTCGTTACATAGAAAAGAATCCATGCTTCTCTTAAATACAACTCGGCTAAAACCCTAATTGACACAAAATTAGGAAATACTAGAATCGGATTACAAAGATATGATTTTGTTTTGAAGATAAGATATCACAACCGGTTATATTAATTAAGGAAGGAGTTCCTTAATTAATCCAACCGATTGGATAACGTTCTTCTCTCTCCAATCGCCTTATCTTAGGAAAGATTCCTAGGATCAACACGATCGGGTTTTCTCTCTCCATATCTTCGCACAATCCGGCTTGATCCTTGGAGCCGAAGTCTTCATCCTCTACCGCGTGGCTTCTTGGTTTGTTTCCTTAACACAGCACGATGGATGACTTCTTTCCGTTTGCAGCCTTGATCTGGTCCGTCACTTCAGTTCCTTGAGAGGTAACAAAGCGCTAAGCAAGCCTTTGTTCCTTCTGAGATCCTGTGCTGCAACGCTCCCTGGGAAAACTCTTCTTGTCCCTGAAGCACTTGGTACACATATTAGTTGAGTGTTTGTAACCATCAAAACCTAAGGAATTCAACAAATTCCCCCTTTTTGATGGTGACAAACACCCTTAACAATGAAGCATATACCAACTAGAACAAGACAAAACTGACAAGAAAGAATCCCACTAAAAACACCGTTAGTTCCCCCTAAGTCCAGCAATACGTTTTACCTGTTCTGTTCCCCCTTAGACAATGCTACCTGTCATTTTCCCCATTTTGGCATCATCAAAAACACAGTAAAGAGTTAGAGAAGAAAGATCAATGCCAGATAAACAAAAACACCCATTGTCATTAATTTAAAAAAAAAACTTAAACAACATGCAAAGACAGCCAAAACATGCAAAACATCTAAACACAGTCATTAAGCCATACAGGGCACACAAGTCAGAGAGAAATAAAAACAACTAAGGAGGATAGATGAGCAAGGGAACAAAGGAGTGGGTGGATGGCAGGTAAACGGTTAGGCATCACTATGACCAGCCGATGGAGCTGATGCGTGATGGGAGAGAAGCGCGCGTACGTCTGCCAAGAGAAGCGTCTACTGAGCAGCCAAATCCTGCACTGTCTGGCAAAGATTTATCAGATCCTTCCCCAGAGATGATTTCTCATTCAGTTCCCCCTCAGAACTGTCCGCCTCAGAATCTTCCATAGTCTCAGAAATAGCCGAAACACTATCCAGTTTCACCCAGCCTTCGTCACCTTGAAGAACAAACTTCATCTTGTGCAGATTACTGACATCGAAGGGGCGGGAGAAGACACTCGATTCCGCCGAGGAGTTGTAGACTTTATGGTACTCAAGAATCTTTTTGACAACTCGAGGGAACGGAAGAGCGTGTTGGTCTGTGTTCCTAGCATGGGACATGTGCTGCATCATAATCCTGGGGAGGCAAATGGGTTCCTTCTTCAATAGCGTAGATAGGAGGATAATATCCAAAATCAGCAGTCGGTTCCTTTTCTGTCCCTTGGGCATGATGTTGCTGATCAAGAAGTGGTATAATACTTTGTTGACGGCAGACATCTCAGATATGTCAAGATCACCACTTTCCAAAGCATTCTCAATGCCAGCCACTGCCCACACTGCTTCAGAATATGGAAAATCCTTAGGCCATCTTCCTTTTGGGTACTCGCCATACCCCTCATGTGGGACTCCCAAGGCGACTCCCAACTCAATGCTCGAAAACAGATGTACCTTCCCTCCAAGCTTGTAGCTCCCCAGAACGGCGTAGGGTCTGACCTCCATCACATAAGACGAATAGAACTCCCTCATCAAGTCCTCATCCACACCTTCTTCTTCCATGAACAGCCGACTCCACTTCTGAGCATCCAGTACTGCATACACATCCTCCAGATAATTTTCCTTAAGGAACTCCGGGTCCACCAGCAATTCTTTTACCACGGACTTATAGCTCATGCTTTTGACTTCATCAGCCGCCACCTTTCCTTTGGCCTTGGCGGGCTGACGACGTTGACTTTTGCGGAGAGGACCAACAGAGACCTTGGCTTTCTTCGCTTTGTTCCCAGTGAGGGGTTCTGACTCCTCGTCAGAACTCACTGTGATAGCCTTCTCGGACTTCTTTTGAGAACGGGTCTTCCTCTTGGAGGAGTATGCAGTCTTTATCCTTCCAGATGACTTTAGAGAAATAAGAGGTTCCTCCTCATCTTCTTCCTCAACCAATTCCTTGGCGAGACACCTTACTACTCCCTGAAAAATTGAACCAGCCAAAATCTTGCCAAAATCTCGTCCACTTTCCCAAAATCTTTAAAAATTGAACCAGCCGAAACCTTTAAAAATTGCAATCTTCCACTTTCCCAAAATCTTGCCAGAATCTCATCCAAAACCAATTGAACCAGCCGAAAGATCTCTTTCTAACTTCTTTCCATCAAATCAACTCTTAATGCACGGCGCGTCCCAACACAAGGTTTCCATTATTACATTCTGCCATACACACGTCATCTCAGACCTGCAAGCCACAGAGGCCGAACCGTTTTCCCGCCAAAACAAAAAGTAGGGTGTGATGCTGGGGGTTAGTTACCAGAGAGGGTACAAAAGACCATCACACCAAAATATATGATATTTGCGATTGATTTTTACATCATGCCTGAGGGGTCTCCAATTGTGGATGATTAGATGGGCTCATAGGAGACATCAAGCATGGCGGTTACGGGTGAGCTGTAGAATCAACTATCATTTGGGCTTATGGTGAGGGAACAAAATATCAAGTTGATTCTTTTGGGCCGAAATAGAGCTGATTCATGTGACATGTGATAACAAAGATGACCGTGCAAGACATTCGGTACATAAAGGAAGTAAAAGCACATAGTCAAACTTTTCGAAAATTAATATCCAAGGAAGCTAATGCATAATAAGGCATGAAGATTCGACTTTCACAGTTTACCACGTAATCTAGCCAATCATCGAGGGAACATAACACATAGACATGTAGTTAGGGGAACAAACCAGATTTCGTATGGAACTGAAAGTAGAGTTCCCCAACAGGTGTCCTAATGAGAAAAGTGGCGTTTGATTCTTTGTTCCACGAGTTCCCTTATTTGGCAATCTTTCTCAACACAGTTATGACTTTTCTAGATGTACATGGTACCTGAAATTTTCACACAAGGAACAAATTAGTCATTAAGTCCATATCCACATCTCCTTTACCTTTGACACCAGGCCTTTGAGTCTCAAGTATTCCATGCAGAAGTGAGGTGAGACTCGCTTTGTTCCCTGTCAAGTAACTGACCCTTGAATGAATGAAACATTAGGAACATTCCTCACTTTATCCTGCACAGAAAGGGTTAGTTCTTGCGAACCCAGACAAGCTTATACTTTCTGGGTTTGGGAGCAACATATCTAATCTTAGGAGGTTCAACTTCTATATGCTCCCTAGTGGTGCGAGCAATCTCCTCATTATGTTGCTTCAGCAGGCACTCTTGCTTGTAATGGCCAGAATGCCCGCAATACCAACAGGCCCTTTGACACTTCAGATCTACATACTTGCTCTATCCTGGCCAAGTTGTTTTGTTAGCAATCCTTGACTGAAAATCAATATTATTGGACTTACTGCTTTGGGATTGCTTCAGCCAAATTGCATGAACCTTCTGTCCATGATACCAAGCATTGCCTTCCTCAGTCGAATTAGAACAGTCTTTGCCTTTGTTCCCTCCGGCGGAACATTCCCCCTCTTCTTTTACAGATTGTTTTCCTTCGACTTTGGAGCCTTTTTTCTTAGTGTCATCAACAGGAAGCTTAGGATGATAGCCAATTCCAAAGCGATGTACTTCCTTCTTTTCAGGTTTCTTTTCATTCTTGGCTGCAACAAAGACAATACCTTTTGGCTCGTCCTTTTGTTCCTCACTGAGTTTGGTTAGATCACTAGAAAGTTTTGCATTTCCTAGTTTTAACATTAAAGACTCAGCCTCGAGTGAGGAAACAGTGGACTCGGAAACAGTGGACTCTAGAGACTTGATCTTTTCAGTGAGTTCTGGACACTCAGAGCATGTGTTTGAAGAGGAAGATGAACATTTCTCAAGCGTAAGCACTCTTTCAGCCTAAACCTGATTTTCTTCGATCAGACCTGAGATCGATTCATCTTTCTCTTCGAGTTGCTCACTGAAAAGACTACTCTCGCGAACGAGATTCTTAATGAGAGAGATCAAGCTTTCTTTAGATTTGCATTTTAAGCTTGATATAAGATCAGATTCAGTTACCTCATCGTTGATTACCTCTCCCTTTGTCTCGTTTGAAACTTCAACGGCCATTAAGCATACATCCCTGGAATGTGACGAATCTTCGTCATCTGAGTCTGATTCTCCCTAGGTGGCAACCATTGCTTGCTTCCCTTCATTTGCTGGAGGCATTCCTGCCTTCTTTTTGAAGCAGTTTCTGGCCATGTGTCCCTTGTTCTGACAGTGGTAACAAACCACATCTTTCATGTCTTTGTTCCCTTCAGAGGAACTGGGCGAGTCTTTGTTCCGAGACCATATCTTCCTCATTGCCCTTGTGATAAGAGCAACATCTTCATCGCCATCCTCTTCTTCATCGCCCATTTGAGACAGATCAAATGCCCTTTCCACCTTCAGGGCAATGCTCTTCGCCTTCTCCTCTCATTTCTTGTTTATCTTATGGTTATAGACAGAGGCGTTGCTTTCTAGCTTAGCAACCACCTCTTCCATAGTAAGAGTCTTGACGTCTGTTTGAGAGTAGAGGGCAAGAGAAATGGCATCCCACTGAGTGTTGAGACCTTGCATGAAGTGATGAGTCAACTTCCAGTCTGGCATTGTTTCACCAAGGTACTGAAGCTGACCAACTCGCCCATGGAACCTGGAGTAGTACTCTTGAATGTGTTCATCTTTCCCTTGAGAAACTTGGTCATACTCCTTGATCAGAGAAAGGATCTTGTTCTTCTTTGTGTCTTCATTTCCTTGATGAAGGCGCTTCAAAGCATCCCAGATCTCCTTAGTAGTTTTGTAGCTCATGATTTTCTTGAGATCTGAGGGAGAAAGAGCCATGTGGAGGATCTTCTTGGCCCTGTTGTTTTTCTCCAATTTCTTCCAGTCCTCATCGGTGTAGTCGATCTTTGGTTTTGGCTTAGTCTCATCTTCATCATTCTTGATAACCAAAGGACCGACTTCTATGACTCTCCAGATCTGTCCGTCGAGGGAACAGATGTAGGACTCGATTTGTTCCACCCACCAATCATACTCACCGGCCTTCAGCATTAGCGGCTTCCAGAATGAGTCACCGATTTCATTGCTTGACGACGACATCTTTTCCTGCAAATTCTGTAACGAAAACAATCTAGAGCACCAGGCTCTGATACCAATTGTTGGATCGTTAGAGTTACGTCTGAGGGAACAAAAGCTTTATTCCCACAGAAGGCACAGCGGATTAAAATAGCAAGAAAGATAACAGAACGAACTCATGATATATAGTGGAAACCCTGATTAGCAAAACTAGCTTCTCAAGGAAAAACCACTACCTTCAAGCTTCCGCTTGAGAGGATTTTGAAGTGTGTACTTGTCTTATTGATTTCTTGTTCGATTACACTTGTAGCATGGACTCCAAAACACTAGACTTCCCACCTAGATTCGAAGATCACTCCTACAACAATGAATCCGAACTCAACCCTCAAAGACTCACAAACACTTCACTCTCTTTTTCTTCTCAACTGAACGCTCTTTGTTCTACTTTTTCTTCTGCGTCGTTACATAGAAAAGAATCCATGCTTCTCTTAAATACAACTCGGCTAAAACCCTAATTGACACAAAATTAGGAAATACTAGAATCGGATTACAAAGATATGATTTTGTTTTGAAGATAAGATATCACAACCGGTTATATTAATTAAGGAAGGAGTTCCTTAATTAATCCAACCGATTGGATAACGTTCTTCTCTCTTCAATTGCCTTATCTTAGGAAAGATTCCTAAGATCAACACGATCGGGTTTTCTCTCTCCATATCTTCGCGTAATCCGGCTTGATCCTTGGAGCCGAAGTCTTCATCCTCTACCGCGTGGCTTCTTGGTTTGTTTCCTTAACACAGCACGCTGGATGACTTCTTTCGTTTGCAGCCTTGATCTGGTCCGTCACTTCAGTTCCTTGAGAGGTAACAAAGCGCTAAGCAAGCCTTTGTTCCCTCTGAGATCCTGTGCTGCAACGCTCCCTGGGAAAACTCTTCTTGTCCCTGAAGCACTTGGTACACATATTAGTTGAGTGTTTGTAACCATCAAAACCTAAGGAATTCAACAATCCTTCATATCTTAATGACTATGTATGCTCATATTCTCAACTGTCACCTAATTGCCATATTAATTTGGTTTCTTCTTCTTTACCTCCCTCTCACTTTTCTTGTATTTCTAACATGTCATCATACATTGAACCTACCACTTATCATGAAACTTCTCAAGATCCCAATTGGTTACTGGCTATGAAGAAAGAAACTTATGCATTACAAGCTAATGGCACTTGAGAGGTTGTTCTTTTGCCTCCTGGTAGAAAAAACTTGTAGGATGCAAATGGGTGTATAGAGTATAGCTTAAACTATATGGTTCTCTTGAGCGTTTCAAGGCAAGATTAATAGCCAATGGATTCACTTAGAAGTATGGCATATATTATCAAGAAGCGTTTTCTCCACTTGGTGTTGTTTGAAAGGCAGATTTATGATAATTGACACATTGTCCTGATATAGAGCAATACTCTTCAATTATAGTTTTAACTTTGGCACATGAAGTTTGGTTAGCTTTTGCAAAAATGAGAATATCATCTGCAAAGGCTAAGAAGGGGATATTAGTCCCTCCACGGTTGATTCTAAAACCAAGTTGTTTTGTATTGATGTTTGCTTCTTGTTGTAATTTCCTAGCAAGAACTTTCGCTCCTAAGATAAAGAGGAGATAGAGGGTCTCCTTGACGCAGACCACGTTTTGGGAAAAAAATCTTTGTAGGTCCGTTGTTGACTAAATTTATTAAGGATAGTGAGAATAAATTCCCATTCAATCTTGTCGTATGCTTTTTCCATATCTAGTTTGATGGCGATCCATCCTTCTTTACCTTTTTTGGCACGAAAGGAATGGACAATTTTGTGAGCTATCAAGATGTTATCTTGTATGGCGCGATCAGCAACGAAAGCACCTTGTAACGGGTTGAAAAGTTTATTTAGAATAGGTTTTAGCCTTTCTGTTATTATTTTGGAGATAACCTTATAGATAGTAGAGCATAGACTAATTGGTCTGTAGTGATTGGTTGAATTAGGGTTGTCACGTTTAGGTATTAGGGTTACGAAGGTATGATTGATTTGTTTGAGGAGCTTTCCAGAGTGGAAAAAACTTTTAACTGCTTTGATAACTAGAGGCCCTACAATGTGCTAATATTTTTTGTAGAAAAGAGCGGACATACCATATGGTCCTGATAATTTATCGCTGCCAATGTTGAAAACAACTTTTTTGATTTCATCGTTAGAAACTCTTTTGGTTAGATTATTGTTGTCTTGGTCTGTAACTTCGTTTGTAATATTACAAAGTAGGTTTTGAAGATTATTGTTGTTTATCGTTCCTTTTTTAAATCTTTTGTCGAAATCTGATTTGATTTCATTACGAATATTTTCTAGGCCGATGATAATCGTTCCTTCTTGTGTTCTAATTTCCCGAATAATTTTTTGACTTTTTCTTCCATTTGCAATTCGATGGAAATAGTTGGTGTTAGAATCTATTGATTTAATATGTTTTATTTTAGCTCTTTGACTCCAGTATTTCTTATGAAAGGAAAGTAAGCATTCTTTTTTTATTGATAAATCTATTTTGTTTATCAATAAGAGATTGATTTGGGGTGATTATAATATCCTTTTGGATCTTAGTAAGTTCTTCCTCTGTTTTTTGTGTTTTTTTTTTACAAGGTTGTACATATGGGATCCTTGGGTTTCAATTCTCCATGCTTGTTTGACTAGATTTTCAAAATCCCTCCTAGATGTCCACATTTTTTCAAACTTAAATGATTGTGCTTTTATTGGGTTAGGGTTTTCTAGTTCCACTGAAATCGGGCAATGGTCAAATGAGGTGAAGACATGGTTTTTGGTAAAAAAATACCGGGGAACCATTGTAAAATTTGATCATGGATAAGTACTCTGTCTAATTTTTCGTAGATATTATCAATTTTTGTTCTATTCTTTCTCCAGGTGAAATCATTGCCTTGAGTTGGGATATTGAGTAAGTCACAGTTGTTTTTGAAGTTAGTTAGTCTTTGGAATCTAGATGGGTTATTGTTGCTTCCACCTTTTTTTTCCGAAAATGATTCGATTTCATTGAGATCGCCTATAATAATACATGGCATGTGGGTTTGTAAAATAAAATTTGTAAGTAGATTCCAAAACTCATTTTTTTCATTTTCTTTTGGAGGTGCATATGTAAAGATAAGCATCATATGATAGTTTTTGTCAATGATTTTGTATTTAATGGCGATGAATCTCTTATCTATGTGTGCCAATTCGCATATTTCAATTTGTAATTGATAAGATTTCCACATTACACAGATGCCGCCAGAGAAGCCTGAAGCAGGTGAGAAATGAAATGTGTCAAACCCAGCTTTTGACCATATGCATTTTTTTGTTTCTTGATTAGTCCTTGTTTCAACAAGGGCCATGATTTGTATATTTTCAATTTTACACAGAGATTCAATATCAGTCCAAAGGTTCTTTCGGCTAATACCACAACAGTTCCAAAGACATATCTTCATAACTCAAGTTTTTGGTTTTTTCACAAGTATATTTGGTCTTGCCATTATTTTAATTTGATGCTTATCAGGCTTTCATTCATTGTTGGTAAATTTATTTAAAATTTGGTCCATATGAAATTGGATAAAAAATTCAGGATGCATCTTTGTTTTATTATAGTAAAGATGTAGTTTATTTAAATATTTTTTATTTGTTTGTTTAACACAATTACATTGCTTCTTTCAGGGAATGAAATCTTAGTTGTGCTTTTGGTGATCAAATGTATAACTATGTTAATTTTAATGCTATTGTACCCCAATAAAAAGAAGTAACTAGGATTTTTAAAGAAAATGATTTCAAGTCTTTTAACTGAGGTAGCGCCTGAGAATAAAGGGTCGTGATTATGATTATGCATTCGAGGCCAATTAACAGGCTTTGGTAATTTACGATGGGTGTAATTAGTATTCATAATAACGAAGTCTCTTATGTTATAGATGTATTTGATTAATAGATATAAAACAAGGATTGATTTGCTTTGATTGAAAAAGTTCTTAATACAGGGAGCAAACCGTGTAATTGAAATAGTAGAGAAGAGCTGGGTAATGTTGAGCAATTGTTTGGTAAAAAAATTCAACTTAATAAAACTGAAAATTTGGATATCTCGGTAGTCTTCATTAAATAGTGATCCTCTACGATTGGTATCAATCAACCAGAGAGGTCACCTTTGATTATAACAGAGCATCTGCTTGTATTTTTTTCCTATATTAAGATACTTCAAAGTTTCCTGCAAGGGAAGATAGCAAGTTGAGTTTAGGATTATAATAGGAGGTTTTCTTTTGACAATGTCATAACCATAAATACAATAGTGAGTTCTGAATGTATGTTGATTTTTAGATGAAGTGTATAGCTTGAAACAATGATAATGGCCACCTGAACTACAATTGTTCCATTAAAATGATACATAAATCATAGGGCATGAAATCAGTTTGTAATGTGAATGGCACCATTTAGAGTTTGGATTCATATAACTAAGAAGATAAAGCATTTCAGTTGAATGAGACCAATATAGCATGTAAATATTCTCATTAGAAAGGCAGTCAGTATTTGATATTGAGGCAAAATAAAGTAGAGACAGCCATGTAGTGTGGTTATGAGTATTTGTATAGGTAAGCCAGTAGTCACCTGTGTTTAATCTAGTAAGAAGCCAGAGAATCCAATTAGAGGTATTGACCTGATAATTTGAGATAAATTTCATAGAATAACTGATAGGGAGTTTCTGTGTTACAAACCAAATATCATACCAAGTGAAATCAGAAAAAACTGGCCAGAAGGTACTATGAAATCTAGAGTTTGAATAGTCAAAAGGTATGAGTAACAGATTAGAGAATTTATCTGTTGTTCTATGATTTAAACGAATAGAAAGGTAAGTAACACTTATGTAGAGGTAAATGTTGAAGATGCCTGGCATAGAGCTATATTTAATATCATCAAGATAAACAGTACACAGAGTTACAAACTGAACTGCATAGAAGAAGTAGACATTACACTGGATATGGTGAAACTTAAACATACAAGAACGGAATAAAACATACAAAAGATGGGAATTAAAGACATAGGTTACTGGGTAGTTGGTCCATATTCTGTTGTAAACAGAGCATGGTGACAAAATGAGGCATCTTCTAGCATTGTAACACATTAAAAAACATCTGGATTAAATCTTGGGTTTTTTGTTGCCCATCAACTTTGAGGAAGCAGTGTCTTCCTCCCCCTCAAGAGCTTTCATCTTACTTGACTTAGAAGTTGACATGACATTTGATTTTACCTCCAGGATTCCAAGCTTTTTGATCATAGAGTCAGTTGTATTGGTAGAGAAGAGGGAAGAATGATCCTCTAGGTTCTCTTCAGTTTGGTTATTCTCTTATAGGAGTAGGTTCAACTCATCTTCACCAAATTCTTCATTAATGGGGGCATTATTATCATCTTCTTCATCAAGAAGATCATCATCTTCATAGTCAATATCAACATAGTTCTCAAGGTCAAGCATCTCTTCATTGTTGAGTAAGGGGAGCTCTATTGAGGGAGGAATGCCCATGACATTCTCAAAAGTTGTATCATTTGGGATTATAGCTTCCAGTGGGTATCTTTGGAGAATGACAGGACTGATAGTATTATCTGCAGGGTCAAGGACAAAAATTCCATTTTTTTGGATCACAAACACAAGATCAACAGGATTACCCTGTAAAACCTCAGAGGCAGGGATAGGATTTGAATCCAAACCACACAACCATGACCGTAATCTCATCCGAAACAACTCCTTAAATCATCAAATCCGAACATAGCTTCATGCAAGAAAGAAAGCGTATGAAATGACACATTTTGTTGATATGGGGTTGGTTGGCTAGAATAGCAAACAATGGGTATTTGTTTGTTTTAATATTTTAAAGTTGTGTTTTCGTTCTAATTTGTTTTTAGTTTTTATTTTTATTTTTTCTTCCAACTAGTAAATACCTTTATTTTTATTTTATTTTATCTTGCACAACAGTCATCATTATTGTTTTTTTTGGTTAGGGAGAAGCGGTTGATAAGAATGATAGTGTTTTTAGCTAAGCTTTTAAATTAAATTGATTGTCACACAAAGCAAGCTTCAGTGTTTTTTAAATTGATTGTTATCCTATTTTTCAAGTTTTCAAAGGTCAAATATTTCTAATTGGTAGAAATCAAAAGTTAAATTCTTGTAGGGCAAGCCACATGGCTCACGTCTCTACAACTTGGTTTTATGGCCCATTGTCCATTTTCCTTTGTTTTTTTTAAAGATGTTTAGGTTAAATTACATTTAAGTCTAGTGATAATAGACAAATGTTTTCCAATAAACTTATTCTAAACCTATGACCTCTGGTGATGTCATCATTATATAAAAATGATCACCATAAGTCAATCAAACTAACACATTTGACCATTGACCGGTCAACAACTGTTGACCAGTGGTTGACCAGCGTTGACCGGTGGTCTACGTTCGTTGACTAGCGTTGACCGACAGTCTACGGCCGTTGACCGACGCTGGCCAAACTTTTTTCCCGCTAATAACTTTTTTTGATGATGTCATAAAAAATAGTTATTAGCTTCCTGGCTGATTGTTATCAAAATACAAATTGTCATCACAAAACACAAACTGTCATCAAAGTCACAAATTGTCATCAAAATACAAACTGTCATCACAAAACACAAATTGTCATCAAAGTCACAAATTGTCATCAAAACACAAACTGTCGTCAAAATATAAATTGTCATCAAATAAAAATTGTATCACAACTAGTTAATGACACATACTGTCAACACAACTAGTTGATGACACAAACTGTCATCACAACTGGTTGATGACAATTATCGTTTTGACGACAAATCTCGTTTTGACGACAAATCTCATTTTGATGACAATTCTCGTTACTATGTCACCACCATTAGTTGGTGGCATTTACGAAGTGTCATCACCACTAGTTAGTGGACGTTCAAAAGTGTCATCAAGACTAGTAATTAGTGACACTTTCAAAGTCATCGAGGCTAGTAACTGGTGACACTTTCAAAGTATCATCGAGATTAGTTGGTGACACTTTGTCGGATGCGTGTTCGAAGCGTCACCAAGGCTAGTCGGTGACGCATAGGCTAGTCGGTGGCGCGTTCGAAGCATCACCGAAGCTAGTCCGGTGGCGCGTTCGAAGCATCACCGAGGCTAGTCGATGGCGCATTTGAAGCATCACCGATGCTAGTCGGTGGCGCGTTCGAAGCGTCACCGAGGCTAGTTCGGTGGCGCGTTCGAAGCATCACCGAGGCTAGTCGGTAGTGCGTTCGAAGCGTCACCAAGGCTAGTCGGTGGCGCGTTCAAAGCATCACCGAGGCTAGTCGGTGGCGCGTTCGAAGCATCACCGAGGCTAGTTCAGTGGCGCATTCGAAGTGTCACCGAGGCTAGTCGGTGGCGCGTTCGAAGCGTCACCGAGGCTAGTCGATGGCGCATTCGAAGCATCACCGAGGCTAGTTCGGTGGCGCATTCGAAGCATCACCGAGGCTAGTCGGTTGCGCGTTCGAAGTGTCACCAAGGCTAGTCGGTGGCGCGTTCGAAGTGTCACCGAGGCTAATTCGGTAGCGCTTTCAAAGTGTCATCAAGACTAGTAAGTGGTGACACTTTCAAAGCGTCACCGGGACTAGTCGATGGCACTTTCAAAATGGTGGCACGTTCGAAGCGTCAATGAGACTAGTTGGTGGTGCATTCGAAGCGTAATGAGGCTAGTCGGTGGCGCGTTCGAAGCATCACCGATGCTAGTCGGTGGATCAGTAACTACCAGAGAATACATCTGGGCTTATTGATGATTGGGCAACGGTAACTTATGAAATCAGCACATGAGCCATACCACAATTATGGACAAACTTTAAATGAAAAAATCATGAAAGAGAAGTAAGAGAAACATCAGGCACTATAAATGATCTACTCTCATCAACTTTATTTTTAAGTAGCTAACAAAGCATGCAGCTACGACATATCTCATTATCAGTTTGATAATTGCTTTACCCTCAATAAATATCATGAAAGAGAAGCAAGAGAAATAGCAGGCACCATCAATGATTTACTATTATCATCTTTACTTTTACGTAGCTACCAAGTACCTGTTTCTTCCTGCCATGCAACTACTGTCCAAATTAATATGATCTTCTCAAAATGAGATTTAATAGTATCTTCTTCTATTGGTCCACGCAGTTGTTGGAACAATTGTTTGGCGCCTCCCTGTAGCATGGAAACATGTGCTTTAAAAAATCACTTGACAGACACGTGAATGCTTACTAGCTGCTTTAGAGCAGCTCAAATAGAACGCAGGAATGTTAACTTTCACAGGAAATATAATTATGCCTTTGGGATGCCTGGCAATGTAGATGGATAAGGTTGAGAAGATCCTGAGTCCTCAGTATCAGCCCCATCTCCCCAACTTTTCTCCAGCAAAATTGCATGGCGTTCCTTGCATTCTCGAGGATTTCAAAAAATGCACAGCAA
The DNA here is from genome assembly GCA_027886185.1 of Rheum nobile. Classification (NCBI taxonomy): domain Eukaryota; kingdom Viridiplantae; phylum Streptophyta; class Magnoliopsida; order Caryophyllales; family Polygonaceae; genus Rheum; species Rheum nobile. Next base: position 825,583 of record WOAB01000660.1, read on the forward strand.
AGATTCAAAAGAAAAAGAACTAATTGAATTACTAAACCCAATGTAATAAAAACATTAACAAGTATAATCATGCCCATAAAAATACTTAAGGCAACGCCAAGAGGCATCAGCAAATATCACAAAAAGGATTCTTCCTAAAGATTTTACAAATATTAACTTGACAAAAACTAGCCTATTCAGCAAACATCACAGGCAATAGGTATAATATATGCAAGGACCAAGTAACAACATGACCTATACAAACAAGTAAAGTTTTCAAATCCTACGCCAATCAAGAGCACCAATCAGTGTCTTTGTTCATGATATAATCATCATTTTGTTCACTTTGTCGGATGCATGTTCGAAGCGTCACCGAGGCTAGTTCGGTGGCGCGTTCAAAGCGTCACCAAGGCTAGTTCGGTGGCGCGTTCAAAGCGTCACCGAGGCTAGTCGGTAGCACGTTCGAAACGAAGTTTACTTTTGTTCGTGCACTAGTCAAAGTGATCATCTTCAAACTACACAATGCACAAAAAAAATAGCATATGTTCATCAAACAAGCCAATGCTTAGGAAAGATGCTCATTAACAACACTGAACATATTAGTTATAGGCTATAGCTATATTAGTAGCATCAACAATGTGAGGTTAATTAGCAGACTAACAGAATTGATCAAAGTATCATCACAATTATATGATGCCATGCACTAAAAGTGGAATGAAAGAGTACTCACACAAAAGTTTTTATACTCAAATAAGTGAGGATACTGAGATTCAGACTGTCCAATTTCATTAGTGCAAAGGCACAATATATGCGTAACTCCTAGATGTTGTAGCGTGTATATAGATCTAGCAGCCAAGGACTCACCAATGAACAAGCTATATGTAATCAATTATGGCTTCTTCGTGTTTGCAACCAAGGTCTGTTCACTTCATCTCCTAATGCTTCTACACTCTTATCTATATATCTATTGGATTTTTTGCACATATACATTGTGTTTTTATCCTACACTTAGGAAAATGGCAAAAGGCAGTTGAAAAGCAATTCTCAAGCTAGTTTAGCTCTAATAATACATTATAAGAACCCTTACTTCCCATTCAAAAAGAAAGAAAATTGGGTGGCATAGAGCATAGATGTCATGAGTTGTACAAACAAAGTATACCTCTTTGCAATCATAATCATATTAGCAATCCCTTGTCCAATTAAACCACATCCAAATCCAACTGCACCATAAAGGACTCCCTGGAATTGCAAATTGAGCAATTAAGCGCAAATAATTAAATAGAATCACTAGGGTTCTATCTCCAATCACATAAATATATTGTACAAAGAGTATGCAACTCTATGATTAAGTGTTACCTTAAAAAAGTATGTGGTAATCCTCTGCTTTACAGAAAAGTTGCATCCTGGCCTTTCTGCTTCAAACACACTGAAAATATGAAAATAATAAGATTAGTCTAATACAATAGAGCATGCCTTGCAGTTTTTCGTCTAGCCACTATAATATGTAGCAGAAGACTGGGAAGCAAAAATGCCACAAATGGACAATAACAACCTGCTTGGAAGATCTGCGTACATCTTCTGGAAACTTCCAAGGAAACCACCTCCAGACACGGATGGCTGCCCAATCCGAGCATAGGGTGCTAGCATACCAACAACCCAACCAAGAGGTCAGCAACATACAATTCAAACTCTGACCAAAAGTCTTCCCTTCATTTCTGAACTTCAGCAAATGTGGCCAAGGAGCGATGTGACTCCCCAATGCCCTTGAAAGATCTAATTCTATCTCTAGAAATGGGACAACTAGAGCCTAAGCTTGAAGATTGCTTAGCAATTGCTTTCACTGGATCCATTTCATTTGAATCGGTACTGTTTTTGTATGTAGAATGTTCCTTGGAGATTGGAGAAGCACAGTGATTTGCAAAATGGAGACTCTGGAACTACCAACTCGTCTCTATACATTTCCCATGTGGAAACCTTACTCAAGATACTCATAAAGGAACGTAACAAGTTGTCTAGTTTCTGATGAAGAGTGAGCAGGAATATGTGAAATCCCTGCAGATCCCTCAAAGCAGCACAAAATTCATGCCTGAATGCGAGTGTAGAACTAGTGTCGGATTTTGACAAAGATCCCAACTTCGCTCCTGTTATGCGAGTGTAGCACGAAATCCATGCCTGGATGTGAGAACGGCTAGTTCTACACTCGCCAATGGAAATTAGGTTCCAATGGAAATTAGGTTTCAATCCCAACTTGTTTGCATTAGTTCATCCTAATCAAACCATCAAAGCCAATGGAAATTAGGTTTCAATCAAAACACTTGAAAATGAAACCTAAAGAGAAGAATGAGAGACATATTCGACGGGTGAAGCCGATGACGTTGAAGACTGTTGGGATTGGAGGTCGTCGATGGAGAGAGACTTCATCTTGTCGTCAGGGGAGCGCTGTTCGTTCTCCATTTTCCGTCAACAGAGAGAGGGAGGAGGAGGAGGCAGGTTTGGAGGTCGTCGCGGGAAGCCGAAGACGGAAGAGGCGGAGATGGAATCCTTGTTGAGTGCGACGGAGAGAGGCGCCGACGGTTGCCGTTGAAGAGAGGAAGCAGACAATGGAGGCCGATGGAAACAAAATGGACAATGGTATATCGTTAAGGAGCTTATCGGAGAAATCAGATCCCGACGGAGGCGAGGCGGATGAGGAATTCTTCAGTTGAGGCGGAGCTCGTGGACGCCGGAAACGACATGGACAATGGAGGTCGTGGATGGAGGTCGGGGATGTGGCCAGATCTGGAAAGGTGAAGTGAACTGGGAGGAGAGAGAATGTCAATGTAGGTGTGAGTAAAAGGAAGGGGTCAAAACTCAAAACGAGAATTTTTTGAGAGTCGTATATAGATATTCATGAAAAAAAGGGGCAATGGGCCTCATAAAGTCTTTTTTTAATTATTATTTAGTTTAGGAGGAGTAGGTAGGGTATAGGGAAGTGGGAAAACATGGATAAGACCGACCATGCTCCAAGATATGAATTTAATTTTTTCCTCCAAAACTTGCCCAGCAAGCACTAGTAGAGGCTTTGTTTTTTTTTTAATTTTTTCACCTCTATCACAAAAGTTTTGTGGGTGATTTTGTGTGTTCTTGTTTAGTTTTGCCTTCCAAGCATACTAAAGAGCTTTTTATTTCTTTATTTTATTTCCCTACTTTTTGTTTTGATTTACCAGTAACGTTATTGAGAGATCCGAAAACCAGACCAAGATCTGGTAGAGGGAGAGGTCGAGAGGGATGAGATTGAGGGAGACCCATGTGGTGCGGCCGGAGAGGAATCGACCAGAACAAAGGAGCCACCATGTTTAGGGAGAAGGCTTGGTCGGCTAGCTCGAAGGCAAATGATTCGTGGGTGGCGAGAGGAAAGACGGTGAAGCAAGATGAAGGATGTTGATCTTGACAAAGAAGAGTTGCGGAAGTGGGCGGTGGATCATGGTACGGTAAGGTGAGGTGTAGATCTGGTCCAACACGGTGGCGGATCTGGTTAGATTGGGCCAAAAACCCACTTTGCCTATTGTGGAGTTCGTAGATCTTAGGAGATTAGATGACCTTCTTTCTCAAACATGAGGAAGAAGAAGATAGATTTTTTAAGGAAATTTAATTATTGGGTCTTTATTGTGCTTTCTCCTTCATACTTGTAAGTGCACAGATGGAGAGTGTATTTTGTTGGTGGGTGGTGTGGGTTTGTAGTGATGATGATTTTTTGTTGTTGTTGATTATTGTTAGTGAATGGGATGTTTTTCCCTTCAGTTTTTTTAGGGAATTTCCCCTAAAAAATTTGAAGGTTCTTAGAGAGAAGTCTAAGTCCTATTGAAATTGTTGGCGGATTGATTTGGGGGTTTTTAGAGAGTAAAACTCTATAAGTCCCTTTAGTTTGTTTTGTTGATGATTGAGTTATACCTTTGTTGTTGTTGGTTGTTGATGATGATGAGTTATACCTTTGTTGTTGTTGGTTGTTGATGATGTTGGATGTTGTTTTTTTTTATGAGGAAAGAATTAAGAGGGACCTAGCGTCTATGCAAGGTCCGTCCTAGAGCATCCAAACGGATGAGAACACAAAGTTCTGAATCATGGTACAAATCGGGCACAGATGGTGAAAAAGAGAATTTATCTATTTTATCAGCAGTGCGATTCACCTCTCTAAAATTGTGCCTAATAAGGACTTCCTGGAAGGAAAGGAGGTCGAACATGATATCAGCGACAACCATTTCAATTTCCCAAGGACAAGTTGACAGAGGCTAAAGTCGTATGCCCAATCAAAGTAAAATCCTTAATAACCTAAACTATTAGAATAGGCAACCAAGGGTCGAATCTCATAGGGAGGAAGTAATCTTTCTGAGTGCACAAATGTATGCCAAAGTAACAAGGGGGTTTGTTGGTTTGGTTTTAAGTAACAAAGTAAATAACAGTAAATCAAAACAAAGGTTGTAATCAATTGGGAAAAAGTACTTAGCCAGACAAATATCCACCATTCATTCGATTGGTTGATCCTAGATTATCTCTAATTCCTTCCTAGGAATTTTCCGCGGTCGCGGAAAATTCCAATTCTGATTGCTTTGCTCTCGACTTATCCGCGATCAGCCTTCTTGCTCGCCTGCGGTCGCGGATTCTCCTCTGCTGCTTCGTGTGGCTTCTTTCTTCGATCTTCCTTCGGTCTTCTCAAGTGGTTCTCTTCTCTTCTTCTTGATGTCATCGTTTAAGCTCCTCCAAACCACCATATCCACACTTCTTCTACTCAACTCCATTCTCCATAGTTGTGCTCTAAACATCTCCAAATGTACCCTAAAACACCGGTAACAACTCCTAGATATGCACTACAAAGTAGCGCTGATCACAAGTCCAAATGCCTAAAATAGAGTTAATAAGGCATAAATTATCCCTTTCAATTTCAAGTTTGTTGATGTTAAAGGATTTTTCTTTGATAATACTACCTCTAAGAGCAATGGTTTCAGCCATAAGGCTCGAGTGTTTTCCATACTTCTAACGCTCCATAGACATGATTTCTGTTTTATCATTCCTGATTATGAATCCAGTACCTATCTCACCTGTGGGTAGTTGAGCCCCGTCAAAGTTGATTTTTGCGAAGTTTGCTTTTGGGTGATCCCATTTTAATCGTTTGGTTTTCCTTCTCCGTGTTTTATGTAGTTTGGTTTGGGCAGTGTCATCATGGTCCAATTTTATAGTTTTATCCCAGCTATGGAGTAGGTTGTTGATAAATTTATTTAAATCTTTGATTTTTTCAGTACTAGGGATATTGAAGATTATTTGATTTCTGTGGATCCATAATCCCCACCAAGTGGTGGCTAGGTAGATCATATTCTTTTTGGTAAGAATTGTGTTAATATCGAAGAGTGCTTCAGATTGTTTTTTATTATTGAAGTCTGTTTGGCCAATAGTAGCGACTATTTGTGGGTGTTGTTTCTTCAGTTGTTCTAAGGTTTTTGGACATTTGAAGAGAAAATGCAAAAGGTCTTCCTGTGGGCAACTGCATGAATCACATTGTAGGGGGACCGCTACATGTTTTTGATATAGCCTTGTTTTGGTTGGGAGTCCATCATGACATATTCTCCATAAGAAATTTTTGACTTTCGGATATATGTCAAGTTTCCAGATCCAAGAGTGGTCTCTCGTAGTAGTAGCATGTTTAGTTATTAGTTGATATGCTGTTTTTGTGGAGAACCATCCATTGGTATTCGGGGTCCAGTACAAACGGTTTGTGGAGATATTCCTAGGGATTTGTATGTTAATTATACTCTCTACAGTTTCATTGTTTAGTATACTGCTAAGTTTATTTTTGTTCCATTGTTTATTGTCAATGAAATCACTGACCTTGGTTGTAGGGTTAATCGGGATGTTTGGGTGGGTATTTGCTAAGAGATTAGTGCTTCATGCCCATTTATCCTTCCAGAAGTTGATGTTTTGTCCATCTCCTATAAGCCAGTGGAGTCCTGACTGGAATTCCTCTCTAATTTTGAGTAGTTGGGTCCATTGCCAAGAATGGTTTGATTTTTTGGCATATTCGAATATGCTCGTGTTTTTGAGGTATTTTTCACTTATGATCCTCACCCAGATGTTATGGGGTTCTGCAAGAATTTTCCAGATAAGTTTCATTTGTAGTGCTTTGTTCATGTCTGTCGCTTTTTGAATTCCTATACCTCCATCGGATTTGTTTTTACATACTCTATCCTATCCAATTAAGGGTTTGTAGTTGTGTTCTTTATTCCATAGGAATTGTTTATTAATTTTATCTAGTTTCTTATGGATGGTTGCTGGTAGCATGAAGCACTGCATGATAAAATTTGGTTTTGCTGCCAGGTTAGATTTAATGAGTGTTGCTCGTCCCTCCAGGGAGAGGGAGTTGGCTTTCCACTTTGCGAGTTGTGTTGTTGTGGCTAATATAGAATCTTGAAACGTATTCTGATTGACTTTCCCATTGATAATTGGGCATCCCATGTACTTTTCCAGAGACGCTGAGCTTGGTATATTAAGTACTGATTGTATGGTATGTTTAGTGTTACTTGAGGTATTTAATGTGGTTTGGAATGATGATTTGTGGTAGTTAACACATTGTCATGAGATAGAACAGTATTGGTCGATAATTGCCTTCATCGTTGAGCATGCGATTTGAATTGCTTTTGCAAATATAAGGATATCATCTGCAAATGCTAGGAATGGGATATTAGTCCCAGTTCGGGTCGTTTTAAACCCAAGTAGTTTGTTGTTAGCATTGGCTTCATACTGAAGTTTCCTTGCAAGTACCTCAGCTCCTAGTATGAACAGAAAGGGTGATAGGGGGTTGCCTTGTCGTAGCCCTCTTTTAGGGTAGAAGACGTCCGTAGGGCCATTGTTAACTAGTACCGAGAAGGAGACAGTTTCGATACACTCTTTGATCCAATCAATGAATTTTGGAGCAAACCCGAATTTCCTGAGGACTCTTATTATAAATTCCCATTCGATTTTGTCATATGCTTTTTCCATATCTAGCTTAGTTGCTAGCCATCCTTCTTTTCCTTTTTTAGCACGGAAAGAGTGGAATATTTCATGGGCTATCAGAATATTATCTTGTATGGCATGGTCTGCCACGAATGCTCCTTGAAGAGGGTGTATTAGGTGTTTCATAATAGGTTTTAGTCTTTCTGTCAAAATTTTGGAAATGATTTTGTAGATAGTAGAGCACAGGCTAATAGGACGGTAGTGATTGGTAGACTGTGGATTGTCACATTTTGGGATTAGGGTGATGAAAGTGTGGTTGATCTGTTTCAGTAGTTTCCCCGAGTGGAAAAAGCTTTTAACTGCTTTTATTACAGTGGGGCCCACAATATGCCAGTACTTTTGGTAGAAAAATGCAGACATTCCATCTGGTTCCGGAGATTTGTCTCCTCCTATGTTGAATACTGCATTTTTTATTTCCTCATTGGTAATGTGTTGGGTTAGAAGGTTATTATCCTGCTCTGAGACTTTTGTAGTGATATTTTCAAGGAATGCATTGAGATTGTTGTTGTTGATATGACCTTTTTTAAAGCGTTTTTCAAAGTCCAATTTAATCTCATTACGGATATTTTCCATTCCTATAATGATGGTGCCATCTTGTGTTCTAATTTCTTTGATGATTTTCCGGTTACGTCGCCCTATAGCGATTCTATGGAAATAGTTGGTATTAGAATCTATTGCTTTGATATGCTTGGTTTTAGCTCTTTGGCTCCAATATTTTTTTATGGAAGGATAGGAGACATTCTTTCTTTTGGATTAGTCGATTTTGTTTTTTAATATTTATTGGGTCTGTATAAGGGTTTGAAACTGGTGATGACTCATGGGAATTTCCGCGGTCGCGGAAATTTATCCGCGATCGCGAAAAAGTTTCTGTAGTGAGTCCGCACAATGTATCGTCGGGAAAATTGCCCTGTATATGCGCATCCTTCTTTGATCTGTCCTCTTCATGTACGAGCCTGCTTAAGTGATCAGCCACCAAGTTCTCGACTCCCTTTTTATCGTTGATCTCCACATCAAACTCACTCAACAGCAGTATCCATCGAATCAATCTTGGTTTCGCCTATTTCTTCGTCAATAGATAACGAAGAGCTGCATGATCCGTATAGATGATCACTTTGGTGCCAAGTAGGTATTGTCTAAATTTCTCCAGGGCAAACACGATAGCTAGCAATTCTTTTTTAGTGGTGGAGTAGTTTCGCTGCGCTCCATTCAGAGTCATGGAAGCATAGTGAATCACATGAGAGGCTCTAGCTTCTTTTTGCCCAAGGACTGCTCCTACAACATAGTCGCTAGCATCGCACATTATCTCGAAAGGGTGAGACCAATCTGGTGCTTGAATAACTGGTGCACTAGTGAGGCGAGCTTTCAATTCATCAAATGCCTTCTTGCACTCGTCATTAAGCTCAAAATTCACCTCCTTCTTCAGCAGCTCGCATATGGGTGATGAGATCTTTGATAAACCGGCGGTAGAAACCTGCATGGCCTAAGAAAGAACGCACTTCACGCACATTAGTAGGATAAGGTAAAGACTGAATTACATCAATCTTTGCCTTATCGACCTCAATACCTCTAGATGACACTATATGCCCTAGCACAATTCCTTGTTCAACCATAAAATGACACTTTTCAGAACTAAGAACCAAGTTGGTTTCTACACATCTTTTAAGCACAAGTGATAAATGGTCTAAACATGCATCAAAACTATCACCATGGACTGTGAAATCATCCATAAAAACCTCAATAAATTGCTCCACATACTCAGAAAAAATGCTTACCATACACCGTTGGAATGTCCCAGGTGCGTTACACAACCTGAATGGCATCCTGCGGTATGCAAGAGTACCAAAAGGGCATGTAAATGTCATCTTTTCTTGATCCTCTAGTGCTATGGCCACCTGAAAATAGCTTGAGTATCCATCCAGAAAACAATAATAGGGGCGACCAGCAAGTCGCTCAAGCATTTGATCAATAAAGGGCAAAGGAAAATGATCATTTCTAGTTATCGCATTCAGCTTACGGTAGTCAATGCATACTCTCCATCTAGTTTGCACTCGGGTGGGGACCAACTCTCCTTGCTGGTTCTCCACAACTGTTATGCCTCCTTTCTTAGGAACAACATGCGTAGGACTCACCCATTTACTATCTGAAATAGGGTAAATCATACCTGCTTATAGGAGCTTCAGCACCTCCTTCTTTACCACCTCCATCATTGGTGGGTTGAGTCTTCTTTGTGGCTGCCTAGATGGTTTGGCTTCTTCCTCCAGCATAATCCTATGCATACATGTAGTGGAACTAATCCCCTTGATGTCGGCAATGGTCCATCCTAAAGCTGTCTTGTGCTCCTTGAGCACTACCACCAATTTTTCCTCTTGATCCTTGGAAAGCTTGTTAGAGATAATGACCGGTAATGTGTCACCCTTTCCCAGGAAGGCATACTTGAGGTGGTCTGGTAGCGGGTTGAGTTCAATCTTTAGTGCCTGCACAATGGAAGGTAAAAGCCTCTCGCTTGGCACTGTTAGTGGAATGGGGCCAACGCCCAAAGGTTTGAGATGAGGCTTACCATAGGCATCCAAGTAAGCCACGGTTTTCTACAGGTTAGTATATAAAGCAAAATCTACCTGTGGATCTACTATTTCATTCTCTAAAACAGATTGCAACTCATCGGAACAAGTATTATCAAAGACATCTTGCACAATAGGATCAATCACATCAATAGAACACAGAGAATGATCATCAATGGGGTATTTTATAGCATCATATATGTTGTACTCCACCTTTTCCCCATCAAATTCCATAGTAAGGGTGCCACTACTTACATCAATCTTTGTCTGAGATGTTTTCAAAAATGGCCTACCTAACAGTATAAGGGCTGCATGTTTATCGTGATCCATATCCAGCACAAAGAAGTCAGCAGGAAAAATAAGATTATCAACCATTACAAGAACATCTTCAACTACCCCTTTTGGGTACACATTAGATCTATCCGCCAATTGAACAACTATTCATGTCTCATGTAATGGTCCTAATCCTAGAGATTCATACAAAGAATAAGGCAAGACATTTATAGATGCACCTAGATCTAGCATAGCTTTCTCAAATTTAGTGTCACCTATTACACATGGAATACTAAACATGCCTGGATCACCACACTTTTTTGGCATACGCCTTTGAAACACAGCAGAAACATGGTCGCTCACCTTAATCTTTTGCTTTCCCTTCAATTTCTGATTTCTTTTGATGGTACATAGTGCTTTTAGAAATTTAGCATAGCGAGGAATACTCTTGACAAGTTTGAGTAAGGGAATGTTTACCTCGCATTTACTGAAGGTCTCGAAGATCTCCTTGTCGTTCTCCAGCCTTCTCGTGTCCTGCAGCACCTCAGGGAATGGCGCGGGTGGCTTCAGCGAGCCGAGCGAAGGGAAGTCAGGCCGAACATAATCATCATGGACTTCAGCAGGTGAGCCGCGGTCGCGGATTGGGTCCCACAATCGCGGAATTTCTTCGAGATTTTCTGGGACGCTAGGGAGTTTTCCGCGGTCGTGAATTTCTGGCTGCGATCGCGGAAAATCTTCGACAATTTTTTCTACTCCAGAATCTTTTCCGCGATCGCGGAAATCTGGCCGCGATCGCGGAAAATCGCTGATTTTTTCTTCTTCTTCGTTGATGATTCCGCGGTCACAGATTTCTGACCGCGATCGCGGATTTTCCTTTGTAGCATCCGTTACTTCTTTTGTTTGGGTCCACTCCTCAGCGTCATCGCACAGACGTTCTCCCTCGGGTTTTCTACCGGTTGAGCTGGTAGTTTCCCCGAATCTCTGGCCTCCAACTTACTCAACCCTTGAGCGAATTGTCCAAACTGATTCTCCAAGTTCTGAATACTAGACTTCGTCTCTTGCTGATGTTGGACCATGCTCTGAGTGAGGGAACTATGTTGTTGGGTCACCGCTTGAATATGTTGGGCCATAGTGCTTGCCAACGTTGATACGCTCTGGGTGAGGGCCCTGATCATGTCGTCATTGGACAAAGATGAACTTGAGCTTTGGCCTTGAGGTCTAGGGTCATATTGTGCTCTCAATAGTTATTGATTGTCATGCGGATGGAACTGTTGTTGGCTTGGATTGAACTCATAGTTATCATGGCCTTGGGGAGGATATTGTTGATTCCCATATCTTGGATTGGGGTGATCACTCCACCCTGGATTGTAGGTGTTTGAGGACGGGTCATATCTTGGCCTCTGCGGACCAAAACCTCTTACAGCATTTACTTCAGTTGCAGGTTCAAGAAGTGTTGGGCACTTGTCAGTGGGATGCATCGGGTCATAACAGATTCTGCAGGCCTTAGTTGCCCTTGCTGCATAGGGGCTCGCCCTTATGTTGAATTGTCTTGAGCTTTCAAATAGCTCAAAGAATAACTTGAATGCGTCATCTGGCGTCTTGTTCAGAATGCTACCGCCACAAGTTGCATTTACCATTCTGTGCTCATCCTCAAGGAGCCTGCCATATAGATATAGAACGAGATCTTGGTCAGAATAACCATGGTAGGGACAGCTAGATATCAACCTCCTGAATCTCTCATAATATTTATACAACGTCTCAGTAGCATGTTGTTCGATGTTGTTGATGCTCCTCTTCAGGCTATTGAGTTTCGTTGCAGGGAAGTACTTCTCAAGAAGAGCTTTCTTCATCTTTTCCCATGTATCTATGCTTCCCGGAGCCAAATAATAGAACCAATCATTGGCCGCATCCTTCAGAGAGAAAGGAAAGGCCCTCAGCTTGATTTGGTCCTCAGTGACGTTCCTCGGCTTCATGCTGGCACAGACAGTGTGGAATTTAGAAAGATGCTTGTTGGGGTCTTCTCCATTCAGCCCATGGAAATGGGGTAATAAATGAATCAACCCAGATTTTAGCTCAAAATTCACGCATTCCGCAAGCTCTGGAAACTGCACAGCCAGCGGTTGCTGTTCGAAGTTCGGGGCAGTCAACTGCCTCAAAGTCGGTGTTTCTCCAGCCATCTCTATATCAAAATCAGCAAAGGAAGAGTCAGTAGCACGGGTGTGGACCATAAGATAGGTCCACACAATAGTTGGCACACAAATAAACACAAAGAAAAATTAAAACTTGCCTCCCCGGCAACGGCACCAATTTGATAGGAGCTAAAGTCGTGATGCCTAATCAAAATAAATCCTCAAAAACCTAACTAAGTATAGCAAGCAAGGGTCGAATCCCACAGGGAGGAGGTAATCTTTCTAAGTGCACAAATGTATGACAAAGTGACAAAGGTGGTTTTTGTTGGTTTGTTTGCAATTAAACTAAATAAAGTAAAGCAAAGGTTATAATCAATTGGAAAAAAGTACTTAGCCAGACAAATATTCACCATTCATTTGATTGGTTGATCCTAGATTATCTCTATTCCTTCTTATGAATGTTCTATTCATTGTAAGGGTCCAAACCAATAACTTATATTAGTTTGACTGACCCTCCACCATTATCCTTACAACGATCTTCTTCTATTACTTGAGAATGAATCAATTAGGAAGAATGTCAACCTTTAAATGACATTAAAGTTAAGAAAAGACGATATCCTTAAGAATGGATCTAAGGAATAAGTAACAACCTGAAGCTTGCAGAAGTTTGAAGAAACCACTTATTTTTAAACCTTATGCTTTCAAACTTTATACTTTATACTTTTAAACCTTATATATTTAACTTAATAAAATAATTATTTATAAAGTTAGTTTCTCAAACTAACGACACTGTTATCACCTAAAACCCTTACTAAGACAAAAAATCACACTTTTAAAGTTATAGCACGAAGTAAATGTTAAACGTTTATAACACACCATTTATGAGGCAACTATAAAATAACTATTAAATTCCTAATAGTTAAACCATTATTTTTAAATTAAACTTTAAGATATCATTGAACTTTAAGTTTGATACTAACATTTAGACTCTCGAAATTCCTTTTTAAAAGAAAATAGTTTGAAAATAGTTTCGAAATTAATTTTCAAAAATTCTCAAACCTAACAATAGGTCAAGAATTTTAAAACCATTGATCTGATATCATAATTGTAACACCCCCAACTTATGTCGGTAGTGCCACATGCCAGTGGCCTCAGACGTTAGTGTCCAAAGTCACCCCAGGCTTTAATCGGAACAATTAAGCTTAAATAAATACATAAATATTAAATAACGAAAGAATGATCAGCGAAAGACATTTTTAAATGAATAAAACTCAACCTTTTATTAAGATTCCTCTCGTAAAATGAGGAGCATGGTTTTACAACAAGTTATAGTGACAGCAGAAGACTTTTAAATTACAGCGAAAGACTCTTTTAAAGTAGTCCTAATTACATGACTAAGTATTACATTTATTTCAAATCAAACACACGCCTTGGAAATATTACTTCTTAAAACGCAAACTTCAACTGCAAGCCTTCTCTTCGATTGGTTACTTCAAACGTTGGGGACCAACCTCTGATGTGCCGTAAGAGACGGATGACACAAGCCAACCATGCAAATGAAAAATAACGGTTGGTTAGTCTAATGAAAGACTATGCAAGGGTACAAGCAGAATGGTTCTAGTGATCGTAACCGTTTACTATCATTGTCCCTCGAATAATAACCGAAGGAACGATATATAACCCGGAACTTTCACTGAATGATAGAAGAAGATATGCATCGAAAAGAAGACTCCAACGGAATTGAGTCTTATAGGAAACGTATGTAATTGTTTGGGAACGTTAAGTTTACACACAAGTTTATAAAAATGACCTTGATTATTTGGGTCCACGACCAACCTCACCGCGTACTACAAATCCAGATTGGAAAGAGGACTTACTCTAACAAGAGTCCGGGCGGGTTCCACGTTGTACTTCTCGCCCGAGGGTATATTAATTATGTGCGAAAAAACACTTATCTTATTTACTTTAAAAAAAACGTACATTCACGTTAAGGCTTTTAATCTACATCCATCTCACAATGTGATATAGAACATGGGACGAATCCCAAATTTTGGCACTAGCTAAGTGCACCACCACTTATATAAAATAAGGGTAGGTCATGACCAGGAGTACTAGGGCAAAAACCTCCTAATACTTGTTATAAAGAAACGACTAGACCTCGCAAGGTACATAGCTGATAGCAACATGCATGGGAGGATTAATCAAAGGCCTCCAAGGAAGAGGCTGAAGGAGTACAGAAGTCAAGAAGGATTTGGTTCTGGACAGTCTTCGGTAAAACGGCCATAACTATGGCTAGAAAATTGATCTCGTGATGATTCAAGATGCGTTGGAAAGCTGATTCAAATATCTACAATTTCATAGTTTACGTCGATTCAAGATTCCAACAAGAAGATGGTCAAAATCGAGTTTTACTGAGAGCTGTGCAATTTCTAACGGGATTTATTCACTTTCCTTAATTAGGTTATATTAGATATAGTTTAATCCGTTTTTCCTTGTTTGATTTTTTATTATTTCCATCATTTTTATTTAGTTTATTATTTCTTTAGGATTAGATAAGAAGAATTAGGATCAAGATTGTTTGGTTTCCTAATTGCTTCTTTAGCAAGATCTTATCTTTTATTTAGTTTCCTTATCTTTGACATTAGATAGTTTTCTTCTTTTGCAAGGCTATAGGCCACAAAATTGTGTTATATAAACACTACTTATGTCATTAATAAAATCACGTTGAATTTGAGTAGTAAAGTTGAGTACGCTCCTTCCCTTGAGTTCTAACGTCAACTCTTCGATCCCACGGATCGTCTATCCCGTAGCTCGTCGCTTCGAGCAATTCGTACATCGTCTCTTCGGTGTTTCAAGATCATCTCTTTGATCTCTTCGTCATCTATTTGACGCGTTTGGAGGCTATCTCTTTAGCCCTAGGAAAGCCGTCACTTTGGCTACGGAAGAGAAGGAATCGAATCCAAGCTTAGGAATCAAAGATCCTGCGTTGCAGACAACACTTCAGGGGTTGTTCGCATCAATAGCGTTCCTACGAATACTCGTGCTAACTAAGCATGTAAGTCCACATATAAATCCACACCAAAATCCATTTATCACTTTATGGTAATATCATATAGAATTATATATAATAGCGTTGTTTCTAGCAATATATACAACCTATTATAAATTCATATTTTACACATCGTTTTATCAAATATGTTCCCAAACACAAAACAACAACTTTATTCCGACTTAATTATAATTAAATAATTGATAATTAAGGAAAGTATGGAATAATGAGCAAGAGCGAACCGCCACTTGCCTTAGCTTAAACGAACGAGAGATCGGGTTCGAGATCCGGGAACTTGAATTTGTGCACGGCTGCCTACTAAAATTCCCGTTGAATTTTATCGTCATTCCGTATGGTCGAATCCCAATCCGCACAACCAGCCATGGATACGAGCACATTCCAACCCGACGACGCATACAAGACGAGTTTTAAGACAAGAAACCCTAATTAGTTACGGTAGGAAAAGACGAAACAAAACGAAGGAAAAAGGGCCGTGCCACGGTCGCGGATAGCATAGCCGCGATCGCGGCTTGCTGGGCAAAGCCGCGGCCGCGGCAGAAGGCGCCGCGATCACGGGCCATGCCTTGGCTGAGATCGCGGGCCTCTGCCCAACCGCGGTCGCGGTAGATGGAGCCGCGATCGCGGGACTCCATCCCGACACGAGCTTAAATTGAACTTCGGAGCCTTACCGACGACGACGAGGCACGGATCTTCGCTTTCTGGGCACTTGCGCACTACCACCACTCCAGGAACTTCACAACGGCGACGACCTCGGCTTTCGGCGACGACAACTCCGACGACAAACACCAAAATAAAGAAACAACGAGAGGAAGAGAGGAATGAGAATGGTGGATCTGAGCCCTATTTATAGGCTCAGAATGGAGCTCCATACTCAATGCAGAGGAGGCCAACCGATCTAGCTCCCACCGCTCGGAGAATCACGTGGGAAATGCCGATCGTCGGCATTCGAAAAAGAAGAGGAAAAAGACGAAGCAGAGTGCCGCGATCGCGGTTTCAGAACCGCGATCGCGGTTTGGCCTTTTGCCAAAACCGCGCCCGCGGTTTCATAACCGCGGTCGCAGGCAGTGCCGCGATTGTGGTTTGCATAGCCGCGATCGCGGGCAATGCCGCGCCCACGACTCTCGGGCCTTGATCGCGGGTCTTGCTTACAAAACAAAAGTTTTGAAAATTACACAAATACCCCTACTAAAATTGAGGGTTATTACAGTTGAGACTCGAGAGATTTGCCTTGAGTGGTTGATAGATCGAGCAGTAGAAGGCGAAGCTCAGTTGGTGGAGGTTTGACAAATTTGGTGGAAATTGTGAAGGAGCTCTTGTTTCATGAAAGAGGAGGCCGGCGCATGAGGCAGTCACACGGAGGGCTGGGTAAAAAATAAGATATGGAACTAGGGTTTATTTGGAAGGTTTAAACTTTAAAGAGTATAAATATTTATTTTTAAAAAAAATCCAACATTACGCTGTCGTGCCAGAGTTTCGAACCCACATGTTCCTTCTAATAAAAAATCAGCCTTCTACCACCAGGATACTTAAGTTAACGTGTCTTCTTTCTAAAAATATGTATATTAACCTCTCGGTTATTTGGTTAATCGGAAAAAAAAATCAGCGAACCATAACCGAACCGATTGACCGTTAATATTATCGGTCGGTTAATTGTAATCGAAAATATATTTTTTTCGGTACAGTTAACCTAAAAAATGAGTTGTTTTTCGGTCTTTCGGTTCGGTTTCGGTTTTTATGCCCAACCCTAGTTTTAGGGTGGACGAAGAGAAGATCAAGGTCATACAAGATTGGCCCATGCCTACTACCCCAACAATAGTGCGCTTTTTCCTCAGTCTAGCTAGGTTCTATCCGCATGGTGCGAGACTTCAACTCCATTACAACCCCGCTAACCGAGCTCACCAAGAAGACGATGCCTTTTGTTTGGAAGCAAACCCCCGAGGACGCATTTTGTGCCCTCAAACACCGCATTTGTCACTCCCCATTGCTTCAACTACCGGACTTCACCAAGATCTTTGAAATGGAGTGCAACGCATCTGGGATTGGAGGTGTCCTAGCGACCCATTGCTTACTTCATTGAGAAGCTCAGTGGCACGAGTTGAATTACCCCACCTATGATAAAGGGCTATATGCTCTTATTCGGGTATTGAAGACTTGGCAACATTACATTTGGCCCAAAGAGTTCGTTATCCACTTGGACCATGAGTTGTTGAAGTAATTGAAGGGACAAAGCAAGCTTAACAGGCGCCATGCCAGATGGGTGGAGTTCATGGAGATGTTTCCCTACGTCGTTAAACATAAGAAGGGAAAGGAGAACGTAGTCGCCAATACCCTTTTCTCGCAAGTATGTCCTCTTGAACCAATTAGATGCTAGGGTACTTGGTTTTGCATTGATTAAGAAACTTTATGTGCATGATGTGTTTTGTAAGGACATTTATGATTATTGCTTGACTAAGGGTTCTTTGAACAACTTTTATATAGGTGATGGCTATTTGTTTAAATCTTGAAAATTATGCCTTCCTATCTCATCTATACGTGGGTTGTTAGTACATGAGGCCGACAAGGGAGGCCTTGGAGGACATTTTGGGGATACTAAGACTTTGCAAGCCTTACAGGAACATTTCTTTTGGCCTAAGATGATTAATTATGTGTCACATTTTTGCAATGTTTGTGTGCCTTGTTTGAAAGCTAAGTCTAGGTTGAACCCTCATGGATTGTATACACCTCTTCCTATCCCTACAGCCCCATAGGAGGACATTTTGATGAACTTCATTGTGGGGTTACCTCAGACTAAGAAGGGGAGAGATTCATTTTTTGTTGTTGTTGATAGGTTTTCAAAAATGCTCATTTTATAGCATGTCATAAGACTGATGATGCAATGTATGTAATTGACCTTTTCTTTAGCGAGATAGTTAGGTTACATGGTGTCCCATGCACTATTGTTTATGACCAAGATGCTAAGTTTCTGAGTTGTTTTTGGAAGACCTTATACTAAGTTCGGGACTAAGATATTGTTCCCTACATCTTGTCATCCTCAAACTGACGGCCAAACGTAGGTAACTATTCGGACTTTGGGTACTTTACTTCATACTATGCTTAAGTCAAACCTTCAAAAGTGGGAGGATTGTTTTCCATTTGTGGAGTTTCCTTATAATAGGTCGGTTCACTCTACTTCGAAGATGACTCCTTTTGAAGTTGTCCACCGCCGCAACCCACAGATGGTGATGGATCTCACGCCCCAACCCATGAAGGAGAAGTAATACTTTGATGCATCTAAGCGGGCTGAGTTTGTGAGAGCACTTCATGAGCGTACTCGGGTGCAGCTTGAGAGGCTTGTTGAGCAATACAAGTCTAAGGTTGACAAGGGAAAGAAGAAGATAATTTTTGAAGCCGGCGACTTAGTGCGGTTACACTTGAGGAAGGAGCGGTTCCCCAACAAAAGGAAGTCAAAGTTGGGTGCTAGAGGAGTTGGCCCCTTCTGGGTCCTCCACCGTATTGGGGACAAAGTTTACCTCCTTGAGCTTTCCGACGATTATGACGTCCACACCACATCCAATGTCGCTGACCTTTCTCCCTACATTACTGATGACTTCTCCGATGATGAATCAAGGACGATTCAAGTTCAAGAAGGGGAGAATGATGACTCTCGCCTTACGATGACAATGAACAACGTCGGGGACATGATTCGAGTGTCCACGCAAGGTCCAATCACAAGGGCTTGGTCCAAGAAGATCAAGGAGACGACAACTGGACTCATCCGACGCTTGGCCTCCACCGTAGACAAAACTTGGGAGCGAAGGCTAGTGACTTCGTTGACCCAAAGAGAGGGCACGGACCGTGCATCAATCACACGACCCGTGCAAGCCAATTTGTGAAGTGCAGAAAATGTGCACGGTTCGTGCATTAGTTTGTGCACTTCACTGCACGGAGCGTGTACAATGTTTTGTAAAGAACACGTCCATGTACTCGTCACTGCATGATCCATGTTGATCTTTGTGCACTTCTGTGCATGGGGCGTGCATCAGGTTTTAAAATACGTTGTCCGATGTGCACTTGCACATGCACAAACCATGCATACGTGGAACTTTTTCGAGTTTTCCCGGTTGTTTTAAACTTGATATTTACGCTTTTAGCCTTTAAGGCTTTGATGTTAGAACCTATATTTAAGACGTTCTCTTTTTCTTTTGCAATCAGATTTGAAGACATAATCATCTAGCTAGGTGCTTGTGTGTTTCTCATCCCCAACTCTTGTTTCTTGTAAGTTCGATCAATTCAAGTAGTGAGTGTTTGTTCTTCATTAAATTCGAGTTCTTGGAAATTCTTGCTACTTATTACAGAAACTCAAGAATCCAGATTTTGACTCCAAGACATGACCGAAACATCAATCGTGGTGAAGGAGTTTGCCACATATCAGAAGATATGTGGAGAAGCGGATAGTGCATGTGCGCAAGCCAACGACGACAACACCTCCACGCCTCATTTCCCTAGGGTGCACATCGAGCCACCTTCCACAACCTCGGTCTTCATCGATGTTTTGGGCCCCAAGAGCTCTAGTGAGATCACTCCACAACGTGGTAGCTGAGACATTTCCACTTTCGTCTTTGCCTTGGGCGGTCACCTCGTTCTAGCGCCCACCGCGAGCGCTAAACTTGAAGCCGCACCGGCAAACCCTAGAGTCGACGATCCCAAACCACTTTCCGTTGACTCCACCTCCAAGGACAGTACAAAAGATGTTCATACACCTCCATTTGTCTGAGGAAAGTCATCGCCCTCCGTTGAAAAAGTTGTGCCCTACCTGCATGCGCCCACCGGCGACGCCAAGATGATGTTTCCACCGACAAGATCATGTCGTTGTACGATGGTATCAGCATGACAAACACACCCTTTGGGCCTCACACAAGAGACTATCATCAGTGCCATTGTTGATGCGGCCATCCAAGAATTTGTGCACATCGCCAACGACTAGTAGGGGTCATCCACGACGTTCGTTGACCCTCCACCACTTCCACCACTGTATCGTATTTTCAGTGCTCAAAAGACACCACATGGTGGCCCTAGACACACTGGTGGCCTTAGGAAAGTGACCGACACTGAGAGCTTTCTTGTGTCCTTTGTCGTTGTCGCCACCGATTGGGACCCGAGAGCGCCATAACTTGGAGAGTCACCCGTCTATGCAATTTGTCTACGTTGGCATGCATTACATACCCATTTAGACCACTTTTTCCCAAATTTATCACCTCTATTGGTCCTTTGCTTGGTGCTTGGCCAAAGATGGCTTCCTTCGTGCTAAAGTGAAGTCTTACGTGCTTACTTGTGTTCCATAATGAGTGTCTTTAAGGTTTATGAATGCGGAACACTTTATTTTCAGGGAATTGATGTGGATCTTTGAGCTTTGCCACTTTCTGGACCTTCTATGGCACAAGGATGAAGTTTTACACTTGGAGAGGTGTCCCTTGTCTTATTTTTGTCCCTATATGCCACATCCTCTTGAAAATAAGCGCAAATTGAGGACAACTTGCAGACAAGGAGGGGAGAATGATGACTCCCAACTAAGCTTGACAACGAGGTCCCCGAATTGTGGATTAATCACTAGTGTGAGGCCAACAAAGACAAGAGAGATGACACTTATCCTAGTAGCTCAAGCACATTCTGCCTACAGGGATCCTCCACGCCCTATTTGGTTCCTATTTATCATATATGGTGTGACCAAGCATGCTCCGAATCATCGAGCTCCAGCCAATCCCCTTTAGTGCACACGACGATTCACCCGATGACTCACTTGATGCCTAAGTAGGTCGTGGTATTTAGCTTGTATTCCTTAGAGATTACTCGCACACCAAGTGGCCAGATCCATGTGCTTATCAAGTCCTAGACAATAGGCCAAGGAGCACTGAGAACTTAAAGAGTTGGCTTGGACAAGCTGTGAGCCAACGAGTCCACCCCGACGAGCAAGGGAACCATCTTGAGTCTCTCGGCTACAAATCTGATCTTAGGAAGTTAATTTGTGTATTTAAACATTAATATTAAGTTCTAGATAATATTGGTTAAGTTTTATTAGTTTTTATACTTTTAGTGGTTTTTACTTCTTAGCTATAAGATAGAATTTCTGGTTGCTTGACTAGCAAGGCCAAACCATTGTTTATTTAAACTTATGTTTTCATTCAATAAATCATTTTTGAAGTTTTGATCAAGGTGGAATTCCTTGATCATGACTATCATTACGATATCTATTACCCTAGCTTGACGATGAAGGACATAGAGGAGGTGATCCGATTCCCGATTAAAAGGGCAATTACCCATGCAAGAGCCAAGAAGATCAAGAAAGTGATCCAATTGTTGATATCTCGAGCACACCTCAGTTTAGATTCTCTTACAACTTGTTATTGGTTCACTTTGATCGCAAGTGACCAAGGTGGAGGAGACATACGTAACCATCGCCACTGCTCGTGCACACTCAACCCGACAACGACCAGGGTTTATCTTTGGCCCGCAATATTGAGATTTTCCCTACACACCAAGGGATGTGTGAGGAGCCTTCAAACATGCCTTGAAGATGGTCCAATGTCCTCCCGAGGATCTTGAAGTTGGTATGAGTGAGTTGACTCATCTAGTCACTCGGCAAGCCACCGACAAGTGAGCAAGAGCCATATTTGTGCTTTGCGAGCAAACTTATACTAAAGTATTTTTATGGAATTTTATGTTTATTAAGTCATTAAAACTTTATTAGATCAGATTTATATTAATTTGGTAGATTTTGTTATACTATAGTAGTGTTCTAGCTTAAAGATAGAAGTTTGCTTGTCTTGCATGTCAAGTCTAAGTTATATGCCATTTAATCTTTTGCTTTACATTTTTAATAAATAATTTTGGAGTTTTGATAAAGGTGACATTTCTTGATCAAGGCTATCTTACCACCAAATCTATTTTTATCTAGTGTTCTTACGATTTATGCTCTAGTTCATGCTTCTTTCATGTTTGATTGGGCAAAAGAGTGATATTTGCACGCACATGTAGGCCCAAAGCTTAAGTAATCTGGACTAGGGTAATTTTGTGAGGTTTAGACACCTTAGGTAAGGGAACAAAGCCAATGAACTTGACTCCAAGATGGGACCAAAGTAACGAGTGAAGATTCGAGAGGATCATCACGTATCCCATTACACCAAAGCCTTCATGATCTAGCATATTCGCTCATCTTAGAAATATTAGTAAAACTCTCATCCCACATCTTGCAAATTATGAACTTCGAAATGAATGATAGAGAGTGCCTAGACCTCTATTTATGGTTGTTTTCAAAACCCTTCTTTTTATTTCTTTCAAATGTGGGATGAGAGTGTTACTAATATTTATAAGATGAGCGATGTGGGGTGAAACTGTCTAATGACCCTTATTGGCGCGTAATTTCGAACCACTTCCTATTGAATTTATGTCTTGATGCAAATTAGATAATTGTAGATCTCGAGTCTAGTTTCTAACGCATCTTAAACCATCAAAATCCGAGCTTTGTGGAGAAAGATATGCATGTTCTACGAAGTTGCCTCGAACATAACACTTCGTGAGTGAATCCCAACACAAATTCTAAATTTAAGTCTAATTGGTCAATCATTAATCAAAACACCGAATTTTGATATGTCACTTTATTTATTTCATCCCAAGATTAATTAGGGCTTGTTTGGATAAATGTTGAAGATGTCCATAAATGTTTTTAGCCCTTTTATAACATACACCAAGATTCTAAGTTATCAAATTACATCTTCGGACTCCAAATAATTTTACGCGATTAAAGATTGTCTTTACTTATTCGCAAACATACTAAAGATAGAGTTACTATTTTTAGTAATTCATCGGTCACATATCTTACTATATATAGTAACTTTTCATTTTATATCCAACGTCGAAAATTCTCGAGTATTTACGTTTCACCCCGAGTTTTTTTTTTGTAACATAAATGTTCTATTTGAAAATTTAAAATATTTAGGGTTATTATAAATAGATTATTATTTATAATTACTTATTTTTCTTTCACATTTTTTTATATCATCTAAATTTCAAAATTTGAAAACTAACAAAAAGTACATTATAAGTGAAAATAAGTCTTTATAAATAGGCATTGCCAAACACATCCGCAATTTCTTAATTAAGATTTGAACTTGATTGGAACTATTTTTTGTTTGTTATAATATTATATTTAAGAATGTACATAAGATAAACTTCTCTAAACCCTAGAGTTGACTTATTCCTCGAAATGAAAGAATGATGAATTTATCTTCTTTTACTAGTGTTTTAGTTCTTAAATACATTTTGGAGCAATTTCTATAATTGCAATGCCAAACTTTATGGGTTTCCAGAAGAAACAATTAACACAGAACATAAGTGTTAAAATTCTTTTAGCTAAACGTATTTAGGAAAACAATTTAACACTTGGGATTCCCGTAGAAATTGTGCTAAACTAGTGATTCTATCATACCATCATCAACTCTATTAGAGTATTAAGACTCAATATTTTGACAATTTAGAGATCACTATGTACTCTTGAAGAGTTTCATGATCATACGTCATTTTTTGTACTATGGTAGTAGTACATATTTTAAGGCATCTATTTGTATTCGAAAGTTAGAAATCAAGGTAATGATTTATCTAATTTTGAGTTGATGATATCCCAAATATTAAAGGATCACCCATATGGAAATTTCAATGGTGGGAATTATTATCGATAACGTCATTACTTATACTATTTTGATAAACCAGAAGTTTCTTTATCTTGCAAATGGCGAAAACCAATTGTGAAATATAAGGTTTAGAAAAAGTGTCTCATTCATGGCTCCAGAAGAGGTCTATCTTGTTATTGGAAAGAACAAGAAGGTAAATGAGTAACACTCCATGTTTACAAGTTTAGGACAAACTTGTTGATTATCTGAAAAGATATTCGACAAATTGGTTACATGCATAATTCATGAATGAGGACAATATCGAATATCTATCTAAATGTTCATAGGAAAATTTACACATGAGGTATATACGACAACCCATTGAATCACATGATTATTCTAACCATAAGTTAGTTGATGGAAAAATATTTCTTTGTGGCAAAAAAATGGATTTGATCACCCAAGTGAAACAATGATGTGCAAGATCATTAGAAATTCACTCAAACACCTACTAAAGGAATGGAGGATCCTAGGACATGGAGTCCTTGTCTTAGAGTGATCGTAAATACACGAGTTGTTTTCTTGGTAACAAATGTCGATTATGTAAAGAGTAAATGTATAGTCTTCATGTTTCTTGACATATTCAAGAATACATATGAGGACTTATAACATCGTCATATGGACCAATGTTAATTGTTCATATATTTTATAATGTTGATAGATGCCTCATCACATTGGTCACACGAAATATAAAGTGAGAGAAATAAATCAATCAAGTAGTGTAACGATCGAGCATCAGGTAGCTCACACTATTTAATAGGACGACATAGTACAATCGTTATTTATATGGTCATCAATCATAGCTGGGTTAAAGCTAATACATGAAACGATCTAGAAGAATCGTTGACCATATGGGGTCATACAAAGTTTAAATGTCGAGAATTAAGTTTGACTTTGACTGGCCATGATATATTTTCCTAATTGAAACGTATCTCTAGAAGAGAACTAAAAGTATATATATGTTGTGTACGTCACATTCTCACCCTAAATGAACTAAATTAATGCCACAAGAAAAGTTGGGATTATACGAGGGTAGGAGTCCCTATAGATTATTGAATACCTAGAGCTTATATATTGGGTGATTTCTCGATATCAAGATTATCATTTTAAAGAGATAAAATCCCAACTTTAGGGGGAGTGGACAATGAGACTAGTATGTATAAGAGATTACAAGGAATGTAAATTCTCGATAATTTTATATTCTTGGTTAAGCGAACATGAACCAGAAGTTCAACGGATTGTATCCATAATGATATAGCTAGGATGCTATAAATTGCATTTACTGAAAGCCAAGAAAGTGACGGAGTCACATATACCAACTGAAATGCCTAGCTCGTTTGGAGGTTCTTGTAGTAACTCCAGACTGATCCACTACAAGGGAGTCTTAATTATGCCGAAAGCGTGGAAGACTATTAGAAAATATTTGAAGCTCAATTTTCCTGAAGAGGAATGATATATTGAAGCTTAACAAGCTGTTAATTGTCGACAAGTGACGTTTCTTGAGATAAGTTCTTCAAGAAAATCTTATCTCAGATTACACATCGTAAGCAAGGACTTTAAAGGACAAGTACGAAATGTTTGCTACAATCCATTTCAGAAGGACTCGAAATGCGCTTGTCCTTGACGATGCTATTTGAATAAGTACTTGCACCAGAAGTGACATACGAGAAGGTTAATGATTCTTGATCAATGGAAATACGTCGACAATGATGATTGGTAGAGTTGAGAAAGGCGATTCAAGCAAAGTTTAATTTTGTATATTAAAAGTGATATGTTTTGGACCAATTACATATATAAATCATTAATTTGGCAATGATTATCTGTATTTGTTTGTATTTATATTTTTGATACAGGTATGTACATGCAAGTTCTTGAAGAATAGAGATTTATGTGCAAATGAAGATATATGAAGGTCATGTATCACTCCACACTCAATCACTTACATATTGACAATATCTATCTACACTCATGAGCTTTGAGTCGAAAGGAGGACCGTACCAGTTCAGTAGATTCAGTCAAGCAATGTTAATTGAGGAGGAGAACTGCAACTGCACTCTTTTTCCCTTAGTCTTGGTTTTTATCTCATTGGGTTTTTCCAGACAAGGTTTTAACGAGACAATTAATGATGTACATCCAAGGGGAAGTGTTATAATATTATATTTATGGATGTACATAAGATAAACTTCTCTAAACCCTAGAGTTAACGTATTCATCAAGCATTGTAAACCCTATATAAGGCTCTTATTGAAAGTTTAATGAACACATCATTACTCTCTCATTGCTTTTTTCTCTTCTCTCAAATCTTTTTCTCTTAGTTTATAACATATTTTTTTTTAGGGGAACTATTCTTTATTACAAATATGTATGCACATTTAACTTTTGTAAGAAAAATATTTGAGCCTAATTGAAAAACCTACTACTAATACCGTTATACACATTGCCTTGTTTTGTAAGAAAATATATAAGAAACTACCAAACCCCAAAAAATATCCATCTTCCATTTGAATCTCACTGCCGGCTAAACGTGGGACACCTCTTTCCCTTTTTCCCCTAATCCTCTTAATCATCTTTCACACACAACAAACTAAGCTTAGAGAGAAATGAAGCCCTAGCCGCCGACGATCCCCGCCGGAGACTCTGAAATCCGCCTTCACCTCCGCCATGGCGAGGTCCTCGTCGGTGAAATTCGCTCCCACAATGTCTCTCCATGACGCGGACAACCACAACAAACCTACGCCTATGCCTCTGATCGTCACTCTGAACTGCATCGAAGACTGCGGCCTCGAACAGGACTCCCTCGCCGGCGTCGCTGCATTCGAACACGTCGGCCTCAACCGCCTCGCGGACGGCCGGATCGAGTCTGCCTCCGCCGTCCTGCTCCATTCCCTCGCCTTCCTCCCCCGCGCCGCTCAGCGCCGGCTCCGTCCCTGGCAGCTCATTCTCTGCCTCGGCTCCGTCGACCGCTCGGTTGATTCCGCTCTCGCCGCTGACTTAGGTCTCCGGCTGGTGCACGTCGATGTTTCGCGCTCCGAAGAGGTTGCTGATACCGTGATGGCTTTGGTTCTAGGTCTTCTCCGGCGGACTCATCTCCTGTCTCGGCAGTCTCTCTCTTCGTCTGGATGGCTCGGCTCCGTCCAGCCGCTGTGTCGAGGGATGAGGAGGTGTAGGGGTCTTGTACTCGGGATTGTTGGCAGATCTGCATCGGCCAGGTCTTTGGCGACTCGGAGCTTGTCTTTCAAGATGAATGTTCTCTACTTTGATGTTCAGCAGGTATGAATTGATTCCAGGGTTTTCCCGTTACATAGCACAATTGTACTCTGATTAGGGTTTGGCTAAGTGAGTTGCATCCATGTATTGCGAATGGAGTAATTTGATAGTATGCTAATTCTGATGTGCTTCCTTTTTTATGCTTGTCATCTGGATCTACTGTAAAGGAGTAAATTTGGTTTTGTGGCCAGCTGAATTCCATAGGGTTGCCATGATGATTGTTTATGCTTTTAGATCTGTGAGTGTAAACTTAATAATACCTGGACACACTTAATGCTTTAAATTGCATTGAGCAATTGAATGTGATACAGTGAGTAGTTACTCGAAGTAGAATTGGACTGCATGCAGTGGCAATACCTGGAGGATTTGATTAGCAAATTCTCTTCTTTCCTCGAGAAGTGAATTTTTCCTAGTTTAAATTACATGAACTTTGGCTGTTTTTGTTAACATACTAAAAGGAAAAAATTATGATTCCTGAGTGAAGATGTAGACATGACAGACAGCTGAAAAGAAAGAAGAAAAATACTAATGCAAATGCTGAAGAAATTCTGTACTCAAGCCTCGTAAAAACCCCATGCAGTATAAACTGTATAATGGCCTTCTGTGATGCTAATATAGGGTTAATTGGACAGTCTAAAAATCTTCTCAGATTAAAATAAGGGCCGTTTATGTCCTTTCCTATTTTTTAAAGAATGTTTGCTATCATCTTAAGTCTTGAACTATTTCTTGTTTGGAAAAGGATCAGTTGCAAACATATGTATGTCTGAAGCACAGATCATGTATGTTGCTGATTTGAATTTGATAGTGTGACATTTATGCTGTCTTTATATACTTGAAGTATGTCTTAGTCTGTAATAGCCTATTAATGGTAAAACATCATAATTGGCTTCTGTTTATACTATCTACTTGGCACTTTGTTAGGGAAAGGGTAAGATAAGCCGGGCTTCTATAACATTCCCTCCTGCTGCACGGAGGATGGAGACACTCAATGATTTGCTTGCTGCAAGTGATGTGGTCTCTCTTCATTGTGCTTTAACAGATGAAACGGTGCAAATCATTAATGCTGAGTGTTTGCAACATATAAAGCCTGGTAGTTTATTATTTGTGCATACTTGGTCTTTCAATCAACTGTTATATTGTAATTCCTCGTGCATATGATGAGGGATAGTATACTATTTTCAGGGGCATACTTGGTAAATACTGGCAGCAGCCAACTTTTAGATGATTGTGCTGTGAAACAGCTTTTAATTGATGGTACCCTTGCTGGCTGTGCTCTTGATGGGGCTGAAGGACCACAATGGATGGAAGCATGGGTATATTAACTTTCCTGAAAACCTTATTGTTGTATCATCAACGTTAATGCAATTCTTGTTTTGCTGTTTCTTGTATATTGTATCTGGTTTCTAAGTTTATTTATACATCTCTTCAGCAACTATCAAGAGCATCATTTCTTAAATTAATACTGCTATAAGGTATGCAATGAAAGCTGACAAGGCTTTGTAATTAATGAAGTTGAACTAAAAGGTTTTACTCCTTCATTTTCCCCTGTATTTTAGTGTCTTTTTGCTTCTTTCTTTTCTGAATTGTAAAACTTATATTGATGATGACATAGGGCTTGTCAGATATCAGTGACTTCTTCAAGGAGAACGATGCTAGAAAATATTAGGCTTACTGCTAAGCTGTTAACTGCATTTTGGTTGAGATTTCACTTAAAGGAGATTTTTTTCTTCTTGGTATTAATAATCTGAATTAGGCTCCAAGGTGGAGTTCTTTGTTGTTAGTTTTCTTTTCACTCTATTTTGTTTAAATTGAATGGAAGGATTGGCTTTATGGTTGGGTAGTTATTTTAACCCTTTGGATCCTGATTCCTGAGTATGCTTCAACTCTTATATGTTTTACCTGCAAAACAAGTAGACAAATGTTTCATGCTTGAGAGTGAAAAATACACATTGTGCAGATACCCTAATTAGAAATGTCTTAGACTGTATTCTATTCTTTTCCAATTCTACTCTTTTGTATCTGTTGTACAAAACTACTCTTAGGATATGACAGTGATAATAAACTATTGTTTACTTGCAAACATATATAAGGTATAATTTTACACGCTATGAAACTGATGTGTCTTGGATTGCATTGTACAAAGACCGTAATTATGGTTGGGTAGTTATTTTAACCTTTTGGATCCTGAGTATGCTTCAAATATTATTTATGTAACCGATAAAAGAAGTAGACAAATGTTTCATGCTGTAGCAACTAAGTTAGATTTATTGAGAGTGAAAATTACACACTGTACATACTACAGAGACCGTTATTAGAAATGTCTTAGACTGCATTTGATTCTTTTCCAATTCTACCCTTTTCTATGTGTCGTACAAAACTAATCTTAGGATATGACACAGATATAAAACTATTGCTCAAAACTTGCAAACAAATTAAAGTTATAATTTCACATAATCTATATGGAACTGGTGGCTCTTGTAAGGGTACACATGTCCACACAAAGTCTGTAGTCTTTTTGCTTGTTAGTAGCAAAACCTAAATGTGGGAATTGTGGAATTTCTTTTCTGGGACGGGAAGGGAGTGGATATCCTTGCAGTGTTTGTGGAACAGTGTCAAACTATCAAAGAGCATTTTCTTCCTGCCATGATTTTGCCTCTGAACAATAAACTTTACTTTATATTAATTTGATTCAAGTTGTGCCATTAGTTTGTGAAGCTTTTGATGCCATGAGCAATTGGCTAAAACTAACATGACAAGAATTCTATTTGGATATTATCATTTGTAATTGGACATCATATATCAATATGAGGTTTATATTAAGTTGGTGCAACACTTGATAGCACTTTATGAGGGGTTATTTATAGTATGCTCATTTGCTAATATAGACTATTTACCGCAATCAGCATTAGCCTTGTAAATTTTCTCTATGTATCAAAAACAACAACCAATCCAGTACAATCCGGCACAAGCGAGGTTCGGGGGGTCAAGATGTGCGCACCCTTAACCCGAAGAAATTCAAAGGATTGTTTCTGAAAATGTTCTCTATGTATCGTCTAAATAATTTTAATAGTTGTGTCTAGTTATTACGAATAGCTGATTGATTGAGTGATAACTCTGTGACACTAGGTCAGGGAGATGCCCAATGTTCTGATACTCCCACGCAGTGCTGATTACAGTGAAGAAGTGTGGATGGAGATAAGGGAGAAAGCAATTTGCATTTTGCAAGGGTTCTTCTTTGAAGGATCTGTTCCAAATAATGCTGTATCTGATGACGAGGAGGAAAGTGAAGCAGTTCATGAAGATGATCAGTCTGATAAACTTGATCAGGGTAGTGCATTGCAACTTTCAGTTATTGAGCAACCGACGCTTGATAATTCTATGAATCCTGAAAGCTCTCAGAGAAGAGGGTCAAGAGAATTGGAGTCTCCTGCCCGTGATGATTCAGCCTTGTCTCAAAGTTCTCCTCAGGCTGACTCTGAAGCTAAACATAGTAGATCAAGTAAGAAGGCCAAAAAGAGGCATGGTCGCCAGAGATCACAGAACAAGTCAGAGGACATCTTGGAGAAGGAGAGCAGTTCTCAGCGGGAAGATGATACATCTATGAGTGGATTTGATCAAGTGCCAAGTCCTGTTTCATTCAATGCCTCCTCTGAAGACTCAAAAAACAGGAAAACAAGTATTGAATTGGTACAAGATTCATCCTTAAATCTGCTTCAGGATTCTGGAAAAAGCACAAGCAGAAAGCCTCTGGATATGCTTGAGGATGGTTGTGTGATTGCTTTGCGTACTAAGGATCATTCTGCACTACACATATCCAGGCAAAGAGTAAAAGGTGGAGGCTGGTTCCTAGACATTGTGCCTAATGTGACAACCAGGGATCCTGCATCCCAATTCCTTGTTGTTTTAAGGAACAAGGTACCTTTCATAGATGGCTGGATGCTGTTTAATACACGTTTTCTATCAACTTAGTTGTAGTTGGTAATTCTGAATGGTCTCTGTTGATGCTATTGATTTGTTGACACACTGTTTGTACTTTTCTTCAGGACACAATAGGTTTACGATCTTTTGCAGCTGGTGGGAAGTTATTGCAGGTAATTTTAAGTTTCTCAAACTGCGTCAGATTGTATATTTCTTACTATTTTCAGCTAACCAACTTTTCTGAGATAAGCACTTCCTCGTACAGTTTTGAGTATAATTTTGACATAACAGTTATCAACCTTATTCGGAAACATTTTAAAAAGATGTAGGTACTAAATTGCCATCCTTTATTATTATTAGCTAACAAGTTGGAAGTTATAATAGCATTGGTAAGGACAAAAGGCTGCATCTGCATGTAACATGAGGATTAGGAGATTGGTTAGTCTATTATATGGATATTAGATAAGTATGATATGACATTCTAATGCTTCTCTCCTTGTATTCTCTGTAAAAGTGAGCTTACATGTTTGAGATAAAATGAAGGAAATAAAGTGAGCTTACATGTGGATTGTGTAATACGTACTATCAGCCTTTTGGTGTTCATTAGTAATTTAGAATTCATTGAGATTGCAGATAAATAGAAGGATGGAATTCGTGTTTGCAAGTCACAGCTTTGACGTGTGGGAGAGTTGGACTGTGGAAGGTCCTTTGGATGAATGTAGGCTGGTCAATTGTAGGAACCCCTCTGTAAGCTCCCTTCATTACTTGTTACTTGAAGTGCATATGTACTGAAGAGTACAGTTCATGAGATAACTTGCCTTTTCGCATTTGAAAGTGATAATGTTTTATCAAAATACTGAAGAGTACTTAAAAATACAAAAAAATCCTATTAATCCATAGTTGGCATTTGTCACTTGAATGAATCACCTATATAATACTTAAAGTCAGTCCTTGCAAGTGACTTCAACCTCATACTTTAGCAAAGAGGTGCTTTTGCATTGTGCTTTCATTTGCTTTCAAGTTGGTGCATCTTTCCTTTTCATCTTCCATAGGCTCCTTTTGAGCTTTTATTGCAGTTTAGCCTTCCATACTGCTCCTCTGACCCAGCTGCATCCCCATCTTTCGGGCAGATAGAGTTGCACATGATCTTCTGGTTTCTGAATAAGATTGTTATAGTTTTAATAGATTCTTATGACATTGAAGCTGCGCCCTACGCAACATCAACACTTATCTAACTGCTATTTATATTGAAACGACCCAGCATAAACAACTGTCTGAACTTTAAACTGTTCCTTGATGAGCCGGTCTGATTCACGTTTTCAGGTCACATTGGATATAAGAATTGAAGTCCTTGCAGTTGTTGGGCAAGATGATGGGGTTATGCGTTGGATTGACTAAGTAGTTCAAGAATTGGAGAGCAATCTTGTTCCAGGTTTCTCCTTTTTATTTTTTTCTTCATATATTTATATTTCTCCGTATGCCTTAGGTTCGTCGTGTTTGCTAGCATGTAACATTGTGTAAAATCTTTCGACATTTTCTGTAACGAAAGCTGAAAAAGCGTATTTTTTTACATGCCATTGTTGGGGTTTCATTCGAAGTCGGCTTGCCTGTTTCTTAGTGTTCCCAGCAGCATAGCTGACACATGACAGCGTCTTCCTTCTGCTGAGAAGACAGCTGCCATTCAGGAACAATTACGACCAAGCAAACATAGAATCTGCTTCTTTTTTCATTATTGTTATTATGATGATGATTTTTTATGTACGTGAGGATTCTTCTCTGTTTGTTCTTGTGACAACTACCAAATGGTTGAATGGATAGGATGGCTTTCAGGTTGTTTGCTCTTGTATTGTATTGTATTTGTATTTGTATTTGTATTTGGTACTGGTCCTTGTTATAAAAAAACAAAACAAAAACAAAGGCAGTACTCTCTAAATTCTATTTAGTATTCCCTCCGTCCCTTATTGATCTTCCCATTTGATCTCGGCACATTTGTCGATGCGTGTTTTGTATTGTTAATATCTCTAATTATATATTAATAAAAATTATAATTTTTTGATATTATTAAAGTATTCGTTGAGACGAATCAAACAAGATTCCACATGACTATGTTTTTTTCTTATATATTGGAAGAAATCTTGAAGATTTTCTTTCACTATAAATAGTATACAAAAAGCAAATGGAAAGATCAATAAGGGACGGATGGAGTAATAATTTTGTAGTGGACATAGTGATATTTGTCTTTCAATTGTTATTTTTTTGTAAAATTATTGTCTAAAACAATTTTAATTGAACCAGTAAAATAATTCGGATCTATTAATTGAACTTTCGTAAAAAAGGGAAAGCAATAGCTCACTTCCAAATCTAGATCAAACTCCCTAATTAAATAGGTTGAGAACCGCACTAGAATACCCTAATCCTTACCAGATTGTAGGGGCTGATCGGATGCGAACGGGGCTAAAAGTACGAATGTGCGAACAAATTTTAACAAAAAAGAATTACACGACCGAATTTTATCCATATAATTCGCGTATAAAATTCACTAGACGCACTTAAATTTTCGTGCACTAAGTTGTACCAATTTGTGCATTAAAGTATGTTGAAATGTGCACCATAATTATATTAATAATATTTTATTAAAAATATGTGCATCAAAGTGTAAGATTATGTATTTTCGTGAAAATTTATGGGTTGGGATCGGATTTTCATTAAAATGGTGATGTAATTAGCACATGTTTCATTCAATATGATATTTTCCTATTCAAATGAAAGTTAAAAACACAATAGTCATTGTAATTTAAAATGTGCACCAAATATATAAGAGTATGTGGTGCACAAACACATGACATGTAGAACACATAATAACATAAATGTTATGCAATTAATAACATAAATGTTGTGCACAAACACATGAAAATGTGATGTAACAAACACATAAAATGTGGTGCACAAACTCCTGGAAATGTGGTGTACAAATATAGAAAAATATGATGCACAAATATATGAAATGTGGTGCACAAATAATTAACACCGATTTGGATATATACCCTAAATGGGTTTGTCATTTGCAAACATAGAAGCTGTTTTTTTTTTTTTGCATATATACACCATTTGGTGTATTTTTGCAAAATAATAAATCTTTTCTTTTAATTTCAAAAGTAAATTAAATCAATGAAATTGGAGAAAAGAAAAAGGAAACAAAAAACCCCAAAATAGAAAAATATCATTTATTAATATTTTCCTCCAAAACCCCAAATTCTATCCCGCCCCTTTCTTCATTTCTCCCGCCCACTTCCCTCCCATTTCCCGGCCATTCCGCCTTCCTCCATTCCGCCGACCGGTCAATGAACAGTTGGAAGTGAAAGATCCAAACTCATTCTTCCTCCCCTCCCTCTCCCTCCCATTCTACAAACGTCCTCTTGACTGTTGAACACGAATACCCTGTTAAACAGGAATGACGATGGACGATACATGAAGAAGTGTTGAACTGTGTATCTACATGGCGAACTGTGTAACTGTTAAACAGGAATGGCGATGGGCGATTAACTATGTAACAAAAGTGTTGAACCTCAGCAGATGAACCCGAAGAACTGTTGAACTCAGCAGATTGATTCACAAGCGGTTTTCCAGGTTAGGGTTAGGGCTAAATTATGTAAACCCAAATATTCAGAAGGGACCAAATGTAAAACCGAAGCTACCCAAGCGACCAGATGAATTGGTAGTTTTCTGAAGTAGACAAATATTCAGAAGGTTTTTTTCCTGCTATAATAGAAAGTTCTTGTCGGCCTTAGTAAAACAATTGTCATACTTAATAATAAAAATGTCATAACTACAGCGTTTAAATTAGATATATGTCATACCAAATGTTCACAGAATAATGTCATAACTACAACTAAAAGTTTTTAGTCATTAAACCATATTACATGCTTGCCTATTGCCTAATTTGGGTAGGACGTGTGACATCTGGCTGAATAGTTCTACTCAGAAGCTGAATAGTTCATCTCACCAATCTAAATACAAGATGTCTTAATTGGATCTCCCTTTCCCGATGCTCTGCTTCTTTGACAATTTTACTTTACATAGATATTAATTGCACTTCATCTCACCAATCTACTTACAGATATCTTAATTAGAAAATGCTCCATGTTTGAGTATTTTTAGGTACATGGTGTCACTCGTACTGTTGGTGATTTCAAAACCGTGACATTTTAAATTGCTATTGTGACATACTGTTTATACTATTTTCACAGATTAATAGTCTATGACTGACAAATATGACCGTATTCAGACGATGTTTTTACTTCGCAGAGATCTTACTTTACAGAGATCTTAATGGCACTTCATCTCACCCATCTCATTGGAGTGTGTGTTGTTTGACTATCCCAACTGTACATGCTTCCAGTCCTACTCTCTCTTTGTTTCACTTCATCTCATCCATCTCTTTCTACTCTTCATCTCTTTCATCTCCTTAGAGCAGCTCGTGTAGTTGTGTTCTTTGCTTGTGGACTCACAAACTTCTGTTGGATTTTAATTGAGTGGCAAATAGGTATGGCTGATGAATACTCCACCATTGGAGACAAGGGAGAGGTTGGCTTCATCGATGTTCCCTCAGTCACAACTTCCACTCCTACTGAGGAGGGTCCTGTCATGGTGTCTGTGCCGTTTCCATTTGCTGGAGGAAAGCCTCAATCAGTTCCTGTGAATGAGGTTGCTGCGGCGTCATTCACAATAGAAAACACCACTGATGAATATATTTTACTTTGGGGTGTGAAGATTTATGCTTCAATTCCTGAAGATTCATTTGTGTTGTCACTAATGAAACCTCCATCTGGCCAGCCAGATGACATACCCGAGGAAGATTTTGTCCGTTCTTTTCATATGGAGGAGCGAAATTTGATGCCACATGGTAGCCTGACTATATGGATGTCTTGTGTGCCCAAGGAGATTGGCGTTTTCACATCTATAGTGCATATCCAAACTGATGTTGTGACTATTGAACGACTTGTCTTCCTCTTGGCTGAAGATGAGGTATCCAAAGCTTTGGCACCTCAGAGACCATATAACATACCACCACAGATCAGAAAAGCGATAGAGTTTGAGGAAATCCCTGAAGTAGTCTTACAAGGCTTAACAGAGAAAAATTATGCGTCGTATTTCAATGAGTTGTTAGGGATGGAGGAACTTCTGATTATGGTAAGTGTTATATTTTCTCTGTATGGGGGTTGGGGGACTGAGGGGATAGCTAGATGGCATCGTTCTCTCGTAGTACCAAGTTGTTGAATGATTTTTTTATATATTTGTTTACAGGAGTACGTGAAAGCTTATAATATGAAGTCTGTTACTTTGAGACAAAAGTATAATCGGCTTGTAGCACTTAAAGTGCCAGGACTAGGTGAAAGAAGGCCCTCAGTTGTCCGTGAAGATGTGGTGAATGTTTATGGAGAAGGCCCTCTCCATCAGGTATGTGGATAATGTTAGGTAGCTTATTATTTTTGTCAAAGTGTTATATATTATTGTCGGAATGAATTATGAAATTGCACGACTTATCGTTGCCAATGTTGTGTTCTCATGTTGAACTTGCCAATGTTATTTGAACAAGGCTTGATCCACCGTGTTGAGGCTGATAAATTATTATTGCAATTTGATGATGAATTTTACCAAAGGCACATAGATAGCAATGTGTATGAAATCTGTTTTGTGTTCAACGGGGCAAATTTCAGTAAGCTCCATCAAGCCATTCTATCTATAGAGGCATTACACGAAAACTTCCTTTTTCCCCATGAGTATCATGCAAAGCAGAGGATTACAACAAACAATTTTGTGCCTATCTCACTTCTTCTTGATGAGGAGCAAAAAAATGTTATTCGCTTAATTTTAGGCTGCAGAGGAGGAGCTCCTTATGTGATTTATGGACCCCCGGGAACAGGAAAGACAAAAACACTGGTGGAGGTGATCTTACAACTCTATACAACTAGACGTAATTCTCATATACTGGTATGTGCTTCTTCAAATTGCATGACAGATCACATATTAGAGAAAATCCTTTGTGAGGGGATGAAACTTAGGGAGGAAGATATTTATAGGTTGAATGCCACACGTCGTCCCTTACAAAAAATGAACGCTGCATTGTTGAGGTTCTGCACCTACAGTGCAAGTTTCTTCACTTGCCCTTCTCGATATGCACTCCGCAGGTATAAGATAATAATAACGACATACACGAGTGCATCTATGCTCTATCATGCTGAAGGGGTTAACCGTGGCCACTTCTCCCACATCATCTTAGATGATGCAAGCCAAGTTTCAGAGCCAGAGACAATGATCCCCATATCAACCCTCTTAGAAAAGAACACAGTTATTGTTCTTTGTGGTGATCCCAAACAACTTGGGCCTGATATTCATTCAAAGCAAGCTGAGGCTTATGGTTTGGGAAGATCTTTTCTGGAGAGGTTGTTGGACTTTGAAGTTTACAGATCAGGGGATCGCAATTATGTCACAATGTTGTTGAACAATTACCGGAGCCACCCTGCAATTCTTTGTGTTCCTTTAAGACTATTTTATAGTGGAGCATTGATTCCATATCGAGAAGACAGTAACACATCTTCCTTACCTTGAGCTGATATGCTTCCCAATGGGAACTTCCCTTTCATGTTCTGTGGCATTCAAGGCTTTGATGAGAGGGAAAAGGGCAGCCCATCATGGTTTAATAGGATTGAAGCTAGCAAGGTGGTTGAGCTCGTACAGAAGCTGATAAGAAGGAATGTGTTTGAGCAAGACATCGGGATTATTACCCATTTCCCACAACAAGTACTAAAGATAAGGAAGGCTCTCAAGTCTCTACATATGAGGGATATTGAGATTGGCGGGGTTGAGCAGTTTCTGGGTAAATAAAAGGAAGTGATCATCCTGTCAACTGTCAGATCAACCGCTAAGCACGACGAATATGACAGGACTTTCAGCATGGGATATCTGAGCAACCCGAAGAGGTTCAACTTTGCCCTGACTCGTGCCCGATTATTGCTTATTATTGTTGGAAACCCTTATATTATTAAAAAGGTAATTCCCGGTAAAAAAAACTTACATTGTTGGTCATTGTTGTTGGTCATTGACAGGATTAAAAGGGTTGATTAACTAACCGTGTTGTTGGTCATTGTTGTTGCTTATTATTGTTGGAAACCCTTACACTATTGTTGGAAACCCTTATTGTTGTGATAAAGTATCGGGTGACTCTCGGTGCAAGAATTCACTCGTCGACGCCTTGGAACACAAGAACTCAAGACAACAAGATCTCAGCAAGATTCCAGAATTTGTCCTGACTTCAATGGGGTCGTTCTCCTTGCTCCAAATCCAAAGTGGATGATTCCGGCGACAGTAGTTAGATAATGAAGTCTAGTTTCTGTCCTCGAAATTTAAGAGCAATTGAATCACGGAAACAAAAGTTATGGTGTTTTTACTGAGGGGTCGCTGGGAGTTCAGGGAAGGAATTTCAGCGAAATGATTGTTGTGGATATGGATGATCGAATGGTTGATGAAGATGGACGAACAAGTGAAGGATAAGCAGTCTTCAACAAGTGGATACGACTCACCACTTAGAGAAGAAAGAAATGATCTTCTACGAAGGGATGTGACTCACCCTAGGCAAAGGATCAAGGTGTTTGATCGATATGACTCACGATCAAGGATAAGTGTTCGATACTACACACGAACAAGGTGAAGATGAAGTAGTTCTTGATCAGAAAAGCTCTCAATTGGATATATTTCAACGTAACCACAATTTGGAAATGAGTTTGCCTAATATAGGCTACAAAGGGAAATAAAAGAAAAACAAGGAAATGCATCCACTATCCTAAACACTCGTCCCACTACATCATCATGCATTAGTAGGCACTTTTAGGGAATTAAAAGAAATTGATAAATTGTCTTAAATGCATTAAAGAAATGTTTAAAATAATCTGCTCCAAAATGGCCAGCTCCCGGAGATGTTAATCCTTGTGTGTGCTAGGCGCCGAGGAACCCGGGAAGGCAACAATGCACGTGACCGGGCCATGGTCAGGCAGGCTTGGCGCTCCTAGGCTCAATAGACCCTCCTTGAGCTGGTGGTGAAGTTGGCGAGCTCGGGCTCTTGGTCACCTTGAATGTCTTGATGGGCCTTGGGCACATCATCCCCCTTCTCTTGAAAGGGATTCGACCTCGAATCCAGCTCGTCAAGGTCTTCATCTCCTTCCACGCAATAGCTATCCTCATGGGGGGCGCCTTTCTCTCTTGGCTCAAATGGGACCATCCCGGACTCCAGCTTTGAGCCCTTGATGTGCTTGCCTTCTTGACCTGCAATAAAACCACTAGAAACTCTATGCAACACCACAACCTTTTCATTAATAGGGTTAGTCTCATAAAATGCAATGGAAGGTTGAGGGCATGCAATGAATTGAGGCATAAGAGGCTTGGCCAAGAGCATATGATGAGAAGCACCACCTTTGCTTCCAATTGCCATCTTTTTACCTTTGTTTTGCTCTATTTGTTGGCTGGCCTTCCTTTGCTCTCTAGCCACATGGTCAGCTATGATTTCATGGGGCATCATAGGTTTTAGAGTGATTCTTTTACCGTTCATGATAAAAGAATACTCATGTGTCACCCCTTGATGGATGACATCCCTATCAAACTGCCATGGGCGGCCTAGGAGAAGATGGCATGCGGTCATGGGCAAAATATCACACACAACCTCATCTACATATCCTCCTATACAAACTGGATGGTGGCTTGGTCCTTGACCTTAAGGGGCTTGTCGGAATTCAACCAACAAAGTGTGTAGGGCTGAGGATGAGAAGTGGTCAATAGATTGAATCGACTCACCACTTCTTGATCAAGCAAGTTGCAACAAGAGCCACCATCAATGATGACACTACACACCTTTCCCTTAATGGTGCACCTAGTGTGAAAGATAGTTTCACGTTGGCTAGGTACACTTGGACTCTCCGAGACGGTTAGTGCTCTTTTGACCAAAAAGCACTCACCCTCGGCTGCCACAACATGAAGCTCTTCCAATTCTTCCTCATTCTCAACAACTTCCTCTTCACACTCATCCTCAGGCTCATAGTCCCCTAGAGTGTCAAGAAGAACTTGCCTTTTTGAGGGGCAATCCTTGGCAAAATGACCTCTTCCTAGACACTTAAAACATTTGAGATCCCTAGCTCGGTTCTCCCCCTCATTTCTTTGGGTTTGAACCTGGTTTGGGACCTATCTTCTAGGATGACTTGAATTGTCATTCCTAGTAGGTTCTAAGCGTCCTGGCATAGGTTGTGCCTCTTTGGAACCACTTGAGGTGTTTTGCCATGGTCGTGAGCTATTGGCTTGAGGGCGCCTTGAAGGAAGTGTCTTATATATATGATTAGTATAATGAAGCACTTCTTCAATAGGCGTCCCTCTCATGAAATGTTGCTTGCTCACTATGGACTTGAGTTCATGCGTGAGATTGTTTATGAACTTGGAAATAAGATAACCCTCAAGGAACCTAAGACCATATCTATAGATCAAGGTCCTAAGTTCCATATAGAACTCATCCGGGGTCTTATTCCCTTGTTCCAATTGTTCAAGCTTAGCATGAACTCTTTTCGGATAATCTTCTGGTACAAATCTTCCCCTAAGGGCAGTTTTGAGCTCTTGCCAAGTAGTGATTTGGGGATGGCCGTAGAAAGTTCTTTCTTCTTTATCCCCAAGCCACCATTGGTATGCGAAACCCTCAAACTTGATGGTAGCAATGTCTACTCGTTGAGCTTCCGAGTAGTCATAAAACTGAAAAATTTGTTCAGTTTTTTGCTCCCATTCAAGATAGGATTCGGCATCACATCTAGAACCAAAAGATTGTACCTCCAATTTGATTCCGTGGGGACGAGGTTGGTCATAAGCATTGGCGAAGTCTCCTTCATAGGCTCCTCCGCCGCGCTGCATGTTGTAGGGCGCCCTTGGGCCTTGGTAGTGGCCTCGGTGGGCTCCTCCTCTCCCGGGCATCATTCTCCTTGTTTGAACAAGAGGATCGGGAAATCTTGGCATCTCAGGCAATGCTGTCCTTGGTGGTTCTCTAGCTTCCATATCTGCATAGTTAGTGCGCAAGGGGGCAAAATAGGATTGCTAGTAGTCACATAAGGAAAAACAAGGTTAGGAGGTGAACCATGGTCTTCACGCGTGGTGGCTACTAAAGGGAGCTTGGGATGATGTGCCTTCTTGGAAAGTCGCTTGCGGCATCTCTTGGGTCAAGGCGCCGAGGATGTCTCCATCTACATGTGTAGCCAAAGGCATAGTGGTCGGCGCACCTAGGCTGTGTCTTCCACTTTGAGCTGGCGCATGGCTTTGAGATTGCTCCCACCGAGCCTCCATGGATTTCATGAAGGCAGCCTGCTCATCTCGCATGGCTTGGAAGTGATGGCATGCTAGATGAGCAGGCTTCCTTTGGATCATCCATTGGATGATTGGGGATGGCCGTAGAAAGTTCTTTCAAGCCATGCGAGATGAGCAGGCTGCCTTCATGAAATCCATAGAGGCTTGGTGGGAGCAATCTCAAAGCCATGCGCCAGCTCAAAGTGGAAGCCACAGCCTAGGTGCGCCGACCACTATGCCTTTGGCTACACATGTAGATGGAGACATCCTCGGCGCCTTGACCCAAGAGATGCCGCAAGCGACTTTCCAAGAAGGCACATCATCCCAAGCTCCCTTTAGTAGCCACCACGCGTGAAGACCATGGTTCACCTCCTAACCTTGTTTTTCCTTATGTGACTACTAGCAATCCTATTTTGCCCCCTTGCGCACTAACTATGCAGATATGGAAGCTAGAGAACCACCAAGGACAGCATTGCCTGAGATGCCAAGATTTCCCGATCCTCTTGTTCAAACAAGGAGAATGATGCCCGGGAGAGGAGGAGCCCACCGAGGCCACTACCAAGGCCCAAGGGCGCCCTACAACATGCAGCGCGGCGGAGGAGCCTATGAAGGAGACTTCGCCAATGCTTATGACCAACCTCGTCCCCACGACATCAAATTGGAGGTACAATCTTTTGGTTCTAGATGTGATGCCGAATCCTATCTTGAATGAGAGAAAAAAAACTGAACAAATTTTTCAGTTTTATGACTACTCGGAAGCTCAACGAGTAGCCATTTCTACCATCAAGTTTGAGGGTTTCGCATACCAATGGTGGCTTGGGGATAAAGAAGAAAGAACTTTCTACGGCCATCCCCAAATCACTACTTGGCAAGAGCTCAAAACTGCCCTTAGGGGAAGATTTGTACCGGAAGATTATTCGAAAAGAGTTCATGCTAAGCTTGAACAATTGGAACAAGGGAATAAGACCCCAGATGAGTTCTATATGGAACTTAGGACCTTGATGTTTTTACTGAGGGGTCACTGGGAGTTCCGGGAAGGAATTTCAGCGAAATGATTGTTGTGGATGTGGATGATTGAATGGTTGATGAAGATGGACGAACAAGTGAAGGATAAGCAGTCTTCAACAAGTGGATACGACTCACCACTTAGAGAAGAAAGAAATGATCTTCTACGAAGGGATGTGACTCACCCTAGGCAAAGGATCAAGGTGTTTGATCGATATGACTCACGATCAAGGATAAGTGTTCGATACTACACACAAACAAGGTGAAGATGAAGTAGTTCTTGATCAGAAAAGCTCTCAATTTGATATATTTCAACGTAACCACAATCTGGAAATGAGTTTGCCTGATATAGGCTACAAAGGGAAATAAAAGAAAAACAAGGAAATGCATCCACTATCCTAAACACTCGTCCCACTACATCATGCATTAGCAGGCACTTTTAGGGAATTAAAAGAAATTGATAAATTGTCTTTAATGCATTAAAGAAATGTTTAAAATAATCTGCTCCAAAATGGCCAGCTCCCGGAGATGTTAATCCTTGTGTGTGCTAGGCGCCGAGGAACCCAAGAAGGCAACAATGCACGTGACCGGGCCATGGTCAGGCAGGCTCGGCGCTCCTAGGCTCAATAGACCCTCCTTGAGCTGGTGGTGAAGTTGGCGAGCTCGGGCTCTTGGTCACCTTGAATGTCTTGATGGGCCTTGGGCACATCACTTATATTGTTGGTCATTGGTGTTGGTCATTGACAGGATTAAAAAGGTTGATTCACTAATCGTGTTGTTGGTCATTGACAGGATTTTCACTGGCAAGAAATGTTAAAGGATCGTGTTTTAAAAAGCGCCTATGAAGGCTGTGCATTCCGCGGGGACTTTGAAGGTTGACAGCAGGCAGTTGTGATTCTAGTAATGTAATGATAGCATCCAGTTGACAACCATCCTTTTTTTAGAAATGTAATGGTAGCCCACGTTCCAACATTCTAGGAATGTAATGATAGCATTCAGTTGGCAACTATTCTAGTAAGGTAATTGTCTGTGTGTGTAGTGCTGGCATTGTGCTTGAACTTGCAAAACTTACATGAAGATCGACATTAATATTTTGGCAATCTGACACGTAGAGTCAACCATGCTTACGAATACTATTCGAAATAAAATTCATCCTCTTACATAAAAAACCAAAGTCATGAGGTACATACTTCATAGTCAATTTATCCTCAACCATGCCTACATGCTCGATTACAAATGTTGAAAGCACTAATCCCTAGAATCACACCAGTACCAAACGCAGAAATAGGAAGTATTACATGGTTCCTGAAGTTTTTTTGGGAGTATAGTGTCTTGTTTTCAGCTTCAAGTTCTGCCACCCTTGCATTTAGTCGCCAAATTGCATGATCGAATTGCATCTCACTTGTATTGAGTTCCATAATTCTTTGTCCAAGTTCATGTATCTTTGTACGTAGGCGTGTGATTATTTCACCCAACATGTTGGAACGTGGGCTATTCGTTAGCAACATGTCTAACTCTTCTTGCAACTTCTCCTCTATTTGAGAAGGTGTAGGAGATGTAGGTGGATGTTCATATTTTCGGGGGTCCCCGCTTTGATAACTTGAGGTGTCGCTGGATGACATTGTGCTTGAGTACTGCAGAAACAAAGAAAGATTTCCAGCCAAAAACACATTGATACATGCTTGCTTATTGATCCAGTATGAAAACCACACAATAAACAAAGAGGGTTACCTTCAAGTTCGGCACAACAGTGAAGGATCTTTTCTTCGCGAAACGAACAGAGAGGGTTTAGGGATTGTTGAAAATGAGAAGGAACATGGTCGGTCATAACTATTTACCTGATATGACTTCATTTATGTAGTACACATCTTTTAACCTCTATTTTCCCTCTAAAACTTAACAAGTTTCCCTCCAATTTCTACCCCTGAACACGTGTTAGGTTGTCATCCAAGCAGAACCCAAAGCCACCGTAACAAGTTTCCCTCCAAAGCCACCGTAACACCACAAGACCTTAAATCCACAAATCTTCAAAAAAGATTGTGCAGCGTCTTCAATGTCTTTGGAATAGAATAAATTTAATAATGGGTGAGTTCTGACTTTCACGTTCATATTCAGATGCATTACAAGACATTCTTTTGTGGTTCACTAAACGAGAGAACAACCTTTCAGCTTCTTGTTGAGCATTACACCAACTTTAACTCCCGTTTATCCTTGATTCTAGAATATTTGTTTTCCCTACAAACTTTTACAGCCACCCAATAGAATTATCAAAATCGGCAGCCTGAAAACCCTTTAATGTCGGTGTTAGGATATTATCCCGTTTGGCTAGAAAACCCTTTATTATGGCTTGAAAACCCTTTAATGTCGGTGTTAGGGTATTGGTCATACTGTCAATGTTTGCCATAAAGTATTTAACTTGTGTTTGCTTTTTGTTTGTATAACAGGTTCAAGATCATACTACTTGACTCTGAAAACAAGTGGTGAATGGATATCTAAGGGAAACAAGTGGGTTTTTGATGGGATCACAACGACAACCGGACTTCTTTTGTATGCAGATATGAATTACTCAAATCTGAGGAAAAAGTTGGCTGAGAAG
Source organism: Rheum nobile (assembly GCA_027886185.1). Classification (NCBI taxonomy): domain Eukaryota; kingdom Viridiplantae; phylum Streptophyta; class Magnoliopsida; order Caryophyllales; family Polygonaceae; genus Rheum; species Rheum nobile. Next base: position 870,468 of record WOAB01000660.1, read on the forward strand.
ATTAAATGCATTGACGAGATAGATGAAATTGAGATAAAATATCTGTCACCGTGGAAACCAATGCCACAAACAATCGATGTGAAAGATGACGAGGACCTTGATGCTTTCAAATTTATGAACTTGCAATCACACGATGTTATTTGGCCTATCGAGTTATATACGAGTATGAAAAAGAAAGGAAACAAAGAGGCAGAGGCCGAGGTTGTGTTGGCTAGTCATCCAAGTAGAAGTGATGACGAGGTCATCACAGTGTGTCTGACTCCGCCACCGTTAACACAAACTCAAGAGGCAGAGGCCGAGGTTGTGGTAGATTGTCATCCAAGCATAAATGGTACCAAATCCGTCAAGAGCAATATGGTAAGCGATAATTGTCCCACTGAAGTTGTACTGAATATAGTTGATTGTGACATGTATGAACTGAAACCAAAAATTTGTCGTGTAAACAATAGGGAAGTACAAATAGTTGACTTGGTGAGCCAATCTGAGGCAGACTCGGAAACTGATGGGAGAGAATCAAGGTCTTCCACAGGAACGAAAAGAATACATGAATGTATTGACATTGAGAGTGATTATGGGGAAGACGTTGGGCGAGATTTTGATTGGGATGACTTTGAGGAAGATGTTGAAGAAGGGACATTGTTGGATGACACTAATGAAGTCGACAACTTATTCATAGACATTGATGAGGAAGTTCTACAAGAGATTGAAGCCGAGTACTATCGTAGCAAACAGTTTAGTAAAAGACAATTGGATGATTTGGAAGAGCCAATGGAGGATAATGGGGTGAGCGGCAATAATTTGGAAATAAAAGTTGGAGAGCATTTCAATTGCAAGAAGGATCTTAAGGATCGTTTATCCTTGATGGCATTACATAGGCACTTCCAGATTGTGGTTGAACTCTCTCCAAATGGGGTCAATTTGATTTCGGTTGTTCAATCCCGACAAACCCTAGAAAACTTACCCGAATTGAGATAGATGAAATGAAGTCAAGGAACCACTCAGAAATTGTATATATAATAGTCTGTTAAACCGGGTTCATAACAAGTTCTTAATATAATTGTTAAACCGGTCGAAATTGGCCCTAATATGGCATTGTGTGCTCCAAGGAACCGCTCAGAAATTGGGCCGAATATGGCATTTTTTTGGGCTTGTCATACTAACTGTTTTGGCATGTCGTCTTTCATGTCATAAAGTACTATTTCATGTGACATTATCATAACATACTATATTATATAAAACATAAATACATAACATGCTTCATTTGAGAATCTGACATTTACCTGGCAATATATAGTCACTATATGACATTATCAGTTTCCTACTTGACATTATATATTCATACAATAACAGACTTCATAACCTACTAAATACTACACTAAATTACATAGTCCCTACACTACATTACTTAATCAAATACTAACTGTTTTGGCCTGTCGTCTTTCATGTCATAAAGTACTATTTCATGCGACATTATCATAACATACTATATTATATAAAACAGAAATACATAACATGCTTCATTTGGCAATCTGACATTTACCTGACAATATATAGTCACTATATGACATTATCAGTTTCCTACTTGACATTATATATTCATACAATAACAAACTTCATAACCTACTAAATACTACACTAAATTACATAGTCCCTACACTACATTACTTAATCAAATACTAAATATTACATAAACACTGATGCGGAGGAGACAGATGAATCTGGGCCGTCGCGCTGCGGAAGTTCTTCAACAACATCTCCGGTGACGACATATATGTTTATGAAGGCCACGGTTCTACCTTGGGCGGCAAGGACGGCCGCGTCTCCGTGGTTTTGTAAGGCCCTCAAGGTACAAGGGCCGCCATCGGGGGGCACAACTTCGAAGAAGTACAAAGCGTCCCGTTCATAATTGTTAAAATGATACAATTGGTTGATCAACCACCAAATATCCTACACCATTTCAGCCAACGGACTCCAGTTTTGGGTCCTCCCGCCTTGGTAGTAATGGGTCGAAGTCCTGGTCATTGCTCCCCTTGAAGGGATGATTCTCCCTCCGGTATGGACAGTTGCAAACACCCTGTGATCGTTAGGCTGATCAGCCATGGAAACGAAAGAAGCGTAGGGAATTTGGTGTTTAGGGTAAGGTGGAAGATGTTTGCCTGGATTGTGGATGAGGAAATATGACTTTGTATGAGGGGGTATATAAAGAGGTTTTTGGGTTGGTGGCAGTTACGGATACATTTATGACGGTGCTCTAATATTTTCTTAATTTAATTACTTGTGTTAATATCATGTCATGTCACTGATATCCTATCTAATCAGCTAAATTGGAGTTGGTGGGCAATTACTGCTAATTTCATGACAGTTTGGAGTTTTTTATTGTCTCTTCTCAAAAAAGGAGTTAGTAGAGCCGATACCCTTTTTGGAGTTTTTTATTGTATCCCACATCCCTCTTAGATTCATCTTGTCATGCTACTTCTTAATATGTATATTATGAAGTCAGTCAATGTCCCTATATTATTTGACATAACTATCATTCGAATTCCGTTTAAGTGCCATGTAACCTCCATGTAACTGCCATTTAACCTACACGCACATAACTTCCATTGTATGTAATCTAAACAAGTTGTCGTAACATTGTATGTAATCTAAACAAAAGTCTTCGAAAACATCCAATTGTACGTAATCTAAGCAATGCCATCCAAACCCCAAAAAGAACATCCAAATATCCAATTTAAACGATGGAGTTCCTTAGGCTCGACCTCCACATCCCGTCAAACACGCTGTGAGCCATGTCGCTCCTGAAGCCGTCAATAAATTTGTCTTCCACAACGTCAAGATTTTTCCAACCAGCACTGAGCAACTCCATGTGTTTCAGAGTGTATATCCCACAGTCATGACTACGAACACAAAATGCATTAAAGTTACTTAGATGAAGTATATAATAAAATTGGTAAGGGGGTTGATATTTCGACTTACCCACGCTTGTTCTGCTTCAGTCCTTGAATTCTCTCAAATTTAATCTCTTGAGTACCCCGATGTTCAAATTTATTGGCAAGCGGCGGGTACTGTGTCATGAAGTAAGGAAGAAACCGACAAACCCCATGCAGCCAGGTCTCTACGCCCAAGTTATTGTTCAAATCCACATTACAATCATATACATTTGCCTGCCATTGCTGCAAATCGATCTCTACAGCCACCCAATGCATGTTATCGATGTTGAGGGGGACATAAATGAAGTCCAGATCATTCAAACTGGACCCATAAGGTTTAGGCCGATCTCCCCTAAAGTATTCAAGTGCACATTCAGATGCAGGTGGAACAATACTATTATTTTGGACATAGTATCTGTATGCCTCCGTATAATCAGCAGGCCAGAAAACGTCCAATATTGTGGCCTTGATTTTAACTTCGGACTCCAAAAGCGCCTTACGGATATAACAACAAACTTTATCGATTTGCTTCAAAAAAATATAATTCATCCTGTCAGGCATTGCAATAAATCCCAATAGTAAACTAATTTGACATCATAAGTAAATAGCTTACACCATCTTCCAGCCAAGCTTTTGGTTCCAGTATTAGGCCAAACCAGTCCTTGTCCATCTCTTGACCACACAGTCCAACTCTTGGCTCAGAGCTGAAAAATAAAGAAGGCGTAATTAAATCCATGAAAGATAGTTGAACATTATTAAATCCGTGAGATACTAACCTTTCATCATTCATCCATTCCAGCAAAGCAGTCATCTCCTTCACCTGTGAATTATTGGTTATCTTCTTCACAGTTTCCCCCTTTTTCTCATCTGTGTAAGGTGTTAGTTTTTTGGCGGATGGCTTCACCATACGACTAGGAAGAACCCTCTTCGGTTGGAGATGCTGCTTTCGTTTATTTTTGGGTTTTGCCTTGCTGGATGAAGCAACCACAGTGGCTAGCACTAAAAGAGGTTCCTCTCTTTCCTCAACCTCTGCTAGGGTTAGCTCCTGCTGGGTAGCCTCTGGTGCTCCTTCAATGTCATTAGTAAAATCGTGCTCTTGGTCCTTTTCACCAACGCCAACATTTTCATTTATGTCTTTGACAATGGCCATAACACCATACACACCCTCAACATCATTGTTACCCTCAATGGAATTATCAAAATCATGCAATCATAATAACCATGTCATACATGAGTACAAATCCTGTCACCATGACAGACTTTTCTTGTAAAACATAAAAATTCCCATCACACACTAGAAATCTTGTCACCTCGTACAAACAATAATGTCATAGTAGTGATGATAATATGATAATTTTCATATGAGCATATCATACCTCTTTGCCTTCAGCCTCTACCTTCTCCACCTCAGCCTCCTGAACCTCAACCTCTTTGTCACCACCCTCACCATCACTCTCATTATCACCAACTTCATTATCCTCATCAAAAACTTCCTCACCATCACTCTCATTATCACCAACTTCATTATCCTCATCAAAAACTTCCTCATCATCATGACTTGCAACCTCAGCTTCTACCTTGTCCTCCTCCTTCGGTTTGTCACCACCCTGGTGATAACAGGTTTTTGTCGTGTAAAAACTACTATGCAAAATATCCAAACAAACCTTAAACCGTAGTCCTAAGTAAGTACAGGTCGAATCCACAGGGAGGCGAATTCTATCTAAATATGCAATTCGTATGTCAATCCAACGTAACCAAAGGGGGATTTTGTTTGTTTAATTAATCTAAGCATGCAAAAGTAAACAACTAGATGTGATGGATTCAGTAATGGGGAAAAAACACTTAGTCAAACAACATCCACTATTCGTATGACAAGTTGATCATAGATACTCATTCAAAATCACATGCAATGGTAATTCCAATTCCTTTTCAGATATAACTAATAGCACAACCATATACTATTAGCACTAACTAATTAAACAACCCTGAAACTATCAAGATTCAGTTTAACAGCAGCCTTACGGATAGGAATATAGTTGGATACAATTCTAGCATAAAACAACCAGCTTTTATCCTAGAATGTAAATCAGTTCTCTTCTGTATAAGACTAGCACAACCAGTTACTAATACGATGCAGTTGCTACTCTGAAATAGATATGCTCAACCAGTAACAATCTAAATCTAGCAATCAATCAATACCAATAAACCCTAGTTGTGTCCAAATAGAGATTATCAATATCAATCATAAACAACTTAAGCAAGAGAAAGATAAAAACCATGCAATAGATTAAGAACAAGAATCTCACAACTGAATCAAAGCGAAAGCTTCAGCGTCTGACTAAGCCAGGGAGGCTTAGTTCTTCATAGCAAATACGTAGAAAGAAATTAGGGTTTCAGAGAGATGATCCAAGATTATTCAAGATTAGATGAATATATGCAAACAAGCCTTTTTCAACCCTAATATACTAAAGGGAATAATATCTAAATTAATCTAAAACGAAATAATAAAATAATAATAAAATAATAAACTAAAACAGGAAATTAATCCCGCTTTAATTGCCACTGCTTCACGCGTCTTCCACGTGGGCCACTTCTCTCTGCAACAAAGCATCACCTCCAAGGCTTCTTCTCGGTGGAATCAGCACGGCCCAACTCCATCAGCAGCGTCCCACTCCAATTGCATTTGATTCGCTGACATCATGCGGCCCACTCCAATTGCATTCAGCTCCGCTTTCCTTCAATTGGGCCCTCTCCAGCTTGCTTCTCGTGGACTTTTCTTCCTGTTCACGTGGGCTTCTCCCTCCAATTGGGCCTTCCTCATCCAATTCGGCCCATCAATCACGTGGCTTTTAATTAATTACCAAACTTCGCCCCCACACGCCATACACATGAATGTGTCTAAATCTACCCGAATGGCACCAATAAAATCTCTAATGACTCTTACTTAAGCCCTACAAAATAGTGCTTATCACCTGGCGAACCCTGGCGAAGTTCTTCATTGTCATTACCCTCATCACCATCACCAAATTCATCATCATCACCATCATCATCATCATCATCATCATCCTAACTCTCAACCTCATCACTCTGAAACTCCTTACCCTCAACCTCCTTATCCTTCACCTCCTCATCCTTTCTTTTCTGGTCATCCTTATAAACTTCCTCCTCTTCCTCATCAGACTCACCATAGGATTCAAAATCATCCTCATCCGAATAACTCTTTGATTTCCCCTTACTCCTGAGCTTAGGCACCTCCTCCTCCTTTAATACCCTCTTTTCCAGTCTTCCCATCCTGTCAAGCACTCCTTTTTCCATCCTCTTCATCATTCTGAACATCTGACTTATCACCTCTGATGAATGCACAGATGCATTACTCGGGCTCACTCCATCTTTTCCTTGCTTCCCCTTCCCCTTCTTTTTCAAACCCTTCATTGCTTCCTTCACAATCTTGTCAATCTGCGGGTCATCATTTTCAATAACATAGTAGCAGTCGGACAGCTTATCCACCTCATCCTCATCGGGAATAAGAATGGGCTTAACCACATGTGTAGGATCAGCCAAAGACAACTCCAACACTCCATGTTCAGGGGCTTCATCTGAAAACCAACGAAGACCTCGAGGCATTGCATATTCACTCAACTTTGATGCAAATTAGAGACCAAATATTGGCACAACTTCCCATACCCATATCTACAATAACAAGCGGTTTGAGAATTAGCAAATTAAGATACATTAAATCATTTTATCCTGTCACCCTAAAACTATATGGAATGCAAATAAAAGTATGTTGGAAAACTAGTATGTTGTGTCAATGAAACAACAAACAACTTTCTCCATATTCACCATGATCCTGCCACCCTGTACTCAAATATCATGTCATAGTATAGCATAAAGTATACTACTATGCTGCAAATAAAACACACTCAGTAATTCATATTTCAACCATTAAAAATTTAGATCAGGTCACTATAAAACTATCTGGAATGCAAATAAAAGTATGTTGGAAAACTAGTATGTTGTGTTAATGAAACAACAAACAACTTCCTACATACTCACCATGATCCTGCCACCCTGTACTCAAATATCCTGTCATAGTATAGCATAAAGTATACTACTATGCTGCAAATAAAACACACTCAGTAATTCATATTTCAACCATTAAAAATTTAGATCAGGTCACCCTAAAACTATATGGAATGCAAATAAAAGTATGTTGAAAAACTAGTATGTTGTGTCAATGAAACAACAAACAAATTCCTTCATATTTACCATGATCCTACCACCCTGTGCTCAAATATCATGTCATAGTATAGCATAAAGTATACTACTATGCTGCAAATAAAACACACTCAGTAATTCATATTTCAACCATTTAAAATTTAGATCAGGTCACTATAAAACTATCTGGAATGCAAATAAAAGTATGTTGGAAAACTAGTATGTTGTGTCAATGAAACAACAAACAACTTCCTCCATATTCACCATGATCCTGCCACCCTGTACTCAAATATCCTGTCATAGTATAGCATAAAGTATACTACTATGCTGCAAATAAAACACACTCAATAATTCATATTTCAACCATTAAAAATTTAGATCAGGTCACCATAAAACTATCTGGAATGAAAATAAAAGTATGTTGGAAAACTAGTATGTTGTGTCAATCAAACAACAAACAACTTCCTCCATATTCACCATGATCCTGTCACCCTGTACTCAAATATCCTGTCATAGTGTAGCATAAAGTAATTAATATTTGAAGCAGTAAAACTACCTGAAACACAACTGGCATGCCTTGAATGGAATATGAAATTTTTGGTGCGTTGGAGAGTAGCTTTGCCTTCTCTACTGTTTGCATCATTTTCGCCAATGTTGTGGTCAATGACTTGTGAAGCTCTTCATAAGCAACCCTTCCCCATGGATAATCCCAAAAGTTATCCATATTCTCCAGCAGCCTAACATGCATCGGCTTTACTAGCCTCTTCTTATCCCCTCCCAGCAACAGACCCTCAACTATCAACAACAGTGCCAACTTGAGTTTGTAGTTGTCCAACTCACGATGTTCTTTAAATATGTTGTAAACATCTTGTATTGTCGTCTTAGGACCACCAGGACTACCAAAAAATCGCTCCATTACTAGCCCGTCAGCTTTAGTATCCACAAATGGAAGTTTACCACAATTTAGTCCAGTTATGAGAGAGAACTCCTTAATCGAAAACCTCAACTCTTTCCCTGCCACCTCATACCAAGACTCCCACTTCTTTTTTGTTTCAAGTTGCTTAAATAGAACTACATGCAATGTCTGTGAAGAACATGATACATGCTGCAACATTTTCAAAACTTTTCCAAACGGGCCATCCAAAACTCGTTGCCAATCCGCATGTGTCAATTTGTTTTCAATCTCACGAACAAAGTGCACCCTACAGTTGATATTAATTCTTCCGTAGAAAGGTTCACCTCTGAAATAAATGTACCTAATCTGCAAGCCAAATGAAAATGACCATAAACAAACGAAATCGAACCATTTGAGAAGCCTCAGACGATAGATGAAAAAACAAAAAACTCTAAAAAAACACTCCCGATACAAAGTAAACCATTTCATACGGGTGACAGGACAATTGAAAAAATACCCTAATCCCTAAACAAAAAATGTAGACAACTTACATCCCCTTTAAAGATTAAGGGTTTTTTCCCCTTTACTGGTTTCGCTTTTGGCCTCGAGCTGCCCTTCCCGGCTTTTTTTCCTATGGTACTGTCAGAAGTTTTTTCCCCTTTCACCTGCACTTCGTCTCTTTGCTTCTTCTTCTTTCGAACCTGCCTGTCGTCTTATTTTCTCTTCCTTTTCTCTCCACTCTTCTTTGGGCTCGATTCTTTACAGTCTCTAAGCACTGCCATTTTTTAGGGTTCTTTTGTAACGCGCTTCAGAGGTTAAGGAAAAGTTCGGGGAGGGGCGAGTAAGTAAAAATGGAGTTGCAGAGTCACGTTAATGGAGAAAGATGGAGGGAGTAAGTAAGAAAATGTGGAGATGGACTTGGTAAGAAAAAATGGACTTCAAGAGTAAGCAAAAATCGAGTCTAGCGTTAATAGAGAAAGATGGAGGAGTTGAAGAGTCGCCTTCTGGGGAAGAAGAAAATGTCTGATAACAATGATGGATGTTTGCAGAGTCGCCTTCTGGGAAAGAAGAAATTATCTTCTTTTGGAGGGAATTTGGGAAGGTAAACACGGAGGGCCTTTTGCGAGCATTCAAACTTCGAAGAAAGGTAAACAGGGTTATGTCTTACCCTTTTTATTCCAAATTAAATATTATTAAAAAGGTCAATAGAATGGTAAACACAAACAAATAATATTAAAAAATAATTTTGTACCCTAAAACAACAAAAACAAAAGGATATTTCCGACAATAGGATTATACAATGTGACAAAAAACATATGTACGCAAATTATAAAGAAACTTCACTGACAGGAATTATGAACAACACTGACAGGAAGTATGCATCTACAACGAAGTAGCAAACAAGAAATGCACCAACCAAAATTAATTGTTTTCCAAAATAATTTCAACACAAGTTATTGTCAACAAGACAAGTCAATTCTAGCGAAAACCGCCCAACAAGGAATCATACAACACTATCACTATCCTAACTACAGTGAAGCTTACATGAAAGTGAATAAGATATCCTCCACTAGTCAAACCAGTTCATATCGAAAATACTAACGACTATCCTTTTTCCGTACTAATCCACAAATTTGTCACCCACGTTCACGATGTTTTGACGTCCAGAACTTAGCATTTCTATGTACTTGATCGTGAAGACGCCACAATCGCCCCTGCACACAAGTAAAAAATGTAGTTGGTTTGCTGATATTATAACCAATTTCACACCAAAAAATGAACAATTTATGTAAACAACTTACCCTCTCTTGTTTCTCTCCAATGTAGGAACACGAGTCACATTTAGGGGATTTTTCTCCTTATCTTCATAAATTTTTGTCAAGGGTTCATATTGTGCTATCATGACAAGAAGAATATATGTCAACCTTGCAAGGAACCTATGGACTTCCGACAATTTGAACAAATTGACATCGGGATCGTATACAGTGACACACCATTTACTTAGTTGTATCTCCAGAGCTACCCAATGTTTCTCCTTGAAATTGAAAGGGAGGTATATACGATCCACGTCCTTCCAATCCTTCCCATAAAGTGCAGGCAGTTCCCCACGTAGGTATCTCATCTTAGATCGATCACCAACATAACTTTGCTTATCTGAAAACCATCTATTCATTTCCTTGTCCAACTTATGCTGAAACCATGTGTCCAATATTGCCAATGGTTTGTCACGCACACGACAGCCAAGATAATACATACATTCGTTCAAGTGCTACAAACAAAAAATATATGTCATACCAGAAATTTAAGACTTGCTGCATGCCACGATAATTTGTATAAATAATGAAAGGGGCTTACCTGAGAACTCAGCCACCCCATTGGTTGCAACAATTTCTCAAAAAACTTCTTCTGTAGTTGTTCTCCAGTTGGAGAAACAATTTCCTCACTGCATCATAAGATGGTTTAATTAACATCTCAAACACGCGTTCATATCATCAAGACAGGAGGGAAAACTTCCTAACATTTCCTTCGAGTCTAACCAATGGCACAATCTATTCGTGTCTGAAATTCCTTTGGACGTTGAAACCTTGAATCGTTTGGGATTATCGGCTTCTCTGGACAGTCCTCTCTTCCTGACAGGATGGTCCCTCAGTTCACCAGTTGTATTAATTAATTTTTTTGAGCTGGTTTTTCTTGTTGAGACTCCAATTGATTCTTTGGTAGACTCTCCTTCCACCTGAGCTTCTTTTGTTGCTACCGCTAGCGTCTGCAAATAAGTTTTTTCATAAATAAGATGTTGGTGATCTGAGGGACCATCCTGTCAGGAAGATTTATTGATGCATACCTCAACTCCTTTTGTCCTCCTTTTTTTTTCCTCATTCTGAATTGCGCCATCTTCATCACCCATCTTCTTTTCTGAGCGAGTCTTCCTTGCAAATATTTTTCCTTCCTTCTTATCTTTTTTTTCTTTTTTCATCGTTTCTCCATATTTCCCCTCATCATGTACTACACACTCAACATCATCTCTCTGAAATGCACCATCTTTATCATCTTTCTTCTTTTTTGAACGAGTCTTCCTTGCAACTTGCTTTCCTTCTTTCTTATCGTCTTCTTCTTTTGTCATCGTTTCTCCATATTTCCCCTCATCCTGTACTGCACCCTCAACATCATCTCTCTGAAATGCATCATCTTTATCATCCTTCTTCTTTTTTGAACGAGTCTTCCTTGCAACTTGCTTTCCTTCTTTCTTAACGTCTTCTTCTTTTGTCATCGTTTCTCCATTTTCCCTTTCATCTTCTACTGCACCCTCAACATCATCTCTCTGAACTGCACCATCTTCATCATCCTTTTGCTCTCGATAAACAACCATATATCCTAAATTGTCATTGTCGACTTTAATGGCACATTCATCATCGTCATCCTGTAGGGGATTTGAATCAGACCCCCCCATTCTATCCATTTCGACATCCTCATCACTACCATGTACAACATTCTGCTTCAATAAATTACAAATTAGATTTAACTCACAAGAATATTAAGTAAGTGCATCATTCTATAATGTTTGTCAAAAACAGAGCTTTATGCATCCATCCAACTTATAAATATTGATTTTCTTTTAACTAACTATGACATTCTTGTTATAATGTTTGTCAAAAAAAAGGCTTTAACTTACAATAAATATAAGTAACTGTCAATCCCAAGTTTAAAACAATGACATTTTAACTTTATAAAATGACATTACTATTCTACATTCCGACAAGAAAAAATGCTTGAGCTTCCACGAAATAAAAATCTAAGTTCCCAAACAAAACTTATTAACGATTGTTGACAGTTATCTTACCTCCCCTTCCTCTTGTTCAATGTCGTCTTCTTCATCATTTGTTGAACCTGAGTTGTTGAATACCCTCTTCTTGATCATCTGTTCCATTATGCCCAAGGTTTTATTCATAGCACTAAATTCTGCGTCCACTTGGTTTTCCAAATTAATCATACGCTCATGAAGCTCTTTCATAGCGCACATCACCTGTCTTGCATCCAGGCCTGAGGACTTTGTAGTAGGGGCAGAGTCCGAATCACTCTTTCCTTTTCTTCTACCATTGATAGACCTCTTATTACTTACCTCGAATTTCTCAACTGCCTTGTCAAAGTAAGTGTCCTTCACTTCCCTGTCAAATTTGCATTCTTTTAAGACCTCCACCTCAGCTTCTTCCTCTATTAATACCACATTTGGAATAAAACGGGATGTGGCCTTCCCCAAGAAAGACTCCACAACCGTCGCATCAGGTTGTGAATCTGATGACCATCGTAGACCGCATGGGTAGACCTCTTTATCCACCAAATGTGCAAACGCTGAAGAAATTGGTTTAACAACTTCAAATAGCCAAACCTGAACCGCAGTTTTTCTTGTCAGTATGATACTTAAACCATCAATATATTGTAACTACAATACCAACTTCAAAACAATATACATTACATCCTGTCATGTTACCTGAAAGGCCATTGGCAACCCCTTGAGTTTGTAACCCAACCTTGCACTTGAGTCTCTGCTTGTTTCAACCGTTTCCAATCTATTCTTCACCGTTGAACTCAATCCCTGGTGAGTTTCAATGTAGCTAACCTTACCCCATGGGAATTTCGTGAATCGATCGATATCAGTCAATAATTTGACATGACCCGTGCTTATGCGAACCTTTTTCTCAACCCCAAGAATGACGCCCTCTAATATAATCAATAATGCCATCTTATATTTTAAAGGGCTATCAGGCTGTGTATGCATAAATAATGACTCTAGCTCACCCAACGTCAAATTCTGTACATCAAATAACTCTTTCATGGCGTTTTTATCCGGGCTCAGCTCATTATCATTCATTCTGCGACAGCATAACCCCGTCACAAGTGCAAATTCCTTCATTGAAAAATGCAGCAGTTGTCCTTGCAGGTCATACCACGTCTCCCACAACTTCCTCGTTTCTACTTGACGGAATAAAACGTAATGTACAAGCTGGCATGAAAAGGTTTGTCGACGAACCATCTTCACAGTAGGTCCAAATGGACCATCTATTATCCTCTGCCAGTCCACAAGGGAGAGGCATTTCTCAATAATATTTCTCAATAATTTTCAGCAATTCTCGCCGACAGTTTTGGTTGACTCTGTCGATGAATTTTTTCCCTTCAAATCTCAATAAATGACCCTAAAAAATACAAATTATACAAGGTCAACAAATACAAAATGAACATATACTTAAAAACTACATGACAGGATCTGAACTATGGAAAACTACACACAATGAGCTAACCAAAATTTACCCTTTTACCCATTTCAATATCCTCCGTTTCAATATGGAAAACTACACCACTTCAGCTGCACTGGTGGAGATAGACAAACAATAAAAAATATCAACATTTTAGTTTTTTGTAAGCACCTAACTGAATATACTCAGATGTACAGATCACACGAGAAGACAAGGAAGTTGCGAGAGTAAGAGAGCTATAATGACAGGCAAATAAAAACATTTAACTTTCAAAACACAACAATGTTTCACAAAACTGACATTCTAATTGATCATTTCAACAATAAAACTATACGATGTGACAAATATTTCATCAACGCTGACATGAAATGTTCAAACAATGGTAATTCCTGCAATTGTGACACGGATTTCACAGGTTGATTTGACATAATTAGCTGCATTCAACTTCACTTCATTTCAGCCAGACGAACAACAGTGAATCAACCCTAAAAACCAAATGAACAGCAACGGAGCAACCCTAAAACGGCGTTGAATGGCTGGAACCCAAAAAATTTGACATACCTACAAGGATCGAAGAAGAGGAAGATGATTCGGAATCGTGACCGAATCGGAACGTCAGTCGAAGAACTGGACTTTGTCCCGCGTCTTCGGTGGAAGACCTGCAATTTTGGGCCTTAATGAGAGGAGCTCAAGCGCCGATGAAGGGCTCCGTCTGTGGAAAACCTGTAATTTCGCACCGAAGAAGGGTTTAAGCTACCTCGAACGGCGAAGAAGGGTTTCAAGCAAAAAACAAAGCTGGAGATTATGGAGTTTGAATCGATATCATACTTGGAAGAGAAACCTTCTCGCCGGAAATGGTGAAATTCGTCGGACAAAACAAAGCTGGATTCCGCCGGAGAAGATGGAGACACCTCGAGCTGGGAGAGAGACCTCGGCCAGCGACGTTGTTAGTTTTTGTAGCAACTTTCACATTTCATTTTGAAATTGAAACTGAATTATGTTTTTAATTTTTTTCTTCATGAAATCAGTGTCATGTCATTTTTATTTTCCAAAACAAAAAGAAAATTCAATTTTAAATTTACCTTTTTATTTGGGGGTATTTTTGCAAAAAACAGAAGATTTTTTTGAGGATGGGGTAGTCTTGCAAAAAACAAAAGAGGCAGGTTAAAAATGCAAAGGCATTAGTAAAAGAGGGTATTGAGTGCTATTTCTCAATAATTAATGAAATATGATGTACATAATAACAAAACTGTGGTGCACAAACAAATGAAAAATGTGATGCACAAACACATGAAATGTGGTGCACATAATTACATAACTATGGTACACAAACATATAAAATGTGGTGTACATAATTGTTATGCTAGTGCACATTTTTGTAACTCTATGCACATGTATTTGTAACATATGCACAAACTTACGCCGGTACAATAACATACGTTGGTGCACACTTATTTGTAACATGGTGCATATTTATTTATGACATGGTACACATCTATCTCAATGCACAATTATATTGTAATATGATGCACAATTATTTTTATGCACGTTTATTTATAACATGGTGCACATGCTTACGCTGGTGCACATTTATTCATAACATGGTGCAACATGGTACCTTAAGGTTTTGGGTTTGTTTGCTTCATAAGTCATAACCAAACTTTTCCATGTTCGTACACTTTCGGTTCGAATTGATCAAATCCAAGCCCATCATTGTCGGGAAATTTTGGCCGGTACCCTTGAGTTTAAGGTTATTCTGGTTGGTGTTCCAAAATTAACTTTTTTTCGATTGGTGCCCCTAAGGTTTTGTGTTTGTTTGCTTCGTCTCTAAACTTCTCTATATCCGTACACCTCTAGATTGAATTTATCAAATCCAAACCCATCATTGTGTTCATCACCTTTAAATTAGTAGGAGTCGACTCCTAAAACACCAAAATCCATAACTGAAATCAGGGATGGCAATAAAGCGGGTTTGGGGTCTAGGACTACCCTCCTCGTCCCGATCCCCATCCCCGTTTAGCATTTCGTTCCCCATCCATGTCCTCATTCTCCATTGGGAAATGAAAATTATCCATGTCCCCATCCTAGTCTGATCCCCGTTTCCATCGGGAATTCCCCATCCCTGTTTGATTTTCCTCACTTATGACCCCCACGGTCGTGTATTCCCCGTTAATTTTCTCGTGTAGTTTCTAGTGGATTCCATATTTTTCTTCTTACAAATTTCTATTGCCTCTTTATAATTTTCATTTCAACAATGCCTAATAGAAAAAATGAGACCGTCGAAAAGAACGGGTGACATTAAATGAGATGAGAATATACATGTAGTTAATTTACAAGACCAATGAAGGATTGTTGGTGATGATTAATGTAGATCAATCATACAAATTTATACAAAAAACATAACACAATGCAAATAAATTTGATTTTTAATATAAAAAAAAAATCTAAGGATTTTTTGAAGAAGATTTCCCACGAGGGATTCCCCATGGATTCCTCAGCGGGTTCAGAGTCGGGACGGGGAGTGGGGCAGAGACACGTGTCCCCATCCCCGTTCCATCCCCATGCAGGGAATCAAATTTCCCCTGTCTCCATCTCCGTTTAAAATTCATGTCCTCATTCCTATGGGAATTAAACAGGGAATCACCTCCCTTTTGTCATCTCCGATCTATCCCGATTTGAAACACATACGTTGAAAATGGATTGTTGTTTCAAATTTCAAATCGGAATAGTTCGTACATGGATTTGGGTGTTCAAAGACTCGAATCTTATTAATTTGAGGGTGAGCAACACAATGGTGGCCTGGTGGGTTTGGTTTTGATCATTTCATACCGAGAGGATACGTATATGGAGAAGTTTGGTTATGAAGCAAACAAATCCGAAATCTCCATAAATCATAAATGAAGAAGGCAAGTCTATGTTAAAATTTTGTCAATTGGCGAATTTTACATTTGACATTTGTCTTCTTCTTTAATGCACATGTGTAATTTTGTTATTTTTATAGAAAAAATTATATTCCCACTCTTTCCCCCACTTTATTTACAAGTGTCACTAGGGTTGTGCATAATATGTCCGGCTCGGACCGTGTGTTGTTCTGGTCACGGTCAATGCATATAAGAATTTCGGTTTCCGACCCAAACTTGGAATTTTCCGGTCCGAACTAGATTTTTTTTTTATAATTTATGAATTAAAATTCATTAGACTATTAAGAATTAATATTTTTATAAAAATAAATTGGTAACAAAAAAAATGCTCCATTGTTAAAAAAAATCATTTCAAAAAAGATTTAAATTAATTTATAATGATTATATTTTTTAAAGAAAATATCCGGTTCAATATTCGGTTGAAATACCTAAAAAATTCCGATCCACCAGTCCGAATCAGACCGTTTTTTCCAATCTCGTATGGACCGGTTGCACACCCATATTCCTCCTCTTTTGATCTAACTATCCACAGTCACACTTTCCATTCACTACGCTTTAAATTCATAATATATCAATTTATCTTTTCTGAAATACAAAATAATGCACGTAGATCCTAAAACTACAAAAAGTTTCAATGTTATTAATTTGCACTTTATTATTTTATTTGCTTAGTAATAAATTAAATAATAAATGGAACCATAATATTGAAAAACAATACTGTAATATATAAAAAATAAATTAAAATTAGATTAAGCTTGAGCTTAAGTAGTTCAAATTTACATATACATTATACTAAGCTCATGACTGTGGATAAATAAGTAACTAAACCTTATATAAAGACTTTTAGATATAATAATCTTCTATTTTTTTATATTTTTTTTATTGTACTGTTACCAAAATTTTTATAGTTGTTAAATTTACACTATTTATTTTAAGATATTAGATTTAATTTAAATGTCATAAATATTATTTGAATTATGAAAACTAAACTCTACTTTTAACCTATCTTATGGATATTTTAATAAATTATTATTTTTTTCATAAACTCAAATCGTACAAAAATTATAAGAAAATACTATATTTACACTAGGTGTAGGAACATTTTTTACACCTTCTGACACTTGGAGATATTATAGAATCTATCTAATAAATTTATACTCTCAAAGCAATCTACTTTATCTTGGAAACATAATAAAAATAAAAATATTTTTTTTTAAATTCTGATTTTTTAGTTCATTCTTTATTTAAATTAATAAAAAAATTCATTACGTGTTTCTCTTAAAAAATCTAGATTAATACGTATAGTAACAAAATATTATTGTTAATGCCTTTTAGAATATTATTTTGTTGTCAAAGGTTTTAATATAAATTTGTAAATTAACTCATATCAAATTTTCATTATTATCTAATCAAATGGATATTTTAATCAATATTATTTGTCAATTGTTTCCTACTTTCTATTTATTTTTAGCAGAAACATACAAAATTCCATACTATGCATTTTAATTACACATTAAGCAGTTGTATAATTGAAGATTTTTGTAATGAAAGATTTGTACATTTAGTTCTTACTTTATAACACTATTATTAAAACATTCAGTCAAAGGTGAAGAGGATGACAAGCTAGGTCACAAAATTTACCAGATTTTTCCAAGTTTAATTTCGAAGACATTAGCAAGCATAAATAGACAAAAATATTGTTTTTAAATTACTAAGTTTTTTGAGAACGTGTTTATAATTTTTTTAAGAGTAACTAGTCATTATTTGAAAACTAAAGTAAAAATGAAACATCATAAATATAAAAACAATAGAAGGTACTAATTAGTTTATTTTATATTAAAAATTAAAAACACAACCTAGATCTTTGACATTTTAATTTGTATAAAATGAACAAAAAAAAAATACTTAACCAATTTCGATATAGAAAAGGGAAATACTGTAAACATGCCCACTATTTACTTATTTGAAAGAGGGATATCATAGTTTAGATTTGTTGTTTTGTTTTGAAAATATAAATTTACTATTTAAATTAGAAGATTTAGATATACCGGAAATAATTTAAACTGGGGAAATTAAAAGAGAGGACGCTTCAAATGTTGAGCGGAAGAGGAAGAATCAATTAAGTTATCTCAACAAATGTAATAAATAATAGGGAAATTTCTGTTGGTGTCCCTGAGTTTAGGGTTATTCCCGTTGGTGTCCCACGATTAAGTTTTTTCCTGTTGGTACCCCTAAGGTTTTGGTTTGTTCGCTTTGTAACCGAAATTTTTCATATCCGTATCATTTCGGTTCAAATTGATCAAATCGAAGCTCATCATTATGTTTATTGACATCAACTTAGTAGGATTCAACTCCTAAAACAATCAAATCTATACCCGAACCATTCCGATTTGAATTCTTAAAGTCGAAACGGATTGTTGCTTCGAAATTCAAATCGACATGGTTCGGACATGAATTTGGATATTTTAGGAGTCAAATCTTACTAATTTGAGGACGAGGAACACAATGGTAGACTTGGATTTTATCAATTTGAACTAGAATGGTACAAACATGAAAAAGTTTGGTTACGAAGCAAACAAACCCAAACCTTAGGGACACCAACAAGAAAAAACTTAATCGTGGGATACCAACAGAAATAACCCTAAACTCAGGGGTATCAACAGGAATTTCCCTAAATAATATAAAGAGAACAAAAATCGAGGAAGAAGGGAGAGGCATTTGTACAAGTCTCAGCACAGCATCAAGTCTTTTCATCTTCCCATCACTTCTCTCTGTTTTGGTAAATTCTCAGGAATCTTTTGCCACATGCACGTGTAAACATACAATCCTCCAAAATTATACTCGTATAAGATACTGGATTCATACCAGTTTCTCTAAATGGACAAAAGTACACTTACACTTCGTGTAAGAATTAATCCTACACTTTAAAGGGTAATAATGTAATTTAATTATCTCTATTGCACCTACATAAATGTAATGAATAAAGTTTTTTTTCTTTCTTTTTTTTAGTCTTCGTCTTCAACCTTCTCTCTACTCCCCATTTTCCCATCATAACTGCTACGCATAATCCGCTAAATTAATCAAACCCAAATTTTTTTTATCCCAAATTATTTTAAATTCAATCCAAAAACACACAATATCAACAAATTAACCATATTCCACTATTTCAGTTGATACTCGACAATATGAAGATCTGAGAATCAAGCTTGTGTTTGAGTTCCCATGAAGTCATCTTTGTTTCCAGCTACATTGAAGCCCCATTTCCTTATTCTTCAATTTTTTTTTGAAATTTCTCATCTTCTCACAAATCTTCTTTCTTCTTCCCTACCTTCCTACAAATCTAAAAGCTGTCCTTCTTTCCTCATCTTCACATATCTGAGATTTTCCTTTCCCCTCCTTAATTGGTGCATCATTGCAATTTTGTTGAAGGCACCGATGGAGTAAGAAGGGGGGCCGGAGCGGAACGCGTGAATGGTCTCATCTTTTGGTCGTCGTCCATTGCTGAAGAGAGTTGAATGATTTATTACTAATTTGATAGTTACGATAGAATGAGAAAAATGAAAAGTGAATATAAAATTAATGAAAGGTTGATGAAAAGACTAAAATATCTATGCTATTAGATTAATGTATTTTGTTATTTTATTATTATTTAAAGTTAAAGTTACACATAAATTATATTTATTGGACAAAAATCTTATACGGGCAGGTGTATCACTCTCCTTCCCTAAATTCACCGAAGTTGAACACTTCTCTGCTGCAAGTCTGTGCTCCAACTCTAGCAGTGGAAACGTATGTGGTGAAGCCACGTGGGCAACCGACCTTCCTTCTATTACCAACCCAGAAGGCGACGCGTGTACAATCGATTTACTACTCTACCCTTTCCTTCCAATCCTTTTTACCCTTCACTCCCTTTCTCTCTCCCCTCTCCGAACACGAAAGGCGGTTAACTCTTTTGGCGACCCACGTTTTCTTATTGCCGTAGTCCTCTTCGTTCCCCTAACCACAGACTCCCTGCATGACCCATTTCCGGAATCACTACTCACGAATTTCTCCCTACAAAGACTCAATCCCAAGCGAACCTCGATTCCTCCATCAATTCTCCTGGTTATGGTGTCCATGAATCCGAACCCGGTGCAATCTCAAGGATTCTACTTGGATCCGTCGGGGATGCCTCCTCATCTGCCGCCGGACGATCCGAGTAAGAAGGTCAGGAAACCCTACACCATCACCAAGACTAGGGAGATTTGGACTGAGCAGGAGCACGACAAGTTTCTCGAAGCTATTCAGCTGTGAGTCTCTCCTCTCTTTTATTTCTCCTTTCCAATTGATTGATTGATCTCTTTTTCGTTCATTCTAGTATGCGATTTCTTGGGAGTATTATGATTTGGTTGTTCCGAGAATTTCTTTTCGCGCTTTCTCGAATCCTCTGCTTAGTTGTTCAATTTGCGGATTTGGTTTTCTGTGATGGTTTATTTTTTCCGTTACTGTTTTTGACTCGATATCAAGATGTGTTGCTAGATCCCAATTTTTCTTTATATGGATTGTTCTTGGATACGGAGGATTCTAACTTGTTGTCTGTTGGTGTTTGAACTATGATTTTACTGTTGTCAGTTGTGTTTCTATTTCCTGTGCTGATATTGAGATTGGAGGTAATTTGTGGCGATTATTTGAAAATGCTGGACTTAAACAAGCTTGATGTTGCACCATTTTCTGTCCATCACAGCAGGAAGGTTGGATTGAGATTTTGATCTGCAATAAAAATTTAGAGTTTAGAGTTGTATGGCATGAAGAAACAAGATTGAAAATACCTTTACTGGTACATACTACCTTGGCGGAATGGCTGAGAGTTTGCCTCATATACCGGTCTTAGAATTTAGAATGAGACGGTGACGTGTTTCTTCTTTTTATATAATTTGGTGTTAGTTTTGTACTTGTGGTGGATCAATAATGGGTTTATACTTATAATTTGAAAATTATGATTTCTGGAGATTAGTAGGTTGGAAATATATACAGAAAATTCTACGGCAATCGTGATGAATTCCCAGCAATTGCATATGCTCTTGCTACAAGTTGTCTGGCTAGTTTTTTCATTCTCAAGTTTACTAGTGTTCATATACAGAACTAAAAGGAATAGGGAGTTCCGGAGTTCTGATTTTTTTTGTTATTTTATTTTTTCCTTCCCAAGTCCCAACCATCAAATGGGAGGTGTCATATAAAATCCCTTTGGACTAAGGTAGAAAGCGCACATTGTCTATTCCATTTTCTTCTTCTTTTTCTTGAGATACTTTATTAGGCAATGTAATTTACACTTTTCAGTATGTTGTAAAGGCCCGGTCATGGTTACCTCTTTCTTCTCAAGGCCTTTGACCCAGTAGAAGTGATTGATTCATTAACTTCAAATCTACTGCAATATTATGTGATCTGAATAGAATCGTTCCCCTTCTATCCTTCATGTATTAGTTTGAGGATGTTTCACTCTTGGCTCCTATCACTTAAATGTACTGTAATCTTTTTTATATAGAATTTGAGTGCTCAATATATCTGAATATTTGTTTATCAGTTCCTTCCAATTCATTAAGATATTGTTACATTGCAGGTTTGATCGTGATTGGAGGAAAATAGAGGCATTTGTTGGGTCAAAAACAGTTATCCAGGTGAGTTACGGAGGCAAACTTGACGTGCTGATACGAAGTTATCCTAGCAATATTTGTATACTTTTATGCATGCATATCACTGTAAACCTAGGATAAACGGTAGAGATAACTTGCCTCATTTAATTTTATAAGAACACTTAAATCCTTCTATCTGTTTCATTCCCTACTGATTGCTTATATCTCTAGATCCGTAGTCATGCACAGAAGTACTTTCTAAAGGTTCAGAAGAGTGGCTCTAATGAACGAGTGCCACCTCCCCGTCCAAAGAGAAAAGCAACTCACCCATACCCACAAAAGGCTGCAAAGATTGGTATTTCGTGCACTTTCTTTTCTGTTCCTTCTTGTTCTCCCTGGTATAAGTTTTTTTTAACTTTTACTGATCTGCGGTGTTAATTGCTCAAAAATAAATTATATTCTTTGCAGCCCCAACAGCTTCAGAGTCTCAGTATATAGGTAGATATCAAGCTTCACCTGCTGTTTGTGAACCTGGATATATGTACTGCTCTGAGTCATCATCGGCTCTAACAAACCAACCTACAAATGTTCCCATGCCAAACTGGAACTATAGTGCTGTACCATCAGCCGGGTTAACAAATGAGGGTAAGATCTTTTCTTATGTGCTTTTCGTATCATTGATTTTGCGTTATTTCTTCTCCTGGATACAAGTTAGTGCTTTACCATATTTACATGCTGGCCATATTATTGCTTGCAGCAGATGCGGAGTTGGCCATCCGTGCAATGATGCCCACTGGTTGTTGCAGCAGTAGCAGTGAGAGTGCACCAAATGCGTGGCATGCTGCTGCAGTTTCTGATGGTAGAAATATTGTAAATCTGACCAAAGGTAAGTTCTTTCTCACATAAATATTGTAGGTTTTAGCTATCTGATATCATGTATGGGCCAAATTGAGTTGAAGTTGTGTCTGCACCTTGTGTGACTTCCATCTTTCGACAATCATTTTTCTGGCATGCAGCATGCCACCAATACTATACCTCCTACGCTTTGATATTTTCTTCTTAAGATAATAATTTCCGTTCATGCTTTTGTTGCAGCTATGCCAGATTTCGCTCAAGTTTACAGCTTCCTTGGTAGTGTATTTGACCCTGATGTAAGTGACCACTTGCAAAGGTTAAAGATGATGGATCCAATAGATGTTAAAACAGTATGTTGTCTGGCCTCTTGCTTCAGATTTTTTCTGTTTGCTGGCTAGCTAGAGTATATGAATCTGTGGATATTTCTTTAAATTCTTTATTCTTTGTCACAGGCCTTGTTATTGATGAAAAATTTGTCTGTCAATTTGATGAGCCCTGAGTTTGAAGATTATGTAAGTTCTCTCAACTTTTGTCCTTGAAGAGAATCCTGTTAAGAAATATAGCTTCTCTTGGAGCTTAAACTAATGTGGAAAGCAAGCGTAGTTCTTAAAAATGGTTTTCAATTTTTCTGTTAAATCCGGTTACTAGTTTCAATTTTGTTTTGTTCCGTCCTAATGTATTCAACTTGCTTAGCACGGGTCAGTCTTAGGCCCCGTTTGTTTTAAATTGCGGAAACGGTAACGGAAAGGAAACAAATTTAGTCCAATTTAGTGTCATTATTCATTGATCAAAATGATGAAATCGTTTCCTTTCCCTCTTCACTTGGCACTATGATGGAGGTATTTGTATCCACAATGCAAGGGTGGGTTATAAAATGATGAAATCATTTCCATTCTCCCTTCTCTTGACACAAATTTTAGAGCCCCAAACCAAGATAAAAATTTTGATCAATGTATCATGATGTCAAAGTGGACTAGATTCGTTTCCTTTCCGTTACCGTTTCTATAAGTTCAAACCAAACGAGCCCTTAGAAACTATTGTGATTCCTGTTAGATTTATCCTTCCCATCTTTTCTGGAACAAACATAATGAAAGTGCTGCATTTGTCCTTACCCCTGGCCTTTTGAATGACTTTCATCCCTGTTTAAAGGACATTTATTGTGCTTCTCATTCAACCCAAACTTCATGGTTTTGATTAATGATGGTTTCAAATACATTGCCGCAACAATCTAAGGTCTATTGTATGTATAAAGCAGTGGACATTTTATGTTTGAAGCATAGTTGGATGAGTTGTGTGGTGTCTATATTACCTATGTTGCTTGTCCTAGTTTCTGTGGTGATAAGACATTTGTTTTAACCTGGAATGTTGGGGAATGAGTGAAAGATGAAAACCAGTACATCAACTGGCCGCGGAGATGCCAGAGCCAATGTTTTTATTTCATTCGAGTACATTGTATCTTATAACTGTTGCAAGGATATGATGATTGACAGCATTTTTCTTGCTTGTTACCAGAGGAAACTACTTTCATCCTATGACGTGGAATCCGGGAGTATCAGATCTTGTAATCCTGTGATGCAAACCCCTGGAAACGCCAAATCCATCATCCCGGCGGTGTAGGACCTGCACTACTAGAAATTTCCCCAAGGTACATGTAGGTCTTCAAGGTAGCGCTAGACGAGCCAGCACGCTAGCTAAGTGATAATTTTGATGCAATCTTCTGAATCTGTTTACAGGGTCAAGCTATAAGCTGCTTCTTCTTTGTGTCCTGTCTTTCCCGTGCACAACATTACAACTTGATCATTAGACACATGATCTCTGTATATCCTTTCCCGAGTAGAAAAGAAAACACACTTCAGCACAACATGAGTTCCTTTTATTAGAAAATGCCTGACTTCTGTAAATGCAAAGCTTGTTGTATGTTTGTTTGGATAATATGTGCCTTCTGTTTTGGAGTTAAGGGTTCCCGTGTGCACTGAAATCCCCTGGTTTGTTAAGGTCTCCTGCACATTTCTTCTGTCTTGTGGAGGAAGCTGAATGTATATATCAGTTGAGTCTATATAGTTGGTGTTAAAAGCCAGTTTATGCATGTGTTGTGTACGTTTGTTCTGTAGTGTTGTGGACTTGTGGTTGATTGTTCTCCACAAGGCTTGCAATGTTGGGTGACTGTTGGTTTTATAATACAACTTTGTACACAAGGTTTTATGAGTTAAATAACTCAGTGTACTGTGTACCTTTCATCTAGTAAAACCGTAATGTTACTCTTTGTGCGTTGGAAAATTAGTTCAAATATTACCGACTATTCAAGATCAATAAAAAATAATACCAAATTAATAAAAATAATAAATTAATGTACAAACTATAAATGTAATAGTACATTAGTACACGACTATTTTTCGATGGAGATTCCGGCGTCTTTGAACGTGGCCTTAAAAAAGCCGATTACGCGAGATTCCGGCGTTCAATGACGTGACATTAAAAAAGTTGACTACGCAAGAATTTATTTGTAATATACTCTCTCTGTCTCTTATTTATCTTTCCATTTTTCATTTAAGGCGTCCTAAAATCATATTTTCGTTTCTGGTTTTTTCCAAATTTGGTAATGCAAAATGTATCAAAATAACCTCATCAAACTTTGAAAATTACCTACTAATATCCTCTCAAAATTACCCCTCTCAGCCTCACACAAAACCCTCTCATTCTCTCTACCCCCACTCTCAACCCTCTCGATTGTTCTTCTGAAAACCCCTCCCCTCCCCAAGAACCCTAAAATCGAGTTTGATTGAAACTCTCTCGATTGCTCAAGCTCTCTCGATTGTTCTCTCAAACTCTCTCGATTGTTCTCTCTCAATCCATGCTAATCTCACTCGTTTGATTCAAGCATCTCTCGATCTTGCATGTAGGCTCTCGGGTCCCTTCAACTCCCCTCAAAGAACCCTAAAACCAGATATGCGTTTGTTCCAGATTCAAGCCTTTCTCGATCGTTCTTTGTCCCCTAATCTTCGTGTAAGATCTATTTCCCCTCATATTTGGGTTTCTTCGATTGTTCTTCTCTATCTCTTGGTTTCGCTTTCTTCGATCTCTGTCCCCTCCGACTCTTTGTCTCTTCATCTTCTCTGTCTCTTGGTTTTGGTTTCTTCGATCTTTGTCCCCTCCAGTTCTTTGTCTCTTCATCTTCTCTGTCTCTTGAGTTGGTCCTGCTTTGTTCAAGATGAGTGCCGATGAAATCTTCAAAGTTCCCCTGAATCGGTTGAATCCGGTAGCTACTCCTACTCCCAAAATCCACATTGTGAGTGGGCCGGTGAATGCAAAGGGCGGCACACATACATCCCACGTCGAAGTGAGGAGTCGTCTGTGGAGGGAAGCTTGGTAGATCTGGCTGAGTTGATTGATGATGGTGATTCTGGGAAAGGTCCATCTCAGTCCCCTGATGGTGTTGTTGATCCTGTTGAAGATGGAGTTGTTGGTGATTCAGAGGATGTTGTTAGACCCGATTCTACAAAAACTGCGTAGTTAAGTCCCCTAATCCTCTTAATTTTATTTCTGCTTATGGAATTACTATGTGTACTTGACTATTGTCCCCTTTTGAGCTTGAATGAGACTTTGATTGGTTAGTAATGATGTTATGACTATGATGGTTGTGTGATGTTGAGCTTGAATGAGGCTTTGATTGGTTGTATAAACGTGCTCTGTGGGTGTTGCATTGAGAAAAACCTTGACTGTTGTGTGATGTTGAGCTTGAATGAGAGTTTGATTGTGTGGATAATTATACTATTGGATATGTTAAATGGTGTAATTATATTGGTTGAGAAGTAAACCCCTTGGATTCTGAAATTTTGAACCTTTTATTCTCTACAGCCCTTGTGCACATTATTGCCTTACTGAATTTTCATGTTGTTTCACTGCATTAACATGCCATAAGAAACTAGTTGCTGTGTGACTGAATGAGGCTTGTGAGCATGTTAGTGGTATATGACTATGGTTGTGCCTGTGAGGATTGGGGACATCTGAGATTGCTTGTTGCTTAATTATTGTTAGGGTCATAATCAATGATGAATGTTTCTTGTATCTGAGGTGCAATTCATGTTGTTTCACTACATTAACATGCCATAAGAAACTAGTTGCTTTGTGACTGAATGAGGCTTGTGAGCATGTTAGTGGTATATGACTATGGTTGTGCCTGTGAGGATTGGGGACATCTGAGATTGCTTGTTGCTTAATTATTGTTAGGGTCATAATCAATGATGAATGTTTCTTGTATCTGAGGTGCAGTTCATGTTGTTTCACTGCATTAACATGCCATAAGAAACTAGTTGCTTTGTGACTGAATGAGGCTTGTGAGCATGTTAGTGGTATGTGACTATGGTTGTGCCTGTGAGGATTGGGGACATCTGAGATTGCTTGTTGCTTAATTATTGTTAGGGTCATAATCAATGATGAATGTTTCTTGTATCTGAGGTGCAGTTCATGTTGTTTCACTGCATTAACATGCCATAAGAAACTAGTTGCTTTGTGACTGAATGAGGCTTGTGAGCATGTTAGTGGTATGTGACTATAATTGTGCCTGTGAGGATTGGGGACATCTGAGATTGCTTGTTGCTTAATTATTGTTAGGGTCATAATCAATGATGAATGTTTCTTGTATCTGAGGTGCAGTTCATGTCGTTTCACTACATTAACATGCCATAAAAAACTAGTTGCTTTGTGACTGAATGAGGCTTGTGAGCATGTTAGTGGTATGTGACTATGGTTGTGCCTGTGAGGATTGGGGACATCTGAGATTGCTTGTTGCTTAATTATTGTTAGGCTCATAATCAATGATGAATGTTTCTTGTAACTGAGGTGCAAGTCATGTTGTTTCACTGCTAAGTCCCAAAATATGTAGCTTCATATGTCAACATGTATCTAGGTTCCACAAGCCTTTACAAAAAAGTTGTTATATTCAAAAATTTCTAAGATCACAAAATATATAGCTTGCCTTCTATTCATAGATCATGCTAGAATAGCATATTAAATTAAATGATGTTCTATGATGATCTATTGTTGACTTCCTTCTGCTCCATTTAATGCTACTGCTTGCTGACTGCCTTGAGCTGCACTTGATGTTGTTGGTTGTTCAGTGTCTTGTAGTCCATTTGTTCTTGCTTGTGTTGGTTGTGCACCATTATGCACTATGTCCTAGGCCTGTAATACAGCCCACATGGGTGCCTTGATTTGTGTTTGTAGATTTCCTTGAGTCTCTAATTTCTTCTTGTTGACATGTGACAAGTCATATTCATTCCCCTCTTTTTTATGCATTAAAGACTGTATGCTTCTAAAGAAACCCAAGTCTAAAATATTTAAGTCAGGACTATTAGGTGGTTGTTGAATCAAAATGAATGTGAATTCACCTTGCATGTATACCTCTTGCCATTTTGCATCCTCTTGAGTTATATGGACCTTTGCATTATCCTGTTGAATAAAAATAACCTTATGTCCCCCATCTCTTGGCCATTTCTCCATGATAGCTGGTATAATCTGGTTGATCAGCATGCTCCTTGTGACATTCTTGTTAACTGATTCCACTATTTTGGTAATGATAGTCCCCTTATCTCTGTTTTTGGATGCTCTCTTGGCTGGCTCTTGATAAGTGAATGGGAAGATACCAATTTTTCCATCAAATGTGCAATGTCCCTCAAAATTGTATCTAGGTCTAGCTACTACTGCAGTGAACATGACTTTTGGTAACCATTTGCTTGAAGTAGCTGACCTATACTGTCCCTTCTCATTTTGTGCTAAGTATACCCTTTGTGATTTCCTGCTGAGGTAGAACCATTTTTCATCTAAATGGACGAAATCAAACATGGAATAATACTCTCTCTTTGATTCTGCTGTATTCCCTTGTAGTAGCATCAAAATCCATTCCAGTCTTGTTATTTTATTAGCACCTCCCAAACCTGGATGAAGTGAGTTTGTATGTGGCTTGATTTGTCCCATCTTGATCATCTTATGAACTGTGCTCTTTGAAAGGCTGAGTTTGGTAGCTAGATCCCTGATGCATGATCCGTCCCCCATTTGCAAAGATGTGATAGCTTCTGTTGGCACTTGTATTCTCTTTCTACCAGCATTATGAAAATTTGTGATGACATTGTATCTCTGTCCAGCAATTTCCTGCTTCTTGGCTGTGTTCCATAGATTGCCTATACACCTTCTTGATAAACCAAATTCTTGTGCAGCTGCTTGTATTGACCCATGTTCAAGCTTACCTCCTGTTGCTCTTTGAAAAAGCCATATCAATATATGCAGTCTTCTATCACTGCTGAGCCTGCGGATTGGTGACTGCTGATGACCTGTAGCATGTGTTCCATCCTCTGCTTCATCTTCTGGTTGCTGGTTCAGATCAAAAGTCCCCTTTGTTCTGATTGTTGGATGTTGATTGTCTTGTTCATCTTGTGGTTCCATGTCCCCAACTGGCTGATTGAGATCAAGAAAGATCTCTGTTTCTTCCATGCCTTCTCCATTCTCAGTTTCATCAATTGGAAATGGAGATTCATTCAAGTCTCAGTCTAAAGCCATCAATACGCAGGCAATGATGCTCAAATAATCCTTTTTCCTTTTGTTTTTTGGTTTATGTTTTTTTGGGTATTTTGTGGTTGCAGAGCTTTGAATGCAAAGCTTTGAATGCTTGTGAAAAATGGTGTTATCTGTGTAACTGAATACTATTTATATTAAGGGCATAATCTGTATGCTTAAAATGATGTAATTCTATTGGTTGAGAACTAAACTCCTTGGATTCTGGAATTTTGAACCTTCTATTCTTCTGCAGTCTCTGCAGGCTCTGTGCACATTATTGTTTTTTAGGGTTTTCATTAAAACTTGTGCAAAACTTCAAATGGGAACTTAAATAAGGGACGGAGAGAGTATATTTTAATATAAAAAATTAAGGTTTGTTTGGTAAGACTATTTATAATGACTTTATCATTTATAAATAGATTTATCAAAAATAAAGATTTTTAAAGCTTTAAAATTTATAAAGTTACATTTCAAAATTTACTATAAAAAGCTATTTATAACTATATTTTACCAACCACCATTATATTAAAAAAATCCGTATCTAAAGAAAAGTCATTATAAATATATATAACAAACAAACCCTTAAAAACAATGAACAAATCCAACAAAAAATAAAGAATAATATAATGGCACGAGTTTTTTACTAATTTTTTTCTCATTCTAATGTTTATTGTTATTAGTTTTTATTTCTTGAATTTTATTTTATTTTTTAATTAATATATATAATCAAATTCTCACATATTAAACTTTTTCTTGTGTTATGTCATCAATCTCGTCGGATATTTTAACTCGAAAACAATTTTATTGCAAAAATATGCACAGTTTGTACATCAATTTTCAATTTATTAAGTTGGTATTACTTCGATATATCTAATAGTTGATACTATTTCGTATCAATCTAATAGTTGATACCCTGAGCTCGACCTAAATGCGATGAACCCGTTGTATCATATATATTTTCTCTTTATATTAAAATATATTTAAATGAATAATATTAATTACGGGAATTTCGCGAGGTAATTCTCAGATTTTGCAAATTTTGTTAGGTGTCCACAAATTTTGACTATTCTGCGCGGTAACCCTGAGTTTTTTAAAAAGTCTGCCAAATGACCCTACGTTATCTCCACCGTTAAAATTCAATTAAATCAATTTTTTTTAAATATATAAACTGTTGTCATTTATTTTTTAATAGAAAAGGGGAAAAAATACATGACATCAGCCACTAATTAGTTTTTTTGCTGGCTGGAGTCTTCCAACAGCTAACAATGCTTTACACGACTTCAGCGAGTCCGACCTGAGCGAGGAGACCTCACCGACTTCAGCAAGCGCCGGGATTGGGAAGAGGCAAAGAGGGACGGCGCGGAGAGGGACGACGCCAGGAGAGAGACGCCGCCGGGAGCGTGACGCCGCCAGGCGCGCGACTGCGGTTGCTTGCGACGACGGCTGCTACTTGCGACGAGGGTGGTGGGGGGCTGCTCCGTGAACGAGAAAGGCTGTTCGTCGGATCTACTCCAAGTCCAGGTACAAATTTCATGATTTTTGTGATTTTTTTAAATTTAGGGTTCATGTAATTTGGGGGTTTGATGGGGGTGTTCGCCAAATCAACAACAAGAAGGTTTATTAGGATAGCGGGGGAGCTATTGTAAACTAACAAGTAAAGGCGGCCCTAGGAGGTCACCCTCCGCCTAGGACCCACCTAGATCCATCTAGGCGAGAAGAATCCTCAAATGTTATAGAAGCTTCAACGTGTATATTAACACGATTTTGGGTTAGGCTTTGTACAATAAGGCCCATAATATAATAATAAATCTCATTCCAACATAGTTTTATAAAAATTAATGGATTTGGAAGAATATAATCAAATAATCACATGGATCATGCATTAATTTTTAGTCCGCCTAGGCGGGGTCCGTCTAACCGCCTAAGCACTAGGCCCCCCTCACCGCCTATCGACTTTTAGAACATTGCTAACAAGCCTCTAACATGTGTCAATGATAAATTTACTGAATAATCAGCAAAAGAATTTGTAGAGAGGGAAATATGCAGAACTCAAGTATACTGAGGTTCTAATTCAGAGTTTTCAATTGGCATTTTCTTTTAGAACTATTGTTGTTGACAGAGGTATGTGTTAGAAGCCAAACTGAAAAATTGATGAAATTTTTGGTCAACAATAAAAAAATTTGTATGGTTTACTGAACCAATTTTTTTTTCCAATTACATTAGTCGATTACGGGTCATGATTTTGGGTGTGGTTAATCAGAAAAACTATAACCAAATTGATTGTTAAACTTATGTTTCTTGTTTTGATTTCTATTATGAAGAATGGGAGAAAAAATATTGTTGAGAATTTAATATATTTATCTTGACTATGTGGAGATTGAAGTGGATGACCCCGATAGATGTTTCATTTTCGACATATTTATAAATATTTAAAAATTAAATGACAACAAGTTTTATATATATATTTTTAAATGATTTAATTGAATTTTAACGGTGGAAATAACGGAGGATCATTTGACGGAATTTTTAAAAAACTCAGGGTTACTGTAACACCCCCAAATCTTAACCCATTTGGAAAGGTATTACCGCCAATGACCTCAGTGTTCCTTACCAAGATCACCCAAGGCTTTACCGATTTAAATACAATTTAAGGCATACAATGATACATAATGATCAAAGTATCCAAATCAAAACATCAATCAAATGAAACATGAGTTACGGGATTACATCCCAATCCCGAATAGGCCAAACACAGAGTTTAAACAAAGTACAGCGGAAGACTTATAAAAGATATTACAAAAAGGGTTGTGATCGTAATGATCACCTGCCCAAGGATCTCAACCTGATTAAAAGCAATTATTAAAACATCCAAAAACAACCGTCGTCTTCATAGTCAATCTAGTCTCCTCATATCTTCGCTCTATCTGATGTGCCGAATCGAATGGATGACACCAGCCCACATGTGGAGAACAAAGTTCGTGGGTTAGTCTACTTGAATAGACTAGCAAGGGTAAAAAGCAGAATGGTTCTAAGCAGTCGTATTAGGTTAGACTCCTAGTCCCTCGAATAATAATCGAGTACGCTTGTCAACCACCATACTCTACTTGAATAAACAAAAGATATGCACAAGAGAAGATTCTGGAAGACTGAATCTTCACAGAAATCGACCCGAAAGAAGACTCCAACGGAAATGAGTCTTTAAGGAAATATGACAAATCTGGAATGTTTACTGCATCAAACAACAGCGATTAAAAGCTGACTGAGATGCTTCGGCTCACAACCAACCTCACCGCTTACAGCGAATCCAGATCGGAAGGAGAACGTACTACATTCAAGTCTGGATCTTACAGAACCACATAACGATTTAAAAATTGACTAAGATGTTTCAGTTCACGACCAACCTCATCGCTTACAGCGAATCCAGATTGGAAAGAGAACGTACTCTGATCAACAGTCGAGACGAGCTTTCCTAGCTGCACTATTTACTTAGCTGCACTACTCGCCAAAGGTATATTAATTAAGTGCACTCGGGCACTTTATCGTATTTAATTCCAAAACCCACATCACGTTATAGGCTTTTAAATCATCTCATCCATCGGGATAAAGAGATACCGTCGAGAACTAAATCCATGGACGGAGTTGACTTGGGAACTAAATCCCTAAAGTCGGTTCGGGAACTAAATCCCTCGGGAACTAAATCCCTAAGACAGAGTTGACTCGGGAACTAAATCCCAAGAGTCGAATCAGGAACTAAATCCCACGGGAACTAAATCCCTCAAGGCGGAGTCGGGAACTAAATCCCTACAAACGGCATTAGAGAAGGATGGTAAGAACTAAATCCTAACCACCAGGTTATCAAGAAACGACTAGCACTCGCAATGAGATACACAGTAGCGTTCCTACGAATACTCGTGCTAACTAAACAGTTCAACACAGTAATCAATCACAACAAAGCCATCGCGGCCAGAAACAGATAAAATAGCATTGTTCTAACAATATACAACCTATATTAATATCTGTATTAATCACATATATATATAATATCGTTGTTCTAACAGATATACAACCTATTATATGATTTTCCAAAACAGTTTATAAAACCATTTCCAGATGAACACAATAATCATTCCAAATTAATTACTCAGATAAACTACTGATAATTAATGTAAATATGGAACGATGAGCAAGAGCGAACCGCCACTTGCCTTAATCCACAGAATAGTCTAAAGACGACAACTGGATTCCGGCTCGACACGGGTATAGATTCGACAGCACAACAACCTTCGAGTCGACCCATAAAAGGAACCCTAAGTTAGATTCGACATAACCGTAGTACGAATCTAAAAACGACGAAAGAACACGAAAGGAAAGACGCCACGACGACAACCAACCAAGCCAAAGCCACGAAGGCATTCTGGGCACTGGCGGCGGTCGCCGTTCTTGGCGGCGGTCGCCGCATTCATCACGGCAGTCGCCGTGAAGAACACGGCGGTCACCGTGAAGAACACGGTCGACAGAGACGAGAGAAATCTCACCCCAAAACACGAGTGGTTCGGCCTCCTTCGACTTGCTTTGGCTTCTAACCTCCAAGGCTAACCAAAAGCTTCACAAAGGCACTCAGGAAACACACCAAAGCAACACCGGCGAGACCTTCAAACTCCGGCGAAAACCAACTCCGACGAGAAGGAAATCCGGCAGCGATTCGGGGTTGGAAGGGCTTCAAAACCCTCTCCCAAACACCCCTATTTATAGCCACACACCTGGGAGCCTCAACCAAACCCTAAGACGCGGCCGAAAGCAAGATCGGCGCGCCTCGATTACCGTCGGCGACCAACGGGCAATGCCCACTGGACAAAACACGGCGGGCGCCGTTTTTAGCCTGCGGCGGGCACGCGGCGGTCGCCGTAAATGCGGCGGTCGCCGTCGCTAGGCCTGTCGCGGCCAGCTAGAAGCTGACACGCTGACTCCTCGGGCCCAACCACGGCGGTCGCCGTTTCTGAACGGCGGTCGCTGTTTCTCCCTTTTCCCGCCCATTCAGCTTTGAACGAACCTGACGTTAAACCGGGATAAAAATTATCGTACGCGAACGACAATTAAAATCTAAGGCACCTTGTCTGTATATTATTTCACTGAGAAAAATATTACAGATACAGAACACATTACAGAATGTCTCAAACTCTCTGTATTAAATCCGACGTACACAACGGGTACTCGGGAAAATTCCAAAATTCCCAAAATAACCTTACAAAAATACGGGGTATCACAGTTACCGCGCGGAATAGTCGAAACCTGTGGACACCTCGCGGAATTTGCAAAACCTGAGGGTTAGTTCGCGGAATTCCCGTATTAATTATTTTATTAAAATGAAAATATTATAATAATCATAAAAACGGACAATTTCAACTCGTTAGGTCAACCTGAACTCGAGCCAAACCCGCTACGACCCGATCAACTCGAAAACTTTTACGACCCTATCAACTCGAACCCAACTTGACTCAACCTTGGCCCAATTGCCAAGTCTAATACTACGTGTTTTAACAATATAAATACGACAATGCCATTGTTTTTCGATATGTGCATTCATTTTGTATGCATGTTCTAATTCATTTTGTATATATATAAATCCATCCTCTAATTACTAATAATGAAATGTTTTGTTACTATGATGTTGAATATTTGTATAGTTACATTCGCCACTATAAATATTTTTGAAAGATTAGACATAATTATAATACACCTCTGTCTTATTCGAAATTACAACAATATCAATGTCCACTTTCACCCTTTTATTACTTCTAATCACTATCTTATTACATTAAATTTGGGAACATCAAACAATTTCATAAATATCCCTTCGGATGTGAAAGTACATGAACTACAAATCCTACGTATACTTCCCCTAGTCAAGAAAGTTTGGAGCTTTCAATTAAAAGGATCGTTTATGTTTAAACTCTTTATGAAAGAAAAGTCACTAAAATCCTATTCTAAAACTTGGACTAAAAAGAAAGTCAATAACAACTTCGGGCAATTAAAAACAAAACTGAAAGTCAATAACAATTTAGCCAACAGATTAAAAGTGCTCTTACCTCGATTAATTAACCCCCTTCAAGGTGCTTATGGTGAAGGCCGCCTTATTCAAAATAATATCTTAACCGCTCATGAATTTTTTCACTATTTTCATATAATAAAAAAGGGGGAAATGGGGTGGATGGCTTTAAAGTTGGACTAGGAAAAATCTTATGACAAGTTAAATTGGAACTTCATTACGACAAATCCTTCTTTATTTTGTTTTTCCCCTGATTAGGCCAGACTTCTTATGACGTGTATTACCTCAACTTCCTTTTCAGTCCTAGTAAATAATGAACCATGTATCATTTTCAGACCACTTGCGATCTATGACAAGGTGATTCCATTGACTATAGAATTTTTATCCCACACCCTTTCGTTCGAATCTTAACAACAAAATTGCAAGTTAGGTATTCAACTAACTCGAAATGGTACTTGCATCCCCTTTCTTAATTTTGCTGACGACATTCTAATTTTAGCAAATGATTCTCATGCTAATATGCTTCATATTAAAAGCCTTATGGATAATTGTAAACACAATTCAGGATTAACAATTAATTTTCACTAAAGCATATTTTAAACATATTCAAACATATCTTCTCAACAAAGTCCATAATAGCTTCAATTCTAAATATCCAAATAACTAAAATAATGGAAAATTACATAGGAATCCCTATTGTACGTCTGAGAGCGTGTCAAAAAATATTTGACTACTCCTCATTAACTCTTAAAAAACAACTCTTCCAATGGAAAGCCAATTCCCTTTTGCATGTAGGAAGATCCATACTCATTCAATCAAACCTCCTTTTCTAAAGTTACTATTTAATGTAAAGTTTTCTCTTGCTTACATCAATATGCAATGATATAGATATAAACAAAGACTTCTTATGGAATATAAAAAACCACAATTATCACCCTCTAATTAGTTGGAGTAGTATTTGTCGCCCTAAATCTCAGGGTAGACTTGGTTTACATAAAGTAGAAAATATGAATAAATTTTTACAAATGAAACTATCATGGACATTACTAGTTGATCCTCATAGCTCGGGGTGCGCATTATCACCGAAAAATATTTAGGATCTTCTAATATATTCTTTTATAAGAAAAACTGAAACAATCCAATCAATTTTTCTAGACTTCTACATATTCGAGACATTTTCAAGAAAGACATTTGTTGGGAATTAGGAACGGTCAATCCATCAATTTTTGGAAAGACAATTAATTTCTTGACTTTGATCTTCAACCATACTTTGATAATTGTGATATTACTTTAAGGGTCTCTCATTTTATTACCCTCGACCGCCATTGGGATATTTTAAATCTTCAAATATATCTCCCATCTTTCGTCATTCATTTTTTTTTTCGAATTCATATTCTTTAATATCTTGTTGACGATAGCATTATCTGGTAATTATCTAACGATGGCTCTTTCTCTATCAAATCCATAAGATACCTTACTCAATGACCTAATACCTCCTCTTTCTATGATTTTTTTTCATGGATTTGGAAACTCAATATCCCTTCCAAAATATAAAATTTTCTATGGAAACCTCCGATTCCCTTCCTACTTCAGAACGACCGACGACATTTTTCTAATGTTCATTCCCATTATGTACTTTGTAATGTTGATATTGAAGATGTAGAGAACATTTTCTTTGCATGTCTTTTTAACCTACAGATGATTCAGAATATTGAATCATGTCTTGGTACAAATTTCTCTTTCCAACATACCACATATTTCTATAAAGACCTAGAATATTTCAACACGTCAAATACATCTACGGAACTTATGTTTTTCCTTTGGTGGCTCATATGGAAACACCGTAATTCTATTATTTTTTGGCAAAATAGAACACACCAATAACCTTTCACATGAGGTCATTTTCCATTATCAAAACTAGACTTCTTCTTCTCCTCCTCCTCCTCCTCCTCCCAAACCAACCACCAGCCGCACAAGAAAATGTATATCTAACAGAAGTTGGAAGAAACCGCTAGAAGGATGGGTTAAACTAAATTTAGATGGATCCAAATGCTATGATCTTTCTTCTCATATTGGACATATAATTCGTAACTATGATGGAAGAATACTGTTTATTGATCGTAAACAAATACCTAATACTACTATTATGCAAACAAAAGCGTTAGCAACACTTCATGGCATCCGTAAATCCATATCCTTAATATTAAGAAATTAATTATTGAACGAGACAACTTAATACGAATAATTAATCAAATCCATCAAAGGAATCTGGAAAGTTCATTAGGAGATCCATACTATTGTCTTTGATATATAATGTATGTTTATTTTATTCAAATCTTTTTAGGTTTTTCATTGTCTCAAGGAGGCGAACCATGCAACTGATCTTCACCACAAGTAACATTAGTCCAATTTCCATAAGGATGATACTTATCATGCTCTCACATATCAACATCTTCTTTGGAGACTTTTATATTATTAGACAAGAATTCAATAACTTGAATTCTAAATGTAACAACTTTTGTAAACGGTTTGTCAAAATCATCTATTATGAGATTAGAAATGTCTTTCTTCTCTTAAAGGGATCCTACTAATATATATATATATATATATATAGATCTACGCTCTAGTAAAACACATGTTTATGGTGAAACGAGTGAATTATTTTAAGCCATTAGATTAAAATCAAATCAATGGTCCTCATAGAAAGGATGGAGGTTCAAATTAAATTGAATGTACTTGCACACACTGAATTAAACGGAGGCGGATTTTGTGGGATTCATTTTAGGCTATTCACCTCCCCACAACCCAAATTTACGGTGCACTCTCTTTCTTCTCTATCTCGCACTCCTCTCTCGTTCGACCGCATCCTCCATTGAAGCGAGAACAAAGCTCCACCTCTGCTCCCTCGCCGTCTTCAATTTCTCCACCGCCTCTCTCCATCGCCGTTCTTTCGCTCTTTCTCGTCCTCGAATATTCGCGAAGCAACAACTACAGCCATGGATCTTGTTGCCTTCTCGCAGATATTTCTCGATCGACTCACGATCGTAGGTCGGCAAGGGCGGAAACAAAGAGCGAATTAGATTTTGCGAACTGACGAGTTTATTTTGCTAACCGAAGCGATCGACGCCCAATTGAACTAAACAGAGATCCAGAGTTCAACAGGAAACTTCAAGAATCAAGGACAAATTAAGGGAGAGAGAGCGAGAATTATACATCCGGGGACCAAGACAACATGATCTTGGATGATTTTTTCGGAGATAGGGCATAATAGAAAATCCGACGGAATCGCTTTTTCCGAGATGCAATCGGCGGCTTCCATCTTCAAATTCATAAAGACCTTCAACATCTGGATGAATTTATCGACGTCATCAACACTGGATCCATCGTCTGAGATGATTTCGGTGAACAGTTTCCCTAACTCAATCTTGACTTGCTTTAAGCTCATTGTCGGCCGCTCGTCCGTGGCTGTAGCCTTCCTCTTTACAGATCGACTCTCCGCCATGGATTTCATCTTCAACTTCGTTGAGGTTTTTTGGTGAGCGTTTTCTTGGTAAATGGTCTTCCAGGAAAGCATTACATCGAACTCCTCGCCATCCTCTCTCTCTGTCTATGTATGATATACAGTTTTTGTGTCGATATGCATACTATTAACTTTCATAGATATGCATTCTGTGATTATGCATGTGCAATTTGGAGTACATAATTTGGAGTTCTAATTTAGGGTTTTCATTCGATTTTACATGTGTAATTTTTTGGCTCGTGGATTATTGGCGTCCTCCATTACCGCCGACTGATTTGGAGTTCTAATTTAGGGTCTATGTATGATATTCAGACATACTTGTATGATATGCATTCTGTGATTATGGATTATGTATCTGGCCGTGAATGTGATATTCAGTTGTATGGAAGGGATATGCATTTTCCATGAACTGATATGCAGATAATACTTGTATGATATGCAATTTGTTATTATAGATTATTTCACTGACCGTGATTGTGATATTCATTTGTGTGGATGTGATATGCATTTTTCATACATTGATATGCAGAATATACTTGTATGATATGCACTTTTTTATGATAGATTATTTCATTGGCCGTGAATGTGATATTCATTTGTGTGGATGGGATATGCATTTTCTATACATTGATATGCAGAATAAGCCATGGGCGCGGAAAAGAAGCCACGGGCGCGGCCAAGGAAGATCTCGCTGAGTGCCAGGAAAGAACAAGCCGCGAGCGCGATTCAAGGGCAGCGATCGCGGTCATGCAATTATGTGGATAGGATATGCATTTTTTGTACAGTGATATGCAGAATATACTTGTATGATATGCAACTTGTAATTATGGATTATTTCCTTGGCCGTGAATATGATATTCATTTGTGTGGATGAGATATGCATGATACCGAATAACAGTTATTTAGAAATACTTGAACGATATTCAAATAATGTGTTTTGATATGCACAATTTTTTTTCAATTCAGTGGATGCATTATATACATAATGAATAAGCACTCATAATACTTGAATATCAGATATAGGACAGTGAATATCAGCATGAATACGATTGAACATGAACAAAATAAACAGATATGCAAAGAACATGTAACGATATTCACAATTTTTGTGTCGATATGCATAATGTTAATTTTCAACTAATTAAATGTATTGATATGCACGAACTTCCACTGAATATGCGTATTAACGAAAAACACAATGAATAACGCGGATCTCGGTGGAGGCTTGAGGAATAATGCTGATGGGGATATGCAATATCTTTCTCTCTCCAAATCTACATTAAACTTCCTATTTTGGAGGTGGTTATTTAATAAAATTTAAAAAAGCTTTTGTGATATTTATTCCATGATTCACACCTCCACTACACCATATTTTCTCTCTCCTAATCTAACCATTTATCACCCTCAATCCAACGCTCCAAAATTGTCCACTCGTTTCACCACAAGACTCGTTTTACCTGAGCGCCCCTCTCTCTCTCTATATATATATATACTAAAGGAGATGCCAAAATCCTACGTGTCGTCACCACTTTCAATTCACCTACGTGTCATTACTCATCCAACCATAATCTGCCACATCATCCTTCCTTTAAAAAAAATTATAACAGTGGGTCTAATTTAATTGTATATTAAACATGATTTAGTTGTATAAAGTTAATTAAAATATTAACTAAGAATGATAATGATAATAAAATATTTTGAAGAATATAATGATAAACATCATAAATAATATTAAGTATCTTTTTATATTTTAAAATAGTAAGATTAGATTTCACAAATTTAGGATTGAATTATTTTCTCCTTATATGATTTTATTTAGATTTTATTAAGATAATAAAGTTGGATAACTAACTTAAAATATGTCACTTAAGATAGAATGAAGTAAAATTATATTACTTAATTGATTTCTACCTCCTACTACACTACTAAAAGTGTATGCTTTGTATTTCACTTTTAATATATATATTAACGTACATATTTTCATCAAAAAATAGTGTAAATATAAAAACAATTTTGACGATTTGATGTAATTGCAAATTATAACACTTTATCTTAGGAAGATCATATGAATAGAAGTTGAGTATTTTTTAATGGATGACAATAAGCTATTGCATTAAAGAAGTTGGGACCAATATGATTTGGATTATGTTAAATGATAAATAATCTTACTTATTTTTTGAAGTTAATTAATTGATATCTATTTTTTATTGAGTATATCTAATAATACAAAATTAATTAAAAAGTATATTAATGTGATAGATATAGATTTGTAGTGAATACTTATTTGGAGAGTTGTTTATTATAATTAAACTAGTGTAGTACCCGTACCCTGTACGGGTGAACGTATTTAAGTAGTTTTAATAAAAATATATCTTATTCATATTGTTTAAGAATTATATAAGGAAGATTGAAATAACAATAAATTTGTTGTTTTCAAAACAATGTGTTCAACATTTTATTGTTAATTATATAACTCGTATAAACATATTATATTTCATTCATATCTATACTCATACATGTTGTTGATTATATTGGTAAAGTGTTATCTACTCGCCAAATAACAAATGTGATATCATTTAATCAATAAAATGTGGTACACAATAATTTGGATGAAGATTAAATAAATATAATTTTCAATTTATTGACTACAAGGTATTAAATCATCAATGAGTCATGAAAACTTATTTGGAACAAAAAATATTGACTCATAATGTATGTCGGCTTGATCTATACTATTATATTTTCCCTCCTTTTCATATTAATGATGCTCATCATCAATCAAGTTGGACGAAACACATTGTCAAAAATCAATATATATAGAGAGAATGCAATGCAATTTGCTTTAAAAATTCAAGTTTTAATTAATGATTATAATTCATACTATTTATTTAGTTACATTGGTGTGCTGTTATATATCTAAACAAATTAGATAGATGGATATATATAGTTATATTTAAAGGAAAGTATTAGTGGAATAACTATTTAATTGAAAATCTTTAGCAAACAACAATTAGTGAGAAAATAAATTAATAAAGTCAAAAACATAGTTCGATTAGACCACCAAAAATGTTAATAATTTTTTTTATCTTATACATTGTAAATAATTAATAGGTTATAACTTAGAAGATGCAAAAAAAATTATGGTCAACAATATTATAATAATAACTCTTAGTAACAAAAGACTTCAAAATTTACATATTTTATCTTAAAAAAATTAAAAGATTTTTTAGTCAACTACAATTTTGATTGTTTAATCACTTTTTATCTTAAAGAATGCTTTACTCTTATTCTGACTATTTATATACCATTTTTTATAAATAATTTTAAAAACAATTTTATGTTTTAGAATATATAGTTTGTTTGTATAATAACAAATATCACTCTAAATATTGTTACTCTTGTTAATGTAAATCAGGTCAAAATACATATAGTACTTGTAAATATTTGTTGAATAATTTATTCAAAAAATGATAAACAATGTTAAAATTGTCCGTTAAGATTTGTTAGTTTACAAATTATTCAATAACATTTGTATTTACAATTTAAAAAAAGTAAAAAAAAAATTATAAAATGTGGGCTCTGAATTGTATTGATGACTGTGAATGAAACAATTTTATTATTGATATATATATTACATATATAATATTTGGTCCATATGAGGATAAATTTTCTCCGGATAAATAGATACAATTAAATAAAAATAATATAGGATTTATATAGTACTGCTAGTTAAATATAATATTATAAAAAAAGTTAATTAATAATTAAGGTGGGAGAGAGATTGCATGATATATATAATGTGTTGAAATATTATTGTTAAACTATATCATAAGAAGAAAAGAAAATGCTGAGATTCTATTGTACACTTAGCAAATTAGCATTGATAAAAATATAATTCATCCAATAAATGTGTTGGAATCCGTTTGTATGTTAATCATTATAATGAAGTAAGAATTAATTTGTTAAGAATTGTTGGTTTTAAAATTTGCTAAATTAGTGATACAATAATAAATTATAAATTTAAAAACTCCACAATTTGCTAAATTGCTGAATATTTCATATAATAATAAATAAAAAACTAAAAAAATATAACCTTAACAACCTCCTAAAAACACTCTCATGGTTCTAAAGGAGAGAGCTTTAATATATATATATATATATAGATTTTATCATTAACAATTCTAGTTTTTATATTTTTCACAACAAAATACGTAATAATATATATAAAAAGATAGAGGTGGGTTCACGTACATTTTATCCTTATAATAAAAAATATGAAGCCACTACAATCGTTAGATGGGCGAAATTGACGGATTGGATTAAAAACGGAAGAAAATCAAAGAAACAGCTGGCACGCTTCATGCCCACATTTATAGTGGCATTTATGTAATTATTTTAAAAACCTCGTATACTGTCAAAATTAGGCGAAATTGCAAAAATTACCGAGTTTTTGATAGCTGCTTGCAAAAATACCGGCATTTTAAAACAATTGCAAAAGTACCAAAAAGTTGCAAATCTTTTCAAAACAAAAAAGGTAAAATAATATCTGAACAAAACTTTTTCAAAAAACAAAAAAGTGGTTAATGGAGGCTTATAACAGCAGTTAATTTAAAACCGTTTAAACTTTTCCCTAATCCAGTACATGTTCAATTGGTAGTCAAAAAACCCAACCTACAGTTCATCATTTCCCTTTTCCCTTTCTTCCCCAAATCTTTCCAACTCTCAAGAACAACAAGTCCGTTTATAACCTGAACCTAACCTCCCTTTTCCCTTTCTTCCCCGAATCTGTTTCCTGAAGCCCTAAATCAATCGATTTTATTTTTAAACCTAAATTCCCAAATCGAGAATGGTGAAGACAAGAGGCTTGAAGTCGGCGAAAGCCAGAGAAGAGAAGGTGAAGACGTCTACTGTTGCGAAGAGAAAGAGGTTAAGACCCAGAAGAACAACTGGTGAAGGCGAAGTGGGCTACTGTGGCGAGTGGCAGAATGAAGAGAGCCTATAACTCTTCAGAGGAAGAAGAATCACCCAGTCTAGTCGTTCCGATACAGAAGAAGAAACCGAGATTGTCGGAGGCTGAAGAACCCACATGCAAGAGATCGAGGAAGGAGCCATCGAAGTCGGTTGGTGGGGTTAGTTATCTTGAATAAGTCTTTACTTACCTGAAAAGAGTATAATTTTGTCTGAAATTTGTGATGCATGCTAGGTTTAGGTCTGGATAAACTGCATGCTGGTAATGAAAAACAGAGCACGATTTACTCTATAAAAAACAAAGCATGGAGAGTATTGTTGTGTGAAAAAAGAAGTGGGAGATAAAAGCTTCATAAAGTATGATAAAGTGTTGATGTAAAGTGTTGTTGTGTGATATAACCGGAAAATGGCAGCTCAAATTATAGGGGTGTTCAAAATGGGACCAGACCGGAAAACCGGACCGGAAAAGACCGGACCGGACCGGTGAAATTACGGTCCGGTCTCCGGTCCAGGTTTTCCCCTTAATCTGGGTCCGGTCCGGTCCAAACCCGGAAAAAAACCGCTCAAGACCGTTTTTTTTTTTTTAAAAATACAAAATAATAAATTAGGAGTTTATATATATATTTTTTAGATATTTTTCTTAATTTAATAAATTAGGAGTATAAATGTTTTTTAGATTTTTTTTTAGATTTTAAATAAGAATTTTTTTTAAATAAGGTCCGGTCTAAACCGGTCCTAGACCGCTCCGGTCCAGACTTTTGAAAAAATCCGGTCCATCGGACCGGACCGGATGAACACCCCTATCAAATTATGTATGAAAAAAGAAATGGGAGATAAAAGCTTTATAAAGTTTGATAAAGTATTGGTGTAAAGTGTTGTTGTGTGATATAACCTGAAAATGGCAGCTCAAATTATGTATGAAAAAAGAAGTAGGAGATAAAAGCTTCATAAAGTTTAATAAAGTGTTGCTATAAAGTGTTATTGTGTGATATAACCTGAAAATGGCAGCTCAATAGTATGGATAGTATGGCTACGTATAAACCACATTACTTGAAATTTGCCTATTTCGCCTGACAAACACACAAGTAGTCTGAAAAACATATATATTCAGATGTTTGATTAGAAAGTTATAGTAGCCTAAATGACCTGATAAATTCAAATTAAGGTGATGCATGTTGATACAAAATTATAGGGGTTATGGTCTAGGGTAAAGATTGTGACAGTGTGGAA
Organism: Rheum nobile; assembly: GCA_027886185.1. Taxonomy (NCBI): domain Eukaryota; kingdom Viridiplantae; phylum Streptophyta; class Magnoliopsida; order Caryophyllales; family Polygonaceae; genus Rheum; species Rheum nobile. The sequence continues at coordinate 915,458 of WOAB01000660.1, forward strand.
ATCATAATAGCTTAAGTGACCAGAAGAAATTCCATTTGGTATGACAAATCAAAATGTAGTCTGACAAAGTCTTATTTTTCCTGAAAAACATATATCTTACCTGACAAAGTAAGATGTCATGAAGTAAGATGGTGCCTTTTTTTTCTTTATGTGAATATGAATGTCATGTATTTGTGACTGTCATGTATTTGTGAATGTCATCCTTTACAGATAAAGTACAAGTGGCATTGTGAGGAGTTGTTTTTTGGTCGGATCAATCAGAATTGAAGGCTTCAGTATCTCACTTGTATTGATAACACATTAACTTGTGCAAACTGGCAAACAGTTATACAGGGGTCCTTTGGCCCAATTATAAAAATAATGAATAACTTGAAGTTGTCTGCACAGTTGATTCACCATGTTTTGTTTAGGCAACTGGAGACAAAAAAGAAGTGGGAGACATGGTATGATCTTGGTGGAAAACCATGTAGGTTTTTAATGGAGGAGTTTAGACTTATAACATGACTGAATTGTGGCATGCCGGATGAGGAGGACCCATTGGAGGATAAAAAAGCAATGTTTGATTTTTTTGGTGTGAGGAGTATTACAATCTCTAACCTTTTAACCAAGTTCATCTCGTATCGGGAGGACAATGTATTCAAGCTGAAGATGGCTTTGCTGTTAATTTTGGAAGGTGTTGTACTGTGGGGTGATAAGAAGAGGAAGGTTAGACCCTTACATTTGAAATTGATCCAAGACTTGGATCATTTCAATAATTTCCCATGGGGTAGCAGTTTCTGACAAAGCCAGAGCAAGATACACCATAAGGGGTTTTCCGATGGTATTTCAGGTAATGTGTTAGTAGTTAAATATGTAAACTTTTAAGTTAATTTTGTGGTCATAATTGTGGTTTAATTTCAATTATGTTTGTTTCAGATATGGTTGTATGAGGCAGTGTCCCATATTGGCAGAACGTTTGTCCAGAAGCTTAATAAACCTGTGCAGTCCCGAGGTGTGAAGTGGCTGAAAATGAGTAGGCCAAACTTGGATTCGGTTACAGATGCCCTAGAGGGGACTTTTGCTGCTAAACAGATCCTTGCTGAGGAGGACAGAGAGGACTTGGGAGAAAGTTGTTACTTCCCGGAGGAGAAATGACACAAATCCTTGGATCAGATTGTTGAGCAACTGAAGCCAAAAACAAAGAGGGTTTGTAAAAAGGATAAGAGAGTTGATAAGGGAGGGCAAGCTGTAAACATTGAGGGTTTGGACTAGAGACAATTGATGTGTTGTTTGAATGAATTGCTTGAAATGATGCATACTCTGAATGAAAAGCACGATCTGTTAAGGGAGGAAGTCCTTGAGTTAAAGAAGGTAAAAAGAGGCAAAGCTCATACAAAAATGGCATCTTCATCCAGTGATGATGAAGCAAACATTAAAGAATACCAGGAGCCAGAGTCTAGGGAGGGTAAAAGTGATGATGAACCCAACATTACAGAACACCAGAATAGCATGATAAGGAAGGTGAAGTCAATAGATGAGACTGACGAGTCAGAGCATGAAGATGACGAAGGGGATGAGTCAGAGTCTGAAGGTGACGAAAGGGAATGAGTCTGATGATGGAAAGTATGAAGGTGAGGAAGGGAATGAGTCTGATTAGGTATGTCAAACTTTTTCAGTACATATATGCATATTTTAGTCCATATATGCACATTTCTGTCCATATATTCACATTCCAAAACATATTTGCACATTTCAGTCCATATATGCATATTTCGGTATATATATGCACATTTCAGACCATATATGCACATTTCAGAACATATTTGCTTATTTCAGACCATATGTCATTGTTTTTAGGAGACAATGGAAGGAAAGCAAGATGATGGTGCAATTGTGTTAACTGGTGGAAGATGAGAGATGAAGAAGGTTGGATCACCCTCATATGCGGATGCTCAAGATGATGTAGGTTGTCAGGAGAAGGCGGATGAAGTTATTGCAATGGTCACTTCTGGAAAAAATATTGTGGTTTCAATTGAGCATGAAGTTGAATGGGATGCAACAGACTCACTGTCAATTCTTATCCAGATGGCTACAATACTACGTGGGGTAACAACTGAGGTGCTGAAACAAGCAAATAAGGAGGGGGTAAATGAGGCAACACAACTTGAGGTGGTGAATGATGGGACTGTGGTGGCGACACTAGATGAGTTGGCAATAAAAGCAGTGTCTGATGAAGGTGTGGATAAGGTTGATCAGGGAGTTGTGGAGGATGGGACCGAGGTACATGTTGATGAGGTAGTCAAGGGAGATGGTGTAGAGGGAAGAAGCAAGGTTGTTCAGGGAGTTGTAGAGGATGGGATTGAGATACATGTTGAGGAGATAGTAAAGGAAGATGGTGTGGAGGGAGGAAGCAAGGTTGTTCAGGGAGTTGTAGAGGATGGAATCGAGATACATGTTGAGGAGGTAGCAAAGGGAGATGTTGTGGATGGAGGAAGCAAGGTTGATGATAGAGGTGCAGATGTTGAGGAGGTAGTAAAGGGAGATGATATGGAGGGAGGAATCAAGGTTGATGAGCGAGGTGTGGAGGCTGAGACTGAATTACAAGCTGAGAAGGTATCACATGCAGATTGTGATGAGGTGGGTGAGGAGGAAGGGGAGACCAATGAAGGGAATGTGCCGAGGAAGCGGGGAAAGGACAATGGTCCCCAAGTGCAGAAGAGGAAATATCCAACTCGCACTCGCGAGCTAGCTGCGGTGGCAAAATCACCCTTTCGCAATTTGGATGAGCATAAATTGGCGAAAAAGATTTCCAAAAATAGCAAGGTGGAAGGGATAACAGACCTGATGAAGTGGATGCAAAGTGAGAGGTTAGTGAGCCAAACCAATTTACTTAACTTAATAATGACCTGAAAATGCTTCCTTGTGGACTGACAAACTGTTACATGGCCTGACTATTAGTAATATGACCTGAAAATGCTTCCTTATAGACTGACAAATGTACATACCGCCAATATATATTTACCATTTTGTCCTGAAAAAGTCTAAATGTTTACATGTTTGCCTTGTTTTTTATTCAAATGAATATGTACCATCATGCAGTACTGAACCCCGAATTGGACTGAATGGGCATGAAGTGGATAAGAAGTTCTTTGAGAAATTGTTTGCCCCAAAGTGCTGGTTGGGTGGTGAGGTAATATTCCAATGCATCCTTTCAAAATATTATGCAATTGTAACATCGTTTTCAGTGGATACATTAACATTGTTGCACCATTACAACATTTGGAGCAAATGATGTTCCTTTATCGTCAAAGGATTTCAGAGGATCCTGAGCGGTTTTCGAATGTGGTTGTGCTTGACACCTTTTGGACAACCTTGGTCACCTCTGAGTTCAATCACTTCCAGAAGGACTTTCCACGTAAAGGTGAGGATGCATTGATGAAGTACGTGAAAAGGTGAATGTCCGGCAGATTTTGGCAAGAGATGGGATGATGCGAAACGCATATATGTGCCCTTCAACATCACAGAGTTCCACTGGTTTGCCATAGAGATTGAACTATGCGACTGGTGTGTGATGGTGTATGACTGCAATGTGGATATGTACTCAGATAAGGATATTTTTTAGATGATCCATCCCGTCACTGACATTGTTCCAAGGTATGTCAAGATGTATGAGCCACTGGCAAAGAGAAGTGCAACATTATTGGACAAGCCAATGTCGGTGACTCGTCGTGATAACCTTAAGCAACCCAAGCGCATGTAAGTATATGTGTATAAATGCAATGATAAATCCTTATCAAACTACAATTGATATACATTGTAACCGCTTTTATACATCTTGTAGAGGAGATTGTGGGATGTATACACTGAAGCACATTGAGGTGTTGATGCTTGGGATGACAAACCTGGATCTTGCGTCTGACAAATTCGTAGATGGACACAGAAATCAAATGGCTCATAGTATTTTTAGATGTCGTTGGGATGGTGTTTAAAGATATTTGTTTGATTTGGGCAAATTTAGCTTGTTTTGGGAGTTTTAGTGTGTAGGGTACCATTTGGCAATGTTCTAAAAAATGCTAGGCGGGAGCTTGGCGGTGAGGGGGGCCTAGCGCCTAGGCGGGGCCTAGACGGATTAGAAATGTATCGGAAAAATTAGAAGAATTGAATGCTTTGAAGCAAAAAGTGGGAAGAATTGGAAAATTTTGAAGAAATTGAAAACAAAAAACAAAAAATAGGAATAAACATAGTCCGCCTAGACCCGCCTAGGCACCGCCTAGCCCGATTAGAACCCGCCTAGCCCGATTAGAACCCGACTTGCCCGCTTAGACCCCGCCTAGCCCCCCCAGCCGCCTAGCCATTCCGATTTGGCTAAAATCGGGACGGTGCCGGGCCGCCTAGCCCGATTTTTAGAACACTACAAGGAAGACATTTGATAATTGTATTTTAATTTGGAAGCTCATGTTTTTAGGATGTTTACAAACTTTGTGTTTACAATTTCCACGTTGTTTACAAACTCATGTGCTTAAGTCAGGACATATTCTCGTTTTACATGCCAAAAACCTAAGCTTTTCAAGCAATTTTCAGACATGCACATTTCAGTCAAAAGCAGGATACACTATAAGGAGGACAATACATAGACTTAGCATTCTAAATACAATATAACATGACCCTACAAAATACACTGTCTTGCTAAACATAAGCTTATGACTAATTATCATATTTTAACCAACAAGGTTTCAAATTGGACAACCAGCACAACAACTAACACCACAAGTACCACCACACCAAGTACAACTTTCAACACTAAATTTTCTCTTTTGATCTGCATAATATCGTTGCTTGAAGTCGAATGATGCGGGTAAATAAGCGTAGAGATTGTCCCATGATCTTCAACAACTCTTAGGCTTTCAATAGTCTCATTGGCTCTAAAATCATAAGCTTGACCATCCACCCATTTGGAGTATTTGCAATTCTGACCTGTCTATGGTTCAATACAAAATTAAACCAATCAAATTAGAAACTATCAGTGAAATCGTCCAACAACTTAGTCTCATTGGCTCTAAATTTTGCACCAAAGTCAAAAACCCTAAATTAGAACCTAATTGAAAAAGCCTCAAATCAGAACCCTAAATCTATAACCCAAATTCTAAATCAAAACCCTAAAATTTAAATTCAATATTACCTTCCATAATGGACACCCATAGAACTATTTTCGCGAATTTTGAGTGTATTTGCAAGTTTGTATTGTTGTAGGGAGTCCATGGAAACATCTTCGAGTTGATGATTCACCGGTTGCGTGCCCTCTCCTCCACGAATTTGAATTGGCAGATGAGCTTCCTTGTGTCCAGCCTTTTGCCATCGTCTAATTTCCTCTCATTCCTCTTCGATGTTCCTCTCGAGTCCTCTCTTCAAGGTTTGTCTGTGTTTTACCTCTTTCTCCTCTTTGATGTTCTTTCTTCTATGCAAATATGAAGTTGTATATGTTTTTTTGGTTTTTATTAAAGAAATGAGATGTAAATGCTGATGTGTGTAAACCCATTTTTTTTGGTTTTGACACATCATCTTTCTCATTTTACATGCCAAAAACCCGGTTTGTCAGGTCATTTTCAGTACATAAACCTATGCTTTTCAAGCAATTTTCATACATGCACATTTGAGTCAAGATTCTCCAACTTTTGCATAGCTAGAGCAGGATACACCATAAGGAGGATTACGAGTTATTTTAAGGCGGAATTGCATAAACTAAAACCAGTTTAAAATTCGGTTTAAACTTCCGACATTAACCTAAGCTTTCCGTCATATAAACGGTTTAAAGCCTTTAAAACGGTTTAAAAACCGTATAAAACCGTTTAAAATGGTGGGGTTAGTTCTCTCTAGTAAGCCTTTAATTTCCTAAATTTTGGATTAAGTCAGGCCACATTGAAGTCTTACATGCTAGATAATCCTAGTTTGTCAGGTCATTTTCAGTGCATAAACCTAAGCTTTTCAATAAAGATTTTCCAAAGTGATCATTTCCAATGCATATCCGATTTGACCCCTCTGTATTTTCACTGAAAGACCATTAACCCTTACTTCCCCAACTACCCGTCATTAACTCTACTCTCCACGCATCTTTGTGTATAAATATCGGGCCTGCCTTGTGCAAATCCCTCACAAATCCTCCTACACTCTCCAAGTCCCAAATCTCTCTAAAACTCCTCTCTCAAACTCCCAAAACTCTATCCCAAATGTCGGATTCATTCATTAAGATCTATCTACAGGTGTACTCAGATGGGGAATTATCCCCCAGCACCGGCCAAATGGCCTTGTTAACCACGCATGTCTACACGGGCGGGACCACAAAACTCATCAAGGTACCCAAAAATAAGATGGAGATTTGGTCCTTACATGGCATGATCATGAGCACGTCCAGGTATGCAGGAAGTTAATCGGTTTTTTTAACAAGTCCCAGATTCCGGGCTACGCTACCTTCAACCACTGCACACCGACGACGACGTCGTAGATCTCGTCCGCCTCAGCGAGAAGATTGCCGGCGTCAAAGTCTTAATGGTTCGTGATGCCAGTGATGTCATGTTGCCGCAGTGATGCCCGCTAGGATGCCGTGATGCGTGATGCCTTAGTTCTTTTAATGTTGTTCCTGTAGTTTTAATGTTGTTCCTTAGTAGTTTTAATGTTGTTCCTTTTGTTTTTGCGTGTGTACTTATGACTTTCTATGGAAACTTTGTCATGGAAAGTCAATAACAGTAATGTTATGTGTTGTTTTGGAATATTAAAAAGTATGAACCCTTTGTCCATTTGAAGATTTGAATATTCCAATTTTTTTAAAACATTTATAAGTTTTGACCATATTCCAGTGTTTTCATGACAAATGTAACTTTTTCATAACGCGTGAACATATATTCATGACAAACGCTATTATATTTCAGAGCAAAAAACATCGAATTTGTCAACACTTATTACTTCATACACTTAAACGCTCTCAACCACCATGATAACATAACTTTTTCCCTTAAATGATCTCACCCAAAAAATCACATTCACAATATGTCATACCATGTTTTCTTCTTTTAGGGAGGCAAGTTCTAAGATATGTAGTTTTTCAGGGCATTTTGTCGGTTTTTCAGGGCATATATGTTGTCTTTCAGGGCATTTGTGAGTTTACAGGGCGTTTATGTGAGTTTTACAAAAAGAAGAAGAAAAACGAGCAACTGTGCATGTTTACACGGGCGGGAGCACAAAACTCATTAAGGTGCCCAAAAATAAGATAGAGATTTGGTCCTTGACTGGCAGGATCATGAGCATGTCCAGATGGACATTTGTCAACACTTATTACTTGATACACTTAAATGCTCTCAACCACCATGATAACATAACTTTAAATGATCTCACCCAAAAAATCACATTCACAATATGTCATACCATGTTTTCTTCTTTTAGGGAGGCAAGTTCTAAGATATGTAGCTTTTCAAGGCATTTTATGGGTTTGTCAGGGCATATATGTTGTTTTTTAAGGCGTTTGTGAGTTTTACAGGGTGTTTATGTGAGTTTTACAAAAATGAGAAATTGAAATTATCAACTTTATAACCCAGCCAAAAGGGGAACCCCAACAAAAGAGGTATGGTTTAAGACTATAGAGACTTAAACCATACATCTTTTCAAGCACCCAACAACAGACTAAATACTTACGCGACGACGTTTACCAGCATAAACCCCCAAAAAACACCAACAAGGTGACAGTTTTAAACAAAAAAAAAGCTAACCCAACGGATGTCACCCGTCAGTCCTTCTCCTCCTACAGTACTGCTTGTTGTGTCCTCGGATTCCGCAATAAAAATACCGCCTCTTTCTACAATAGTTCATCTCCCACGTCGCCCTGTATCGGTTAATACATGGTCTTTCAGGAGGACGCTTTACCTGTGGTGCAGAGCATCTAATGGATGACACAGCTTCAGGAACTGACCATCAGTTTCTTAGAGGAACAAGATGCATAGTTTCCTTGTACACTTCTCTCACGAACTCATTCTTGAATATGGGATGGACGAGAAGAAGGTATTGGGGATGCCTAGAACTGGGGTGTTGTTTTAGGGAGTGAATTGATACAATGTACGAGGACAGGGCACACGCGGTTATTCGATAACAATGGCAGGAAAAACAAGATCTTGTTAAGGAGAATCAAGATCTTGTAAAGCAAAATCAAGATCTTCTTAAAGATTTTGATAAAATTCATAGGTATAACCTCAAACTACTAAATGATATACATCGTAGGTGATTAATGTCGTATCTTTTGTGTAATGTTGTTCATGTACTATCAACCTTTGTAGGGAGCAATCAAATTTAGCAAAGCAGAGATATCATATGAAGCGAACGTTTACCAAAGACTATCCTAATTTCTTCAAACGCTAAAACAATGTCATATATTTTCTCTTATTTTTTCTAAGTTTATGAACAACTTGTATTCTTTCCTGTATTGTGTGCTAAATGTGGTTGTAGTCAACCAGCGTAATGAACAATTTGTTTTTGTCTTCTAGGTTGTTATTTTGTATTGTTTTTTTTATTAATATTAGATAAAACTTGGGCAACACAATGGGGGTAACCCTTCCCTAATGCCTATTTAGAAATCATACACAACATTCATGCACAACATTGAAACACAAATAAATACTAAATAAATACTAAAAATAAACAATAATATATTATTCATACACAACATTGAAACACAAATAAATACTAAAAATAAACAATAATATGATACAACATCCACAACATTATAATATATTAAAAAAACCACACGTAATGTGTGGTTATGTTCCACACGTTACGTTTGGTTATGCTCCACACGTTACATGTGGTTGTATTCCACACGTAACGTATGGTTAGGCTCCACACGTTACGTGTGGAGCCTATGCGCTGAAAGACAATTTTGCCTATGTGCCGAAAAATAATCGTGTAAAAAAATCGTCAAAACAAATATTCTTGTACAAAAATCAAGCAGATCACAAGTTAAATAAATAAGATTAGATGTCCGATTAAATTCACATTGTTTATAATTACCCTAACATAATCAAAGCATGGACAAGATCGGATATCTGAAGCACTTTTTAACATTTTCCCTAAAAGCTGAGCTGTCCATAAAGCAACAAGTGCTCACCAGCCGTTCCACACACTTCCAAACATAGTTACCGATTTAATGCGTCTTAGCTGGAGAGCTGTCATTCTATTGTATTCCATGTGATATGGGACATGTATTGCTATTTGGTAAACAGAAACCCAAACTTGAAAGCTTGTGATGTTTATAAAGAGAAGAGTATGTGATTTTTTTGTAAATCATACTTATCTTTGATATCAGAGTACTCTTAAGGTATGTCAACAATATACACATCGATTTGTCTAGGGAATTGAGAATAGGTGCATTTCTATTAATTTTTCTAAGTAACCTCGACATAATGCTAGCTATTGTCAGTTTTGATGTGTTTGGAATGTTGAAATGTTATAGATCTAAGTAGCTTTCATGGTCTGAGGAATTGGTGGTGCTGTATTCTAGGAATCTCATTGGACCAACCACGACTCTCTTACTTCCAAAAGGTTAAAGGATGAGCTTTGGCAATGAAGATCTTTTCCAAATTATGCAGCCGGAGGAATTAAACCCAACGTCTTCAAGGTACTTCAAATGCTGTCTAATTGCTTCCTTTTCCTGAACTTGTGGCACTCTATTAAAATCATACTATTGCAAGCAGGCAGTCAAAAATATCATATACAAGAAAGTTTCTCTGGTCTTTGAGTGATTTGGAGATATGCAAAAGGCTTCCAAAGGGCATCGATGAATCACTTATAAGGTAGAAGGCATATTCTTCTATTTCATACAATCATTGACCTGTCTGTTTTTCTGAATGATTTTTGTTGTGAAAATAGTCTGATTTTGGACATTTTCCTCTTTTCTGTACTGGCCATAAAACAATGACTAGTGAACTTGGAAGTTCGTCGCTGCAAGGTTTTAGACGTAATGATTATAGCTCCTCTCCGGCTCCGCTTGGAAAAGTGGAAATTGGTAACCCTTCAAGGAAACTCGATAGGTGGGATAACCGTGCTAGTTGGCGAAGTGATACTGACTCACAATCTGACAAGGATTCAGGTATCTTTAAACATCTTCTAATTGAACATCCATTGTTGCAAATAGAGGCTTTAGGTTCCTCCATTAGCATTTTGAATCTTTAGAATTTCGAAGGGATTAAGCCTTCGCAAGAAGAGCTAATTGAACATCTCAAGATCGACGAAATCCCATACTAATCAAATGTTCATTTCTACAGCTATGGATTCCACCAGAAGAAAACAGAGCCCGCAAGATTACGTTAGTCCATCATCTTCCTCTTCTTTAGTCCGAGTCCATAATCAGTTCCAAACTCAATTTGATATTTCACCTCTTCCATACAGTCAAGCCCATTTGGCACCAAAGACAACTATCAAAACAGCCCACAAAAAAGATGGCCTATTTTACCAGTATTTTATAAAACCAAGCCCAATTACTCCGGTTTACCTCACATCAGAACATAATCCTATTGGGCAAGCACATATAGACCCATACCTCAAAAAACTCTTTCCTCTTGATTTTCAATGGTTCCCTGAAAACATTTCTAAGAGTCAAAGATTTTACGAGTTTATCCTGGTAGATTCAGGATCCATTGAAGCCTCTCACAATATGTGTGCTACAGAACCCTCTCGTATCTCCTACTCAAAATGTAAGATACTCAAAGTCCTTACCATAACAGAATGGTCCGACCCTTGGACCTTAAAACCATTCTCTCTTCCGCAGGCCATTCCTGATCTCCCTGGTTACACCTATCAGGACTACAAAAATGCTTGGGAAAGAGCTTTCCTCCTTAGACCCTTCAATCATTTCTGGTTCTTTTACTTTGATAGACACTGCCCAGATAATTTTCCTATCTGGTTTTATGAGTGGTGGATTACATTCGGAGCCACCAAAGACATTTACCCTTCTGAAATAACAAAGGCATATAACTACTACCTACATTGTTCTCAAGACCAACCTTTTACCAAGTCCTTACGTTTTCATCGTGACTTTGGTGTCGTTTGGATTTTTTGTTGGACATACGAAACCCTACAGACTTATCCTCAAGACTTTCCTCTAACACTCTGTAGACGTTTCAAGATCCGATGGTGGGAAAAGTTCCTTATCCCCACACTCACCATTGACAAAATAAAAACAACCTTACAACAGAAGAAAATCAAGTCGTTAGTTACTCCCAAACCAATTCCATTACCAACCTCTACACCTACTTTGACAAAAATCTCAACTCCTTTGATTTCACAAGAGCAACTCCAACAATGGGAAGAATTTAAGGCTTTCCAAAAATTTATGGCTTTCCAAAAATTTATGGCTCAAGGAAAACAGAGTTGGGCCGATAGTTCCGAAAGTCCAGACCGTACTCCACCTCCTTCTCCAGTCGACGACCCAGAACAGTTCACAAAGGATCCTTACGCTATGTAAATGCATACAGTCCTAGCTTGTTTTTGGTATAAAAAAAAGGTATGATCTAGCTTGTTTAATATTTGGAACGCTCATGTACATTACCTTACTTTAGCCTGGAAGAATAATCCAAAAACACGAGCTCCACCAACAGACAACAGTCAGATGAAACAGCTCCACTCACTACAATAAGACGCCCTTTCCAGAAGATAAAAGACGTCCTTTCCAGAAGATAAAAGAGGCCCTTTCCAAAAAATAAAAGATGCCCTTTCAAGAAGATAAAAGATGCCCTTTCAAAAGCAAGTAGGAACAACAACGTGGTCAACGCACAACCGTTCAACAAAAGAAGAAATCAGACAAAGAAAAATCTACAATATAGACCACTTGTGAAAAAACAGTTCTAAAATTCTATACGGACAGAAGATGCTCAACTATCCCTCTTCCCCTATAAAAGAAGAAGTCCTCATTTGTTAGAGGCATCATAATTTGAAGGGAAAAACATCCAAAAAGAAACCTCTCTAAATCCAAGCCTTCTTTTGAAGTTTTGAAGTTTTTAGATCCCAATAGTTTCAACAATAGTTGTTTGAATAATAGTTTGTAAGTCTTCTATTTTCTACATCCTATTACTTTAAATAAAAATTGTTCTAATAACAGTTAAAGAACGGTTCGTACTTCTCTTTTTTTTTCTTTCCAGATTACTATTCATTTCACTAATTTGGTATCAGAGCCATTAGTAACATACATCTAAATTATAGTCCATAATCCTTACGTCTTTGGTAATTGTTCGCCTGAGTCATATTCGTTACTGTTATTAAAGAGTGCTTGTCTGTTTAGTCGTAAAACCGCTTGGTCAGCCCTAAGGATAGGGTGGTCCCGTTCGATGGTCCTACGCCAACTATAACAATAACTCATATGATTATGATTAACAGTTCCTAAACCGTTTTTTTATCATGGCACTACAATTTAGACGTATTCTTTCTAGAGGTTCTAGTTCAACTAGTACCCCGGTTGTTCATAGTAATGAAAGTCTTCATACTAATGAAGAAAACAATATGTCTGATTGGTCTATACCGCACCAGAATATAGAATCCATCTATAGAATAGATTCCTTTGACTTTAAAATAGCCCTTAGCGTTAAAAGTCATGAAAAAACCCTTAGTCTTGACAAAGAACAACAAACTCTACAACTACTATCATCCTTATCTCTTAATAAATACCTAGACAGAAAATACAGATATATCCATATAGGATCAATACAAGTCGCTCTAAAACCCTTAATCAGAAGAGGAATAGACACTCTAGTTTTTATAGCATTAAGAGACGATAGACTAAAATCTTATAAAGACTCCATAATTGTTGTTATTCAGACTAATATTTGTAATGGTCCCATCTTCTTTAATTGTTTCCCTAATTTTAATGTTGACATAACAAATCCAAGAATTTGTCAGACCCTTACCCTTGATGTTAAACTCCTTAATAATAGCTTCAAGTAATTTTCCAAAAACTTTGCTATAATTTACAGAATCCATTATAAACTCTTAAGTTCCCTTGTAGACCTTTGATGTTTAGTACTCCTGTTCCAAGAGGAGAGACCAAGAGGAGAGACTACTCTTTTACAACTTGAAGCAGAAAGATCTACGACCTTCATCCCTAAGCTAATAAAATGGAACAATATTACTATACCTGAGACTCTTGAACTTATACATGATTATCCTCTTGGTAATATTGAAAGAACTGAGATTTCTCACATAGAAGAAAGTCAAGAGAGTACTCTTAAGATTTTACTCCAGCAGATCATTTGCTTCTATGCCTAGAATCCCTAATCCTTTTCCAGCTAGAAGTTCTTTTTCAGACTCTTTTTATACAACTAGAGACCATTCTGTTAGGGTAGAATTTAGCAATCCCGTTCCAACTCCAATAAATGAACACACTAGAGAACAATCCCCTTCCACTTCACCTACTCAGAGTGACATGGGTAGATATTCTTCTATAAATGTTATCTCTCAAACAGAATTTACTTTAGACAAAGAATATTTGAGGAGAGACTTTGAATCTAAAAAGAATAAAATTAAGAAAACATGGTTCATGGAAATAGAAAAAGAAAATAGAAATAAAATAAGAGAACTCTGGTATTCTGATATGAGGAAACTTAGAGCCAATATTCCCTTCTTTATTTGGTTCCCTAATTATCTTAAAAAATAAGGTATAAGGAACCCTTTCGATAAAAAATCTATAGAAGTCCAAACTAGATTAACCAAAACTTGGATTCTCTTACCTTCTGGAACTACTCAAAGTGTTCATCCACCTTTACAAGGATTAAAGATTAAAACAATAGATGGAGAAGTCTCTGCTGAACCCTTTAAAAATGTTAGAATAACAACTTCTGACAATAGTACTGCCACAATAGAAGATGTTAAGAAAATACATCAACATCACAATTATTCTAACCAAATCCTCCACACTTTAGCTGAACAGATATAATTAATACATGATAAAGTCAGCAGCGAGACACTTAAATTCCCTAAAGATATCTCTTAAAGAAACTCTAAAAAATATTTCATTAGCTCCTCCCCTCACGATCATTGAAAGAATTGACCAAAAAATAAGAAAAGGAAAAGAAAAAGAAATTAACTGTGTTGATGAATGCAACAGTAAAAATAATACAAACACAGATTCCAGTAGCTCTTCAGACGATTCACGAAGTGAAGAAGCCTCATCTGATGAAAAGGCTATAGAAATTTTACAAACCTATTTTGAAGAAGATCCTCTTACCATAAATAAGCTAAGAAGAAATTTAGGCCAATAGAGAAATCATCTCCAACCTCAAATGCAGAACCCTTAGTGACTATAGATGGTATAAAGATGTATTTTGTCTTATGTCTATAAAAGAGATGATTGTAATAAGGGTTACTGGAAAGAACGTTTTGTCTCTGGTCTTCCTTCCTTATCTGCTAAGAGAATAAATCAAAAGATAAGAGCCAAAATACATGCTAAAGAAATCCCATGGAAAGACATGACTTATGGTCAATTAATAACCTTCATAAAAAAGGAAGGATTAGCTCTTTGCTTTGAATTAAAAATTCAGGCTAAATATGGTAGAGAAAAGGGATCCAATAAAAAAAAGTTAGGTAATTTATGTGAAGCTTTTGGCCTCCTCAAATTAGAACCACCCTCTAACAACAAGAAAACTTATAAAAGCAAACACAGCGAATTCAGACCTAAAAACAAACCTGAAAGATCTAATAACCATATTAGAAAGAAATTTCAACCTAGGAAAACTGATAAAAAGATTATTTGTTACAAATGTGGTAAAACAGGCCATAAGGCTAACAACTGTAGTCTCAGACAAAAAATCAATGAGGTCGGTCAAGACAATAATGACCTTAAAAATAAACTAATGAAAATTCTCATAAAAGATTACTTTGAAGACAACTATCATTCTGAAGACAACTCTGGTACTACACAATTTTGCAATGTCATTACTAAAAGCGCTGGAAAGGAAGTCCTTTTTGAACTAATAAACAAACTTTTTTTTATTAGGTAAAAATTAGACTGGAAACCACAGAAGAGACGGTTTCTCAGTCTATAGCATCCTTTCGGATGAGAATTACAAATTCTAGACTAGCTCGAATATCTTCCAAGGAACTCTGTTGGACCGTCTTTGCGATGAAGTCGGCCACCACGTTTGTTTCTCGGGAGACATGAAAAATCTGCACTGAAGAGAACAATTGTAAAACACACAGGATATCAGAAGTTAACATTTTAATATCCCATGGACAGTGCCAGGTTTGATTAACATTCACAATGGTAAGGTTATCGCATTCAAGTTGAATGTCGATAATGCCTAATTCATAGGCCTTTACCAGGGCATTTCTTACTGCAAGTGTTTCTGTTTTTAAAGGGGTTGAGATACCACATTTATCCCTAAAGAGGAAGATTGGTTTACCCGTATTGTTCCTGAAAATATAGTCAAAGCTAGATTCACCATTAGTTTTGGTGGATCCATCTGTATTGAATTTAATAATGTTATCCGGTGGTTTTTTCCATTTCTTTATTGGTCATCTGACATTGTTCATTCTATGTGTATTTAGTCTGCCCTCTGCTATGCAGTCAGGGTTACAACTCTTCGTCTTATTTCAGTTCTCAATTTGTTTTTTAATATAAATTGGTACATCCTTTATGGAGTCGGCATCATCGTTTGTTCTTCCAAAATTTTGTTGGTTTCTATAAAACCAAATACCCCACCAAGAGACCATTAATTGTATAAATTGTGATCTATCAGTTTTTTTTCCGAATTTCATCAATGATTTCATTGATTTTTTTGTTTCCTATGTTTAGGGATGTAATGATACCATAGGTATGATAGTTCATTTTCTCTATTGTTTTTATGGTGTAGTTACATTGGAATAGGAGATGATTCAAATCCTCCAATTGAGCATTGCAGCGGATACAACCCTAGGGGATTGCTACACCTTTTTTCTGCTAATCTAGCTTTTGTTGGTAGTCCGTTTTTCATTATTTTCCATACAAAGTTTTTAACTTTGGAATATGTGTCCATCTTCCAGATCCATGAAGAATCATAGGCAATATATCTCTTGTTTCTGTTAATTAATTTCATAGCAGAGTTCGTAGAAAACCATTTGCTAGTTTTCCATTACATTCTATCATGAATATCATTTAAAGGTATCGGGATGAAGGTAATTTTTTTTTGCTAAATTGTGTGGTAAACATTGTTCTATTAGGTCCTTATTTCAGGTTTTATTTGGCAACATAAAGTCAGCTACCAGGGCATCCTTATTCAGGATTGATTGTGTGTTTATGATATCATATAAAGTGGTGTTGAAGACCCAATTATCCGACCAAAATTTGATTGTTCTGCCATTACCAACTTGTCAAATTAGTCCAGACTTGAATTCATCCATGAGTTCAATCATTTTGGACCATTGCCAAGAGCAATTTTCATTTTTCTCGTAATGAAATATATGGATTATTTTCAAGTATTTTTCAGTAACAACTCTGACCCAATAGTTATTCGGTTCTGCTAAGATTTTCTATAGTAATTTGAATTGTAGGGCTTTATTCATGTCCTTTGATTTTCTCAATCCAAGACCTCCTTGTTGTGTCGGTTTACATATTTTTTTCCAGCCTATAAGAGGTTTATATGAGCTGTCTTTGTTCGAAAAAAAGGATCTATTTAACTTGTCAAGTTCATTGTGTGTGTGTAGGTAACATACAACTTTGCATAAGATAGTTTGGTCTTGCTGCCAGATTGGTTTTTATTAGTGTTGTTCTTCCTGCTTGGGAAAAAGAATTTGCTTTTCATTTAGACAGTTGTTGTTGGGTGCTAATTAAGGGATCAACAAAGGTATTCGAGTTGACTCTACCATTAATGATAGGGCAACCAAGGTATTTTTAAAGAGATATCATATTTATGATTGTGAGAATACCTTGTATTGCTAAATTCTTTTGGTTGGTAAGCTTTTTTGTGACTTAAAAAGCCAATTTATGAAAATTTACTTTTTGTCCTGAGATTTTGCAATAGTCATCAATAATATCCTTGTTTCCTTGCAATGTTCCTGTTTAGCTTTTGAGAAGATCACAATGTCATCCGTAAACGCCAGAAACGAAATTCGTGATCCTTGTTGAGTGATTTGAAATCCGAGAGAATTACGAGGTCTTTCTAAAGCTTTTTGGAGTTTTCTAGCAAAGATTTCATATCCTAAAATAAACAAGAAAGAGGAAAGGGGGTCACCCTTTCCCCACAAGTAAAACAAGAATATTTTATTAAACTCAAAGATTTAATATTTAGAGAATAGAAATCTCTTCCTGAAGAACCTTTTAGCATTACTAAAGTCATTAATAAAAGATCTCATGCCAGTATATTTGCCTCTATTACAACTAAAGATTTACAGGCCGAGGTCAACAACCTTAAAAAGATGTCAAAGCCCTTAATGAACAATTGTTAACAAATGAAACCAAAGACCTAGAACTTAAAGCTAGAATAGCTCACTTGGAACTTTTAAACACCAATGAAAATAGCTCCAGCTCGCACCACCCCACTTCTGACAATGAATCAGATTCCAAGAATGAATCCTTTGTTTCAGTCATAAGTAGAATAAATTTCCAAAAATGGTACATAGACATCACTATAAAAATAGGAGACTTTACTCTCTCTACTATTGCTCTTCTTGATAGTGGAGCAGACCTTAACTGCATTTGCGAAGGATTAATCCCTTAGAAATTCTACTATAAAAGTAATGAAAAGATTCATAATGCTAATGGAGGAAGAATGAGTCTTAATTATAAAATCCCTAAAGCCTTTATTTGCAACAATGGATATTGTTTTAAAAACAACTTTATAGTGGTTAAAAACCTTACCCAAGAAGTCATTCTAGGTACACCATTTTTGACACAAATATACCCTTTTAAAGTAGACAGAAAAGACATACATACTAAGATCGTAGGAAAAAACTTAAGATTCAAATTTATTTCACCCATAAAACAAAAAGACATTACCACATTACAGTCCTCCTCTATAACTAGAACCATAAACCTAATAACAAAGAAAAAATCATTAGTACACTCTCTTACTAAAGAAATTACACACCTTAAGATAGAGGAGAAACTTCAAAACCCTAGTTTATAAAAACAGATTCTTGATTTAGAAGAATTATTTAAAAAATGCGTTTGTTCTGATTCCCCCACAACCTTTTGGGAAAGAAAGAAACACTAGGTCTCACTTCCCTATGAGAAAGATTTTAAAAAAATAGATATTCCTACTAAAGCTAGACCTATACAAATGAACCAAGAGCTCCTACAGTTTTGTAAAAAGGAAATTGACTCTCTCATACAAAAGAATCTTATACGACACTCCAAATCCCCTTGGAGTTGTGCAACCTTCTATGTTAACAATCAAGATGGAAAAGAAAAGGGAATCCCTAGACTAGTTATTAATTACAAACCATTAAACAAAGCCCTACAATGGATTATGTATCACATTCCTAACAAAAGAGATTTACTTAATAGACTTTCTGATTCTAATATCTATTCAAAGTTTGACATGAAGAGCAGATTTTGGCAAATCCAGATTGAAAACAAAGATAGATATAAAACAACCTTTACTGTCTCATTTGGACATTACGAATGGAATGTAATGCCCTTTGGTCTAAAAAATGCCCCTTCTGAATTTCAAAGAATTATGAATGACATTTTTAATCCTTATTCAAACTTCACTATTGTTTACATTGACGATGTTCTTCTTTTCTCCAAAAGCATCGATGAACACTTTAAGCATCTTAACACTTTCTTATCTATAATAGAAAGAAATGGTCTAGCAGTCTCTGCCCCTAAGATAAAATTATTCCAAACACATATTAGATTTCTAGGACACACAATCAGACAATCAAACCAATAAACAGAAGCATTGAATTTACTAACAGATTCCCAGACGAAATAAAAGATAACAATCAGTTACAAAGATTAATGGGATGTCTAAACTACATCTCAGATTTCTTCCCTAACCTTAGACAAATATGTGCCCCTCTATTCCAAAGACTTAAGAAAAATCCATCAGCCTAGACAAATGAGCACACTAAGGTAATCCAGCTCTTAAAAGAAAAGGTTAAGTCCCTACCTTGTGCTAGTATTCCTCATCCTTCTGCTTTCATGATAGTCAAAACAGATGCCTCAAAATTAGGTTTTGGGGGCATCCTCAAACAAAGATTACCAAATCAAGCTAAAGAATCTCTAGTTAGGTACTACTCTGGTGTTTGGTCTAGACCACAAAAAAATTACAATACGGTCAAAAAAGAAGTTTTATCTATTGTCTCTTGTATTTCTAAATTTCAAGATGATTTATATAATAAAGAATTACTTCTTCGAGTAGACTGTCAGTCCGCTAAAGAGATTCTACAAAAGGATGTTCCAAATTTAGTTTCAAAACAGATTTTTGCCAGATGGCAAGCCATTGTTTCTGTATTTGATTTCAAAATAGAATATATAAAGGGAAAAAACAATTATTTACCTGATTTTCTTACTAGAGAATTTTTAAAAGGAAAAACGTAATTTCTCTATGAAAGGTCATTACAAAAGATCATTACAAAAGATGTAGAGACCAGCTTGAAAAACATTCTCTACCATGAAGATGGTTTTTTATCTCAAAAAACAGGCTTATTTTAAATGGGGAATTTATGCCAAGAGAAAATATTTGAAAAATTTTAAGCAAGAATCCAACTTTTCTCACTTGATACCAACTATAAGAGAACAAGTGCAAAAAAAATCTGGTTGAAACCTGTGAAGAAAGCATTGCTAGGCGACTTGAACTAGCACATAGAAAAATATTTGGAAACACAGACACTAGAAATTTCTTCTCTAGGGTTGCCTATAAAATGCATACTAATGGTATATATCAGTTGGTGAACGTGTTCTGAATATCCTTCATCATTTGTGAATTCAAAGATCTCTTCTTTTTGTTGGAAGGATAGAGCATTATCCCACCAATTCTATAGTTGTCCTGTAAACCCGGTAACTAGAAGAGTAACACGAGTTTTATGATCTTTTCTATTGGTTTCATATGCTATATTAGCCATACCCATTTCTTGTAGGGTATTGAGAATCTCATGCTCGGATTTACCATCTATGTTCCATTCATAAAAAGATTGTCCATTATAGTTTGTGGTTCTAAACTTGGATCTTTCTTCATATTGAAGATCTGGAGGTGTAGGCCTAGAGTACAAATTTCTAAACTAGTGTAGTACCCGTACCCTGTACGGGTGAACGTATTTAAGTAGTTTTAATAAAAATATATCTTATTCATATTGTTTAAGAATTATATAAGGAAGATTGAAATAACAATAAATTTGTTGTTTTCAAAACAATGTGTTCAACATTTTATTGTTAATTATATAATTCGTATAAACATATTATATTTCATTCATATCTATACTCACACATGTTGTTGATTATATTGGTACAGTGTTACCTACTCGCCAAATAACAAATATGATATCATTTAATCAATAAAATGTGGTACACAATAATTTGGATGAAGATTAAATAAATATAATTTTCAATTTATTGACTACAAGGTATTAAATCATCAATGAGTTATGAAAACTTATTTGGAACAAAAAGTATTGACTCATAATGTATGTCGGTTTGATCTATACTATTATATTTTCCCTCATTTTCATATTGATGATGCTCATCATCAATCAAGTTGGACGAAACACATTGTCAAAAATCAATATATAAAATTTGCTTTAAAAGTTCAAGTTTTAATTAATGATTATAATTCATACAATTTATCTAGTCATATTGGTGTGCTGTTATATATCTAGACGAATTAGATAGATGGATAGATATAGTTATATTTAAAGGAAAGTATTAGTGGAATAACTATTTAATTGAAAATCTTAAGCAAACAACAATTAGTGAGAAAATAAATTAATAAAGTCCGAAACATAGTTCGATTAGACCACCTAAAATGTTAAGAATTTTTTATCTTATAAATTGTAAATAATTAATAGGTTATAACTTAGAAGATGCAAAAAAAATTACGGTCAACTAAAAATTTAATATTATAATAATAACTCTTAGTAACAAAAGACTTCAAAATTTATATATTTTATCTTAAAAAAATTAAAAGAACTTTTTAGTCAACTAAAATTTTGATTGTTTAATCACTTTTTAATTTAAAGAATGATTTACTCTTATTCTGACTATTTATATACCATTTTTTATAAATAATAAAAAAAACAATTTTATGTTTTATAATATATAGTTTGTTTGTATAATAACAAATATCACTCTAAATATTGTTACTCTTGTTAATGTAAATCAGGTCAAAATACATATAGTACTTGTAAAATTTTGTTAAATAATTTATTCAAAAAATGATAAACAATGTTAAAATTGTCCGTTAAGATTTGTTAGTTTACAAATTATTCAATAACTTTTGTATTTACAATTTAAAAAAAGTAATTAAATTATAAAATGTGGGCTTTGAATTGTATTGATGACTGTGAATGAAACAATTTTAATATTGATATATAAATATTACATATATAATATTTGGTCCGTATGAGGATAAATTTTCTCCGGATAAATATATACAATTAATAAAAATAATATAGGGTTTATATAGTGCTGCTAGTTAAATATAATATTATAAAGAAAGTTAATTAATAATTAAGGTGTGAGAGAGATTGCTTGATATATTTAATATGTGTTGAAATATTATTATCAAACTATATCATAAGAAGAAAAGAAAATGCTGCGATTCTACTGTACACTTAGCAAATTAGCATTGATAAAAATATAATTCATCCAATAAATCTGTTGGAATCCGTTTGTATGTTAATCATTAGAATGAAGTAAAGAATTAACTTGTTAAGAATTGTTGGTTTTAAAATTTGCTAAATTAGTGATACAATAATAAATTATAAATATAAAAACTCCACAATTTGCTAAATTGCTGAATATTTCATTTAATAATAAATAAAAAACTAAAAAATATAACCTTAACAACCTCCTAAAAACACTCTCATGGTTCTAAAGGAGAGAGCTTTAATATATATATATAGATTTTGTCATTAACAATTCTAGTTTTTATATTTTTCACAACAAAATACGTAATAATATATATAAAAAGATAGAGGTGAGTTCACGTATATTTTATCATTATAATAAAAAATATGAAGCCACTACAATCGTTGGATGGGCGAAATGGACGGATTGGATTAAAAACGGAAGAAAATCAAAGAAACAGTTGGCACGCTTCATGCCCACATTTATAGTGGCATTTATGTAATTATATTAAAAAACTCGTATACTGTCAAAATTAGGCGGAATTGCAAAAACTACCGAGTTTTTGATGGCTGCTTGCAAAAATACCGGCATTTTAAAAGAATTGCAAAAGTTCCAAAAAGTTGCAAATATTTTCAAAACAAAAAAGGTAAAATAAAATCTGAATAAAACTTTTTCAAAAAACAAAAAAGTGGTTAAGTGAGGCTTATAACAGTAGTTAATTTAAAATCGTTTAAACTTTTCCCTAATCCAGTACCTGTTCAATTGGTAGTAAAAAAACCCAACCT
Source organism: Rheum nobile (assembly GCA_027886185.1). Classification (NCBI taxonomy): domain Eukaryota; kingdom Viridiplantae; phylum Streptophyta; class Magnoliopsida; order Caryophyllales; family Polygonaceae; genus Rheum; species Rheum nobile. Next base: position 938,009 of record WOAB01000660.1, read on the forward strand.
GCAGTTCATCATTTCCCTTTTCCCTTTCTTCCCCAAATCTTTTCGACTCTCAAGAACAGCAGGTCCGTTTATAACCTGAACCTAACCTCCCTTTTCCCTTTCTTCCCCGAATCTGTTTCCTGAAGCCCTAAATCAATCGATTTTATTTGTAAACCTAAATCCCCAAATCGAGAATGGTGAAGACAAGAGGCTTGAAGTCGGAGAAAGCCAGAGAAGAGAAGGTGAAGGCGTCTACTGTTGCGAAGAGAAAGAGGGTTGAAGACCCAGAAGAACAACCGGCAAAGGCGAAGTCGGCTACTGTGGCAAGTGGCAGAATAAAGAGAGCCTACAACTCTTCAGAGGAAGAAGAATCACCCAGTCTAGTCGTTCCGGTACAAAAGAAGAAACCGGGATTGTCGGAGGCTGAAGAACCCACATGCAAGAGATCGAGGAAGGAGCCATCGAAGTCGGTTGACGGGGTTAGTTCTCTTGAATAAGTCTTTACTTACCTGAAAAAAAGTTTAATTTTGTCTAAAATTTGTGATGCATGCTAGGTTTAGGTCTGGATAAACTGCATACTGGTAATGAAAAACAGAGCATGATTTACTCTATAAAAAACAGGGCATGGAGAGTGTTGTTGTGTGAAAAAAGAAGTGGGAGATAAACGCTTCATAAAGTTTGATAAAGTGTTGCTATAAAGTGTTATTGTGTGATATAACCTGAAAATGGCAGCTCAAATTATGTATGAAAAAAGAAGTGGGAGATAAAAGCTTCATAAAGTTTGATAAAGTGTGGCTGTAAAGTGTTGTTGTGTGATATAACCTGAAAATGGCAGCTCAAATTATGTATGAAAAAAGAAGTGAGAGATAAAGCTTCATAAAGTTTGATAAAGTGTTGCTATAAAGTGTTATTGTGTGATATAACCTAAAAATGGCAACTCAATAGCATGGATAGTGTGGCTGCGTATAAACCACATTACCTGAAATTTGCCTATTTCGCCTAACAAACACACAAGTAGTCTGAAAAACATATATATTCAGATGTTTGATTAGAAAGTTATAGTAGCCTGAGTGACCTGATAAATTCAAATTAAGGTGATGCATGTTGATACAAAATTGTAGGAATTATGGTCTAGGGTAAAGATTGTGACAGTGTAGAAATCATAATAGCCTAAGTGACCTGAAGAACTTCCATTTGGTCTGACAAATCAAAATGTAGTCTGACAAAGTCTTATTTTTCCTGAAAAACATATATCTTACCTGACAAAGTAAGATGTCATGAAGTAAGATGGTGCCTTTTTTTCTCTATGTGAATATGAATGTCATGTATTTGTGAATGTCATCCTTTACAGATAAAGTACAAGTGGCATTGTGATGAGTTGTTTTTTGGTCCGATCAATCAGAATCCAAGGCTTCAATATCTCACTTGTAATAAGAACACATTAACTCATGTAGACTAACAAACAGTTATACAGGGGCCATTTGGCCCAATTAAAAAAATAATGAAGAACTTGAAGTTGTCTGCACAGTTGATTCACCATGTTTTGTTTAGGCAACTGGAGACAAAAAAGAAGTGGGAGACGTGGTATGATCTTGGTGGAAAACCATGTAGGTTTTCAATGGAGGAGTTTAGACTTATAACATGACTGAATTGTGGCATGCCAGATGAGGAGGACCCATTGGAGGATAAAAAAGCAATGTTTGATTTTTTTGGTGTGAGGAGTATTACAATCTCTAACCTTTTAACCAAGTTCATCTCGTATCGGGAGGACAATGTATTCAAGCTGAAGATGGCTTTGTTGTTAATTTTGGAAGGTGTTGTACTGGGGGTGATAAGAAGAGGAAGGTCAGACCCTTACATGTGAAATTGATCCAAGACTTGGATCATTTCAATAATTTCACGTGGGGTAGGAGTGCTTATACTGAACTTTATCAAAGTCTGGATACTGCATTGGACACAAGACTAGACTCAGTTAAGGCTGCACTTGCAGTTTCTGACAAAGCCAGAGCATGATACACTATAAGGGGTTTCCCGATGATATTTCAGGTAAGGTGTTAGTAGTTTAATATGTAAAGTTTTAGGTTAATTTTATCCTCATAAATGTGGTTTAATTTCAATTATGTTTGTTTCAGGTATGGTTGTATGAGGCAGTGCCCCATATTGGCAGAACATTTGCCTAGAAGTTTAATAAACCTATGCAATCACGAGGTGTAAAGTGGCTAAAAATGAGAAGGCCAAGCTTTGATTCGGTTACAGATGCCCTAGAGGGGACTTTTGCTGCTAAACAGATCCTTGCTGAGGAAGACAGAGAGGACTTGAGAGAAAGTTGTTACTTCCCTGAGGAGGAAGGACACAAATCCTTGGATTAGATTGTTAAACAACTGAAGCCAAAAACAAAGAGGGCTGGTAAAAAGGATAAGAGAGTTGATAAGGGAGGGCAAGCTGTAAACATTAAGGGTTTGGACTAGAGACAATTGATGCGTTGTTTGAATGAATTGCTTGAAATGATGCATATTCTAAATGAAAAGCACGATCTGTTAAGGGAGGAAGTCCTTGAGTTAAAGAAAGTAAAAAGAGGCAAAGCTCATACAAAAATGGCCTCTTCATCCGGTGATGAGGAAGCAAACATTAAAGAACACCAAGAGCCAGAGTCTAGGGAGGGTAAAAGTGATGATAAACCCAACATTATAGAACACTAGAAGAGCATGATGAGGAAGGTGAAGTCAACAGATGAGACTGACGAGTGAGAGCATGAAGATGACGAAGGGGATGAGTCAGAGTCTGAAGGTGACGAAGGGAATGAGTCTGACGAGGGAGAGTCTGAAGGTGACAAAGGAAATGAGTCTGATGAGGTATGTCAAACTTTTTCAGTACATATATGCACATTTTAGTCCATATATGCACATTTCAGTCCATATATTCACATTTCAAAACATATTTGCACATTTCAGTCCATATCATATTGCAGTCCATATATGCATATTTCAGTATATATATGCACATTTCAGACCATATATGCATATTTCGGAACATATTTGCTTATTTCATACCATATGTCATTGTTTTTAGGAGACAATGGAAGAAGAGCAAGATGATGGTGCAATTGTGTTAATTGGTGGAAGATGGGAGATGAAGAAGGTTGAATCAGCTCCATATGTGGATGCTCAAGATGATGTAGGTTGTCAGGAGAAGGCGGATGAAGTTGTTGCAATGGTCACTTCTGGAAAAAAAACTGTGGTTTCAAATGAGCATGAAGTTGAATGGGATGCAACAGACTCACTGTCAATTCTTATCCAGACGACTACAATACTACGGGGGGTAACAACTGAGGTGTTGAAAGAGACAAATAAGGAGGGGGTAAATGAGGCAACACAACTTGAGGTGGTGAATGATGGGACTGTGGTGGCGACACAAGATGAGGTGACAACAAAAGAAGTGTTTGATGAGGGTGTGGATAAGGTTGATCAGGGAGTTGTGGAGGATAAGACCGAGGTACATTTTGAGAAGGTAGTAAAGGGAGATGGTGTGGAGGGAGGAAGCAAGGTTGTTCAGGGAGTAATAGAGGATGGGATTGAGATACATGTTGAGGAGGTAGTAAAGGGAGATGGTGTGGAGGGAGGAAGCAAGGTTGATGATAGAGGTGCGGATGTTGAAGAGGTAGCAAAGGGAGATGATATGGAGGGAGGAAGCAAGGTTGATGAGCGAGGTGTGGAGGTTGGGACTGAATTACAAGCTGAGAAGGTATCACGGGCAGATTGTGATGAGGTGGGTGAGGAGGAAGGGGAGACCAATGAAAGGAATGTGCCGAGGAAGCGGGGAAAGGAAAAAGGTCCCCAAGTGCAAAAGATGAAATATCCAACTCGCACTCGCGAGCTAGCTGCAGCGGCAAAATCACCCTTCCGCAATTTGGATGAGCATAAATTGGCGATAAAGATTACCAAAAATAGCAAGGTGGAAGGGATAACAGACCTGGTGAAGTGGATGCAAAGTGAGAGGTTAGTGAGCCAAACCAATTTACTTAACTTAATAATAACCTAATTATGCTTTCTTATGGACTGACAAACTGTTATATGGCCTGACTATTAGTAATATGACCTGAAAATGCTTCCTTATAGACTGAAAAACGTACATACCGCCAATATATCTACCATTATGTCCTGAAAAAGTCTAAATGTTTTCCTGTTTGCCTTGTTTTTTATTCAAATGAATATGTACCGTCATGCAGTACTGAACCCCAAATTGGACCGAATAGGCATGAAGTGGATAAGAAGTTCTTTGAGAAATTGTTTGCCCCAAAGTGCTGATTGGGTGGTGAGGTAATATTCTAATGCATCCTTTCAAAATATTATGCAATTGTAACATCGTTTTCAGTAGATACATTAACATTGTTGCACCATTACATCATCTAGAGCAAATGATGTTCCTTTATCGTTAAAAGATTTCAGAGGATCCGGAGAGGTTTTCGAAGGTGGTTGAGCTTGACACCTTTTGGACAACCTTAGTCACCTCTGAGTTCAATCGCTTCCAGAAGGACTTTTCATGTAAAAGTGAGGATGCAGTGACGAAGTACGTGAAAGGTGAATGTCCGACAGATTTTGGCAAGATATGGGATGATGCGAAACGCATATATGTGCCCTTCAACATCACGGAGTTCCACTGGTTTGCCATAGAGATTGAACTATGCGACTGATGTGTGACGGTGTATGACTGTAATGTGGATCTGTACTCAGATAAGAAGAATTTTGAGATGATCCAGCCCATCACTGACACTGTTCCAAGATATGTCAAGATGTATGAGCCACTGACAAAGAGAAGTGCAACATTATTGGACAAGCCAATGTCGGTGACTCGTCGTGATAACCTTAAGCAACCCAAGCGCGGGTAAGTATATGTGTATAAATGCAATGATAAATCCTTATCAAACTACAATTGATATACATTGTAACTGCTTTTGTACATCTTGTAGAGGAGATTGTGGGGTGTACACACTGAAGCACATTGAGGTGTTGATGCTTGGGATGACAAACCTGGATCTTGCGTTTGACAAATTCGTAGATGGACACAGAAATCAAATGGCTCGTAGTATTTTTAGATGTCGTTGGGATGGTGTTTAAAGACATTTGTTTGATTTGGGAAAATTTAGCTTGTTTTGGGAGTTTTAGTGTGTAGGGTACCATTTGGCAAGGAAGACATTTGGTAATTGTATTTTAATTTGGAAGCTCATGTTTTTAGGATGTTTACAATTTCCAGGATGTTTACAAACTCATGTGCTTAAGTCAGGACATATTCTCGTTTTACATGCTAAAAACCTAAGCTTTTCAAGTAATTTTCAGACATGCACATTTCAGTCAAGAGCAGGATACACCATAAGGAGGACAATACATCGACTTAGCATTCTAAATACAATATAACATGACCCTATAAAATACATTGTCTTGCTAAACATAAGCTTATGACTAGTTATCATATTTTAACCAACAAGGTTACAAATTGGACAACCAGCAGAACAACTAACACCACAAGTACCACCCCACCAAGTACAACTTTCAACATTAAATTTTCTCTTTTGATCTGCATAATATCGTTGCTTGAAGTCGAATGATGTGGGTAAATAAGCGTAGAGGTTGTCCCATGATCTGCAACAACTCTTAGGCTTTTAATAGTCTCATTTGCTCTAAAATCATAAGCTTGACCATCCACCCATTTGAAGTATTTGCAATTCTGACCTGCCTATGGTTCAATACAAAATTAAACCAATCAAATTAGCAACTATCAGTGAAATCGTCCAACAACTTAGTCTCATTGGCTCTAAATTTTGCACCAAAGTCAAAAACCCCAAATTAGAACCTAATTGAAAAAGCCTTAAATCAGAACCCTAAATCTATAACCCAAATCCTAAATCAAAACCCTAAAATTTTAAGTTCAATATTACCTTCCATAATGGACACCCATAGAACTGTTTTCCTGAATTTTGAGTGTATTTGCAAGTTTGTATTGTTGTAGGGAGGCCATGGAAACATCTTCGAGTTGATGATTCATCGGCTGCGTGCCCTCTCCTCCACGAATTTGAATTGGCAGATGAGCGGTTTAAAATTGGTTTAAAAACCGGTTTAAAATCCGGTTTAAACTTCCGACATTAACCTAAGCTTTCCGACATATAAACGGTTTAAAAATTGTTTAAAGCCTTTAAAACGGTTTAAAAACCGTATAAAACCGTTTAAAATGGCGGGGTTAGTTCTCTCTAATAAGCCTTTAATTTCCTAAATTTTGGATTAAGTCAGGCCACATTGAAGTCTTACATGCCAGATAACCCTAGTTTGTCAGGTCATTTTCAGTGCATAAACCTAAGCTTTTCAATAAAGATTTTCCAAAGTGATCCTTTCCAATGCATATCCGATTTGACCCTTCTGTATTTTCACTAAAATACCCTTAACCCTTACTTCCCCAACTACCCATCATTAACTCTACTCTCCACGCATCTTTGTGTATAAATATCGGGCATGCCTTGTGCAAATCCCTCACAAATCCTCCTACACTTTCCAAGTCCCAAATCTCTCTAAAACTCCTCTCTCAAACTCCCAAAACTCTTTCGCAAAATGTCGGATTCATTCATTAAGATCTATCTACAGGTGTACTCAGATGGGGAATTACCCCCCAACACCGGCCAAATAGCCTTGTTAACCACGCATGTCTACACGGGCGGGACCATAAAACTCATCAAGGTGCCCAAAAATAAGATGGATATTTGGTCCTTACATGGCATGATCATGAGCATGTCTAGGTATGCAGGTAGTTAATCGGTTTTTTTTAACATGTCGCAGAGTTCGGGATACGCTACCTTCAACCACTGCAGACCGATGACGACGTCGTCGCAGATCTCGTCCGCCTCGGTGAGAAGATTGCCGGCGTCAAAGTCTTTGTGGTTCGTCATGCCAGCGATGTCGTGTTGCCGCAGTGATGCCCGTCGGGATGCCGTGATGCGTGATGCCTTAGTTCTTTTAATGTTGTTCCTGTAGTTTTAATGGTGTTCCTTAGTAGTTTTAATGTTGTTCCTTTTGTTTTTGGGTGTGTACTTATGACTTTCTATGGAAACTTTGTCATGGAAAGTCAATACCAGTAATGTTATGTGTTGTTTTGGAATATTAAAAAGTATGAATCCTTTGTCCACTTGAAGATTTGAATATTCCAGTTTTTTTAACAACATTTATAAGTCTTGACCATATTCCAACATTTTTAGGACAAATGTAACTTTTTCATAACGCATGAACATATATTCAGGACAAACGTTGTTATTTTTCAGAGCAAAAAAAACATCGAAAAAATCACATTCACAATATGTCATACCATCTTTTCTTCTTTTAGGGAGGCAAGTTCTAAGATATGTAGTTTTTAGGGCATTTTGTCGATTTTTCAAGGCATATATGTTGTCTTTCAGGGCGTTTGTGAGTTTACAGGGCGTTTATGTGAGTTTTACAAAAAGAAGAAGAAAAACGAGCAACTATGCATGTTTACACGGGCGGGAGCACAAAACTCATTAAGGTGCCCAAAAATAAGATTGATATTTGGTCCTTGATTGGCAGGATCATGAGCATGTCCAGATGGACATTTGTCAACACTTATTACTTGATACACTTAAATGCTCTCGTCCACCATGATAACATAACTTTAAATGATCTCACCCAAAAAATCACATTCACAATATGTCATACCATGTTTTCTTCTTTTAGGGAGGCAAGTTCTAAGATATGTAGCTTTTCAGGGCATTTTGTGGGTTTGTCAAGGCAGATATGTTGTTTTTCAGGGCCTTTGTGAGTTTTATAGGGCATTTATGTAAGTTTTACAAAAACGAGCAACTGAAATTATCAAGTTTATAACCCAGCCAAAAGGGGAACCCCAACAAAAGAGGTATGGTTTAAGACTATAGAGACTTAAACCATACATCTTTTCAAGCACCCAACAACAACAGACTAAATACTTACGCGACGACGTTTACCAGCATAAACCCCCCAAAAAACCAACAAGGTGACAGTTTTAAACAAAAAAAGCTAATCCAGCGGATGTCACCCGTCAGTCCTTCTCCTCCTACAGTACTGCGTGTTGTGTCCTCGGATGCCGCAATAAGAACACCGCCTCTTCCTACAATAGTTCGTCTCCTACGTCGCCCTGTATCGGTTAATACGTGGTCTTCCAAGAGGACGCTTTACGTGTGGTGCAGAGCATCTGATGGATGACACAGCTTCAGGAACTGACCATCGGTTTCTTGGAGGAACAAGATGCATAGTTTCCTTGTACACTTCTCTCACGAACTCATTCTTGAATATGGGATGGACGAGAAGGAGGTATTGGGGATGCCCAGAACCGGGGTGTTGTTTTAGGGAGTGGATTGATACAATGTACGAGGACAGGGCACACGCAGTTATTCGACAACAATGGCAAGAAAAACAAGATCTTCTTAAGGAGATTAGTGAGTGGCACTCCTCTATCACTTGCAAACGCTATGGCATGAGCAAATGGAACTTTATCAATCTGGAACATGTTACAATCACATGTACGAGCATTTAGGTTCACAGAGTATCTGATAGTTCCTTGCATAACCTCTGCTTCAAACTGGCTAAGTCTTCGAACACTCATCTTAGTTGACTTTATGTAGTTCACTTCAGCAGCGTGTACACAGAGGGTGACAAAACTTGATCCCATTTTGAAGCTATTTCCCTTCTTTCACAAAACCATTTAGAAATGGTCTCCATAATGGCATCAAACATGGCAAGAATAGGCCACTGACGATGGGTTTTCCATAGGCCATTAAGACACTCAGCGTTGTTGCTCGTCATGATGTTAAACATGTTCCCATGAAAACGCGCCCTCGCCCAGTTGTTAACTCCAGCTTCTTTGAGATATTGACCGATCTTTGGAGATACAGCTATGAGTTGAGCAAACTATTGATTAAACTCAGCCACAATGTAAGCCTTCGTAGCTTTTTGAAAGACGCCAAAGAGGTCTGGCCTGCCATCAATGTTCTAAAAATCCCCGCCTTAGGCCGCCTAGGCCCCGGCTAGGTACTAGGCGGTCATCCTCCGCCTAGCACCCGCCTAGATCCGCCTAGGCGAGAAGAATCATCAAATGTTGTGGAAGTTGCAATATCTTAGAAGATGACGGATGCATTAACATAATTTTTGGTTAGGCTTTGTACAATAAGGCCCATAATATAATATCAAATCTCATCCCAATATAGTTTTATAAAGATTAATGGATTTGGGAGAACATAATCAAATAATCACATGGAGCATGCACTAATTTTTAGTCCGCCTAGGCCCTCGCCTAGCCGCCTAGGCGCTAGGCCCCCACTCACCACCCAGCTCCCGCCTAGCAACTTTTAGAACATTGCCTGCCATACTTCCTCTTGAGGTTTTGGTAGATGTGATCCCGGATTTCACCTCCGAAACCACCCAAGGCTAAACCGGATTATTCAAATCATAAATAACATTTATGTAATCCACAAACCATCCATTAAAACATAAGTCAGGGGATTACAACCCAATCCCCATAGGTTAAAACATTGTTTTCAGAGTAAATAACATAGCGGAAGTCTTTTAAAGATAAAACAAGTCTTGACCATGGCGAACAATGCCACGGATCTCAACCTGGATAAACTTGTCAAAAACACTTCCCGTCATAGTCGTTCTTTAGCCTTCATTGGGTGGCAACTTATCTGATGTGCCGAATCGAACGGATGACACCAGCCCACATGCAGAGAACAATGTTCGTGGGTTAGTCTAATGAAAGACTAGCAAGGGTATAAAGCAGAGTGGTTCTAAGTAGTCGTATTAGGTTAGACTCATCGTTTCTCGGATAATAACCGATAACGATAGCCAACCACCATACTTCTACTGGAATATCTCAAAAGACATGATCAAGAGAAGACTCCAACGGAAATGAGTCTTATAGGAATTAATCCAAGAGAAGACTCCAAAAGAGCGAGTCTTATCGGAAGCATGACAATGTCTGGAACATTATAAGTTCATATATATATACATATACATTTAAAGACTGACTGAGATGCTTCGGTCCACGACCAACCTCACCGTATAATGCGAATCACCGCATGATACGAATCCAGATCGGAAAGAGAACGTACTACATTCAAGTCAGGGCGAGTTTTCTAGCTGCACTATCACCTAGCTGCACTACTCGCCGGAGGTAAATTAATTATGTGCACTCGGGCACTTATCTTATTTAATTCCAAAACGCTCATTCACATTTCAAGCTTTTAAAATCTCATCCTCGGCGGATATTGAGATATAGAGAGTTGGGACTAAATCCCAGAGATTGGCACCAGCTGTTGTGCACATCCCCTATACTCGGATAGGAGAAGGTCATGACCAAAGAAAAGTGTTGGGGCATGGACATCCCATACACTTGGTTATAAAGAAACGACTAGTACTCACTGAGAGATACCGAGTAGCGTTCCTATGAATACTCGTTCTAACTAAGCAGTTCAGAACAGTCAATCATAATAAAGCCATTAAGGCCAACATCCTAGATATATTTCAATCTAGATCATATATATATAATAGCGTTGTTCTAGCAGATATACAACATATTATAATATTCATTTTATCTTTCCAAAGATATTTCATAAAACGATTCCAGACATGAACAATAATCAATCCAAATTAATTAACAATTAAGCAATTGATAATTAATAGAAATATGGAATGATAAGCAAGAGCGAACCGCCACTTGCCTTGGATCTAACGAAAGCCTCGAAAGCTTAGAACGAAAGGGTTTCTGAGTCCAGAACGGGAACAGATCTTGGATAATAAATCCATATGGAACGACTCATAACAAGACCTCAATTTAGATTCAATATCTATATATACGAATCTAATGGAATACGAATCAAAGAACGGGGCCTTAGCCCATGCCCAACACCACAACACTCAATCGGCATGGCTGCCGCGGGGGGCGGCAGGCACATCACCGCCGGGTGCGGCGCACAGGCACGGGCGGATGACAGCATTAGCAACGGGGAGAACTCATCCAAATCGAACCCCTCTGGCTTTGATTCTTCTTGGTTCGATCCTACCACCCTATTAAGCTTCCAACAAGCTTCAAAAGCCTCCTGCGAACGGATCAAAACAAAGCCAGCACAACCACGAAAATCGGATTCAAAGTTCAGCAAAAGTCACAAAATTCGAAGGTGAAAACAGTGACTTTCAAGGGTTTTCTTACCAACTTTCGATCGACTTCTAGTTCGAATCGAGCTTGGCTATTCTTCTCACCCTCTTAAGCTACACTTCATCTTCAATATGCAATTTTGATCTCGCCAAACGAATGACAGAATCGATCACAAACGGAGCTCGAAGTTCAGCTCAGAAGCTGATTTCTGGATTTTCTGACAGAGAAAGGAGGAAGAAGATGGTGAGGAGCCGACTTCTGGCTTCTCCCATGGCTTCGTCTCTCCTTTTATAAGCAAACCACAAAGAGCCCTTGCAAGACAAGTGCCCCAAGACGTGTACCAGCTAGGCCTTATAGCCCCGACGAGTCAGCAAGGCTAGGCGCCAGGCGTGTCAAGTTGGTTGCCAGCTGCAAATGGTTGCGCGTCAGAGGTGGCCACGGGGCGCGGTAATGGCCTTGCCGCCGGGTGCGGTGAGGGCCTTGGCCGACTCTTTTGGCTTTTGTCGTCACTTACCATAAGTGGTAAGTTTTACTTAATCCCAAGTTAAATATATTTGTACACGAACGATCATTTAACCCAAAAATACGTTAACTGTATTTTATATTGCTCAGAAAAATATTACAGAGACCAAACATTACACCGAATGTTCATACGTCCCCGAATTTAATCTGGCTTGCAATACGGGCTTAAGAAAATTCGAAATTTATTCGTACAAATATACGGGATCTTACATCACTCCCCCCTTAAAAGAAGTTTCGACCCCGAAACTTAGGTCGCAAACATCTCGGGAAAGCGTCTACTCATATCCTCTTCCGTTTCCCAAGTCTCCCAGGTAACATCCTCGGTTCCTGACTTGGACCACAGAATTCGTACCAAAGGTACGACCTTGTTGCGCAACTGCTTCACACGACGCTCTAGAATGTGTACGGGTGCCTCTTCATACGTACCGTCTGTCTGAATCTCAATATCTTCATAGCTCAACACATGAGATTCATCTGGCACATATTTCCTCAAGAGAGAGACGTGGAACACATTATGCACAGGATGTGCTGATGGTGGCAACGCTAAACGATATTCTAGCGATCCCACTCTGTCAAGAATCTCAAATGGTCCCATATAGCGAGGATTAAGCTTTCCACGCTTACCAAATCTGAAAACTCCTCTAGATGGCGATACCCTAACAAATACTTTGTCGCCAACCTCAAATTCGACATTCCTACGCTTCAGGTCTGCGTAAGACTTCTGTCGACTATGAGCTGTCAACATCCTTTGTCTGATCAATGCAATATCTGCAGCAGTTCTCTCGACCAATTCGGGTCCGAGCAGAATCTTTTCGGCGTTCTCATCCCAACAAATTGGCGATCTACACTTCCGACCATACAAGGCTTCAAATGGAGCCATTTTGATTGTAGCATGTCAACTATTGTTGTATGTAAACTCGATTAGACTTAGGCTGTCCTCCCAGCTAGTCGAACGATCGAGTACACACACTCTCAACATATCCTCTAAGGTCTGGATAGTCCTCTCAAACTGTCCATCCGTCTGAGGATGAAAGGCAGTGCTAAATCTTAACTCGGTTCCCATGGCTTTGTAAAGTTCCTTCCAAAATCTGGACGTGAAACGGCCATCACGATCTGAGACAATGGTTTTGGGAATACCATGTAACCGAACAATCTCATGCAAAAACACTTCGGCTAACTTCTGAACTCCCCATGTTGATTTGATAGCCACGAAGTGTGCACTCTTCGTAAGTCTGTCAATAATTACCCATATAGCATCCTTCCGGGTTCTAGTCTTGGGTAATCCAGTGACGAAGTCCATAGCAATATCTTCCCACTTCCACTCTGGCACTGGAAGAGGTAGCAATTCACCGCCTGGCCTACGGTGTTCTATCTTGACTTTCTGACAAGTCAAGCATTTTGCTACAAATTCTGCTACATCCCCTTTCATGTTTGGCCACCAGAATTGCTTCCGGAGGTCCTTGTACATTTTGCTAGAGCCAGGATGTACAGAGTAAGTTGATGAATGGGCTTCCCTCATCACCAATTGGCGAAGACCATCAACGTCAGGCATACAGATGCGATCTTGAAACCAAAGTGATCCATCCTCTTAAATCACAAAACCGGGAGCTTTCCCGCTCAATACTTCGCTGCTTAGCTTTACCAGGATGATATCATCGATCTTCTTTTCTCGTATTTGATCAAGTAGCGTAGCCTGAATTTCCAACATACTCAGGTATCCTCTACGTTGATCATACAAGATTTCAGCCTCACATATCAATTGTTTTAGCTTGACTTGAGCAGTGAAAAGTGCTATAACTGTCTCATGCGGTGTCTTTCGACTCAACGCATCGGCTATAACATTAGCCTTGCCTGGATGATATAGCAATTCAATGTCATAGTCCTTGAGTAATTCCAACCAACGTCGTTGTCTCATATTCAGCTCCTTCTGAGTGAATATATACTTGAGACTCTTGTGGTCCGTGAAGATTTGAAATCTTACACCATATAGATAGTGTCTCCAAATCTTCAACGCAAACACTACTGCTGCTAATTCCAAATCATGGGTCGGATAGTTTTCTTCATAGGTTTTTAGTTGCCGAGATGCATAAGCAATCACCTTGCCTCTCTGCATCAACACACAACCCAAACCACTTTTAGAAGCATCACTATAGACCACGTACCCCTCGTTTCCTTCTGGCAGCGCTAGAATAGGTGCAGAGGTTAAACACTGTTTCAACTTCTGAAAACTGGCCTCACATTTGTCACTCCAGACAAACTTCTTGTGGACCTTGTGGAGTAAACTGGTCATAGGTAGAGCGATCTTAGAAAATCCATCTACGAACCGTCTGTAGTATCCAACAAGTCCAAGAAAACTGCGCACATCCTTCACATTCTGAGGACGTTTCCAATTTGCTACAGCTTCAATCTTCTGGGGATCGACCATCACCCCATTCTCATTGATCACGTGGCTTAAGAAAGCCACTTCTTTGATCCAAAAGTCACATTTAGACAATTTAGCATAAAGCATATTTTGTCTAAGGATTGACAAAACAATTCGCAGATGTTCCCCGTGAACTTCTTCACTTGGAGAGTAGATCAAAATGTCGTCGATGAAAACCACCACGAACTTATCCAAGTACTGGTGAAAACATCGGTTCATCAAATCCATGAAGACGGCAGGAGCGTTGGTAAGTCCAAATGGCATAACTACAAACTCGTAGTGACCATATCTTGTCCGGAATGTTGTCCTCGGAATATCTTCCTCACGAATTCTGAGCTGGTGATAACCAGATCTCAGATCGATCTTGGAAAAGACTTTTGCTCCCTGCAATTGATCTAACAAATCATCGATCCTAGGCAAAGGATACTTGTTCTTGATCGTAACTTTGTTCAACTCACGATAGTCGATGCAAAGTCTAAACGACCCATCCTTCTTCTTAACAAACAAAACCGGAGCACCCCAAGGTGATGCACTCGGTCTTATATATCCTTTGTCAAGAAGATCCTCCAGCTGCTTCTTCAGCTCTTGCATCTCGGCAGGAGCCATCCGATACGGTGCTTTAGAAATTGGTGCAGTACCAGGCTCAAGATCAATCGTAAACTCTACGATGCGATGCGGGGGTAATCCAGGAATTTCCTCCGGGAAAACATTCGGGAATTCCCTAACAACTGGAATATCAAGTACTGATGGTTCCTCTTTCTTGGGCTCATCCAGGTAACAGAGATACCCGGCACAACCTTGTCGAAGTAGCTTAAACGCAGCCATCGCATTGATGAGCTTGCCGTTATCCGCTTCATTTCGACCCTTAAACTTACATATACGCTGGCCCTCCGATGAAACCGTCACAGTTCTCGAAGTAAAGTCGATTACCGCTCCATGAAGCGTCATCCAATCCATACCAAGGATAATGTCATAAGGAGCCATATCAATGTAGATCAAATCTGCATCAAATTCCTTACCTTGAATGGTAATTGGGAATTTTGACAGACGTTTGGTTCCCACTAATTGGTTTCCATTAGGAAGACTTACAACAAAAGGCTCATAAGCTTCGTTGCAAAGTAATCCTAACTTGCTAACACAGCTCTCAGATATAAAGGAATGGGTAGCACCCGAATCAAACAAAATGCATACTGGAGTAGAGTGGAGGTATAGGGTACCTTGAGCAATCGGAGTACTGGGTCCATCCGCCTTACGCATCCCGTATAAGCGTTGACCTTGCCCTCCGGACACAGTTGGGGCTTTCCCCTTGTTCTGCGCAGTAGTCTGAGTCGACGGACTGAGACTCTCCACTGGCTTGAATCTAGGCCGGTTGCTCTGGTTCACAGACCCCTGCTGCGATTCGGCACCCATCTGCCTATTTCGTGGACAGAACGTCTGCAAATGCCCTTCCTTTCCACAAGCAAAACAAGTCTTCTTCTCTCTTGGACACACATTGCTCTTGTGCCCATGCACACCACAGTTGAAACACTGAATCGGCTTCTTACTCTGGCCAGACTGTTGTGTAGACCCACTCTGAGTCATCTCAGTCTTAGCCCTGCCAGATTTAGCAAAATTCGACG
The DNA here is from genome assembly GCA_027886185.1 of Rheum nobile. Lineage (NCBI taxonomy): Eukaryota > Viridiplantae > Streptophyta > Magnoliopsida > Caryophyllales > Polygonaceae > Rheum > Rheum nobile. The sequence continues at coordinate 953,729 of WOAB01000660.1, forward strand.
ACGGCACAGGACGTTTAAAACCACTTGTCTGAGATTGATTCTGCATCGATCTCTAGCGGTTACGTCTCTTAGCTGAATCTTCTAGAGTCACTTCCAGCTTATAGGCTGCATCCACATATTGCTCCAATGTAGAACAAGTATGGTGCACCATTAATGGCTTGATATCAGGACTCATCCATTCATGAAAATACATGATCTTTTGCTCTTCACTAGATACCTCCGATCCATCATATTGCAGTAAGTGATTAAACTTGGTGGCTAACTCAGTCACCTTTAATCCATCGATCCTTGGATACAAAAATTCTTTACGTTTCTCTTCCCTCATGGCTCGAGAAAAGAAACGATCAGTCATTTTTGTCTTGAACATCTCCCAGTTCAGATCAGGGCTGTCTGCAAGTCCACTATTTTCCCACCACTCGCTGGCATCTTCCTTCAGTTGGAGAGACGCTATATGCACCTTTTCAGCTTCAGTGCATTCTACGTTGCGAAACAATCTCTCCATATGGGAAAACCAGTGAGTCACACGGACTAGCTCACCTTTCCCGTTGTAACAATCAGGTCTCATAGAAGTTATGGTCTTCAAAGCTCGACCATAATTGCTTCTATTCCCGACTGCATTTTCTGGAATCACAGGTTCCTGAACTTCTGGTGCTCCAGCCCTGGGAACTGGTGGAGGAATTGGCACTCCTTGTGCCTGAGGTGCATTTGGTCGTAGAGCGTCAGCCATTGCTTGCATCATAATCCCTCGGATTGCTGCAACTGCTGCCTCATCGAACACCATAGGAGCATTGGCCGGAGCTTGGCCATTGCCCTCAGGGTTAGCATTGGATGCAGAGTCATGCACCTCCTCAAGGTTTGCAGCATACCGTTACGGTTGTTTCTCGTATTCACCATCTGTTTACCGATCAAATTCCAAGGATTCGTTACATTAATATCTCTTCAGCATATTGAATGTAATAAAATCAACTCAGAATAGATCAACTTGGTAATATATATATATGATGAACTTCTTAACATCGCCGCAAGGTTCAACAAAATTAATTCTTTAGAGCTTTTGACAAAATTGCTCTAAGAATTTAGTACTACATCATATAATATCCGACTATTATACATAAGTACTACTATTTGTTATACTGGTCCTTTCTTCACAGACCCCTAAAACGCTTCCTGTATGGAATGCTACTCATGTAAGGCTTCTTTGGACGAGGCTCCTCATCAGAATCAGATGACTGATCTCTCGCCTGACTTGGCCCTGGGGCACACAATTCATTCCTGGATTTCGGTGTCCTTGGCCTTATACGAGAATCCTGACCATTCTGACTTTCCTCTCCAATTCTTGCATGTCTTTGATCACGTTCTATTTCTTCAATCTCACGTTGACCTTCCTCTCTCCTCTGTTGGCTCTGACGAAGGATCCCACGTAACTCGGGACTTGACCTTCGCCTTCTTCGAGCACGAAGAGGCGGAGCGTCTTCCGAATCATAGCGTGAGTTGTTATCCTCCCTGAGACCATACTCGATGTAGAGTGCTTCCCACTCTGCGTCAGTCAACGGTACATACTCAGGCTCAACTAATAGGTCTGGGTAGATAGCTTGCATTCCAGGGTCTTCCTGGTCCACTAGTAATTGCCTCATCTCTTCAAGATCTTGTTCTTGTCCCCCTTGGACTTCTTCAGGGCTTTCTTCTTCTTGTGGATCCTCTTCTTCGGGATCTTCCTCAGGATCTTCCTCAGAATCCATCCCGGGGACTGACTCAATTTCTGCATCTTTATCAAGATATTCTCCGGTGTACCCTGACGCATCACCGTCAATGTCTACCTCCATAGTCTCTTCAGCTTCCTCTTCTTCTGCTTCTTCCTCATTCCCTTCCGGAATAGTGTTAATCGTGTAATCGTTGTCGTAATAGCCTTGGGCATACCTCGATGGCTCAACCCTTGATGGTACAACAGGTTCCACGACTGGAATCACCGCATTATCGGACCTCAACACCACTGATTCGGGAAGGATGAGCTTCACCTCCTCCTCATCCTCTGGTGATTTGCTTGAGCTTCGATTTTGAAATGCCGCTGGGGAATAGGAAGGTTAAATCTGTCGGGAGATGATGGAGCCATCTCAATCTCCTCCGAGTCCCTTTGAAAGGATAAGCACGCGCCCATATCCTATAGGCGACGAGAAGGAAATTAGTCTTTCTAAATATAGAAGTTTGATTTCCATATTAGACCAAAGAAGAAGGCACGACTATGAACGGTATTAAGATATGTCTTTTCAAATTCAAGTTCTTTGAAAACTTTCCTCAGTATAAAACGAGCAAATGGTTTGTCAAACACCCAACCCGTTTTAAAACTTGTGCTCTGATACCAAATCTGTAATACCCCTAAATTTATAACCCCTTTGGAAAGGCATTACCGCCAGTGATCTCGGATTTCACCTCCGAAACCACCCAAGGCTAAACCGGATTATTCAAATCATAAATAACATTTATGTAATCCACAAACCATCCATTAAAACATAAGTCAGGGGATTACAACCCAATCCCCGTAGGTTAAAACATTGTTTTCAGAGTAAATAACATAGCGGAAGTCTTTTAAAGATAAAGCAAGTCTTGACCATGGCGAACAATGCCACGGATCTCAACCTGGATAAACTTGTCAAAAACACTTCCCGTCATCGTCGTTCTTTAGCCTTCACTGGGTGGCAACTTATCTGATGTGCCGAATTGAACGGATGACACCAGCCCACATGCAGAGAACAATGTTCGTGGGTTAGTCTAATGAAAGACTAGCAAGGGTACAAAGCAGAGTGGTTCTAAGTAGTCGTATTAGGTTAGACTCATCGTTTCTCGGATAATAACCGATAACGATAGCCAACCACCATACTTCTACTGGAATATCTCAAAAGACATGATCAAGAGAAGACTCCAACGGAAATGAGTCTTATAGGAATTAATCCAAGAGAAGACTCTAAAAGAGTGAGTCTTATCGGAAGCATGACAATGTCTGGAACATTATAAGTTCATATATATATATATACATTTAAAGACTGACTGAGATGCTTCGGTCTACGACCAACCTCACCGTATAATGCGAATCACCGCATGATACGAATCCAGATCGGAAAGAGAACGTACTACATTCAAGTCATGGCGAGTTTTCTAGCTGCACTACTCGCCGGAGGTAAATTAATTATGTGCACTCGGGCACTTATCTTATTTAATTCCAAAACGCTCATTCACGTTTCAAGCTTTTAAAATCTCATCCTCGGCGGATATTGAGATATAGAGAGTTGGGACTAAATCCCAGAGATTGGCACCGGTTGTTGTGCACATCCCCTATACTCGGATAGGAGAAGGTCATGACCAAAGAAAAGTGTTGGGGCCTGGACATCCCATCCACTTGGTTATAAAGAAACGACTAGTACTCACTGAGAGATACCGAGTAGCGTTCCTACGAATACTCGTTCTAACTAAGCAGTTCAGAACAGTCAATCATAATAAAGCCATTAAGGCCAACATCCTAGATATATTTCAATCTAGATCATATATATATAATAGCGTTGTTCTAGCAGATATACAACCTATTATAATATTCATTTTATCTTTCCCAAGATATTTCATAAAACGATTCCAGACATGAACAATAATCAATCCAAATTAATTAACAATTAAGCAATTGATAATTAATAGAAATATGGAATGATAAGCAAGAGCGAACGGCCACTTGCCTTGGATCTGACGAAAGCCTTGAAAGCTTAGAACGAAAGGGTTTCCGAGTCCAGAACGGGAACAGATCCTGGATAATAAATCCATATGAAACGACCCATAACAAGACCTCAATTTAGATTCAATATCTATATATACGAATCTAATGGAATACGAATAAAAGAATGGGGCCTTAGCCCATGCCCAACACCACAAAACTCAACCGGCATGGCTGCCGCGGGGGGCGGCAGGCACATCACCGCCGGGTGCGGCGCACAGGCAGGGGCGGATGACAGCGTTAGCAACGAGGAGAACTCACCCAAATCGAACCCCTCTGGCTTCGATTCTTCTTGGTTCGATCCTACCACCCTATTAAGCTTCCAACAAGCTTCAAAAGCCTCCTGAGAACGGATCAAAACAAAGCCAGCACAACCACGAAAATCGGATTCAAAGTTCAGCAAAAGTCACAAAATTTGAAGGTGAAAACAGTGACTTTCAAGGGTTTTCTTACCAACTTTCGATCGACTTCTAGTTCGAATCGAGCTTGGCTATTCTTCTCACCCTCTTAAGCTACACTTCACCTTCAATATGCAATTTTGATCTCGCCAAACGAATGACAGAATCGATCACAAACGGAGCTCGAAGTTCAGCTCAGAAGCTGATTTCTGGATTTTCTGACAGAGAAAGGAGGAAGAAGATGGTGAGGAGCCGACTTCTGGCTTCTCCCATGGCTTCGTCTCTCCTTTTATAAGCAAACCACAAAGAGCCCTTGCAAGACAAGTGCCCCAAGACGTGTACCAGCTAGGCCTTGTAGCCCCGACGAGTCAGCAAGGCTAGGCGCCAGACGTGTCAAGTTGGTTGCCAGCTGCAAATGGCTGCGCGTCAGAGGTGGCCGCGGGGCGCGGTAATGGCCTTGCCGCCGGGTACGGTGAGGGCCTTGGCCGACTCTTTTGGCTTTTGTCGTCACTTACCATAAGTGGTAAGTTTTACTTAACCCCAGGTTAAATATATTTGTACACGAACGATCATTTAACCCAAAAATACGTTAACTGTATTTTATATTGCTCAGAAAAATATTACAGAGACCAAACATTACACCGAATGTTCATACGTCCCCGAATTTAATCTGGCTTGCAATACGGGCTTAAGAAAATTCGAAATTTATTCGTACAAATATACGGGATCTTACAAAACCCATGCTTGGCGAAATAACAACTATTTCTCAGAGCCTTCCCAATGCTAACATGACGGTCAGCCGCAAAATACACCTCGGGATGATCTGGAACAACAACCTTCAATTCACTGAAGAAAAATGGCCACGCATCATCGTTCTCACTGTTAACAATGACAACAACAAGTGGATATATTTGGCCATTTCCATCTTGAGTTGTAGCCAGGAGAAGTATGCCCTTGAACAAGGCAGTCAAGTGAGTGACGTCAACTGATATTACCTACATATGAGAAACTATTTTGTAAACAGTTGTCCTGAAAAACTACTTATACGTCCTGAAAAACACAACATATGGCCTGAAATAGTTGTTTGTTTAGTTTGTCACACATGCAGTAATAAAGGTGTTTGTCTTGACATTGCAACAATATGACCTGACAATAACAACATATGTCCTGAACGCTGAACATTCGGTCTGACCTATTTGATTACATTAGTTTTTCACACATGTAGTCATATAGGTGTTTGACCTGACATTGAAAACATGTGTCCTAATATTAAAGCCCTTGTACTAACCTTTCTAAGACGTGGCGCTGCCCTTATCCATGGACCTATAGCCTAGAAGACATACTTGAAGCGTTGGTCAGCATCTCTTACTATTCTCGTGTATGTTCCAGGATTTGATTTCTCTAGCATGTGCATGTAAGAGTACATGGTGGTATAGCTTTCCCCAGCTGTACCATGTGCCATATCCTAGGCGAAGAGCCGCACTCGATTGGCTTTGTAGTAGTTTGTCCTTATTCCCAGCTCTAACATAAAATCATGAATCTCTGTAGCATGGAGGCCTTTACGACCGTTTAAAAACCTGACATAACACAAAGTCAATGTATAAATGCAATGATATTGGCCTTTGATAAGAAAAAGTGATAAAATGCAAGAAAAACATACTTGTGAAGTATTTTATCTGCAATCAGCTTAGAAGTTGCTCCTCTGTGATGATTGTGCTTTAATCTCATGCCACAACTATGATCCGACACAAATTCTCGCACCTTAAACAAGGACGTTTTGCGATAGACTGAGCCACGACAAAGGAAGGTGCAATTATCATCTACACATTCAACGTCATATGACGACTTGTCAGACCTCTTTACACGCATCTCATAGCAATTTTCCATTGCCATCATAGAAAGTGCAGCTTTGAACTCCTCCTTAGAATTAAAGTACTGACCAAGCTTCACTGTTGGATATGAGGACTTGTTTTCAACGTTATCACTTGTATCCTCATCTTCAACCAACATTGCTTGCATGTCCCTCTCTGATGGATAGTACCTCTTTTCAATATCTCTAAGCATGTCTTCATCAACATCCAACTCTTCTTGGTCTTCCTCTGAAAAAGTCTTTATTGTCTTGGCTCTGAGTGGGTGGTGGAGTTGTTGGAAAAAGAAGAGTATGATGTTCAGCCCTTTCACTTGGAATCTCTTCCTTCATTATGAGGTTGGTGTACAACTCAATCTTTCACTCTAATGCATTTTCTCCACACTTGTTCAAGAACTTGAACGCCTCCAAATCGTCGTCATCATTTAAAACGATCGGAGGAAGTTCAGGTTTGTTTGGATAAAGGTATTGCATCTGCACAAAGAACTTCTCTTCATCAAATGGGTTCTTCTGAATCCATTTCCTTCGCAGTGTAGCCAAGTCCATGTCATGTGAAATCAACATGGATTTTACTGTTCTATCACCCACATACAACCACCATTTTTCCTTAGTCTTTGCATTCTCTACCACTTATGAACTTCAGAGGGATAACCTACGTAAACAACAAAGGGGAAAAAGCGATGGTTTGTCAAGAGAATTTACGTACCCATTTAAGCTTTAATGGAGGGCGTCAGGTGCGAACTTGAGAGAAGGTGGAATAAATGTTACGAACTTTGTCAGGTAGCGTTGAAGTTTCCTCATGAATTTTCAGGAAAACGTTGTCACGCAGAGTGAATGTTACGGTGGAGGTATTAAGGGTGGAATGAAAGGATTACTTTTGTTTTGGAGGGAAAGTTGCCTGCCATTTTTGAGATAGTACACTAGGATGTCATAGCTTGGAGGCCATAGCAGGTGATGGGATGGGGCTGCCACCGGGAGGGAGGAAGATTAAGGAGAGATTAGGATTTTATTTTATTTTTTTGGAGAAAAGATTTGTCAACTTTTAAGGATATTTTGATTGAAAAGAAAAGATAAAATCATACCCTATCTATAGCAAAAATATCCCAAAAAGTATAAAAAGTTGGTACTTTTGCCATTCTTTTTAAACTATGAGATTTTTGCAAGCAACTATCAAAAATTCGATACTTCTACAATTCCGCCTCAAAATTACCCCTTCATCTCTATTTACTTCAACTTTCTTCTCTCTCCTCCTTAATTAAAGAGTACGGTCATAGAGTGGTCCCCTCGTACTTTTTCCCACTTTTCAATCAATCTCTTCTTTTTTTTTATCTAACTCTCACTCACTCAATCTATTTTCTTATTTTTATTAATCTTTTATTTTTTAACCAAAAATATTTTTGTCTTATTCTTTTTAATAACATTTTCGTCTTTTTTAATTGTAGTATTAGAAATTTATAAAAATAGACAAGCAAAATCATTTATTTGTAAATCAAATAAATTACGTTAAAATTCACTTAAAAATGTATAAGTTCATATAATTTTCCTTACTATATTTTCATATTTATGTGGATCATTTAAATAACACCGTACAAAATTGGGTTCATGTGTATCATTTTCAAGTTCATATATATTTCCTTAATGTTCATATTTATTTTCATACTAAAGGAACAATAAAAACGTAAGGTTTCATAGCTAACATATCAATGTTCATATATATCCATCCAAGGTTCATATCTAATACTTCATACTTTAGGGACAATACAAACATAAGGGTTCATATTTAACATGTCAATGTTCATATATAATCATCTAATGTTCATACTTATTCTTTTGAAAGCTTTTTCTTCTTTTACATACTCCGTGCACCATATAAATAATGTGAATGTTCATATTTTATGTTTAAAGGTTCACATATAGATATATAACGTACATATATAATGATGTCAATGTTTATTTTAATCTCATTATGTTTCATCTTTTTTGCCTTTATCATGACTTTCTCATATTCTTCATGTCAAAAATTCCAATATTATGTCAAAAATAAACCGACGTATCCACCCAATAGGACATTTTATCCATGTATAGCTCAAGTATCAATGTTCACATATTACTTTTCAAAGTTCATATATATTCATCTAATGTTCATATTAAGCCCATTGTGTTCCGTTTTGTTTTTGCCTATATCATGATTTTCTCACATTTTTCATGTCAAAAGCTTAAACAAATGTCAAAAACAGAACCTGTTATCCACTCTACAGGGCATTTCATTCATGTACATCACACACTATCTCTCTTAGACATTTTATCAAACATCTTGTGGAATTTTTTCAACTCATCCAACCTAATCAATTTCAAGCTTCTCAAATATGGTAATGGAGCATCTCTACTAACAACAATCATAAAATCATCCCCAAAGTGAAATCAAGAGATAGGGATCTGAATTTTTTACACACAAACCACAAATCTAAATCATTCAATAACTTAAATAAATGTTCCGCCATAGCTCTCTCGCCCCCTATCTCTTATCCCGTTTACCTTCTCCTCCCCGATTTCCCCTGCTCGAGTTACACAAGGCAGGTGTAAATCTTCGTTTTCCCCCTCTCAGTTTGGCCGCTGCATATGGGCAAAGGGCTTTAAGGATGTTTCCTTCAATGAATCTTGGCCATTGAATTTTTGCATGTATGTGCATGAGTTTTCACCTACCAAATTCATGCACATACAGTCATAAATTCATACACATCCGACATTCTCACATTCTCACCTAAGCGCTCATTCTCACATGAACCTTTTCCTAAATAAATTATATTTGTGCCGAAAAAAAAGGGCCCTTACTATTCGGCGCATAGGTGAAATTGCATTTCAGCGCATAGGCTATGCACGTTACGTAGCTACATGCTCCACACGTTACGTGGTGATTTTTATTTTTATTTTACGTGAGAGAACATTCAGCACGTTACGTGGGAGCCCATTCACCATGTAACGTGGGAGCATGCTCCACACGTTACGTGTGGGCTTGTGTCTACTTTAAAAGCCGAAACTCTCTTCTTCCTCCTCATTTCGCCGCCGCACTCTTCCCTTCATACGTTTCTCTTGCCTCCATACGTAACGTCGATCTTCGTCCTCCTCTTTACGAATCAATAAGCTTCCCACGTTACGTAAATCCATATTCAAAGGTTAGTTTTTTTGTTAAATTTGATTTTGATTTTTTAGTGTTTTTGTTAGGTTATTATTGTAGATCCATAATGTTTTTTGTGGTTTTGATATATTTTTTGTTTGTTTAGTGTAATTTTGAACTAGTTATCGAACTTGTTATGAAAATTGTTTGTTTTATGGAAATCGCTATTGAACTTTCGGATTCGGAGTTACGAAACGTGTTTGGATTATGGTAACAATTGTATTGTGATGACTTATCTGTGATGACTTATTTGGATTATAACTTTGGATTAATATGTCTTCATTTTGTATTGTGATGACTTATCTATGATGACTTATGCAGCAAACCGTGCACTTCTACTGGACTCCAAATGTTGCTCGTCTGGCTCTTCTTGCGTTTGGCTCTCTTCGTGTGCACTCCCATCAATCGATCGTTTCAACTTTCTTCTTTCCTCATGCATGATGTTGTACACTTGCTTCATCTTGGTCACGTTTCCTGGGGATGACCTGATTGTAGTATGAATCTTTTGAGGCTTGCAATGATTGACTGTCATCACCCTAATAATCTCCTTCTCTTCAGCATTTGGTCGCCCAGCTAATGCATGACCATATAAATACTCTTTTATCACATGATTGTGAGTTCCATGTTGTACATTGATCTTCCATGATCCCTCCGGCCCTTCTTTCAGCCTCAACATGAAGGGACACCCACACTTCTTCGACCTTGTGATGTCTCTCACTTGGTCAGCTTGTTTAGGCACGTTTTGTCCATACCTATCGCATGGTAACCAAGTCCCCCCAAGGGCCGAAGGGGTGGAAGGTTTATTCCTCCACTTTTTGATGCAGAACTTGTGACACGTAGCAATATCCCGCGCCCACATAAATGCTTCTTCTCCTGACTCCCAGATTTGATCAGTTGTGAAGAACTTTGAATAATCAGCAGAGACGAAAACATCATCTTCTGGTGGTACACTAAACTGAGGTTGTGTATGTAGGGATGGAAAGCAAAATTGTGGGGTAGCATGAGATAAAGATGCTTCTGGAGGCGGAACACTATAGTCAAATGATCCAAGTGAGAAGGATGGTATCTCATCTGGTGTTTTACACTCAGATGGTGTGTTCCATTCTGGCAGCGGTTGATGAGGTGTTTCCCAAACAGAAAATGTCTTTTGTGGGGTGCTCCAGTCATCGAGGGAAATATTATTTAATCCCTCGTACAAATAATAGTTCGTCTGCATACACATGGAATCATCTCATCAAGTAGTGAACTAATTATCAACTGTGAAACCATAATTCCCTTTAAGAAAGCAGATTCTGGTAAATGGCACGGTTTGTGACAACCCGTGCATTAAAACATGCCATTTTACAGAAAGCAGAGATACCTCTTCATTCTGGTGTGGTTTCCACACGTTATGTGCGACCACTCTCCACACGTTACGTTTTGAAGAGTCCCACACGTTACGTGTGAACAACCTTGCCACATAACGTGTGGAACTGTTCTTCAATGTAACGAGCATCTCGCTTTCTAAACCCTAAACATAAAGCTTTCTAAACCCTAAACATGTATCCCTCAAAATCTAGTATCTAAGACTTTGTTTTTAATTGCTAAACAATAAAAGTCAAGTTCAAAACTTATAAAATCTAGCATGTGGAACTTGATTAAACCCTAAACAATAAATATCATGTCTAGCTTTCTAAACCCTAAACATAAAGCTAAAAACTTTGAACATGTTCAAAACAAAAAAATGAGAACTTCAACTTTAAATAACGGAAATTACCTCATTCGAAAGTGGAATATCTTCGACATTGTTGTTCCAATACTCGTTGTTGTTCATATTGTCCATTTTTTTTGCAAAAATTGAGAGTGTAAAACACAAATTTTTGAGTGTTTCAAATGAAGGGTTTAGGCTTGAAATTGCGGGTTAGCCGGGGAAGATGAAGGGGGACCATTAATTCAGTTAGGTGGGGACAAGACGGTTAATTCAATGCGTTTTACAACAGACCAAACCACACGTTACGTGTAGGCATCCACCACACGTTACGTGTAGGCATCCACCACACGTAACGTGTTGGCTTTAACCACACGTAACGTGTGGTCAAGGGTTTAGGCATTAGGGTTCGGGGTTTAGGGTTAGGGTTTGGGGTTTAGGGTTAGGGTTTAGGGTTTTAGGGAGTGTTTAGGGTTTATAGTTTATTATTTAGGGTTTAAGATTTATTATTTAGGGTTTAGGATAAAAGACTCATGACTACAGCTATATACTACAGTTGGTTATTAGCTGTCAATCAGATTTCTTTTTTTTTGAGGCTGGTTATTAGTTGTCAAACACATTGCTTTTCACTATATAAGAAGCATTAGGATTGTTTGTTCACTACAACAAGTCCAACACAAGCGGCGCTTGAACATACATTTTTGGGTAAGCTTCTTCTTCCAGTTTCTATCGATTTATTAACCCTAAGTTTTTATATTAATGGATTCATGATATTTGTAGGAAACCAAACACTACAACAAATAATGGCATCTTCATCCAAACCATCAACAAACGCAGATAAGCTATCCTATTGTAATTTGAAAGCTGTTGTCCGAACTTGAGATTTACAGTGGAACTACGGAAGGAGGTATTGGGGATGCCCAGAATTGGGGTGTTGTTTTAGGGAGTGGATTGATACAATGTACGAGGACAGGGCACACGCGGTTATTCGATAACAATGGCAGGAAAAACAAGATCTTGTTAAGGAGAATCAAGATCTTGTAAAGCAAAATCAAGATCTTCTTAAAGATTTTGATAAAATTCATAGGTATAACCTCAAACTACTAAATGATATACATCGTAGGTGATTAATGTCGTATCTTTTGTGTAATGTTGTTCATGTACTATCAACCTTTGTAGGGAGCAAGCAAATTTAGCAAAGCAGAGATATCATATGAAGCGAACGTTTATCAAAGACTATCCTAATTTCTTCAAACGCTAAAACAATGTCATATATTTTCTCTTATTTTTTCTAAGTTTATGAACAACTTGTATTCTTTCCTGTATTGTGTGCTAAATGTGATTGTAGTCAACCAACGTAATGAACAATTTGTTTTTGTCTTCTAGGTTGTTATTTTGTATTGTTTTTTTTATTAATATTAGATAAAACTTGGGCAACACAATGGGGGTAACCCTCCCCTAATGCCTATTTAGAAATCATACACAACATTCATGCACAACATTGAAACACAAATAAATACTAAATAAATACTAAAAATAAACAATAATATATTATTCATACACAACATTGAAACACAAATAAATACTAAAAATAAACAATAATATGATACAACATCCACAACATTATAATATATTAAAAAAACCACACGTAACGTGTGGTTATGTTCCACACGTTATGTTTGGTTATGCTCCACACGTTACATGTGGTTGTATTCCACACGTAACGTGTGGTTAGGCTCCACACGTTACGTGTGGAGCCTATGCGCTGAAAGACAATTTTGCCTATGCGCCGAAAAATAATCGTGTAAAAAAATCGTCAAAACAAATATTCTTGTACAAAAATCAAGCAGATCACAAGTTAAATAAATAAGATTAGATGTCCGATTAAATTCACATTGTTTATAATTACCCTAACATAATCAAAGCATGGACAAGATCGGATATCTGAAGCACTTTTTAACATTTTCCCTAAAAGCTGAGCTGTCCATAAAGCAACAAGTGCTCACCAGCCGTTCCACACACTTCCAAACATAGTTACCGATTTAATGCGTCTTAGCTGGAGAGCTGTCATTCTATTGTATTCCATGTGATATGGGACATGTATTGCTATTTGGTAAACAGAAACCCAAACTTGAAAGCTTGTGATGTTTATAAAGAGAAGAGTATGTGATTTTTTTGTAAATCATACTTATCTTTGATATCAGAGTACTCTTAAGGTATGTCAACAATATACACATCGATTTGTCTAGGGAATTGAGAATAGGTGCATTTCTATTAATTTTTCTAAGTAACCTCGACATAATGCTAGCTATTGTCAGTTTTGATGTGTTTGGAATGTTGAAATGTTATAGATCTAAGTAGCTTTCATGGTCTGAGGAATTGGTGGTGCTGTATTCTAGGAATCTCATTGGACCAACCACGACTCTCTTACTTCCAAAAGGTTAAAGGATGAGCTTTGGCAATGAAGATCTTTTCCAAATTATGCAGCCGGAGGAATTAAACCCAACGTCTTCAAGGTACTTCAAATGCTGTCTAATTGCTTCCTTTTCCTGAACTTGTGGCACTCTATTAAAATCATACTATTGCAAGCAGGCAGTCAAAAATATCATATACAAGAAAGTTTATCTGGTCTTTGAGTGATTTGGAGATATGCAAAAGGCTTCCAAAGGGCATCGATGAATCACTTATAAGGTAGAAGGCATATTCTTCTATTTCATACAATCATTGACCTGTCTGTTTTTCTGAATGATTTTTGTTGTGAAAATAGTCTAATTTTGGACATTTTCCTCTTTTCTGTACTGGCCATAAAACAATGACTAGTGAACTTGGAAGTTCGTCGCTGCAAGGTTTTAGACGTAATGATTATAGCTCCTCTCCGGCTCCGCTTGGAAAAGTGGAAATTGGTAACCCTTCAAGGAAACTCGATAGGTGGGATAACCGTGCTAGTTGGCGAAGTGATACTGACTCACAATCTGACAAGGATTCAGGTATCTTTAAACATCTTCTAATTGAACATCCATTGTTGCAAATAGAGGCTTTAGGTTCCTCCATTAGCATTTTGAATCTTTAGAATTTTGAAGGGATTAAGCCTTCGCAAGAAGAGCTAATTGAACATCTCAAGATCGACGAAATCCCATACTAATCAAATGTTCATTTCTACAGCTATGGATTCCACCAGAAGAAAACAGACCCCGCAAGATTACGTTAGTTCATCATCTTCCTCTTCTTTAGTCCGAGTCCATAATTAGTTCCAAACTCAATTTGATCTTTCACCTCTTCCATACAGTCAAGCCCATTTGGCACCAAATCTAACCCAAGAAATACATAGAAATGAAAACTGAACAATTGAAAACTCAACAATTGCTTAACCCAAGAAATGCATAGAAATGAAAACTGAACAATTGCTTAAAACTTGCTTACTTTTATTGCTTATAGATCCTGGTCTTGTTCTTCGATCTGGATCCAATGATGCAAAATACAGAGGTTCTTAATTTACAAAAGGAAGAGAAAAACAAAGTAAAAATGATTCTAAAGAAGCGTGCCCTCAACAGACTGAGAGGCTTTGCTATTTAAAGAAAATGAAAAGTGACTATTTGGGATCCCTTGTTTGGAAGTCATACAACTATTCATGTGTCCAGTTAAAAACAAGTAGGATTTACAATTGCTGGAAAGAAGATTTGGAGTCTTCTGTTTTTGCTAGTAGTCATTGTCGGCCATAAGCTTTTGCAGAAATGACTTTTGTAATCTTCTACTTTTGTTGAAAGTCTTTGTCGGCCATAAACTTTTGCTGAAAGTGAATTGAACTCACTGATTGCTTGTGCCGACATCTGATTTTGCTAATATGGGTGTCATTATCTCAATGGTCTAAGAGATAATTTGCTGAAAACTGTTTTGCTAGGTTGGGCCAAAAACTTCTTGCTGGACTTGAATAGATCTTGGGCCACCATTTTGATATGGATTATTAAACGTAAGGATCCTGAGCAAATTGATCATAAGGGTCAAAATCCTCATTGTAGTCTTGATTGGACGAACTATTTTGGGCTTCCAGTTCGTCTTCTTGGACTTTGTCAGCCCATGATTTGTTTTTAACAGATTTGGGCTGAACAACTTTGATTATAATGGTCTTGACTTGGTCATTGCTTGATTGGGCTGTGCTCGACTGGGCTGCCATTCTTTCTTGATATTTTTTTCCAATTTTGAAATTCTTCCCACTCTTTCTGCTGGGCTGCAGTTAATGGTGGTGACTGAGAAGAAGATGCCACTGGAATACCTATGGGATGGATTGTTTGGGTATTTTGAGGAGTTTGGGAGGTTCTTTTGGACTGGATAAGGGTTTTGATCTTATCAAGGGAGACTATGTCTAAGTCAAATTTCTCCCACCATCTGACTTTGTAAAGTCTATAGAGGGATAATGGGAGTGGTGTAGGAAGGATTTGTCGGAGATCGTAGATCCAACAAAAGATCCAAGCGACACTAGTATTTTTGTGGAATTGGACTAGTTTGATATACTCCGGCCAGAAACAATGTTTGCAAAAGTAGTCAAGGGCTAACTTAACTGGTTCTGGGTAAATTTCAGGGACATGACCAAAAAGGTTCCACCAGGAGTAGAACCAGATTGGTATTTGGTCTGGACAGTCTTTGCAGAAAAAGAAGAACCATGAGTGGTTAAAGGGTCTGATGAAAAATGCTTTTGACCATGCCAAGCGATAGTCATAATAGGAGTATCCCTTTGGGTAAAAGGGAATAGAGAATTGCTTGTTTGAAGTGGGATCACCCCATTGGTCTCTGGAGATTACTTTGAGGATTTTACACTTAGAAAAAAGTATAAGATTGAGATCTTTGTCATCTTTGGTACGGGAGATTTCTGCAGAATGGGAATCTACCAAAATGAACTCGAAGATTTTTTGTGTTTTAGCTGGTTTAGTAAGGAACCATTGAAAGTCTTGAGAGAAGAGACTCCTGATGAAAGGTTCGAACTCTTTGGGTTCATGAGTCACTGATTCTTTAGTTAAACATAATTCCTCAATGGGAGATTGTTTAATGACATATTTATGAAAGACTTTGGACTTTGACTCTTTTTTTTGTGGAGTCTTTGGGCTTGAGGCCTTTGAGAGGGTAGGTTATTGTGATAGACTCTGGAACTGATTTTGTACTGGTACTAAATCGCCAGTCTTCTTTGCGGGGAGGTAGTCTGCTGGAGTTTGCTTCCGAGAGGAGTTTCCTCTCCCCACCATTTCTGAAAAATAGAAAATATTGTCAAAAATGTAGTTCAGAGGATTTTACCATTAAGGTTATTAACCTTTTTGCTGCAGCTTTGTTGCGTTGAAGCCATATCTTTGCGATAACAAGATCTAGTGTTTTTGAATCTTTAGAATCGTAAACTGTTGATAAAATGGTTTGATTTCTTACTGGCTGTTGAAAACACCACAAGTTTCGAGGCAATGTTTTTGAAGATCTTGAAAAACCTTAAAATGCGAGAAAGGAGCCATTTTAAGGAGTAGAAGAGTTTGTTGGTTTTCCCTGCAAAAATTCTCTAGTGAGAAAGTCAGGTAAGGAGTTATTCTCCCCTTTGATAAATTCAATTTCGAAATCGAAGACTGAAAGTATTGCTTGCCATCTAGAGAAAATTTGTTTTGAAATAATATTTTGAACATCCTTTTATAAAATCTCTTTGGCAGATTTACAATCGACTCTAAGGAGAAAAGACTTGTTGTATAAGTCGTCTTGGAATTTTGAAATGCAAGCGACGATAGCAAGAATCTCTTTTTTAACCGTGCTATAATTTTTTTTGAGGACCTGTCCAACATCCAGAGTAGAATCTGACTAATTGTTCTGGACTGTTATTGTCAAGTCTTTGTTTGAGAATGCCCCCGAAACCTATATCTGAGGCATCGGTTTCAACAATCATGAAGGCTTTGGGTTAAGGAATGCCAATACAAGGAAGGGTTTTGACCTTGCTTTTAATGGTCTTGACAGCCGCGGTTTGTTCTGGTCCCCAAGGGGGAGGATTCTTCTTGAGTCTTTGAAATAAAGGTATACAAAGCTGTCTGAGGTCAGGGAAGAAGTCTGAGATGTAGTTAAGACATCCAAGAAACCTTTGAAGCTGGGTTTTGTCTTTAATCTCATCCGGGAATTTGTCAGCAAATTCAATGCTCCTGTGAATAGGTTTAATAGTCTGCTGATAAATATCATGACCAAGAAACCTGACTTTGATTTGGAATAGTTTCATCTTGGTGGCTAATAAAACTAAACCATTTTTTCTGATGGTATGTAGAAAAATGTTTAAATGTTTGGAATGCTCATCTAGGGTTTTTGAAAAGATAAGCACGTCATCAATGTAGACAATGAGGAAGTCAGAGTAAGGATTGAGAATATCATTCATAATTCTCTGATACTCTGAAGGGGCGTTCTTAAGGCCGAAAGGCATAACATTCCATTCGTAGTGGCCAAAAGGAACGGTGAATGCGGTTTTGTATTTGTCTTCTTCGGCTATCTGGATCTGCCAGTAGCCGCTTTTCATGTCAAATTTGGAGAATACTTTTGCTTCGAAGAGCCTGTTAAGTAGATCTCTTTTGTTAGGGATTGGATACCTGATCCATTGCAAGACGTTATTGAGGGGTTTATAGTTGATGACCAACCTGGAACCCCTCTTTCTTTCTCTACTGCATTCATAACATAGAAGGCTGCACAGCTCCAAGGAGACTGGGACTTCCTTATTAACTGCTTGGTTAATAAAGAGTCTATTTCCTTTTTACAGACTTTTAAAAGTTCTTTATTCATTTGAATGGGTCTGGCTTTGGTAGGAATGTCTCTTTCGCTAAAGGTCTTTTCATAGGGAAGAGAGACTTGATGTTTCTTTCGATCCCAAAAAGCATTAGGGATGTCAGAATAGACCTGGTTTTTGAAAAGCTTTTCAAGATCAAGGATTTTGGTTTGAAGATAAGGACTTTGAAGTTTTTCTTCAATCTTTAAAAAAGCAATTTCATCGGTCAGATCTTTAATAAAAGTCTTTTTGTGATCAATGAGATTTATCTGCCTTTTGATTGAGACGGATTGGAGGATATCAAGATCTCTGCTTTTGATGGGATCAAGAAAATTGAAATCTAATTTTTTGCCAAGGATGTCTGCATGAATGCCGTTATGGTCAACGGTGAAGGGATAGATTTGGGTGAGGAAAGGAGATCCCAGAATAACATCTTGGGATAGATCTTTGACTAAAACAAAAGAATTCATGAGGCACCATCCATTATTGCAGACAGATGCTTCGGGAATTTTAAAGTTTAATTGCATTCGGACGCCACTGGCATTGTGTAATCTTTCATTGGTTTTTTCAAAATGGATGGAAGGAACCAATCCTTCTCTGATGCAGTTGAGGTCAGCTCCACTGTCTATGAGAGCGATAGTGTTGAAAACTTCATTGGCAATTTTAATCTTAACAGGGCAATTCCATTTCTGAAACCTCATTTTGTTTAGGACTGTAAGAAAAAGATTGTCATTGGGAGGAAAGGGGTCTTCTTGAATGCTTTTGGAAGTAGTTTTTGAATGTTTGGAACTACTACGAGATCTATGAGTAGATTTGCTGCTAGAACTGCTACTTGGGTCTATCTTAGATTCAAGTATAGCGAGTCTAGTTTTGATCTCTAGATCTAGAGGATCTTTAAGCCTGACATATTCTTGAAGATCTCTAATTTCTTTTTTGAGTTTATTGACCTCTGACTGAAGGTCTTTGGTTGTGACTGGTGAGCCAAAGAGGGTAGAAGAGGGTCTGTTCTCAAAGAGTTTAGAAATGCTAAAAGGCTCGTTGAAAGTGGTTCTTTGTTCTTTGAATATGAGATCCTTAATGTTTCATGAAATATTCATGTTTAACTTGTGGATCAGGAATTTGGTTAACAAGCTCAAAAAGAGCTTCATCTCTATCGGCTTTAGTGATGACATTGTAGCATTGATGTGGTTGATTATTATCTGAATCCGAGGAGCTGTAGTCTACCTCGTAGATTCCATTGTCATCAGAGTGATCAGACAAATTAAGAATCTTTTTTAGACCTTCTCTAAGATCTGGGTTATCCTTGAATAACTCGTTGACCTTTTGCTTTAAAGGACAACTATCTGCTTTATGCCCTGGCTTGCGGCACTTATAGCAGATGATCTTTTTTACTAAGACTAGGTCTGTTGGATCTGTCAAACTTGGTTTGGCTAGGTCTATGTTTTCTAGAGCTTTTCCAGGTTCTAGAGAAATTTCTCTTTTTATGAGATTTTTCCCTGTCAGCTCTTGAAGGGGCTTGAATCTTTTCCATTCCAAAGGCTTCGCAGAAGTTTCTCATTTCTCTTCTGGATCTACCCTTTTCTCCCCCGTATTTTGCCTGAATTTGAAGTTCAGTGCATAATGCTAGACCTTCCTTTTTAAAGGCTCCAAGCCGACCATAAGTAATATCTTTCCATGGAATTTCTTCTGTTCCAATGGTTTCTTTGAGCTTGGTTGAGATACGTTTGGCGAAAAGGGAAGGTAAGCCGGCGACGAATCTTTCTTTCCAAAAAGATTCATTGCAGTCTGGTCTCTTAAGGACATAGGTTAAAAATACATCTATGTACAATTTGTAGTCACTTAAGGTTGGGCAATTTAGGTTGGTCAAGGTGATCTTATTAGCTTGTAATTCTTCTTGGGGATTGCCCACGAAATACATGTTGATTGCATAGATAAGCTGACCTGAGGCGTTTTGCTCAGTGTTAATTCTACCTGTCTCATCTTCAGTAGAGATGGTTGCATCCAAGATCTCCATTTTTTGCTGAATATTGGTAGCGTTATCCCACCAGTATTTTAATTGTCATGTGAATCCTTGGATTATAAGGCATGCTGCAGTTTTGTCAGACTGATTTTGGGTTCTATAGGCAACTTTGGCCATGCCCATTTCTTGGAGAGTATTCATGATTTCTCCTTCTGACTTACCATCTATGTTCCATTCGTAGATGGATGTGCCATTGTAATCTGTGGATCTAAACTTTGCTCTTTCTTCATACTGAAGATCAGGAGGAGTGGGTCTATTATAGTAATTTCTGGTGTCTGAATTACCAAACCTTTTGGTATGGTGTTGAGATCTGTTACCTCTTTTTCTGAGTTTGTTGATCTCTGGTAAGACAGATTCTATGTGATTAATATCTTCAACAGACTCATTTTCAGTACTAGTATCTTTAGTACTAGGACTACTTTGATCAAGGTTGGACTCATCATTGCCACTGCTTTTGCATTTTGCTTTTAAGCAGTTTATATTTGCAGGATTGGAATTAGTAGAAGGGGTTATCCTAGAGTTTGATGCTTGAATTGCATCGAGTCTTTGAGAGGTAGAGGCTTGGAATGCGTCTATTTTTTGAGAGATTTTCTCTAAGACTGTGGGAGGATTGAGATTTATATTTCTCAACAGATTGCTAGGAATGCTTTCGGATTGAAAGTGTGGTCTGGAAATATCCCTAGGAAATTTAGGTGGATTAAATCCATTGTCGATTCCCAAGTGGACTTGGTCTATCTATTCGGCAATGGTGTGGAGAATCTGGTTAGAATAATTGTTCTGATTGTAAATCTTTTTTATGTCTCCAAGATTTACCTGACTATTGTCTATATCAGATCTTCCCCTTTTGAAAGGTTCGGCCTTTATTTCATCACTGAGAATTATGCCTTTGAGAGGTGGATGGACAGACGTACTAGTACCTGTAGGATGGTGCTTCCAGGTTCTAGTGATTCTATTCAGAACTTCCAGATAAGAAAGATGGAAAGGGTCTTCTATGTCTTTTCTAGACAAGTATATAGAGAACCATTTAAAAAAAAAAGAATATTAGTTTGAAGTTTATTCATCTCTTCATAATATTCCTTTTGGATTTGGTCTCTACAGACTTTGTCTATGCTCATGAACCATTTTTTCTTCTTATCGTTCTTGGGACTGTAAAAGTCTTTTCTCAAATATTCTTTATCAATAGTAAAATCTTCTTTAGATAATACATTGATAGTAGAATAGCTATGCATATCATTGGAGGTTGGTGAGTGACCACCGGTTGACTCAACATCATTTGGAGGGATGACTCTAGGTAAAAGAGCTTCAAAATTGACATGATCAGTTCTAAGGGCTCCTGAAAACTCGCTTCTAATGGAATAGAAGGGGTCATGGATAGAGTTTCTTTCAGGAATAAAGGTTGGTCTGTCAGCAGAAGTTTTCCTAGTAGAGTTAAACCTGATGAGAATCCTGCCATCAGTTTCTTCTATAATCTGAGAAAACTCTTGTTGTTTCATATTCCTAGGAGGGTTGTCATTTTCGACTTCCAAGGTTTCAGGAATGGTTATGTCCTTTCATTTAATGGTCTTTGGGGTAAAGGTATAAGACTTTTCTGCTTCAAGCTGAAGCAAGATGGTTTCTCCTTGTGGTAGAGGAGAAATTGTATACTTTGGGTCTGTCAAAGAACTCATTAACTTTAAATGGAGTCTATAGATAACCGCAAAGTTCTTAGTGAATTGCTTGCAGTTATTATTGAGCATTTTGATGTCTAAAATCAGAGTTTGACATATCCTAGGGTCGGTCATTTCAACTGTGAAGTTAGGAGAACAGTTGAAGAATAACGGACCATTGCAAATGTTCGATTGAATTAAAGCTAAAATAGAGTCTTTGTAGGTAATGAATCTGTCATCTCTAAGAGCTAGAAAGACAGGAGAATCAATTCTCTTTCTATGTAAGGGTTTTAATGCTATTTGGATTAATCCAAGATGCATGAATCTGTACCCTTTTCTGAGGTAGCTCTTGATGGTTAAAGGATTGAGAAGTTTCAAAGTCTGTTGTTCTTTAGTCAGACTAATGGTTTCCTCTTGATGTTTAATGCAACATGCATGGAACATATCTAAAATTCCGGTTCTATAGATTGATTGAGAATTGTCTGGAATAGTCCAGTCTTCTATATTATTAGGGTCTAAGGTGAACATGTTTTCATTGCTATGGATCACCTGGCCGGAATTACTACCGGAACCACGCCTAAACAGTCTTCTTATGTTTTCAGTCATGGTTCTAATACTGAAGTTAATGGTTTACCATATTAAGGTTTGACCTAGGGCTCATAATAGTGGGACCATCCACCGGGACTACATAACAAAGGCTGACCAAACGGATCTTACGGGACTGACCAAGCACTATGCCCAGAGACTAGATCTAGACTTAATAAAGTAAAACAGTAACAACAATATTGGAAACGATGATGAATAGTAAGACAACTGTGTAAACAAGGCTCTGATACCAAATCTAACCCAAGAAATACAACAAGTCTTTTCTCCTTAGAGTCGATTGTAAATCTGCCAAAGAGATTTTACAAAAGGATGTTCAAAATATTATTTCAAAACAAATTTTCGCTAGATGGCAAGCAATACTTTCAGTCTTCGATTTCGAAATTGAATTTATCAAAGGGGAGAATAACTCCTTACCTGACTTTCTCACTAGAGAATTTTTGCAGGGAAAACCAGCAAACTCTTCTACTCCTTTCCCGCATTTTAAGGTTTTTCAAGATCTTCAAAAACATTGCCTCGAAACTTGTGATGTTTTCAACAGCCAGTAAGAAATCAAAACCATTTTATCAACAATTTACGATTCTAAAGATTCAAAAACACTAGATCTTGTTATCGCAAAGATATGGCTTCAACGCAACAAAGCTACAGCAAAAAGGTTAATAACCTTAAAGGTAAAAGCCTCTAAACTACATTTTTGACAATATTTTCTATTTTTCAGAAATGGCGGGGAGAGGAAACTCCTCTCGGAAGCAAACTCCAGCAGACTACCTCCTCGCAAAGAAGACTGGCAATTTAGTACCAGTACAAAACCAGTTCCAGAGTCTATCACAATAACCTACCCTCTCAAAGGCCTCAAGCCCAAAGACTCCACAAAAAAAAAAGAGTCAAAGTCCAAAGTCTTTCATAAATATGTCATTAAACAATCTCCCATTGAGGAATTATGTTTAACTAAAGAATCAGTGACTCATGAACCCAAAGAGTTCGAACCTTTCATCAGGAGTCTCTTCTCTCAAGACTTTCAATGGTTCCCTACTGAACCAGCTAAAACACAAAAATTCTTCGAGTTCATTTTGGTAGATTCCCATTCTGCAGAAATCTCCCATACCAAAGATGACAAAGATCCCAATCTTATACTTTTTTCTAAATGTAAAATCCTCAAAGTAATCTCCAGAGACCAATGGGGTGATTCCACTTCAAACAAGCAATTCTCTATTCCCTTTTACCCAAAGGGATACTCCTACTATGACTATCGATTGGCATGGTCAAAAGCATTTTTCATCAGACCCTTTAACCACTCATGGTTCTTCTTTTTCTGCAAAGATTGTCCAGACCAAATACCAATCTGGTTTTACTCCTGGTGGAACCTTTTTGGTCCTGTCCCTGAAATTTACCCAGAACCAGTTAAGTTAGCCCTTGACTACTTTTGCAAACATTGTTTCTGGTCGGAGTATATCAAACCAGTCCAATTCCACAAAAATACTGGTGTCGCTTGGATCTTTTGTTGGATCTACGATCTTCGACAGATCCTTCCTACACCACTCCCATTATCCCTATGTAGACTTTACAAAGTCAGATGGTGGGAGAAATTTGACTTAGACCTAGTCTCCCTTCATAAGATCAAAACCCTTATCCAGTCCAAAAGAACCTCCCAAACTCCTCAAAATACCCAAACAATCCATCCCACAGGTATTCCAGTGGCATCTTCTTCTCAGTCACCACCATTAACTGCAGCCCAGCAGAAAGAGTGGGAAGAATTTCAAAATTGGAAAAAATATCAAGAAAGAATGGCAGCCCAGTCGAGTGCAGCCCAATCAAGCAATGACCAAGTCAAGACCATTATAATCAAAGATGTTCAGCCCAAATCTATTAAAAACAAATCATGGGCTGACAAAGTCCAAGAAGACGAACTGGAAGCCCAAAACAGTTCGTCCAATCAAGACTACAATGAGGATTTTGACCCTTATGATCAATTTGCTCAGGATCCTTATGCTTAATAATCCATATCAAAATGGTGGACCAAGATCTATTCAAGTCCAGCAAGAAGTCTTTGGCCCAACCTAGCAAAACAGTTTTAAGCAAATTATCTCTTAGACCATTGAGATAATGACGCCCATATTAGCAAAATCAGATGTCGGCACAAGCAATCAGTGAGTTCAATTCACTTTCAGCAAAAGTTTATGGCCCACAAAGACTTTCAACAAAAGTAGAAGATTACAAAAGTCTTTTCTGCAAAAGCTTATGGCCGACAATGACTACTAGCAAAAACAGAAGACTCCAAATCTTCTTTCCAGCAATTGTAAATCCCACTTGTTTTTAACTGTACACATGAATAGTTATACGGCTTCTAAACAGGGGATCCCAAATAGTCACTTTTAATTTTCTTTAAATAGCAAAGCCTCTCAGTCTGTTGAGGGCACGCTTCTTTAGAATCATTTTTACTTTGTTTTTCTCTTCCTTTTGTAAATTAAGAACCTCTGTATTTTGCATTATTGGATCCAGATCGAAGAACAAGACCAGGATCCATAAGCAATAAAAGTAAGCAAGTTTTAAGCAATTGTTCAGTTTTCATTTCTATGCATTTCTTGGGTTAGATTTGGTTCAGTTTTCATTTCTATGCATTTCTTGGGTTAGAACGTGCCATCTGGTAAATGACACGGTTTGTGACAACCCGTGCATTAAAACATGCCATTTTACAGAAAGTAGATATACCTCTTCATTCTGGTGTGGTTTCCATACGTTATGTGCGACCACTCTCCACACGTTACGTTTTGAAGAGTCCCACACGTTACGTGTGAACAACCTTGCCACATAACGTGTGGAACTGTTGTTCAATGTAACGAGCATCTCGCTTTCTAAACCCTAAGCATAAAGCTTTCTAAACCCTAAACATGTATCCCTCAAAATCTAGTATCTAAGACTTTGTTTTTAATTGCTAAACAATAAAAGTCAAGTTCAAAACTTATAAAATCTAGCATGTGGAACTTGATTAAACCCTAAACAACAAATATCATGTCTAGCTTTCTAAACCCTAAACATAAAGCTAAAAACTTTGAACATGTTCAAAACAAAAAAATGAGAACTTTAACTTTAAATAACAGAAATTACCTCATTCGAAAGTGGAATATCTTCGACATTGTTGTTCCAATACTCGTTGTTGTTCGTATTGTCCATTTTTTTTGCAAAAATTGAGAGTGTAAAACACAAATTTTTGAGTGTTTCAAATGAAGGGTTTAGGCTCGAAATTGCGGGTTAGCCGGGGAAGATGAAGGGGGACCATTAATTCAGTTAGGTGGGGACAAGACGGTTAATTTAATGCGTTTTACAACAGACCAAACCACATGTTACGTGTAGGCATCCACCACACGTTATGTGTAGGCATCCACCACACGTAACGTGTTGGCTTTAACCACACGTAACGTGTGGTCAAGGGTTTAGGCATTAGGGTTCGGGGTTTATGGTTAGGGTTCGGGGTTTAGGGTTTTAGGGAGTGTTTAGGGTTTATTATTTAAGGTTTAGGATTTAGGGTTTAGGATAAAAGACTCATGACTACAGTTGTATACAGCTATATACTACAGTTGGTTATTAGCTGTCAATCAGATTTCTTTTTTTTGAGGCTGGTTATTAGCTGTCAAACACATTGTTTTTCACTATATAAGAAGCATTAGGGTTGTTTGTTCACTACAACAAGTCCAACACAAGCAGCGCTTGAACATACATTTTTGGGTAAGCTTCTTCTTCCAGTTTCTATCGATTTATTAACCCTAAGTATTTATATTAATGGATTCATGATATTTGTAGGAAACCAAACACTACAACAAATAATGGCATCTTCATCCAAACCATCAACAAACGCAGATAAGCTATGCTATTGTAATTTGAAAGATGTTGTCCCAACTTGGGATTTACAGTGGAACTACGGAAAGAGGTATTGGGGAGGCCTAGAACTGGGGTGTTGTTTTAGGGAGTGGATTGATACAATGTACGAGGACAGGGCACATGCGGTTATTCGACAACAATGGCAGGAAAAACAAGATCTTGTTAAGGAGAATCAAGATCTTGTAAAGCAAAATCAAGATCTTCTTAAAGATTTTGATAAAATTCATAGGTATAACCTCAAACTACTAAATGAAATACATCGTAGGTGATTAATGTCGTATCTTTTGTGTAATGTTGTTCATGTACTATCAACCTTTGTAGGGAGCAAGCAAATTTAGCAAAGCAGAGATATCTTATGAAGCGAACGTTTACCAGAGACTATCCTAATTTCTTCAAACGCTAAAACAATGTCATATATTTTCTCTTATTTTTTCTAAGTTTATGAACAACTTGTATTATTTCCTGTATTGTGTGCTAAATGTGGTTGTAGTCAACTAGCGTAATGAACAATTTGTTTTTGTCTTCTAGGTTGTTATTTTGTATTGTTTTTTTTATTAATATTAGATAAAACTTGGGCAACACAATGTGGGTAACCCTCCCCTAATGCCTATTTAGAAATCATACACAACATTCATGCACAACATTGAAACACAAATAAATACTAAATAAATACTAAAAATAAACAATAATATATTATTCATACACAACATTGAAACACAAATAAATACTAAAAATAAACAATAATATGATACAACATCCATAGCATTATAATATATTAAAAAACCACACGTAACGTGTGGTTATGTTCCACACGTTACGTTTGGTTATGCTCCACACGTTACGTGTGGAGCCTATGCGCTGAAAGGCAATTTTGCCTATACGCCGAAAAGTAATCGTGTAAAAAAGTCGTCAAAACAAATATTCTTGTACAAAAATCAAGCAGATCACAAGTTAAATAAATAAGATTAGATGTCCGATTAAATTCACATTGTTTATAATTACCCTAACATAATCAAAGCATGGACAAGATCGGATATCTGAAGCACTTTTTAACATTTTCCCTAAAAGTTGAGTTGTCCATAAAGCAACAAGTGCTCACCAGCCGTTCCACACACTTCCAAACATAGTTACCGATTTAATGCGTCTTAGCTGGAGAGCTGTCATTCTATTGTATTCCATGTGATATGGGACATGTATTGCTATTTGGTAAACAGAAACCCAAACTTGAAAGCTTGTGATGTTTATAAAGAGAAGAGTATGTGATTTTTTTGTAAATCATACTTATCTTTGATATCAGAGTACTCTTAAGGTATGTCAACAATATACACATCGATTTGTCTAGGGAATTGAGAATAGGTGCATTTCTTTTAATTTTTCTAAGTAACCTCGACATAATGCTAGCTATTGTCAGTTTTGATGTGTTTGGAATGTTGAAATGTTATAGATCTAAGTAGCTTTCATGGTCTGAGGAATTGGTGGTGCTGTATTCTAGGAATCTCATTGGACCAACCACAACTCTGTTACTTCCAAAAGGTTAAAGGATGAGCTTTGGCAATGAAGATCTTTTCCAAATTATGCAGTCGGAGGAATTAAACCCAACGTCTTCAAGGTACTTCAAATGCTGTCTAATTGCTTCCTTTTCCTGAACTTGTGGCACTCTATTAAAATCATACTATTGCAAGCAGGCAGTCAAAAATATCATATACAAGAAAGTTTCTCTGGTCTTTGAGTGATTTGGAGATATGCAAAAGGCTTCCAAAGGGCATCGATGAATCACTTATAAGGTAGAAGGCATATTCTTCTATTTCATACAATCATTGACCTATCTGTTTTTCTGAATGATTTTTGTTGTGAAAATAGTCTGATTTTGGACATTTTCCTCTTTTCTGTACTGGCCATAAAACAATGACTAGTGAACTTGGAAGTTCGTCGCTGCAAGGTTTTAGACGTAATGATTATAGCTTCTCTCCGGCTCCGCTTGGAAAAGTGGAAATTGGTAACCCTTCAAGGAAACTCGATAGGTGGGATAACCGTGCTAGTTGGCGAAGTGATACTGACTCACAATCTGACAAGGATTCAGGTATCTTTAAACATCTTCTAATTGAACATCCATTGTTGCAAATAGAGGCTTTAGGTTCCTCCATTAGCATTTTGAATCTTTTCATTACTTTTATAGTAGAATTTCGAAGGGATTAAGCCTTCGTAAGAAGAGCTAATTGAACATCTCAAGATCGACGAAATCCCATACTAATCAAATGTTCATTTCTACAGCTATGGATTCCACTGGAAGAAAACAGACCCCGCAAGATTACGTTAGTCCATCATCTTCCTCTTCTTTAGTCCGAGTCCAAAATCAGTTCCAAACTCAATTTGATCTTTCACCTCTTCCATACAGTCAAGCCCATTTGGCACCAAAGACAACTATCAAAACAGCCCACAAAAAAGATGGCCCATTTTACCAGTATTTCTTAAAACCAAGCCCAATTACTCCGGTTTACCTCACATCAGAACATAATCCTATTGGGCAAGCACATATAGACCCATACCTCAAATAACTCTTTCCTCTTGATTTTCAATGGTTCCCTGAAAACATTTCTAAGAGTCAAAGATTTTATGAGTTTATCCTGGTAGATTCAGGATCCATTGAAGCCTCTCACAATATGTGTGCTACAGAACCCTCTCATATCTCCTACTCAAAATGTAAGATACTCAAAGTCCTTACCATAACTGTTAGGAAAAGGAACTCTGGAACTTAGGTTCCCCTGAGAGTTCCTTTTCTCAGTTTCTCTACTTTTGACGATGACAAATATTATGATACTAATGTTTTATCTCAAAGATGTGTTTTAAGGAACCACAGGAATATACCGAAGGGAAGAAAGCCAAACAGGACAAGGGAACCAAAGGAACAAGACAGATGAAGGAAACCAGAGGAACCCAGGTGTGCCCAGAAACCGAGAAATCTGGGGACACACAACCTCAGACAAAAGGTGTTAAAATCAACTTGTCCGAAGCTTCCAAAAGACTGCCAATACTCAGAGCAAAATAACAACATACCCAGAAACGCTCAACCTTGAACAGAGAAGGTGAAAGCGACAGGACATAGAGACGTCGCTGTCCAGAAGACAGTTCCCAAGCGGCCAGCTTGTTCAACCTCGGACGAAAGTATTTGGACAACGACATAGCAAGGCTCGTCTGAGGTAGTTGACCAACCAAGAGAGATTTTGAGCTGCCTAGGTTGTTTGCACATGCCAAGAACAACGTGGATCAAGGAGAACCATTCATCCTAGGGCAAGCTCAATCTGTGGGAACCCAGAGAGGATCGAGCTGCGAAGAATCCTCTATAAAAGGAAGACTAATCCAAGGGTTATCTTCAAGCACTGAAACACGACTCACACTCATTAGCAAATATCTAGTGTGAACCTCCAAACAAGATCATCAAAGCAAACCGAGATCAAGAAGAACCAGTCAAGGAAGAAGAGTTGAGTGCTAAGTTCCTGTGACTGTAAGTGATAGTTCCTAGGTGCAAAAGTCTGTTTCTTGGATTGATTATTGATTGTGTTAAGTTATCTAGGATTGTCTAACTGTGTGTAAGGCAAAGGAACTGTGTGTTCGTTCCTAGGATAAGTTGTAACCAAAAGAGATAAGAAATCAAGAAGTAGACTTTGAAATCATTTCGAAAGAAAGGTAGTGGTTTTTATCCTGGATTTCTAGTTGGCAATCAAAGGTTTCCACTATAAGGAACTTGTCATTTGTTTGATTGTTTATTTCCGCTGCGAAGGGAACTTAGAATCGATATTCTGAGTTCCTTAAGTTATTATCTAACAATCACGATCCAACAATTGGTATCAGAGCAGGAAAAGCTCTAGATCTTTGTTAAGTTTGCAGATCATGTCTCAACCAAGCAAGTTTGAGCTCGGAATCTCCACCAACAAGCCACATCTCCGAAAGAAAGGAGAAGAAACATGGTGGGAAAAGTGCATGGAAAGCCACATCAAGACCAACGACTACCAATGCTGGAGGATAGTCGAAAATGGAGATGGCTATGTCGATCTTACCATGAAGAAAGAAGATTGGAAACCAGAACACTATGTCATCATGGAGAAGAATGCCAAGGCCATGCAGTTCATCCTCAATGGATTGGACAGAGAAGACATAGACAAGGTCATAGGCATCAAGACAGCGAAGGAGATGTGGAAAGCTCTCAAGGAGATGCATGAAGGAAGTGAGGAACTAAAGCAAAGCAGAAAGTTTGCTTTGGAAGGAGAATACCACACCTTCAAAATGATGGAAACTGAGACCATCTCAGAGTACTACTCCCGCTTCAACAGATTGATTGGAAAGTTGACAGCGGCGGGAGTCGATCTGGATGAAGTTTCCAAGTCCCTAGTAGTCATCAATGGACTCAACTCCAAGTTCACCATTCTCAAAGGAATCATGAAGAACACTCCAGACATCCAATCTCTTCCCTTGACCCAAGTCATAGGGAAACTGGAGGTTGAAGAAGGAGAGCACACCAAGGCCAATGCCGATAAGAAACTGGAGAAAGGAATTGCCCTCAAGATCTCCAAAGCCTTCTCTAGGCTCGAGATGGAGGAAGAGAACTCAGACTTAGAAGAAGAGGAGGACGAACTTACGGCCCTCTTCACAAAGAACATCAAAAAATTCTTTGTGAAGGGAAGGTTCCAAAAGGGCAGTTCCTCCCACAATGGACCCAGAAGAGATATCAAGGAAGTCTCCTGTTATGAGTGCAAGGAAAAGGGACACTACGCTAAGAATTGTCCTAACAAGGAAGACTCAAAGGAAGAAGAAAGACCTCAGAGAAAGAAGGCTCTCGTAGCCTCATGGGGAGAAGACTCAGATGAGGAACTGGATCTCAGTGGCTTCTCTGGAGGAAGATGTCTCATGGCAAAAGGAGACTCAAGCGACTCAGAAGACCTTGAGGTAACTTCTGACGATCTCTTAAAATCCCTAGTTGATTGTGATAAGAAACAACTTCTTAAGATCATAAAGAAACTAGAAAAGGAAACCAGTTCCCTTCAACAAAAACTAGATGATTATGAAGATGAAATTGCTTGCTTGACTGTTGAGAATTCTGTTTGGAGTAAGAAACTTGATGAAACTGAGAAAGACCTAGCTGAAACTCACTCCAAACTCATTGATATTAGGAATGTGCATGCTAGTCACCTTAAAACTTGCAAATCTTGTGATGAAACTAGCATAGATTCTATCAAAGTTCCCTTGCATGCTAACCCACCTGGAAATGACATGCTTCAATCCATAATTGATAGGTTAGACATTCTCACTAATTCCATTAATGAAAAAACGATAAATCAAACTGTTTTTGTGAGACAACGCCATGGAATAGGATATGTCAATAATAAAGGGAACACTGATGCTGAAGAAGAAAAGGCTAGGCGGGAACTTGTTGAGATGAATGAGAATCTCAGTATTGCTCTTGCCACTTCTCGTGATAGGAATCAATTCCTATCAGAGAAGATCATGGTCCTTGAGAACAAGGCTGAGGTTGCCAAACGTCTCAATGAAGGCTCTCAAATTCCTAAGAAGGAACCAAAGGGAAAAGAAAAGATGGTTCCTGAAAACCAATGGTTCACCAATTCCTTTGCTCACAAAAGATATATTGACATGGCCCATAGCAAGGTTAGAAACAATGTTGATTTTAACAAAAGGAAAACTGAAAAACCTTTAAGGCTAGGAAAAGGAAAATATGGACATGTTGTTTATAATCGTTTGTGTACCTACTGTGGTAAGAATGGTCATTACAACACTGATTGTGCTAAGAAAAGGAACTTTGAAAAGGAGAAAAGTACTCATTACCATGAAAGGAACCAGTTCCCTGGTTATTCACAGACTCGCAATGCTAATCCCCCCAGTAAAGCCAAGCTTCGCTGGGTTCAGAAATCTTAGTTCCCTTATGTGCAGAAAGAAGAGAGGCAACCTTCACTATGGTACATCGACAGTGGGTGCTTATGCCATATGACTAGAAGAAGAAATCAAATGACATCTCTTCAACCTCTCCAAGGAGGGAACATATCCTTTGGAGACAAAAGCAAAGGGAAAATCTCTGGAATAGGAACTGTGAAACTCAACGATCACATTCAGGTAAACAAAGTTCACCTTGTTGATAATCTTGGTTTTGACCTAATAAGTGTGTCACAGCTGTGTGATCAAGGAGACAATGAAGTTAGATTCAGATCAAACGAATGTTCAGTCCTTGACTCCTCGGGACAAATCATCCTAAAAGAGAAAAGATTCAACAATGTCTATATAATTGATTCATCCTTTGTTCCAAAGGAGAAACTTTGTCTCTCAACTGTGAATGACCAAGCTGATTTGTGGCATCAACGCCTCGGTCATGCTAGCACCAAGCTGATTCAAAAGCTACACTCAAAGGAGCTAGTCAGAGGGCTGCCAAAGCTAAGTGGCACATCTAAGGAACTGTGCTCTGACTGTGTAAAAGGGAAACATGCTCGTAGTTCCTTCAAGTCCAAAAACATGGTAAGCACCTCAAGGCCTCTTGAACTCATCCACATGGATCTGTGTGGACCCATGAGAGTTCAGAGCCTAGGAGGGAACATGTATATCTTTGTTCTTGTCGATGACTTCTCTCACTTTACTTGGACCATCTTTATTAAATCTAAGAGTGAAGTTATTGACCGCTTTAAAGATTTGGTTCCCTTGTTAGAAAAATCTCTTGATTGTTCACTCAATGCTATTCGGTCTGACCATGGTACCGAATTCGAAAATGGAGAATTTCTAACCTTTTGCAGTGAGCATGGAATTAATCACAACTTCTCTGCACCATACACTCCTCAACAAAATGGAGTAGTGGAAAGGAAGAACAGAACTTTGGAAGACATGGCGGACTATGCTGATCTCAAGTGGACTCTCTCAATCATTTTGGGCTGAGGCGATCAACACAGCTTGCTACATCATCAATCGAGCCATGCTTCGCCTAATCACAGAAAAGACACCCTATGAGCTCCTAAGAGGAAGAGTTCCCAACATCTCACATCTGAGAGTGTTCGGATGCAAGTGCTTTGTGCACAACATAGGGAAGGACAATCTTGGCAAATTCGACCCAAGAAGTGATGAAGGAATCTTCATTGGATACGCCTCGGGTAGCAAGGCGTACAAAGTCTTCAACAAAAGGACTAAAAAGGTAGAAGAAAGTGTTCATGTTATTTTTAATGAAAAATCACTTGGAAAGATTGTGCAGAACACCACCAATTCCGTTGAAGACCCGTTTCCCAAGTCATATCAAGAAAATCCAGATGAAGATGTCACTTCACCCAGTTCCTTCACTGCTGCTCGGAACCCTCCAATGGCTCCTCCACCAGTTCCCATGAACAATGAACAACAATCCATTTCTGGGAATCATGAGCATGACGACAATATCTGTGGAGACCTCAATGACTCATCTTCCCACATGATCTTCAATGGAGAAGGTGATCCCAACCAGGAAGCTGAATGCTCAACTCAGAATGTCTCCACATCAAATGCTCTAGCCCCCAACAGAGAAAGAAGAGTCGTCAAGCCTCCAGTCAGGTACGAACATCTAACCTTCTTTGCTTTCAATTCTTTTTTGTCTATTGTGGAACCAAAGAACATAGGTGAGACACTGAAGGATACGGACTGGATCCAAGCTATGCAAGAAGAGCTCCATCAGTTTGAAAGGAATAAAGTATGGCATCTAGTTCCCCGTCCTAAGGATAAACACATCATAGGAACTAGATGGGTTTTCAGAAACAAGCTAGATGATACAGGAGCTGTGATAAGGAACAAAGCAAGACTCGTTGCTCAAGGATACAATCAACAAGAAGGCATCGACTATGATGAAACCTATGCTCCAGTGGCAAGGATTGAGGCAATAAGATTGTTGATTGCCTTCGCATCACACAAAGGGTTCAAGTTGTTCCAAATGGATGTAAAGACGGCCTTCCTCAATGGAATTCTTCAAGAAGAAGTCTATGTGAAGCAACCTCCAGGTTTTGAAGACGATGATCATCCAGATCATGTCTACTTTCTAGACAAGGCACTCTATGGCCTCAAGCAAGCTCTCAGAGCTTGGTATGATCGTCTTGCCCAGTTCCTACTCTCAAATGGCTACAGGCGTGGAGTTATTGATAAGACTCTCTTCATCCTAGAAGAAGAAGATAACATCTTAGTGGTTCAAATCTATGTTGATGATATCATTTTTGGTTCCACTAACCTGTCCCTTGTAGACAAGTTCAAAGACTTGATGAGCAGTGAATTTGAAATGAGTTTAATTGGGGAACTCACATTCTTCATCGGATTACAAATCACTCAAAAGGAAGATGGTATTCAAATCCACCAACAGAAGTATGTCAGGGAACTACTGAAGAAGTTCAAAATGGATTCATGCAAGCCTCTCTCCACTCCCATATCCACCATTGCCCATCTGGATAAGGACCACTCGAGTCCTCTAGTGGAGGAGAAGCTCTATAGAGGTATGATAGGCTCACTCATGTACCTAACCGCTAGTCGACCAGACATTGTCTTTGCTATTGGCTTGTGTGCTAGGTTCCAATCTTGTCCGAGAGAAACCCACTTGGCTGCTGTGAAGAGAATACTTCGATATCTCAAGGGAACTGACGATCTCTGCATTTGGTACCCCAAAGAATGTCCCTTTGAGCTCATGGGTTTCACTGATGCTGATTATGCTGGATATTTGGTGGATAGAAAGAGCACTTCTGGAATGGCACGGTTCCTAGGCCCTTGCCTTGTGTCATGGGGATCAAAGAAACAAGTTTCAGTCTCCCTCTCCACCACAGAATCCGAGTACATTGCAGCCGCCTCCTGCTGTTCCCAACTTCTCTGGCTAAAGCAACAACTTGCGGACTTTGGTATGTCTTATGGCCCTCTCACTATTCTTTGTGATAACACTAGTGCCATAAACATCTCTAAAAATCATGTGCATCATACTAGGACCAAGCATATTGACATAAGATATCATTTTCTTAGAGATCATGTTGAGAAGGGAAACATTATTATGAATTTTTGTAGAACTGAAGATCAGGTTGCAGATATTTTCACCAAGGCATTGAATAGAGTTCCTTTCGAGAACCTTAGATTGGAACTAGGAATGATTCCTATTACTCAGTAGTTACCTTAGTTTAAAGAATTCCTTCCAGTTCCCCTGATTGACTAGTTTAAGTTATTTAACTTGTTGAGTCTTGATATCCTTGTGTTATATCTTTTGCTACAAACCCTTCTTGTCATAATGGTTTCTTACAAAGGCTTAGATAAATTTTTCTGGTTCGTTTCCTTTTGGTCCTCATTATTCTTTCAACTCCTCATTGTTCAAATTTCTTTGATGACCCAAAAGTCACAATCTGATCATATTTCTATCCCAACAATACAAGCCGAAATGATGATTGTGTACTAAGACCTACCCTTGCCTCATTGCTCAATTTATTTTTCTATGATCCATCTCTAAACCCTTTCTGAGAATTAATGTGCAATGCGATAATTGGTCTACCCTATTTTCGCGTATGGGAACGTATCTTTTTGTTCCAACGTTTGACCCACATCAAAGGTTCCCATACATCCCTCTAGCACGCTGAATATGTCGCCAGAAAGGAACCAGAATATAACGCGTCTCCAACGGCTAGAATGGCACTCTCCAGAAGCTATTTATGGCAAAATCTCAGAAGATCAGTCACGTCTTATCAGTTGGCAGACCCCCTCTTCTCTAAAAGAGCAAGTTTTGAATTTGAGTTAGTCGTTCCGAAAAGCTGCAAGTGTATTCAATGCCTCAGATTTACCTTGATCTTCTCAACGGCCGGATTTGCCTCAACGATCTCTTCAGCCCTCACTGCCTTTAAAGAGTGGCCCTGTTCATCCAAGCTAATCCCACAACTCGCCATTACTCTGATCTTCTGCTTCTCCTTCTCTCAAACACAGAAATCCTTAAATCCTCAAAAATGGCCAACCAAAACCCTAATGTTATCCTAGATGAGGAAGAGGCTGCCATTCTCAGAGCCTTTCGAGAAAAGAAGGCAGCTTCATCTTCTAAGCCCATTTCTGCCACCTCCTCTCAAAAATCCCAACCTAAAGAGAAAGCAGTGGAGAACCCTGTGGAGAAACCAGTGGAGCAACCCAAAGAGAAACTTGAGGAGCCACCAAAGGAACAGGCTGAGGAGAAAGCCATGGCCATCACTCTGGCCTCTGAATCGGCCACCAAATCCGCCTCCGAAGGTGGCTCTCATGACTCCTCGCCTGACAAGTCTCTCCAAGAGCTCCATATCATCAAGAATATCCTCTCTAACCTTCACCAATACCCGGATGATCTGTCTGAGACAGTCTACAGCAAGTGTCTTACCATGGCCACAGTTCGGAAGTTGAAGACTAAGGAACAACTGCCCAACCCCTCTGAAGCTCAAGAAATTCCGCCTAAGGAAAAGGCGAGTTCCCAGGACCCTTCTAGTTCCCGACCACAGCTCACCCCCTCTTTAGACTCCTCTGCGATCCTTGCTGCTCTGGATCGTATTGAAAAGGCAATCATGGAAGGCTTGACTGCCATACCGGTCGCCCTCCATGATCAAGTAAAAGAGTTGGGGCGCATAAGTTCTACTGTTGTGGATCTGGTAGAAGTCCTTCAGAAGGATTGGCAAGGTGCAATCAGTGCTCATCAGGCCACGGGCCAAACGTAGGAACTGACGACAAAGCTAAAGACGAGGAGGCCGCTGCTATGCCATAGGAACGCTTGTTCTGGTTCCCAGTGCTGTACCACCACAGCGTGCTAGTAGTTTCCCTTAGGATCCTACTCCCCTTGTATATCCACTTGTTGTCCCTCCTAAGATTGCTTTTGTTGTTATCTTTGTCGTTTGTTGTCCTGTTGTTGGTCCTTGTTGGTTGTTGTTTATGTTGTTTTGTGGTTGGTCTTACCCGTCTTTGAACAATGTTCAGTTTAAGCTCTAATGATTATCTTTTGGTTTCGTTCCAATGATCAATCTGTTTTTTGCCTTAAAGTTTCCATTATGTTTCTGCTATGGGTTTGATGCAATTGTATATTCACTTGGACATCCTGCTCTTAACTAGTACTTAATCTTTTCGATGATGTCAAAAGGGGGAAGAAAAGGATAGGAACCTTGAACTTTGGAGACTACTGAACTAATAGGAACCCTGAACTAGTTCTACTTCTAAGGGGGAATTTGAAATAAACTCGTTCATTTGCTTAGGGGGAATTTGCAACCATTGAATGTTCTATCATTAACTTGTAATGTTGTAACTCCCTTAATCTCAACTGGTCTCATGAAATTCAAAGTCCTATTATGTTGCCAGGTTCCTTGTATTTGTCATCATCAAAAAGGGGGAAATTGTTAGGAAACGGAACTCTGGAACTTAGGTTCCCCTGAGAGTTCATTTCCTCAGTTTCTCTACTTTTGACGATGACAAATATTATGATACTAATGTTTTATCTCAAAGATGTATTTTAAGGAACCACAGGAATATACCGAAGGGAAGAAAGCCAAACAGGACAAGGGAACCAAAGGAACAAGACAGATGAAGGAAACCAGAGGAACCCAGGTATGCCCAGAAACCGAGAAATCTGGGGACACACAACCTCGGACAAAAGGTGTTAAAATCAACTTGTCCGAAGCTTCCAAAAGACTGCCAATACTCAGAGCAAAACAACAACATACCCAGAAACGCTCAACCTCGAACAGAGAAGGTGAAAGCGACAGGACATAGAGACGTCGTTGTCCAGAAGACAGTTCCCAAGCGGCCAGCTTGTTCAACCTCGGACGAAAGTATTTGGACAACGACATAGCAAGGCTCGTCTGAGGTAGTTGACCAACCAAGAGAGATTCTGAGCTGCCTAGGTTGTTTGCACATGCCAAGAACAACGTGGATCAAGGAGAACCATTCATCCTAGGGCAAGCTCAATCTGTGGGAACCCAGAGAGGATCGAGCTGCGAAGAATCCTCTATAAAAGAAAGACTAACCCAAGGGTTATCTTCAAGCACTGAAACACGACTCAAACTCATTAGCAAATATCTAGTGTGAACCTCCAAACAAGATCATCAAAGCAAACCGAGATCAAGAGGAACCAGTCAAGGAAGAAGAGCTGAGTGCTAAGTTCTTGTGACTGTAAGTGATAGTTCCTAGGTGCGAAAGTCTGTTTCTTGGATTGATTATTGATTGTGTTAAGTTATCTAGGATTGTCTAACTGTGTGTAAGGCAAAGGAACTGTGTGTTCGTTCCTAGGATAAGCTGTAACCAAAAGAGATAAGAAATCAAAAAGTAGACTTTGAAATCATTTCGAAAGAAAGGTAGTGGTTTGTATCCTGGATTGCTAGTTGGCAATCAAAGGTTTCCACTATAAGGAACTTGTCATTTGTTTGATTGTTTATTTCCGTTGCGAAGGGAACTTAGAATCGATATTCTAAGTTCCTTAAGTTATTATCTAATAATCACGATCCAATAATAACAGAATGGTCCGACCCCTGGACCTTAAAACCATTCTCTCTTCCGCAGGCCATTCCTGATCTCCCTGGTTACACCTATCAGGACTACAAAAATGCCTGGGAAAGAGCTTTCCTCCTTAGACCCTTCAATCATTTCTGGTTCTTTTACTTTGATAGACACTGCCCAGATAATTTTCCTATCTGGTTTTATGAGTGGTGGATTACATTCGGAGCCACCAAAGACATTTACCCTTCTGAAATAACAAAGGCATATAACTACTACCTACATTGTTCTCAAGACCAACCTTTTACCAAGTCCTTACGTTTTCATCGTGACTTTGGTGTCGTTTGGATTTTTTGTTAGACATACGAAACCCTACAGACTTATCCTCAAGACTTTCCTCTAACACTCTGTAGACGTTTCAAGATCCGATGGTGGGAAAAGTTCCTTATCCCCACACTCACCATTAACAAAATAAAAACAACCTTACAACATAAGAAAATCAAGTCGTCAGTTACTCCCAAACCAATTCCATTACCAACCTCTACACCTACTTTGACAAAAATCTCAACTCCTTTGATTCCACAAGAGCAACTCCAACAATGGGAAGAATTTAAGGCTTTCCAAAAGTTTATGGCTCAAGGAAAACAGAGTTGGGCCGATAGTTCCGAAAGCCCAGACTGTACTCCACTTCCTTCTCCAGTCGACAACCCAGAACAGTTCGTTCAGGATCCTTACGCTATGTAAATGCATACAGTCCTAGCTTGTTTTTGGTTTAAAAAAGAAAAGAAAAAAAAGGGTATGATCTAGCTTGTTTAATATTTGGAACGCTCCTGTATATTACCTTACTTTAGCATGTAAGAATAATCCAAAAACATGAGCTCCACCAACAGACAACAGTCAGAACGAACAACTTCACTCACTACAGTAAGATGCCCTTTCCAGAAGATCAAAGACTCTCTTTCTAGAAGATAAAAGACGTCCTTTCAAGAAGATAAAAGACGCCCTTTCAAAAGCAAGAAGGAACAACAACGTGGCCAACACACAACCGTTCAACAAAAGAAGAAATCAGACAAAGAAAAATTTACAATATAGACCACTTGTGAAAAAATAGTTCTAAAGTTTTGTACGGACATAAGATGCTCAACTATCCCTCTTCCCCTATAAAAGAAGAAGTCCTCATTTGTTAGAGGCGTCACAATTTGATGGAAAAAACATCCAAAAAGAAACCGATCTAAACCCAAGCCTTGTTTTGAAGTTTTGAAGTTTTCAGATCCCAACAGTTTCAAGAATAGTTGTTTGAATAATAGTTTGTAAGTCTTCTATTTTCTACATCATATTACTTTAAATAAAAATTGTCTAATAACAGTTAAAGAACAGTTTATACTTCTCTTATTTTTCTTCAGATTACTATTCATTTCACTAATTTGGTATCAGAGCCATTAGTAACATACATCTGAATTATAATCTATAATCCTTACGTCTTTAGTAGCTGTTCACCTGAGTCATATTCGTTACTGTTATTAAAAAGTATGTGTCTGGTTTAGTCGTAAAACAGCTTGGTCGGTCCCAAGGATAGGGTGGTCCCAGTCGATGGTCCCCACGCCAACTATAACAATAACTCATATGATTATGATTAATAGTTCCTAAACCGTTTTGTATCATGGCACTACAATTTAGACGTATTATTTTTAGAGGTTCTAGTTCAACTAGTACATCGGTTGTTCATAGTAATGAAAGTCTTTATACTAATGAAGAAAACAATATGTCTGATTGGTCTATACCGCAACAGAATATAGAATCCATCTATAGAATAGGAGCCTTTGACTTTAAAACAACCCTTAGCGTTAAAAGTCATGAAGAAAACCTTAGTCTTGACAAAGAACAACAAACTCTACAACTACTATCATCCTTATCTCTTAAATAATACCTAGACAGAAAATACAGATATATCCATATAGGACTAATATAAGTCGCTCTAAAACCCTTACCTAGAAGATGAATAGACACTCCATTTTTTATAGCATTAAGAGACGATAGACTAAAATCTTATAAAGACTCCAGAATTGCTGTTATTCAGACTAATATTTGTAATGATCACATCTTCTTTAATTGTTCCCCTAATTTTAATGTTGACATAACAGATCCAAGAATTTGTCAGACCCTTACCCTTGATGTTAAACTCCTTAATAGTAGCTTCAAGCAATTTTCCAAAAACTTTGCTATAATTTACAGAATCCATTATAAACTCTTAAGTTCCCTCATAGACCCTAGGTGTTTAGTACCTCATGTTCCAAGAGGAGAGACTACTCTTTTACAACTTGAAGCAAAAAGATCTACGACCTTCATCCCTAAGCTAATAAAATGGGACGATATTACTATACCTGAGACTCTTGAACTTAGACATGATTGTCCTCTTGGTAATATTGAAAGAACTGAGATTTCTCACATAGAAGAAAGTCAAGATGGTAGAGTACTCTTAAGATTTAACTCCAGCAGATCCTTTGCTTCTATGCCTAGAATCCCTAATCCTTTTACAGCTATAAGTTCTTTTTCAGACTCTTTTTATACAATTAGAGACCATTCTGTTAGGGTAGAATTTAACAATCTCGTTCCAACTCCAATAAATGAACACACTAGAGAACAGTCCCCTTCCACTTCACATACTCAGAGTGACATGGGTAGATATTCTTCTATAAATGTTATCTCTCAAACAGAATTTACTTTAGACAAAAAATATTTGAGGAGAGATTTGAATCTAAAAAGAACAAAATTAAGAAAACATGGTTCATGGAAATAGAAAAAGAAAATAGAAATAAAATAACAGAACTCTGGTATTCTGATATGAGAAAACTTAGAGCCAATATTCCCTTCTTCATTTGGTTCCCTAATTATCTTAAAAAACAAGGTATAAGGAACCCTTTCGATAAAAAAAATCTATAGAAGTCCAAACTAGATTAACCAAAACTTGGATTCTCTTACCCTCTGGAACTACTCAAAGTGTTCATCCACATTTACAAGGAATAAAGATTAAAACAATAGATGAAGAAGTCTCTGCTGAACCCTTTAAAAATGTTAAAATAACAACTTCTGACAATAGTACTGCCACAATAGAAGATGTTAAGAAAATACATCAGCAGAACAATTATTCTAACCAAATCCTCCACACTTTAGTTGAACAAATAGAATTAATACATGATAAAGTTAGCAATGAGAAACTTAAATTCCCTAAAGATTTCTCTAGACCTCACTTTCAAATCCAAGGAATTCCTAAAGAAACTCTAAAAAATATTTCATTAGCTCCTCCCCTCACGATCATTGAAAGAATCGACCAAAAAAAAGGAAAAGGAAAAGAAAAAGAAATTAACTGTGTTGATGAATGCAACAGTAAAAATAATACAAACACATATTCCAGTAGCTCTTCAGACGATTCACGAAGTGAAGAAGCCTCATTTGATGAAAAGGCTATAGAAACTTTACAAACCTATTTTGAAGAAGATCCTTTTACCATAAATAAGCTAAGAAGAAATTAAGGCCAATAAAGAAATCTTGTCCAACCTCAAATGCAGAACCCTTAGTGACTATAGATGGTATAAAGATGTATTTTTGTCATATGTCTATAAAAGAGATGATTGTAATAAGGGTTATTGGAAATAACGTTTTGTCTCTCGTCTTCCTTCCTTATTTTCTAAGAGAATAAACCAAAAGATAAGAGCCGAAATACAGGATGAAGAAATCCCATGGAAAGACATGACTTATGGTCAATTAACAGCCTTCATAAAAAGGGAATGATTAGCTCTTCGCTCTGAATTAAAAATTCGGGCTAAATATGGTAGAGAAAATGGATCCAGTAAAAAAGAGTTAGGTAATTTCTGTGAAGCTTTTGGCCTCCTCAAATTAGAACCACCCTTTAACAACAAGAAAACTTATAAAAGCAGACACAGAGAATTCAGACCTAAAAACAAACCTGAAAGATCTAATAACCATATTAGAAAGAAGTTTCAACCTAGGAAAACAGATAAAAAGATTATTTGTTACAAATGTGGTAAACCAGGCCATAAGGCTAACAATTGTAGTCTTAGACAAAAAATCAATGAGGTCTGTCAAGACAACAATGACCTTAAAAATAAACTAATGAAAATTCTCATAGAAGATTACTCTAAAGACAACTATCATCCTGACTCTTCAGATTCAGATAACTCTGGTACTACACAATTTTGCAATGTCATTACTAAAAGCGATGAAAAGGAAGTCCTTTTTTAACTAATAAACAAACTTGAAGACCCACAAGCAAAACAAGAATATTTTATTAAACTCAAAGATTTAATATTTAGAGAATAGAAATCACTTCTTGAAGAACCTTTTAGCATTACTAAAGTCATTAATAAAAGATCTCCTACCAGTATATTTGCCTCTATTACAACTAAAGATTTACATGCCGATGTCAACAACCTTAAAAAAGATGTCAACGCCCTTAATGAACAAATGAAACCAAAGATCTAGAACTTGAAGCTAGAATAGCTCACTTGAAACTTTTAAACACCAATGAAAATAGCTCCAGCTCGCACCACCCCACTTCTGAAAATGAATCAGATTCCAAGAATGAATCCTTTGTTTCAGTCATAAGTAGAATTAATTTCCAAAAATGATACATAGACATCACTATAAAAATAGGAGACTTTACTCTCTCTAATATTGCTCTTCTTGATAGTGGAGCAGACCTTAAGTGCATTTGTGAAGGCTTAATCCCTTCGAAATTCTACTATAAAAATAATGAAAAGATTCATAATGCTAATGGAGGAAGAATGAGTCTTAATTATAAAATCCTTAAAGCCTCTATTTGCAACAATGGATATTGTTTTAAAAACTCCTTTATAATGGTTAAAACCCTTACCCAAGAAGTCGTTCTAGGTACACCATTTATGACACAAATATACCCTTTTAAAGTAGACAGAAAATACATACATACTAAGATCGTAGGAAAAAACTTAAGCTTCAAATTTATTTCACCCATAAAACAAAAAGACATTACCACATTACATTCCTCCTCTATAACTAGAACCATAAACCTAATAACAAAGAAAAAAAATAGTACACTCTCTTACTAAAGAAATTACACACCTTAAGATAGAGGAGAAACTTCAAAACCCTAGTTTACAAAAATAGATTCTTGATTTAGAAGAATTATTTAAAAAAAACAAGTTTGTTATGATTCTCCCACAGCCTTTTGGGAAAGAAAGAAACACCAGGTCTCACTTCCCTATGAGAAAGATTTTAAAGAAATAGATATTCCTACTAAAGCTAGACCTGTACAAATGAACCAAGAGCTCCTACAGTTTTGTAAAAAGGAAATTGACTCTCTCCTACAAAAGAATCTTATACGACACTCCAAATCCCCTTGGAGTTGTGCAACCTTCTATGTTAACAATCAAGCTGAAAAAGAAAGGGGAATCCCTAGACCAAATATTAATTACAAACCTTTAAACAAAGCCCTACAATGGATTAGGTACTCCATTCCTAACAAAAGAGATTTACTTAATAGACTTTCTAATTCTAATATCTATTCAAAGTTTGATATGAAGAGCAAATTTTGGCAAATCCAGATTGAAAACAAAGATAGATATAAAACAGCCTTTATTGTC
The DNA here is from genome assembly GCA_027886185.1 of Rheum nobile. NCBI lineage: Eukaryota > Viridiplantae > Streptophyta > Magnoliopsida > Caryophyllales > Polygonaceae > Rheum > Rheum nobile. The sequence goes on from WOAB01000660.1 coordinate 997,613, forward strand.
CCATTTGGACATTACGAATGGAATGGAATGTCCTATGGTCTAAAAAATGTCCCTTCTGAATTTCAAAGAATTATGAATGACATTTTTAATCCTTATTCAAACTTCACTGTTGTTTACATTGACGATGTTCTTGTTTTCTCCAAAAGCATCGATGAACACTGTAAGCATCTTAATACTTTCTTATCTACAATAGAAAGAAATGGTCTAACAGTCTCTGCCCCTAAGATAAAATTATTCCAAACACAGATTAGATTTCTAGGACACAACATTTACAATCAAACCAATAAACAAAAGCATTGAATTTACTAACAGATTCCCAGACGAAATAAAAGATAAAATCAGTTACAAAGATTCTTGGGATGTCTAAACTACATCTCGTATTTCTTCCCTAACCTTAGGCAAATATGTGCCCCTCTATTCCAAACACTTAAGAAAAATCCACCAGCTTGGACAAATGAGCACACTAAGGTAATCCATCTCTTAAAAGAAAAGGTTAAGTCCCTACCTTGTGCTGGTATTCCTTATCCTTCTGCTTTCATGATAGTCGAAACAAATGCCTCAGAATTAGGTTTTGGGGGCATCCTCAAACAAAGATTACCAAATCAAACTAAAGAATCTCTAGTTAGGTACTACTCTGGTGTTTGGTCTGGACCACACAAGAATTACAGTACGATAAAAAAAGAAGTTTTATCTATTTGTCTCTTGTATTTCTAAATTTCAAGATGATTTATATAATAAAGAATTCCTTCTTCAAGTAGACTGTCAGTCCGCTAAAGATATTCTACAAAAGGATGTTCAAAATTTAGATTCAAAATAGATTTTTGCCAGATGGCAAGCCATTGTTTCTGTATTTGATTTCAAAATAGAATTTATAAAGGGAAAAAACAATTTTTTACCTGATTTTCTTACTAGAGAATTTTTACAGGAAAAAACGTAATTTATCTATGAAAGGTCATTACAAAAGATCATTACACAGAGACCGGCTTAAAAAACATTCTCTACCATGAAGATGGTTTTTGATCTCAAAAAACAGGCTTATTTTAAATGGGGAGTTTATGCCAAGAGAAAAGATTAAAAAATTTTAAGCAAGAATCCAGTTTTTCTCACTTGATATCAGCTATGAGAGAACAAGTGCAAAAAAATCCGGTTGAAACCTGTGAAGAAAGCATTGCTAGGCGACTTGAACTAGCACATAGAAAAATTTGGAAACACATACACTAGAAATTTCTTCTCTAGGGTTGCCTATAAAATGCATACTAATGGTATATATCAGTTGGTGGGTTCTGAATATCCTTCATCATTTGTGAATTCAAAGATCTCTTCTTTTTGTTGGAAGGATAGAGCATTATCCCACCAATTCTTTAGTTGTCCTATAAACCCGGTAACTAAAAGAGTAACACGAGTTTTAGGATCTTTTCTATTGGTTTCATAGGCTATATTAGCCATACCCATTTCTTGTAGGGTATTGAGAATCTCATGCTTGGATTTACCATCTATGTTCCATTCATAAATAGACTGTCCATTATAGTATGTGGTTATAAACTTGGATCTTTCTTCATATTGAAGATCTAGAGGTGTAGGCCTAGAGTCGAAATTTCTAAACTAGTGTAGTACCCGTACCCTGTACGGGTGAGCGTATTTAAGTAGTTTTAATAAAAATATATCTTATTCATATTGTTTAAGAATTATATAAGAAAGATTGAAATAATAATAAATTTGTTGTTTTCAAAACAATGTGTTCAACATTTTATTGTTAATTATATAACTCGTATAAACATATTATATTTTATTCATATCTATACTCATACATGTTGATTATATTGGTAAAGTGTTATCTACTCGCTAAATAAAAAATGTGATATCATTTAATCAATAAAATGTGGTACACAATAATTTGGATGAAGATTAAATAAATGTAATTTTCAATTTATTGACTACAAGGTATTAAATCATCAATGAGTCATGAAAACTTATTTGGAACAAAAAGTATTGACTCGTAATGTATGTCGGCTTGATCTATACTATTATATTTTCTCTCCTTTTCATAATGATGATGCTCATCATCAATCAAGTTGCACGAAACACATTGTCAAAAATCAATATATAGAGAGAATGCAATGCAATTTGCTTTAAAAATTCAAGTTTTAATTAATGATTATAATTCATAATATTTATCTAGTCACATTGGTGTGCTGTTATATATCTAGATGAATTAGATAGATGGATAGATATAGTTATATTTAAAGGAAAGTATTAGTGAAATAACTATTTAATTGAAAATCTTAAGACAACAATTAGTGAGAAAATAACTTAATAAAGTAAAAAACATAGTTCCATTAGACCACCAAAAATGTTAACAATTTTTTTTATCTTATAAATTGTCAATAATTAATAGGTTATAACTTAGAAGATGCAAAAAAAAATACGGTCAACTGAAAATTTAATATTATAATAATAACTCTTAGTAACAAAAGACTTCAAATTTTACATATTTTATCTTTAAAAAAATAAAAGATTTTTTTAGTCAACTAAAGTTTTGATTGTTTAATTACTTTTTATCTTAAAGAATGCTTTACTCTTATTGTGACTATTTATAAACCATCTTTTTATAAATAATTAAGAAAAAATATGTTTTAGAATAAATTGTTTGTTTGTATAATAACAAATATCACTCTAAATATTGTTACTCTTGTTAATGTAAATCATGTCAAAATATGTAAAATTTTGTTGAATAATTTATTCAAAAAATGATAAACAATGTTAAAATTGTTCGTTAAGATTTTTTAGTTTACAAATTATTCAATAACATTTGTATTTACAATTTAAAAAAAGTAAAAAAATTTATAAAATGTGGGCTCTCAATTGTAATGATGACTGTGAATGAACAATTTTAATATTGATATATAGATATTACATATATAATATTTGGTCCATATGAGGATAAATTTTCTCCGGATAGATAGATACAATTAAATAAAAATAATATAGGGTTTATATAGTGTTGTTAGTTAAATATAATATTATAAAAAAAAGTTAATTAATAATTAAGGTGGGAGAGAGATTGCATGATATATATAATATGTGTTGAAATATTATTGTCAAACTATATCATAAGAAGAAAAGAAAATGTTGAGATTCTATTGTACACTTAGCAAATTAGCATTGATAAAAATATAATTCATCGAATAAATGTGTTGGAATCCGTTTGTATGTTAATCATTAGAATGAAGTACATAATTAATTTGTTAAGAATTATTGGTTTTAAAATTTGCTAAATTAGTGATACAATAATAAATTATAAATTTAAAAACTCCACAATTTGCTAAATTGCTGAATATTTCATATAATAATAAATAACTAACTAAAAATTATAGCCTTAACAACCTCCACAAAACACTCTCATGGCTCTAAAGAAGAGAGCTTTAATATATATATATAGATTTTATCATTAACAATTCTAGTTTTTATATTTTTCACAACAAAATATGTAATAATATATATAAAAAGATAGAGGTGGGTTCACGTACATTTTATCCTTATAATAAAAAGTACGAAACCATTACATCGTTGGATGGGCAAAATGGACGGATTGGATTAAAAACGGAAGAAAATCAAAGAAACAACTGACACGCTTCATGCCCACATTTATAGTGGCATTTATGTAATTATATTAAAAAAACTCGTATACTGTCAAAATCAGGCAAAATTGCAAAAACTACCGAGTTTTTGATAGTTGCTTGCAAAAATATCGGCATTTTAAAAGAATTGTAAAAGTATCAAAGCGCTACAAATCTTTTCAAAACAAAAAAAAGGTAAAATAAAATATAAATAAAACTTTTTCAAAAAACAAAAAAGTAGTTAATGGAGGCTTATAACAGCATTTAATTTAAAACCGTTTAAACATTTGCCTAATCCAGTACCTGTTCAATTGGTAGTAAAAAAACCCAACTTGCCGTTCATCATTTCCCTTTTCCCTTTCTTCCCCAAATCTTTTCGACTTTCAAGAACAGCAGGTCCGTTTATAACCTGAACCTAGCCTCCCTTTTCCCTTTCTTCCCCGAATCTGTTTCCTGAAGCCCTAAATCAATCGATTTTATTTTTAAACCTAAATCCCCAAATCGAGAATGGTGAAGACAAGAGGCTTGAAGTCGGCAAAAGCCAGAGAAGAGAAGGTGAAGGCGTCTACTATTGCGAAGAGAAAGGGGTTGAAGACCCAGAGGAGCAACTGGCGAAGGCGAAGTCGACTATTATGGCGAATGGCATAATGAAGAGAGCCTACAACTCTTCAGAGGAAGAAGAATCACCCAGTCTAGTCATTCCGGTACAGAAGAAGAAACCGAGATTGTTGGAGGCTGAAGAACCCACAGGCAAGAGATCGAGGAAGGAGCCATCAAAGTCGGTTGGCGGGGTTAGTTCTCTTGAATAAGTCTTTACTTACCTGAAAAAAGTATAATTTTGTCTAAAATTTGTGATGCATGCTAGGTTTAGGTCTGGATAAACTACATGTTGGTAATGAAAAACAGCACGATTTACTCTATAAAAAACATAGCATGGAGAGTGTTGTTGTGTGAAAAAAAAAAGTGGGAGATAAAAGCTTCATAAAGTTTGATAAAGTGTTGTTGTGTGATATAACCTGAAAATGGCAGCTCAAATTATGTATGAAAAAAGAAGTGGGAGATAAAAGCTTCATAAAGTTTGATAAAGTGTTGCTATAAAGTGTTGTTGTGTGATATAACCTGAAAATGGCTGCTCAAATTATGTATGAAAAAATAAGTGGAAGATAAAATCTTCATAAAGTTTGATAAAGTGTTGTTGTAAAGTGTTGTTGTGTGATATAACCTAAAAATGGCAGCTCAATAGCATGGATAGTGTGGCTACGTATAAACCACATTACCTGCAATTTGCCTATTTTGCCTGACAAACACACAAGTAGTCTGAAAAACATATATATTCAGATGTTTGATTAGAAAGTTATAGTAGCATGAATGACCTGATAAATTCAAATTAAGGTGATGCATGTTGATACAAAATTGTAGGGGTTATGGTCTAGGGTAAAGATTGTGACAGTGTAGAAATCATTATGGCCTAAGTGACCTGAAGAACTTCCATTCGGTCTGACAAATCAAAATGTAGTCTGACAAAGTCTTATTTTTCCTGAAAAACATATATCTTACCTGACAAAGTAAGATGTCATGAAGTAAGATGGTGCCTTTTTTTCTTTATGTGAATATGAATGTCATGTATTTGTGAATGTCATCCTTTACAGATAAAGTACAAGTGGCATTGTGAGGAGTTGTTTTTTGGTCGGATCAATCAGAATTCAAGGTTTTAATATCTCACTTGTATTGAGAACACATTAACTCGTGCAGACTGGCAAACATTTATACAGGGGCCCTTTGGCCCAATTATAAAAATAATGAAGAACTTGAAGCTGTCTGCACAATTGATTCACCATGTTTTGTTTAGGCAACTAGAGACAATTGAAGTGGGAGACATAGTATGATCTTGGTGGAAAACCATGTATGTTTTCAATGGAGGAGTTTAGACTTATAACATGACTGAATTGTGGCATGCCGAATGAGGAGGACCCATTGGAGAATAAAAAAGCAATGTTTGATTTTTTTGGTGTGAGGAGTATTACAATCTCTAACCTTTTAACCAAGTTCATCTCGTATCGGAAGGACAATGTATTCAAGATGAAGATGGCTTTGTTGTTAATTTTGGAAGGTGTTGTACTGATGGGTGATAAGAAAAGGAAGTTCAGACCCTTACATGTGAAATTAATCCAAGACTTGGATCATTTCAATAATTTTACATGGGGTAGGAGTGCTTATATTGAACTCCATCAAAGTCTGGCTACTGCATTAGACACAAGACTGGACTCAGTTAAGGTTGCACTTGTAGTTTCTGACAAAGCCAAAGCAGGAATGTGTTAGTAGTTGAATATGTAAAGTTTTAGGTTAATTTTGTGGTCATAATTGTGGTTTAATTTTAATTATGTTTGTTTCAGATATGGTTGTATGAGGCAGTGCCCCATATTGGCAGAATGTTTGCCCATAAGCTTAATAAACATGTGCAACCCCGAGGTGTGAAGTGGCTGAAAATGAGTAGGTCAAGCTTGGATTCGGTTACAGATGCCCTATAGGGGACTTTTGTTGCTAAACAGATCCTTGCTGAGGAGGACGGAGAAGACTTGGGAGAAAGTTGTTACTTTCCGGAGGAGGAATGACACAAATCCTTGGATCAGATTGTTAAGCTGTTGAAGCCAAAAACAAAGAGGACTGATAAAAAGGATAAGAGAGTTGATAAGGGAGAACAAGTTGTAAACATTGAGGGTTTGGACTAGAGATAATTGATGTGTTGTTTGAATGAATTGTTTGAAATGATGCATACTCTGAATGAAAAGCACGATCTGTTAAGGGGGGAAGTCCTTGAGTTAAAGAAGGTAAAAAGAGGCAAAGCTCATACAAAAATGGCCTCTTCATCCAGTGATGATGAAGCAAACATTAAAGAACACCAGGAGCCAGAGTCTAGGGAGGGTAAAAGTGATGATGAACCCAACATTATAGAACACGAGAAGAGCATGATGAGGAAGGTGAAGTCAACAGATGAGACTGACGAGTCAGAGCATGAAGATGAAGAAGGGGATGAGTCAGAGTCTGAAGGTGACGAAGGGAATGAGTCTGATGAGGGAGAGTCTGAAGGTGACGAAGGAAATGAGTCTGATGAGGTATGTCAAACTTTTTCAGTACATATATGCACATTTTAGTCCATATATGCACATTTCAATCCATATATTCACATTTCAGAACATATTTGCACATTTCAGTCCATACCATATTGCAGTCCATATATGCATATTTCAGTATATATATATATATGCACATTTCAGATCATATATGCACATTTCAGAACATATTTGCTTATTTCAGACCATATGTCATTGTTTTTAGGAGACAGTGGAAGAAGAGCAAGATGATGGTGCAACTGTGTTAACTGGTGGAAGATGGGAGATGAAGAAGGTTGGATCACCCCCATATGCGGATGCTCAAGATTATGTACGTTTTCAGGAGAAGGCGGATGAAGTTGTTATAATGGTCACTTCTGAAAAAAATACTGTGGTTTCAAATGAGCATGAAGTTGAATGGAATGCAACAGACTCACTGTCAATTCTTATCCAGGCGGCTGCAATACTATGAGGGTAACAACTGAGGTGCTGAAAGAGGCAAATAAGGAGGGGGTAAATGAGGCAACACAACTTGAGGTGGTGAATGATGGGACTGTGGTGGCGACACAAGATGATGTGGAAACAAAAGCAGTCTGATAAGGGTGTGGATAAGGTTGATTAGGGAGTTATGGAGGATGAGACTGAGGTACATGTTGAGGAGGTAGTAAAGGGAGATGGTATGGAGGAAGGAAACAAGGTTGTTCAGGGAGTTATAGATGATGGAACTGAAATACATGTTGATGAGGTAGTAAAGGGAGATGGTATAGAGGGAGGAAGCAAGGTCGTTCAGGGAGTGGTAGAGGATGGGATTAAGGTACATGTTGAGGAGGTAGCAAGAGGAGATTTTGTGGAGGGAGGAAGCAAGGTTGATGATAGAGGTGTGGATGTTGATGAAGTAGCAAAGGGAGATGATGTGGAGGGAGGAAGCAAGTTTGATGAGCGAGGTGTGGAGGTTGGGACTGAATTACAAGCTGAGAAGGTAGCACAAGCAGATTGTGATGAGGTGGGTGAGGAGGAAGGGGAGACCAATGAAGGGAATGTGCCAAGGAAGCGGGGAAAGGACAAGGGTCCCCAAGTGCAGAAGAGGAAATATCCAACTCGCACTCGCGAGCTAGCTGCGGCGGCAAAATCACCCTTCCGCAATTTGGATGAGCATAAATTGGCAACAAAGATTACCAAAAATAGCAAGGTGGGAGAGATAACAGACCTGTTGAAGTGGATGAAAAGTTAGAGGTTAGTGAGCCATACCAATCTACTTAACTTAATAATGACCTGGAAATGCTTCCTTATGGACTGACAAACTGTTATATGGCCTGACTATTAGTAATATGACCTGAAAATGCTTCCTTATAGACTGACAAACGTACATACCGCCAATATATCTACCATTATGTCTTGAAAAAGTCTAAATGTTTACCTGTTTGCCTTGTTTTTTATTCAAATGAATATGTACCATCATGCAGTACTGAATCCCGAATTGGACCGAATGAGCATGAAGTGGATAAGAAGTTCTTTGAGAAATTGTTTGTCCCAAAGTGCTGGTTGGGTGGTGATGTAATATTCCAATGCATCCTTTCAAAATATTATGCAATTATAACATCGTTTTCAGTGGATACATTAACATTGTTGCACCATTATAGCATCTGGAGCAAATGATGTTCCTCTATCGTTAAAGGATTTCAAAGGATCCAGAGTGTTTTCGAAGGTGGTTGTGCTTTACATCTTTTGGACAACCTTGGTCACCTCTGAGTTCAATCGCTTCCAAAAGGACTTTCCACGTAAAGGTGAGGATGCAGTGATGAGGTACGTGAAAGGTGAATGTCCGACAGATTTTGGCAAGAGATGGGATGATGCGAAACGCATATATGTGCCCTTCAACATCACAGAGTTCCATTGGTTTGTCATAGAGATTGAACTATGCGACTGGTATGTGACGGTGTACGACTGCAATGTGGATTTGTACTCAGATAAGGAGATTTTTGAGATGATCCAGCCCATCACTAACACTGTTCCAAGGTATGTCAAGATGTATGAGCCACTAGCAAAGAGAAGTGCAACATTATTGGACAAGCCAATGTCGGTGACTTGTCGTGATAACCTTAAGCAGCCCAAGCGCGGGTAAGTATATGTGTATAAATGCAATGATAAATCCTTATCAAACTACAATTGATATACATATCATTGTAACTGCTTTTGTACATCTTGCAGAGGAGATTGTGGGGTGTACACACTGAAGCACATTGAGGTGTTGATGCTTGGGATGACAAACCTAGATCTTGCGTTTGACAAATTCGTAGATGGACACAAAAATCAAATGGCTCATAGTATTTTTAGATGTCGTTGGGATGGTTTTTAAAGACATTTGTTTGATTTGGGCAAATTTAGCTTGTTTTGGGAGTTTTAGTGTGTAGGGTACCATTTGGTAAGGAAGACATTTGATAATTGTATTTTAATTTGGAAGCTTATGTTTTTAGGATGTTTACAAACTTTGTGTTTACAATTTCCATGATGTTTACAAACTCATGTGGTTAAGTCAGGACATATTCTCGTTTTACATGCCAAAAACCTAAGGCAATTTTCAGACATGCATATTTCAGTCAAGAGTAGGATACACCATAAGGAGGACAATACATAGACTTAGCATTCTAAATACAATTTATCATGACCCTACAAAATACATTGTCTTTCTAAACATAAACTTATGACTAATTATCATATTTTAACCAACAAGGTTACAAATTGGACAACCAGCACAACAACTAACACCACAAGTACCACCACACCAAGTATAACTTTCAACACTAAATTTTCTCTTTTGATTTGCATAATATTGTTGCTTGAAGTCGAATGATGTGGGTAAATAAGCGTAGAGGTTGTCCAATGATCTTCAACAACTCTTAAGCTTTCAATAGTCTTATTGGCTCTAAAATCATAAGCTTGACCATCTACCCATTTGAAGTATTTGCAATTCTGACCTGCCTATGGTTCAATACAAAATTAAACCAATTAAATTAGCAACTATCAGTGAAATCGTCCAACATCTTAGTCTCATTGGCTCTAAATTTTGCACCAAAGTCAAAAACCCCAAATTAGAACCTAATTGAAAAAGCCTCAAATCAGAACCCTAGATCTATAACCCAAATCCTAAATCAAAACCCTAAAATTCAAATTCAATATTACCTTCCATAATGGACACCCATAGAACTGTTTTCCCAAATTTTGAGTGTATTTGCAAGTTTGTATTGTTGTAGGGAGGCCATGGAAACATCTTCGAGTTGATGATTCACCGGCTGCGTGCCCTCTCCTCCACGGATTTGAATTGGCAGATGAGCTTCCTTGTGTCCAGCCTTTTGTCATCGTCTAATTTCCTCTCGTTCCTCTTCGATGTTCCTCTCGATTCCTCTCTTCAAGGGTTGTCTGTGTTTTACCTCTTTCTCCTCTTTGATGTTCTTTCTTCTGTGCAAATATGAAGGTGTACATGTTTTTTTGGTTTTTATTAAAGAAATGAGATGTAAATGATGATGTGTGTAAACCCGTTTTTTTTTTTTGGTTTTGACACATCATCTTTCTCATTTTACATGCCAAAAACCCGGTTTGTCAGGTCATTTTCAGTACATAAACCTAAGCTTTTCAAGCAATTTTCATACATGCACATTTGAGTCAAGATTCTCCAACTTTTGCATAGCCAGAGCAAGATACACCAGAAGGAGGATTACGAGTTATTTTAAGGCGGAATTGCATAAACTACCGACTTTTAATGAACGGTTTAAAATCGGTTTAAAAACTGGTTTAAACTTCCGACATTAACCTAAGCTTTCCGACATATAAACGGTTTAAAAACTGTTTAAAGCCTTTAAAACGGTTTAAAAACCGTATAAAATCGTTTAAAATGGTGGGGTTAGTTCTCTCTAATAAGCCTTTAATTTCCTAAATTTTGGATTAAGTCAGGCCACATTGAAGTCTTACATGCCATATAACCCTAGTTTGTCAAGTCATTTTCAGTGCATAAACCTAAGCTTTTCAATAAAGATTTTCCAAAGTGATCATTTCAATGCATATCCGATTTGACCCCTCTGTATTTTCATTGAAAGACCCTTAACCATTACTTCCCCAACTACCTGCCATTAACTCTACTCTCCACGCATCTTTGTGTATAAATATCGGGCATGCCTTGTGCAAATCCCTCACAAATCCTCCTATACTCTCCAAGTCCCAAATCTCTCTAAAACTCATCTCTCAAACTCCCAAAACACTTTCGCAAAATGTCGGATTCATTCATTAAGATCTATCTACAGGTGTACTCAGATGGGGAATTATCCCCCAGCACCGGCCAAATGGCCTTGTTAACCATGCATGTCTACACGGGCGGGACCACAAAACTCATCAAGGTGCCCAAAAATAAGATGGAGATTTGGTCCTTACATGGCATGATCATGAGCATGTCCAGGTATGCAGGTAGTTAATCAGTTTTTTTTTAACAGGTCCCAGAGTCCGGGCTACGCTACCTTCAACCACTGCAGACCGACGACGACGTCGCAGATCTCGTCCGCCTCGGCGAGAAGATTGTCGGCATCAAAGTCTTTGTGGTTCGTGATGCAAACGATGTCGTGATGCCGCAGTGATGTCCGTCGGGATGCCGTGATGCGTGATGCCTTAGTTCTTTTAATGTTGTTCTTGTAGTTTTAATGTTGTTCCTTAGTAGTTTTAATGTTGTTCCTTTTGTTATTGGGTGTGTACTTATGACTTTCTATGGAAACTTTGTCATGGAAAGCCAATATCAGTAATGTTATGTGTTGTTTTAGAATATTAAAAAGTATGAACCCTTTGTCCACTTGAAGATTTGAATATTCCGGTTTTTTTAACAACGTTTATGAGTTTTGACCATATTCCAGCATTTTCAGGACAAATGTAACCTTTTCATAACGCAACATATATTCAGGACAAACGCTGTTATATTTCAGAGCAATAAAAAAACATCAAATTTGTCAACAAATATTACTTCATACACTTAAACACTCTCAACCACCATGATAACATAATCTTTTCCCTTAAATGATCTCACCCAAAAAATCACATTCACAATATGTCATACCATGTTTTCTTCTTTTAGAGAGGCAAGTTCTAAGATATGTAGTTTTTCAGGGCATTATGTTGGTTTTTCAGGGCCGATATGTTGTCTTTCAGGGCATTTGTGAGTTTACAGGGCGTTTATGTGAGTTTTACAAAAAACAAGAAGAAAAATGAGCAACTGTGCATGTTTACACGAGCGGGAGCACAAAACTCATTAAGGTGCCCAAAAATAAGATGGAGATTTGGTCCTTGACTGGCAGGATCATGAGCATGTCCAGATGGACATTTGTCAACACTTATTACTTGATACACTTAATTGCTCTCAACCCCCATGATAACATAACTTTAAATGATCTCACTAAAAACATCACATTCACAATATGTCATACCATGTTTCTTCTTTTAGGGAGGCAAGTTCTAAGATATGTAGCTTTTCAGGGCATTTTGTGGGTTTGTTAGGGCAGATATGTTGTTTTTCAAGGCGTTTGTGAGTTTTACATGACGTTTATGTGAGTTTTACAAAAACAAGCAACTAAAATTATCAAGTTTATAACCCAGCCAAAAGGGGAACCCCAACAAAAGAGGTATGATTTAAGACTATAGAGACTTAAACCGTACATCTTTTCAAGCACCCAACAACAACAGACTAAATACTTACGCGACGACGTTTACCAGCATAAACCCCCAAAAAACACCAACAAGGTGACAATTTAAAAAAAAAAAAAAACTAACCCAACGGATGTCACCCATCAGTTCTTCTCCTCCTACAGTACTGCTTGTTGTGTCCTCGGATGCTGCAATCAGAACACCGCCTCTTCCTACAATAGTTTGTTTCCCACGTCGCCCTGTATCGGTTAATACGTGGTCTTCCAGGAGGACGATTTACCTGTGGTGCAGAGCATTTGATGGATGACATAGCTTCAGGAACTGACCATCAGTTTCTTAGAGGAACAAGATGCATAGTTTCTTTGTACACTTCTCTCACGAACTCATTCTTGAACATGGGATGGACAAGATTAGTGAATGACACTCCTCTATCACTTGCAAATGCTATGGCATGAGCACATGGAACTTTATCAATATGGAACATATTACAATCACATGTACGAGCATTTAGGTTCACAGAGTATCTGATAGTTCCTTGCATAACCTCTTCTTCAAACTGGCTAAGTCTTCGAACACTCATCTTAGTTGACTTTCTATAGTTCACTTCTACCAGCGTGTACACAGAGGGTGACAAAACTTGGTCCTATTTTGAAGCTGTTTCCCTTTTTTCACAAAACCATTTAGAAATGGTCTCCAGAATGGCATCAAATAGGGCAAGAATAGGCAACTGACGTTGTATTTTCCATAGGCCATTAAGACACTCAGCGTTGTTGCACGTCATGATGTTAAACCTGTTCCCATGAAAATGCACCCTCGCCCAGTTGTTAACTCCAACCTCTTTGAGATATTGATCAATCTTTGGAGACGCGGCTGCGAGTTGAGCAAACTGATGATTGAACTCAGCCACAATGTAAGCCTTCACAACTTTTTGAAAGACGCCAAAGAGGTCTGGCCTGCCATACTTCCTCTTGAGGTTTCGGTAGATGTGATAAATGAAAAACCATGCTTGGCGAAATAATAGCTATTTCTCACAGCCTTCCCAATGCTAACATGACGGTCAGAAACAAAATACACCTCAGGATGATCTGGAACAACAACATTCAATTCACTGAAGAAAAATGACCACACATCATCGTTCTCACTGTTAACAACGTCAACAACATGTGGATATATTTGGTTGTTTCCATCTTGAGCTGTATCCATGAGAAGTATGCCCTTGAACAAGGCATTCAAGTGAGTGTCGTCAACTGATATTACCTACATATGAGAAACTATTTTGTAAACAGTTGTCCTGAAAAACTACTTATACATCTTGAAAAACACAACATATGGCCTGGAATATATGTTTGTTCTGTTTGTCACACATGCAGTCATAAAGGTTTTTGTCCTGACATTGCAACAATATGACTTGACAATAACAACATATGTCTTGAACTCTGAACATTCGGTCTAACCTATTTGACTGCATTAGTTTTTCACACATGCATTCATATAGGTGTTTGACCTGACATTGAAAACATGTGTCCTGAAATTAAAGCCCTTGTACTAACCTTTTTAAGATGTGGTGCTGCCCTTATCCATGGACCTAAAGCCTAGAAGACATACTTGAAAAGTTGGTCAACATCTCTTACTATTCTCGTGTATGTTCCAGGATTTGATTTCTCTAACATGTGCATGTAAGAGTACATGGCAGTATAGCTTTCCTCAGCTGTACCATGTGCCATATCCTGGGCGAAGAGCCGCACTCGATTGGCTTTGTAGTAGCTTGTCCTTATTCCCAACTCTAACATGAAATCATGAATCTTTGTAGCACGGAGGCCTTTACGGCCGTTTAAAAACCTAACATAACACAAAGTTAATGTATAAATGCAATGATATTGGCCTTTGATAAGAAAAAGTGATGAAATGCAAGAAAAACATACTTGTGAAGTATTTTATCTGCAATCAGCCGAGAAGTTGCTCCTCTGTGATGATTGTGCTTTACTCTCATGCCACAACTATGATTCGGCACAAATTCTCACACCTTAAACAAGGAAGTTTTGCGATAGACTGAGCCACGACAAAGGAAGGTGCAATTGTCGTCTACACATTCAACATCATATGGCGACTTGTCAGACCTCGTTACACGCATCTCATAGCAATTTTCCATTGCCATCATAGAAGGTGCAACTTTGAACTCCTCCTTAGAATTGAAGTATTGACCAACCTTCAATGTTGGATATGAGGACTTGTTTTCAACGTTATCACTTGTATCCTTATCTTCAACCAACATCGTTTGCATGTCCCTCTCTGATGGATAGTACTTATTTTCAATATCTCTAAGCATGTCTTCATCAACATTCAACTCTTCTTGGTCCTTCTCTATTTGCTCCTTGTTGTATGTTCCCTGATTGCCATATATTTCATCCCACACATCATCAAGACCAAAATGACATACATCATCACCTGAAGCATCATCACCTGATTGATAAACGCCCTCGTAATCAAAACCATCTCCTATTTCATCCTCCAAAAAATCTCCACAATTGGCATAATCAATCATTTTCTCATTTCCTTTGTTTCTTGATGAAGCAACTTCAATGTCCTTATCATCACTGCTCACTGATATAATGCCTTCCACTATCATGGGACACTTTCTTTTGTTTTTTGCCCTCATTTCTTCCCTATTTAATCTTCTTAACTCTGCTTTGTTGTCAGCTTCAATAATTTCATCTATTGACCCGAAGTCAATGTCTTTTGCTCTGACTTTCTGAAAAAATGACCTAAAAAAGTCTTTATTGTCTTGGCTCTGAGTGGGTGGTAGAGTTGTTGGAAAAACAAGAGTATGACCTGACGTCAGCCCTTTCACTTGGAATATCCTCCTTCATTAGGAGGTTGGTGTACAACTCAATATTCCACTCTAATGCATTTTCTCCACACTTGTTCAAGAACTTGAACGTCTCCAGATCGTCATCATCATTTAAAACGATCGGAGGAAGTTCAAGTTTGTTTGGATAAAGGTATTGCATCTGCACAAAGAACTTCTCTTCATCAAATGGGTTCTTCTGAATCCATTTCCTCCGTAGTGTAGTCAAGTTCATGTCATGTAAAATCAACATGGCTTTTACTGTTCTATCACCCACATACAACCACATTTTCCCTTGTTCTTTCCATTCTCCACCACTTATGAACTTCACGTATACTACATTCGTACCTACCAATAAATAAGGATTTGAACTTCTCAATGTTCTAAGTAAAAAATAGAGGGTTTTCTATCAAATAAAAAATAAAAAAATAGAGGGATAACCTACGTAAACAACATAGGGGGAAAAACGATGGTTTGTCAAGAGAATTTTCGTACCCATTTAAGCTTTAATGGAGGGCGTCAGGTGCAAACTTGAGAGAAGGTGGAGTAAATGTTACGAACTTTGTCAGGTAGCGTTGAAGTTTCCTCAAGAATTTTCAGGAAAACGTTGTTAGGCAGAGTGAATGTTACGGTGGAGGTATTAAGGATGGAATGAAACGATTACTTTTGTTTTGGAGGGAAAGTTGCCCGCCATTTTTGAGATAGTACACTAGGTTGTCATAGTTTGGAGGCCATAGCAGGTGATGGGATGGGGCTGCCACTTGGAGGGAGGAAGATTAAGGAGATATTAGGATTTTATTTTATCTTTTTGGAGAAAAGATTTGTCAACTTTTAAGGATATTTTAATTGAAAAGAAAAGATAAAATCATACCCTATCTATAGCAAAAAATATCCCAAAAAGTTGGTACTTTTGCCATTCTTTTTAAACTATGAGATTTTTGCAAGCAGCTATCAAAAATTCGATACTTCTGTAATTCCGCCTCAAAATTACCCCTTCATCTCTATTTACTTCAACTTTCTTCTCTCTCCTCCTTAATTAAAGAGTACGGTCTTCTCTATCATAAAGTGGTCGCCTGATACTTTTTCCCATTTTTCAATCAATCTCTACTTTCTTCTTTTTTTATCCAACTCTCACTCAATCTCTTTTCTTATTTTTATTAATCTTTTATTTTTTAACCAAAAATATTTTTGTCTTATTCTTTTTAATAACATTTTCGTCTTTTTTAATTGTAGTATTAGAAATATTTAAAAATAGACAAGCAAAATCATTTATTTGTAAATCAAACAAATTACGTTAAAATTCACTTAAAATGTATAAGTTCATATATTTTTCCTTACTATATTTTCATATTTATGTGGATCATTTAAATAACACCGTATAAAATTGGGTTCATGTGTATCATTTTCAAGTTCATATATATTTTCTTAATGTTCATATTTATTTTCATACTAAAGGAACAATATAAACGTAAGGGTTCATATCTAACATATCAATGTTCATATATATCCATCCAAGGTTCATATCTAATACTTCATACTTTAGGGACAATACAAACATAAAGGTTCATATTTAACATGTCAATGTTCATATATAATCATCTAATGTTCATACTTATTCTTTTGAAAGCTTTTTCTTCTTTTACATACTCCGTACACCATATAAATAATGTAAATGTTCATATTTTATGTTTAAAGGTTCACATATAGATATATAACGTACATATATAATGATGTCAATATTTATTTTAATCTCATTATGTTTCGTCTTTTTTGCCTTTATCATTACTTTCTCATATTCTTCATGTCAAAAATTCCAATAATATGTCAAAAATAAACTGACAGGGCATTTCATTCATTACTTTTCAAAGTTCATATATATTCATCTAATGTTCATATTAAGCCCATTGTGTTCCGTTTCGTTTTTGCCTATATCATGATTTTCTCACATTTTTCATGTCAAAAGCTTAAACAAATGTCAAAAACAAAACCAATTATCCACTCTACAGGGCATTTCATTCATGTACGTCACACACTATCTATCTTAGACATTTTATCAAACATCTTGTGGGCTTTTTTCAACTCATCCAACCTAATCAATTTCAAGCTTCTCAAATCTGGTAATGGAGCATCTCCACTAACAACAATCATAAAATCATCCCAAAGTGAAATCAAGAGATAGAGATCTAATTTTTTTACACACAAACCACAAATCTAAATCATTCAATAACTTAAATAAATGATTTTTTGGGGAAAAAAACAAAATTGAGCAACATAGACGGACGAAGGAAGATCAAGTAGTGAATAAGGCTGGAGAATCCACCATAGTAGTGCAAAAGAAGATTTTAGACTTTTGGGGAAGAAGCTCTTAGAATGAAAATTTACCAAAACACTCCCACTTAAATGAAAAGAAAGAGACACGCGAATGATAAGGATCGTTGGATGAGCTTCAATCAATGGACGAGATTGTTTCGCACTTCTCACAATAAGACAAGTTTATACCTGATTCTCAATCTAAAAAGATAAACTTAGTAAGAAAATCATTGGATCATATGCGGAGCACTCTTTCCGTGCGAACGTGCGGAGCATGTACTTTAGGGCCTTATTTGTGCACTTTTTCAAAAAAAAAATTCTTTTACAAATTGTTTTTCAAGCATTTTTTAAAATTTTTGCAAAAGTACACAAATAAGGCTCTAAAGTGCACAAATAAGGCCCTATAGTGCATGTCCGCACGTTCGCACAGGAAGAGTGTTCCGCACAGGAAGAGTGCTCCGCACCGGAACCGCACTCGAAAATCATATACAATTTTTTTTAAATTTTATTATCACATTATTAAAAATATTTAATAAATCAAATCCCGTAATCACTATACTAGTTTCATTTTACAAAAAAATAAAACTACCTTAGCTCTTATCTTCGTATTTTCGGGTCAAATGACACAAATCTGGATTAAAAAAGTTGTCATTATAGATGCCAAAAACAGAAATCCATTCTCCTAAAAACTGGTGATTTCGTCACGGCATCATTCCTCCTCTTTCTCTCTCTCCACCAGCCAGCAGGAAAAACCAAGTCGGCCCTTTTCTGAGTGCCGGAACAGGAAGCACAGAGACCCAGCTCTGCAATCCCAGAGCAACGATCCGCCATAGCTCTCTCGCCCCCTATCTCTTATCCCGTTTACCTTCTCTTCCCCGATTTCCCCTGCTCGAATGAGTTACACAAGGCAGGTGTAAATCTTCGTTTTCCCCCTCTCAGTTTGGCCGCTGCATATGGGCAAAGGGCTTTAAGGATGTTTCCTTCAATGAATCTTGGCCATTGACACCCGCGGTTAGAACTTAGGAGCGGTGTGACAAGTCAAACACCTATTGTTCTCTCCTGCAATTTCTCTCCCTTGCGCTATTGACAGGTCGCCTCTGAGCCAAACCCCAGAATTTCAGGTGTGCTTACGAGTTACGACTTTTTTATTTTATTGTTGGTGCTCATGAGTTGTTGGATTCTGGTTTATATCTGATCCGTGGATGCCTGCCTTCCTCTTTGGTGTTTTTTTCTTTTCTGGATTCTGACGAAGTCTAGGGTTTTCCTTTTCTCTGAATGGATCGAGTATCGATTTTTTTGTTCTGGAGATGAATTTGGATTTTGATGTTAGGTCTGGATCAGAATTTATTCTACGTTTCTCATCCCTTCCGGGCATGTCACCCCTTTTCCTCTTATTTGTACTTGATAGAATACAATTTATGTTAGGGTCTTGCATATTAGGGTTTGTAAAGTTTTCAAGGGGGATTGTTGTAAATAGAAGATCTTAGTTGAAGTGTCGCGCTAATCCGGCTCTGATCTCAACGACATAATTAGCTTGAATATAAACACTTAGGTGGCTATTGGATGCTAAATATGTGCGGATATGTATGGATACTGAATATGTATGATTACGTGTGGATACTAAATATGAGCAGTTCGTGAATTGAAAACATGACTTTCTGGGCTCCTATGCCTGTGTTGAGTTTCTAGGAGACGAGGAATGGAGTACACAGGCAAACGAGGGTGCCTTCTAGGAAGAACTAAAAATATTTACCGATTTAATGAGAATAATGCTTATTTCATGCGTCTTAGCTGGATAGCTGTCATTCTATTGTATTCCATGTGATGTGGGACATGTATTGCAGCTATTGCTATTTGGTAAACAGAAACCCAAACTTGAAAGCTTGTGATGTTTATAAAGAAGAGTATGTGATTTTTTTGTAAATCATACTTATCTTTAATATTAGAGTACTCTTAAGGTATGTCAACAATATACACATCTATTTGTCTAGGGAATTGAGAATAGGTGCATTTCTTTTAATTTTTCTAAGTAACCTCGACATAATGCTAGCTATTGTCAGTTTTGATGTGTTTGGAATGTTGAAATGTTATAGATCTAAGTAGCTTTCATGGTCTGAGGAGCACGTATTCTAGGAATCTCATTGGACCAACCACAACTCCGTTACTTCCAAAAGGTTAAAGGATGAGCTTTGGCAATGAAGATCTTTTCCAAATTATGCAGCCGGAGGAATTAAACCCAACATCTTCAAGGTACTTCAAATGTTGTCTAATTGCTTCCTTTTCCTGAACTTGTGGCACTCTATTAAAATCATACTATTGCAAGCAGGCAGTCAAAAATATCATATACAAGAAAGTTTCTCTTGTCTTTGAGTGATTTGGAGATATGCAAAAGGCTTCCAGAGGGCACCAATGAATCACTTATAAGGTAGAAGGCATATTCTTCTATTTCATACAATCATTGACCTGTCTGTTTTTCTGAATGATTTTTGTTGTGAAAATAGTCTGATTTTGGACATTTTCCTCTTTTCTGTACTGGCCATAAAACAATGACTAGTGAATTTAGAAGTTCGTCGCTGCAAGGTTATAGACGTAATGATTATAGCTCCTCTCCGGCTCCACTTGGAAAAGTGGAAATTGGTAACCCTTCAAGGATACTCGATAGGTGGGATAACCGTGCTAGTGGGCGAAGTGATACTGACTCACATCCTGACAGGGATTCAGGTATCTTTAAACATCTTCTAAGTAATTGAAGTGGTCTTCTTTCTCTGTTGTCTTCTTATACTTCTTGGTTTTGACTTTTTTTATTTTTACTTGGGTCCTCAGGCTTGGTTATCTTCTGTTTTGTGTAGAACTCATTAAGGATGAAGTTTTGGTCTTATAAACTAGGAATTGGGATTCATTACTTATTACAGTTACACAGTTCTTGCAGAAGAATAACACACGCATGAATATTGATCCTATCAGTAGTCAATTTCCAATGACTATTCCTTTCCTTAATTCAGCATGTTGAATATTAGAGTCTTATAAGGGGTTGATCATCATGGAACTCCATGGGAGGGCATTGGTTAGTGCAGTGCCTTCTTTGCTTTATTTTTTAAGAGTTGCACTGTACAGAAGACAGATCAATAGTTTTTTGTCCAAGCAGACATCTACAGAATTTATAGTAACTTATCCTTACAGTTATTTGATAGTTTGGACTTTATTGTCTTTTAGGGATTCTTCCATGGAAGTTGTTAGTTGATGATGGAAACAAGAACACAAATACACACCAGCAGAGTGCCACAGGCAAATGCCTTCTCTTACAAAATATCACTGAATCTTTGTTGAGGTCTATTCCGTTATTTATACACAAGCTCGTCTCTTGGCCACCTTACTCTAACTGCCTGAGTCTGGCCCTCGCTCAATTTCCTTCTCAATCCCATGCAACGTATATTTCCCTAATAGCTTAATTTTCCTAACAGTTGATGATAGTTAAAAAGAAAAAAAGAAAGATAAGATTTAAAAATGTGTTGTTGTATTGGTTATGGATGAACTGATCATGTGTGGCATTAACATGATTGTCAGCTAGACTTATTGGGTATGTGAGCACAATTGAACATTTGAACATGTAATGTAAGCTTGTTTAGGCTGTTGCTAATACTTTAATATTCAAAAGTTCCAATTTGTTTTGAGTGAGATTTGTTGTCTTATTGCATATATTTGTTCATTTGCATTCAATTCACCGAAAGTTCCTAAGAGTTTCATGTGGATTAATGGACCCTAATGTTAGCACTTGTTTCTTGAACGAAGTGTTTATGAACTGATTTTCAACTATATTTTTGTATTATGTAGATTCTGGGAGGCGCTATGGCAACCAATCTAGGCGGTCCTGGCAGAATCCTGAACATGATGGTCTCTTAGGGAGTGGCTCTTTTCCCAGACCACCTGGATTCAGGCCTGGTGCATCAGTTCCAAATTCTCGTGCAAATGATCAGCCCCAACTGAAAAAAAGTAGTGATCCATATCATCCTCCTCGTCCATTTAAGGTAGGTTTATGTTTATGAATATGTTAGGTTCATGTCCTGACTTTAAAAGTTCTATTGATGTAATTAAGTTGCATTGAGATGTTTTCACAAATTACATTTTCATGTCAACTAAGCTTTCGCACCACTTTCTTCAGGCTGCGCCACATTCACGGAGGGAAACTAAGGACTCCTACAATGATGAGACTTTTGGATGGGATGAGAGCACCGGTGAGGATAGAGTTGAAGAGGAAAGAAAGAGAAGAGGTAATGTGCCTTTGCATTGCATTGCATTGCATTGCCTGCCCAGTGAAAGGTCGAATTTCGATGCTTTGTTTCTATATCTGTGGAACATCTGATTAATAGCTTGCTGTGTTTTTTCAGCTGAGTTTGAGATGATGAGGAAGGAACAGCATAAAGAACTGCAAGAAAAGATGAAGTCGAAGGCAGTGGACAAGCTCAAGGATGATCCTATGACTGTGCTAGCTGCTTCCATGGATAGTGGAGGTAACGCTGTAATTACTAATGGATTAGACACATCCTTGACGAAACCACTGCAGCAGAATGATTCTGGCAAAAGTTCTA
The DNA here is from genome assembly GCA_027886185.1 of Rheum nobile. NCBI lineage: Eukaryota > Viridiplantae > Streptophyta > Magnoliopsida > Caryophyllales > Polygonaceae > Rheum > Rheum nobile. The sequence goes on from WOAB01000660.1 coordinate 1,019,757, forward strand.
TTTCTTCACAAGGCCATCAAAATAGACCACTTGTGCCACCTGGGTTCGCCAATGCAGCAGCGGAGAAAATCTCTGGACCAAAATCATTAGAGGTACACCCCCAGTCCCTACTCAATAGTATCATTAAATCAAGATGCTGCAGTTGCTTTTCATTGGTTTGATTTTGCAAATATTACTAAATTTCTTTTGTGATACACTACATGGAATTCTCGCTAAAAGAACTATGTGAAATTCTTTCTGCCGTATAATCTGTTCACTTATTGTTATCTAAGTAATTATATTTGTAGACCAGAATTGGACCTATACTTGATCCACTGGTGAAGGTAAATAGAGAGATTGTAGATAAACCAAGTTGGAAAATGAAGCTTGCAAACCGTATTTCTTGTTACCATTATGAACTATCCATACACTTTAGACTTTAGAGGCTTATATACATCAGGCTGAATGATAAGTTCAGACTACTAAGGTAAATTTCATGTTATATTACTGCTGTGCTTGTTATGTCAATCTCTTTATGTCTGTAGGAGTATTTTTTGTTTTTTTGAAGGGGTTGTTCATGCAATATGCCATCAAATAAGCAAAATGTCCATGCTCCATACTTGCTAAGTCTGCTGTCTTCCTTTTGTACTAATGTGACAAATTGAATAAGCCAATGAGATATGTGTCTCAGGTTCATATTTTTTCTAGTATTTTTCTGTTTATGTTTTTTTATTAAGCTATGTAGTTGCATTAACGTACAGGTGGGAAAGCTTGAACTTGGACATGGAAATAAAGATGAGAAACCAATTCCAATGGGTCTGGATGATAATAACTGTGAAACCACATCTCTATTTGCTAGCAAGGGTGGAACTAAGGGTCATTTAACATCATCGTTTGAATTATCCAGCAAGACTACGGATTCTGATCATCGATCATTGAAAACTCCAAATATTTCAGAGATTAGTGAAATACTTCAAAGTGCTAATATGGGTATTGATTCCGAAAACCTCAATGGACTAAAAATTATGGGTGAAACTGGTCGTTCAACTTCAATTTTAGATAAGTTGTTTGGAGGTGCATCAAGCATAAATAGTAGCAGTCCTCCCGACATCGTTGAGGTATGTACTGTCACATTTTATTTTGTTGTGTAGCCAGAACTCATCTTGTAATAATTATTTTCTTAAGCAGATATCTGCTATGTTAAATGCAACATTCTCGACAAGGAAAGGAATAAAAAGTTTCTGTTTTATGGATGCAATTCTCCTGTAGTATATTTGGATGTAGTCTGTTGCCGTTTTCATGTATTATATCTCTTCAACTTAGTTGTCCCTGTTATTGTTTAGACATATTTTAGGATCTTAACATATTTCCTGCATTGTATATGATTTTGTTTGATTTATGTTAGCTCTGGTCTTCTTCTCTTCATGATGGATCACTGATAATTTTTGTAGTATTTTATATTACAAGAGGTTGCTTCAGTAAAGAAAATTACTACGTCTTTTGTTGCTTCATGCTTTATAAATCTGGATACCTGTTATGAATTGCGTGCAATGTTAGGATCAAATTATGAAGACAGATGATTCTTGGAGCCCTGAAGATTCCCTGCTCCAAACATCCAAGTTTGTTCATTTGTTTCTTGAAGAAGGTATAGTATATTTTTTCCTTCTTTTTTTCAGTTCCTTGTTAACCAGTTCATAAAGTTGCATTTTTCAGTTCATCTCCTATGTTGATATGCAGAAAAGAGAATGGCAGAGAGTGGAACATTGGAAACATCAAATGACCTACTTTCTTTGATAGGCGGTGAGAAGAGTGGATCAATAGCATCTGAGACAAAGCCTGCACAGCAAACCCTACCACTGGAATCTAACTTAGTGAAATTGACTACTTCAACGCCTAATGATGCTGGGATCTCTGAGGTGCTTTGTAACGATAATAAGAAGCCAGAAACCGGCTCAGCATTCCTTACATGTGAAGATTTAGAGCAGTCAATCCTTTCAAATGTTGGGATAAGTAGTTCAAGTGCTCAGCCTCCTGGGATATGCATCGAACATGGTATGGTTAATGAGATTAGGAAAGCTGACATTGACAAAAATGCTTCTCAGCACCTCCTTTCGTTGTTGCAAATGGGGAGTAGTGTAAACTCAAAGAATATGCCACTGATCTCTATGCTAGACAAAGGCTTCACCACTGAACCCAAGATCTTGGGTGGTGAGGAGATTTCAATTCGAGGCAATGTAAGGGATGGAGATGCAGAGAATCTTGATTCTGGAAAGGGATTGACTCTTGAGACACTCTTTGGGATGGCTTTTATGAAAGAACTGAAGTCAGCTGATGCACCTGTATCTGTGCAAAGAAATTCTGCTGCGTCATCATGTATGGATGTTTCAGAACCTTCCATGCCACCACTTGTATCAGATGATGGAGCTCTAACTTCTTCAGTCAATGATGCTAGATTGAAAAGGGTATATAAAGAAGAGTATATTTTGCGATCGGGTGGAGGACATCAAACCAATTTGGACGAAAAAGTTGGAGTGAATTGGTTGAATGTTGATGGCTCACAAACCGAGATGGAATCACCAAATTTGGCAAGTTTCGGTATGCGGCTTCCTGAAGAAGATAACATGACTAGGCTTGGTCTTCCTGCAAAAGCTCGGAGCTCCATGTATACCACCATTCTTGGTGTTAGTAATGCAGAAATGTTCCCATCATCCTCAAACCCACCAGCTAATATTGCTGAAAAGTTAGCAGCCCTTGGTCTTTCTTTGCGAGATGAAAGATCCGCTGCACACAGGCAGGATAATCCTGCTTTCCTCCGGGGTCCTTTTGATTTGGTGAAGCCAGAAATCCCTCATCCAATCATGCATGCTCAATCATCTCCACAATTCAACTCTGCACCCATGAATCATGGGAGGCCAATGTTTCATCCGTTGGATCATCATTCAACACCCATTGATCCACAGTTTAACTTAATGCCACAAGTGGGTACCCACCATCAAGATTCACCAATTCATCACCAATTCCCTGCAAATCTGGGTCATGCTCCTTATCGACACCCGAGCACTGAGTTTGATCATCCCATTCACCCTATGCTACAACAGCTGCACATGCCCAACAACAACAACCATCCTTCATCCCTTCTTCTGCCTGGATATCCTGGTGCGTCACCACCTCCTCCCCGTCCAGGTGGCAATTTGCCTGGCTATATCCAGGAGCACAACCTAATTCAGGGCTTCCCTTTCGGTCAACAGCAGCCGAACCTTGGTGGCCATGGAATGCGTCTAGGTAAGTATTTCGTTCTCTAGCACTTACTTTGTTGCTACCGAGTGGGCCGAGCATTAAAATTGGATAGATTGTGCAATTCCTATTTAAATAGCCAAAATACTATCCTTGATCACTCCACCCTTATCTTCTCAGTGATTGGATGTGTGTGAGTGGTTCCCTCTTTAGCTGAAGTTTGATCTGTATTTGCAGGTCCTGAACATGGAGATGTAAACAACCACCCACCGCCGCAGGCGCTCCAGAGGCTTCTTGAGATGGAACTTCGCTCGAGCCAAAAGCCGATCCACCACCACCCTGGCAGTGGCCATAGCCGGCCTGTGTACGGACATGAGCTGGACGCCGGTCTCTGGTACAGATAGTGTGACACCAGCACGACATGACATGTGACAGGAATATGTAATTTTACATGTTGATTCTTGCCCATTCTATCAACTGGGGTTTCTAGGATTTCTGGGATAATTTGTGTTGTTTTCTCTGTTTACATTATATACAGTACAGTGGATAGTGCAAAAGGAAAAAGAATGGAAGTTTTTTTATATTATTATCGTGTTTATTGTTGCCATTGTTGTTTGATGTGCTGTTAGTTCGCCCTTGGCAGCGTTACGAAGAGCAGGAGGCCTCATATGGTCGGAGTTGGTTTCCAACTTGGAAAGGTGCTCGACTTGAACTCAGTGTTTTGAATCGGATCGAGTTAGGATATTTGTCGAGTGGATTTTGACCGTTGAGTTGTTCGACTGTTTCAGAATTTGCGCTTTTTTGTTTGTTTAGAACAAGTCAATTCAACCATATTCGGATCCAGTTGGGTTTTCCGGTCACATCTTAACATGTTTAACTTAAAATGAAACACGAATCTGATCACACCCACTCACTTGACAAGAAAACGGCAACCCAATTGCACTTCATGTGTCAATAAAACGAATTTGTTTCTCAAAAATAGAATCAACTAGTATAATTTCAGTCTAGTAGTCTATACGAAACCGAATAACAACAATAGTATATAATATTTTGTATAATATAGGCTTACGGTTTATTTTAGTAAATTTAGTATAAAAAATAAAATTTCATTATATTTGGTGTGATATAGCTGAAGCAATATTTGAGATGGTAGTACAACTATAACTAAAGTTGTTAAGGTAATAAAGTAAATGAGAAGAGTGTCCGTGAGAACAAGCACTCATATGTAAAATAAGAATCAACGTGGACCGTTGAATCTAAGAAATCAAAGGCCCAAATCTCATTTCATTTAAATGGAAAAAAGCGGAATAACGACACTAGAGATTCCACCCAAAAAATGCGCTTATTTTTTGTTAGTAATCAGAGAGAGAGGAAAATGAAAATCTTTAATATTGCCAAGACAAAAGCTACATAATAAATACACGAAAAAAACAACAAAAGAAATCCTAAAGCAATCAGAAAAAAAGCCTACCAAATATACACCTAATAACTATATCTGAATAATTATATCTAAAGTAGACTAAGAAAAAGACAGTCAGTAATACATTTTACAAGAAAAATACAACTATTAGCTTTTGTATCAGAGAATTAAAGTATTTTATCCAACACTCCCCCTCAAACTGAGTTTGTAAAGATCTTCCATTCCCAACTTGGAAATAAGCTCTTCAAATCTGCCACTGTGAAGACTTTTAGTAAGCACATCTACAAGCTGTTGTTGAGTTGGTATGTAGGCTATTTTGATTATTACAGCTTCAATCTTCTCTTTGATGAAGTGTATGTCCACTTCAACATGCTTGGTTCTATCATGTTGAATTGGATCATGAGCTATACTGATAGCAAATTTGTTGCCATAAAATAGTCTCATAGGATCTTCACACTTCACCTTCAAGTCATGAAGAATAATTCTCAGCCATAATAACTCACAAATCCCATGGGCATCAGCTCTAAACTCTGATCCAGCATTAGACCGAGCTATAACTCCTTATTTCTTGCTTCTCCATGCAATTAGATTTCCGGCTATAAAAATGCAGTATCCTGTAGTGGATCGCCTATCCACAATGCAGCCTGTATAGTCAGCATCAGTGTAGGCTTCCAAGCTCATTTTTTCATTTCTCCTGAATAGAATACCTTTACTTAGACTTCCTTTCAGATAGTGCAAAATTCTGTAGGCGGCTTGTAGGTGTGGTTCTCTCGGATCATACATAAATTGGTTGATAACACTCACTGAAAAATCAATATATGGTCGAGTGTGGGCAAGATATATTAGCCTTCCACATAAGCGCAATTACATTGCCTTATCAATTGGTTTAGCATCTCTTGCCTCATCAATCTTGTAATTTGGGTCCATGGGAGTAGTGGCTGGTTTGCATCCGCTCTTTCCAGTCTCTTCAAACAAATCTGTAATATACTTATGTTGGGAGATAAAGATGCCTTCTTTTGAATGTGCAACTTCAATCCCAAGAAACTACTTCAGTCTTCCAAGATCTTTTATTTCAAACTCACTTGCAAGTTTCTCCTTCAATCTTCCATGTTCTTGGATATCATTGCCTGAAACAATGATATCATCTACATACACAAGCAACATTGTTAATCCATCTGAGTTAGAATGAAAAACGAACAATGTGTGGTCACCCTGACTTTGATGATATCCAACAACCTTCATGACACTAGTAAGTCTGCCAAACCATGCCCTAGGAGATTGTTTGAGGCCATAGAGGGCCTGTTTCAGTTTGCACACCTTATTTGGAGATGAAGCAGAGAAACTAGGAGGCAAGTGCATATAGATTTCTTCATTCAGGTAGCTATTGAGAAAATCATTTTTTTACATCAAACTGTAATAAATTCCATCCAAAATGAGCATCCAAGGAAAGAAAAATATGTACAGTATTCATCTTAGCAACCGAAGCAAAAGTTTCTTGGTAGTCAATTCCATAGCGTTGGGTGAAACCCTTGGCTACCAACCGAGCTTTATACCTTTCAAGTGACCCATCAACTTTGTACTTCAGTGTAAATACCCATTTACAGTCGATAATATTTGTCCTTTGAGGGCGATTAACAATAACCCAAGTTTCATTCTTCTTAAGTGCACACATTTCCTCCTCCATGGCCTTACACCACTCAGGTTGACTTATGGTATGATACCCCGTATTTTTATAAGCTATTTTTGGAGTTTTGGAATTTTTCCCGAGTACCCGTTTTATACGTCGGATTTAATTCAGAGAGTTTAAGACATTCTGTAATGTTCTCTCTATCTATAATATTTTTCTCAGTGAAATAATATATAGACGACATACTTTGGATTTTAATACTCGTTCGCGTACGATAAATTTTATCCCAGGGTAATGTTGTTTTCGTCCGAGAGCCAAGGAAGCGGCCAAGCCTAGGGCGGTGCCCGCCGTGGGTTAGCGGCGCCCATCGTCGCAAGGCTCGAGGAGGCTGCCATGGTCTTCTCCTAGCTGGGACGCCAGGCCTAAGGGCGGCGATCGCCGCGCAGTGCGGCGCCCGCCGTATTTCGCCCGCCGTAGGCCATTTTGCAAGGCGGCGACCCGGGTAAATTACGGCGCCCGCCGCGACCTAGCTAGCGGGTAAAACCCGATGGTCGCCGGCGAGCCTCTGACGCGCCGAATTAGGCCTGCTCCGCCTCGTTGTAGGCAATGATGGTGTTCCCTTGGCATTTGGCTATAAAAGGGAGTGCTTGGGGGTCGGATTGGAGCTCATTCTCAGCTCAAATCTCTCCCAAATTCCTACCTTGCCGGAGTTATTGCCTCGCCGGATTCTGGAGCTTTCGCCGGAGGTCGTTTGGTGTGTTTTCCAGTAGCCTAGAGGTCCCTTTGGAAGCTTAGTGGAGGTCTGAACCCAAAGCCAAGCCAAAGGAGTGACCCTCGTGTGTGTGTTGGTGAGTTTTCTCGCCGTTCTGTTGTCCACCTTTCTTCACGGCGACCGCCGTGTTCGTGGCGGCGCCCGCCGTGTTCGTGGCGGCGCCCGCCGTGATGAACACGGCGACCGCCGCCAGTGGCCAGAAGCCCCTTTGTTGGCTTGGTCTTGGTGGTCGTCATTGTGACATCGTTTCCTTTCGATTTCTTTCGTCGTCTTTAGATTCGTACTATTGTTATGTCGGATCTAACTTAGGGTTTCTCTTATGGGTCGACTCGAAGGTTGTTGTGCTGTCGGAGCTATACCCGTGTCGAGCCCGGAATCCCGTCATCGTTAGGCTTGTTTCTATTCTGCGGATTAGGGCAAGTGGCGGTTCGCTCTTGCTCATCGTTCCATATTTACATTAATTATCAATTGTTTATCTGAGTAATTAATTTGGAATGATTACTGTGTTTATATGGAATTGGTTTTATAAACTATTTTGGAAACTGTAGTAATGATATTAATAGGTTGTATAACTGTTAGAATAATGCTATTATTTATGTTCGCCTTGAGGGCATTTATGTGGATTTATCCTGAACTATGGTTGTGCTCGAACTGTTAGTTAGCACGAGTATTCGTAGGAACGCCTGGACTCCGAGAGGTCCATTCGTTTCTTTATAACTTGGGGTAAAAGGGCGATCAAGACCCTACGATAGTAGAAGCTTGGACTTTGCGAGGTTCATTCCTTCGATATAAGTCCAGAGGCTTGGATTCTGTGAGGTCCATTCCTTAGTTGTATGTCCTGCGTGACAGAGCATATGTTTAAAAGCTTATAATATAATGTGGGTTTTGGAATTTAATAAGATAAAGTGCCCGAGTGTACATAATTAGTATACCTTTGGCGAGTAGTGCAGCTAAGTAAATAGTGCAGCTAGGAAAACTCGTCTCGACTTTTGATCAGAGTACGTTCTCTTTCCAATCTGGATTCGCTGTAAGCGGTGAGGTTGGTCGTGAACCGAAACATCTAAGTCAGCTTTTAAATCACTGATGTCTGATTCTTTAAACGTTCTAGATTTGTCATATTTCCTTAAAGACTCTATCTCTTGGAGTCTCTTTTCGGGTCAATTTCTGTGAAGATTCAGTCTTCCAGAATCTTCTCTTGTGCATACCTCTTGTTTATTCCAGTAGGAGTATGATGGTTGACTATCGTCATCGGTTATTATTCGAGAAGCGATGAGTCTAACCTAATACGACTGCTTCGAACCACTCTGCTTTGTACCCTTGCATAGTCTATTCAGTAGACTAACCAACCGCACTTGTTCTCTGCATGGTTGGCTGGTGTCATCCGTTCGATTCGGCACATCAGATAGAGCGAAGATATGAGGAGACTAGATTGACTATGAAGACGACATTTGTTTTTGGATGTTTTAATAATTATCTTTTACTTAGGTTGAGATCCTTGGGCAGATGATCATTACGATCATAACCGTTTTTGTAATATTTCAAGAAAGACTTCCGCTGTAACTTATTTACTCTGTTATATACTTAAAAAGACTTCCGCTGTACTTTGTTTAAACTCTGTATTTGTCCTATTCGGGATTGGGATGTAATCCCGGGACTCATGTTTTATATGAATAAAGTTATCATTTTGTATCATTGTATTTCATGATTTGTATTCAAACGATAAAGCCTTGGGTGATCTCGGTAAGGAACACTGAGGTCACTGGCGGTAATACCTTTCCAAATGGGTAAAGATTTGGGGGTGTTACATATGGCCTCTCTAGCATTCTTTCGAATAGAAATCTGTTGAAGGTTGGCAACAAACTGCTGGTGTGTAGGTGAGAATCGGTGCAATGACACAAAATTAGAAAGGGAATAAACAGGTCTAGATCTGCATTATCTCATACCTTTCCTTAGAGCAATTGGTTGGTCAATTTCAGAGGAGAGAGCTGTTGTATCATCAGTTGCAGTCTTCAGATCAGATGCTTGAACATGCTGAGTTCCAGAGATAGGGTTCCTTCTAGTATGCACTTGAGGAAAATGTTGAAAGGAGGATGGCTGAGATGGTGCGGAAGCAGGTGGTAGAACATCAGTTTGTAGTGATGCTTCTGGAGAGGAGATGTCCAGGGTTGGAATAGATGAAATGGTACTTTCTGGTTCCTCCAAAAAATGCAGTAAAGGGGTCTGAAAAATATGCAAAAATTTTCAGAAAAGTTACATCAGCTGATATGTGGTTTTTTTTAGTGTTTGTATTATAACATTTATACCCCTTTTGTGTGGTAGAATAACCAATGACGATGCACTTAAGGGCCTTAGGATCAAGTTTCCCTCTCAAATGGTCATGGATATGCACAAAGGCAGTACAGCTAAACACCTTTAGAGGAGGACCACGATCGAGGTTAAGGTGTGAAAAAGGGTATTGAGGTATGCAATTGGACTTTGGAAGTTCAGAATCTTGGAGGGTAGGCGATTTGTAAGGTATGTAGCAACAAGGATAACTTCCCCTAGAAGTGTTTAGGGACATGGTGATGAAATAACAAAGCACGACCCACATTGAGGAGATGAACGTTTTTTTCTTTCAGCATGGCCATTTTGTTGTGGGGTATAAACACACGAGGATTCATGAACTATGCCCCTTTTAGAGAAGAATGATCCTAAGGTTTGGTTGAAGTAGTCCTTAGCATTATCAGTTCTGAAGCATTTTATGGAAGTGTCAAATTGTGTTTGGATCATTGAAACAAATGAAGGAATGATAGCACTAACTTCAGATTTGTGTTTCAAAAGAAAAACCCAAGTGAACCTTGTACAATCATCAATAATTGTAAGAAACCAACGCGACCCACTTATATTAGTAATAGAAGATGGTCCCAAATATCACTATGCATTAATTCGAAAGGAAGTTGACATCTTATATTACTAATAGGAAAAGAAACACAAGAGTGTTTTGCTTTCTCACAGATCTCACAATGAAAATCTGTGATAGTAAAGCCTTGAAAAAGGGAAGGGTACAAATGTTTTGGAACTGAAAAAGAAGGATGGCCTAAACGGTGATGGTGTAACCAGATGATGGTCTTATTTGTTGTGCTCATAAAAACTGAACTGGTAGGTGAGATCCTTCTTGGTGCAACTAGGAAGTAAAGCCCATCTCTTTCTTTAGCAACTCCAATCATCTTCCCCGATTCCTATTCCAAAATGATACGACAAGAAGGAAAAAAGACAACAAGGCAATTAAGGTCATGAATCAACCTTTTTTATAGAAATGAGGTCAACAAATAATGTGGGCACATGGAGGACATTAGTGAGCCTTAGATCTGAATTGAAGGATATATTTCCCTCTCCAACAATATCAGCAACAAAACCATTGGCAATCAACAATTTTTTAGGAGTAAAGCAAGGAACATAGGTGTCAAAACCAGTAGGAGATGAAGTCATGTGGTTTGTTGCACTTGAATCAAGGATCCAACAAGAGTTTGTGGGCTGTTTAAATGAGTTAAGGCATATAAGACTACCTGAGATGTGCAAAGCCTGGGAGGGGTTATCAGCTGTTGTAGAAGAAGACCCAAGAGCCTGGAGCAAATGTTGAAGCTTGGCAATATCAGTACTACTGAAATTTGGAACCATTCCCTTTGAATCAGGAGGAACGGTACTGCAATGCTCCATCAAATGGGCTTGAGGTCTAGGATGGTCTCGACTAGGAGGTTTGCCATGTAGTTTCCAGCATTTCTCCCTTGTGTGCCTTGGCTTCTTGCAGTAAGTGCACCAAACAACTCCTTTTTCTCAAAATTAACAGCAAGGGCTCTGCCCTTATTATGGAGATAATTTCCTCCAAAGAGGGAATTTTGCTCTTGCCCAGCACTTAAACACAAATTGGGTGATAGGAAAAAAACCTACCCACAAACGTATGAGATCAATTGTAGCTTTTCAAGTATCGTTCCCACGAGGACTATGTAGTATCGATTGTAACTTCGACTGGTAAGCTAAGCCAAAAGATGAGAATTTTTGTTGAACTAATAACTAAAACTAAGAAACAAATGCAAGTGATAATTGTAATCAATTGAGGGAAAGTTTCCAAGGCAAGGGATCCCCGCAACTATGCTTCAGTAAACTCAACTAGATAAAATTTTGAATTTAGTATGTCTTTGTTGAAGGTAACTATCTTAGGTAATTACTAATTCCTCTCGGATGATAGCAAATGTGCCTAGATTCAATTAACATCCACTCTCGCGACTTGCTAATCAAGATCTAGACCCTTTGAGCACTTAGAATCTAAGGACAAACTGAATTAACATCCACTCTCGTGACTTGCTAAATCCAACCTAAATTTAGGGTTTCTATGATAGTTATTAATCCACATGAGAAATTATGATGCTTCCGCAGTAATAAAATCCCAGGTTCAATTCCTAGGGTTCCAATAGAAGTTATTACATCTCGGTCTCAAACCCTATCTGACTACCTATTAACGTTTTTACCTCTCGGTTGCAAACCCTAATAGGATCCAATTCGCATAAGCTAATTTAGGCATAAATCATCTGAAATGAATCAACAAAGTTTCAGATTTCCATTCAGGCAAATATCAAACAAGTCTACCTACGCATAGTTGGGATCACCCCAACCCTAGAAATATGGAAATTAGCTAGACATAATTGCAAGATCAATCAAAGAATTCATATTAACGATGAAAATCATAAACAAGATCAAAGAGAAAGAGAAACTTAGTCTTGGATCCAGTAGAACAATCTCCAAAGTTGAAATCTTCAATTCAGGGAAACAACTAAGTCTAGAGAGTAGAAAGGAGGCAGAAAAAAAATGTAAGTAGTGCCAAAACCCGCATGGTTTGTCACAAACCGTGCTTCTTTACAGTGTGTAGCAGGATGAGTAGGCACGGTTACCCTGCCACTTGACAAAAGCTCTTTCCCAGTGTTCCGCGAGGGCGCACGGTCAGCAGCAAGCGGGCACGGTTTGTCACAAACCGTGCCAAGCTGCAAAATGCTCTTCTTTTTCTTCGTTCGCCTTTAAATTCGACCTTGCAGTTCGCCTATGACGTCCATGCCTTGTATTGCCTCCAGAAGTCTACCAATGTACCTGAAATCACGCAGAAACCCGTGTAGACATCTAAACTAAAGGAAGTGATGCAACTAGATAAAAATGCAAGATAATAAACGTGGAAATGCCTAAACTATAGCCTAAATGCATGTCCTAAATATGTATAAAATGGATGTCATCAAATTCCCCCAAGCTTAACCCTTTCTTATCATCAAGCAAGTACACAGTCTATAAATCCACAAAATATGTCAAGGTTGTTTCTACCTAAGAGACAAGTGCGCAATGACCATGAAAGTCCAAACAATGAGACAAGTGCAATCATAGCATGCTTTGCAACTAGTGATAGAAATGTAGATAGTCCCTCTACTCTAAACCTCACAAGGATAAATAAATGAAGTCACTCCACGCATGTGTTTAAGGTCATGTTTCACTCAATTCTCTACTTTGAATGCTAAACAACCATATGCTTGCAACAATGTCCTAAATCTCCACTACGAAAGACCATGTACACAACAAAAATCATGAGGACTTTCCAGGGTTGTAATGGGGCCAGAGTATAGGATTTAGGTAAGGATAAATTTAGGCCATGTGGTGCTAAATCCGGAGAAGAGGATTACCAGGACGACACCAAGCTTGAAACGATCCCACAAATCCAATTGTATTCTTCAAACCCATACAACAAAACCCTCTTGATGATAAATTGTCTACTTTCTTTGCTTATTCTTCCTTGCTTTCATTTATCTCTTTTTTTCATTTTTTTTAGATCAAAGAGAAAGAGAAAAACTTACCTTGGGTTGCCTCCCAAGTAGTGCTTGCTTAGGGTCGTTAGCTTGACCTTCCATCACTATCATGTACTCGGATCGAGAAGATCTATGGAAACGATCTCCTCAACCGGATTCCCAACTATGTACTTCTTCAAGCGCTGACCATTCACCATAAATTCTCCTTTTTCTTCATTCCAAACATCAACTGCGCCATGCGGGTATACCTTACACACTTGGAAAGGTCCGCTCCACTTTGATCTCAATTTGCCTGGGAAGAGCTTGAGCCTAGAATTGAAAAGCCAGACAAGATCACCTACTTGAAAATATTTAGGCACAATGTGTTTGTCATGCCATATCTTGGTTCTCTCCTTGTAAATCATGGCATTCTCATAGGCATCCAATCTCAGCTCCTCCAACTCTTGCAATTGTAGTCTCCTATTCTCACTTGCTTCTTTCATGTCATAATTGAACAACTTAATTGCCCAATATGCCTTATGCTCCAACTCCACAGGGAGATGACAAGACTTCCCATAGACGAGCATATATGGTGTAGTGCCAATAGGAGTCTTAAAAGCATTCTTATAGGCCCAAAGAGCATCATCAAGCTTCAAAGACCAATCCTTTCGGGATCGGGATTCTGTGTTCTCCAAAATTCTCTTAATCTAGTTGTTGGAAACTTCCACTTGACCACTTGTTTGAGGATGATATGGGGTGACGATTTTATGAGTTATCCCATACTTCTTCAGCAAAGCCTCAAACTTCCTCTCAATAAAATGTGATCCCCCGTCACTAATCACAACTCTTGGTGTCCCAAATCTAGGAAACATCACCTTGTTGTAAAACTTGGACACCACCCTAGAGTCATTGGTTGGAGAGGCAATGGCTTCCACCCACTTGGACACATAATCAACCGCTACAAGAATGTACTTGTTGTTGCAGGACGGTGGAAAAGGTCCCATGAAATCAGCTCCCCACACATCAACGATTTCAACCTCCTGGATGTTATTAAGAGGCATATCATTTCTCCTGGAAATATTTCTGGTCCGTTGACAAGAATCACAAGAGGCAATGAAACGGTGCACATCCTTGAACATAGAAGGCCAATAGAGAGCTGACTGGAGAATCTTGGAGGTGGTCTTGGAAGAACTGGCATGGCCTCCACAGGATGAAGAATGACAATGAGTGATAACACTCTCTACCTCCTCCTCATGGATGCATCGCCTGATAATCCCATCAGCACACCGCTTGAAAAGCAAAGGCTCATCCTAGTAATAATGTCTAACATCAGACATGAAATCCTTCTTCTGCTGGAAAGATAGCCTAGGCGGTAACTCATTGTAAATCAAATAATTGACAAAATCAGCATACTAGGGCATCTTGGAATTTGCAAGAGTCAGGATCTGCTCAGTAATCCTGAAAAGATGGTCATCAGGAAAAGAATCATCAATAGGGGGCTCATCTTGAGTACACTCCAGCTGCTCTGGAGTCAACCTGAAAAGGTGGTCAGCAACCAATGTTTGTGTGACCTTCTTGTCTCTAATCTCCAAATCAAACTCTTGAAAAAGAAGGATCCAACGAATCAGTCTAGGCTTGGCCTCCTTCTTGCTCAAGATATATCTGATAGCAGCATGATCAGTGTAGACAATCACCTTGGCACCCACCAAATAGGACATGAACTTCTCAAAAGCAAACACAACATGTAGCAACTCTTTCTCAATAGTAGTGTAATTCATTTGGGCCACATCAAGAGTTCTGCTAGCATAGTAAATGGCATGAAGTTTATTGTCCTTCCTTTGCCCCAAAACAGCTCCAACATCGTAGTCACTAGCATCACACATGATCTCAAATGGGAGATCCCAATCAGGGGGCTGCATAATTGGAGCTGAAATCAATGCCTCCTTCAACCTGCAAAAAGAATCAAGACACTCCTTCGAAAAATCAAAGGAAACATCCTTCAAGAGCTGATTAGTAAGAGGTTTGGCAATTTTAGAGAAATCCTGAATGAACCTCCTATAAAAGCCTGCATGACCAAGGAAACTCCTTATACCCTAAATCAAAGTAGGAGGTGGCATCTTCTCAATGATCTCAATCTTTGCCCTGTCAACCTCAATACCACGGTTAGAAACCAAATGACCCAAGACAATACCTTCCCTTACCATAAAATGGCATTTTTCCCAATTCAATACAAGGTTAACTTCTTCACACCGCTATAAAACTCGTGACAAGTTAGACAAACAAGCATCAAAAGAAGCACCATATACAGAAAAATCATCCATGAATACATCCATAATGTCCTCAATAAAGTCAGAAAAAATAGCCATCATACATCTCTGAAAGGTAGCATGAGTGTTACACAAACCAAAGGGCATTCTCCTATATGCAAATGTGCCATAAGGGCAAGTGAATGTGGTCTTCTCCTGGTCATCAAGGTGAATAGAGATTTGGAAAAATCCACTATAACCATCTAAATAATAGAAGTGTGAATGCTTAGCTAACCTCTCTAACATCTGGTCAATGAAGGGAAGGGGAAAATGACCTTTTCGGGTTGCCTTGTTCAATTTCCTATAATCAATGCACATTCTCCAACCCGTGACTGTCCTAATAGGAATTAATTCATTCTTTTCATTCTTCACAACAGTCATACCCCCTTTCTTAGGCACAACATACACTGGACTAACCCACTCATTATCGGAAATAGGATAAATAATGCATGCATCTAACAATTTCAGCACTTCTTTTTTCACAACTTCTTTCATGTTTGGGTTAAGTCTTCTTTGATGCTCAATAGAGGGTTTATGATTATCTTCCATCAAAATCCTATGCATGCACATTGAGGGACTAATTCCTTTCAAGTCATCAATACAATATCCTAATGTTTTTCTATGCAATCTAAGCTCATGCAACAATTTCTCAACTTCATCATCATTAGACTAGCATTGATAATCAAATGATATGTAGAATTGGGTCCTAAGAACTCATACCTCAAAGTGGGTGGTAGTGGCTTCAATTTCACCTTAGGTGCATCTTTAGACTCTTGTGTAGAGTCAGGGTCATCTCTTTTCAGGACCTCAGCAACGGCCCCTGGGAACTCTCCAGTGGACTCCAAATCAAGAACCACATCAGCAACTGGCTCAAGATTATCAGTCTGGGTCACACTCTCAGTCAAGCAAAACTCCAAAGGATCTCTATAAATAATAGACATCATAGCTCATTGAGCTTTCTGATCAACTACATCTACCATGCAACCATCATCCTCAAAAGCAGGCTGTTTAATAGCTTTGAAAAAATTAAATTAAATTTTCTCATCCCCAATAGTAAAGGAAAGAACACCCTGCATCAATAAGTGTACCTGCAATAGCTAGAAAGGGTCTCCCCAATATAATAGGAATAGGAAAATCAGCCTCAATATCAAGGATAATAAAATCCACAAGAATGTAGAACTTACTTATCTGGATGGGAATGTCCTCCAAAATACCTATTGAACGCGCAGTGGATCTATCTGCCATGAAAAGAGTCATCCTTACTGGACCTGGCTCTCCCAAATCCAGCTTCTTGCATATTGATAAGGCGTTGTCGTGACACCTAAACAAAATAATCCTAACAAACCTAAACAAGTAGTCTGGGCAAGTAAGGGTCGAATCCACAGGGAGGAAGTGATCTTTCTAAATGTTTCGAAGCATGCAAAGTAACAAGAAAGGGGTTTTGATTATCAAGCAAAGTAACAAAGATGCAAGCTTTAGAGGGAAAATAAATATGATGGGTGGAAATATTCCACTAGACAAATATCCACACTGCAAAGGAAACAAGTTGATCACTGATAACTATTTTTCCAAGTTCTTTTCACAATCTTATAGTTGTTCCCACCCTGATCTTAAGTACTATCGATTCTCACAGTTGTCGATAGACTTATTACTATGCCAATGATAAAGCACCATCGATTCTCACAGTTGTCGGTATACTTTACCACCAACAAAGCAATAGCAATGCACACAAGGATATAGGATACATGCAAATAGAAGGACACCCTACTACTTAGCATGCAAATAATTCTCACTCACGATTGCACGCTCGGAACCCCTATACGCAACAATCGTGTTTGCCACTAGATATGCACTCGGAACCCCTATATGCAAATCCTAGCAATTGATAGATGTCGAAAAACCTAGTTAGCTACGCTAGAAGAATCAACATAAACCAATAGACAATATGCTCAAGAGAATTAAACCAACTTTATAAGATATAGAACGAGGAATAGAAATCTCACAACCAATCCATTGCAATGCTTCAATTGTCTAGTAGAACAAAGGTGTTTAGCTCTCCATGGGTTGAAAATCCTGGAGGCAGAATGAAAAACGAACTAAGTCTCCTATCTAAGACCTGGAAAAGATCTTAAATAGGCTTTGGAAAATAAAGTTAACCTAATGCAAAATAACAAAGGAAATAAAATAATAGAAAATAAGGAAATCCGAAATAGCAAACATAAGGAAATAAAGTCTTCTGGCCGCGAGGCGCTACGTGCCCACCGCGGGCGTCAATATTCTCTGAGATCCACCGCCGGGTCACGGTGGCTTCTGGCGCGGGGCGTCAAGTTACACCGCGGGGCGGTGAGTTCCACCGTGGGGCGGCGGTGCCTTCTTCAGCTTCTGCGACACTTTAGTAAAAACGCCATAACTTTGGATTCCCAACTCGGATTGCGCTCATATTTTGAGGACTTGCAGTAGACTTCAAGATCTAACTCCTAGAATTGGAATCACTTCATTTGGACATCTGAGTAGAGAGAACGAACCATTTGAATTCAGCACATTGTTCTTCTACTCTTCAATACACTTCAAACCTCTATAAATCTCATGATTTCTTCACTTCTCCACTCTAACTCCATAATCCACGATTGTGCTCTAAATCCATCCAAATGGCGCCTCAAACCTGGTAATAACCCCCAGATATGCACTACAAAATAGCACTTATCAAATCCCCCATGCTTAAACCTTGCTCGTCCTCGAGTAAGCTAAAGTCAACCTATCCTCCAATCAATCTTCAAGGTTTCAGGAAGCATAGAAAACTCAACCTCCAAGAATCATACCAAACAATAAACTCCAGGCAACCATACAAAATAAGTCCAGCACAATAAACTACAACATCCAATCAAAAATCTCAACACCCCACACAACCAAGCTAAAAGGGAAGCAGAGTACTTCCCCCAAGCTTATCCCAAATACAATAGAGTGAATATAATCTAATCCTAGTCTCCCATCTATCTTCTTATACCTCCCAGAGTGCCCTACCCGAATCCTCCTATATCACCTCTTCTTATGTCGCCACGCCAGGAAAAATGAGGATTCCTAAAATTCACTCTTCTTCTTTTCACTCATTTTGCCAAGGCGCCCTTTCGGGTTTTCACCAAGCCACTCATTTCATTTTCCAATAGATGTACTCACATAAGCTCACGTCACTCTTGACCACATATTATCCTAGCCTAATGCTGGTCCAAACCACCTGCTTATTACCTAGGCCGCCCTTTCGGGTTTTCGACCTATCCCAGGATTTCATGTATGCCTTTTTTCAAAAAAATTTGGCTTTTTTCATTTTTATTCATTTTTCTCCTCAACAACGTAGCAAGTATAGAACTCTCCCCCATGCTTAAACATTGCATTGTCCTCAATGTAATGAAAGACAAAAGAATAGAAGCATAGGGAAAAGCAAAAAAATAACTCACAAGCGTCGCCAAGCTGCTTGGACACTGTAGGTGATCGCTGGCGGTCTTCTCAATAAATGCCCAGGTCTCTGGTGTTGGGCGAGTGTCTTCAGCAATTCCAAAATCTTCTCTTACCGTGCAACCAAAAGGGAACCACTTTGGTGAATAGTGATATAGCAAAGATGTCGGGGTTGCACGGCCTTCTAGGAACACATGGCGGAGCCCAGATAGAATCATGGTGGGGGCTCTAGTGTTCCTCCTCCCAACTGTCAATTGTAGGGCCATCATCGTTGTCAAATCAAGTGTAGGGCAATATATCCTCCTTGACAACATGATGTGCACCATCTCCATGGGGAACTCTGGACAGCTCGGTAAAACATTTTTTTTTTTACCCCCCGTTTAAGGTTTTTTCGGGGAGTGACTTAGTGCAGGGAAAGAAGACGTACATTGGTGTGGAAAACACCTTTTTCAATAGGCATGGGTCTCTTCCCTGCAGGTTAGTCGGAAACAAAAACAAGAACAAAGCAAAAACAAGCAAAACTAATGCAAAAAAAAAAAAAAAAAAAAAAAGAAAAACAAAGAAAGTAAAACATACATCGGGTTGCCTCCCGGACAGCGCCTTAGTTATTGTCATGGCTTGACATACTATTCCAACTTCTCAACTTGGGTTGCTCATAGCAACTAAACTCCTGGGGCCTGGATCAGGGGATGCCTCTTTGTGTACTCCCTGTTGAGTGTGACACCCAAACTCCTGCACTTCTTTGTGGGTGGACCGTTGTGCATACCCATGAACGCACTTGCCATCTTCAGAAATGGTCTACCCAACATCTCAAGGCCGCCTTCTTGTGCTTCCCCTTTGGTTTCTTCTTGATCATGCCCAACACCTTTAACATTTCCTTACAGCGAGGGGTGCTGGCAGCCAGTGTGACCAGGGGAACGGTTTCTGTGCAGTCACTGAAGGCCTCATAGATATTCTCGTTGTTCTTTAGCCTTTGAGTAACTCGGGAAGCCTTAAGGAAGGGTGCGATGGGTTGTAGTGCGACGAGCGGGAAGGAGTTGAGATGCACAAACTCATCATAGGCAGCCTCCAGAGGGTCGGGGACTGCCGAAGCATTTTCGAGAGAAACGGTTGTCTCTGGAGTATTTTCGCAATCACGGCACTCCTCCTCATCGTCGCTCCACTCCTCCTCAAATCTCAAAAAATACTCCTCCTCAGTCAGCACCTTGCGATCCAAAATATCATCTGGAAGTCCTAACTCCTCATCAATAATATCAACACAGACCTCATCAACATAATAGGAATTTTGGACGCTGGGTTGCTCTGAACTCACCGCGGGTCACGGCGAAATCTCACTAGGAGGCACTCCGTCCACCGCGGGGCGGTGGTCATCGCCGCGGGGCAGTGGCTGTGAGGGAGGATTACTGAGGCTCACCGCCGGGTCGCGGTCAATGTTGCCGCGGGGCGGTGAAATAACTGGGGCTTCACGCCGGGTCGCGGTGAGAGGTGACGCGGGGCGGTCGGCGATTTTCTCCATCTCATATTCGTCCTCCTCTTCAGCACTAGGAGGAACGACCAGTTGCTTTCCGCTCTGGAGGATTACAACACTAACGTTTTCCGTCGGGTTTACTACCGTTTGAGATGGTAGATTCCCCGACATCCTTGCATCGATCCGTGTAATCGCCTCCTCTAACTGTCTCATATGCCTTTCTAAATCCTTCATGCTTGACTCCCTAGTTTGAGCACCAGTGGAGAAGTGTTGAGTCAAGGTCATGAGCATCTCTTCAGTTGAGGGATTTGGATTGGATACTGGTGGGCTATGCTCATAGGCAGGATTGTACTGTTGCGGAGCACCCTGCTGATAGACTGACTGTGGCTCTGGGTAGAACTCCTGGTGGTCATAACCATATGGATGGTATTGATGGTACCCATAACTCAAATTGGGGTGATCTCTCCACCCTGGAGTGTATGCGTAGGAGTATGGTTCATATCGCGGCTCTCCCCAGAAATCCATATCTGTCACAAGAATCAAAAAAGGAAAAACAAAAGTCAGTAGCACGGGTGTGGACCGTAAGATAGGTCCATACCAAGGTAACACACACACAAACAAACACACGGAAAAATCAAAACTTGCCTCCCCGGCAACGGCGCCTATTTGATAAGGCGTTGTCGTGACACCTAAACAAAATAATCCTAACAAACCTAAACAAGTAGTCTGGGCAAGTAAGAGTCGAATCCACGGGGAGGAAGTGATCTTTCTAAATGTTTCTAAGCATGCAAAGTAACAAGAAAGGGGTTTTGATTATCAAGCAAAGTAACAAAGATGCAAGCTTTAGAGGGAACATAAATATGATGGGTGGAAATATTCCACTAGACAAATATCCACACTGCAAAGGAAACAGGTTGATCACTGATAACTATTTTTCCAAGTTCTTTTCACAATCTTATAGTTGTTCTCACCCTGATCTTAAGTACTATCGATTCTCACAGTTGTCGATAGACTTGATACTATGCCAATGATAAAGTACCACCGATTCTCACAGTTGTCAGTATACTTTACCACCAACAAAGCAATAGCAATGCACACAAGGATATAAGATACATGCAAATAGAAGGACACCCTACTACTTAGCATGCAAATAATTCTCACTCACGATTGCACGCTCGGAACCCCTATACGCAACAATCGTGTTTGCCACTAGATATGCTCGGAACCCCTATATGCAAATCCTAGCAATTGATAGATGTCGAAAAACCTAGTTAGCTACGCTAGAAGAATCAACATAAACCAATAGACAATATGCTCAAGAGAATTAAACCAACTTTATAAGATATAGAACGAGGAATAGAAATCTCACAACCAATCCATTACAATGCTTCAATTGTCTAGTAGAACAAAGGTGTTTAGCTCTCCATGGGTTGAAAACCCTGGAGGCAGAATGAAAAACGAACTAAGTCTCCTATCTAAGACTTGGAAAAGATCTTAAATAGGCTTTGAAAAATAAAGTTAACCTAATGCAAAATAACAAAGGAAATAAAATAATAGAAAATAAGGAAATCTGAAATAGCAAAAATAAGGAAATAAAGTCTTCTGGCCGCGAGGCGCTACGTGCCCACCGCGGGGCGTCAATATTCTCTGAGATCCACCGCCGGGTCGCGGTGGCTTCTGGCGCGGGGCGTCAAGTTACACCGCGGGGCGGCGGTGCCTTCTTCAGCTTCTGCGACACTTTAGTAAATATGCCATAACTTTTGATTTCCAACTCGGATTGCTCTCATATTTTGAGGACTTGTAGAAGACTTCAAGATCTAACTCCTCGAATTGGAATCACTTCATTTGGACATCTGAGTAGAGAGAACGAACCATTTTAATTCAGCACATTGTTCTTCTACTCTTCAATACACTTCAAACCTCTATAAATCCCATGATTTCTTCACTTCTCCACTCTAACTCCATAATCCACGATTGTGCTCTAAATCCATCCAAATGGCACCTCAAACCTGGTAATAACCCCTAGATATGCACTATAAAATAACACTTATCACATATGGACAGCGGGATCAAACTCACACTGGCTCCCAAATCACACAAAGCGTTATAGGTGCTATTGCCAATCATCATAGGGACATGAAAGCTTCTAGGGTCTTCAAGCTTAGGAGGCAATTTATTCTGAATTAGAGAACTACACTCCTGGCTCAGGGAGACATATTGGTAGTCATCCAGCTTCCTCTTGTTGGACAAGATCTCTTTCAAGAACTTCACATAGGCTGGCATCTGCTTTAGAGCATCAATGAAGGGAATGTTGATGTAGAACTTTTTCAACACTTCCACAAATTTTCCATATTGCTGATCCAATTGAGCTTGAGCTCTCCTTTGTGGGAAAGGGAGAGGAGGCTTGTAAGATGGAGGTGGCACATATTTAGGCTTCTTTTCGGGCTCCTTCTCTTGGATCACAATTTCTTCAGGCTCTGCAACTATCTTGACTTTCTTCTTGGCATCCACAACCTCAGGATCCTCAAGTTGTCTTCCATTCCTTAAGGACACAACATTGATTTGCCCTTTTGGATTAGCCTCAGTTTGGCCAGGAAGTTGACCTTGTGGTCTAGGAGCATTCAAAGCGTATTGCGCATGCAGACTATCATGGTGTTTCAGTATCTTATTCATGTTCTGTAGCTCCTTTAATATGAGGGCCATGTTGGGATATTCAGCTGATTGAGCAGGAGCCTGGTTCTACGGTGGTAATGCTCTTTGTTGGAATCCAAGGGGTGGTCTCTACGCAGCTTGGTCATTCCCATAGGAGAAATTTGGATGATTCCTCCAACCAGGGTTGTAAGTGTTGGAAAATGGATCATTCCTAGGGCCCTTGTTGAAGTTATTCATGTAGTTCGCCTCTCCCTGGGACTCACTCTGAGAAGCAAATAGGTCACAAGATGATATAGTATGGTCATCTTCTCCACAAAACTTACAGGCTACACTAGAAACAACATGTGTGGATTGCCCTGCACCCTGCGCTTGAGACTTTTGCATTAACAGATTTAGCCTATTGATCTCTTGTGCCATAGCATCTATTTGAGCATGCTGGTGGTCTCAGAATTGACCTCATACATCCCCACAAGTTTTCTGGAACTTGAAGTAGATCGGGGATCACTGTAATAGTGAGAGTGTTGAGCAGTACGCTCAATCAAGTCCCAAGCATCATCAACTTCCATACTCATGATTCTTCCACCTGCTGAAGCATCAATGATTAGCCTAATAGAACTGTCAATAGCGTTGTAGAAGACATGCAACAGGGTCCATTTTTTGTTGCCCATGGTGGGGGCACAACATCAGCAATTCCTTGAATCTTTCCCACCCTTCATAGAGAGACTCTTCATCCTTTATCTTGAATGCAAGAATATGATTTCTCATCTCAGCAATCTTCTTTGGTGGAAAATATTTGTAGAGGAATGCCTTTGTTAACTCATCCCAAGTTGTTATCGAGCCAAGAGGTATGGCCTTAAACCAAGCTTTGGCCATGTCTCGTAGAGAGAATGAAAAGGCTCACAGGAAGAGCACATCTTGGGATACCTCATGGATCTTCACAGTGTCCATTAGCTCAATAAAGGTCGCCAAATGTTGGTGTGGGTTCTCAGAAGGTAGACCTCCAAACTGATTCTGTTGAACCATGTTGATCAGGAAAGGTTTCAGCTCAAAGTTACAAGCTTGTTCAGGAGGTCAGGAGGTCAGACCACACCAGAAATAGAACCAAGGTGATTTGGCATCACATAATCACCAAGCGTCATACGTTGCCCTTGGACTTCCAAAGGAGGATCGTTTCCCACTCTGTTGTCACCCATTGCTTGTTCTCTGGCTTCGAGTTGTTGTCTTCTTCTAACACGAAAAGTACGTTCAGGTTCGGGATCGTAGTTGTTGAGATTACCAGCGCTCAATACTCTTTGCATCTATAGAAAATAGGCCTGGAAACAAAGCAAAAAAAAACAAGATAAAAAATAAAACAAAGACTTAGTCGAACCAGTTGTAGGAAAACAACTAACACTAGCAATAGTCCCCGACAACAGCGCCAAAAACTTGATAGGACAAAAACCTACCCACAAGCGTATGAGATCAGTTGTAGCTTTTCAAGTATCGTTCCCACGAGGACTATGTAGTATCGATTGTAACTTCAACTGGTAAGCTAAGCTAAAAGATGAGATTTTTTGTTGAACTAATAACTAAAACTAAGAAACAAATGCAAGTGATGATTGTAATCAATTTGAGGGAAAGTACTACAGTATTGTTTGCCGTTAAATTGTATGCTTCAGTAAACTCAACTAGATAAAAGTCTGTTTTTGTTGAAGGTAACTATCTTAGGTAATTATTAATTCCTCTTAGATGATAGCAAATGTGCCTATATTCAATTAACATCCACTCTCGTGACTTGCTCATTAAGATCTAGACCCTTTGGGCACTTAGAATCCACTCTCACAGTAATAAAATCTCAGGTTCAATTCCTAGGGTTCCAATAGAAGTTATTACCTCTCGGTCTCAAACTCTATCTGACTACCTATTAACGTTTTTACTAGGGCTGGGAACTTTCGGGTATATAAAAAAAACAGCCTACCCATAGGGTAAAAAAAAAATTTTGATCGGGTTCGGTTCTTGAATTTTTTTCCTTAAACCCGAACCGAAATTATTTCGGTTCCTATAGTCGGTTTCTCGGTTATTTTAAGTAATAGAAAATTTCCAAAATAACATCCAAATTCAAGATTACAGCATTGTTTCATGAAAAACTTGTTCATGACTTTGTTCAAATACCACACAGACATTAAAACATCATGTCATCAATTCATCAAGTATAACAATCCAGATTCAAAATGACTACAGCAAGTCAGCAAGACAACAACAATCCAACAGCTTGAAGTCACCAAGACAACAACAACTTCAGGTCTTCATCTGTAACAAGTGAACCAACATATTGAATATTCATGACAGCAACACGCCAACAAGTGAACCAACAGATTTAACAGCTTTATTACTCAATGTATTGTTTTGTCTTGCTGTCAGCAAGACAACAACAATCCATGATGTCTTGACTCAATTGTAATTCAACATTTCAACCATTCATCTAACTCAATTCATTAAACTAAATTAACTAACAGCTAATAAACCAATAGACACATACCTGAGCCTTTATTAGACTTTATTTGTTCCTTTGTGAAGCCCTTGTTGCCTTTCCAGTTCCACTTGCATTCTTTGAGACCTTCTTTTTCTTTGTTGGTGGAGGAGCTGAAATCTTGGATGCATCTGAAGTTACAGAAACTCTTCCAGAATTTACAGCCCTAGGATTTTGGTTACTGTCCTCATTGTCTTCAGCTATAGTGTTATTGATATTGTTTACAGCTTCTTGTCTGACTTCTTCTTGCCTCTCTACAAATCACAATTCACAAGTTCAGAAGAATTATTAAATAATTATAAGTTAAAACTTAAAACAATAAATGAATAAAACAGTATAACAAATAATGCTGTCACCTTTTTCAACTTCCTCATAAAATTCCATTTCTTCAATGGTTGGGATATATTCCAATCCAATAATGCTGTCACTCTTTAACCAATTCTGGAAACAAATCAAGGCCTCAATAGTTTTAGGTGTCATTGAGCTTCTGTAAGGATCAATTACCCTCTTACCAGTGCTAAAACTTGATTCACTAGCCACTATGGACACCTGAATTGCCAACACATCTCTAGCAATAGCTTGCATCAATGGATACTTGCTCCCATTATCCCTCCACCAGTGTGTTATCTTGAATTTAGCTCCAGCTTTAGGCTTCTCAATAGGATCAAGCAAATACCTATCTACTTCATGACCTACAACCAAGTCTTCACCTTCTTCAAGTTGTTTGTCCCAATCCTCTAACATAGCCTTCTTCTTTCCAGTACACACCACCTTTTCCTTTGCATTCCTTCTTCCCTTACTACTTATTTCATTCCCAACTGAAGTCTCTGAATTACTAGACTTTTGTGAACTCCCATCACCCATAGAATTCCCATACTGGTCACAAAGCCTAATCAATAAATCTTTCAAGTTGTCTGCCCTTTTCTTAACCTCAGCCTTTTCCATGTTTAACATCCTTTCAGCTTGTCTCTCCAAGTACTTGAGCTTGTATCTTAGATCAAGAACTAGAGCTACCAGGAAGAGTGGATTGATGTCATCCAGAGTGCTAAAATACTTGTTGAATTTTGTTATCATCTTCTTTGACATGTCATACAAGATGTGATCAACTTCACTACTGTTTTAATCTGGTGGGTTGGTAGACAAGTCATCTAGCTCAGCTTTGATGCTCACTATGTCATGGAATGCAGAATGTGCAGTTGGCTCAAGTGAAGCACTCAAATTCACTGTGACTTGGAAGAAAAACCTAAGAAAATTGACAAAACACTCTGCCTTTTTCCAATCTACATCCTTAGGTGGCCCAACTCTCTTTTTTCCTGGCCTCTGAGCTTGAGTTTCCTCTTCTTCATCATGTAACTCCTCTTCCTCATTGAAATAGCTTCTGTAATTCAATGGATCATCATCTGCCATCCTCTGAAAAGCCTTCTTCAATTCTATAGCAGTGTCCAACATCATGTAGCTTGAATTCTATCTTGTTGGGACATCAAGAATGCAAATCTTCTTGCATTCAATCTTGTCCTTCTCCACACACTTCTTAAATGCCTCTGTCCTAGCAACAGAACTCCTAACAAACCTAATGGCATTTCTTATTGCAGCAACTGAGCTTTCCATCTCTCTTAAACCAGACTTCACAATTAAATTGATGACATGAGGAAGGCATCTCACATGCAGAAAATCTCCTCCACATAAGGGCCTCCTATCCCAACCTAACATCCTCCTCCTAACATAATCAATAGCATGCTTATTTGGAAAAGTATTGTCCACTGAAATAGTTAGCACCCTCTCAATTCCCCACTCAATTAATGCATCCTCAAGGATTTTCCAAATTGTATTCCCACTATGGTTTGGAATAACACAAAACTTAAGGATTCTTTTGTGCATTGTCCAACTAAAATCAATAAAATGTGCAGTGATCACCATGTAGTTAATGTTTTGACAGTTTGTCCAAGTATCAGTTGTTAGACAAACTGATACTGACTGCAATTCCTTCTTCAACTCTAGCTTCTTTTCCTCATACATCCTTAGAAAATTCTTAACAATTGTCTTCCTACACGGCAAGACTAACCTAGGAACAACAACTTCACAGAAATGCTTGAATCCAGACCTCTCTATAGCACTAAATGGCAATTCATCAATCACAATCATCCTAGTTGCAGCATCTATACAAGCTTCTTGTGACCATACCCTAGTAGTTAAATTCTTAAAACCTTCAACCAATTCAGAACTCAAATGACCTTGTTTCCCATCCTCCAAAGACACACAACCTAAGCTACCAGGATAAGCCTTGCAATGAATTTCAATATTCTTCTTAAGAGATGAAGTACCATTACCTCTAGAATCACAAGCAAGGACTGTCTTGTAGTGTAGACACTCAGCTTTCTTTGTTAACCCGACTTGCTTGTTGACTCCATCGACCTCAGCAATTATTGGCTCATCAAATTTGTTGAAACGCTCCCAGACCTTCGAGCACAACTGAACAACCTTCCTCTCCCTCTTTCTCTTCGAAGGTCGAGTTGGAATAATCGACTTCGCCTTCGCCTTCGAAGCTTTGATTGCAACAGCAGCGGCAGTAGTGGTTTGTTGACTTTGTTCCTCGCTATCACTTGAACTAGTCGAATCTGAACCAGAAAGCTCTTCGAGTCGAATTGGTGTGTTTGACGCTTCTGCCATTTTAACGAAATCGATTAGGGGCTTTCAAATTGGGGCTTTGACTTTGGGGAATTCAACGAATAAGGTCTCGAATTAGGGCTGGGTTGAACAATTGAATCAATTGATGAACAATTGGGAAGAATTTGGAAGAGATTGAGAGGGATTGAGAGGGGTTGAGAGGATTTAGGTTTAGGGCTCGAGAGAGTGGCTGTGAGGAATTAGGAAAATGGTGAAAAAAATTACAAGAGGTATATATATATTTATTATTTTTTTTATTTTTTTATTTAAGAATTCGGTAAATCGGTTCCAGGTGAAAACGAAATAACAAGAACCGTACCCGAACCGTAATTTTGCACTAAGAACCGAACCGCAGCCAAATCGCATCATTTGTTACTCATAACCGAACCGAACCGAATTGAGCGGTTCGGGTCGGTTCTTCGATTCTTCGGGTACAAAGTCCCAACCCTAGTTTTTACCTCTCGGTTGCAAACCCTAATAGGATCCAATTCGCATAAGCTAATTTGGGCATAAAGCATCTAGGAATGAACCAATAAAGTTTCAGATTTTCATTCAGGCAAATATCAAACAAGTCTACCTACGCATAGTTGGGATCACCCCAACCCTAGAGATATGGATATTAGCTAGACATAATTGCAAGATCAATCAAAGAATTCATATTAACTATGAAAATCGTAAACAAGATCAAAGAGAAAGAGAAACTTAGTCTTGGATCCAGTAGAACAATCTCCAAAGTTGAAATCTTCAATTCATGCAAACAACTAAGTCTAGAGAGTAGAAAGGAGGCAAAAGGAGGCAGAAAAATAACGTAAGTAGTGCCAAAGAAAACCCTAAAAGGTATTTATACCGTCCTGAAATAAAAGGGGATGAAAAAAATAAGAATTCGGGTCCACGGGCCAACCGCACGGTTTGTGACAAAACCCACACGGTTTATCACAAACAGTGCTTCTTTACAGCATGTAGGAGGATGAGTAGGCACGGTTACCGTGCCACTTGACAGAAGCACTTTCCCAGTGTTTTGTGAGGGCGCACGATCAACAGTAGGCGGGCACGGTTTGTCACAAACCGTGCCAAGCTGTACAATGCTCTTCTTTGTCTTCGTTCGCCTTTAAATTCGCCCTTGCACTTCGCCTATGACGCCCATGCCTCGTATTGCCTTCAGAAGTCCACCAATGTACCTGAAATCACACAGAAACTCGTGTAGACATCTAAACTAAAGGAAATGATGCAGGTAGCTAAAAATGCAAGATAATAAACGTAGAAATGCCTAAACTATAGCCTAAATGCATGTCCTAAATATGTATAAAATGGATGTCATCATTGGGTCAAATTCAGAATTGAGCCCAATCAAGAAAACATAAGATCTATGTTTTTCAACTGACTTCTTCAAGGTAACAACATCAACAGTGCACTTCATTTCTAATGTTTGGTACTGAGCTCTTTCCCCAAATTCTGTAATGTAGTAGCATAATCAGTAATGGACTTCTCACCTTGCTTGGTAGAATATGCCTTAATAGTGAGGTCGAAGACAAGTGCCTCGTCTTTGGCTTTAGAATAGGATCGGTGCATGAACTCCCATATTACCTTGGTTGTACCAAGGACCATGCACGTAAGGCTTATTGAGGGATCCAATGAATCCCATATCCACGACATAATCATAGAGTCTGCTGCCTCCCAACTGGAAAATTTAGCATTTGTCACTGCTGGAGGAGAATCAGTGAGATGTTTGAACTTCTCTTTTCCCTTGAGGTAGGTTTTCACAACCTATGACCAGGCAAGTTAGTTCTTGCCATTGAGCTTGTAGGCTGACTAGATATTGAGAAGGCCAGTCTTTTGAAGAGGGTTTTTCAGACTAAGCCATTACAGGAAAAAGGAAGAGATTCCAAAAATCTCAGAAAAAGAAGTGTTAGAGCAATGAAGGCTCTAAATTTCGATTGCAACAATGAAGGTTACAAAGAGATATTCTGGATCAAGAAGAGATCCCAGAAAACTCAAAAGAAAAAAAGGATGAGTGATAGGACAAAAACCTACCCACAAGCGTATGGGTTCAGTTCTAGCTTTTCAAGTGTCGTTCCCAATGAGGACTATGTAGTACCTTTTGTAAACTTAGACTGGTAAGCTAAGCCGTAAGAAGGAAACTTCGTTTGTTTAATATCTAAGAAAATAAGAAAACAAAGAAACAGAATTGCAAAAGATGGTTGTAAAGAATTAGGGAGAAGATCCTAGGACCAAGGATCCCCATAACAATATCTTGGTAAACTTACAGATATCTTCCTGAAATTAGTCTAAACTTGTCTGAATGTAAGCTATCTAATGTCTCTACTAACTCATTTCAGACGATAATAGATGTGCCTAAATTATAACTAACAATCGCTGTCGCGCAAAGCTAATCAAATCTAGACCCTTTGGGCACTTAGATCTAGGATCAATCTGGGTTAACATTCGATGTCGCGCTCTGCTAAGTCCAGACAAACATAGGGTTTCTATGATAGCTTAGGATTCCACAAGAGTAATTAGGTTGATGTCGCACAAATAACACTCAGGTTCAATACCTAGTAATCTGATAAAGTAATCTCCTTTCAGACTCATACCCTATTTAAGTTATATATTAAGGTTATCTCCTTTCAGACTCAAACCTAATAGAAACTTAATCAACATTCATCAGTTGCATTAAGACCTCTAGAATTGAATTAGACAAGGTTCCAGATTTCAATTCAGGCAAACATCATACAAAAGTCTATCAATCCATTGTTGGGATCACCCCAACTATAGAATTAAGAGATTTAGCCAGACATGCTTGGAGAAACAATCAAAAACATCATATGAACAATAGAAATCATTCAACTAGATTAGAAGAAGAGAAATACTTGATCAAATCCAGGAAAACAATCTCCAATCTTCAAAAATCTTTATAAAAATTCCAAAATACAACTAAGGCTAGAGAGAGTGGAAAAAAAAAAGAGCTACCAAAATAAACCCTAAAAAGTATTTATACTGTCCAAAAATAAAAGGGTAGAAAAATAGCATTTCGGGACACGGGGGAGAGTGGCACGGTTTGTGACAAACCGTGCGGGTTTCGTCACAAACTGTGCGGCACAAAAGAGAGTAGCATGACATGCGCACGGTTTGTGGCACTGTTTGTGACAAACCGTGCCTCTTCACAGACAATGATTTTCTCGGCTCTGGAGGCGCACACGGTTTACAGCATGCGGGCACGGTTTGTCACAAACCGTGCTAAGCTGCAGAATGCTCCTTTTTGTCTTCGTTTGCCTCTGAATTCGCTCGTGCACATGTCCAATGACGTCCATGCCTCGTATGCAACCCAAAAGTCCACCAATGTACATGAAATTATGCAAAAACTCGTGTAGTCATCTAAACTAAAGAAAACGATACAACTAGCTAAAAATGCAAGATAATAGACGTGAAAATGCCTAAACTACAGCCTAAATGCATGTCCTAAATGTGCATAAAATGGATGTCATCAAATTCCCCCAAGCTTAACCCTTGCTTGTCCTCAAGCAAGTACACAGTCTACAAATCCACAAAATATGCCAAGGTTGTTCCTACCCAAGAGACAAGTGAGCAATGACCATGAAAGTTCAAACAATGAGACAATCGCAATCATAGCATGCTTTGCAACCAATGATATCAATGTAGATAGTCCCTCTACTCTAAACCTCTCAAGGATAAAAAAGAAATGAAATGAAATCACTCTACTCATGTGTTTAGGGTCGTGTTTTGCTCAGTTCTCTACTTTGAATGCTAAACTATCATAGGCTTGCAACAGTATCCTAAATCTCCACAACGGAAGACCATGTACATAACAAAAATCATGAGGACTTTTCAGGGTTGTAATGGGACCAAGGTATAGGATTTAAGTAGGGATAAATTTAGGCCATGTGGTGCTAAAACTGGGGAAGAGGATTACTAGGATGACACTGACAGGGCTAAAAGTCGTATGCCTATCAAAGAAATCCTAAAGTACCTACTACAGAGTATAGCAAGCAAGTCAGGGTCGATCCCACAGAGAGCCATGTCATCTTCCTTGCAATCTCTCGCACCGCTCCTAAACTCGTCTCTTCACTCCTTTTGCGTCTTTCCTTGGTGGCTTCCTTCCTCAGTGTCTCCTAGATATCCACAATAGCTCAAACACCTCCAAAAACACCAAACTTCGCCTCCAAACGCCATATACATGAATGTGTCTAAATCTACTCGAATGACACCAATAAACCATCTAATGACTCTTACTTAAGCCCTACAAAGTAGTGCTTATCAAATTCCCCCATGCTTAGACCTTTGCTCATCCTCGAGTAAACTAAAAGAAAGTCCACTCCTCTAATGTAGCACACAAGGTCTCAGGAAGCATATCCTATAACTAAGAGTCACCTAACCCATGCCAAAGCTCCTGGCGCCAATCTCATCTATAACACATCCATACTCAACAGCTTAAGGGGCAAGCAGAGTACTTCCCCCAAGCTTAACCCGGACATCCAATAGCGTGAGTGACCTCTAATCCTAGCCTCCATCTATGACTTCTTATGCCTCCCAGAGTGACCTACCCGACAATCCTTCTTTGTCTCCCTTCTTATGTCGCCCCGCCAGGTAAAATGAGGAATCCTAAAAATCACTCTTCTTCTTTTCACTCATTTTGCCAAGGCGCCCTTTCGGGTTTTCACAAAGCCACTCATTTCATTTTTCAATAGATGGGCTCACAATATACTCACATCACTCTTGACCAATTATTACCCCAGCCTAATGCTGGTTCAAGCCACCTGCTTTTTACCTAGGCCGCCCTTTCGGGTTTTCGACCTATCCCAAGATTTTTATGATAGCCTTTTTTCAAAATTTTGGCTTTTTTCTCTTTCTTTCTCCTCAACGGCATAGCAAGTATAGAACACTCCCCCATGCTTAAACATTGCATTGTCCTCAATGTAATGAAAGACAAAAAGATGAAGCACAGGGAAAAGCAAAAAAAAAAAATAACTCACAACGTCGCCGAGCTGGCTTGGACACCTTCGGTGTTGCTGGCGGTGTACTCCATATGCGCAGGTCTCCAGTGTTGGGCGGGTGTCTTCAATTCATCTCTACCGTGCAACCAAATAATCCACTATGGTGAATAGTGGTATGTCAAAGAATTTGGGATTGCACGACCTTCGACGAACACAAAAAAATGGGCCCATATGTCATCGTGGTGTGGGCCCTGGTGCTCCTCCTATCCAGCTGTCGATTGTAGGGCCGCCATCCTTGTCGTGCATACCCTTCACCATGGTAATACTGGACAGCTCGCCTCCAGTAGATTTTTTTTTTTTACGAACAACAGAAAGTAAAGGAAGCCCACCGCGGGGTGCAGTGGGGTGCTCACCGCTGGGTGGGGTGAGCTCACCAGAAACCTCCTCTTGCTCCTGCAGGAAAACTAAAAGACAATTAAACGGAACTAAAACAATATGAAAAATTAACTTACCTAACTTGGGTTGCCTCCCAAGCAGCGCCTTTAGTTAATGTCGTTGGCTCGACATGAAGCTCAGACAATCTCAATTCACAGCATCGGGTTCCTTAGGTACCCTCTCATTCAGCACCTCCTTCCTGAACCAATCATGGAAAGGTTTGAACCTTAGACCATTCTTCTTCTTCAGCGGCTCTTCCACCTTGACCTTCTTAGTCGCCGCTCCCCCATACTTAGATCGATCAGGGGGGTGTTTAGCCTTAACTTTAGGGGCCTGCACAATAAAAGGGAACATCTTCTTGCCCTGTGGAGTCAGTAAGGTGGGGCCACTGCCCAAAAGAGAAGTAGGAGACTCACCCTTCTCATCTAGTAAAGTCGTGACTTCCTGCAGATTAGAAGATACAGGAATACTGAAAGGCAAGTCAACTATGGGATCCTCTATTATAGGTTGCAATTCATCCAAAGGGTTGAGACTCATTATATCAACAAAGTTCAAAGAGGTGTTAATGATGGGTTTCATATCATATATGTTGTATTCAACTCCATCCCCATCAAATTCCATAGTTAATTTCCCACTTCTGACATCAATTATAGTGTTAGCAGTTTTCATAAAAGGTCTACCTAACAGCATATGTGCACCTGTACCACCACCCATATCAAGAACATAAAAATCAGTGGGAAAATCAGCTTATCTACCATAACAAGGACATCCTCAACAACCCCTTTCGGGTAGACATTGGTTCCATCAGCTAATTGAATAACTAGCCTAGTGTCCTGTAGTGGTGGTAGACCAAGAGACTCATAGAACGACAATGGTAAGACATTAATAGATGCACCAAGATCTAGCATAGCTTTATCAATCTTTGTCTCACCAATGATGCAAGGGATAGAGAACATACCTGGATCACTGCACTTCTTGGGCATACGCTTTTGAAATACAGCAGACACTTGCTCGCTCACCCGGACCTGCTTCTTTTTCTTCTGCTTCTGGTTCCTCTTGATCGTGCAAAGCTCCTTCAAGAACCGAGCATACTTGGGAATGCTTTTAACAAGTTTAAGCAAAGGAATGTTGACCTCACACTTGCTGAAAGTTTCGGAGAGGTCCTTATCGTCGACTACCCTTCTCTCCTTGAGCGCCTCTGGAAAAGGGACGGGTGGCTTCTCGGAACCGAGAGGAGGAAAGTATGGACGAATGTAGGTGTCCACATAAGTCTCAGCAACAACTCCAGAAGTCTCGCCGCGGGTGCGGCCAGAAGCCACCGCCGGGTGCGGTGAATCCCCAGAAATTTCTCGAGAAACAGTACCGTCACCGCGGGGTGCGGTGGGCGCCACCGCTGGGTGCGGTGGACTCGACAGAACGTTCTGTCCCTCCTCATCATTCTCGCCGCGGGTGCGGTCACCTTGCCGCTGGGTGCGGTCATTCTCCAGAACATCCTCTTTTCCTGAGTCGTCCTCTTCAGCATTAGGAGCGACATGCAATTGCTTTCCACTTCTAAGGGTCACAGCACTAACATTTGCCCGTGGGTTAACTACCGTTTGAGATGGTAGATTTCCCGATATTTTTGCATCGATCCACGTGATGGCTTTAGCCATTTGGCTCACATGCGTCTTCAAATTCTTTATGCTTGACGTCGTAGCTTGAACATGAGTAGTGAAATGTTTCGTCAAGGCTTGGAGCATATCTGTAGTTGAAGGAGACGCATCAGGTTGTGGATCTTGCGACCTTTGTAGAAATTGAGGTCTTGGCTGTTGTTGTTGTTGATACTGAGGTTGTTATTGTTGATCCGGTTGATCCCTCCATCTGAAATTCGGGTGGTCTCTCCACCCCGGATTATAAGTGCTGGAGTATGTATCGTGCCGAGGTCTTGGATTCCTATAACCTCCTATAGCGTTTACCTCAGCGGGCGCATCATCTTGTAGTTGAGGACATGCGTCAGTGGGGTGGAATTGATCGGCACAGACCCCACACGCTTTCAGTTGTTGAGGAGTCCCTTGCAGCGTAAGTCTCCTCACCATGTCCTTCAACTCAGCAATATCACTGGCATACGCAGAGCGACCAGAGTCAGCGGCATTGACTCCTCTCTTGGTAGAAGCTCTACCAAAGTTTCTTGTGCCCTCTGCCATCTCTTGAATCTTCTCCATAGCTGCTGTCGGTGTTGTGTTGAGAATATTTCCACCACATGCAGCGTCGACAATCCTCCTTTCATTGTCCAGCAGGCCATTGTAAAGATGAAGCACCAGATCCTGATTGGAATACCCGTGGAACGGACAGCTTGAGCACAGTCTCTTGAACCGCTCATAGTACTCATATAGGCTCTCGTCAGCCTCCTGCTCAATGTTGCTAATAGCCTTTTTCAAACTGTTTGCCTTCTTTGCAGGGAAATACTTTTCGAGAAATGCCTTATGCAGCTTGTTCCACGAATCAATGCTTCCTGTAGGCAGATGGTAATACCAGTCATCAGCAGTGTCCTTCAGAGTAAACCCAAAAGCTCTCATCTTTATCTGCTCCTCAGTAACATTCGCCGGTTTCATGCTTATGCAGACTGTGTGGAATTTACCCAGATGCTTGATTGGGTCCTCTCCAGCCAGTCCATGGAAAGTTGGGAGCAAATGAATCAGCCCCGGCTTCAACTCAAAGTTCACTTTCTCTCCCACAGCAGGGATCACTACGGCCAAAGGTTGCTGTTGCAAGTTCGGTGCAGTCAACTGTCTCAACGTCCTATCAGCGTCCCCCATCTCGAATGCAGGGTTGTCAAAAACCAAAGTACGGTTCACTCTGCGTTCCTGGGACAAAGTTCTCTCAATCTCTGGATCAAGATCAAGAAGAGGTGAGTTAGTAGCACGAGTGTGAACCATAAGATAGGTTCACACCAAGGTTGGTAACAAACAAATCACAAAAACAGAAAATTTGACTCCCCGGCAACGGCGCCAAATTTGACAGGGCTAAAAGTCGCATGCCTATCAAAGAAATCCTAAAGTACCTACTACTGAGTATAGCAAGCAAGTCAGGGTCGATCCCACAGAGAGTCAGGTCATCTATTCTTGCAATTCACGTCACCGACTAGGAACTAGGGGGGGATTTGTTTGTGTTTTTCGTAACCAAAGTAAACAAAGCAAGTAAACAAGTTTGCAAATAACGGTTGAGAATAATAAGGGAAAAAGCGCCACACTTAACAAAGATCCACACAACAATAGAAAGGTCGATCACGGAATATCAATCTCAAGTTCTTAATATTCCTATAGTTGTTCTTATCCCGATCATAGATAACTATTAGTTCTACCAGCCCTAATAGTACTTATCACCAAATCAAATTCGAAAACCTTCAAGACTCAATAAAGCAATAGCAATCAAACAAGGATTCAACAAGATACATGCAATAGAAACAACCCGTTACTATAAGCATGCAATTAACTCTCTCTCACGATGAAGCGCTCGGATCCCCTATACGCAACAATCGTGCTTGCTACTAGATATGCAACCCGAACCCGGAATCACAAGTCCTAGCAATTAGGAAGATATCAATAAACCTAGGTGATCAATCTAGATAAATCAACATGAACCAATAATCAATCAAGCACAAGAGAATCAATCCAACTAGATAGGAAAACGAACAAGAGTAGAAAACTCACAACCAATCAATTGCTGGCTTCAAACTGTCAAATGCAACAATGGAGGTTTAGTTCTCCATAGGGTTTGTGAGCAAAATACGTAAAACGGTGGCAACTAGGGTTCTTTTACAAAGTCTTAACAATTAGACTTAAATACTAAGGCAAATATTCAGGAATAAAATAAAGGAAAATAACAAACTTGAAAACAAAGTCTCGGATTTAAAATAAAATGGAATAAAAACACGGAATGAAAGTCTTCAGCGCGTCGTCACCGCGGGTGCGGTGACACCCACCGCTGGGTGCGGTGACTCTCCAGTGGCTTCTGTCCACTTCTTTGACGACCTCGCCGCAGGTGCGGCAGTGCCCACCGCTGGGTGCGGTGGGACTCCAGAATCTTGTCTGGTTTCTGCTTCTTCCACCACAGGGGCGGTGGTCTTCGGCGCGGGTGCGGCAAGGCTCCAGTAACATCTCCTCTTCAAAGCTCTTCCTTGCAATCTCTCGCACCGCTCCT
Organism: Rheum nobile; assembly: GCA_027886185.1. NCBI lineage: Eukaryota > Viridiplantae > Streptophyta > Magnoliopsida > Caryophyllales > Polygonaceae > Rheum > Rheum nobile. Next base: position 1,057,199 of record WOAB01000660.1, read on the forward strand.
AAACTCGTCTCTTCACTCCTTTTGCGTCTTTCCTTGGTGGCTTCCTTCCTCAGTGTCTCCTAGATATCCACAATAGCTCAAACACCTCCAAAAACACCAAACTTCGCCTCCAAACGCCATACACATGAATGTGTCTAAATCTACCCGAATGACACCAATAAACCCTCTAATGACTCTTACTTAAGCCCTACAAAGTAGTGCTTATCAGACACCAAGCTTGGAAAGATCCTACCAATCCATCTGTATTCTTCAAGCCCATACAACAGAATCCTTTTTTGATGTTAAGTTGTCTCCTCCCTTTGCTTATTTTTCCTTGCCTTCACTTTTTTTTTCCAACACAAGGAGGAAGGCATAAATAGGAGAAAGAGAGGAGAACATTACAAGGCTCATTCATATCCAACCAATAGCATATGCAACCTCCCTTAAGCTTGGCTCAAGTCCACACTAGCAAGACAAATAAAGCATCCTGATCCCCGGATGGGTAGGAAGAATATATATATGCTCGGTATGCTTTTGTGGAGCTTCCAAAGAAAAGGCAATCAAGGCACAAAGGGACTTCAAGCAGAGGAAAACATATGCAAGGTGGCCAAGGATAAAGGGTTTAAATGAAATATTGCCTCAATCATGTTAATGTCATGTACATAAATCATAGATGTAGCCTCGAAAAAGGTATTAATGCAAGTTCTAGAGTTAGCAATCAAAGAGAGATTCACACACATAGAAAAGAGAAGAAGACTTGCACATAATTAGTCCTAAAAGGCCAAAACCTTACCGGCTTTTTGTCTAGAGTATCAGTCCTAACACATCTCAATCAAATGTCACATGCTCAAGCCAGTTGTCTAAAGGTTAAACCCTCATAATCATGCACAACATGCAATTGCAGTATCAACAACCAAAACGTATTGAGAGGATTCACAGATCATGCATTACCAGAAGAACAACCAAAGGAAATTAAGCAGTAAGGGTCAAATCAAACATCCATAATGCAATGCATAAAACCAAGTGCATAGAAAATGAAATAAAGGAAAAAATGAAACGCAGAAATAAATCAAGTAAAGCAACTAAACCTAAGATGAACATGCAAGTCTACATGTGAATTGCTCCCCCTATGCTAAACCCTACATTGTCTCAATGTAGAAAAGTAACAATAGAGGAAGAAACTCACAGAGTCAGTCTACTGCGGTGGTGGAATCGTAGTCGCGCTCGTACACCTGGAGGAACATGGCTCGCTCCTGAGCTGCCAATTCGTCAACTTGGCGCTGTAAGGCCGCAACATCATCATGTCTGGAGGTGGAGGCACCAGAGGATTCGTCATGCTCCCACTGGCTAGGAGGTTCAGCAGCAACATCATTGCGGGGCACCGGCCCTTCCCAGTTGCGGACCCAGTTGTCTACATCATCAATGAAGGTACGGCGAGCGTCAGGTAAAGGGACAAGCGGGAAACCGGTCTTGAATTTCAAGTAGTTAACCTGATTGTTTCGAGAGTAGGTGAGCATGTGAGCCCGACGGAGATATCGATCCGGAGTGTGTCGGGGGTCACCTCATGGCCTTCCATAGAGACGTTGAAATGGCGGATAATCGGGGTGATCATACCGCCAATGCAGATACCACCACTAGACTTGGTGGTCATCTGTCGGACAAGCAGAATGCCCAAATTTACCCGCTCGCCCTCTGTCGTCCGCTTTAACATCATCAGCTCACTACAACGGACGTTTCTCTGGCTATCTTCACGAGAAAAGATAGTCCCCGCAAAGAACTTTTACATGACTCGGAAAACGGGGTGGACAAGAAGGGTGGCCTTGGAGTGGTGGTTGAAATGATCCACGCCAGTGATTTGGTACCAAAACTCCTACACCTCAGCACTACTGAGGTCATACTTTTCTCTAGAAGTGGGGAACCCGTAGATCTCGTTCAGCTCTTCAAAACTGAGGTCCCGCTACTCGTTTCCTAGACGGGAAACTAAACTGCCCCTGTCAAAGAACATCTCCTCTGTAACAGTGAGGGAACTGAGCATCTCCATGGTAAGGTTCTTGTAGGAGACATTGTGCATCGACAAAGTGTCCTATCTCCATGCGGATGGTGAGACGACGGATCTCGCCGAGGAGGCCAAGAGTGTGCATATCAGGGGTGTCGAGCCAACGGGTTGACTGCCAAGGCAGACCTTGCAGAGTGTTGTAGTTCATTCGTTGCTCGACAGTTGCAAATATGATCTCGCCCACAGCAGGAGGAGCAAGGAGGGCGGCACGAGGAGCGCGGGAAGAGCAGGCGGGATCATATTTGCAACTGCCGAGCAACGAACGAACTACAACACTCTGCAAGGTCTGCCTTGGCAGTCAACCCGTTGGCTCGACACCCCTGATATGCACGCTCTTGGCCTCCTCGGCGAGATCCGTCGTCTCACCACCCGCATGGAGATAGGACACTTTGTCGACATGCACGAGGTCTCCTACAAGAACCCCACCCTGGAGATGCTCAGTTCCCTCACTGTTACAGAGGAGATGTTCTTTGACAGGGGCAGTTTAGTTTCCCGTCTAGGAAACGAGTAGCGGGACCTCAGTTTTGAAGAGCTGAACGAGATCTAGGGGTTCCCCACTTCTGGAGCAAAGTATGACCTCAGTAGTGCCGAGGTGCAGGAGTTTTGGTACCAAATCACTGGCGTGGATCATTTCAACCACCACTCCAAGGCCACCCTTCTTGTCCACCCCGTTTTCCGAGTCATGCAAAAATTCTTTGCAGGGACTATCTTTTCCCGTGAAGATAGCCAGAGCAACATCCGCTGTAGTGAGCTGATGATATTAAAGCAGATGACAGAGGGAGAGCGGGTAAATTTGGGCATTCTGCTTGCCCGACAGATGGCCAAGATGACCACCAAGTCTAGTGGTGGTATCTGCATTGGCAGTATGATCACCCCGATTATCCGCCATTTCAACGTCTCTGTGGAAGGCCATGAGGTGACCCCCGACACACTCCGGATCGATATACGATATCTCCGTCGAGCTCACATGCTCACCCACTCTCGGAACAGTTTCAAGACCGGTTTCCCGCTTGTCCATTTACCTGACGTCCGCCATACCTTCGTTGATGATGTGGACAACTGGGTCCGCAACTGGGAAGGGTCGGTGCCCCACAATGATGTTGATGCTAAACCTCCTAGCTAGTGGGAGCATGGCGAATCCTCTGGTGCCTTGCCTCCACCTCCAGACATGATGATGTTGCGACCTTACAGCGCCAAGTTGACGAATTGGCGGCCCAGCAGGCTCAGGAGCGAGCCATGTTCCTCCAGATGTACTGCCAGGTGTACGGGTGCGACTACGACCCCACCAACCCACCACCGCAGTAGACTCACTCTGTGAGTTTCTTCCTCTATTGTTACTTTTCTACATTGGGACAATGTAAGGTTTAGCATGGGGGAGCAATTCACATGTAGACTTGCATGTTCATTTAGTTACATGTTCATCTTAGGTTTAGTTGCTTTACTTGATTTATTTATGCGTTTCATTTTTTTCCTTTATGCAACCCAAAAGTCCACCTCATATGCAACCCAAAATCAAAAATAAAACAAAGACTTAGTCGAACCAGTTGGCTTCTTGAAAATAACAAAGCCAACTTGATAAGGTTCGGCAACTGACACTTGACTACTTCACAAACTGTGTGGATTTCAAGAGGAATTTCGCAAGAAAAACAAACAAAGCCAAGTATGAGAGTCATATCAAACACCTAAAATGCAATGTATGGAATGTTAATGAAAAAAAAAACACTAAAAACACTAAAATGCAAACGAAACTACACCATGAAATTATCTAGGGGTGTTTATCCGGTCCGGACCGGAATTTCCGATTCGGTCCGGTTCGATGGACCAGATTTTTTCAAAAGGTCGGACTGGAGACTGGACCGGTTTAGACCGGTCCTTATTTAAAAAAAAAAATTAATTCTTATTTAATATCTAAAAAATATATATAAAAAACATTTATACTCCCAACTTATTAAATTAAAAAAAATATCTATAAAAAAATATATTTAAACTCCTAATTTTTTATTAATTTTTTTAAAAAAAAACCGGTCCACCGGTCCGGTCCGGTTTTTTTCTGGGTTTGGACCGGACCGGACCCGACCCGGATTAAGGGGAAATCATGGACTGGAGACCGGACCATAATTTCACCGGTCCGGTCCGGTCTTTTACGGTCCGGTCCGGTTTTCCGGTCCGGTCCAGTCCGGTTTTCCGGTCCAGTCCAGTCCATTTTTGAACACCTCTAAAATTATCCGTCCCCCAAGCTTAAACTCTACATTGTCCCCAATATAGAAAAAAAAAAAAAAAAGGAAACTCACCAAATTGTTAGGCATTTAGGCGTCTTCTATAGAACCAGGGTTAGGAAAAATGAGTACAAATGCACTAAAATTTCAGCAGCTTCTATCCTCAAATAGCACTGCACACAACATATACAAAGCAAACCCCAACAACAACACTATATATTCTACTAGTTAGTACTTAGTAGGCATAAACAAAGTTTAAAACGTGCTCAAGCATATATTAATCTCATAATCAGCTCACAACGAGCCTAAGCACAATTTCAAGAATATATCCAATGCCTACAATAGACTTGTTAATCATCACTAATTCAGCATACAACAATCCCAACATTATATAAGCAAACTCAACAACCAGCACAACCCCATTCATGTAAAATTCAACTACCACTACCAAAAATTTAACTCAGTGCAATGGTCACCGAATTACCAAATAATTGCAGGTAGCAACAATCACAACAAACCGCATAGCATCATCAAATTAAAGAAGCACAGAATCAGCCGATGAACATAATCATGATGCAAAGTGAGTCAGCAAAGAAGAGTGCTCTAAATCAGCCCAAAATATTTAAAGTTAAAAGCAAGACCGAATTCAGAGTAGAAAATTGAGTACCAGACTCACCAGTGTGGCTCGGTTGGGAGTTGTTGGGCTCGAATCTGGCGGTTGCAACCAAGTGTGGGTAGACTTCCGAGCGGTGGCGCGGGCAGGTGGATCTAGAGATGTTCACGGTTTTGGAACCGCCGATTACGGTTCTAGAACCGCCGGTTCAAAAAAATCATGAACCGAAATCGGAACCGACCAAGTCCGGTTCCATCCGGTTTTGCCGGTTCCGGTTTCGGTTGCGGTTCCGAATCCGGTCGGTTTTGAACCGGTTCCGGTTACGGTTCCGAACCGGATAAAAATTAATATTTTTATACAAAATATCTAAAAAAAAGTTGAACATAAAAAAATAAGAAAATATTAACATTAATCATTTAATCTTTATATTTTAATTATACAATATATTCTTAAACAAAAAAATATAATAAGCATTTGTCTTTATACAAAATTGTAAGGGAAAAAATTGGAAAAATAAAGGTTTGAACATAATTAAATTGCTTACGTGTTCTCTCCGGGTTAGAGAAATCCAAATCCACGTAGTCCTCTTACCTTTATTATGGAAATTCACTTAGCTAATAAGTTTGAAATTGGCGATTCTGAAACGGTTTGGAACCGCCGATTCCGAACCGCTTCGAACCGCCGGTTCCACGGTTCTATGAAATCTTAAACCGAAACCGGTCTCGAACAGTTTTAGTCGGTTCCGGTTCCGGTTCGATTACGGTTTCAGACGGTTTTGGAACCGTCGGTTGAACGGTTCAAAGGAACCGCTGAACACCTCTAGGTGGATCGCGATGCGGTTGGGCGAGTCGGGATGCGATCCGGTGGTGGTTGTGGAGAGCAGGTGTAGCGGCCTCGCGAGCAGGACCGATGTGACAGCAGCGGCACATAGGAGAACAGAAACATGGGCGGCGTGGGTTTGGTTGGCAGTGGGTCTGGCGTGGACAGGATCGAGGTCGATCCGGGGCTGGTGCGGCTCGGTTGCTGGTTTGAGCGGAGGTTCAGAGGTGGCGTGGTTGGGTGCGGTGGCTCGCAAGCAGGTCGGGGCACGGATCTGGGCGACGCGGGTGATGGTGAAGGTCTGTGCGCGGCTCGATAGTCGTTCGCGAGTCTGGGCTCGGGGCAGGGTTCGCCGGCGCGGGTCTGGTGTGGTCGCAAGGGCTCGATGGCTGTATGAGTGGTGGGTCAGAGGTGTGGTCGGAGGGTACAGGGCACGCCTGAGAGTAGGTTAGGAGAAGGGGAAAGAAAGAAAAGAAAGAGAGGAGAGGCAAAGAAAGAATGAAAAGAAACGGAGTTTTGTTTTTTTAATTGGAAATACGCACGGTCAGTTACAGACTGTTTCCAGAATTTTTTTATTTTTTAAACTGCAGGTTTATGGCACGGTCCGTGACAGACCGTGCCAAATTCCAGAAGGCAGCCTCGTTTATTTTATTTTTTATTGTTTTTTTTGACAAAATAAAATAAATAACAATAATAAGCATACCTTGATTTATCTCTCAAAAAGTGCTTGTTTTAAGTCATCAGTCTGACTTTCACCAGTGTCAAGTACTCGGATCAGCCGGGTCGGTGACACCTAAATCAATCGGATCAGGCTCCTTGTAAGGCTTTTGTCGAATCATGCACACTCTGAAATACCCCGAGTTCTTATGCCATAGCTCAACAGAATCATTTTGAAGAACTCGGTTCAGATAGTACGGACCGGACCATCTCGTGATCTTGCTTCCCGAAAACATGCTCGATTTATGATGATAGAGAATCACTTGATCCCCTTCCTTAAACTCAACTCGATCCTGTTCAGCAGAGCTTCTGTTTCTCTTCTTCCGTCTACTCCGACCCTTTATTTCTGGATTAGCCTCCACCCTAGGGTCTTGGATTTCCAATGTAATCTGTGGTGACAGAGCTACATCGGGCAATATATCAGGACGTTTTTCTTGCACCTTGCAGCAAGTATTAGTGTTAGCGGTCGGGGTAGCGTTCTGTGATAGCTCAAACTCATCAAGCATAGGGTCCTCCTTGGTCAGCTGGATAGGCTCTCTTCTATCCAATTGTGGCTCTTCCTACTCTTTTACAACCCGTTGTAAAATAGCAGTGCACTGCTCAATATAATGCATTTCAGGTGGCTCTATAATTCATACGATCTTAAATGGACTTATGAGGCTCAGGCTGGAGCGGTATGTATGGTGGTGTCATCCAACTAGGATTGCATGAATTCGAATTTCTCTCAATTATCTCTCCCAAAGTTAAATGACAACCTGTATGATCGTGATCTGTAGCTCCACAAGACTCACATAAGAGGTTAAAAGTATTTGGGTTTGGGTAACCCAAATTAGAATTTTCAAAATCATACCTCTGAGTACTTGTATTAGGTTTAAAAGAAATAAAGGGGTGAGAATCTACCTCATACTTACCTGAATACATTTGTCCGACTCTTTCTGAATAGCCTGTCATAAAAAAAAGAAAAAGAAAAATCAAAGCAAAAATAATTACCTAGACTCACCAATAGAGGTGACAACTAATATTAACAAATTGGTTCCCCGGCAACGGCGCCAAAAACTTGATAGGACAAAAACCTACCCACAAGCGTATGGGTTCAGTTGTAGCTTTTCAAGTGTCGTTCCCAACGAGGACTATGTAGTACCTTTTGTAAACTTAGACTGATAAGCTAAGCCGTAAGAAGGAAAATTCGTTTGTTTAATATCTAAGAAAATAAGAAAACAAAGAAACAGAATTGCAAAAGATGGTTGTAAAGAATTAGGGAGAAGATCCTAGGACCAGGGATCCCCATAACAATGTCTTGGTAAACTTACAGATATCTGCCTGAAATTAGTCTGAACTTGTCTGAAGGCAAGCTATCTAATGTCTCTACTAACTCATTTCAGACGATAATAGATGTGCCTAAATTATAACTAACAATCGCTGTCGCGCAGAGCTAATCAAATCTAGACCCTTTAGGCACTTAGATCTAGGATCAAACTGGGTTAACATTCGTTGTCGCGCTCCGCTAAGTCCAGGCAAACCTAAGGTTTCTATGATAGCTTAGGATTCCACAAGAGTAATTAGGTTGATGTCGCACAAATAACACTCAGGTTCAATACCTAGTAATCTGATAAAGTAATCTCCTTTTAAACTCATACCTTACCTGAGTTATCTATTAAGGTTATCTCCTTTCAGACTTAAACCTAATAGAAACCTAATCAACATTCATCAATTGTATTAAGACCTCTAGGATTGAATCAGACAAGGTTCCAGATTTCAATTCAGGCAAACATCATACAAAAGTCTACTAATCCATTGTTGGGATCACCCCAACCCTATAATTAAGAGATTTAGCCAGACATGCTTGGAGAAACAATCAAAAACATCATATGAACAATAGATATCATTCAATTAGATTAGAAGAAGAGAAATGCTTGATCAAATCCAAGGAAACAATCTCCAATCTTCAGAAATCTTCGAAGAAACTCCAAAACACAACTAGGGCTAGAGAGAGTGGCAAAAAGTGGCAAAAGAGAGCTGCCAAAATAAACCCTAAAAAGTATTTATACTGTCCAAAAATAAAAGGGTAGAAAAATAGCGTTTCGGGATGAGTGGAGAGTGGCACGGTTTGGGACAAACCGTGCGGGTTTCGTCACAAACCGTGCGGCACAACAAAGAGTAGCAGGACACGCGCACGGTTTGTCACAAACCGTGCCTCTTCATAGACAGTGATTTTCTCGGCTCTGGAGGCGCGCACGATTTACAGCATGTGGGCACGGTTTGTCACAAACCGTGCCAAGCTGTAGAATGCTCCTTTTTGTCTTCGTTCGCCTCTGAATTCGCCTGTGCACATGTCTAATGACGTCCATGCCTCGTATGTAACCCAAAAGTCCACCAATGTACTTGAAATCACACAGAAACTCGTGTAGACATCTAAACTAAAGAAAATGATACAACTAGCTAAAAATACAGGATAATAGACGTGAAAATGCCTAAACAACAGCCTAAATGCATGTCCTAAATGTGCATAAAATGAATGTCATCACTGAGCAATGAAGACTCGAACCTCTAATGCAACAATGAAGGTTGCACGGAAAATAAACCCTAGATCAAGAAGAACCAAGAAGCTCTGATACCATGTTAGTAATCAATGAGATGAAAATGAAAATCCTTAGTATTGCCAAGACAAAAGCTATAGAATAAATACAGGGAAAAAGCAACAAAAGAAACTCTAAAGCAATCAGAAAAAGACAGCCAACAACACATTTTACAAGAAAAATACAACTATCAGCTTTTGTGTAAGAGAATTAAAGTATTTTATCCAACATTTTTTTTTAAAACTTGTATGGGGCGCACGCTTAAAAGTAAATAATATAAATAAGTAGTCAAGTAGATAAAAATAAGGAGGGACAAAGTAGTAAATGGATATTGAGATTTGTCTATATGTTTGCTAATAGGTTGAAACAAATAGTATAGTCATTTGAAACGTGTGGCTTGCATTTCGCGAGTGGGAGGGAAAAACAGAAGTGACACGCCTCTTCTATAGTTTTGTACACGCGCCCCACATTCCTTCTTTAAAAAAAATCATTTGAAACGTCTCTACTTCATCAATTGTCTTTGCTTTCTCTTTTCTAAGGCGGTTTCGAGGCAATTCTTCGAACGAATTCTCCAGTTCTTTGATTCAACCTCATCGATTCTCCATTCTCTTTCATAATCTTCACTCTAACTCTTGCAAAATGTTTGGAAATCAAAGTAAATCTTCATTTTCCTCGTCTCGAAGTGAAATAATTGTATTTGTAAACCCTAGACATTTGTGTTTGTTTGTTGATTTTGTAACCTTTTAGTTTTTTCGCTGCATAAGAGTGTATAAGTTGTTTTCGTTTTGTTTTTTGTTCTTTATGTGTTGATGTTTTGTTTTGATTTTCATATTTTCGTGTTTTACTGATGAGTGTTGTGTTTAGTGGATATTATGTTATATTCTCGTGTTATTTGTGCACCAAATTTGTTTTGATTGTTCACCAAATTCACTTTATTTGTGTTCCATTATTAGTCTACAAGTTCATCAGTTCGCTATGTCTATGCATTAATTTTTCTCATGTTGTGCACTGTTTCATTATTACGTTGTGCATCTTCCATCAAATCATTTGTTCACCACTAAGTACATGTTTTATGCACTAGCTCAACTTAATGCAAAATGCAAAAATAATCCTTTCACAATACATAAATATTCAAAACTTGATGCACCAACTGTTCTTTTGTTGATCACCATATTTTCTAAACTTGTGCACGACTGTACTATATACTTGTTCACTAGTTTAAATGTCTTTGTGCACCTTATTAGTCACTGTTGTGCACTACACTAGTTTAAGTTGTGCACCGCAATACTGTTTCTTGTGCACCCTATTTCTATATTTCGGTGCACCATATTAGTCACTATTGTGCACTACACTAGTTTAACTTGTGCACCTCATTACTCTACTTCAGTGCACCACATTAGTCACTGTTGTGCACTATACTAATTTAACTTGTGCACCTCATTATTGTTTCTTGTGCACCTAATTACTGCACTTCAGTGCACCCCATTAGTCATTGTTGTGCACTATACTAGTTTAACTTGTACACCTCATTACTGTTTTTTGTGCACTTCATTACTCAATTTCAGTGCACCACATACATTAGTCACTGTGGAGCACTACACTAGTTTAACTTGTGTATCTCATTACTGCATTTTTGTGCACCACATTAGTCACTATTGTGCACTACACTAGTTTAAGTTGTGCACCATATTACCTTTTCTTGTGCACCTCATTATTGCATTTCAGTGCACCACATTTATGCATTTTCTGTATTTAGTATATTGCCCGATTACTTTGTTTGTATCTTTTTATTGTGCATTTCTTGTTATGTTATTGTGCACCACAATACTTTATGTTGTTCAGTACAATACTTATTTGTGGACCACATTACTACAATGTATATTTAGTACATGCCTTTGTGATTTTGTGCACAACATTACTGTATCATGTGCACCACAACACCATACATTTTGTGCACCACAACACTATATGTTTGTGCACCAGTTTGATTATGTTGTGCACCCGTTTTCTAAATTGTATTATTGTTCACAATATATGTAGAAGCAAACACTCTTCTTCTTCGAAGGAGAAGGTTGTCCTTTCACAAGATAAAAGTACAAGCAACCAAGGGGGCATATCAAGTGAATTAGGCGAGGATATAGTCCCATCTACTACACTAGCCGTGTTTGAAGCTGTCCAACTTCCCACACATGACCCTAAAGTGCAACTTGTTGAATCATAAGAAGTTATTATACAAGATTATACAGATGCTCAAAGAGGTGATATATTGAATGGTTCAACTATATTTATTAGTATAGAAAATTTGTGATGATATTTTTAATGTGTGGATTGTTTTCAAAGCAACGTACAAAGGACAAGAACTCAAGTGGTGCAGTTGCTACCACTTCTCGCGCCGCTGATAAAAACACTTAAGGGTAATTTCTTGTTTTTAAAAAAAAAATCAGCAAATTGTGCTTCGTACTTTTTTAATCGTGTGCATTCATTGATCATTATTTCCCATTTTGTTGTTGTAGATAAACGTAAGGTCTCATTTTATACAATCCCTCCATCAAAGCTCAAAAAGAGTTCTTCTTCAAACACTTCTCGGCTGGTTGTTGTTACTGTGTCCAAGGAGACATGTAAAGTTGTTGTGTCGGAGGATCCGAAAAGGAAAGCCCCCAGTAGATGGCTTAAGGAAAGGGGTTCTCTGTCTTTACTTGTTGATGCTAATGGTGAGTTTAATACATCTTAGAAGGCTGCATTGGTCTGAATGGGTTTCAGACACTTGATGTCTTGGAAGGTGAGGGAGCTGCTAGGTTCTTTAAGCTATTGGCTGGTGGAGACGTTTGATACACCTTTTTGCTCTCTAAGGATGGAAATGATTTGCCCAATATCCGCCTAGATGGTAATGATGTCCAACAGTATCTTGGGTTGCCGAAGAGATTAGTGAAGATTGTTCCTAGGCATCAGAATGACTATGATATAGTTACTCAATGGAGGGCGATGTATGCCAAAGATAGTCTTGTCAAACCAACTGATGTGAAGAAGAAACTCGTTGTGAACAAGGACTCCGATGCCATGTTTGATATGGACTTCATTATTCTGTTTTACTCTACTGTTATTGAGAGTAGTGCCAATGGTTCGACTACTGCTAAGATTTTGAAGTGGATCAACTGGAGTTTTACGGACCGGATGGAAGACTATGACTGGTGTGAGTTACTTCGTAGGAAGCTTTGTGAGCTGAGAATTTTGGCTTCAAGTATAGCTTCATTCAAGGTTCCACTTATTTTTCTACTTGTAAGTTATTTACTTTTTTTCTTGTATCTTTATTTTTTATGCAACGCGTGTATATTGTTTTGTGCAATGTAGTTTTTTTTTCTTGTACACAATGATTAAATACTTTTGTGCACCATGATACAAGATTCTTTATGGTGCATGGTGTATTTTCTGGTGCACCATGATGTTTAAGATTTGTTCACCATAGTATAGTAGTTTATGCTTCACAATACAATAGTGTTGTGCACCATTGTACAACAATGTTGTGCACCTCATATTAGAGTTTATGGACGATTCTATGAAGTATTTGTGCAACTGTCGTTGTGCACTATTGTACAACAATGTTGTGCACCTCGTATTAGAGTTTATGGACGATTTTATGAAGTATTTGTGCAACTGTCGTGTAAACTTTTTTGCACCATCATATTATAGTTTGTGCACCACATTTGTCTTTATTGTTCATATTTTTTAAAATTATTGTGCACTATTTTTTTTATGCGGCGTTATATTCCATATTTGTTCACCATGATATTATAGTATTGTGCACCATGATATCTTAGTTTTGTTCACCATTAGTAATTGTGTTGTGCACCATGATATAATAATGTATGCACCATTAAATGAAAAGGTTGTGCATCTGTATTATTATCTTTGTGCACCATAATGTAAAAGTTTTGAGCACTATAGTTAATTGTGCACCACATGTCCACATTTATTTCTTGTTGTGCACTTGTATTGCTATTATTGTGCACATGTTAATATGTTTATTTTATCTCCACAGACTGTGTAGTATGATAGAATGAGTTTGATGAAAGTTACCAACAAGAGAGATTACCCCATAATCAACATCTACACCTCTGAGTACTCCATAATCAACCACTTATTAATATCGTTGCGGTACATTTTTGCTATTTATTTTTTTTATTGGATTTTCTTATTCTTACAGTGTAGCCCCTAACCAAACAATACATACTTCTAGAGGTTCAAAATGCCGAATATCTTCTTCGTCTATCGACTTTCCATTTACTTGCTCTCCATAAACGGATTCTCTATCAATGTTTGACATTTTTTTCTAAAATTCATTTTTTTTTATAAGAGTTTACTTAAGTGGACTGGAAAAAAATGGAAGGATTTAGTTGTTATGAAAAGGGTAGTGTGATGTTGGTATTTGTAGAGTCAGAATTGGACCGTCGAGAATGTTACACTACACATATTAGACGCGTACCGTACGACATCCTAACAGTCCAATTTTGACCGTTGGGATACAGAGAGTAATCGCCTTGGTAGCGTACCAAGGGGGTACACTCTTTGAGCGCATACTTTCTGCGTAACCATAAGGTACGCGTTCTATCCGCATATCCGAGAAGTATTTTCGAATACTTTCTCGGGTATTTAGCCAGGTATAGGTACGCTTTGCGTACGGTACCACCTGGTATAAGTACGCAAAGCGTACGTGTACCACCTCGGTGTTCAAGTAGGAGAAAATATGGAATGTGTTTAGCATTCACGTATATGTAACAAACCCTAAAGAATTATGACACTGCTTTTTCATTTTTGGTAGAATAGAATTATTGATGCTTACCATTTACAACATGTTTGGATGGTGGGTAATGATGGGTAAGGAAATGAAGAAAAAATGAGAGAAACTAACCGATGGAAAAGAAAAGGAGATGATTAGAGGTGAAATAATAGATTTTAATATTTCTCATATTTGGATAAAAGAGATTTTAAGAGGAAAGTTGATAGAAAATTAACTATAATAGTCATTTTTTTTAATTTCAAACACTCTTTTCTTGCTTTCCACCCAAATTTCAATAATTTAGTAAGATTTATTTCTCCTTCCTTTCCTCTCTTATTTCCCCATAAAATTCTTTCAAATTTCCTCAATAATATTAATCAAATAAGAGAATTTATTTCTCTTTATTTCTCTCCCTTATAATCTCTTCAAATCCATCCAACGAAACAGGTTTGAAAATGAAGAATGTTAACATTTATAAATCTTTCCGGTCATAAAAAAAAATCTTTCCAGATGCTATATGGTCTGTCTAGTAGCCTAGTTGACTGTAACATAGCAACATGATTGATATGATGATATGGGTGATGGGTGTCTGATATGATCTGAATAATCTGATGCATCAGTCTCACAAAAGAATATTTACATATAATATCATCATAAGACATTCGCAGAAGGGCTGGTCCACTCCTCTTCTTTCCCCCATTTCGACCTATTGAAATTGCTCTCTCTCTCTCTCTCATCTGATCTCCTCCCTATTAACTCCCTCCTTCACTTCAAATTCCTGCAAATGGTATCCATGGCTGCATCCCCCTCAACGACAATGGCTTCTAATCCCTTCGTCGCCTTCAGAGCCCACGTGGCTCCTCCTGATCTCCCCTCCTCCTCCTCGTCGTCCTCCTCCACCACCCGCCGCCCCACCCTCCTCCGCCGCCCGGATCTTGTCTTCGTCGTCAACCCTCACGGTTCTCTCTCCCTCTGTTATTTTGTGGTTTTTTGAGTATAAAATGAAATGCTCGTTTCCAGGGGGTTAATTTTGTTTGTGTGATTTTGTGGGCAGGGGCTAATGGAAGCACTGGAAAGGAGTGGAAGAAGCTCTCTCCTTATCTCTCCTCTCGCCTTTCCCATCATTACAATGTGCCTCCCTCTCTCTCTTTGCTGGATTTGTGCTTCTGACCTTGATCCTCTTTTCCTAATGCCTTTTTTAATCTTACTTTGATGAATTAATAGTCCAGTGTGTTTAAATTAGTGATTCCATTAGTTCCATTGTAAGTGTAAATGAACAATTTAATGAGTATGTGTTTATAATCGAGCTTCAATTCTTCTAGATACCAATTTTCATAGACGCCCATTATTTGTTTGTCTTATGATTTTCTTGTGGTGTCATCTAAGGATGACTTAGTAACTAGTTGTCATTTGATCCGAGCTTGCGAATTATGGTGTTAAATAACGGGTTCTTTATACTTTCCCTTCAGCATTGTTGGATCATTTGATTTCCATGTTTCAATTATGCTTTTGTGCTTATTGTAAACTGATGGCATTATAAGTGATTTTCTTTTCATTGTGGCTAGATATGCGAAGTTTTGACCTCAGGGCCTTCTCATGGGATTGATGTTACAAGGGAGGTATGAGATCTGAGTTCTCATTCAAGTCCCATGTTTATGCGTTTGATTCACTAGTTTTTAGTTTGGCTCGTTGAATGGTGTATTATAGGCTATTAAAGAAGGTGCCGATGCTGTGATTGCGGTAGGAGGTGATGGAACCCTTCATCAGGTATGATAATTTACATTTGTTCAAGTTTGTGCAGTAGGTAGTAATCTGTCTCTATGGAGTTTCAAGCTATTTGATGATGGTTATTTCTTTTTCTGTGTAACTCGGGTTAGGAAGTGTTCAAGAATTGATTTTGTAATGCAATTTGTGCAGATTATTGAATGGGAAACTGAATAGTGCATCATGCACATGAGGGGAATTAGTGATGTATGATACCTATAAGACATTGTTTGTGGTAAATCGGCCCTTAATACTCACATCCTGGATCATATATAGGATTTTAACTTTTCATTCCGTATAGTCCAATAATGTCTGGTAGATATATGCCTATTTGTTAAGTTAGTGAGAACAAGAGGGGTATTTTAATCTTTCTGATTAGTGCAACACTTCAGGAGAATCTGAATGCATAAATTAAGAACTGAGATTTTTTGTTGTTGTATTGGATTCCCTGGTAATGCACTGCCACCTTGTATGCTATATCTTGCTTGCCTTATTCTTGACATCCTAACATTAAGCGCCTAAAATATATGCACAAAAGTCCAAAATTTCTTTTAAGTAACCAAGCCTAATTTATTTGTTTCATGCTGTAACTTACAGGTTGTTAATGGTTTCTTTTGGGACGGAGAGCCTCTCTCATGTCAAGACGAGGATGCTATTCGTACAACCGCACTCGGTGTAAGGATTTACCCCCTGAAACTATATAGGATCGTAGATTTTTTTTTGTTTCTGTGTTGTACTATCTATTATATTCAAGTGTATACTGTAATAATATCTGGTTAAATGACTAATCATGAGTCTCACATACCTTCTCTTACAGCTAATACCTCTGGGTACTGGTTCTGATTTTGCTAGGAGCTTTGGCTGGTTAGTTCCTGCTACCAGAACACTCAACTCCACTAGATTCAGTATTTTCCATTTTATTAGACTAAGCATTATTTGGCAATTTCTGTTTCAGGAAAAACAACCCTCATGAAGCGATTGATCGAATAGCTAAAGGTGACGTCACCCATTGCTAATTGCTATACTCATTCCTTGTGAGTCATGTTGCTTTTCGTCAGTTACAATCCTGTATCTTCGTTTGAATTGCATTGGGGTTCATTACTGAAGCTCACAGTACTTTCCAGGGGTGAGGTCATGGATAGATGTTGGAGTCATTACGGAAGCAAGTGGAGTACCACATTATTTCATAAATGTTGCTGATATTCACTTGTGAGTTTAGCATTGTTTAGAATCTTCTAGAGTCGGCTTCTTCTCTGGCCCAATTATGCTTACTATAGCTCCTTGGATGCTACTGAGATTTGCAGGAGTGCTAAGGCTGGTTATTATGCATCTAGATATAAGAGATTTGGGAATTTGTGTTATGTTATTGGGGCTTTGCAAGCCTTCATGGGCCACAAGAACCAAGATCTACGAATCAAGGTGAATTGACTGCAGTTTATGTTACCTTTTGTGCAGCAAAAATGGAAAGGGAAATAATTTTACAGAAATACACTATTTTTTCTCTCTGCACTTGCAAGAACAGTAGTGATCACACCATTAATAAAAATTCGTTACTCTGTTCTGGAAGTCTGGATAAACTGATCAACTAGAAAAGTAGGTTTTAGATGGTATATACTTTCCCATAAGCGAAAGTGATTGTCACCCCATAAAGACCCTCAAATGTTGGTATACATGAGGTTGGCTCCACTCAGACCCAAAACGTCTAGTATAATTGATGGAGAGAGTGAGGTGAAGTTGGTACTAGTCTCCATAGCTGAAGATGATTGATCTTTTCCAGGTCACCTAGAAAAACATCTGAATCTTGTGATTCATTAATTCCCTACAGTTTTTTCATTTGTCAATAAACTGTTGCTAGAAATAACATGTGGTGCTGGCTTAATTATGGACCAATTTATCGTGTTTATCTGGGTGTGTAAAATGCAGATTGATGATGGTGAGTGGGAGATATACTCCCAAGTAACCGCGCTTTGCATCGGGAATGCAAAATACTTTGGTGGGGGCATGAAGATTACTCCCAATGCTGATCCTTCAAGCGGGAGTTTAGAGGTAGACACAAATCTCATATCGTGTTTTTCAGGCCGCCACTTCATGTTCTTGCTTTTGTCAAAAATCCTAAGCGGAAGTTACACAGGTTGTGATCCTTGAAGATTTCAAATGGTACGACTTCATACTTAAACTGCACAGGCTCTACAACGGGACTCATCTCACTATCAAGAACGTAACATCAAGAAGGTAAGCTCTCTAAAGCCCCTATCCGTCTCTTACCATCTCCTTTGTTCTTCAAAAACCGATACACATACCTCTTACTCATATGATCCTTTGGTAATAATAACAGTGCACATTCTATTGAAGTGGAGGAGATTAATGGGGCTGGTGAGATCTATATTCAGTCTGATGGAGAGCACTTAGGCTTCCTTCCAAGGAAAATACGCGTTCTCCCTAACGCCATTGAGATGCTGACGTAGTAGCTGTTGGAATGAATGTTGGTTGAACAAGTATGCATATTATTTAGAGTTTTTGTTCCTGGACAATGCAGGAAGAATCCGGCAACCGAGGCGTTGTCCTTTCATGGGTTTCAGCCTGGAGCTGAAGTAGTGTTTTTTTTGCACAGAGAAGAGATACTTGGGGGATTTCTGGTTATTGTCAACCTGTCAGATCTCTGCTCAGTTTTGTGTAAAACACAAAGTTTCAGGCTTTAAGCTGGTTTTCAAGTGATTTTAGCCAATGTTGTTGGCAATTCTCCACCACTTTTAGAAGTGACATGAATTTGTGAAATGCTACTAAAAGGTGTACTCTTTTAAGAAAATATAATGCTTGATATATTGTTTTTGTGCTACCAAATACATGTGAAGCTACACAATAAGCTTAGCAGTTGCATCTCTATCCCCAAAAACCTTCCATTTCTCGTTTCTCGATTCCTGATTTACTCGATCAGATCCCATTTGCAATCCTCCGCGATTTTCTTGCGAGGCGGTGAGATCAGAAACCCTATGCTTCACAACGCGAGATCGGTCGAGAGAGATCTTATATTAAAAATCGAGTTCGAATATGTGGGGTGATTAATTAGTCAACCCAGAAGTAACTTACCCCTCAATATACAGAAATAAACATGTATGTGAGAAGCAGGAGATTTGGACATTCACATTTTTTCAAGTTAATTTTACCCCTCAATATAACCAGACAATTTCAGCTATAAAATACCAGCTACGGACACAGAACGCAGTCTGAACCGGTACTAATAACAATTAAAGAAGAAACGAACCGGTTTGTTCATTTCTACATATACTGCAACTGCGTCATCTCCTCCTCTCTATCCATCTCCAGTATACTCGCCGTCTCGCCTCACTGCAACAGCTCCGCCGTCCGCCGGTCCAACCACCAGAAGGTCCGACCACAGCTCAGTTTCGTTCGTTATAAAGTCGAGAGTTCCCCCTATCTCCCTCTTCCAACTCCCTAAATTAGGGTTCTCCACTTCTGATTTCTCTCTCTCTCTCCCTTTTCCCGCTTACAGAGTTGCAGGCCGATTTTCTGAGTTTGGTTCACCGTATTCTAGCCGAGCCGCCACTTCGCCGATCAAGTAGAGTTGCAGGTCAGTTTTTCGGATAATTCAATTTATTGGGTTTCAGAACGTTTAGTCTCTGTTATATTTATAATGCCGCTCCTTGATGTAGAATGAATCTATATTTGGCTTCAAATGCGAGATATCAACTGTAATGCTGCTGTTTTATTGTGAATTTGGACAAAGAAGATGACATTCTTCTACTTTCAAGAACCAAAAATCTTATTGAAATTAGACAGAAAGCATATTTTGGATTAAGTGGTAGTTGGAGTAGATCTCTTGTGTATTATTTGAACCTTTAGAACTAAGCTATGAGCATGAATCCCTTGAAATTAAACTATCAGAAACCTCCTATCTCTTAATATGGTGGTTGTTGCTATCCGAGCACATAAAACTATACAATCAACCGTAGTGGTTTTGCATATTCTTTGAGAAGCGAGGATGAAAACTTTATGTAACTAAGGTTTGTTTGTAGTAATTTAGTTGAACACTTTTGACTCATATTTTTGTAAAAATTTCAACTCATTATGTTTTGAGTTTTTTGTGACCCCCTTTCTCTTATATCTGCGTGCTTCATTGTCCATAGCAGTGCTCTTTCCAAGCTCTGCTCAGTGCTCAACATAGAAAATGATTAGATGAACTAACCACAACGGTCGAGTGATAAACTATCAAGGAGACTGTTTGGTGCTGCAATGGTGGTTTTGTTATCTACCTCGATTTCCCCTACAATCTCAAGCAAGGCAGCTCAAGTATCATTTATCCCGTCAACAAAGTTCCGCTTCTTCTCGGGTAACTTTTCGTCTCCTGTGTGATTTTGTGTTTATGTTTCTCTTATTTGCGCAATCAGTTGCAAAAAACGAAACACCAATTAGCTTTTGGTCAATTTATCCTCTCAGGATTGAACGAGATAAATGGGAAGAACAAAATAGGTTCTGGCATTATCTGCTTTTCTGCAAAGGGACAGGCAAAATCCCTGGTTTCTGCCAAAAATCAGGGTAAAAGGGGAAAAAATTACGGTGTGAGTTTGATATTCAGTGAGGGGAAAGATGGGGATGACGACATTGGGCTTATTTGTCCGGGCTGTGGGATTTATATGCAAGATAAAGACCCAAATCATCCCGGGTATTACAAGAGAAGGAAGGTCGAGAAGGAAACAGATCTTCTTGATGAGGAAGACGGGGAGGAAATTGAGGGTTTGATCCTTGATGAGGAACTGGAGGATTTTGTGGATGATTTGGAAGCAAGTGATGGAAAAGAAGAGGGCTCTGAGGAGGAAGATGAGATTGGTTGGGAGAGTGATGATTGGGAGGATGAATTTGATGGCGATGAAGATGATGATGAGAGTATCTTGAAAGAACGGGATGGGTTTGCCCCTGCTGGTGCTGGTTTTGGCAAAATCACAGAAGAATTGTTGGAGGATTTGGAGAGGAAGAGCAAAAAGCCTTCGAAATCGGAGCGGAAGAGGCTGGCTAGGGAGGGTCAGAGAGAAAGAGAAGAGGTTACTGTATGTGCAAGGTGCCACTCTTTAAGAAACTATGGGCAGGTCAAGAATCATGCTGCAGAGAATCTTATACCCGACTTTGATTTCGAGAGGCTAATCAGCGCCCGATTGATGAGACCCACTGGAAATGCAGACGGGACGGTGGTGGTTATGGTGGTTGATTGTGTCGATTTTGATGGGTCGTTCCCTAAACGAGCAGCCCGGTCTTTGTTCAAGGCACTGGAGGAATGTGAAAATGATTCCAAGCTCAGGAGGAGGATGCCGAAGCTTGTCCTGGTTGGTACCAAAGTTGATCTCCTCCCGTCCCAGATTTCCCCCACGAGGTTGGATAGGTGGGTCCGCCATCGTGCAAGGGCCTTAGGGGCACCCAAAGTGAACGCTGTTTATCTGGTTAGTTCGAGGAAGGATTTAGGAGTGAGGAATTTATTGTCTTACATAAAGGAACAGGCTGGTCCTCGTGGGCATGTGTGGGTTATAGGGGCTCAGAATGCGGGCAAGTCGACTCTGATCAACATGTTTTCAAAGAAAGAAGGGGCTAAAGTTACCAAACTCACCGAGGCAGCAGTTCCTGGGACGACGCTTGGGATTCTTAAGGTTGGAGGGATATTACCGGCCAAAGCCAAGATGTATGATACTCCCGGGCTTTTGCATTCCTACTTAATGTCTATGAGATTGAACAGGGAAGAGCAGAAGATGGTTGAGATACGGAAGGAACTACAACCACGGAGTTATAGAATAAAGGCAAGTTCCTGGTAATCTCAGTGTCATTGTCAGTACTTATGTTAGTTGTCTGGTCATAATCTTTTCAGTTGGAAGAATTTGCCACTAAATTTCAGGCTTCAGATTACGTAAAAGTTTTTCCTATATGGTTGCTACATTTAACATTGTATACACATTTTAGCATTGAAGTCAAGATTAGATGATCTCCTGTCTTCTAAAAGAGGAATGTTATCTATTTTACAACTAAAAGAATTTAACAGCATCAGGAAATAGGTTTTCTTCTCACATAAGTGACGATAAATTAACCTGGATTAGGGATGAAACTCCACTTTGGCTTAGTGTTGTTAGTTGTTACTGCCTCAGTGGACTATGCTGCAGAATGTTTTGGTCTTCTGACATTACTGATTCCTTGAAACCTTTCATTGTGAACTTGGGCAGGTAGGGCAGTCTATTCACATTGGCAGCTTGGTGAGACTGGACCTCATCCAGGCTTCTGTCCAGACAATCTATGTGACGGTCTGGGCGTCTCCACATGTATCTCTTCATCTCGGGAAAATTGAAAATGCTGATGAGATTTGGGAAAAACATGCCGGCATCAGGTTACAGGTAAAATGCTCATTATAACAGCAGAAAATGGAGTGTTGGTTCTTATGCTCACATATATGTGGATCATACATATTGATATTTATTTTGTATATCATTCTCATGGTATTAGCCGCCCATAAGCCAAGACCGTGCATTCGAGCTAGGGAAGTGGGGAAAGCCAAGGGAGTTGAAAGTAATTGGGTCGAGCTGGGATGTAAATAGCGTGGACGTCGCCATAGCGGGTTTGGGCTGGTTCTCCCTGGGCCTTAAAGGTCAGTCAACATTGAATCTGTGGACCTATGATGGTGTTGATGTGACCCAGCGCGAGCCTCTGGTTCTTGACCGGGCCCCATTCATTGAGCGACCTGGGTTTTGGCTTCCCCAGGCTATTTCGGATGCCCTTGGAGGCCAATCCAAACAAGAAGGTAAAAGAAAGAAGCGGCTGGAGGAGGAAGAAGACGAAGACAGTGAAACATATCTGCAGTCAATTTGAGAGAAAGTAGGACTATAGGAGGGTTGTCAAAGAAGGTGGTTTTCCACATGCCAATTGTATTGTGTGCTTTGCTAGCTGGGTTTACTAGTGCATTGTATATACTCAGTTTTGCCTCTTGCCAATTGTTCGTTGTAGAATTTCCCTAAAAAACATGGAGAAATGTTACTTGTATTGTAACACCAATTTTCAAGTAGACCAGGTTTTTCAGCATTTTAAAGCAAATCCTGGAGTCCTGTGAGAAGAATACACATTCTAGTTTGAAGCTTTCTGTTTCTTCCAGTCTTAAATAAAAGAAACGATGAATCAAGTGAGTACAGAATTAAGCAGTTTTCCAAAGTCAATGTCATTTTTATCCTACTGGCTTCCTTGTTGAGGTGCTGATCAATCTAGCCATACCATTCTGGAAAGAGCTCTTTTGACATCAAGAATATTTGAAGTACTAAGCATACTATTTCTTTTCTTTTTCGACCAAAACTCAAATGTTACCCACTCCGGAAAGGTTTCAAGAGGAGAATTTTGTCGGCCAGCCTAGCCTCCCCTGCCTTTTTCTCCCCTTTCCCTTCCTCTTTCTCCCTCCTCTATCCTCGCCTTTGTTTTTTTTGTGGTTTGTTTGTTGCTGTGGTTTCTTCGGCTGTGCAGGTGACCCTTTGATTTGACTGGAGACTGTTGTTTCGGTTCGAGATTTGACAGTGGTCGTGTGATCCTTGGTGATTTATTTTGACGATTTACCATTAGATTGTGTCTTATCTCTTCTTTTCGGCTGCTTTAAACGACTTTATTGGAGTTTTTCAACCCCTGTTTGAAGACTTTCTCTTTGTTTAGCATTTTGGTTTGCTTGTTCAGTTGTTGTTTTTGGCTTGTTGTTCTTTTTCTTTATTTCGTTCTTTGTTGTTGTGTGTCGTTGTTATTGTTTCTGTCGTTTAATCGGCCTCTCGAATTTTTAGAGATTTGTCCTGAATCTTGAATTCTTACTTTATCAAAATAAAAAAAAAAAATAAAAAAAAGGAGAATTTTGTATTCCTACTAGAAACATGACCCCGAAAACGCTCTCGCCCACGACTCCTTCTCTGCCCCCAAACCCTAAAATTTGAAAACCCGCCGCTCTATCAAATCTGGATTTCAATTTGCCTCATTTCTCACTATGATTCCCATAACTCTCATACCAATCTTACCTCTAAACAAATCTATCGCCCCAAGTACCAGCGTTGCCGCTTCATCTCCCCCGCTGAACGACGACTTCGCCGCCACAACGGACCTTTTCGTCGAGGAGATGGACCGATTGGAGCGAGAACAAGCGAATATGCAGCACTCCATGGCCGAGATGAAGCGGGTGGAGTGGGTGAATGGAAGGCTTCTCCGCTGACTGGTGTTGGAAAGGAAGCCCTTGCAGTGGGATCCGAGTCTTCTCCTGAGGAACCTTCCTGCTGCCAAAACTTCCGCCTACAAGAGCCTCTGCCTCACCGCCGCTCCAAGTTCTTCTTCAAAGGAACCCTTCTGCTGCCAACGTGGGATCCGGGTTCTCTGGAGATTCTGGTCAAAGGGTGGAATGGGGATGGTCGAGGACGGGAAGGCTCGCCCGCCTCTGTGCTCGCCATGGTTTTCGGGGAGCTGTACCTTCAGAACTTCGCTCATCCCCCTTCTCCAAAACTTCGCTCTGGAAGATCTTTGATCCTGCTTTACAGGTGTACTCTTTCCCCTTCTCCTCTCTTTCTTTTGTTGACTTATTTACTTGCTAAGCTCTTTACTAATTTTCTCGATCTTGACTGGTTGAACTTGAATCCTGCTTGTTTTCTCTCGTTTGTTTATTACTACTGTCCTTGTTTCTTTTGCTTCTCTGATTGTGCTTGTGTGATTATCTTTCCCTTAACCATTCTCATGGGCAAAGGGAAGAAAATTTTGAAAGAGGAGTTATGCACTTCTCCGGGTGCCTCTAACCCTTCTTCTGGAGCTAAATCCACTAACCCTGAACTCTCTGTCTCGAATCCTACTTAGGTGACCCCCCCCTCTTGTGGCTAAAGCCATTTCTCTTATTGTTGTCAGGACCGGTTTAATTGAATGGTATTAGATTATATACTCTCTGAGTGTTGCTCTCTACTGCCATAATGAATCTTGCTTAATTGCTTTATCTAAGGTGGATAACCTTTTGAACTGTCATGGTATTTTCAAGATGATCAAACACCTCTGGCTGATGTACCCTCAGAACTTTAGAACTTATTTGTTGTTGAACAATTTGGTTAACAATCTTGGTGGGGATGGTATTGGTAAATTTCATTCTTGTATTTACTTTATGCCTTCCCAGTCAACTCCTCTTATATAACCCACATTTGGCCTAGCAACTTTTTAAAGGATGCTTTGGATTGGATTTCATGGCTCTTCTTGGCCAGCAACAATGGAGGAAAAAATCAGAAAAAGAATCCAAGGAGCAAAAGAGGAATTACACCAAAAATGAATCCTCAACTCATGAACAAATTATGGAATTTTAACTCCACGAACAATCTCTCTCTGAACCATTTGAGTGTGTTTCACATTCTTGTGGCTTATGCTTCCTTTTCTCTTCTTTTCTGGTTTTCTGTTGATTGCTGGTTGTTTTTTCACTTTCCTTGCTTTCCTTTGGTTCTTTGTTTTTTCTGCTGGGCTCGCTGGGCTCGCTGGGCTCTTTCTTCTGTCCTTGATGCTTTGAATCTGCTACAGGAACAATCAAACCTTGAACAATTATCCCATCATGTCTCTGATTGGGAATATAAAGTGCTGTTGTTATCTGAACAAAATAACCAGTTGAACCCACATTATCTGAACAAACTAACTGAGATTTTGATCTCTTGGAGGCTTGATCTGTTGACACGTTCTATTGAAAGGAACAAAACCAACAACTCCTGGACCTCTCAAGGTGTATCTGCTATCTGGAAACATTATGAACTACTGTTTCGTATAAGTCATGCCACTGGGATTTTGCTTGTTTGTCTTAGAATCTATGTGAGCAAGTGAGCAACCATTACATTGTAAACTGGACTCAGATTATTATATGTACCCCTTTATACTGTTTTATTTGTCACGAGGAAAGACTCAAAGCTAACAACCTATGGAGCTCACTTTATGTGGTGATTCTCAGATTACACTATAAACTGCTGCACCACTTCAGTTTTGAGAATGAGATTTCTCTCATCTGTATTAAATTTTTTGTGAACAAATTCAAAAATGAAAACTGGATCCTTATTAAACTCTATACCCTATTACCCTATAATATGCTTCCTTACAAGTATTCCACATTTGAGTTTGGCATCATTTATGTGGTGAACCCTTGCAGATTAATTTTTTGATGATAAAAGCAAATTGTTTCACCTTTGTTACAATCATTGGTTGCTGATCATAAGTGCACAGTCTGTCCCTTTAAAGGACTTTAATGAACAAAATCCTTTAAGGATGAAGAACCTTAATTCTGAAACCACATCTAATAAAAAGGACACTTGTAAACATAGTACTAAACAAATAATTGATACTAATAACTTGCAAACTAACAAAAGGACTACAACTGTTATCTATCATATGCCCATTACAAAAATAATAATAAGAGAATATAAGTCCCCTAAATGTCTTAGGATATGGGGCAATAATACAATTGGTTTTTTATGAAGATTACAACTTGAAATTGTCGTAGATTCGGGAAAAGAACTTTTTGGATGGATGTTGAATCATTCTGCAAGATTGAACAGATACAATTACTTGTACTCTTTCAAACATGAACAAACAACAAGCCTAGTGAAGAAGTGTGGAAGAAAGTGAGATTTGATCAATTCTATTGTGTCCCAGCTACGGGCTTCTCTGGTGGTATTTGCGTGATGTAGAAGACTTACCAACTCACAAATGAAATACTCGAAATAGATAAAATTGAAGCAAGATTTGTTAGCATTAAGTATACAAACCTGTCCATGAACATAAAACTTCTGCTCATTCTAACTTATGCTCTCCCGAATGAATCTGGAAAGAATGTCTTCTAGGATGGAATTATCTCCTTTATCAAAAACAGCTCTCTTCCTTGTATCATCATGGGAGACCTGAATGAAATACAAGACAATGATAGTAATCGGGTTTTATTCCTTGCATGGTTGAATGAAATGCAAGACAAAGAATGTCTTCTGGGATGGAATTATTTTCAAAAACAGCTCTCTTCGGTTGTTATTCGGGGGACAATGATAGTAAACGGTTACGATCACTAGAATCATTCTGTTTTCACCCTTGCATAGTCTTTCATTAGACTAATCAACCGGATTTTATTTCTTGCATGGTTGGATGATGTCATCCGTCCTATACGGCACATCAGTGGTTGGTCCTCGAAGACTCAGAGTAACCAATTGAAGAAGAGGCTTGCAATTGCAGATTTAAGTATCGGTATTTCAAAGGTCGTTAAGTATTACTCTAATATGTATTTTTATAACCTAGTCATGTAATAGGTTTATTCTTAAAGTCTTCCGCTGTGTAATTTAAAGTCTTCTGTTGTAATTTCACTCTGTTGTAAATTGTTCTTGAGAAATCTTTTAATAAAAATGGTTGAGTTTCATTTAAAAATGTCTTTCGCTGTTTAAATATTTCGTTATTTATGATGTTTATTTAAGATTAATTATTCCGATTAAAGCTTAGGGTGACATCGGACAGTAACGTCTGAGGTCACTGACGTGTGGCAGTACCCACGTAAGTCGGGGGTATTACAGAAGATGATCTTATCAAGAAATCGACTCCACTAGTCGGATTCAACGGCGAAGTTAAACATACTATCGGCGAAATCGTTCTTACGACATACGCCGTAGGAGTAAACCAACAGGTGAAATTTCTAGTCCTAGACTGCCCATCTCCCTATAATTGCATTCTTGGCAGGCCATGGATACATGCTATGAAGGTGGTACCCTCGACGTACCATCAAATCATCAAGTTCCCTACCAAGTGGGGAGTCCAAGAAATCAAGGGAGATCAGAGGATGGCCAAGGAATGCTATGTCGCCTCCATGAAGAGCGCGGTTGATAGGTGTCATTTCATGCACCTTAACTAGCAATTATTAACATTATTTAGAGGAGTTTATGACTAGATTTGAGGTTAAGTCTGTAATCCAGAAGATGTGGAGATAATTAAAGATATCTAGGGATTTACAGCTTATTTGGAAAAGACTACCAACACTTGATAGTAATGAAGAGCAAAAGAGAAAGGAGTGGGTGAATTTCTACCGCCCCACGCCAGAGCCACCGCGACCCGGCGGTGGGTCTCAGAGAAAGTCACCGCCCCGCGGTGGATGCTGACGCCCCGCGGCCATCTGCTGAGCAAAGCAGCATAATTGATTTGAAGCCCGTGTGCTGATGCTGGAATTGAAGAAATGGGCCGTGAAGAAGATTAGGCCCAAGGAGAGTTCGGCCCAAGAAATGCCGCGCTCGAATTGGAGCTGGAAAGTGAAGCAGAAGATGCAGCGGAGGGATGACGTCAGCGCTGATGCTTGTGCTGTTGGGCCGCTGCTTGGAGATGGGCCGCGCGCTGCTGGGCCAAGCGATATGCTTGCAACGAAGATGAGCTGCTGATTAGATGTGAGCCGAGCTGTTGAATTCGTTCGGACGGGATTAATTTCCCAATTTCGTTTGTTTATTTTATTATTGTTATTTTTTTCCTTGTATGATGTGTTTGTGATCTTGGGCATTAGGTTAACTCTATTTAACCTAATTCCCACAACCTCCATTCACGATGACAATCTAGAGACAAGTTCGTTTTTCATTCTGCCTCTAGGGTTTCAATCCATGGAGAGCTAAACACCTTTATTTCGCTAGACGATTGAAGCATTGCAATGGATTGGTTGTGAGATTTCTATTCCTTGTTCTATATCTTATTAAGTTGGTTTAATTCTCTTGAGTATATTGTCTATTGGTTTATGTTGATTCTTCTAGCGTAGCTAACTAGGTTTTTCGACATCTATCATAGTGCTAGGGTTTGCATATAGTGGAATACGAGTGCATACCTAGTGGCAAACACAATTGTTACATATAGTGGAATACGAGTGTACAATTGTGAGTGAGAATTATTTTCATGTTAAGTAGTAATGTTTTCTTCTATTTGCATGTATCCTATATCCTTGTGTGCATTGCTATTGCTTTGTTAGTGGTAAAGTCTATCAACAACTGTGAGAATTGGTAGTACTTTTCCATTGATATAGTAATAAGTCTATCAACAACTGTGATAATTGGTAGTACTTAAGATCAGAATGAGAACAACTATAAGATTGTGAAAAGAACTTGGAACAATAGTTATCGAGGATCAACCTATTTCATCTGCAGTGTAGATATTTGTCTAGTGGAATACTTCCACCCATCATACCTATTCTTTCTCTAAAGCTTGCATCCTTGTTACTCTGCGATCATACAAAACCCCCCCTGTTACTTGTCGGTTACACGTCTTTTGCATGCTAATCAACACTTAGAAAGATCACTTTCTCCCTGTGGGATTCGACCCTTGCTTGCCTCTACTACTTGTTTAGGTTTGTTAGGATTATTTTGTGTAAGTGTCACGACAACGCCTATCAAATTGGCGCCGTTGCCGGGGAGACAAGATTTGATTTTTCTGTGTGTTTGTTTGTGTGCGTGTTACTTTGGTGTGGACCTATCTTACGGTCCACACCCGTGCTACTGACTTTTGTTTTTCCTTTTTGATTCTTGTTACAGATATGGATTTTTGGGGAGAGTCGCGATATGACCCATACTCCTACTCATACACTCCAGGGTGGAGAGATCATCCCAATTTGAGTTATGGGTACCATCAACTCGAGGTATGTTTTACTTTCTTTGTTTTTCTTTCTTTATTTCTTGCATTAGTTTTGCTTGTTTTTGCTTTGTTTTTGTTTTGGTTTTTGTTTCCGACTAACCTGAAGGGAAGAGACCCATGCCTATTGAAGAAGGTGTTTCCACACCAATGTAAGTCTCTTTCGTCCCTGCACTAAGTCACCCCCGAAAAAACCTTAAACGGGGAAAAAAAAATCAAAAAAAAAAAGTTCTACCAAGGCCAGCTGTCCGGAATTCCCATGGAGATGGTGCGCATCATGTTGTCAAGGAGGAGACACTTGCCCTACACATTATTTCACAACGATGATGGCCCTACAATTGGCAGCTGAGGAGGAGGAACACTAGAGCCCCCGCCATGATTACATCTGGGCTCCACCATGTGTTCCTAGAAGGCTGTGTAATCCTAATATCATTGTTTTACCACTACTCACCAAAGTGGTTCCCTTTGATTGCACGGTAGAAGAAGATGATGAGTTGATGAAGACACCCGCCCAACACCAGAGACTTGAGCATTTATTGAGAAAACCGCCAGCGACACCTTCAGTGTCCAAGCAACTCAGCGGCGTTTGTGAGTTAATTTTTTGCTTTTTCCTATGCTTCTATTCTTTTGTCTTTCATTACATTGAGGACAATATAATGTTTAAGCATGGGGGAGGGTTCTATACTTGCTATGTCGTTGAGGATGAATAAAAAAGAAAAAAGAGCCAAAAATTGAAAAAAGGCAAAAATTGAAATCCTGGGATAGGTCGAAAACCCGAAAGGGTGGCCTAGGTAATAAGCAGGTGGCTTGGACCAGCATTAGGCTGGGGTAATATGTGGTCAAGAGTGACGTGAGCATATGTGAGTACATCTATCGAAAAATGAAATGAGTGGCTTGGTGAAAACCCGAAAGGGCGCCTTGGCAAAATGAGCGAAAAGAAGAAGAGTGATTTTAGGATTTCTTATTATTCTTGACGATGCGTCATAAGAAGAAGAGATATAAGGAGGTTTCGGGTAGGTCACTCTGGAGAGATAAGAAGATAGATGGGGCTAGGATTAGTATTGTCACTCTATGGTGTTGTGTTGTATTGTGTTGTTGTGCTGTGCGTATTATTTTGGTACTCTGGAGCTGATTGTTGAGATATTGTAATTGCTGGTGTCATATTTTCTTGTACTTCCTGGGACCTTGGTGTTTGATTGAGAGAGTAGGTTTATCATTAGCTTACTCGGGACGAGTAAAGGTCTAATCATGGGGGAATTTGATAGGTGTCATTTCATACACCTTAACTAGCAATTATTAATATTATTTAGAGGAGTTTATGACTAGATTTGAGGTTAAGTCTGTAATCCAGAAGATGTGGAGAGAATTAAAGATATCCATGGATTTACAGCTTATTTGGAGAAGACTACTAACACTTGGTAGTAATGAAGAGCAGAAGAGAAAGGAGTGGACAAATTTCTACCGCCCCGCGCCAGAGCCACCGCGACCCGGCGGTGGGTCTCAGAGAAAGTCACCGCCCCGCGGTGGATGCTGACGCCCCGCGACCATCTGTTGAGCAAAGCAGCATAATTGATTTGAAGCCCCCGTGCTGATGCTGGAATTGAAGAGATGGGCCGTGAAGAAGATTAGGCCCAAGGAGAGTTCGGCCCAAGAAATGCCGCGCGCGAATTGGAGCTGGAAAGTGAAGCGGAAGATGCAGCAGAGGGATGATGTCAGCCATGACGTCAGCGCTGGTGCTTGTGCTGTTGGGCCGCTGCTTGGAGATGGGCCGCGCGCTGCTGGGCCAAGCGAGATGCTTGCAACGAAGATGAGCTGCTGATTGGATGTGAGCCGAGCTGTTGAATTCGTTCGGACGGGATTAATTTCCCAATTTCGTTTGTTTATTTTATTATTGTTATTTTTTTCCTTGTATGATGTGTTTGTGATCTTGGGCATTAGGTTAACTCTATTTAATCTAATTCCCACAACCTCCATTCACGATGACAATCTAGAGACAAGTTCGTTTTTCATTCTGCCTCTAGGGTTTCAACCCATGTAGAGCTAAACTTCTTTATTTCGCTAGACGATTGAAGCATTGCAATGGATTGGTTGTGAGATTTCTATTCCTTGTTCTATATCTTATTAAGTTGGTTTAATTCTCTTGAGTATATTGTCTATTGGTTTATGTTGATTCTTCTAGCGTAGCTAACTAGGTTTTTCGACATCTATCATAGTGCTAGGGTTTGCATATAGTGGAATACGAGTGCATACCTAGTGGCAAACACAATTGTTACATATAGTGGAAGACGAGTGTGCAATTGTGAGTGAGAATTATTTGCATGTTAAGTAGTAAGGTTTTCTTCTATTTGCATGTATCCTATATCCTTGTGTGCATTGCTATTGCTTTGTTAGTGATAAAGTCTATCAACAACTGTGAGAATTGATAGTACTTTTCCATTGATATAGTAATAAGTCTATCAACAACTGTGAGAATTGGTACTACTTAAAATCAGGATGGGAACAACTATAAGATTGTGAAAAGAACTTGGAATAATAGTTATCGAGGATCAACCTATTTCATCTACAGTGTGGATATTTGTCTAGTGGAATACTTCCACCCATCATACCTATTCTTTCTCTAAAGCTTGCATCCTTGTTACTCTGCGATCATACAAAACCCCCCCTGTTACTTGTCGGTTACACGTCTTTTGCATGCTAATCAACACTTAGAAAGATCACTTTCTCCCTGTGGGATTCGACCCTTGCTTGCCTCTACTACTTGTTTAGGTTTGTTAGGATTATTTTGTTTAGGTGTCACGACAACGCCTATCAGCGGTCGAACCCAAGACCGCATAGCAATCACAACTTGGCGAAGGATCTAGTCGGTACGTCGAACCAGAAATGGAAAAGCTTGACGAGATCGCATTAGATCCTTCAAAGCCAAACCAAACGGTAAGGGTCGGGTCGGACCTGGACGACTCGACCAGACAACAAATACTGGATTTCCTCCGATCTAATGCTGATTGCTTTGCGTGGTCACATGAAGACATGATCGGAATATCTCCAAACATTATTACTCATAAATTGAATGTAGATCCGTCTCACCCCCTGTAAAGCAGAACGCAGGAAATTCGCCCCAGAGCGAAATAAGATCGTCGATGACGAAGTCAGGAGCCTGCTGGAAACATGAAAAATAAGAGAAGTCAACTACCCCGAATGGCTGGCCAACGTGGTTGTGGTCCAAAAGAAAAACGGCAAATGGAGAGTCTGCATCGATTTCACCGACCTTAACAAGGCTTGTCCCAAAGATTCCTTCCCACTCCCTCATATCGACGCCATGGTCGACGCGACGGCAGGGCACGAAATGCTATCCTTCATGGACGCGTTCAATGGCTACAATCAGATCCTCATGGAACCAAAAGACCAAGAGAAAACGATATTTGTCACAAGCCAAGGTATCTATTGTTACAAAGTAATGCCCTTCGGACTAAAAAACACAGGGGCTACTTATCAACGACTAGTCAACAAGATGTTCAAAGATCAAATTAGGGACACAATGGAAGTCTACATAGACGACATGCTGGTCAAATCAAAAAAGAAAAAGGACCACATCGATCACCTCCGCGACAACTTTCGAGGTACTAAAAAGATATAACATGAAATTAAATCCTATGAAATGCTCTTTCGAGGTGTCGTCGGGAAAATTCTTGGGGTACATGGTGACACAAAGAGGAATAGAAGCCAGTCCGGAATAAGTCAAGGCCCTCATCAATCTCCGATCCCCTCGATGCGTCAAGGACGTACAAAAGCTGACAGGTCGGATAGCAGCCCTGAACAGATTCATCTCGAAGTCATCCGACAAGTGCAAACCCTTTCACGACGCTCTCAAGAAGAACAAGTCATTTCAATGGACAGAAGAACATGAAGCCGCGTTCCAAGATTTGAAGAAATACCTGGCCAGTCCCTTGTTGTTAACCAAACCCAAAGACGACGAGCCATTATTGCTATACCTAACAGTATCAGAGTCCACCGTGAGAGCAATACTGGTTAGAGAAGAAGATGGCAAGCAATCGCCAATCTACTATGTCAGTCGAACGTTACTGCCAACAGAAACAAGGTACACATCGCTAGAAAAACTTGTCCTATCACTGGTAATGGCATCAAATAAACTCAAACCATATTTCGAATCTCATACTATAATTGTCCGCACTAACCATCCCATGAGAGCAATCATGAGGAAACCCGAGTTCACAGGACGAATGGCCAAATGGGCCATACACCTCAGCGGCTACGACATCGAATACGAGCCCAGGACGGCAATCAAATCGCAAGCTTTGGCTGACTTTGTGGCAGACTTCAGCCCGACCCTAGAACAAGAAGCCGCCAAAGAAGCAACACAATTACTTGTGACAGAGGAAACATGTAAATGGGAGCTCCACACTGATGGTGCGTCGAACACTAGAGGATCGGGGCTAGGGGTCGTGCTGAAATCGCCACAAGGGGACAAGATAGCCCAAGCCGTAAGATGCGAATGGGACACGACCAACAATGAAGCCGAATACGAAGCACTCATATTTGGGCTCATTCTGGCACGCGACCTAGGAGTCTGAGAAATCGAAGTCATCCGCGACTCCCTCTTGGCTGTAAATCAAATACAAGGGTCATACAACGCCAAGGACGACAATATGATAGCTTATCTGGACGTAGCCAAGAAGCTAATCGACCAATTCCAAACATTCGACATCAGGCAAGGTCCCAAAGATCTCAACTCTCAGGCTGACGCACTAGCCAACTTGGGGTCCGTCTTGGACCCAAAGGAGTTCCCAAACATCCCACTGGCACACATCACAACACTAGCCATTCCAAAAACACTCAAAGATTCGAGTACACCATTGGAAGAACTTGTCACGATGGAGATAGGTGATCGACCAGAAGAAGACATCGTCAACGATTATGACGACTGGACGTTACCTTACGTCAAATGGGTAAAAGACGGCATCCTACCTTCGATATTATAAGTGACGTCTTGTTCAAGAGATCTGTCACAGGGATACTCCTACGATGCCTCAAGACTCCAGAAGTCAGACGCATCTTACAATCATTACATGAAGGAGAATGTGGAAACCACACCGGAGGACGAAGCCTCTCAGGGAAAGCCTTGTGAACCGGATACTACTGGCCCACAATGAATAGAGATGCGATGGAGTACACCAAGAAGTGCGATGCCTGCCAATGACACGCACCCGTTCCTCATTAACCCTCGGAACTCCTCCATCCGACTCTGGCACCATGGCCCTTCATGAGATGGGGGATGGACATCGTCGGAAAACTCCCACCTGGGTCGGGTCAACGAGTCTTCTTCCTTGCCATGACAGACTATTTTTCCAAATGGATCGAAGCTGAAGCCTACCGTGAGGTAAAAGATCAATACGTCATTTCATTTATAAAATGCAATATCTTGTGCAGATTTGGCGTCCCATCAGAAATCGTGTGCGACAATGGCTCCTAGTTCATCAGTCATAAGACTCGAGCCTTTTGCGACCAGTGGAATATCAAGTTGGTCACATCCACTCCTCGATATCCGCAATCTAACGAACAAGCCGAGTCTAGCAACAAAATCATCGTCAACAACCTCAAGAAATGCCTCACATGGGCTAAAGGAAAATGGGCAGACGAACTCCCTCTCATCCTCTGGTCCGACAAGACCACCCCAATGAATGCGACTGGACAATCACCATTCTCACTCGTTTATGGAAGTGAAGCGGTCATTCCCGCCGAGCTACTGATTCTGATAGCCCGTTACAGTCTTCAGACGAATGAACAAAACGACGTCGAGCTAGCGCACAACTTGGACACGGTGGATGAGACTAGGAAAAGAGCCAGAATTAGAATGGTTAGGTTCCAACAACAGGTCGCAAGAAGTTACAACAAAAATGTTCGAGCCAAAGTCTTCAAAGTTGGCGACTGGGTCCTCAGAAAGAAGTTCCAAAACACCAAGAATCCGACCGACGGAAAGCTCGCACTTCAGTGGGAAGGACCCTATCTCATCAAGAAAGTGGTCGGACAAGGAGCGTACCGATTGGAAGACAAAGACGGACGACCGATCCCAAGAAGTTGGAACGCAACACACCTGAAGCTATACCACTTCTAGCCCAGCAAAGTAAGGCACTAACACTCTTTCACTTGTCATGTGCTATTCGTTGCTACGAACTCAATTCTATTTCTTGAAACTGAGTACTCACATCTAGTAAGGACATTTTTCCTTGCAAAACCTAAGTACAGGACGACGTCAACATACACACTGGATCCAGTCACAAACAAAAGCGCTTACACTATATTTACACGATCGATCGGAACACGGGGAGATAAATACTAAAGGCACGTCGGCACACCGCCTGCCTTATACAATACATAAGGTTAAGACACCT
Source organism: Rheum nobile (assembly GCA_027886185.1). Classification (NCBI taxonomy): domain Eukaryota; kingdom Viridiplantae; phylum Streptophyta; class Magnoliopsida; order Caryophyllales; family Polygonaceae; genus Rheum; species Rheum nobile. Next base: position 1,092,764 of record WOAB01000660.1, read on the forward strand.
TATTACATTTACGCAATAAAGACATATTGCTTTCCTCCTCGGCATAACACTAAGTCATGACTAAACAAAAACACATACATTTGCAGGCCTCCTTCTTTACACACATACGGCAAGCCCTACTCGACGGAGCACACGGGCAAACCCGACACACAAATCAAAGGCGTCAATGAAAATCTTCTCTAGAAGAATCCGACAAAACATACGAACATAAAACAAGTTCGACCCTTTGTAAAACAGATTACGTCAATAAAAGTATAAGCTTTTTACGTCCACGCGACCCACGATGGTAGACGGGTCGCCAAAACATATTATCTGCCTACACACACGTAGGACTTCAAATTGTCCACAAACACATTCCGCGACCCGCGATGTTGGACGGGTCGCCAAACCAGAAAATATTCTACCCACACACAGGTGGGATCACAAGTCATTTACGAAAAATAGTCAAGAGTCGGGATTCGCAGCATTACCTTCAGCAGAGGCCGGATCGGAGGAAGGCTGGGGCTCGATCGGCACGGTGTCGCCAGAATGGACCTCGTCTTCACCGACACTTTCGTCTAGAGATTCCTCTCCAACACCGGCCAACTGGAAAAGCTCCAAACCAGGATTCCCCTTCAGAAATAGGGTATCCATGGTCTCCTTCTCCGCCTTCAAAACCCAGGTCTCCTGCTTGCCCTCTTCGAACTCCTCGATCATCTCGACACGCGACTTCAACGCGTAGAAAGCGCCTACGTCGCCTGTGACCCGACAAGCCTCAATCCTAGCCTGCCTCACCTTCTCTTCGACACTTGAATGGCTCTCACTGAGCTCCCTCCGACAAACATCCAAGTCATCTTGGCAGCTCTTCAGCTCCCTAGCGAAGCGGCGATCAACATCCCTAAAATGGCTCTCGGCTCCTTCCACCTTGGTCTTCAAAGACGCCAAGTCGGACTCTGACCTAGCAGCCCTGTCCTCGGCCTTAGCGACCATTTCTTTGACTCCAGAATAAGCGCCCAAGAGAAACTGGAAAGTCTGGAAAAAGGCGAGATCGAAGCAATCAGAGACCAACCAGACTGGGTGGAAAGAAAACATACAAACTTAAGATCCGACAAGATGACTTACCTTCCACGCAGAGCACACCGCTTCGCCAATACAATCCAAGGGAGAGACGCTATCAACTTCAGACTTCAGAGTCGGGTCCTGAGCAATAAAGAGATCAGCAATCGATCGACCGACCGCGTCGATCTTCTCGACTCCACGAGCAACCGTCGCCTTCTTCTTTGAAGTATCCACCACCTTCACATTGCCAGAAAAAGAACCTGCCTTCCTTTTCGAGCCAACTTTGGCTGGGAGCGACGACTCCGCCGTCGTCGATTTACTCGACGAGGCCCTGGCCGCCGCCAGCCTTTGCTCTATCAGACTTTTCCCAGACACTCCCTTCAAACGGGCCCTCGACCGACTAGCCGGAGACGCTGACACGACAAACAAAACATAAGTCGCAAGCAGACGATTAAAAAAATACATGAGTCAAACAAAAACTCACACTTGACCCGAGATGACAAAATAGTCGACATAACGTCCTGAGTAGTGGGGGAGACCGACAACAAGTTGACATTTGTGAATTTATGCTCTGACGCGGGGATGCTAAGAATAATCTTTGTCAGACCTTCTGACTGAGCGTCCGCTTCCAACTCTTCAGCCTCAGGGACTACAAAAAAGAAGAGTTAAGCAAAGGGTTAAAACACATAAAAATGGGCAAAGAGAAGTCGAATATGTACTCTCAACTCGCCACTCCGACAGCAGAAACGAACAGTCACCCCCCTTCTCCAGAGATGAACGCTCGACGAAGAAGAACTTCAACCCCCATCCACGGTCGTTTACATATAGGTTGAACACCAAGGGCTTTCGACCCGGACGAATACGCAACTTGACACGAGAAGAACTCTTCGACTCCAGAGAGTAGTTGTACCACAAGGTGTCGAAGTTAAAACCGGCCCCAAACTGAACATTCAACAGATCTAAAACCTCCGCCACGCCTGCGGCATGACCTGAAACGGGGCAAGCGCCAGAGTCGCTAAGAAATCCCTGACAAGAGGGGAGAACGGAAACATATGATCGATCCTAAATGGATAAGTATAGAAACAAACCCATCCCTCGTAGCGAGCGTCGGCTCTCTCGTCCGGATGCGGCAACCTTGCGACCGTCTCAGGAGGAAAGCCTCCGACTTGGAGAATCTGCTCCAACTCCGCCTCCGTCAGAGTCCCCATCAAAGCGTATGCCTCCTTCAAAAGGAAAGGGGGGGGGGGACCACATTCTTGCTCGAGTTCGAGCGAGTAGCAGTCGACTCAAAAGACTCGCTGGAAATCATTTCCAGGAAAGAAAGAGAAGGGAATCGAAGAGCAATTTTTTCGAGAAAACCTAGACAAGCCTACCAGATAAGAGAGCAAGGGAAGAAGATGAAACCAAACCGTCAGAAACTTAATTCGGATTTATGGAGGCAATCGACAGGTCGCAGAGACGTCCCATCGTGTAGCGGGATTATCGCCACGTAGCCCTCGCCTGTCGTGCCCAGATCGGAGGGTGGAAATCGTGTGGGATGAAAGTTGTTTGGACTCCATCTCATAGATGCCATGAATCCCAAAACAACTTGGGGCTATTGTTGGGCCCAACATACTCCAAAGGGATCGGAGCAAGCGAATTGGGCCAAGGTCCAGGCGAAGTCGAAGGCCAGAAGAAATTAGAAGGAAGCGACGGACACTCCTCAGACGCGTGAGATCCGACCAGCTCCAAAGATTTCGCCCAGGAAATTAATTGCTTGATCAATGACAACGGTAACGAAATTAAACACGAAGATTACGATGGCATTCAAGAGCAAATCCCGAAGATCACGCATTTAATGAATAGAATATATTACGAAAACAAGTAACGGACACAAGAGGAAGCTACCATAAATAGATCACGAAGAAGCAATCGACAACACACACGTCTACACAGAGTATTCACTCACTTAGCTTTCAAAAGGCTTACCAGCATACTCGCTCTCGCTCAAGCTCCCTGGGATACTACCCGATCATTGCCGGTCGAATCACCGACACCGCCTGTCAAACAAGACTCGATCCCTTACTCTTCAAGGATAAGTTGTACTCTGATATGATTCTATCATCGATTGATCAATAAATCATATTGCTATTTTGCATCTACTCTTTACTTGGTTGATTGTCTATTTGGTTTGGATCGATTTTATATTATCCGATCGACTCGTTATCCCGTCTAAGGCGATTTAGGTCGACTGATCTTTTCGCCTCAAAACAATGACTACAAATTTTTCAATCCTGTGTAGAGTGTCGGATTCTTGTTACGTGTAGGCAACGAGTTTCCTGAAGTTTTTGTCGACTGTGGCTTGAGCGGTGCAGTCGTCGGCCATTTAGGTATGACCGGGAAATCAATAAGAAGGAGAAATTGAAAAGAAAGAAAATGTTTTAAATGGAAGAGGTGTTTTGTGAAGAGATCATGTCCCATTCTTCCCTTATTTATACCGAATAAGGTATCAAATTTTGGATCACTAATTTAACAAAAAGTTAACTGCTGTGATGTTTATATTTTTTTTTGGTCGAAGGGATGTTTATATATTGAACTCTTGTGACATTGTTTATATATGCATGATTCAAACTCCCGCGATCACAAGCTGAAGATCGATGGAAGTAATAATAAACATTGACGTACATTATTATTTATATAGACACCCAATTCCACTATCACAAGGAGGTTAGCACGATGCTAAAACAAAAGGTTAGCACGAACTATATGCTTCTCTCGACGATCAATGATCGATTAAGGCCGCCTGTGGACCATCATTTCTCGGGTCGTTTGGAGACAGATTCAAGTGGCCCCTGAACCTTGGAAAGTAACTCCAAATCCAGTCCTACACGAAAATAAGCAAACTTTGGAAAAATAATTATTTTAGATGACAATAAACGGAAGAGTTTTGGATCCTTACATGAAGAAGCAAAAGACAGCCAACTATTTGAACGTCATCTGCACGGCTTGCCATACCGAGCTGTCTGTATAAGTAGGCAAGCGTAGCTGCATCCCAAGTGTACTGCCCTGTGGCATTGTGATCCCATAGCAGCTGAAATGTTTGGTGCTTGATTTTGTTCCCCGACTTGTCGGGAAACAAAGTGATTCCAAGAAAAACGCCCAAAACCTAGAGGCAACAACACTGTTGGATATTTTAGCGGTCGACAAATGTTGATTTAGTCGACTATACACAAAACCAGATTCCGATTTTGCCTTTTTAACCTGGTCTACTGGATAGATAAGCCTTTGGCTGATATCTAGAATCATTTCGATATCATCCATTGGTCCATGTACAACACGACCCTGGATTGGCAATTCCATAATTTGAACGACATCGTGGAGTGTGATGGTAATTTCATCCCAGGGAAAGTGGAAACTATTTGTCTCCGGGTGCCATCGCTCCACGAAGGCTGATATTAGGGCATTGTCCATCCCCTTACACTTCAAATTTATAAGTCCAAGGAGGCCGCTGCGAGTTGCCAGCTTGTACCACTATACAATGCTATCCGCCTCGCTTCGTTCTTTCTAGTACTTTAGGGCCCTTGACCGTGTCAGCGCCCTTAAACATTTATTTTTCTGCAACATAAAGGTTTAAAAAAGAGAGGAAGTGTATAAAATTAAAATTAGGACGTGCATAAATAAAAGATTAAGACGAGTATTAAAAAATGGATATGGTAAGCGCTAAAGTCGACACTTACGTAAGGTCCCGTATCGAGATCCCCATACACATATTTTGCTGTGTGTCGTAATCCCATAGCAGGTCACGATCCTGAGGCCCTCCATATGGCACGTCACCCTCCGTGTCTTCTCTCATTACATTGGTAGTTGCACGAGAGGGGGTTGCACGAGAGGAGGATGCACCAGAGGACGAATGGTTGTGTCTAGTTCTGGCAGAGTGACGCAGCCTTGAGGATGAAGATCCGCCGGTTTCTATGCCAGAAAAGCTCTGCCTGGAAGGTGTCCTCCTACTGCTACAGTCGGAGGCCGCTGTACGTCTCGAGGGAACAACACTTGTGCTGGCTCGAGGGGCGGTCCTTGACTGTTGGGTAGGTTGAGGCGGTGATGGGCTTTGGGCATGATCACGCCCAGACACATGAGGGAGGTCCGTCTCCTCCTCATGTTCTATCTATTGCAACCTTCGCGCATCGTTCCGAGTGCGAGCCGATTGTGTAACTCCGCGCCCAGAGATGTGTTTGGACCCTCCCCCTAGGCCAATGCCCCTTGAGATTGATCTCTTGCAACATTTACATTAATTTAAACAAAACATTGTTACGATAATGTTATATATAATTTATGTAATAAATATTCTGATAGTGCAAAAATAAATAAATTAACGAACAAAAGTTCTAAGTTAATAAATAAATATCAATTTATGTCGAGCCATGTCCAAAATATTTGTAATTTTTTTTCTAAGTATTAATCAAATTTAGTTTATTATGTTACTATGCTAAATAACAAGTACTAAAACTATAATGGAAATAAACGAACAAAAATTCTAAGTTAATAAATAAATATCAACGGGAGCCGCTGGATGCGCGACGCTGGCGATCCGTGGCAGCGGCTCCCATTGACTGCTATTTTTTTTATAATTTTGTACGTTTTTTCTTCTTCGTATAAATAAAGAAAACATTCATTTTTTTTCATATAAATAAAATTTAAAATGTTCTTTTTTTTCCATATAAATATAAAATAAAATGTTCCCTTTTTTTTTCGTATAAAACAATTGTTGCTGCTTTTTTTCCTTCTTATAAAAATAAAATTCATGCTTTTTTTCGGTTGCCACCTTGGTATTTTTGCAGTTTCTTTTTATCCCGGGTGGTTTCGTTTTGTTTTAAGTAATTTAAACTGTAGAGATTTTTTGTTTGGGAATTTTTACGGTGTTGATATTTTTTTCACTTAAATCTTTATTTCGTTTTGTTGTGGTTTTTATTTCTTTGACGAATAATAATGAGTTAGATTATGCGAAATGAATATGAATAATAAATGACCATTTGGGGTGAATTTTTTGTTGTGGTTTTGGGCTTTTTTAGTGGCTCCCAAAAAATTGAGTTTGATTATACTAAATGAAGAATGAATGACCAAGTAGGATATATGCGCACTTTCGGGAAAACGAGAATTTATACATAAAATATTTATTACACGATGATCCTAATTATACGAAAATGACAACGAATGAAGTTACATTATGATCCTCATGCGGTAAGCCGACCATGCTCTATACGATATCTTTGGAAGTCCGTTATCCGCTGATGAAATGCTTGATCCCAATTATCAACACTAGAATGGTGGTAGTCTGATGTGTTCTTGCCTCCGATGACGAGTACACTTGTCAAAGGTTGCACTTTTGGATCTAGTCTTGGGCGAGAAGTCACCAGCTTGGTTGTCAAGGCTGCCGTGGAACCCTTGGGGAAACCCTTGATGAATTGCACGAAAGCCTGGCAATGGATGCGCGTACGTGAACAGTAACTTTAGAGGTTATCGGACACGATAGAAATTTTAGTATCCTAATTGTAAGAATTTCCAAACGTACACAATAGAAATTATGAAAGATTGAGAATAAGCAAAATCTGCAGATACATTAATTTCCTATTTAAGTATAAAAATGGAGCACCATGCCCAATTTATTTTAATTTTTTCAATTTAGCAATTTGAAATTGGTACATGGGCCAACGGGCCAATGAGCCTTTTTAAAAAGAAAGAAAAAAGTGGGGCAAGAGAGAATCAAACCTAGGTGGTTTTAAAGTGAAATCAAACCCTAGACACCGAAAATGCTCCCGACGCCGCCTTCCAACCCCGCCCCTAAAATCATCCCCAAACCCTTATCCTTTATCCACCGCCTCCTATGCTTCCTGCCACCACCCCAACAAAGGCCTTGATCACCTCCTTCTCCACAAAATCTCATTTGGATTCTCTCTTTTGACTACTCTCTTAGTTCAAATAAACCATTCTTTTATGAGATATGATATTTCCCACCCTCAATCCAACAAAAATGGTGAAAAAATCAGGCATCTCCTTCTCATCCCAACAATCTAAACAAGTATCTGACAAAGACAAAGCCTCTCTTGCAAATTCGGGCTTCCAAGTGTCGAAATATTAGATGTCAATGTTCTGGATCCGAATGAGGGCTTGGAGTTGGTGAAGTGGCGGTTGTTCCATCTCTCTCTCTCTCTCTCTCTCTCTCTCTCTCTCTCTCTCTCTCTCTCTCTCTCTCTCTCTCTCTCTCTCTCTCTCTCTCTCTCTCTCTGTTTCCAAATCTTAGGACGTTGAAGACACCCACAAATCCCCTCAAATGTGCTTCTTCTCTGATGGTGCTCTCCTTTATCCGCGTTGTCATCGGACTTCTCGGAACGCACAAATTGAACATCGTGCACCAGGAAACCAGGTCGTCTCTACCCTTCTTGAATTTGTTCCAGAACTTGTGTTACTATGTTTGGGCCGTGCTTGACTACTGTCATTACTTTAGACATGAAATTTGAGAAAAACTGAATCTGACTTCTTCATTCTTAATTATGCACTTTCTCTACAAAGCTTTTGTTGCTTTTGTGACGTTATGACCTTTGATAAAATTTGTGTTGTTCTCATATCCCTTATTATGCTTTATGTGAACCGAACTGTGAAAGTGATCTGGATATGCTGTTGAGCTGAAAAATGTGAACCAGAGTATACAATTTCTGAACCATTCTTATTCGATCCATGTTACACTTATCCCCCCTTTTTAAAACCGTCTTAAAAACACTCTTTATCTTCCAATAAACTAGAGGAGATCCACTCTTTCATTGTGCATTCTTTCTTGAACCCAACTCTACTGATCCTAATCGACTACTCATGAATACTTATTGTGTTCATAATGATGGTTTCCTGTGTTCATCTCAGGCTCATGTTTGTGGATTGGTCATCAACATCAGCTTTACTGGGACAACTGAAGAAACTGGTCACCAAGGAGACTCAGAAACAAGGAAGAGAAATCCTATGATCCCATGATGGAACAAACTACAAAACTGGAAAACGCTAGTGATGCAAACCAGATGTTATCATTAGTGCCAAAACATTGGTTTTCACTTAAATCCTTATTTCGTTTTGTTGTGGTTTTTATTTCTTTGACGAATAATAATGAGTTAGATTATGCGAAATGAATATGAATAAGAAATGACCATTTGGGGTGAATTTTTGGTTGTGGTTTTGGGCTTTTTTAGTGGATCCCAAAAAATTGAGTTTGATTATACTAAATGAAGAATGAATGACCAAGTAGGATATATGCGCACTTTCGGGAAAACGAGAATTTATACATAAAATATTTATTACATGATGATCCTAATTATACGAAAATGACAACGAATGAAGTTACATTATGATCCTCATGCGGTAAGCCGACCATGCTCTATACGATATCTTTGGAAGTCCATTATCCGCTGATGAAATGCTTGATCCCAGTTATCAACACTAGAATGGTGGTAGTCTGATGTGTTCTTGCCTCCGATGACGAGTACACTCGTCAAAGGTTGCACTTTTGGATCTAGTCTTGGGCGAGAAGTCTCAAGCTTGGTTGTCAAGGCTGCCGTGGAACCCTTGGGGAAACCCTTGATGAATTGCATGAAAGCCTGGCAATGGATGCGCGTACGTGAAAAATAACTTTAGAGGTTATCAGACACGGTGGTGACTGTATGCAAAACCCGGTGGAGAGTGTCTGGGTGGTATCAGCGGCGGCGATGATGGTTGTCACGATGAGTGTTAAGACAGCGAAGACGGCGGCAATGGTGAAGACGATGGTGGTTGCGATGGTGTTGGCGAGCGATGGACTGGGTTCGAGTCTGGGCTCGATGGCGACGGTGATAGCGATGGTGAGTGTCACAAGCGAGTGGCTAGCGACGGCGACAACGATGGATGTGGGTTCGATTATGGATGCGATGGCGGAAGCGATTGAATGGATGGTGTTGGAAGTGATGGTGTGATGGATGGTGATAGATGACTTGAAGATCAAGTCTTTGGCCGTAGTGTCGGTGGTGGGGTGAAGGGAGATGCAAAGGAAGACTTTGCTTGAAGGATTCCAAGCATTTTCCGTAGCTTCAGCAGCAGAGTGAAGGGGATACAAAGCTAAAGATAGGTGACGCCCGATCAATGGAAGGAGGATAAACACTCGACTAAAGCCTTGATTAAAATTGAACGTAAAGAAATAACAATAGACAAAGTTTGCTTAAATACTAAAGGCGAGAACTCGGATGGGCCGAGTCGAGCCTAGTGGGCTAGCTCATGCAACATGCAATAGGCACACACCCTAAAAATAGAAATGACTATAAATAGAAAGTTTCTAAATCAAGCAAAATACTAAAGATAGAAGTGTCTCAAAAACAATGCCAAAACACATGGCAAATAAACCTCTAAGTGATTAACCCGGTGGCGGTGAGTGTAGGGATGTAGACACTGGGAGCGGCGGCGATGATGAGTTGACTGGCTCGGTAGTGGGTGCACCTGGTGCCGGTGGCGGTGGGCTCGTCTCTGCGATGCCGATGGTGGCGAGGGCGATGAGTCTGGGCTCGGTCTCCAGGCTGCCTTGGCCAGCGATGACGCGAGTGACTAGCGAGTGCACGGCATCGACAATGGCCTTGGACCTAGACCTTGTCATTGGGCCCTCTGAGCGAAGGCTCATGGCATGCTCCTCCTCTATGGCCGTCATGGGAGGCGGGGTCACATCATCCTCCCCCACTTGACTGTGAAGCGTCCCTGCTTCACCATCATCAAACTCAGGCTCAACATATGGTGTCAAGTCCGCTACGTTGAAGGACGCATGGACTCCAAAGTCTGGTGGGAGCTCGTGTTGATAAGCATTGTCCCCTATGGCCTTGATCACGCGGAATGGGCCATCTCCACGTGGGGCCAACTTGTGCTTGCGCCGCGAGGGGAACCTTTCCTTTCGTAAATGCACACATACAAGGTCTCCAGGTGCAAACACGATGCGTCAACGACCTTGATTGTGCTGCGAGGCATACTGTGAGGCCCTTCTCTCCAATTGCTCACGTGTTCGGCGATGGAGCTCTTGCACGTGCTCGGCGCGGTTGGCGGCAGTGATGTGCATTCGGTCTCGGAGTGGGCGCGGCGACAGATCTAGTGGCGTCAAGGGGTTCCTGCCATAGACCACTTCGAACAGTGTTTGCTGGGTCGCCGTGTGCCTTCATCTATTATAAGAAAACTCCACAAAAGATAGTAAGTCCTCCCAACACCTAGGGTTGACCTTTAGCATGGTGCGAAATAGGGCTCCTAGGGTTCTATTCGTAACCTCAGTTTGGCCATCGGTCTAGGGGTGGTAGCTAGTGGAGAATAGAAGCTTATTGCCTAGCTTACCCCAAAGTGTTCTCCAAAAATGACCAACAAACTTAGAATCCCTATCACTAACAATGGTACGTGGGATTCCATGAAGATGCACCACATGCTTAAAGAATAAATCTGCAATCTCACTAGCACTATGGGTTGTCTTACAAGCTACAAAATGTGCCATATTAGAAAATCTATCCACAATCATAAAAATAGAGTCTTTACCTCGACGAGAGAGGGGCAAACCCGTGATGAAATCCATAGAAAGGTCTTCCCATGGGGCATTCGGTATGGGCAGTGGGGTGTAGAGGCCGTATGGGCTAGACCTAGCTTTGGCTCTTTGGCACGTCACACAACTCCTACAGTAGCGGGTCACCTGTTGGGTCATACGAGGCCAGAAGAAGTGTTCCCTAAGCGCGGCCAAGGTCTTGGCAATCCCAAAGTGGCCTCGGTCATCGTGTGCTTCCTGGATCAAAAGGAGTCTAATAGAGGACCTAGGGATGCATAGGCGACTCAAATTCACGTACTCTAAGGCAATGCTCTAATATAGGCTTGAATAAAGGATCAATAGCATATAATTCCTTAATCAAAGAAAAGCCTAGAATCTTAGTTTGCACATGAGTCAAGAGAACGTACCTGCGAGAAAGGGCGTCGGCTACCACATTCTCTTTTCCCTTTTTATGGACCACGACATAGGGAAATGTCTCAACGAACTCCACCCAACGAGCATGTCATTGGTTGAGGTGGGCTTGGCTCTTCAAATAGCTCAAGGCGGCGTGGTCGCTGTGGATGGCAAATTCACGTGGCCAAAGATAATGTTGCGAAGTCTTTAGCACACAGACTAGGACATACAATTCCTTGTCATAGGTGGGGTAGTTGAGGGTGGCCCCGTTGAGCTTCTCACTGAAAAAGGCAATGGGCCTCCTCTCTTGGTGCAAGATACCTCCAATGCCTACGCCAGAGGCATTACACTCCACCTCAAAGTGCTTGGCGAAGTCTGGGAGCTGGAGCAAAGGCGCGTGGCACAAGGCATGCTTCAAAGCCGAGAAGGCATTTTTGTGTGCCTCAAGCCAAAGGACAGTGGCTCCCTTCTTCGTGAGCTCATGCAAAGGCGCTGCAATGGAACTGAAATCCCTCATAAATTGCCTATAGACACCGACGAGGCCAAGGAAGCTCCTCACCTGGGTGGGCGTCGTCGGCGTTGGCCACTCGTGGATGGCCTTGACCTTGTCTTCGTTGACGTGCAAGCCATCTTTACTCACAACGTAGCCAAGGAAGTTTGTAGTGTCGGAGCAGAAATGACACTTGCCAATATTGGAGAATAAGCTCTCACGGCGAAGGCAATCCAACACAAGACGTAGGTGCTTGGCGTGATCCTCAAGGCTGTGTGAGTACACAAGAATGTCATCAAAATAAACGACAACAAACTTGCCCAGAAATGCTCTCAAGACGTGGTTCATCAAGCACATGAAGGTTCTAGGGGCATTGGTAAGCCCAAAAGGCATGACGAGCCACTCATAGAGCCCATACTTGGTCTTGAAGGCGGTATTCCATTCATCACCTTCTTTCATCCGAATTTGGTGATAACCACTTTTCAAATCAATCTTGGAGAAGAGATTCGCGCCGTGTAGCTCATCAAGCATGTCGTCCAGGCGCGGTATTGGGTGCCTATACTTTATGGTGATCTGGTTTATTGCACGGCAATCAACACACATTCTCCATGTGTCATCTTTCTTAGGCACAAGGATCACGGGCACAACACAAGGGCTCAATGATTCACTGACATAGCCGCGATCCAACAATTCTTGCACCTGGCGCTGCAACTCCTGGGTCTCTTTGGGGCCGGCACGGTAAGCGGCGTGATTGGGCAAGGAGGCACTAGGCACCAAGTCGATTTGGTGCTCAATGCCCCTCAGTGGTGGTAGGCCTTATAGCAACTCCTCTGGAAAAACGTCGGCGAAGGCAGCGAGCAAGGCGGCGATGGCAGGCGGCAACGACGCCGCACTCGAAGACTCTGTGATGCATGTAGTAGGGACAAGAAGAAACATAGGGCTTTGCCTGTCAAAGCTGTAGTGAGCTCACTGGGCTTGGCTAAAAGCAGTCTGTGCTCATAGCGGCCCTGCAAAGGAGGCGTCTGAGGCGATCGAACGGCCAATTGTGTTGATGGCGAGGCGCTTGGTGATTTTTGTGAGGCACTGGGTGTGTGGACACCTGTGCTCGATCCAGAATGTGGAAAACCTAGCCAAGCCTCTGTTGTGCCTCTCTTGGGCTTTCTAGCGGCAGCAACAATGGTGCCATCACGATCCAAGGAGGCACTGGGTGACCCACCTATGGTGTTCGACTTCTTTGATACAGTGCCTGGTGGAGACGAAAAATTACCAGAATGGGAACTGTTTTGCTTCTGGAGTGTCGCCGGGGTCTCATTTGGCCTTGTAGCGGCGGCCTCAATGGCCTTCTGGCGGTCACGTTCAACCTAGTCCTGCAAGATCTCATGGGGAGACATTGGATGCAAAGTGACGTGCTTCCCGTGGTAAGTGAACACATAGGTGTTCAAATAGCCATCATGGAGCACACGCCTGTCAAATTACCATGGGCGCCCAAGCAAAATATGGGTGGCGTTCATTGCAATGATATCACACAAAATAGAATCACAGTATTGACCTATTGAAAAAGAGATAAGGCACTGGCGAGATACTGTGTTACCTGGACTAGAGGAAATCCACTGGAGTGCATACGACTGTGGGTGAGGCATCATAGGCAAATTAAAGTGCTTCACGACCTTCTCATTCACAATGTTTGCACAACATCCTCCATCAATAATGACACTCAAGGAAGCTGTTTGAATGAGTGCCCCTGTGTGGAACAAGTTCTCTCGTTGGTCGACTAAGCTTGCTTCCTTGACCGTGAGGAGTCGCCTTGTGACCAAGCTCAGTGGCGTGCCCACATGCAGTGAAGCAGGCTCGCAGTTGTAGGCGTCCTCAGCGTCCTCGAAGCCTTCTTCAATAGGCTCGAGAGTGGACTCTTCTTCTTCAAAGGACTCATAGCCGGCGGCGGCAGTGGAGAAGAGCACCTTCCTAGCATTGGGGCAATCCTTCTTGTAATGTCCCCGGCCTTCACATTTGTAGCACTCGAGATCGCGCGCGCGGTCGGTGCCCACTAGAGCTTGCCTGGGCGCGTTCGCGCGGCTAGCGGCGGCTGGCGTCATTGGCTTCGGCTTTGGACCTTGGCTCGACGCGGCTGTGGAACTGGCACTGGGACGCACATTAGTAGAAGCTAATGGATTAGGGTTAGAAGAATACCTGGATTGGCCACTTTGCCAAGTGTATGACTTTCGGCGATTGAGTTGAACATGAATTTGCATCGCCGGTGTGTCAACGTGTTGAGATCCTTGATGGGAAAGATCTCGAGTTGGTCTCGGATGGGATTCTTCAAGCCACTCAAGAATTTAGTCCTCAATGTCGAAGGGGCAACACTAATGTTGGCCTTGTAGTACATGTCCTCTAAGGCGGAGAAGAACTTGAGGGGGGTCTTTGTGCCTTGGCGAGCCATGGTGATCTCCATACGCATTTGATTTCTATAATCTAGAGGCACGTACTTCTTCGTCATAACATACACCAATTGGTGCCATTCGGTGACGAGAGGTAGGCGGCGGCGGACGCTGTCGTCAACAAATGGATGCCACCACACACGGGCGGCGCCTCAGAAGTGCAACGTCGCGGTGTCGACATGGTCCTCAGGCGGCACTCGACAGTATCGAAGGGTGTACTCCGTGGCTTGCGCCCATTCAAGAAAAACAGAGGGGTTGTATTCACCAAAGAAGTGTTCGATTTTTACCTTCACTTCATGTCTTTGGTAGCGAGGCTGGGGCGGCACTGGGTTGGGCACATTGTTGGGTGTGACTGCATAGAGTGGGTTCTCGTAAGCATGCATGCCATGGGGTGGAACGCGTCCAAGTTGTCGCCTTTCGCGAACTGGATGGGTATCGCCACGAGCAAACTCGTCCCTGGGCGCGTAAGCGTCGTCGCGTCGGTGCTGTCGCGGCTGGGTGTCGTAGTCGGCTCGGCGAACGTCTCTGGGCATGGCATCGCGGCGCTCGCCGCGAGTGTCACGAGCATCGGCGCCTTGGGCTTGGAGGCACGGTGGAGGAATCCAATCGGAGGGGCGATCCTGCAATTCAATTGGATCTCCAAGAGGTGGATGGAAAAAGTTTGGATTGATCATACCTGAATCCTCGATTTCTTCATCGTCGAAGTCATCATGGATGGTGGGTGTCGAAGAACTATAGCCATCGGACCCATAGTGTGGCGTCTGAGCACTTTGATGGCGAAGATGGTCTCGAACATCATAGGTTCTGGGCTGGGTAGTAGGTGTCCTCAGGGATGCATCATCGTGTCGCGTGTGCCCATTGGGTCGTCTCGGCGTCGCGGTGGCTAGCCCGGCTTCACGGGCTCGGCCTTGGCGAGGCGCTGAGCCTGGGACACGGCACTACGTGCGTCAGGAGGCATACCTAGCATCAAAATCATAGGGTTTAGAAAACTCACCTTGGGAGTCTTCGGTGCGGTCTGAGCCGGTGTCGTAGCCAGCGGGTGTGGTTCTGGGCACATATCGGTCTTGATGAGACACGTACCTTTGGCGACTCTCAATGACAGTCTGAATGCGATTCAAACGTGGTTGAAGGTTGGAAGTCGAAGGCATGACTCCTTTCCCATTGTCCACGCGTGGGTTGCTTGGACCGGCGTCTGTGGCTCTGGGTTGAGCCGACACGTCCATGGGAATCACAGGTGTCGGTATGGGCACGAGTTGTGCCGCTCTCCGCATGGCTTCCAAGTGAGACACTTGTTGTCGAAGAGCTTGGATCTCTCGTTGCTCCGCGGAGAACTCCAAGATTGGATCTTGTGGCGGTGGGTCTTGTGGGGGACCCAAAGGTTGTATCGGTGGGTTGGTGTTGTCGGCGCCTGCGTTGTCTCCACTAGATTTGTTGGCCGTCATGCTATCTTTAACAATATGGCCAGACATAGGAGTAAAAACGAACAAAAAGCACAAAGAACAACAACCAAGTAATCACTAGTCAAGGTCACAATGTTCACGAAGGAGGGCTTGTTTGGCTTGCCGTGAGGGCGGCTAAGGCTAGTCACAAGAGATGGTGTGAGAAGCAAGTCGTCAATCAAACACACAAGAACAATTGAAACCCTAAACCAAACGTAAACAATGAAACCAAACTAGCAAAACTTACCTTCTAGTAAGTGAACCTAGACGGCAGAGAGGTTGAGAAGATGAGCCTAGACCGTTGCGAGTGGGTTAGGGTTGCCTTATTTTGTCTTTCCCTAACTTTGGAAACTTTTTTTTTTGATAACTGATTGGCTATTTTTGTTTTTTAATAATATCCAAATATCTTATCTTTTTGATTTTCGGATATTGGATAAAGAAAAGAAAAGAAAATAATGGCCTAAGTAACAAGAATGATCAAGTGTGATCTTAGAGATTGGAGAGAAAAATAAGATAAGATTTGATTGTGATCTTATAAGGAAATTTGGCTAACAACCTAAAAAGCAAATCAAGCAAATAAGGAAACACAATCTACGAAAGAAATAAGGAAACAACTACTCTAGCATGCAAGATATCAAAGTTACCAAACACACCAAAACTTAAGGAACACGAAAAAAAAAATTCGGCTAAGAAGTTACCTTGTAGAAACCGAAGGACAAGCTAAATATGGAAAATTTGGTTTTTCTCTTTCAATGATGATGCGAAAGCAAAGATGGTGGTCAAGAAAAAAATTTGTGAACAATATGCAAACTTGATTTCGTGACTTATAAGACTGCTGGGCTCTGATGCCAATTGATGTGTTTTTGCCTCCGATGACGAGTACACTTGTCAAAGGTTGCACTATTGGATCTAGTCTTGGGCGAGAAGTCACAAGCTTGGTTGTCAAGGCTGTCGTGGAACCCTTGGGAAAACCCTTGATGAATTGCACGAAAGTCTGACAATGGATGCGCGTACGTGAACAGTAACTTTAGAGGTTATCGGACACGGTGATGACTAGATGCGAACCCGGTGGAGAGTGTCTGGGTGGTATCGGCGGCGGCGACGATGGTTGTCACGATGAGTGTCAAGACATCGAAGATGGCGGCGATGGTGAAGACGATGGTGATGCGAACAACCCCTGAAGTGTCATTGGAACGCGGGATCTTTGATTCCTCAAGCTTGTAGTTGAATCCTTCTCTTCCGTAGCCAAAGTGATGGCTTTACTAGGGCTAAAGAGATAGCCTTCAAACTCGATCAAAGTGATGATCACTAGACACCAAAGATACGATGATTGAATGATTGCTCGAAGCGACGAGCTATCGGGATAGTTTGATCCGTGGGATCAAAGGGTTTGGATGTGAGATTCAAGGAAGGAGCATACTCAACTTTACTACTCAAATCAACATCAAGTTTACAAACTAGGATTTTCTAAGTTTAAATACCGTCAAAATAATATTTCCTAAAAGAAAAGATCTCGGAAAAATTATCCGCGCCGCGTCAGGACTACCGCATGGTTTGTAACACAACCGCACGGTTTGTTACAAACCGTGCAGTTCAACTAAAAGCAATGTTTTGGCTGGTGCACGGTTTGCATGCAACACTGCACGGTTTGCAGCAAACCGTGCAGTTCAACTGAGAACTCTAAATTTTGCTGGTGCACGGTTTGCATGCAACACCGCACGGTTTGCAGCAAACCGTGCACTTCTACTGAACGGCATTCTGATGCTTTCTCGTCCGGCGTCGACTAAGGCGGGACCTAACCTAATTCTTCATAGGTCAAGAGAAGGACCCATTTTGGACTAGATGAACCCGCGTCACTTGCGTGCGCCCGCAAGACTAATGGTTGTGTTTCTCGCTCCATTGCCCTTGTGCGAGCTCTTGTTATCGGGCCATTCGAGCGCACCTTCATTGCGTCCTCTTTGTCCTTCGCCATCATCAAGGGGGTCATGGAGCTATCAATCTCCCCTTCTTGGTTATGAAGCATCCCCACTTCGTCCTCGTCGTCAAAAGCAGGTGGCGTATAAGGAGAAAGGTCAGTGACGTTGAAAGTCGGATGCGCACCATAGTCATCGGGTAACGCCAAGCGATAGGCGTTGACCCCAAGGCATTGTAGCACCTAGAAAGGACCATCCCCTCTCGTGTCGAGCTTGTGGCGCCGCTTCAATGGAAAGCGTTCCTTGCGCAAGTGTAGCCACACCAAGTCGCGTGGCTCATAGACAACCGGGCGTCGGGTTTTGTTGCATTGCGCAGCTACTTGCTCGGACCTCCGCTCTAGCTGCAGGGCCTTGACCTGGTCCGCACGCTCCACTTCCTTAATGCTTTCATTTTCCTTCATTGGCCGTGGTACTAGATCCAAGGGGGTGAGCAGATTGAGGCCGTAGACCACCTGGAAGGGAGTCGTTTGCGTCGCCGAGTGCATGGACCTGTTATATTCAAATTCAACAAAAGGCAAGCACTCTTCCCACTTGCAGAGGTTAGACTTTATGTAGGATCGAGATTGTTAGACAAATAACTAAGGAACTAAGAATAGCAATTCTCAGTTCCCTTCGCAGCGGAATTTAAACAATCAAGCACAAATGAACAAGTTCCTTATAGTGGAAACCTTAGATTGCCAACTAGCAATCTAGGATAAAAACCACTACCTTTCTTTTGAAGGATTTCAAGGTCTACTTCTTGATTTCTTATATCTTTTGGTTAAAGCTTATCCTAGGAACAAACACACAGTTTCTTTACCTTACACACAGTTAGGTAATCCTAGATAACTTAACACAATCAATAATCAATCCAAGAAACAGACCTTAGCACCTAGGAACTATCTCACTTACAGTCACAAGAACTTAGCACTCAGCTCTTCGATTCCTTGACTGGTTCCTCTTGATCTCGGTTTGCTTTGATGATCTTGTTTGAAGGTTCACACTTTGATGTTTGCTATTGAGTGTGATTCGTATTGAAGTGCTTGAAGATAACCTTTGAGTTAGTCTTCCTTTTATAGTGGATTCTTTGCAGCTTGATCTTCTCTTGGTTCCCACAGATCGAGCTTGCCCTAGGATGTGTGGTTGTCCTTGATTCACGCTGCCTTTGACACATACCAACAACCTAGGCAGCTCAGAATCCTTCTTAGTTGGTCAACTGCTTCAGCCAAGTCGTTCTCCAACTTCCTTCTTCCGAGGTTCGACAACCTGGGCACTTTGGAACTGTCTTCTGGACAGCGACAGGTTCCATGACAAGTCGCTTTCACCTTTCTCTGTCCGAGGTTATGTGTTCTAGGAGTCTTGTTGTTTTGCTCTCGACAATGGCAGACTTTGGAAGCTTCGCACAAGTCGTTTTCAACTTTCTTTTGTCCGAGGTTGGTGTTCCCAGATTTCTCGGGAAGTGCAACATCACATGTTGCATTTCTGGGCACACCTGGGTTCCTTCCTTTGGCTTGCTGCTTGGTTCTCTTGTCCTGTTTGGCTTCCATGCTTTCGGTATTTGTCCTGTGGTTCCTTAAAGCACATCTTTGAGATAAAACATTAGTATCAAAATATTTGTCATTATCAAAAGTAGAGAAACTGAGAAAATGAACTCTCAGGGGAACCGAAGTTCGAGAGTTCCATTTCCTAACAATTTCCCCCTTTTTGATGATGACAAATACAAGGAACCTGGCAACATAATAGGATGTGAATTTCATGAGACCAGTTGAGTTTAAGGGATTTACAACATTATAAACTAACGAGAGAACATCAAATGGTTGCAAATTCCCCCTAAGCAGATGAACGAGTTTATTCAAATTCCCCCTTAGAAGTAGAACGAGTTCAGAGTTTCTATTAGTCAAGTAGTTTCCAAAGTTCAAGGTTCCTATCCATCTTCCCCCTTTTGACATCATCGAAAAGATCAGTTAACATGTTAAGAATAGGATAGTTAAGGAAATAAACAATTGCATTAAACCCGTAACAGAACCATAATAGAAACTTAAGGCAAAGATAAGTCAATCATAGAATCGTAGCCAAAAGTAGTCATTAAACTTAATAAAACCATAACATTGTTCAAGAGCAGGGTAAGACAATCCACAAAACATCACAAAGACAACCTAGAAAGACAACAACATAAGCAACCTTTAAGGAAGACAATAAAAGGGTAGAAGAGGGTAGTAGGATCCTAGGGGAACTACTAGCACACTATGAGGTTACAACACTGGGAACCAGGAGAAACGTTCCTAAGGCAATGCATCGGCCTCCTCTTCAACAACCTTGTTGTCGTCAGTTCCTTCATTTTGGCCCGTGGCCTAATTAGCACCGGTTGCATCCTCCCATGTTTTCTGAAGAACCTCTACCAGACTTAGGATAGCAGAGCTCATCTTCCCCAGCTCAGTTACTTGATCACGGAGAGCGACCGTGATGACAGTCGAGCCTTCCGTGATAGCTTTTTCAATACGACCCAGAGAAGATAGGATCGCAGAGGGGTCTTGAGGGGGGTTGAGCGGTGGTAGAGAACTTGAAGGGGCCTGGGAACTGGCATTTTCCTTAGGCGGTTCAGCTTGTACTTCAGAGGGGGTGGCCTGGTGATCCTTTGTTTTCAGTTTCCGGACAGTGGCCATGGTGAGGAACTTGCTGTAGACAGTTTGAGGGACATTTTCTGGGTATTGGTAAAGCAGGGAGAGGACGTTTCTGATGAGATGAGGGAAGGGCAGGGCATGAGATTCATCGGACTTGCAGAACTGCATATGAGCCAACACAATGTGAGGGAGATCAACTTGGGCACCAGAGAGCACCTTATCCATAAGGATTGCATCCGTGATGAGAACTGTGGCCCGATGCTCCTGCCTAGGAACTAGGTTTCTGGTGATCCAGAAGTGCAGTAGCTTGTTGGCGATGGAGAGATCCTTGGTATACAGGGTTGAAGGGTAGTCGCCGTCATAGAGTTTCCTCACCACTTCTCCCTTGGTCTTGTAACCCTTTCCTTTGGGCCATGTCTTTTTCTGATGCAGTATGTCAAAACCAGATCTGGACTCGATCTCAAGGGCAGAGGCGATGAGGTTGGGGGACAGGGGATACATGGTTCCCTTCCACTGGAATATGGCGTCGTTGCAGGGAGAGTTATCTTTGGCGGGCACAAAGGTGAGAGATTGATAGAACAGACAGACTACTTTATCAGAGGCGGAGAAGGGCTCGACCAAGAGCTCATCCCATCCTTGGTATTGCAGCAGAGAATGAAACTCACTGAGGGCGTCGCTGAACAGTTCCTCATCTTCTTCTTTGAGGGTTTGGGTCCAAAACTCCTTGCCGATGATGAGCGGCTTGAGGATCTTCCTCTTGGAGAAGAGAGAGGACACCTCACCCAGGGAGGAGGAAGAGAGAGTGGTGGATTTGGCTCTTTTTGAGGACTTGGGCTCATAGGGAACCAGAGCTTGGGAACTCCTTTTCCGTTGTTTCAGCCTTGTGGCAACTGATGGACCAGGGTTGGAGATGGGTTTAGACTTGAGGCTAGCAGGTGAGGGCTCTGGGCTGAGGATCTCCTGGGTGGTCTTATCTGGGGAAGAATCATGGGAACCTCCTTCCGAGACTGATTTTGTAGCCGATGCTGAAGCAGGGGTGAGGTCCTTTACTTTTTCCTTAGCCTTTTCCTCAGGCTTCTCTTCAGTGTTCTCCTTGGCTATCTACTCAGTTTTCTCTTCAGGTTGGGGAATCTGGGAGGTGGTGATAGAAATGGGCTGGGAAGACGAGGCGGTCTTCTTTTCTATGAAGGCTCTGAGAAGGGAAACTTCCTCTTCGTCTTGGATGAAGTTGGGATTAGGGTTCTTGTCAGCCATTTTGAGGAGCGAGGTTTGTGTTTGAGAAAGAGAGAGTCAGAGAATCAGGAGAGGTGGAAATGGCAAGTGTGGGAATAGCTTGGATCAATAGGGCACCTTTTAAAATCGGATTGAAGGCTGAAGGGACCGTTGGGAGAGATCTGGCCGTTGAGGAGATCGGGGAAGATCTGGCGTATTGAATACTCTTGCAGCTTTTCCGAACGGTCACAAGCAATTCAAAAATCAACCCAATTGGAGAGGGTGCTCTGCCACTGATGAGACATGTCTGATTTCTGCAGATTTTCCATAAATATCATCTTGGGAGGTGCCGAACTAGCCGTTGGAAGATCAATTCATCCTGGTTCCTTTCTGTTGATATATTTAGTGTGCTAGAGGGGTATATGGGAACTTTGATGTGGGTTTAAAACATGAAACCGAAAAATACGTTCCCATACAAGGAATCAGGGAGGCCATTTATCACATTGCACAATAATTCCCAGAGAGGGTTAAGAGATGGATCATAGGGAATTAAATTGAGCAATGAGGCAAGGAGGGTCATAGTACACAATCATCATTTCGGCTTATATTGTTGGGTTAGAATATGATCAGATTGTGACTTTTGGGCCAACAAAGAAACTTGAACAAAGACAGAGTTGAAAGAATAATGAAGACCAAAAGATACGAACTAGAAAAAATTATCTAATCCTTTTTAAGAAACCATTATGGAAAAGAGGGTTTGTAGCAAAAAAAATATAACACATAGATATCAAGACTCAACAAGTGAAAAATCTTAAACTAGTCAATCAGGGGAACTGGAAATGAGCCTTTAAACTAAGGTCACTACTAGGTTATAGGAATCATTCCCAGTTCCAATCTAAGATTCTCGAAGGGAACTCTATTCAAGGCTTTGATGAATATATCTGCAACATGATCTTCAGTTCTACAAAATTTCATAATGATGTTTCCCTTCTCAACATGATCTCTAAGAAAGTGATGTCTTATGTCTATATGCTTGGTCCTAGTATGATGCACATGATTCTTGGAAATGTTTATAGCACTGGTGTTATCACAAAGAATAGTGAGCGGACCATAAGACATACCAAAATCCGCGAGTTGTTGCTTTAGCCAGAGAAGTTGGGAACAGCAGGAGGTAGCAGCGATGTACTCGGATTCTGTGGTGGAGAGAGAGACTGAGACTTGTTTCTTTGAGCCCCATGACACAAGGCAAGGGCCTAGGAACTGTGCCATTCCAGAGGTGCTCTTCCTATCCACCAAGTATCCAGCATAATCTGCATCAGTGAAACCCATCAGCTCAAATGGACATTCTTTGGGGTACCAAATGCAGAGTGAATCAGTTCCCTTGAGATATCGGAGTATCCTTTTTACAGCAGCTAAGTGTGTTTCTCTTGGACAGGATTGAAACCTAGCACACAAGCCTACATCAAACACAATGTCTAGGCGACTAGCGGTTAGATACATGATAGAACCTATCATACCTCTATAGAATTTCTCATCCACAAGAGGACTCGAATGATCCTTGTCCAAATGAGCAATGGTGGAGATAGGAGTTGAGAGAGGCTTGCATGAATCCATTTTGAACTTTTTCAGTAGTTCCCTCACATACTTCTGTTGGTGAATTTGTATACCATCTTTCTTTTGAGTGATTTGCAATCCGAGGAAGAAAGTGAGTTCCCCAATTAGGCTCATTTCAAATTCACTACTCATCAAGTCTTTGAACTTGTCTACAAAGGACATGTTAGTGGAACCAAAAATGATATCATCGACATAAATTTAAACCACTAAGATGTTACCTTATTCTTCTAGGATGAAGAGAGTCTTATCAATGACTCCACGCCTGTAGCCATTTGAGAGTAGGAACTGGGCAAGACGATCATACCAAGCTCTGGGAGCTTGCTTGAGGCCATACAATGCTTTATCTAGAAAGTAGACATGGTCGGGATGATCATCATCTTCAAAGCCAGGTGGTTGCTTGACATAGACTTCCTCTTGAAGGATTCCATTGAGGAAGGCAGTCTTTACATCCATTTGGAACAATTTGAACCCTTTGTGTGATGCGAAAGCAATCAACAACCTTATTGCTTCAATCCTTGCCACTGGAGCATAGGTTTCATCATAGTCGATGCCTTCTTATTGATTGTATCCTTGAGCAATAAGCCTTGCTTTGTTCCTTATTACAGCTCCTGTATCATCTAGCTTGTTTCTGAAAACCCATCTAGTTCCTATGATATGTTTGTCCTTGGGGCGGGGAACTAGATGCCATACTTTGTTCTTTTCAAACTGATGAAGCTCTTCTTGCATAGCTTGGATCCAGTCTGCATCCTTCAGTGCCTCACCTATGTTCTTTGGTTCCACAATAGACAGAAAGACATTAAAGGCAAAGGAGGTTAGATGTTCGAACCTGACTGGAGGCTTGATGGTTCTTCTTTCTCTGTTGGGAGCTAGAGCATTTGATGTGGAGACATTTTGAGTTGAGCATTCAGCTTCAGCTTCCTGGTTGAGATCACCTTCTCCATTGAAGATCATGTGAGAGGATGAATCGTTGATGTCTCCACATATATTGTTGTCATGTCCATGGTTCCCAGAAATGGATTATTGTTCATTATCCATGGGAACTGGTGGAGGAGTCAGTGGGGGATTCTGTGCAGCATGGTAGGAACTGGGTGGAGTGACATCTTCATCTGGATCTTCTTGAGGTGACTTGGGGAACAGATCTTCAAAGGGAGTGGTAGTGTTCTGCACAATTCTTCCAAGTGATTTTTCATTAAAAATAACATGAACACTTTCTTCTACCTTTTTAGTCCTTTTGTTGAAGACTTTGTATGCCTTGCTACCTGAGGCATATCCAATGAAGATTCTTTCATCACTTCTTGGGTCGAATTTACCAAGATTGTCCTTCCCATTGTTGTGCACAAAGCACTGGCATCCGAACACCCTCAGATGTGAGATGTTGGGAACTCTTCCTCTTAGGAGTTCATACGGTGTTTTCTCTGTGATTGGGCGAAGCATGG
The DNA here is from genome assembly GCA_027886185.1 of Rheum nobile. Taxonomy (NCBI): domain Eukaryota; kingdom Viridiplantae; phylum Streptophyta; class Magnoliopsida; order Caryophyllales; family Polygonaceae; genus Rheum; species Rheum nobile. Next base: position 1,116,947 of record WOAB01000660.1, read on the forward strand.
CTCGATTGATGATGTAGCAAGCTGTGTTGATTGCCTCAGCCCAGAATGATTGAGGGAGTCCACTTGAGATTAGCATAGTTCGAGCCATGTCTTATAAAGTCCTGTTCTTTCTTTCTACTACTCCATTCTGTTGAGGAGTGTATGGTGCAGAGAAGTTGTGATCAATACCATGCTCACTGCAAAAGGTTAGAAATTCTCCATTTTCGAATTCGATACCATGGTCAGACCGAATAGAATTGAGTGAGCAATCGAGAGATTTTTCTAACAAAGGAACCAGATCTTTAAAGCGGTCAATGACTTCACTCTTAGATTTTATGAAGATAGTCCAAGTGAAGCGAGAGAAATCATCGACAAGAACAAAGATATACCTGTTTCCTCCTAGGCTTTGAACTCTCATGGGTCCACAAAGATCCATGTGGATGAGTTCAAGGGACCTTGAGGAACTTACCATGTTTTTGGACTTGAAGGAACTCCTTGCTTGTTTCCCTTTAACGCAATCTGAGCATGGTTCCGAAGATATACTACTTATCTTTGGAAGGCCTCAGACTAGTTCCTTTGAGTGTAGCTTGTGGATCAGTTTGGTGCTGGCGTGACCAAGACGTTGATGCCACAGCTCCGTTTGATCATTCACTGTTGAGAGGTAAAGTTTCTCCTTGGGAACAAATGATGGGTCAACAACATACACATTGTTGAATATTTTGCCTTTTAAGATGATTTGTCCCGAGGAGTCTAGGACAGTGCATTCACTTGACTTGAATCTAACTTCATTGTCTCATTGATCGCACAACTGTGACACACTAATTAGATCAAAACCAAGGTTATCAACAAGGTGAACTTTATTTACCTTAGTGTTGTCATTGAGATTTACGGTTCCTATTCCACAAATTTTCCCTTTGCTTTTGTCTCCAAAGGAGATGTTTCCTCCTTGGATGGGTTGAAGAGAGGTCATTTGATTTCTTCTTCCGGTCATATGGCATGAGCAACCACTGTCAATGTACCATAGTCGAGGTTGCCTCTCTTCTTTCTGCACACAGGGGAACTAAGACTTTTGAACCCAGCAAAGCTTGGCTTTACTGGGGGGATTAGCATTCCGAGTCTGTGAATGACGAGGGAACTGGTTTCTTTCATGGTAATAGGCATTTTTCTCATTTTCAAAGGTGAGAGATTGATAGAACAGACATACTACTTCATCAGAGGCGGAGAAGGGCTCGACCAAGAGCTCATCCAATCCTTGGTATTGCAGCAGAGAATGAAACTCACTGAGGGCGTCGCTGAACAGTTCCTCATCTTCTTCTTCGAGGGTTTGGGCCCAAAACTCCTTGCCGATGATGAGCGGCTTGAGGATCTTACTCTTGGAGAAGAGAGAGGACACCTCACCCAGGGAGGAGGAAGAGAGAGTGGTGGATTTGGCTCTTTTTGAGGACTTGGGCTCATAGGGAACCAGAGCTTGGGAACTCCTTTTCCGTTGTTTCAGCCTTGTGACAACTGATGGACCAGGGTTGGAGATGGGTTTAGACTTGAGGCTAGCAGGTGAGGGCTCTGGGCTGAGGATATCCTGGGTGGTCTTATCTGGGGAAGAATCGTGGGAACCTCCTTCCGAGACTGATTTTGTAGCCGATGCTGAAGTAGGGGTGAGGTCCTTTACTTTTTCCTTAGCCTTTTCCTCAGGCTTCTCTTCAGTGTTCTCCTTGGCTATCTACTCAGTTTTCTCTTCAGGTTGGGGAATCTGGGAGGTGGTGATAGAAATGGGCTGGGAAGACGAGGCGGTCTTCTTTTCTCTGAAGGCTCTGAGAAGGGCAGCTTCCTCTTCGTCTTGGATGAAGTTGGGATTAGGGTTCTTGTCAGCCATTTTGAGGAGCGAGGTTTGTGTTTGAGAAAGAGAGAGTCAGAGAATCATGAGAGGTGGAAATGGCAAGTGTGGGAATAGCTTGGATCAATAGGGCACCTTTTAAAATCGGATTGAAGGCTGAAGGGACCGTTGGGAGAGATCTGGCCGTTGAGGAGATCGGGGAAAATCTGGCGTATTGAATACACTTGCAGCTTTTCCGAATGGTCACAAGCAATTCAAAAATCAACCCAATTGGAGAGGGTGCTCTGCCACTGATGAGACATGTCTGATTTCTGCAGATTTTCCATAAATATCATCTTGGGAGGTGCCGAACTAGCCGTTGGAAGATCAATTCATCCTGGTTCCTTTCTGTCGATATATTTAGTGTGCTAGAGGGGTATATGGGAACTTTGATGTGGGTTTAAAACATGGAAGCGAAAAATACGTTCCCATACAAGGAATCAGGGAGGCCATTTATCGCATTGCACAATAATTCCCAGAGAGGGTTAAGAGACGGATCATAGGGAATTAAATTGAGCAATGAGGCAAGGAGGGTCATAGTACACAATCATCATTTCGGCTTATATTGTTGGGTTAGAATATGATCAGATTGTGACTTTTGGGCCAACAAAGAAACTTGAACAAAGACAGAGTTGAAAGAATAATGAAGACCAAAAGATACGAACTAGAAAAAATTATCTAATCCCTTTTAAGAAACCATTATGGAAAAGAGGGTTTGTAGCAAAAAAAATATAACACATAGATATCAAGACTCAACAAGTGAAAAATCTTAAACTAGTCAATCAGGGGAACTGGAAATGAGCCTTTAAACTAAGGTCACTACTAGGTTATAAGAATCATTCTCAGTTCCAATCTAAGGTTATCAAAGGGAACTCTATTCAAGGCTTTGATGAATATATATGCAACCTGATCTTCAGTTCTACAAAATTTCATAATGATGTTTCCCTTCTCAACATGATCTCTAAGAAAGTGATGTCTTATGTCTATATGCTTGGTCCTAGTATGATGCACAGGATTCTTGGAAATGTTTATAGCACTGGTGTTATCACAAAGAATAGTGAGCGGACCATAAGACATACCAAAATCCGCGAGTTGTTGCTTTAGCCAGAGAAGTTGGGAACAACAGGAGGCAGCAGCGATGTACTCGGATTCTGTGGTGGAGAGAGAGACTGAGACTTGTTTCTTTGAGCCCATGACACAAGGCAAGGGCCTAGGAACTGTGCCATTCCAGAGGTGCTCTTTCTATCCACCAAGTATCCAGCATAATCCGCATCAGTGAAACCCATCAGCTCAAATGGACATTCTTTGGGGTACCAAATGCAGAGTGAATCAGTTCCCTTGAGATATCAGAGTATCCTTTTTACAGCAACTAAGTGTGTTTCTCTTGGACAGGATTGAAACCTAGCACACAAGCCTACATCAAACACAATGTCTGGGCGACTAGCAGTTAGATACATGAGAGAACCTATCATACCTCTATAGAATTTCTCATCCACAAGAGGACTCGAATGATCCTTGTCCAAATGAGCAATGGTGGAGATAGGAGTTGAGAGAGGCTTGCATGAATCCATTTTGAACTTTTTCAGTAGTTCCCTCACATACTTCTGTTGGTGAATTTGTATACCATCTTTCTTTTGAGTGATTTGCAATCCGAGGAAGAAAGTGAGTTCCCCAATTAGGCTCATTTCAAATTCACTACTCATCAAGTCTTTGAACTTGTCTACAAGGGACATGTTAGTGGAACCAAAAATGATATCATCGACATAAATTTGAACCACTAAGATGTTACCTTCTTCTTCTAGGATGAAGATAGTCTTATCAATGACTCCACGCCTGTAGCCATTTGAGAGTAGGAACTGGGCAAGATGATCATACCAAGCTCTGGGAGCTTGCTTGAGGCCATACAATGCTTTATCTAGAAAGTAGACATGGTCGGGATGATCATCATCTTCAAAGCCAGGTGGTTGCTTGACATAGACTTCCTCTTGAAGGATTCCATTGAGGAAGGCAGTCTTTACATCCATTTGGAACAATTTGAACCCTTTGTGTGATGCGAAAGCAATCAACAGCCTTATTGCTTCAATCCTTGCCACTAGAGCATAGGTTTCATCATAGTCGATGCCTTCTTATTGATTGTATCCTTGAGCAACAAGCCTTGCTTTGTTCCTTATTACAGCTCCTGTATCATCTAGCTTGTTTATGAAAACCCATCTAGTTCCTATGATATGTTTGTCCTTGGGGCGGGGAACTAGATGCCATACTTTATTCCTTTCAAACTAATGAAGCTCTTCTTGCATAGCTTGGATCCAGTCTACATCCTTCAGTGCCTCACCTATGTTCTTTGGTTCCACAATAGACAGAAAGGCATTAAAGGCAAAGAAGGTTAGATGTTTGAACCTGACTGGAGGCTTGATGGTTCTTCTTTCTCTGTTGGGAGCTAGAGCATTTGATGTGGAGACATTTTGAGTTGAGCATTCAGCTTCAGCTTCCTGGTTGAGATCACCTTCTCCATTGAAGATCATGTGAGAGGATGAATAGTTGATGTCTCCACATATATTGTCATCATGTCCATGGTTTCCAGAAATGGATTGTTGTTCATTATCCATGGGAACTGGTGGAGGAGTCAGTGGGGGATTCTGTGCAGCAGGGTAGGAACTAGGTGGAGTGACATCTTCATCTAGATCTTCTTGAGGTGACTTGGGGAACAGATCTTCAAAGGGAGTGGTAGTGTTCTGCACAATTCTTCCAAGTGATTTTTCATTAAAAATAACATGAACACTTTCTTCTACCTTTTTAGTCCTTTTGTTGAAGACTTTGTATGCCTTGCTGCCTGAGGCATATCCAATGAAGATTCCTTCATCACTTCTTGGGTCGAATTTGCCAAGATTGTCCTTCCCATTGTTGTGCACAAAGCACTGGCATCCGAACACCCTCAGATGTGAGATGTTGGGAACTCTTCCTCTTAGGAGTTCATAGGGTGTTTTCTCTGTGATTGGGCGAAGCATGGCTCGATTGATGATGTAGCAAGCTGTGTTGATTGCCTCAGCCCAGAATGATTGAGGGAGTCCACTTGAGATTAGCATAGTTCGAGCCATGTCTTATAAAGTCCTGTTCTTTCTTTCTACTACTCCATTCTGTTGAGGAGTGTATGGTGCAAAGAAGTTGTGATCAATACCATGCTCACTGCAAAAGTTTAGAAATTCTCCATTTTCGAATTCGATACCATTGTCAGACCGAATAGAATTGAGTGAGCAATCGAGAGATTTTTCTAACAAAGGAACCAGATCTTTAAAGCGGTCAATGACTTCACTCTTAGATTTTATGAAGATAGTCCAAGTGAAGCGAGAGAAATCATCGACAAGAACAAAGATATACCTGTTTCCTCCTAGGCTTTGAACTCTCATGGGTCCACAAAGATCCATGTGGATGAGTTCAAGGGGCCTTGAGGAACTTACCATGTTTTTGGACTTGAAGGAACTCCTTGCTTGTTTCCCTTTAACGCAATCTGAGCATGGTTCCGAAGATATACTACTTATCTTTGGAAGGCCTCAGACTAGTTCCTTTGAGTGTAGCTTGTGGATCAGTTTGGTGCTGGCGTGACCAAGACGTTGATTCCACAGCTCCGTTTGATCATTCACTGTTGAGAGGCAGAGTTTCTCCTTGGGAACAAATGATGGGTCAACAACATACACATTGTTGAATATTTTGCCTTTTAAGATGATTTGTCCCGAGGAGTCTAGGACAGTGCATTCACTTGACTTGAATCTAACTTCATTGTCTCCTTGATCGCACAACTGTGACACACTAATTAGATCAAAACCAAGGTTATCAACAAGGTGAACTTTATTTACCTTAGTGTGGTCATTGAGATTTACGGTTCCTATTCCACAAATTTTCCCTTTGCTTTTGTCTCCAAAGGAGATGTTTCCTCCTTGGATGGGTTGAAGAGAGGTCATTTGATTTATTCTTCTGGTCATATGGCATGAGCAACCACTGTCAATGTACCATAGTCGAGGTTGCCTCTCTTCTTTCTGCACACAGGGGAACTAAGACTTTTGAACCCAGCAAAGCTTGGCTTTACTGGGGGGATTAGCATTCCGAGTCTGTGAATGACCAGGGAACTGGTTCCTTTTATGGTAATAGGCATTTTTCTCATTTTCAAAGTTCCTTTTCTTAGGACAATCAGTGTTGTAATGACCATTTTTTCCACAGTAATAGCATAAGCGATTGTAAGTAACATGCCCATATTTTCCCTTTCCAGGTCTAAAGGGTTTCTCAGTTTTTCTTTTGTTGAAATCAACATTGTTTCTAACCTTACCACGAGCCATATCCACATACTTTTTATGAGCAAAAGAATTGGTGAACCACTTGTTTTCAGGGAATGCCTTTTCTTTTCCTTTAGGTTCCCTCTTCGGACTTTGAGAACTTTCATTGAAACGCTTGACAACCTCAGCCTTGTTCTCAAGAACCATGATATTCTCTAATAGGAACTGATTCCTGTCTCGAGAAGTGGCAAAAGCAGTACTGAGGTTCTCATTCATTTCAACAAGTTCTCGTGTAGCCTTTTCATCTTCAGCATCATTATTGGCCTTGTTGTCAACATACCCAATTCCATGACGTTGTCTCACAAAGACAGTTTGATTTATCATTTTTTCATTTATAGAGTCAGTAAGAGTGTCTAACCTATCAATTATAGTTTGAAACATATCATTTTGAGGTAGGTTATCATGCATAGGAACCTTAACAGAGTCTACACTGGTTTTATCACAAGGTTTGCAGATTTTAAGGTGACTAGCATGCACATTTCTAATATCAATGAGTTTGGTCTTTCTCAGTTTCATCAAGTTTCTTACTCCACACAGAGTTCTCAATAGTCAAGCAAGCAATTCCATCTTCACAATCATCAAGTTTTTGTTGAAGGGAACTGGTTTCTTTTCCTAGTTTCTTTATGATCTTAAGAAGCTGTTTTTTAATCACAATCGACTAGGGTCTTTAGAAAGTCATCAGAAGTTACCTCAAGGTCTTCTGAGTCGCATGAGTCTCATTTTACCATGAGACATCTTCCTCCAGAGAAACCGCTCAGATCCAGTTCCTCATCTGAGTCTTCTCCCCATGAGGCCACGAGAGCCTTCTTTCTATGAGGTCTTTCATCTTCTTTGGAGTCTTCCTTGCTGGGACAGTTCTTAGCATAGTGCCCCTTTTCTTTGCACTCGTAACAGGAGACTTCCTTGAGATATCTTCTTGGTCCATTGTGGGAGGAACTGCCCTTTTGGAACCTTCCCTTCACAAAGAACCTTTTGATATTCTTCGTGAAGAGGGATGTCAGTTCATCCTCCTCTTCTTCTAGGTCTGAGTTCTCTTGCTCCATCTCAAGCCTTGAGAAGGCTTTGGAGATCTCGAGAGCAATTCCTTTCTCTAGTTTCTTGTCGGCATTGGCTTTGGTATGCTCTCCTTCTTCAACCTCCAGTTTCCCGATTACTTGAATCAAGGGAAGAGATTGGATGCCTGGAGTGTTCTTCATGATTCCCTTGAGAAGGGTGAATTTGGAGTTGAGTCCATTGATGACCACCAGGGACTTGGAAACTTCATCAAGGTCGACTCCCGCCGCTGTTAGCTTTCCAACCAGTCTGTTGAAGCGGGAGTAATACTATGAGATGGTCTCAGTTTCTATTATTTTGAAGGTGTGGTATTCTCCTTCCAAAACAAACTTTCTGCTTTGCTTTAGTTTGTCATTTCCTTCATGCATATCCTTGAGTGCCTTCCACATCTCCTTTGCCATCTTGATGCCTATGACCTTGTCCATGTCCTCTCTGCCCAGTCCATTGAGGATGAACTGCCTGGCCTTGGCATTCTTTTCCATGATGACATAGTGTTCTGGTTTCCAGTCTTCTTCCTTCATGGTAAGATCGACATAGCCATCTCCATTTTTGATTATCCTCTAGCATTGGTAGTCGTTGGTCTTGATGTGGCTTTCCATGCACTTTTCCCACCATGTTTCTTCTCCTTTCTTTCGGAGATGTGGCTTGTTGGTGGAGATTCCGAGCTCAAACTTGCTTGGTTGAGACATGATCTGCAAACTTAACAAAGATCTAGAGCTTTTCCCGCTCTGATACCAATTGTAGGATCGAGATTGTTAGACAAATAACTAAGGAACTAAGAATATAAATTCTCAGTTCCCTTCGCAGTGGAATTTAAACAATCAAGCACAAATAAACAAGTTCCTTATAGTGGAAACCTTTGATTGCCAACTAGCAATCCAGGATAAAAACCACTACCTTTCTTTTGAAAGGATTTGAAGGTCTACTTCTTGATTTCTTATATCTTTTGGTTACATCTTATCCTAGGAACAAACACACAGTTTCTTTACCTTACACACAGTTAGGTAATCCTAGATAACTTAACACAATCAATAATCAATCCAAGAAATAGACCTTAGCACCTAGGAACTATCTCACTTACAGTCACATGAACTTAGCACTCATCTCTTCGATTCCTTGACTGGTTCCTCTTGATCTCGGTTTGCTTTGATGATCTTGTTTGAAGGTTCACACTTTGATGTTTGCTATTGAGTGTGATTCGTATTGAAGTGCTTGAAGATAACCTTTGAGTTAGTCTTCCTTTTATAGTGGATTCTTCGCAGCTTGATCTTCTCTTGGTTCCCACAGATCGAGCTTGCCCTAGGATGTGTGGTTGTCCTTGATTCACGCTGCCTTTGACACATACCAACAACCTAGGCAGCTCAGAATCCTTCTTAGTTGGTCAACTGCTTCAGCCAAGTCGTTCTCCAACTTACTTCTTTCGAGGTTCGACAACCTAGGCACTTTGGAACTGTCTTCTAGACAACGACAGGTTCCATGACAAGTCGCTTTCACCTTTCTCTGTCCGAGGTTATGTGTTCTAGGCGTCTTGTTGTTTTGCTCTGGACAATGGAAAACTTTGGAAGCTTCGCACAAGTTGTTTTCAACTTTCTTTTGTCCGAGGTTGGCGTTCCCATATTTCTCGGGAAGCGCAACATCACATGTTGCATTTCTGGGCACACCTGGGTTCCTTCCTTTGGCTTGCTGCTTGGTTCTCTTGTCCTGTTTGGCTTCCATGCTTTCGGTATTTGTCCCGTGGTTCCTTAAAACACATATTTGAGATAAAATATTAGTATCAAAATATTTGTCATTATCAAAAGTAGAGAAACTGAGGAAATGAACTCTCAGGGGAATCGAAGTTCCAGAGTTCCATTTCCTAACACTTTAACATAGTATGCAATAAAGCACCCAAAGTCCTATTAGTAACCTCCAGTTGGCCATCAGTCTAGGGGTGATAGCTAGTAGAGAACAACAACTTAGTCCCCATCTTGGCCCACAAAGATTTCCAGAAATAACTCACAAATTTAGCATCACGATCGGACACTATACTCCTAGGGATACCATACAGCCTAACAACATGCTCAAAAAATAATGATGCAATCTCAGAAGCATTGTTAGTAGTCTTGCATGCAATGAAGTGAGTCATCTTAGAAAACCTATCAACTACCACAAATATCGAGTCCCTCCCCTTCTTAGACATGGGCAAACCAGTGATAAAATCCATACTAATATCTTCCCATGGAACATCCGGAATAGGCAAAGGGGTATAAAATCCTTGGGGACTCGACCTAGACTTAGCATGCACACAAGTAACACAAGCCTTGCAAAAACGTGTAACATGATGCAACATTTTAGGCCAATAGAAATGTTCCTTTAATGCAGCCAAGGTCTTAGGAATACCAAAATGACCTCTACCCTCATGAGCTTCCTGAATTAGCAACCTACGTATAGAAGTCTTTGGAATACAAAGTTTCCCGGCCTTAAATAGGTAGCCATTATCAACATAGAATCCATTAGACTCTCCTTTTTCCATGCATGTTTTAAAAATTGCAGCAAAATCATCATCATGCATATACACATCTTTAATTAAGGAGAAACCTAAGATAGAAGCATCAAGGTGGGTAAGTAAGACATACCTGCGAGAAAGTGCATCAGTAACCACAATCTCCTTACCTTTCTTGTATTTGACCACATAGGGGAAGGTCTCCATGAACTCCACCCATTGTGCATGGCGTCTGCTGAGGTTGTACTGGCTCTTCAAGTACTTCAACGCCTCATGGTCCGAGTGAATGACAAACTCCTTTGGCCATAGATAGTGCTGCCAAGTCTTCAACACCCGAATAAGAGCATAGAGCTCCTTGTCATAGGTGGGGTAGTTGAGTTGGGCGCTTGTGAGCTTCTCGCTAAAGTAGGCAATAGAGCGCCTATCCTGCAGCAAGACCCCTCCAATTCCATGATGAGAGGCGTCACACTCTACCTCAAAGGTCTTGGAGAAGTCTGGTAATTTCAGCAAAGGAGCGTTGCATAACCGGTCCTTCAAGGTGGTGAAGGCAATCTCGTGTGCATTCGTCCACTCAATGGATGCAGCCTTCTTAGTAAGCTCATGTAACGAGGCTGCAATGGTGGAGAAAGCACGCACAAATCTACGGTAGAAGCCAGCCAAGCCAAGGAATGACCGAACCATGGTTGGAGTTGTGGGACGTGGCCATTCTGCTATGGCGCGGACCTTCTCCTGGTCAACTTTCAGCCCATCCTTGCTGACAACAAAACCAAGAAAAATAGTGGAATCCGAGCAAAATGAACAATTACCAAGGTTAGCGTAAAGTTTCTCATTTCTAAGACACCCTAAGACTTTCCTAAGATGCTCATCTAACGATCGGCTATAAACAAGGATATCATCGAAGTAGACAACTACAAATTTGCCTAAGTAAGCCCTTAAAACATGATTCATCAATCTCATAAAAGTGCTAGGAGCATTGGTCAAACCAAAAGGCATAACCAACCACTCATAAAGGCCATACTTAGTCTTAAATGCAGTTTTCTACTCATCACCCTCATGCATCCTAATTTGATGATAACCACTCTTAAGATCAATTTTGGAAAATAAGGTAGCACCATGCAATTCATCAAGCATATCATCAAGTCTAGGAATAGGGTGTCGATACTTCACCGTAATTTGGTTGATTGCCCGACAATCAACGCACATGCGCCAACTACCGTCCTTCTTAGGCACTAGAATGACCGGTACGGCGCATGGGCTTAAGCTCTCTCGGACGTGGCCCTTATCCATCAACTCTTGTACTTGGCGCTGCAATTCCTTGGTTTCTTCCGAGCTCGCACGGTATGCAGCTCGGTTAGGTAGAGAAGCACCTGGCATAAAGTCAATTTGATGCTCAATTCCACATTTAGGTGGCAATCCTTCGGGCAGCTCTTCGGGCATCACATCCTCAAATTCCTGCAAAAGAGAAGTCACTGCAGGGGGTAAGTTAACAAGATCTTTAACATTTAAAAGACACGCGAAAGGAACAAGTAAAAAGCAAGGAAGTAAAAAGCAAGGAAGTCGTCCCTGAATGATTTGAAGTCGATTCTCACACGAGCCTTGAATGCCATTTGTGGATGGCTTAGGGGGATGTTTTGGGGCCGATTTCTGGGGTGTCTCACGGCCAGCTGCCTTCGCCTTGGCGTGTTCAAGGGCCTTGATGCGGTTCCTTTCCACGTGATCCTGCATAATCTCTTGAGGGCTCATAGGAAGCAATGTTACCTTCCTTCCATTGTGCATGAAGACGTAGTTGTTGAGGAACCCATCATGAAGAGCTCTCTTGTCAAATTGCCAAGGTCGCCCTAAGAGAAGATGGGTTTCATCCATGGGCACGATGTCACAAAGCACCGAATCCTTGTAATGACCAATGCTGAAATGTATGGTGCATTGTTGCTTCACAACATTGGAATCATCACCCTCGGAGATCCATTGTAGGCTATATGGTTGTGGATGCGGAGTTGTATCGAACTTGAAGTGCTTGATCACCTTTTCATTGATGATATTGCAACAACTCCCACCATCTATAATGACACTCAAAGAAGCACCTTGGACTGCACACTTAGTATGAAATAAATTTTCATGTTGGTCAAGTAAGGTACCTTCTTTGGCGGTAAGAACACGGCGAGTAACCAAGCTAAGAGGCACAGTGCCTTGCTCATCCATAGAGCTGCAAATGTAGCCATCCAACTCCTCATCCTCATGGCCGTAGGTGTCAACAACTGGTCCGGCGTCGGCGGTGTGATCGTCAAAGGACTCGTATCCGAAGGTGTGCGAGAAGAGGACTCACTTGTTGTTGGGGCAGTCCCGCTATATGTGGCCATGCCCTTGGCACTTATAACAGACCTTGTCCCTGGCCTTATCATCAGTAGGAGGCGCTCGACGCTGTGGTGGCTCGTTGATGCACGCCGGGGTGTTGCTCGGCCGAGTGGCCGGCGTTGGCGGTGTAGTCATGGGAGCGGACTGCAAAGAGGAGCGCACATTAGAATTAAACGAACCAGAAGTAGGGGAAGGGACATACCTCGTGTTAGGGCGAGACCAAGACGCTCGCTTAGCCGCTTGAGCCTGCGACCATATCTCTTGTGCCGTATGTGCGCACTTTTGGAGGTCTCGAATGTTAAGCACCCGAAGTTGATTTCTAATGGGCTCATGCAGGCAACGAAGGAACATACTCCGGAAGTCCTCGTCAGTGTGGTGGATACCTGCCTTATGGGACAACTCTTCAAGTTCAGCGTAAAAATCAAGGGGAGAACGGTTACCTTGGGCCGCGAGTTGTATCTTGAGGCGCATTTCGGAAGTAAAGTCCTCGGGGACATACTTTTTCCTCATGATTCGCATAAGATGGCGCCAAGAAGTGACTGGACGCTCACGGTGATGCTCATGGTCAGTGCAGAAACGATGCCACCAAGCCTTGGCGGCGCCGTCGAAGTGCAAAGCAGCGGTTGCAACCCGTTCGTCTTCCGGGTAGCGGTAATGATTCAGAATATACTCCATGGACCGCTGCCAATCAAGAAACCTAATGGGATCAAATTCACCAAAAAAGTTCGGGAGTTTTACCTTGATGTCAGGGCGACGCGGTCTATAGCGCCCGGGGCTCGGGCGGCGCCGTTCCAGCGAGTGCCGGCGGTAGCCGCGATGCGTGTGGCATAGCTCCTCGTGGCGTTCCATCTCATATGCATCCTCGTCATCAAATCTGTCCCGACAGTGGTCTGAGGCACGGTCATCATCATCATCATCACGCTCGAACTCGGAATCGTTATACCGCGTATGTTGTCGACCTCGTTCTGACGATCCTTGGTGTTGACATAAGGTAGAGGGTCCTTGGAAACGTGAACACGATGACGGGAGGGATCCGAGGAGTAATCCTCATCTCTAGGAGCAGAGGTAGGATTGTACCATACGCGGGATGCATCATGCTTAGGAGTATAGCCGTCGATTTGAGAGTGAAGGCGATCATGCGGGGTAGATGAGGCACCCTTACCCTTGCGGTCCAATGGTTGGCTGGTTGTGGCCATAGGGTTCAACATGTGGTCGGACGTGGGCAACTTCATGTCACCTATGGCCCGACGAAGATGAGCAAGCTCAACAGCCTGCGCGCGGGGTGTCATTCGCAGCATGAAGCGAGTCATTCGCAGCATGAAGCGAGTCATTTGCAGCATGAAGCGAATCATTCGCAGCATGAAGGTGATCAAGTTGCTCATAGGCGGAGTCCATGTGTTCGGGGCTTCGGTTGCCCGTAGAAGGAGAGTGGCTTGTCGTAGTGATCAGCACTATTTTATAGTGCCTATCTAGGAGTTGTTACCAGGTTTGAGGTGCCATTTGGATGGATTTAGTGCACAACTGTGGAATATGGAGTTAGAGCTAAGAAGTGTGGATATGGTGGTCTGGAGGAGCCAATTGAAGACATCCAGAGGAAGAGAAGTAGACCACCTGAGAAGACAAGGAAGAACCATGGAGAAAGCCACACAAATGATGGAGTGTCTTCCGCAAGTGTCCGCGAGCAAGAAGAGAGAGCCAAAGGAGCCCGCGACGAACAACGAGAATCGGAGCCAAGAAGATCAGCGACCGCGATCGCGGCGAGGAGCCCGCGATGGCGGTTTAATACGTGAAACAGGTCGAGAGAAATTGGCATTTTTCCGCCATGGCGGCGTGGCTTCCGCGGTCGCGGTTGGACACGGGAGACAACCCGTGGAGGATTTCCGAGTTTTCTTTAGTTTGCAATTTCCGATTTCTTTTTCCTTTATTTTATTCCGAACTTTAGTATTATTTCCTTTTAGATGAGGTTTGTGATCTTGGGCATTAGGTTAAGTTTATTTAACCTAATTTCCACAGCCTCCATTCATCATCTAGACACTTCGTATCAGTTTTATTATCGTTGTTTTTCCCTTTGAAGAATATTGTTTCCAAGACTATGAGGAGCTAAGCACCCTTTGCTTAGTCCGACAATTGAAGCTTTTCTTATGATTTGATTGTGAGGTTAATTCTCTATTTCCTAACTCCTTTGGGTTATATCTTTCTTCTTGAGCATATTCCTATTGATTGTTATTGATTTGATTAGATTGATCACCTAGTTGAGTTTAATAATTATCTATTGCTAGGGTTTGGAATTTACTGGTTGAGATTCCTTATCTAGAGTAGTATCCATGATTATCTAGGACTGGTTGGACTAGATATTTATGAAAGAGGATTGATTGTATGTTAAATACTGCGAGTTGTGGTGTTGCATGTATCCTAGCTAATTCCTATGCTTCTTGCTTCTATTGAATTAAATCGTGAAGGTTAGTAGGGATTTGTTTAATAGTTAGGGTTATTAGGACTGGTTGGACTATTAACTAATTCAGAATAGGGACATGAATAATCCAGGAAAAGGAATAGAGATGACCTAGGATCGATCTATCATAGGAAAAGTGGATATTTGTCTGGCTAAATGTTTTCCCCTAATTGATTACAAACTTTTTCTTTGTTTGCTTGTTACTTAAAACCAATCCAAAACCCCCCTTTGTTACTTGCATGCGAATTACACAAAGATTGACAACTCCTCCTTGTGGGATCGACCCGGCTTACCCTGACTACTAGTTTAGGTTTGCTAGGAATTTATTTTGACTAGGGTTAAGACGACTAAAAACCCCTCTGTCAAATTGGCGCCGTTGCCGGGGAGGCATGTTTTGATTTTTCTTTGTGTATGCTTGTGTGCTTGTTACTATTGTGCGGACCTATGTTACGGTCCGCACCCGTGCTACTAATTTGTTTTCTTTTTGATTTTGATATAGAGATGGCTGAAGTAATGCCAACTCTGAGACCGCTAACTACTCCGAATCTGCAGCAGCAACCGCTTGCTGTGCAGTTCCCTGAATTGGATGATGGAGTGAACTTTGAGCTGAAATCCGGGTTAATTCACCTATTACCCCATTTCCATGAAATGAGTGGAGAAGACCCTAACAAACATCTTTCTGAGTTCCATTCTGTCTGCACTAGTATGAAGCCAAGGAACGTTACAAAGGACCAAATCAAGCTGAGGGCCTTTCCTTTCTCTCTAAAGGATGCGGCCAATGATTGGTTCTACTATTTGGCCCCAAGGAGCATAGACACATGGGCAAAGATGAAAAAGGCCTTCCTGGAGAAGTACTTTCCAGCGACGAAGCTGAACAGCCTGAAGAGGAGTATTAGCAACATAGAACAACATGCTATTGAGTCGCTCTATGAGTACTACGAGCGCTTCAAGAAGCTGATTTCCAGTTGCCCCTATCATGGCTACTCCGACCAGGACCTCATACTTTATTTGTACGGAGGTCTTCTTGATGATGAGCGGAGGATTGTGAACGCTACCTGTGGAGGGAACATCCTGAACAAAACTCCAGACCAGGCTTTTGAGGTTTTCTTTGAGCTATCTGAGGGCTCAAGACAGTTCAACAAACGGGCAAGCCCCTATGCAGCAAGCACAATTAAATCTTGCAGAGTCTGTCATGATCCGATGCATCCCACTGACGACTGCCCAAAATGGCTTGAACCTACTGCTGAGGTGAATGCTATTGGAGGTTACGGCCACCCTAGACCAAGATATGACTCATACCCCACCACTTACAATCCAGGGTGGAGTGATCATTCCAATCTGAGATACGGGAATCAGCAGAATCATCCTTAGGGTCGTGATGACCAGGAATTTCAACAGAGCCCACCGCAATTCCCACCGCGTCCACAACAATATCAGCAGCCCGGGGGTCAACAACACCAATTCAGAGAGCAATATGACCAAAGACCTCAAGGCCAAAGCTTAAACTCATCTATGTCCAATGATGACATGATTCAAACCCTTCAACAGAGCGTATCGACATTGGCTAGCGCTATGACCTCAATGGGGTCACAAATTCAAACGTTGGTCGACGTTACGGCCCAGCAAATTCAAGCGGTAGTCAAACAGCAAGAGACTCTATCTCAAAATATAGTAACGTTGGGCAATTCTGTGATCCAACAAAATCAAGGGTTGTGGTCGAGTATTCAGAATCTGGAGAAACAAATGGGACAGATCTCCATCGTTGTGAGCAAGTTGGAAGATCGGGAATCCAGACAAATACCATCTCAGACGGTAGTAAACCAGAGGGAGAATGTTTGTGCTATGATGCTGAGGAGCGGGGCTGAGATAGAGGCTAGAAGAGCCAAGGAGAAGGAGGTCCGCGACCAAGAGGCTGAGAAACACGAGCGCGGTGAACTCGTAGGTGAAAAGGGGGAAATCGAGGAGCGCCCGCGGCAGGACGACCGCCATCATGGAAAATTAGAGGAATTAAATGATGCCCAAGTCGAGAGTTTTCCGCGATCGCGGGACGAAATCCGCGATCGCGGAAAAATGGCCGCCAATAGCGAGCATGACGTGAATTTACCGCGACCGCGGTCGCCAATCCGCGATCGCGGTGAAGCCCTCGCCGAAGCCCGTCGCTACAACGATCCTAACGACACCTATGTGAGGCCCTATTTCCCTCCTCTTGGATCCGAGAAGCCTCCCGCACCTTTCCCTGAAGCTTTAGCGGATACTAGGAGGCCAACCAATGACAAGTAGTTGTTCGATTGGTTCAGCAACTGCGAGGTAAATATTCCTTTGCTTAAATTGATTAATAGTATCCCTCGCTATGCTAAATTTATGAAAGAGATCTGCACGCTCAAGAGGAAGAGGTCTGTGAAAGAGAAGAAGAAGGTGGTGGTGAGTGAAAATGTGTCCGCTATGCTGCAAAAGCGGATACCTAAGAAGGCGAGCGATCCAGGGATGTTCACCATTCCCTGCAAGATTGGGGGCACCTTGTTCGAAAAGGCTCTACTTGATTTGGGTGCCTCCATTAATGTGCTACCTCTCTCACACTACGAGTCTATGAAGCTGGGCCCACTAGAGAAGACGGGGATTGTCATCCAGCTGGCGGACAACTCATATGTCTACCCCAAAGGAGTTGTGCAGGACGTGCTAGTCGAAGTGGACAAGTTGGTGTTCCCTGCAGACTTCTTTGTGATGGACACGGGGCAAGACAAGGACATAGCGCCAGTGATGCTAGGCAGGCCATTTATGAACACGGCGAGTACAAAGATTGACGTGAGCAGCGGTTCGCTCACTATGGAATTCGACGGGGAGAGGGTCAGATTCAGTATTGATGATTCAAAGAGACACCCTCCAGATGGGGACCCCGAGTGCTCAATGGAGGTGAGCGAACCAAGTTGAGGAGAATTGGGTAGTATGTCAAGCCACGACACTAAGTAAGGCGCTGTCCGGGAGGCAACCCGAGGTATGTTTTTCTTTCCTTGCTTTTATTTCATTGTTTTTGCATTTGTTTTAGTGTGTTTTTGCTTTGTGTTGTTTTTCTTTTTGTTTTGTTTGCACTAACCTGCAGGGAGGAGACCCGATGCCAATTGAAGAAGGTGTTTCCCACACCAATGTAAGTCTCCTATTGCCCTGCACTGAAAATAAAATCCCCGAAAAAACCTTAAACGAGGATTAAAAAAAACAAAAAAAGCTTTACCGAAGGCCAGTTGTCCGGAGTTCCCCCATGGAGAAGGTGCGCATCATTTTGTCAAGGAGGAGACATTAGCCCCACACATTATTTGGCAACGATGATGACCCTACAATCGACAGCTGGAGAGGAGGAACACCAGGGCCCACACCACGATGACATCTGGGCCCATTTTTCGTGTTCATTGAAGGCCGTGCAGCCCCGATTTCCTTGATGACCACTACACATTACAGTGGTTCCCTTTGATTGCACGGTAGAGATGAGTTGAAGACGCCCACACAGCACCAACGACCTGTGCTTTATTGAAGACCGCCAGCAACAACGGAAGTGTCCAAGCAGCTCGGCGACATTTGTGAGTCATCTTTATCTTCCCTGTGCTTCTATTCTTTTTGTCTTTCATTACATTGAGGACAATGCAATGTTTAAGCATGGGGGATGATTCTATACTTGCTATGTCGTTGAGGAGAAAAATAAAGAAAAAGAAAAAGCCAAAAAATTGAAAAAAGGCAAAAAATAGAAATCCTGGGATAAGTCGAAAACCCGAAAGGGCGGCTTATGCAATAAGCAGGTGGCTTGGACCATCATTAGGCTGGGGTAATATGAGGTCAAGAGTGATGTGAGTATATTATGAGCCCATCTATTGAAATAATGAAATGAGTGGCTTGGTGAAAACCCGGAAGGGCGCCTTGGCAAAATGAGTGAAAAGAAGAAGAGTGATTATTAGGAATCCTCATTTTACCTGGCGTGGTGACATAAGAAGAGGTGATATAAGGAGGTTTCGGGTAGGTCACTCTGGGAGGCATAAGAAGATAGATGGGAGACTAGGATTAGAATTTTATTCACTCTATGGTGTTCGGGATAAGTTTGGGGGAAGTACTCTGCTTTCCTTTTAGCTTGATTGTGTGGTGTTGATTGGTGTCATTGTATGTTGTGCTGTGCTTATTGTGTTGGTGCCTGGAGTTTATTGTTAGGTGTAATTCTTAGAGGGATTGAGTTTTCTATGCTTCCTGAGACCTTGGGGATTGATTGGAGGAGTAGGTTGATTTTAGCTTACTCGAGGACGAGTAAGGTTTAAGCATGGGGGATTTGATCAGCACTATTTTGTAGTGCCTATCTAGGAGTTATTACCAGGTTTGAGGTGCCATTTGGATGGATTTAGTGCACAACTATGGAATATGGAGTTAGAGCTAAGAAGTGTGGATATGGTGGTCTGGAGGAGCCAATTGAAGACATCCAGAGGAAGAGAAGTAGACCACCTGAGGAGACAAGGAAGAACCATGGAGAAAGCCACACAAATGATGGAGTGTCTTCCGCGAGTGTCCGCGAGCAAGAAGAGAGAGCCAAAGGAGCCAGCGACGAACAATGAGAATCAGAGCCAAGAAGATCAGCGACTGTGATCGCGGCGAGGAGCCCGCGATGGCGGTTTAATACGTGCAACAGGTCGAGAGCAATTGGCATTTTTCCGCCATGGCGGCGTGGCTTCCGTGATCGCGGTTGGACACGGGAGACAGCCCGTGGAGGATTTCCGAGTTTTCTTTAGTTTGCAATTTCCGATTTTTTTTCCTTTATTTTATTCTGAACTTTAGTATTATTTCCTTTTAGATAACATTTGTGATCTTGGGCATTAGGTTAAGTCTATTTAACCTAATTTCCGCAGCCTCCATTCATCATCTAGACACTTCGTATCAGTTTTATTATCGTTGTTTTTCCCTTTGAAGAATATTGTTTCCAAGACTATGAGGAGCTAAGCACCCTTTGCTTAGTCCGACAATTGAAGCTTTTCTTATGATTTGATTGTGAGGTTAAGTCTCTATTTCCTAACTCCTTTGGGTTATATCTTTCTTCTTGAGCATATTCCTATTGATTGTTATTGATTTGATTAGATTGATCACCTAGTTGAGTTTAATAATTATCTATTGCTAGGGTTTGGAATTTACTGGTTGAGATTCCTTATCTAGAGTAGCATCCATGATTATCTAGGACTGGTTGGACTAGATATTTATGAAAGAGGATTGATTGTATGTTAAATACTGCGAGTTGTGGTGTTGCATGTATCCTGGCTAATTCCTATGCTTCTTGCTGCTATTGAATTAAATCGTGAAGGTTAGTAGGGATTTGTTTAATAGTTAGGGTTATTAGGACTGGTTGGACTATTAACTAATTCAGAATAGGGACAAGAATAATCCAGGGAAAGGAATAGAGATGACCTAGGATCGATCTATCATAAGAAAAGTGGATATTTGTCTGGCTAAGTGTTTTCCCCTAATTGATTACAAACTTTTGCTTTGTTTGATTGTTACTTAAAACCAATCCAAAACCCCCCTTTGTTACTTGCATGCGAATTACACAAAGATTGATAACTCCTCCCTGTGGGATCGACCCTGCTTACCCTGACTACTAGTTTAGGTTTGCTAGGAATTTATTTTGACTAGGGTTAAGACGACTAAAAACCCCTCTGTCACGTAGGAACCTCCATAATACCTATACGAAGCATATAACACAAGGAGTAAGTTGCACCAAGCAAAATAATAAGTCCAAGCCAAGTCCTTGTCTCAAAAGTGAACCAATAAATTTTCGGCTGGGCGTACTAATTTTGGTTGCTCATGAGGAGGGAGAGGCTTGAACGGAAGGCAACAAAGCAAGAACTAGCAAATCAAGTCCCAAACAACACACAAATTTCCAAGTGCAAGCAGATCAAATCAAGTTTCTCAGAATTAATCACAAGAGAGTTGATTTTTTTTTTGCCCTTTTCAATGAGAGTTGCATAGAGACATGAAAGAAGAGAAGATGGAGTATGACCGTATGGTACGTTCTCTGCCTTTTCTTATGTGTCTTTTTGTTTTTTTTAGGCTTCCGTCTTCCCAAACCTTTTGTTTTGTTTGATGGAAGGTGAGAATAGTATGTATGTTTTTGTTTTTACGGTCACACTGTCTTTTTTTTTTTGATATGATGGCGAATCAAGCAAGAAAGAACCACACAAGCACGTGTAGCAGAAGAAAGAAGAGACAAAGCAACTATGAGGGAATTAAATCGAACAACTAATCTAGCAATTAATCCAAAGATAAAGTAAGACTTAAGCAACAAGAAACAAGGAAATCAAGTATGCAATTAAGGAAACAAGATAGTGCTAGAAGGATAGAGAATAGGGCTGTTGGAAAAGTAACCAAAACCTAAGGAAATTAGGGTTGTGCCGCCGTGAGGGAGAGGGTGGCAGACAAGGGTGGTGGTGGCGGAACGATGGTGGTGGTGCACGGCGGTAATGGGTTCCGGCGAGTGGTGGTGGGAAAAAAAAACATTCTGGGTTTGCGAGCGGAAAATTTCAAAGAATCACAATAAGAGAGAAGAAACAGACTTAGCTTGGATAGGCTCTAATGCCAGTTGATGCGAACAACCCCTGAAGTGTCGTTGCAACGCAGGATCTTTGATTCCTCAAGCTTGTAGTCGAATACTTCTCTTCCGTAGCCAAAGTGATGGCTTTCCTAGGGCTAAAGAGATAGCCTTCAAACTCGATCAAAGTGATGATCACTAGACACCGAAGAGACGATGATTGAATGATTGCTCGAAGCGACGAGCTATGTGATAGTTTGATCCGTGGGATCGAAGGGTTTGGATGTGAGATTCAAGAAAGGAGCGTACTCAACTTTACTACTCAAATCAACATCAAGTTTACAAACTAGGGTTTTCTAAGTTTAAATACCGTCAAAATAATATTTCCTAAAAGAAAAGATCTCGGAAAAATAATCTGTGTCACGTCAGGACTATCGCACGGTTTGTAACACAACCGCACGGTTTGTTACAAAACGTGCAATTCAACTGAAAGCAATGTTTTGGCTGGTGCACGGTTTGCATGCAACACCGCACGGTTTGCAGCAAACCGTGCAGTTCAACTGAGAACTCTAAATTTTGCTGGTTCACGGTTTGCATGCAACACCGCACGGTTTGCAGCAAACCGTGCACTTCTACTGAACGACATTCTGATGCTTTCTCGTCCGGAGTCGACTAAGGCGGGACCTCACCTAATCCTTCATAGGTCAAGAGAAGGACCCATTTAGGACTAGATGAACCCGTCACTTGCGTGCGCCCGCAAGACTAATGATTGTGTTGCTCGCTCCATTGCCCTTGTGCAAGCTCTTGTTATCGGGCCATTCGAGCGCACCTTCATTGCGTCCTCTTCGTCCTTCTCCGTCATCGAGGGGGTCATGGAGCTATCAGATGGTGGTTGCGATGGTGTTGGCGAGCGATGGACTGAGTTCGAGTCTGGGCTCGATGGTGACGGCGATAGCGATGGTGATGGTGAGTGTCACAAGCGAGTGGCTAGCGACGGCGACAGCGATGGGTGTGGGTCCGATTGTGGATGCGATGGCAGAAGCGATTGAATGGATGGTGTTGGAAGTGATGGTGTGATGGATGGTCATAGATGACTTGAAGATCAAGTCTTTGGCCGTAGCGTCGGTGGCGGGGTGAAGGGAGATGTGAAGGAAGACTTTGCTTGAAGGATTCCAAGCGTTTGCCGTAGCGTCGGCGGCGGAGTGAAGGGGATGCGAAGCTAGAGATAGGTGACGTCAGATCAAGGGAAGGATAATAAACACTCGACTAAAGCCTTGATTAAAATTGAACGTAAAGAAATAACAATAGACAAAGTTTGCTTAAATACTAAAGGCGAGAACTCGGATGGGCCGAGTCGAGCCTAGTGGGCTAGCCCATGCAACATGCAATAGGCACACACCCTAAAAATAGAAATGACTATAAATAGAAAGTTTCTAAATCAAGCAAAATACTAAAGATAGAAGTGTCTCAAAAACAATGCCAAAACATATGGCAAATAAACCTCTAAGTGATTAACCCGGTGGCGGCGAGTGCAGGGATGCAGACACTGGGAGCGGCGGCGACGATGAGTCAATTGGCTCGGCAGTGGGTGCACCTGGTGCCGGTGGCGGTGGGCTCGTCTCTGCGATGCCGATGGTGGCAAGGGCGATGAGTCTGGGCTCGGTCTCCGGGATGCCTTGGCCAGCAATGACGCGAGTGACTAGCGAGTGCACGGTGTCGGCAATGGCCTTAGCCTTGGACCTTGTCACTGGGCCCTCTGCGTGAAGGCTCATGGCATGCTCCTTCTATGTGGCCGTCATGGGAGGCGGGGTCACATCATAGTCCCTCCACATGTCCATAATGGGAGGTATTGCGGCATCTTTCTCCAACCATACCTGCAACATATAATTAATTTACAATAAGATTAGCGTGAAAACAAGTAGTAAACATTAAATTAAGGACGAATGACGTAGTTCATCGGTACAAATGGTCACAAGCTCCGACTAATGCCACTGTAAGGTCGTCTGTTGGAGGGCGGTCACTGGAAAGGTGGGAAATCAGCAATAGACTTGTGTGTGCACCGCTCCATGACAACAACACCAATGCTTTTTGGTAGGCTGTAGAAAAAATCAAGCCACACATCGGCATCTCCATCCATTGATGTTGAATGCAATTATTACCGGTGTAGTTAATGTTGTGGATTAGATCGGGCAATTTGGTGACAAGTTTATGCTTCATTTTTTGTACACATGGATGTTTCTTTTTAGCTATGTCTCCATCGTCCTTCGAACCTGCTTCCACTCTCCTTGACCCAACGCGAGTAACTTAGACAATGGCCGTCTCCCGCAACGTTTAAGGCTTTGGTCATGTATATGAACATGAACGGGTCCACATTCCTAATCCCAAAATTCACCCCAACAGCTTCGTCTGGTTTATCCTTCTCGGGCCCGACCACCGACCCGCTGATTGATGCCTTATGACGTCTGTGTTTGCCCTAGCTATTCTGACGCTTTAATGTTGACTCGCTCATCGACTTGGACTTGGTCAATGCATTTTCTTCTACGTGCTTCAGATAGGTCTTATCCCTTTTTGTTGAATCATTTCTCGGCCTGCCCTTTGTTACGATTGAGCTGCTAGGCGGCTCTTGCAGTGAGGACCTTCCAGGCTTTGTCCCGTCATCGTATTCCGAATTAACCCAGTGTAGGCTATCAAATCTTATCCTCCCATAAAAAAATCACTTATTACAGAACAAAACTTATCTTGTTCTATCGTGAATGCAATGGTGTCCCATAGGAGCCCTTGTGCATCCGTAACACCTTCCCATTTCACCTGTTTCTTGAATCGATGGATTTGACTAGGCCGTAGAGGGGTGTTGCTTGCCATCGCTTGGAACAAATCGTGTGCACATGGAAGTCCTCTGACTGTTGTCCATCATCCGTCATTGCAAACAAAGATATCAATATTATATTTCGGGTCCAAAATCCTATCTACAATGCCCAACATTGTGTCCAAACACAACATTGACACTCTGTTCACTAGCCAGCTAAACAGATCCTCGTGCTCGTAGCCTTAGCACCGTGGTTGTGACCGTATTACGATCCATTTCCATATGTCTTAGTACAGATTCTCATTACTATGCAACATTCCGATGGACAACAGTCCTCTGACTGTTGTCCATCATCCGTCATTACGATCCCAGTAAATGTTGCCTAGTGGCTCTGATCCCAGTAATTGTCCTGAGAATTCTAAAAAGAAATATGACCCTCCTGATAAGAAAAAAATAGATAACTCCTCTAAGACTTTTTACTTAGACCATTTTGAACCTCCTTTTAATAAAAATAAACAAAATCCTAATCTCAAAAAAAAGGTATAATAGATCTAATTACCCACCTATGAGAAGATATCAATCTAGGAAAACGGATAATTGGATCAAAAGAATCAAAAGAATTTGTCGAAATGACATTACTCTAAAAAATAGACCTACAAAAGTCCTTTTAAAAGACTCTAAGGAAGATATTCATGCTCTCAAATCTTCAAACTCAGATGATTCAGGTACAACCCAATTCTGTAATGTCATCACCAAAGGTAATGATAAAGAGACCCTCGCAGAACTTATCATTAAAAATTCCCCTGCTAAAACATTCTCCTCCATCACTATAAAAGATCTACAAACTGAAGTTAATAGACTCAAAAAAGACATTGAAACCCTTAACAATAATTCCAAGTTACAACAAGAAGATAATAAAACTCTCTTTACTAAACAGACCCTTATCTCTTCTATAAACAAGATCAACCTTCAGAAATGGTATGTTAATATTACCATAAAAATAAAAGACTTCGTCCTTTCTACTGTCGCCCTCATAGACAGCAGAGCAGATCTAAACTGTATTAGTGAAGGTCTAATTCCTTCAAAATATTACCATAAAAGTCATGAAAAGATCCTTGATGCTAGTGGTAGTAGAATGAACCTTAGCTACAAGATCCCTAAAGCTTCTGTTTGTAATGATAAATATTGTTTTAACAATTCCTTCATATTAATAAAAGACTTAAACCAGGACATAATCCTTGGAACACCCTTCCTAACACAAATATACCCTTTTACAGTAGATGTTTATGGCATACATACTATTGTTATAGGTAAAAAATTAAATTTTAAGTTTATTTCTCCGGTCATACATAAAAACATATCTACTATACAGTCCTCCTCCATAAACAAAAGCATGAATCTTATAACTAAGAAAAGATCCTTCATCCATTCCCTTGTTATGGAAATAGCATACCTTAAAATAGAAGAAAAACTTAAAAACCCTAGTTTACAAAAACAAATCCTCATCCTGGAAGAATCATTCAAAAAACGTGTATGCTCTGAATCTCCCACAGCCTTCTGGGACAGAAAGAAGCATCAGGTGTCTCTCCCCTATGAAAAAGATTTCAAAGAAATAGACATTCCCACCAAAGCTAGACCCATCCAAATGAACCAAGAACTCCTACAATTCTGCAAACAAGAAATAGACTCCCTTCTAAAGAAACAACTCATAAGACCCTCCAAGTCCCCCTGGAGTTGTGCAGCTTTCTATGTTAATAAGCAAGCCGAAAAAGAAAGAGGAGTCCCCAGACTTGTGATTAACTACAAACCTTTGAATAAAGCTTTACAATGGATTAGATACCCCATTCCTAATAAAAGAGATCTCCTCAATAGACTTTCTGATTCTAAGATCTACTCTAAATTTGATATGAAAAGCGGATTCTGGCAAATCCAAATAGAAAATAGAGACAGGTATAAAACAGCCTTCGCAGTTCCTTTTGGACATTATGAATGGAATGTTATGCCTTTTGGCTTAAAAAATGCTCCTTCAGAATTCCAAAAAATCATGAATGATATCTTCAACCCTTACTCTAGTTTCACAATAGTCTATATTGACGATGTTCTAGTCTTTTCTAATAGCATAGAAGAACATTTCAAACACCTTAATACTTTTTTATATATAATAGAAAAAAATGGGCTGGCTGTCTCGGCCTCAAAAATAAAATTATTCCAAACACAGATAAGGTTCTTGGGTCATAACATCTTCAACCAAACATTCAAACCTATAAACAGAAGCATAGAGTTTACTAACAAATTCCCTGATGAAATAAAAGACAAAAACCAACTACAAAGGTTCCTTGGATGTTTAAATTATATCTCTGATTTCTTCCCTAACCTCAGACAAATCTGTGCCCCTCTGTTTCAAAGACTCAGGAAAAATCCACCTCCTTGGACTACTGAGCATACCAAGGTTATCCAACTTCTCAAAGAAAAAGTCAAAACATTACCTTGTGCTAGTATTCCTCACCCCTCTGCTTTTATGATAGTTGAAACGGACGCCTCAGAATTAGGCTTCGGCGGAATTCTCAAACAAAGATTACCTAACCAAACTAAAGAAACCCTTGTTAGATACTACTCTGGTGTTTGGTCTGGACCACAAAAGAACTATAGTACTGTAAAAAAAGAAGTCCTATCTATTGTCTCTTGTATCTCTAAATTCCAAGATGATTTATATAACAAAGATTTCCTTCTCCGTGTTGACTGCCAATCAGCAAAAGAAATCTTGCAAAAAGATGTTCAAAATCTTGTTTCAAAACAGATTTTTGCTAGATGGCAAGCTATTGTTTCAGTTTTTGACTTCAAAATAGAATTTATAAAAGGAAAAAACAACTCTTTACCAGACTTTCTCACAAGAGAATTCTTACAGGGGAAAACCACAGAGACATAAGATTTCTGTCCATGAGAGATCATTACAAAAGATGCAAAGCACGTCTTGAACAAAGCCTCTGGATACCACCTATAAGAGAAATACTGGAGCTTTACGAAGATCCTTCACTTCGCCAGTTTCTGCAAAAACTCGAAAAGAAAGTCAAAGAAAGGCTTACCTTCCTTTAAAAGACCGCCTCAGGAATGGATCCTAAAGACAGAAAACAGACTCCCCAGGACTACATCAGTCCATCTTCCTCTTCCTCATTGGTCCCGATGCATAACAGATTCCAAGCTCTCTCAAACTTCCCAGCTCTCCCCTACAACCAAGCCCTTGGGGCACCAAAGACTCCTGTCAAAATAGATCCCAAAAGGGACAGTTCTTTCTTCCAATATTTCCTTAAACCACATCCTATTACTTCAGTCTACCTCACACCAGAACATTCTCCCATCTCAAAAGACCAGCTAGAATTTTACACAAAAAGACTCTTTCCTCCTACCCTTCATTGGTTCTCAGATACCCCCTCAAAGACCCAAAAATTCTATGAATTCATCCTAGTTGACTCTGGCTCGGCAGAAATATCTCACACCATGTGTACAATAGACCCCTCACGCATCTCCTTCTCAAAATGCAAGATACTCAATGTCTTGGTCTCCTCTGACTGGACTGACCCCTGGACCCTAAAGTCCTTCTCCCTTCCTAATGCCATTCCTAATCTCCCAGGGTATTCTTACCAAGACTACAAAGATGCGTGGGAAAGAACCTTCCTACTTAGGCCTTTTAATCATTCATGGTTCTTCTTTTTTGACAAACACTGCCCCCAAGGTTTCCCAATTTGGTTCTATGAGTGGTGGATTACTTATGGAGCCTCAGAGAAAATTTACCCAGAAAAAATACAAAGAGCCTATTCAACCTACCTTTTTCATGCCAAAGACAGGACCTTCACAAAATCTCTTCGCTTCCACAGCGATTTTGGTATTGCATGGATCTTTTGCTGGACATATAAGACCCTGCAAATTCAACCACAAACCTATCCCCTCACACTTTGTCGCCGTTTCAAAGTCCGTTGGTGGGAAAAGTTCATTATTTCCACTATAACAGTTGTAAAAGTAGAACTGTTTTTCCAGCAGAAAGGCCAGAGACTGTCAATTAATGATACAACAGTCAAAGCCACTACTTCAGCTCCTACTCCTCCTCCACAAAAGAACCCTACTCCACAAAAGAACCCTTCTCCTACCCTTTTAAAAAACCAGCTTGAGCAACTAAAACAATGGGAAGCCTTTCAAGCCTTTCAAAAATACATGGCTCAAGAAAAGCAAAGTATTACCAATAGCTGCGATGATCCTGACGCCACTCCGTCCCCTTCTCCGGCGGATGATCCAGAACAGTTCGCACAAGATCCCTACGCTTAGGTAAACAAAAAATAGTTCTATCTGTTCAGCAAGAGAGAAAAAGAAAGAGAAAAAAGAAGAGTAAAAGAAAAGAAAAAAAGAAAAAAGAAGAGAAAAAGAAAAAGAAAAAAGAAAAAGAAAAAGAAAGTTCTTATGTTTTCATTTTATGTTTTCATTTCAGGGGATAATCTAGCCTGTTTTAAAGATTATCTCATTTGTACATCTTGTTAATTTGATAAAAGACTCAAGTAGTAGATCTCATAAGACAATAGGCCCATCATCAAGAAGGAAGAAGAGCCCAACAAATCAAAAGGCTCAAATACCCATCACAAGACAATAGGCCCACCATCAAGACACAACGGATTATTGACCCATTACAAAAACAAGGAAAGAAGAATAGGTCCATCAGAAGGATAGGCCCATCAGAAGAACATGCCCACTTTTATTGAAGAAGACAAAAGACCAGCTCAGCATTCCACTCAAGACAAGAAGACAAAAGACCAGCTCAGCACTCCACCCAAGGCAAGAAGACAGAAGAAACCAACTCAGTGCTCCACTCACAACAGGAGACTCCACCCGTGAAGAAATAGTACCAAAAATTGGTACGGACAAAGAAAATCAGACTCTTCCCTTTTTCTATAAAAAGCAAAGCCCTCATTTGTTTTGAGGCATCACAATTCAGACTCTCATGGGTTGAGAAACTCACAAAAAACTTCTGAAGCTTAGAAGCCTTCCTCTGGAGCTCCTTCAAGCTTTTGGAAATCATTTCAAGTTACTACAATAGTCCTTGTAAGTTTATTATGATCTTATAAAAGTCCTATATTTTCAGTTCATATTTCTCTCCCTGCTTTAATTATTAAGTTTTCCAGAATAATCACTATTACGTTTACTGTTCATTGTTCTTAGTTTTTACTATTTATAAGTTACTGTTCAAAAGTCACTGTACATTACTATTCACGCTATAAAACTTTGTATTACTGTTCACCTATGTTCCGCTTTACTGCTTTCTTCCTACGTCTTTCCTTACTTTCAGCACAAGCTCTGATACCAAATGAACCCAGGTAATCTAAAGTAAGGAAAGACGTAGGAAGAAAGCAGTAAAGCGGAACATAGGTGAACAGTAATACAAAGTTTTATAGCATGAATAGTAATGTACATTGACTTTTGAACAGTAACTTATAAATAGTAAAAACTAAGAACAATGAACAGTAAACGTAATAGTGACTATTCTGGAAAACTTAATAATTAAAGCAGGGAGAGAAATATGAACTGGAAATATAGGACTTTTATAAGATCATAATAAACTTACAAGGACTATTGTAGTAACTTGAAATGATTTCCAAAAGCTTGAAGGAGCTCCAGAGGAAGGCTTCTAAGCTTCAGAAGTTTTTTGTGAGTTTCTCAACCCATGAGAGTCTGAATTGTGATTTAAGGAAATATTGGAAGAAAGAACTGTCCCTTTTGGGATCTATTTTGACAGGAGTCTTTGGTGCCCCAAGGGCTTGGTTGTAGGGGAGAGCTGGGAAGTTTGAGAGAGCTTGGAATCTGTTATGCATCGGGACCAATGAGGAAGAGGAAGATGGACTGATGTAGTCCTGGGGAGTCTATTTTCTGTCTTTAGGATCCATTCCTGAGGCGGTCTTTTAAAGGAAGGTAAGCCTTTCTTTGACTTTCTTTTCGAGTTTTTGCAGAAACTGGCGAAGTGAAGGATCTTCGTAAAGCTCCAGTATTTCTCTTATAGGTGGTATCCAGAGGCTTTGTTCAAGACGTGCTTTGCATCTTTTGTAATGATCTCTCATGGACAGAAATCTTATGTCTCTGTGGTTTTCCCCTGTAAGAATTCTCTTGTGAGAAAGTCTGGTAAAGAGTTGTTTTTTCCTTTTATAAATTCTATTTTGAAGTTAAAAACTGAAACAATAGCTTGCCATCTAGCAAAAATCTGTTTTGAAACAAGATTTTGAACATCTTTTTGCAAGATTTCTTTTGCTGATTGGCAGTCAACACGGAGAAGGAAATCTTTGTTATATAAATCATCTTGGAATTTAGAGATACAAGAGACAATAGATAGGACTTCTTTTTTTACAGTACTATAGTTCTTTTGTGGTCCAGACCACACACCAGAGTAGTATCTAACAAGGGTTTCTTTAGTTTGGTTAGGTAATCTTTGTTTGAGAATTCCGCCGAAGCCTAATTCTGAGGCGTCCGTTTCAACTATCATAAAAGCAGAGGGGTGAGGAATACTAGCACAAGGTAATGTTTTGACTTTTTCTTTGAGAAGTTGGATAACCTTGGTATGCTCAGTAGTCCAAGGAGGTGGATTTTTCCTGAGTCTTTGAAACAGAGGGGCACAGATTTGTCTGAGGTTAGGGAAGAAATCAGAGATATAATTTAAACATCCAAGGAACCTTTGTAGTTGGTTTTTGTCTTTTATTTCATCAGGGAATTTGTTAGTAAACTCTATGCTTCTGTTTATAGGTTTGAATGTTTGGTTGAAGATGTTATGACCCAAGAACCTTATCTGTGTTTGGAATAATTTTATTTTTGAGGCCGAGACAGCCAGCCCATTTTTTTCTATTATATATAAAAAAGTATTAAGGTGTTTGAAATGTTCTTCTATGCTATTAGAAAAGACTAGAACATCGTCAATATAGACTATTGTGAAACTAGAGTAAGGGTTGAAGATATCATTCATGATTTTTTGGAATTCTGAAGGAGCATTTTTTAAG
This sequence comes from Rheum nobile, assembly GCA_027886185.1. Classification (NCBI taxonomy): domain Eukaryota; kingdom Viridiplantae; phylum Streptophyta; class Magnoliopsida; order Caryophyllales; family Polygonaceae; genus Rheum; species Rheum nobile. The sequence continues at coordinate 1,147,832 of WOAB01000660.1, forward strand.
CCAAAAGGCATAACATTCCATTCATAATGTCCAAAAGGAACTGCGAAGGCTGTTTTATACCTGTCTCTATTTTCTATTTGGATTTGCCAGAATCCGCTTTTCATATCAAATTTAGAGTAGATCTTAGAATCAGAAAGTCTATTGAGGAGATCTCTTTTATTAGGAATGGGGTATCTAATCCATTGTAAAGCTTTATTCAAAGGTTTGTAGTTAATCACAAGTCTGGGGACTCCTCTTTCTTTTTCGGCTTGCTTATTAACATAGAAAGCTGCACAACTCCAGGGGGACTTGGAGGGTCTTATGAGTTGTTTCTTTAGAAGGGAGTCTATTTCTTGTTTGCAGAATTGTAGGAGTTCTTGGTTCATTTGGATGGGTCTAGCTTTGGTAGGAATGTCTATTTCTTTGAAATCTTTTTCATAGGGGAGAGACACCTGATGCTTCTTTCTGTCCCAGAAGGCTGTGGGAGATTCAGAGCATACACGTTTTTTGAATGATTCTTCCAGGATGAGGATCTGTTTTTGTAAACTAGGGTTTTTAAGTTTTTCTTCTATTTTAAGGTATGCTATTTCCATAACAAGGGAATGGATGAAGGATCTTTTCTTAGTTATAAGATTCATGCTTTTGTTTATGGAGGAGGATTGTATAGTAGATATGTTTTTATGTATGACCGGAGAAATAAACTTAAAATTTAATTTTTACCTATAACAATAGTATGTATGCCATAAACATCTACTGTAAAAGGGTATATTTGTGTTAGGAAGGGTGTTCCAAGGATTATGTCCTGGTTTAAGTCTTTTATTAATATGAAGGAATTGTTAAAACAATATTTATCATTACAAACAGAAGCTTTAGAGATCTTGTAGCTAAGGTTCATTCTACTACCACTAGCATCAAGGATCTTTTCATGACTTTTATGGTAATATTTTGAAGGAATTAGACCTTCACTAATACAGTTTAGATCTGCTCCGCTGTCTATGAGGGCGACAGTAGAAAGGACGAAGTCTTTTATTTTTATGGTAATATTAACATACCATTTCTGAAGGTTGATCTTGTTTAGAGAAGAGATAAGGGTCTGTTTAGTAAAGAGAGTTTTATTATCTTCTTGTTGTAACTTGGAATTATTGTTAAGGGTTTCAATGTCTTTTTTGAGTCTATTAACTTCAGTTTGTAGATCTTTTATAGTGATGGAGGAGAATGTTTTAGCAGGGGAATTTTTAATGATAAGTTCTGCGAGGGTCTCTTTATCATTACCTTTGGTGATGACATTACAGAATTGGGTTGTACCTGAATCATCTGAGTTTGAAGATTTGAGAGCATGAATATCTTCCTTAGAGTCTTTTAAAAGGACTTTTGTAGGTCTATTTTTTAGAGTAATGTCATTTCGACAAATTCTTTTGATTCTTTTGATCCAATTATCCGTTTTCCTAGATTGATATCTTCTCATAGGTGGGTAATTAGATCTATTATACCGTTTTTTGAGATTAGGATTTTGTTTATTTTTATTAAAAGGAGGTTCAAAATGGTCTAAGTAAAAAGTCTTAGAGGAGTTATCTATTTTTTTCTTATCAGGAGGGTCATATTTCTTTTTAGAATTCTCAGGACAATTACTGGGATCAGTATTGGTCTTATTATTATGTTTTTCACCATAGTTCAAGGACACAGTTCTTCTCTTAAAATTAATTAATTTCATGACACTGAGAGAAGGGTTTAAAGGGGTGCTTTTAAGAGTTTCATTTTTTATTTTCTGAATTTGAAAATGAGGTCTAGATATGTCCTGATTAAATTTGATAGTTTCAGTAATGATTTTATCCTGTATATTCTTAACATCTTCAATAGTTGCAAGATAGTTATTAGGAATAATGACCCTAGTATTCTCAAAGGGTTTAGTAGGAACATCTATATCTTTAGTAATAATTTCTAGTAAAGGAGGAAGAACACTTTGTGTAGACCCTGAAGGTAAAAGATTCCAAATCTTAGATAACTTAGTTTGGATTTCTATGGACTTTTGTTCTAAAGGGTTCTCTATTCCCTGGATCTTAAGAAAATTGGGAAACCATGTGAAGAACAAGATATTGATCCTATATTTTCTCATATCAGAATACCATAGTTCTCTTATTTTATCTCTGACTGTTTTGTCTATTTTCATGAACCAAACTTTTTTGATCCTGTTTTCAATGGAATCAAAGTCTCTTCTTAGATCATCTTTATCTATTGTAAAGTCTATTTTTGTGATAAAGTTAATAGAAGATAAAGATTGAAGAGTCACTAGGCAACATGTTCCCTGCAACATTCCTATTCACTTAGTCAGACGAATCTTTTCCCTCTTCACCTACTCAGAGTGATATGGGAAGATACTCCTCCATAAATGTTATCACTAGAATGGACTTTACAATAGACAAGGATTATCTAAGAAAAGACTTTGATTCCATTGAAAATAGAATCAAGAAAGTTTGGTTCATGAAAATAGACAAAATAGTCAGAGATAAAATAAGAGAATTATGGTATTCTGATATGGAAAAATATAGGATCAACATCTTGTTCTTCATATGGTTTCCTAATTACCTTAAGATTCAGGGAATAGAAAACCCTTTAGAACAGAAATCCATATATGTCCAAACAAGGTTAACAAAGACCTGAAATCTTTTACCCTCAGGATCTACACAAAGTGTCCATCCTCCTCTACAAGGGATAAAAATTATTACAAAAGATGGGGACGTTCCTGCTGAACCCTTTAAAAATCCTAGAATTGGTACTTCAGATAACAGTCCCGCTACCTTAGAAGATGTTAAGAAAATACATCAACAACACAACTATTCTAACCAAATCCTCCACACAATAGCTGAACAAGTTGAATTAATACATGATAAAATCAGTACGGAAGCTATCAAATTCCCTAAAGACATCTCTAGACCTCATTTTCAAATTCAGGGGATAAAAAAGGAGATCATTAGTAACACTTCTCTTAATCCTTCTCTTAGTCTCATAGAATTAATCGATCAAAAATTAAAAAATGTTACGATTAATTGTATCGAGGACTGTAACAATTGTTCCAACACTGACTCAAGCAGTTCCTCAGACAACTCTGAAAGAGAAGATTGCCCATCTGGTGATAAGGCAATTGAAACCTTACAAACCTGCTTTGAGGAAAATCCCATTACCATTAACAGGATTAGAAACAACCATGATAGGCCTCAGGCACACAGAAAAATATTTAGGAACACAGACACTAGAAACTTCTATCCTAGACCTACTCCTCCTGACCTTCAATATGAAGAAAGATCTAAGTTTAGATCCACAGATTATAATGGACAATCTATCTATGAATGGAATATAGATGGAAAATCCGAACATGAAATACTTAATACCTTACAAGAAATGGGTATGGCTAATGTAGCCTATACAGTTGGTAGAAAAGACCCCAAAACTTGCTTCTCACTTTTAACTACTGGATTTACAGGCCAACTTAGAAACTGGTGGGATAATGCTTTATCCTCCTTTCAAAGAGAAGAGATCCTAGATTTTACCAATGATAATGGTGAACCAGAACCTGTCCACCAACTTATATACACCATAAGTATGCACTTCATAGGCAACCCTAGAGAGGAAATTCAAGCCAATAGAGAGATCCTTTCTAATCTAAGATGTAAGACCCTTAGTGACTATAGGTGGTATAAAGATGTTTTCCTGTCCTATGTCTACAAAAGAAATGACTGCAATAAGGGATATTGGAAAGAAAGTTTTGTTACTGGTCTTCCCAACTTATTTGCTGATAGGATAATCCAGAAAATTAAGGATGAAATTCAAACAGAAGAAATTCCTTGGAAAGACATGACCTATGGCCAATTAACGGCTTTTGTCAAAAAAGAAGGGTTAGCCCTTTGCTCCGAATTAAAAATCCAGGCCAAATATGGTAGAGAAAAAGGATCTAGGAGAAAAGAACTAGGTAACTTCTGTGAGGCTTTTGGCCTTGCCAAAATAGAACCCCCTTCTTATAAACATAAAAAGGGTCATAAAAATAAACACAGAAAGTTTGATAACAATTATGAAAGGCCTAGTTACCCACCCAGAAGGAAATTCCAACCAAGACAGACTAATAAAAAGATTATCTGTTTTAAATGCGGAAAACCAGGCCACAAGGCAGACAATTGCAGTCTCAAACAAAAGATCAATGAAATCTGTCAAGATGATAGTACCCTAAAAGATAGACTCACTAAAATCCTTTTGGAGGATTCTGAGAATGAATTTTATGTCCCTAATACTTCAGAAACTGAGGATTCAGGAACAACCCAATTCTGCAATGTTATCACCAAAAGTGATGAAAGAGAGGCCCTTTTAGAGCTTATCGATACCCTTGAAGATCCTCAAATAAAACGAGAATATTTCATGAAACTAAAAGAACTAATATTTAAAGAACAACAACCCCTACTTGAAGAACCTTTTAGTATATCCAAAATTATTAATAAAAAATCACCTACTAAGATATTTTCCTCCATTACCTTGAAAGACCTACAAACTGAAGTCAATAAAATCAAAAAAGACATAGGATCCCTTAACCAACAGTTATTACTAAATGAGACCAAAGATCTTGAACTTGAAGCTAGAATAGCTCATCTAGAATTTTCTAAAAAACCCTACTCCAGCCCCCGTTCTCAACAAAATGAAGAAGAACATCCCGTCATTGAAGATTCTTTTATTGCGGCCATAAACAAGATCAACTTTCAAAAATGGTATGTTCATATTACCATAAAAATAGAAGACTTCACTCTTTCTACAGTTGCTCTCATTGACAGTGGAGCAGATCTAAACTGTATCTGTGAAGGAATAATCCCTTCAAAGTATTACCACAAGAGTCGTGAAAAAATTCTTGATGCTAGTGGTAGTCGTATGAACCTTAGTTACAAGATCCCTAAAGCCTCTATTTGTAATGAGAAACATTGTTTCCACAACTCCTTCATATTAATAAAAGGCTTAAATCAGCAAATAATCCTAGGAACACCCTTCCTGACACAAATCTGTCCGTTCACTGTTGATAGATTTGGCCTACATACAACAGTAATGGAAAAAAGGATTAGTTTTAAGTTCATTGCTGCGGTTGAACATAATGATATATCTACCCTACAGTCTGCATCTGTTAGCAGAACCTAAAACATTATAACAAGAGAACTTGTAACATTAAACTCTTTCAAATCCCTACAGAGTCTCAGACATACAGTGATTTCTAACTTGTTTTAAGTTTTCAGGTTTTAAAAATGAGATCTCCCTCCCGCAAAGGAAAGGAAAAGGTTTTACCTTCACCTTCCTCCCAAGTTACAGCCAAAAGTAACTTCAGACCGCTACAGGGACTTTTGCTCTCCACAGAACAACTTGGTTTGCTGAATAACATTTGGAGGCTTCCTACTATGCCCCATGCAGCCAAGAAAAAAGTACAAGCCTTAAATACACTCAGTATCCACTTCCACGAAAATGGAAATGTGATAAGAGAGAAAGAAAAAAGGGAAAAAGATTTGGGTGAACAACTAACCATTGCTACAGGTAGACGTTGGAAGAATCTCCAAACTCGTCTCCTCGACACACCAACACAAGAAGCACTTACACTACTCCTTGATGCCTGGCCCCAGGGAAAAGAGGTTCTAATACAAAAAACAGAAGAAGGCCATTTGGCAGACCTTATACAAGCTCAGAAAGAGCTTATCCAAATGTACTTCGGTGAACCAGGGTGGAAATTCAAGGGAGTCACTGTTCGGCAATTCTCTACTATTAAACCAATAGCAGGGGGCCCAACAATGATGACAGGCGGACTTCTGAAGATCCTCCTTTACCTAAACACATGCACCATGCCCAAAGACCTTATTCTAAAATTCTTCCACCTAGGTATGGTCCACAGTATCAGTTTCCTACCCAATATTGAAGGAAGAATAGAAGAGATCCTGCAGGCCTTTGGAGAAAAGTTCCTGTTAATAGGAAGTAACATGGCAACTTTTGGTCCAACAGTTGCCTACGTCCAAGCTACCCTCCCAAAAGTAACGGAATTCACCATGATTCCGTCAAAAAAGGTTATATGTTTCTCCCATGGTGTTTCAAAGGATGAAGACTGGAGAGACTGGGTAGGTCTGCTACCCACCAACTTTACAATACACGAGGAACATGAGCTCTATAGGCGCCACCAAGACGTTTCCTTCTTCTACAAAAATGCATACCTCTACAGTGGATGGAAGGCGTGTAGATTGGCAGCAGAAGGACATTATACACAAATCTGGGTTCCAGATAAATGGAGAATATGGCTACCTTTCAGCGGGGATGGCCAGTTTGCAGATTGGCGAAAATTCATTTCCCTGGAAGATGAGTTTAAACAAGAAGATGAAGATATGCTTGACACCGAAGACTGGGATGACATAAGCATTCCCGACACTCATAGAGACACCTAGCACAAGACCCCTACGCTAAGGTAAACAAAAATAGTTATATCTGTTCAGCAAGAAAGAAAAGAAAGAAGAGAAAAAGAAAAAAGAAAAAAGAAAAGAAGAGAAAAAGGAAAAAGAAAAAGAAAAGAAGAGAAAAAGAAAAGAAGAGAAAAAGGAAAAAGAAAAAGAAAAAAAAAGAGAAAAAGAAAGTTCTTATGTTTTCATTTTATGTTTTCATTTCAGGGGGTAATCTAGCCTGTTTTTAGATTATCTCCTTTGAACATCTTGCTAATTTGATAAAAGACTCAAGAAGTAGATCTCATAAGACAATAGGCCCATCATCAAGAAGGAAGAAGAGCCCAACAAATCAAAAGGCTCAAATACCCATCACAAGACAATAGGCCCACCATCAAGACACAACGGATTATTGACCCATTACAAAAATAAGGAAAGAAGAATAGGTCCATCAGAAGGATAGGCCCATCAGAAGAACATGCCACTTTTATTGAAGAAGACAAAAGACCAGCTCAGCATTCCACTCAAGACAAGAAGACAAAAGACCAGCTCAGCACTCCACTCAAAACAAGGAGACAAAAGACCAGCTCAGCACTCCACCCAAGGCAAGAAGACAGAAGAAACCAACTCAGTGCTCCACTCACAACAGGAGACTCCACCCGTGAAGAAATAGTACCAAAAATTGGTACGGACAAAGAAAATCAGACTCTCCCCTTTTTCTATAAAAGGCAAAGCCCTCATTTGTTTTGAGGCATCACAATTCAGACTCTTATGGGTTGAGAAACTCACAAAAAACTTCTGAAGCTTAGAAGCCTTCCTCTGGAGCTCCTTCAAGCTTTTGGAAATCATTTCAAGTTACTACAATAGTCCTTGTAAGTTTATTATGATCTTATAAAAGTCCTATATTTTCAGTTTATATTTCTCTCCCTGCTTTAATTATTAAGTTTTCCAGAATAGTCACTATTACGTTTACTGTTCATTGTTCTTAGTTTTTACTATTTATAAGTTACTGTTCAAAAGTCACTGTACATTACTATTCACGCTATAAAACTTTGTATTACTGTTCACCTATGTTCCGCTTTACTGCTTTCTTCCTACGTCTTTCCTTACTTTAGATTACCTGGGTTCATTTGGTAAAGATGATCTAAGAAGAGACTTTGATCTTCATGACTTTTTAGAATTCTCAGGACAATTACTGGGATCAGAGCCACTAGGCAACATTCCGCTTTACTGTTCACCTTAGTTCCCTTGTGTGCAGAAAGAAGAGAGGCAACCCCAACTATGGTACATTGACAGTGGTTGCTCATGCCATATGACCGGAAGAAGAAATCAAATGACCTCTCTTCAACTTCTCCAAGGAGGGAACATATCCTTTGGAGACAAAAGCAAAGGGAAAATCTGTGGAATAGGAACTGTGAAACTCAACGATCACATTCAGGTAAACAAAGTTCACCTTGTTGATAGTCTTGGTTTTGATCTAATAAGTGTGTCACAGCTGTGTGATCAAGGAGACAATGAAGTCAGATTTAGATCAAACGAATGCTCAGTTCTAGACTCCTCGGGACAAATCATCCTAAAAGGAAAGAGATTCAACAATGTTTACATTGTTGATCCATCCTTCATCCCCAAGGAGAAACTGTGTCTCTCAACCGTGAATGACCAAGCTGAGTTGTGGCACCAATGCCTCGGTCATGCTAGCACTAAGCTGATTCAAAAGCTACACTCAAAGGAACTAGTCAGAGGATTGCCAAAGCTGAGTGGCACATCTAAGGAACCATGCTCTGACTGTGTAAAAGGAAAACAGGCTCGTAGTTCCTTCAAATCCAAAAAACATGGTAATCACCTCAAGGCCTCTTGAGCTCATCCACATGGATCTTTGTGGACCCATGAGAGTTCAAAGCCTAGGAGGGAACATGTATATTTTTTTTATTTTCGATGTCTTCTCTCGCTTTACTTGGACCATTTTCATTAAATCTAAAAGTGAAGTCATTGATGGCTTTAAAGACCTGGTTCCCTTGTTAGAAAAATCCCTTGATTGTTCACTTAATGCTATTCGGTCTGACCATGGTACCGAATTCGAAAATAGAGAATTTCTAACCTTTTGCAGTGAGCATGGCATTGATCACAACTTCTCTGCACCATACACTCCTCAACAGAATGGAGTAGTGGAGAGAAAGAATAGGACCTTGGAAGACATGGCTCGAACTATGTTGATCTCAAGTGGACTCTCCCAATCCTTTTGGGCTGAGGCGATCAACACAGTATGCTACATCATCAATAGAGCCATGCTTTGCCCTATCACAGAGAAGACACCCTATGAACTCCTAAGAGGAAGAGTTCCCAACATTTCTCATCTAAGGGTGTTCGGATGCAAGTGCTTTGTGCACAACAATGGGAAGGACAATCTTGGCAAGTTCGACCCAAGAAGTGATGAAGGAATCTTCATTGGATATGCCTCAGGCAGCAAGGCATACAAGGTCCTCAACAAAAGGACCAAAAAGGTAGAAGAAAGTGTTCATGTTATTTTTAATGAAAAATCACTTGGAAAGATTGTGCAGAACACCACCAGTTCCTTCGAAGACCCATTTCCCAAGTTATCTCATGAAGATCCAAATGAAGATGTCACTCCTCCCAGTTCCTGCCCTGCTAAACGGAACCCTCCAATGGCTTCTACACCAGTTCCAATGGATAATGAACAACAATCCATTTCTGGGAACCATGAGCATGACGACAACATCTGTGGAGACCTCAATGATTCATCTTCCCACATGTTCTTCAATGGAGAAGGTGACCCCAACCAGGAAGCTGAATGCTCAACTCAGAATGTCTCCACATCAAATACTTTGGCTTCCAACAGAGAAAGAAGAGTCGTCAAGCCTCCAGTCAGGTACGAACATCTAACTTTCTTTGCCTTTAATGCCTTTTTGTCTATTGTGGAACCAAAGAACATAGGTGAGGCACTGAAGGATGCGTATTGGATCCAAGCCATGCAAGAAGAGCTTCATCAATTTGAAAGGAACAAAGTCTGGCATCTGGTTCCTCGCTCCAAGGATAAGCACATCATAGGAACCAGATGGGTTTTCAGAAACAAGCTAGATGATACAGGAACTGTGATAAGGAACAAAGCAAGACTTGTGGCTCAAGGATATAATCAACAAGAAGGAATTGACTATGATGAAACCTATGCTCCAGTGGCAAGGATCGAAGCGATAAGATTGTTGATTGCCTTCGCATTTCACAAAGGGTTCAAGCTGTTCCAAATGGATGTAAAGACAGCCTTCCTCAATGGAATTCTTCAAGAAGAAGTCTATTTCAAGCAACCTCCTGGTTTCGAAGACGACGATCATCCAGATCATGTCTACTTTCTAGACAAGGCACTCTATGGCCTCAAGCAAGCTCCCAGAGCTTGGTATGATCGTCTTGCCCAGTTCCTACTCTCAAATGGCTACAGGCGTGGAGTTATTGATAAGACTCTCTTCATCCTAGAAGAAGAAGGTAACATCTTAGTGGTTCAAATCTATGTTGATGATATCATTTTTTGTTCCACTAACCTGTCCCTTGTAGACAAGTTCAAAGACTTGATGAGCAGTGAATTTGAAATGAGTTTAATTGGGAAACTCACATTCTTCCTCAGATTACAAATCACTCAAAAGGAAGATGGTATTCAAATCCACCAACAGAAGTATGTCAGGGAACTACTGAAGAAGTTCAAAATGGATTCATGCAAGCCTCTCTCCACTCCCATATCCACCATTGCCCATCTGGATAAGGACCACTCGAGTCCTCTAGTGGAGGAGAAGCTCTATAGAGGTATGATTGGCTCACTCATGTACCTAACCGCTAGTCGACCAGACATTGTCTTTGCTGTTGGCTTGTGTGCTAGGTTCCAATCTTGTCCAAGAGAAACCCACTTGGCCGCTGTGAAGAGAATACTTCGATACCTCAAAGGAACTGACGATCTCTACATTTGGTACCCCAAAGAATGTCCCTTTGAGCTCATGGGTTTCACTGATGCTGATTATGCCGGATACTTGGTGGATAGGAATAGCACTTCTGGAATGGCACAGTTCCTAGGCCCTTGCCTTGTGTCATGGGGATCAAAGAAATAAGTTTCAGTCTCTCTCTCCACCACAAAATCCGAGTACATTGCGGTTGCCTCTTGTTGTTCCCAACTTCTCTGGCTAAAGCAACAACTCGCGGACTTTGGTATGTCTTATGGCCCTCTCACTATTCTTTGTGATAACACTAGTGCCATAAACATTTCTAAGAATCTTGTGCATCATACTAGGACCAAGCATATTGAAATTAGACATCATTTTCTTAGGGATCATGTTGAGAAGGGAAACATCATTATGAAATTTTGTAGAACATAAGATCAGGTTGCAGATATATTCACAAAGGCATTGAATCGAGTTCCTTTCGAGAACCTTAGATTGGAACTAGGAATGATTCCTATTACTCAGTAGTGTCCTTAGTTCAAGAATTCTTTCCAGTTCCCCTGATTGACTAATTTACGATTTCTTTTACTTGTTGAGTCTTGATGTCCTTGTGTTATATCTTTTGCTACAAACCCTTCTTGTCATAATGGTTTCTTATAAAGGCTTAGATAAATTTTTCTGGTTCGTTTCCTTTTGATCCTCATTATTCTTCAACTCCTCATTGTTCAAATTTCTTTGATGGCCCAAAAAGTCACAATCTGATCATATTTCTAAACCCAACATTACAAGCTGAAATGATGATTGTGTACTAAGACCTACCCTTGCCTCATTGCTCAATTTAATTCTCTATGATCCATCTCTAAACCCTCTATGAGAATTATTGTGCAATGCGATAAATAGCCTACCATGATTCCTAGTATGGGAACGTACTGTTTTTGGTTCCTTTGTTTTAACCCACACCAAAGGTTCCCATACATTCCTCTAGCTCGCTGAAAATGTCGCCAGAAAGGAACCAGAACGTAACGTCTCTCCAACGGCTCGCTTGGCTCTCCTAGACGCTATTTATGGCATATTGGCAGGGATAAGGCATGTCTCATCAGTGGCAGACCTCTCTTTCGAGGCCACTTGCGTAGGGCAATGCATTCGTCAGTGGAGTGACCATGATATCCGTGGAACTCACACCATCGGCTCATATCCTTCTTGGCGTCTGGTTTTTCGCTCTTTCGAGGCCACTTTACTTCCTTCCCGTACTTGTCGAAAATTTTGACGAGTTGTGACATAGAAATGTTGAAGTTGTAGGAATGGACCTTCGGGGGAAGAGCTGGGTTGTTCTTTCAATCTTGGTTCCTTTCATAAGAGTTGTATACCTGACTTGGATCGCTTCGTCCCTTGGGATGGGGTTGATGTCGCTTGTCGCGTCGGTGATCTGAAGATGAACTTCGGTCGACTAGATCAGGGCTTTTGTCTGCTTTTGTAGGCTCTTTGTCCTCTTCTAGCCTGACTTGGGCCATGGTCTTGGCGTGTACGTCTTCGAAGCTTCAGCAAGAGTATCTGGTCAGTTCGCGTTAGAGTTCGCTGCCTCTGATCAATCCTCGATGGAAGGCTTCGATCGACGTTGGGACGTCACAATGCGGGATTGCGACTTTCTTTTTGTTGTACCTGTTAAGATAATCTCTCAGAGGCTCACCGTGTCTTTACATGATCCTGTATAGGTCGCTTGATTGTTTCTCCAATCTTCGACTGCTAGCGAACTGAATTTTCAATGAATTGACCAGATCGGTGAACGAAGCGACGGAACCCTGTGGCAAGTGCATAAGCTAAGTTAGCGCGGGTCCTGCGAGGGTCGTGCCAAAACTTTTGCACATGACCGCTTCGCGATTCCCTCTCGGGATAGAATTGGTCATCAATTTTTGTTAGAGTTCTGGTTATTTTGGGTGAATTTAATCTATTTGTGGCAAAGTCAAAAGAACTATCAAGAGAGAATTGTGAATTGAGTTTGCTTTCGAGTGTATGCATAATGGCTTGGGTAAAGATGCATTCAAAGAAAATGTGGTTAGTGTCCTCATTACTTTGGTTGCATAAAATACACTGATTTATTTAGGACTTTGTGGTAGAATCTATTGAGTCTTTCCATAGTGGGGAGACTATCAAAATAAGTTTTCCAAAGAAAATTCCTAATCTTAGGGGGGGGGGTTCTTCCAAATCCATGACAAGTCTAGATTATTTTGAGTTGAGTCTGAAGTAATTAGTTTATGTGCTGAATAAATCAAAAAGTTATCGTCAGGGGATGTGGTCCAAATGATTTTATATGGAATATCATTTGTTGGGATTCTGATCATCAAGATTTTTTCCACAACAAGAGAGGGAAGAATAGGTGATAATTTGCCAAAATCCCAAACTTTTCTAGGAGTTATGAACTCACATACTATTATGTCACTATTTGAAAAGTTAAAATAAAAAGCAATGTTATAATCTTCAATCCAATTACTAGTCCAGAATTTGATGTTCTTACCGTTTCCAAGCCGCCATAAGAGGCGTCTTATAAAATTTTCAAGTAGATTAAGGAGTCTTTCAAATTGTCAGGACCGATTGGTGGTTTTATTAGCTGAAAGGAGGATTTTATTACCTATATATTTTTCATAGATAATTTTAGTCCATATGTTGTTATGCTCCGTCAAAAGTTTCCATCGATGTTTCATCTAGAGGGAAACGTTATTATCTTATGCTTTCTAAAGGTCTAACCCTCTAACATGTTTGTTGATGAGAGGGTGAAAATTCGGGGTGCTCTTATTCGAGAAAAAATCTTTGTTCATTTTACCAAAAGATTCACAAACGCCTTTGGGAAGAAGAAAGCTTTGCATAAGATAATTTACATTTGAGAGGAGATTGGATTGGATCAAAACTAATGCGACTCGCTTGAGACATCGAATTTGTTTTCCATCTTGAGAGTTGCTTTTTGAGGGCATTCAAATATTCGATAAAAACATCATTGTTGACTCTTCCTTTGATTATGGGGATCACTAGGTATGTTTCCATTGTAGTTGTAATTTGGATTTGCATAGAGCCGACAAGGGTCATAGCAGTGGATCGAGGAATGGTGTTTGAAACTTGAAGAGAACTTTTGTGATAATTAATGGTTAACCCACTTTTACTGGAAAATTCTTGAAGAAGATTTTGGATATGAAGGATGTTGGTTTGGGAAGCATTGGCTAATATCATTGTATCGTCTGCAAAATTATGAAAGGGGATACACATTCCATTGCGGGCGAGGGAGATACCAACTTTGTTGTTAGGCAGCTTTGATTCATGATAAAGAGTCCGAGCACCATAGTAATGATGAAGAAGAAAATAGCAATTAGATCACCTTGATGAATGCCACAAGAGGGCGAGATTCCATACCAGGCTTATTGTTAACAAGGACAGAATAGGATGAGGTCGATATACAAGTCATAATAAGATCTACAATTTTTTGACAAAAACCAAACTTAAGAAGAGTGTGTTTAAGAGGGTATCAAGTTCTTGAAGCTTGTCCTCCATTTTCTTAATTGGTCAAAAAAGTATCTATCATTCACATATGTACGATTTGATCAATCTTAACTTAGAATAGAATTTAAACATGTACGGACAATTATAGCAGTAGTTTCAAACCTTATGCACAAGTTTGGTGTAGGTAGGATTCAAGGCACACACTTTTTCAAAATGAAAGGGTAATCAAAAGGACTTGTTAGAGTTACCAAGAGAGAAAGTTAAAAGGCAATGATTCAAGAAGTAAACGGGTGATGATGGATTGTCAAATTTGGGAGGATATCAACAAGAGAGGAGTGCACAAGGACACAATCAAGTCTCTCGAGAATGTTATTAGTGATATTTGTTGATTTGCATCAAGTAAAGGGAAAACCAGTGATGTTAGTGTCAATAAGAGAAAATTGAGTAATTAGGTCAATCATTCTAGTGAAGTGAGATGAGGAAGGAGGAACACCCCCTCCCGATCTTGTCACTAAGACAAAGGATGTCATTAAGGTCACAAATGATGATAACCAGGAGTTGAGTGTTAACAATGATAGTTGCAATATCGTTCCAAAAATTATTCTTTTCTTCCTCTCTTGAAGGGGCATAAGGGAAGATAAGTAAGATAGTGGTATTGTGGTCAAAGTTCCCAAGAACCTATATACCACCTCACGTGTATACAGAAGGCATAAAAGTAATATGTTGGAAGCCCATTCTTTTCAAAGTAGAGGGTTGGGGTTCAATATTAGTTTTAGACTAGGTTATATGTTTTTCGATATAGTTGATTTCGCCAATAAGGTCCTTCCGACGAGAAACTCTTATATTCTAATATCATATATCCATTTAATACAATTGTAAATACAATGAGGGGTTCGCTTTAGGTTCACATTCGAGATTAAGGAGAAGGATAGGCCTAGAATTGTTCTTGCTAAAAAATACAAAACCGGCCCAATACAGCACAAGGTATGTGGAAATCTGAGTCTTAGAAAACCAAATATGTTTTCCCACATTCTTAGTTATGCAATAGACTAAGGAAAAACATGCTAAATTATAAGCAGAAATCACACTTCCAATTATAGTTTTACAAGTATAGTAGAGATTCCGTAGAGAAATATATCAAGAGCAAGGGATATGATTACAACATTTATAGAGTCTTAAGATATCAAGTCCACAAAGAGGTTTAAACAAGAATCCATGAAGAACTTACTCAAGAGTGCCCTTGTTCCATGCCCGGCTCTTTTTCTGCTTCTTGGGTACTGGATAAGTCTTTGGAAGAGTAAATCTGATTCCCCAGGTTATGCTCAAACTCTTCATGCAATACCTTGATCCTCCACAAGTCCAATAGTGCATAAGGCAACAAGGAGGGTCCATAGCGGAGGAGAGCATTTGCACAAAAGCCTATCATTATAGCATGTAGAGTATTTTTTGTTTATGTAAATCATAGTTCAATGTTTGGTTCATAAAATATTCCATACGGCACAAGGCCATGTCATCACTCATGTATCTACATAAGACCACCACTAGGAAGAAAAAGAGTAGCTCCAAAACCCAAGATCAATATAACCCAAGAAGGGAAATCAATCTGGTTAAAAAAGTGTAAAAATAGATCCCATAATTCCTACAGGAATGGGGCATGCATAAGCGAGAATAGGTTTCCAAGATAGTTTCAGAAACTAGTGAATAGTAAAATAGTTATTTACCACATGAATAGTAATATGTACAATGACTTTTCTAATAGTGACTTTTCTAAATAGTTAAACTAAGAACGAAAGCAGGGAGAGAAATATGAACTGGAAACAAGGTCTTTTATAAGATTGTAAGAAAGAACTTACAAACTGTTGTACAGGACTATTGTTGAAAACTTCGAAAGGATCTTGAAAAACTTCATAGGGTTTCTCAACACATGAGAGTCTAAAATCGGATGCCTCAAAACAACTGAGGGCTTTGCCTTTTATAGGGAAAGGGAAGGGGCTAAACTCCTTTGTTCGTACAATTTTGTGGAACTGTAGTGTCACAAATGGGCTTCCTGTTGTGAGTGGTGTCTTGTCTCCTTTTTGAGTGGAGATCTGAGAGGGTCTCTTGTCTTCTTTTGCTTCTGAGTGAAATTTTGCTGGCGGTGGTGTCTTGTCTCCTTTTTGAGTGGAGATCTGAGAGGGTCTCTTATCTTCTTTGCTTCTGTCTTGTAATGGGCCTTTTATAGGAATTCTTGGGCTTCTACATATTGGGTTCTTCTTCTTCTTGGGCTCTTGTCGTAGGTCTTTTATCAGAGTAACGAGTTGTTTAAAGGAGGTAATCTAAAACGGGCTAGATTATACCACCTGAAATGAAAACATAAGGACTGTTCTTGATCTTTTTCTTTTCTTTTCCTTTCTTTTCTTTGGTTTTCTTTTCTTTTGTTTTCTTTTCTTTTCTTTGATTTTCTTTTTTCTTTTCAATTGTTGGACTATCTTGCTTACTTGGCATATGGATTTGTGGGTGACTTCTGGGTTTTCTAGTTGTCTCTATGAGTATCGGGAATGCTTATGTCATCGTAGTCTTCTGTGTCTAACATATTTTCATCTTCCTGTCTGAGTTCATCATCCAAAGAAATGAATTTCTGCCATTCAACAAACTGGCCATCTCCGCTGAATGGTAGCCATATTCTCCATCTCTCTGAGACCCAGATTTGTGTATAATGTCCTTCTGCTGCCAATATGTACTTCCTCCAGCCATCGTAGAGGTATGCATGTTCGTAGAAGAAGGATAAGTCCTGGTGGCGTCTATAGAGCTCATGTTCTTCATGTATTGTGAAGTTGGTGGGTTGCAGACCTATCCAGTCTCTCCACTCTTCTTCCTTCAAAACACCATGGGAGAAACAGATTACCTTTTTTGAAGGAACCACGGTGAACTCCGTTACTTTTGGGAGAGTAGCTTGGACATAGGCAATTGTTGGTCCAAAAGTTTCCATGTTTCCTCCTATGAGCAGGAACTTTTCTCCAAATGCATACATGGTCTCTTCTATTTTTCCTCCAATATCAAGTTGGAAACTAATACTATGGATCATTCCCAAATGGAAGAACTTTAGCATGAGGTCTTTGGGCATAGTACATGTGTTTAGGAAGAGCATGATTTTAAGGAGCCCGGCTGTCATCATTGTTGGGCCACCTCCTATTGGTTTAATAGTCGGAAATTACCGAACAGTAACTCCTTTGAAATTCCACCCTGGCTCTTTGAAGTGTATCCAGATAAGCTCTTTCTGGGCCTGTATTAGATCTGCCAAATGGCTCTTTTCTGTCTTTTATACTAGGACTTCTTTTCCTTGGGGCCAAGCGTCAAGAAGTGGTGTTAATGCTTCTTGTGCCGGTGTATCAAGGAGGCGAGTTTGGAGTTGCTTCCATCGTCTTCCTGTGGCAAGATCCAACTGTTCTCTGATTTTTGTGTTTTCTGCTTCTAGGATCTGGATTCTTTGATATAATGCTACTGTTGTAATATCTTCGGACATACTGACTTCTTCAGGTTCAATATAAAAGCTGGGCCCCAACCTCTTTCTGGCTGCAACAACTGCTTCAGAGAAGGTTGTAAAACTTTTCCATTCTGGCTGGTAGTAAACAATGTTCTTTTTTACTGTTTCATAATTATGGAACAATCCTGTTTTTAGTCCCCGGTAAATCACGTAATGTGAAAACCCCTTTTGCGGACTCTTTCTTTGTTTCAATTCTTTTCCATTTTCATGGAAGTAGATGCTAAGTGCATTTAAGCACTGTACTTTTTTGCCTGTGGCTTGGGGCATTGTTTAAAGCCGCCAGATATTATCCAACAAGCACTGTTGTTCTATAGTGAGCATAAGCCCCTGTAGTGGTTTGAACTTTCTGTTATCCCTTTGAGGGAATACTGTAAGGTCAACGTTGCCAAAACGAAGTTTGGACGTCTCCTTCTTTCTCTGTAAAGGTTGTCTGTTATCTGTGGCTTGGAAGGAAAGTAAAGGTCCTTCCTTTTCCTTTCCCTTAACATTTGGAGAGAAAATGCTCCTCATGTTTAAATCCTGTGATGATGCAGAATTGTTAAAACTTTTTGCCAAAAATTTAGTAAGGTTGGAACCAATACCTTCAAAAATCATGACAGAGGTTGAGTTTGAGCAATTGATTTTCTATAGATAGTACTGGAGACTAGGGTGTTTGTAGTTAAGTCTAGGGATTCTCTTTTCTTTGTAGCTTGTTTGTGTAGGAGGGAGTCTATTTCTTGTTTGCAATCTTTTCCGTAGGGGAGAGAAACTTGATGTTTTTTCCTTTCCCAGAAAGCGGTGGGAGACTCAGAGCAGACACGTTTTTTAAATAATTCTTCTAGATCTAGGACTTGTTTTTGTAAGCTAGGGTTTTCAAGCTTTTCCTCAATTTTAAGATGTGCTATTTCTGAAATGAGGGAATGAATGAATGATCTTTTCTTAGTTATAAGACTTATGGTTCTGGTTATGGACGAGGACTGTAGAGTGGATATGTCTTTATGTTTCAATGGGGAAATGAATTCAAAACTTAGTCTTTTTCCTATTACTTTAGTATGTATGCCATAAGCATCTACTGTAAAAGGATATATCTGTGTTAGGAAAGGTGTTCCTAGGATTATTTGCTGGTTTAAGCCTTTTATCAGAATGAAAGAGTTGTTAAAACAGTATTTGTCATTACAAATAGAGGCTTTAGGAATCTTGTAGCTAAGGTTTATTCTACCACCACTAGCATTAAGGATCTTTTCATGACTTTTATGGTAATACTTTGAAGGGATTAAACCTTCAAAGATACAGTTTACATCTACTCCACTGTCAAGGAGAGCAACTGTAGAAAGAACGAAGTCTTCTATATTTATGGTAATGTTAACATACCATTTCTGAAAGTTAATTTTGTTTATTGCTGAAATAAAGGTCTGTTCAGAAAAGGGAGATTCAACTTCTTTCTGTTGTGATTTGGAACTAGAGCTGGGACTATTATTAGAAGTTTGAAAGAGTTCTAAATGAGCTATTCTGGTTTAGGGTTTAGGGGACATCTTTCTCATCACTTTTGGTGATAACGTTACAGAATTGGGTTGTTCCTGAATTCTCGGAATCCGAAGAATCAGGGACATAGACATCTTCCTCATAGTCTTCTAAGAGGATTTTAGTAAGTCTATTTTTCAAGTTATTGTCATCTTGACAGATTTCATTAATTTTCTATTTTAGTCTGTAGTTGTTTGCCTTATGGCCAGGTTTACCACATTTATAACAGATGATCTTATTATCTGTTTTTCTTGGTTGAAACCTTCTTTTAGGTGGGTAACTAGGTCTTTCATATTTGTTATCTGAATTGAACTTTTTGTGCTTATTTTTATGACTCTTTTTATATCTATTAGAAGGGGGTTCTAATTTGGCAAGGCCAAAAGCCTCACAGAAGTTACCTAGTTCTTTTCTTCTAGATCCTTTTTCTCTACCATATTTGGCCTGTATTTTTAATTCGGAGCAAAGGGCTAACCCTTCTTTTTTGACAAAAGCTGTTAGTTGACCATAAGTCATGTCTTTCCACGGAATTTCTTCTGTTTGGATTTCATCTTTTATTTTCTGAATTATCCTATCAGCAAATAAGTTTGGAAGACCGGTAACAAACCTTTCTTTCCAATATCCCTTATTGCAGTCATTTCTTTTGTAGACATAGGACAGGAAAACATCTTTATACCACCTATAGTCACTAAGGGTTCTACATCTTAGATTAGAAAGTATCTCTCTATTGGCTTGGATTTACTCTCTGGGGTTGCCTATAAAGTGCATACTTATGGTGTATATAAGTTGGTGGACAGGTTCTGGTTCACCATCATCATTGGTAAACTCTAGGATCTCTTCTCTTTGAAAGGAGGATAAAGCATTATCCCACCAGTTTCTAAGATGGCCTGTGAATCTAGTGGTTAAAAGTGAAAAACAAGTTTTGGGGTCTTTTCTACCAACTGTATAGGCTATATTAGCCATACCCATTTCTTGTAAGGTGTTAAGTATTTCATGTTCGGACTTACCATCTACATTCCATTCATAGATAGATTGTCCATTATAATCTGTGGATCTGAACTTAGATCTTTCTTCATATTGAAGGTCAGGAGGAGTAGGTCTAGGATAGAAGTTTCTAGTGTCTGTGTTTCTGAATATTTTTCTGTGTGCCTGAGGCCTACCATGGTTGTTTCTTAACCTGTTAATGGCAAGGGGATTTTCCTCAAAGCAGGTCTGTAAGGTTTCTATTGCCTTTTTACCAGATGGACTATTTTCTCTTTAAGAATTGTCCGAGGAACTGCTAGAGTCTATGTTGGAACTATTGTTACATTCTTCGACACAGTTAATTGAAGCACTTTTTAATTTTTGATCAATTAATTCCGTGAGGCTAAGAGAAGGGTTTAAAGAAGTGCTTTTGGCTATTTCTTTTTTGATACCCTGAATTTGGAAATGTGGTCTAGATATGTCTTTAGGAAATCTGATAGTCTCAGTGTTGATTCTATTATGTATTAATTCTACTTGTTCAGCTATTGTGTGAAGGATTTGGTTGGAATAGTTATGCTGTTGATGTATTTTCTTAACATCTTCAAAAGTTGCGGGACTGTTGTCAGAAGTATTGGTTCTAGGTATTTTGAAAGGTTCACCAGGGACCTCCCCATCTTTTGTAACGATTTGTATTCCTTGCAAAGGAGGATGAATACTTTGTGTGGATCCTGAGGGTAAAAGATTCCAAGTCTTTGTTAACCTGGTCTGGACTTCTATAGACTTTTGTTCTAAAGGGTTCTCTATTCCATGGTTTTTGAGATAATTAGGAAACCAATAGAAGAATAAAATGTTGGTTCTATATTTTTCCATGTCGGAATACCATAATTCTCTTATTCTATCTCTAGTAGGAATGTCTATTTTCATGAACCAAGTTTTCTTGATTATGTTTTCTATGGAATCAAAGTCTGTTTTCAAATAATCTTTGTCTATAGTGAAGTCTGTTCTTGTGATAACATTTATAGAAGAATATCCTACCATATCACTCTGAGTGGGTGAAGAGGGAAGAGATTTATCTCTATTTTGTTCATTGACTGGATTAGGAATATGATTGCAAAATTCTACCCTAACAGGATGGTCTCTTATAGAATGGTCTCTAGCTGTATAGAGGGAATATAGAAAGAGCTTCTTGTAGGGAAAGGATGCGGATTTCTAGGTATGGGGTTATAAGATCTGTTGGAGTTGAATCTCATTAAGTCTCTACCATCACTAGTCTCTTCTATGTGGGAAATTTCTGTTCTCTCAAGATTATCGGAAGGACAGTCATGTTTGATTTCAAGAGTCTCTGGGATGGTAATATATTCCCATTTTATCAGCTTGGGAGTAAAGGTAGTGGATCTCTCGGCTTCAAGCTGTAGGAGAATAGTTTCTCCCCTAGGGACCGGTGGTACAATACATTTAGGGTCTGTGCAAGAACTTAGAATCTTATAATGGAGTCTGTAGATTACAACAAAATTTTTAAAAGGTTTTTAAATCCCTTTTTGAGTAGCTTAATATCAAGGATAAGAGTACTACTGATTCTTGGGTCTGTCATATCAACTGTGATATTAGGAGAACAGTTGAAGAAGATGGGACCATTGCAGATGTTGGTCTGAATAACAACAATTAAGGAGTCTTTGTAAGTAAGGAGTCTATCATCTCTTAGGGCTATAAAGACTGGGGTGTCTATCCCTAATCTGGCTAGAGGTTTAAGAGCAACTTGTATTAAACCTATATGAATATATCTATACTTCTTTTCTAAGTACTTTTCAATAGCTATAGTAGATAATAATTGAAGGGTCTGTTGATCTTTGTCAAGACTAAGTGTTTCTTCATGACTTTTAATACTAATGGCTGTTTTGAAGTCTGTCCATCCTATTCTGTAAATAGATTGTATAGACTGTTGTGGTATGTTCCAATCAGTATTATTTTCTTCATAAAGACTTTCATTACTATGGACGACAGGGGTGCTAGTTGAACTAGAACCTGTTAAGAAACGGAACTCTGAAACTTAGGTTCCCCTGAGAGTTCCGTTCCTCAGTTTCTCTACTTTTGAAGATGACAAATATTATGATACTAATGTTTTATCTCAAAGATGTGTTTTAAGGAACCACAGGAAATTACCTAAGGCAGAAAAGCCAAACAGAACAAGGGAACCAAAGGAACAAGACAACTGAAGGAATCCAGAGGAACCCAGGTATGCCCAGAAATGGAGCTTGCGACATTGCGATTCCCGAGAAATATGGGGACACACAACCTCGGACAAAAGGTGTCGAAAACGACTTGTCTGAAGCTTCCAAAAGTCTGCCAAGGTCCAAGAGCTAAAGAACAAGATGCCTAGAGAACCTCTACCTCGGACAGAGACGATGAAAGCGACAGCACATGAAGACGTCGCTGTCCAACAGACGGTTCCCAAGCGGCCAGCTTACTCAACCTCGGACGAAAGCGTTTTGACAACGACACCACAAGGCTCGTCTGAGGTAGTTGACCAACCGAGAGAGATTCTGAGCTGCCTAGGTTGTTTTCACATGCCAAGAACAACGTGGATCAAGGAGAACCACTAATCCTAGGGCAACTCAATCCGTGGGAACCAAGAGAGGATCGAGCTGCGAAGAATCCTCTATAAAAGGAAGACTAACCCAAGGGTTATCTTCATGCACTAAAACAAGAACTCACACTCATTAGCAAATATCTAGTGTGAACCTCAAAACAAAGATCATCAAAGCAAACTGAGATCAAGAGGAACCAGTCAAGGAAGAAGAGCTGAGTGCTAAGTTCCTGTGACTGTAAGTGATAGTTCCTAGGTGCGAAAGTCTGTTTCTTGGATTGATTATTGATTGTGTTAAGTTATCTAGGATTGTCTAACTGTGTGTAAGGCAAAGGAACTGTGTGTTCGTTCCTAGGATAAGCTGTAACCAAAAGAGATAAGAAATCAAGAAGTAGATTTTGAAATCCTTTCGAAAGAAAGGTAGTGGTTTTTATCCTGGATTGCTAGTTGGCAATCAAAGGTTTCCACTATAAGGAACTTGTCATTTGTTTGATTGTTTATCTTCCGCTGCGAAAGGAACTGAGAATCGTTATTCTGAGTTCCTTAAGCTTTTATCTAACAATCGCGATCCTACAATTGGTATCAGAGCAGGAAACGCTCTAGATCTTTGTTAAGTTTACAGATCATGTCTCAACCTAGCAAGTTTGAGCTCGGAATCTCCACCAACAAGCCACATCTCCGAAAGAAAGGAGAAGAAACATGGTGGGAAAAGTGCATGGAAAGCCACATCAAGACCAACGACTATCAATGCTGAAGGATAGTCGAAAATGGAGATGGCCACGTCGATCTTACCATGAAGGAAGAAGATTGGAAACCAGAACACTATGTCATCATGGAGAAGAATGCCAAGGCCAGGCAGTTCATCCTCAATGGATTGGACAGAGAAGACATGGACAAGGTCATAGGCATCAAGACGGCGAAGGAAATGTGGAAAGCTCTCAAGGAGATGCATGAAGGAAGTGAGGAACTAAAGCAAAGCAGAAAGTTTGCTTTGGAAGGAGAATACCACACCTTCAAAATGATGGACACTAAGACCATCTCAGAGTACTACTCCCGCTTCAACAGATTGATTGAAAAGTTGACAGCGGCGGGAGTCGATCTTGATGAAGTCTCCAAGTCCCTAGTGGTCATCAATGGACTCAACTCCAAATTCACCCTTCTAAAGGGAATCATGAAGAACACTCCAGGCATCCAATCCCTTCCCTTGACACAAATCATAGGGAAACTGAAGGTTGAAGAAGGAGAGCACACCAAAGCCAATACCGACAAGAAACTGGAGAAAGCAATTGCCCTTAAGATCTCCAAAGCCTTCTCTAGGCTCGAGATGGAGGAAGAGAACTCAGATCTTGAAGAAGAGGAGGACGAACTAACAACCCTCTTCACAAAGAACATCAAAAAATTCTTTGTGAAGGGAAGGTTCCAAAAGGGCAGTTCCTCTCACAATGGACCAAGAAGAGATCTCAAGGAAGTTTCCTGTTACGAGTGCAAGGAGAAGGGACACTACGCTAAGAACTGTCCCAACAAAGAAGAGTCCAAGGAAGAGGAAAGACCTCAAAGAAAGAAGGCTCTCGTAGCCTCATGGAGAGAAGACTCAGATGAGGAACTGGATCTCAATGGCTTCTATGGAGGAAAATGTCTCATGGCAAAAGGAGACTCAAGCGACTCAGAAGACCTTGAGGTAACTTCTGACGATCTCTTAAAATCCCTAGTTGATTGTGATAAGAAACAACTTCTTAAGATCATAAAGAAACTAGGAAAGAAAACCAGTTCCCTTCAACAGAAACTAGATGATTGTGAAGATGAAATTGCTTGCTTGACTGTTGAGAATTTTGTTTGGAGTAAGAAACTTGATGAAATTGAGAAAGACCTAGCTGAAACTCACTCCAAACTCATTGATATTAGGAATGTGCATGCTAGTCACCTTAAAACTTGCAAATCTTGTGATGAAACTAGCATAGATTCTGTCAAAGTTCCCTTGCATGCTAATCCACCTGGAAATGACATGCTTCAATCCATAATGGATAGGTTAGACATTCTCACTAATTCCATTAATGAAAAAACGATAAATCAAACTGTTTTTGTGAGACAACGACATGGAATAGGATATGTCAATAATAAAGGGAACAATGATGCTGAAGAAGAAAAGGCTAGGCGAGAACTTGTTGAGATGAATGAGAACCTCAGTATTGCTCTGGCCACTTCTCGTGATAGGAATCAATTCCTATCAGAGAAAATCATGGTCCTTGAGAACAAGGATGAGGTTGCCAAACGTCTCAATGAAGGTTCTCAAAGTCCTAAGAAGGAACCAAAGGGAAAAGAAAAGATGGTTCCTGAAAACCAATGGTTCACCAATTCCTTTGCTCACAAAAAATATATTGACATGGCCCATAGCAAGGTTAGAAACAATGTTGATTTTAACAAAAGGAAATCTGAAAAACCTTTTAGGCCAGGAAAAGGAAAATATGGACATGTTGTTTACAATCATTTGTGTACCTACTGTGGTAAGAATGGTCATTACAACACTGATTGTGCTAAGAAAAGGAACTTTGAAAAGGAGAAAAGTACTCATTACCATGAAAGGAACCAGTTCCCTGGTTATTTACAGACTCGGAATGCTAATCCCCCCAGTAAAGCCAAGCTTCGCTGGGTTCAGAAATCTTAGTTCCCTTGTGTGCAGAAAGAAGAGAGGCAACCCCAACTATGGTACATTGACAGTGGTTGCTCATGCCATATGACCGGAAGAAGAAATCAAATGACCTCTCTTCAACTTCTCCAAGGAGGGAACATATCCTTTGGAGACAAAAGCAAAGGGAAAATCTGTGGAATAGGAACTGTGAAACTCAACGATCACATTCAGGTAAACAAAGTTCACCTTGTTGATAGTCTTGGTTTTGATCTAATAAGTGTGTCACAGCTGTGTGATCAAGGAGACAATGAAGTCAGATTTAGATCAAACGAATGCTCAGTTCTAGACTCCTCGGGACAAATCATCCTAAAAGGAAAGAGATTCAACAATGTTTACATTGTTGATCCATCCTTCGTCCCCAAGGAGAAACTGTGTCTCTCAACCGTGAATGACCAAGCTGAGTTGTGGCACCAATGCCTCGGTCATGCTAGCACTAAGCTGATTCAAAAGCTACACTCAAAGGAACTAGTCAGAGGATTGCCAAAGCTGAGTGGCACATCTAAGGAACCATGCTCTGACTGTGTAAAAGGAAAACAGGCTCGTAGTTCCTTCAAATCCAAAAAACATGGTAAGCACCTCAAGGCCTCTTGAGCTCATCCACATGGATCTTTGTGGACCCATGAGAGTTCAAAGCCTAGGAGGGAACATGTATTTTTTATTTTTTCGATGTCTTCTCTCGCTTTACTTGGACCATTTTCATTAAATCTAAAAGTGAAGTCATTGATGGCTTTAAAGACCTGGTTCCCTTGTTAGAAAAATCCCTTGATTGTTCACTTAATGCTATTCGGTCTGACCATGGTACCGAATTCGAAAATGGAGAATTTCTAACCTTTTGCAGTGAGCATGGCATTGATCACAACTTCTCTGCACCATACACTCCTCAACAGAATGGAGTAGTGGAGAGAAAGAATAGGACCTTGGAAGACATGGCTCGAACTATGTTGATCTCAAGTGGACTCTCCCAATCCTTTTGGGCTGAGGCGATCAACACATCATGCTACATCATCAATAGAGCCATGCTTTGCCCTATCACAGAGAAGACACCCTATGAACTCCTAAGAGGAAGAGTTCCCAACATTTCTCATCTAAGGGTGTTCGGATGCAAGTGCTTTGTGCACAACAATGGGAAGGACAATCTTGGCAAGTTCGACCCAAGAAGTGATGAAGGAATCTTCATTGGATATGCCTCAGGCAGCAAGGCATACAAGGTCCTCAACAAAAGGACCAAAAAGGTAGAAGAAAGTGTTCATGTTATTTTTAATGAAAAATCACTTGGAAAGATTGTGCAGAACACCACCAGTTCCTTCGAAGACCCATTTCCCAAGTTATCTCATGAAGATCCAAATGAAGATGTCACTCCTCCCAGTTCCTGCCCTGCTAAACGGAACCCTCCAATGGCTTCTACACCAGTTCCAATGGATAATGAACAACAATCCATTTCTGGGAACCATGAGCATGACGACAACATCTGTGGAGACCTCAATGATTCATCTTCCCACATGTTCTTCAATGGAGAAGGTGACCCCAACCAGGAAGCTGAATGCTCAACTCAGAATGTCTCCACATCAAATACTTTGGCTTCCAACAGAGAAAGAAGAGTCGTCAAGCCTCCAGTCAGGTACGAACATCTAACTTTCTTTGCCTTTAATGCCTTTTTGTCTATTGTGGAACCAAAGAACATAGGTGAGGCACTGAAGGATGCGGACTGGATCCAAGCCATGCAAGAAGAGCTTCATCAATTTGAAAGGAACAAAGTCTGGCATCTGGTTCCTCGCTCCAAGGATAAGCACATCATAGGAACCAGATGGGTTTTCAGAAACAAGCTAGATGATACAGGAACTGTGATAAGGAACAAAGAAAGACTTGTGGCTCAAGGATATAATCAACAAGAAGGAATTGACTATGATGAAACCTATGCTCCAGTGGCAAGGATCGAAGCGATAAGATTGTTGATTGCCTTCGCATCTCACAAAGGGTTCAAGCTGTTCCAAATGGATGTAAAGACAGCCTTCCTCAATGGAATTCTTCAAGAAGAAGTCTATTTCAAGCAACCTCCTGGTTTCGAAGACGACGATCATCCAGATCATGTCTACTTTCTAGACAAGGCACTCTATGGCCTCAAGCAAGCTCCCAGAGCTTGGTATGATCGTCTTGCCCAGTTCCTACTCTCAAATGGCTACAGGCGTGGAGTTATTGATAAGACTCTCTTCATCCTAGAAGAAGAAGGTAACATCTTAGTGGTTCAAATCTATGTTGATGATATCATTTTTTGTTCCACTAACCTGTCCCTTGTAGACAAGTTCAAAGACTTGATGAGCAGTGAATTTGAAATGAGTTTAATTGGGGAACTCACATTCTTCCTCGGATTACAAATCACTCAAAAGGAAGATGGTATTCAAATCCACCAACAGAAGTATGTCAGGGAACTACTGAAGAAGTTCAAAATGGATTCATGCAAGCCTCTCTCCACTCCCATATCCACCATTGCCCATCTGGATACCACTCGAGTCCTCTAGTGGAGGAGAAGCTCTATAGAGGTATGATTGGCTCACTCATGTACCTAACCGCTAGTCGACCAGACATTGTCTTTGCTGTTGGCTTGTGTGCTAGGTTCCAATCTTGTCCAAGAGAAACCCACTTGGCCGCTGTGAAGAGAATACTTCGATACCTCAAAGGAACTGACGATCTCTACATTTGGTACCCCAAAGAATGTCCCTTTGAGCTCATGGGTTTCACTGATGCTGATTATGCCGGATACTTGGTAGATAGGAATAGCACTTCTGGAATGGCACAGTTCCTAGGCCCTTGCCTTGTGTCATGGGGATCAATGAAACAAGTTTCAGTCTCTCTCTCCACCACAAAATCCGAGTACATTGCGGCTGCCTCTTGTTGTTCCCAACTTCTCTGGCTAAAGCAACAACTCGCGGACTTTGGTATGTCTTATGGCCCTCTCACTATTCTTTGTGATAACACTAGTGCCATAAACATTTCTAAGAATCTTGTGCATCATACTAGGACCAAGCATATTGAAATTAGACATCATTTTCTTAGGGATCATGTTGAGAAGGGAAACATCATTATGAAATTTTATAGAACTGAAGATCAGGTTGCAGATATATTCACAAAGGCATTGAATCGAGTTCCTTTCGAGAACCTTAGATTGGAACTAGGAATGATTCCTATTACTCAGTAGTGTCCTTAGTTCAAGAATTCTTTCCAGTTCCCCTGATTGACTAATTTACGATTTCTTTTACTTGTTGAGTCTTGATGTCCTTGTGTTATATATTTTGCTACAAACCCTTCTTGTCATAATGGTTTCTTATAAAGGCTTAGATAAATTTTTCTGGTTCGTTTCCTTTTGATCCTCATTATTCTTCAACTCCTCATTGTTCAAATTTCTTTGATGGCCCAAAAAGTCACAATCTGATCATATTTCTAAACCCAACATTACAAGCTGAAATGATGATTGTGTACTAAGACCTACCCTTGCCTCATTGCTCAATTTAATTCTCTATGATCCATCTCTAAACCCTCTCTGAGAATTATTGTGCAATGCGATAAATAGCCTACCCTGATTCCTAGTATGGGAACGTACTGTTTTTGGTTCCTTTGTTTTAACCCACACCAAAGGTTCCCATACATTCCTCTAGCTCGCTGAAAATGTCGCCAGAAAGGAACCAGAACGTAGCGTCTCTCCAACGACTCGCTTGGCTCTCCTAGACGCTATTTATGGCATATTGGCAGGGATAAGGCATGTCTCATCAGTGGCAGACCTCTCTCTTCTGTGAAGGGTCAAATTTTGAATTTAAGTTAGCCGTTCCGAAAAGCTGCAACTTTCTTCAATGCTTCGGATTTGCCTTGATCTTCTCAACGGCTGGATTTGCTTCAACGGTCACCTCAGCTCTTGGCCATCCCAGATCTTCAACGCCCTTAAAGAGGTGCTCAGTTGCTCTGAGTTGATCACACAAGCTCTCCATCTCTCTGATCTTCTACCTCTCTTTCTCTTCACACAGCAATCCTCTTAGTTCCTCTCAAATGGCCAACCCTAACCCAATCGTTGTTATGGATGAAGAGGAGGCTGCTTTTCTTCAAGCATTTCGCGAAAAGAAGGCTAAAGCCTCCTCCTCCAAGCCTGTTTCTGCCTCCACTTCTCCAAAATCCCTCCCCAAAGAAAACCCCATGGCGAAACCTGCAGAGAAACCAGAAGAGAAGCTTGAGAAACCACCAAAGGATAAGGAAAAGGTGGAAGAGGAACCAACCATGCCCAAAGAAGAGGAACAAGCCATCACTTTGGCTTCAGAATCAGTCACAAAATCAGTTTCTGAAGGCGGGTCGCATGATTCCTCTCCGGATAAATCCCTTCAAGAGATCCTTAGCCCCGAGCCTTCCCCGATCAGCCTCAAATCCAAAACTTCCAACCCAGGCCTCTCTATCTCCACAAGAATGCAACAGAGGAAGAGAAGCTCCCAAGCCATTGTTCCCTATGAAACCAAATCCACAAAAAGGGCCAAAACCACCACCCTCTCTGCCTCCTCTTCCTTCTCCAAAAGGAAGATCCTAAAACCTCTCATTATCGGCAGAGAATTCTGGACCCAGGAGTTAGAAGAAGAAGATGAGGAACTCTATAGAGAAGCTTTGGATGAGTTCTACTCTCTGTTGCAGTTCCAAGGGTGGGACGAGATACTGTGCGAGCCTTTCTCTGCTTCCGACGAGGTTGTCCGGATGTTTTACCAATCTATGGAGTTTGTACCCCAGAAGGAGAACTCTCCCTGTCACGATGCCATTCTTATCTGGAAGGGAACCAGCTATCCCTTGTCTGCCAACTTGATCGCGTCTGCTCTAAGGCTCGAGCCAAGGTCTGTGTTTGACATTCTGCCTCAGAAGAAGGGACGGCCTAAAGGAATAGGGTTCAAGTCCAAAGGAGCAATAGTGAAGAAAATTTATGATGGCGCATCCCCCTCATCTTTGGAGACGAAGGATCTCTCCATCGCAAACCGGCTACTGTATTTATGGATCACTCGCAACTTGGTTCCCAGGCAAGAGCACAAGAACGAAGTCCTCATCACCGACGCCGTCTACATGGACAAGGTGCTCTCCGGTGTTCAGTTGGATCTTCCCCATATTGTGCTGGCTCACATGCAATTCTGTGCATCCCATGACTCCCATGCTTTACCCTTCCCTCACATCATCAAGAAGCTACTCTCCAACCTCAATCAGTACCCAGAAGACTCACCCGAGACTGCCTACAGCAAATGTCTCACCATGCACACAGTTCGGAAGCTGAAATCTAAGGAACAACAACCCAACCCTGCTGAAACAGAAGAAATCCCGCCTAAGGAAAAGGCGAGTTCCCAGGGCCGTTCTAGTTCCCACCCTCAGCAACCCTCCTCTTCAGACTCCTCTGCGATCCTCCTTGTGTTGGATCGTATTGAAAAAGCTATCTTGGAAGGCTCGACTGCCAACACGGTCGCCATCCATGATCAAGTAAGAGAGTTGGGGCGTATCAGTTCTGCTATCGAGAGTCTGGTGGAAGTTCTGCAGAAGGATTGGCAAGGTGAAATCAGTGCTCATCAGGCCGCGGGCCAAAATGTAAGAACCGACGACAAGGATGCAGAAGAGGAGGCCGCTACTACGCCATAGGAACGCTTGTTCTAGGTTCCCAGTGCTGCAACGCCACAGCGAGCTAGTAGTTTTCCTTAGGATCCTACTTCCCTCTTCTATCCCTTTTGTTGTCTTTCTTAAGATTGCTTTTGTTGTCTTCCTTGCTATTTGTTGTTTGTGTTGTCGGTTGTCAGTTGTTATGTTGTGGTATAAGTGTTTTGAACAATGATCAATGAAGCTTTAATGACTATATTTGGAATCGTTCCAATGATCAATTTGTCTTTGCCTTAACGTTCTCATTATGACTTTTTTTTAGGCTTGATGCAATTGCATATTCACTTGGATATCATGTTCTTAACTTGTACTTAATCTTTTCGATGATGTCAAAAGGGGGAAGAAAAGGATAGGAACCTTGAACTTTAGAGACTACTGAATTAATAGGAACTCTGAACTAGTTCTATTTCTAAGGGGGAATTTGAAATAAACTTGTTCACTTGCTTAGGGAGAATTCGCAACCATTGAATGTTCTATCACTAATCTGTAATGTTGTAAATCCCGTTATCTCAATATGGTCTCATAAGATTCAAAGTCCTATTATGTTGTCAGGTTCCTTGTATTTGTCATCATCAAAAAGGGGGAAATTGTTAGGAAACGGAACTCTGGAACTTAGGTTCCCCTGAGAGTTTCGTTCCTCAGTTTCTCTACTTTTGAAGATGACAAATATTATGATACTAATGTTTTATCTCAAAGATGTGTTTTAAGGAACCACAGGAAATTATCTAAGGCAGGAAAGCCAAACAGAACAAGGGAACCAAAGGAATAAGACAGCTAAAGGAATCCAGAGGAACCCAGGTGTGCCCAGAAATGGAGCTTGCGACATTGTGATTCCCGGGAAATCTGGGGACACACAACCTCGGACAAAAGGTGTCGAAAACGACTTGTCCGAAGCTTCCAAAAGTCTGCCAAGGTCCAAGAGCTAAAGAACAAGATGCCTAGAGAACCTCTACCTCGGACAGAGACGATGAAAGCGACAGCACATGAAGACGTCGCTGTCCAACAGACGGTTCCCAAGCGGCCAGCTTACTCAACCTCGGACGAAAGCGTTTTGACAACGACACCACAAGGCTCGTCTGAGGTAGTTGACCAACCAAGAGAGATTCTGAGCTGCCTAGGTTGTTTGCACATGCCAAGAACAACGTGGATCAAGGAGAACCACTAATCCTAGGGCAAGCTCAATCTGTGGGAACCAAGATAGGATCGAGCTGCGAAGAATCCTCTATAAAAGGAAGACTAACCCAAGGGTTATCTTCATGCACTAAAACAAGAACTCACACTCATTAGCAAATATCTAGTATGAACCTCAAAACAAAGATCATCAAAGCAAACCGAGATCAAGAGGAACCAGTCAAGGAAGAAGAGATGAGTGCTAAGTTCCTGTGACTGTAAGTGATAGTTCCTAGGTGCGAAAGTCTGTTTCTTGGATTGATTATTGATTGTGTTAAGTTATCTAGGATTGTCTAACTGTGTGTAAGGCAAAGGAACTGTGTGTTCGTTCCTAGGATAAGCTGTAACCAAAAGAGATAAGAAATCAAGAAGTAGACTTTGAAATCCTTTCGAAAGAAAGGTAGTGGTTTTTATCCTGGATTGCTAGTTGGCAATCAAAGGTTTCCACTATAAGGAACTTGTCATTTGTTTGATTGTTTATCTTCCGCTGCGAAAGAAACTGAGAATCGTTATTCTGAGTTCCTTAAGCTTTTATCTAACAATCACGATCCTACAGAACCTCTATATAACATACGTCTAAATTATAGTGCCATAATAGATTACGTTTTAGGAACTATTTATCTTAATCACAAATGTTATTGTTATGATTGGCGTGGGACCAACGACCTGGACCACCCTTTCCAGCGGGCTAAACCAACGGTGTAACACCCCAAATTTCCTCGAAAGGTATTACTGCCAGTGACCTCGGATTTCCACATCCGAAGTCACCCCAGGCTTTCCAGTTGATATAACTCATCAAAACAACAGTCATAATACAAAAGAACATAACTTTCATTAAAACCAAAGTCTCAAAATTATAACATAATTCCAAATACATCAAAATACATAATCAGAAACATTACTGCGGAAGTCTTTATACAAGACATATTTAACACAGCGGAAGTCTTTGAAATAACAACAAAAGGGTCTTTGATCGCAATGATCACCCGCCAAGGATACCGACATAAATAAACTTGTCAAAACACTGTTTGCCTTCATAGTCGTTCTAGCCTTCTCGGATTTGCAATTTATCTGATGTGCCGAAACGAACGGATGACACCAGCCAACCATGCAGAGAACAATTTCGGTTGGTTAGTCTTACTGAAAGACTATGCAAGGGTACAAAGCAGAGTGGTTCGAGTAGTCGTATTAGGTTAGATTCATCGCTTCTCGAATAACAACCGATAACGATAGTCAACCACCATACTTCTACTGAATAAATGAAAAGGCATGATCAAGAGAAGATTCTGGAAGACCGAGTCTTACAGCAATCAATCCCAAAAGAAGACTCCAACGAATTGAGTCTTATCGGAAATATGACAAATGTTGGGAAACATAAATAATTCATACAAGCGTTCAAAAACGACTTGATGTTTCGGTTCACGACCAACCTCACCGCTCAAAGCGAATCCAGATTGGAAAGAGAACGTTACTCTGATCAAAGTCAAGACGAGATTTCCTAGCTGCACTACTCGCCCAAGGGTATATTAATTATGTGTGACAACGGCACTTATCTCATTTAATTCCAAAACGCGCATCACGTTATAAGCTTTTAAATATATGTTTCGCCATGAGGGACATATATCGAAGGTAATAAATCCCAAGGGTTGTGACACTGGCTAAGTGCACCACCTCTATACTCGGATAGAGGTTGATCATGATCTACAAGATGGTGTTAGGGGTTTTGCCGCCCTCTTCACCGGTTATAAAGAAACGACCAGACCTCTCGGGGCCCCAGTAGCATTCCTACGAATATTCGTGCTAACTAAATAGTTCAACACAGTAATAATCCACATCAAAGCCATCATGGCCATCATCATTAATATATATCTATAATAGCGTTGTTCTAACAGATATACAACCTATTATAATATCATATTTTAATCATATTATTTAACAAAATGTTCCCAACGAAACAATAATTCATCCCAAACTAATTAACAATTAAACAATTGATAATTAATTAAAACATGGAATGATAAGCAAGAGCGAACCGCCACTTGCCTTAGATTAGTCGAGCTTGAACAAAGCTTAGAAACGACGGGTTCCTGGGTCAGAAGCAGGGACAAATCTCGGGTAATAAATCCCTATGAAACGACCCATAACGAGACCCTAAGTTAGATTCAATATCTACATAAATGAATCTAAAAGAATACGAAAGGAATCGAAGGAGCCAAGCCTCGCCCAAGACCACAACACCCAAGAACACACAACCCGGACACCGGCCACCGCGGGTGCGGTGGGGCGCTTGCCGCGGGTGCGGTGGGGTCACAGGGGCAGAGGATGAAGGCAGCGACCATGGATAAACTCACCCAAATCCGATTCATTGGCCTTGATTCGATTGTGGTTTAGTCTCCACACACCTTGCACCTTCAAACAACACTTGAGAGGACCTTTGTCACTCAAAGGGAACTCCGGTGACACTCCGGCGAAAGCTTGGAAAATCCGGAAACAATGGATGAAGAATTTTCAGAGGAGGAAGAAGAAGTTTCAGCTGTGCATCTTCCTCTACAATTCTCTCCCTTTTATAGGCCAACTAAGGAGGGGAACAAGCAGGTGACAAGCCCTCGACCAAGAGGGAACCGCCACTTGCTAATAATCGGCGCCACTGACAGGAGCAGAGGGAAGAAGATAACGCTGTAGAAAAATATCCCACCGCGGGGTGCGGTAGGGTGCGGTGGCCTCCACTGACCGCCTCACAGATTGGCCTTCACCGCGGGTGCGGCAGGGTGCGACCAAGGTGCGGTCAAGGCCATTTTTTCCCTCTTTTGACCGATTTACTTTTTGGTTAATTATCTTAACCCCGGGTTAAATATATTTGTACACGAACGACAATTTAACCCCTAAAATGCATCAACTGTATTTTATACTACTCAGAAAAATATTACAGAGATCAAACATATACAGAATGTCCGAACTTCTCTGTATTTAATCCGACTTGTAGTACGGGAGTTGGAAAATTTCCAAAATACCCTTACCAAAAATGAGGGATATTACATTACCTCCCCCTTAAAAGAAGTTTCGACCCCGAAACTTGGTTATTCTAGGCCGAAAACAACTCGGGAAAGCGT
Source organism: Rheum nobile (assembly GCA_027886185.1). Classification (NCBI taxonomy): domain Eukaryota; kingdom Viridiplantae; phylum Streptophyta; class Magnoliopsida; order Caryophyllales; family Polygonaceae; genus Rheum; species Rheum nobile. Next base: position 1,182,860 of record WOAB01000660.1, read on the forward strand.
CTAAGCATATCTTCTTCAGTCTCCCAAGTTTCCCAAGTAACCTCTTCGGTTCCTGACTTGGACCACAAAATTCGTACCAACGGTACTACCTTGTTGCATAGTTGCTTCTCACGACGCTCGAGAATACGCACATGTCTTTTCTCGTAGGTACCATTTGCCTGGATCTCAATGTCTTCATAACTCAGCACATGAGATTCATCTGGCACATACTTCCTCAACAAGGAACGTGGAACACGTTGTACACTGGATGTGCCGATGGCGGCAATACCAAACGGTACGCTAGAGATCCCACTTTATCAAGGATCTCAAATGGTCCCACGTAGCGAGGGTTGAGGTTCCCACGCTTACCAAATCTGAACACGCCCTTGGATGGCGATACTTTGACAAAGACTTTGTCACCAACCTCAAACTCAACATTCCTACGCTTCGGATCAGCGTAAAACTTTTGTCGACTCTGAGCTGTCAACATTCTTTGTCTTATCAAGGCAATGTCCGAGGTAGTCCTTTCGACTAGCTCTGGTCCGAGCAGAATCTTGTCGGCATTCTCATCCCAACAAATCGGAGATCTGCATCTTCGACCATACAAAGCCTCGAATGGAGCCATCTTGATAGTAGCATGCCAGCTATTGTTGTATGTGAACTCAATCAGACTCAGATTGTTCTCCCAGCTAGTCGGACGATCGAGTACACATGCTCTCAGCATATCCTCTAAGGTCTGGATGGTCCTCTCAGACTGTCCATCCGTTTGAGGATGAAACACAGTATTGAACCTTAACTCGGTTCCCATGGCCTTGTGCAATTCTTTCCAGAATCTTGACATGAATCGGCCATCACGATCCGATACAATGGTCTTTGGGGTACCATGCAAACGGATAACCTCGTGTAAAAACACTTCTGATAGCTTTTGGGTTCTCCATGTTGACTTGATAGCCATGAAGTGAGCACTCTTCGTGAGCCGGTCAATGATTACCCATATAGCATCCTTTTGACTTCGAGTCTTCGGCAGCCCTGTGATGAAATCCATTGCAATGTCCTTCCATTTCCATTCTGGAACTGGAAGAGGTAGCAATTCACCACCGGGTCTTCGGTGTTCTATCTTGACCTTCTGACAAGTCAAGCATTAATTTTGCCACATATTCTGCCATATCCCACTTCATGTTGGGCCACTAGAAATTGTTTCTGAGGTCCTTGTACATCTTGCTAGAGCCTGGATGTACAAAATAGGCTGACGAATGGGCTTCCCTCATCACCAACTAGCGAATACCATTGATTTCAGGCACACAAATCCGGTCCTGAAACCAGAGTGATCCATCTTCCTGAATCAGGAAACCGGGAGCTTTCACGTCCATTACTTCACTGCTTAGCTTCACCAAGACCACATCATCGACCTGTTTCTCCCTTATCTGATCAAGAAGCGTATCTTGAATCTCAAGCATACTGAGGTATCCTCGATGTTGATCGTACAAGACTTCAATCTCGCACAACCCTTGGTTCAACTTGGTTTGAGCAACAAGCAAAGCCACTACAGTCTCGTACGGCGTCTTCCGGCTCAATGCATCAGCTATTACATTAGCCTTGCCCGGATGATACAACAATTCGATGTCATAGTCTTTGAGTAGCTCCAACCAGCGACGTTGTCTCATATTCAGCCCATTCTAAGTAAATATATATTTGAGACTCTTGTGATCAGTGAAGACTTGGCATCTCACACCATAAAGATAGTGCCTCCAAATCTTCAGCGCAAACACTACTGCTGCTAACTCCAGATCATGCGTCGGATAGTTTTCTTCATAGGTTTTCAGTTGTCTTGATGCGTATGCAATAACCTTGCCTCTTTGCATCAACACACATCCCAACCCATATTTCGAAGCATCACTATAGACCGCATAATCATCAGTTCCTTCCGGCAGCGTCAATACTGGTGCAGAGGTCAGACATTGCTTCAGCTTTTGAAAACTGGCCTCGCACTTGTCATTCCAGACAAACTTCGTATGGACCTTGCGGAGCAGACCGGTCATAGGTAGAGCGATCTTCGAAAATCCCTCCATGAATCGTCTGTAGTATCCAGCAAGTCCTAGGAAACTGCGCATCTCCTTCACATTCTGAGACTGCTTCCAATTGGCTACTGCTTCAATCTTCTAGGGGTCAACCATCACCCCATTCTCATTGATCACATGGCCTAAGAAAGCCACTTCCTTGATCCAAAAGTCACACTTAGACAATTTTGCATACAGCTGATTTTGCTAAGGACTGACAAAATTATCTGGAGATGTTCCCCATGAGCTTCCAGGCTCGGGGAATAGATCAAAATGTCGTCGATGAAAACTACCACGAACTTATCCAAGTACTGATGAAAACATCGATGCATTAGATCCATGAAAACTGTTGTAGCATTGGTAAGTCCAAATGGCATGACTACAAACTCGTAGTGACCATATCTTGTCCGGAATGCAGTCCTCGGAATATCCTCCTCTCGAATCCTGAGCTGATGATATCCAGATCTCAGATCGATTTTGGAAAAGACTTTTGCTCCTTGCAGTTGATCCAATAGATCATCAATCCTTGGCAAAGGATATTTGTTCTTGATTGTGACTTTATTCAACTCTCGATAGTCGATACAAAGTCGAAACGATCCATCTTTCTTCCTGACAAATAAAACCGGAGCACCCCAAGACGATGCACTTGGCCTTATATAACCCTTGTCGAGAAGATCCTCGAGTTGCTTCTTCCACTCTTGCATCTAAGCAGGAGCCATCTGGTAGAGTGCTTTAGAAATCGGCGCGGTACCAGGCTCAAGATCAATAGAAAATTCCACGTCACGCTTCGGGGGTAATCCAAGAATCTCTTCCGGAAAAACATCCGGAAACTCACTAATCACAGGAATATCAAGAATTGATGGTTCATCTTTCATGGGCGGATCTAGGTAGCAAAGGTACCCGACACAACCTTGTCGAAGTAGCTTAACCGCAGTCATCGCATTGATAAGCCTGCCGTTATCAGTGTCATTCCGACCCTTGAATTTGCACACACATTGGCCCCCAGATGACACCGTTACAGTTCTTGAACTAAAGTCGATCACCGCCCCATGATGCATCAGCCAATCCATACCGAGAATAATGTCGTATGGAGCCATGGCTATACAGATCAAATCTGCCTCAAATTTCTTACCCTAAATGGTAATCGGAAATTCTGACAGACACTTAGTCCCTACTAATTGTTCACTATTAGGAAGATTCACAACGTAAGGTTCACAAACCTCGTTGCAAACTAAATCTAACTTACTAACACAATTCTCCGAAATAAAGGAATGGGTAGCACCCGAATCAAACAGTATACATACTGAAGTAGAATGAAGGTATAGAGTACCTTGAGCAACTGGAGCGTTAGGTCCATCAGCCTCACGCATCTCGTACAGGCATTGACCCTGACCTCCCGAAGTAGCTGGGGCCTTGCCCTTGTTCTGTGCAGTTGTTTACATCGAAGGACTAGGAGTCTCCGCCGGTTTGAACCTAGGTCGGTTGTTCTGATTAACAGACCCTTGTTGTGACTCCGCTCCTTTCTACTTTCCCTATCGATAGAACTTCTGCATATGCCCTTCCTTTCCACAGCCAAAGCATGACTTTCGTTCTTTCAGACACACGATGCTTTTGTGCCCGCTTGCACCACAATTGTAGCACTGGATCAGACTCTTGCTCTGACCCGATTGCTGTGTTGACCCTCCTTGAGTCATTTCTGTCTTTGCTTTGCTAGACTTGTCAAAGTTAAACGGTGGCACAGGACGTTTAAATCCACTTGCCTGAGGTTGATTTTGCATCGACCTCTGGCGATTCCGTCTCTTGGTCGACTCCTCTAGGGTCACCTCTAACTTATAAGCTGCATCCACGTATTGCTCCAAAGTAGAGCATCCGTGATGAAACATCATTGGTTTAATATCTGGGCTCATCGATTCATGGATGTGCCAGATTTTCCGCTCCTCGCTGGACACATCCGACCCAGCGTATTGCAATAAGTGATTGAACTTGGCCGCCAACTCGGTCACTTTCAATCCATCAGTTTTTGGATAAAGAAACTCCTTGTGTTTCTCGTCCCGCATGGCTCGGGAAAAGAAATGATCCATCATCTTAGCCTTGAACATGCCCCAGTTCAAGTCAGCATGATCAGCTAGACCGGTGCTCTCCCACCATTTGCTAGCAACATCCTTCAGTTAAAGGAAAGCAATATGCACTTTCTCAGCCTCAGTGCATTCAACATTACGAAACAACTATTCCATATGAGAGAACCAATGTGCCACTCGGACTGGCTCTCCTTTTCCGTCGTAGCTATCAGGCCTCATAGAGCTTATGACCTTCAGCGCTCGGCCATAGTTGCCTATATCCTTGTTCGCTCCTCCTTGAGGTACATAGACAGCTGGCTCCTCAACTCTCGGAACCACTGGGGGAACTGGCACGTCTTGTGCCTAAGGTGCGACTGGTCGCATAATGTCGGCAAAAGCTTGCATAATAATTCCCCGAATAGTTGCTACTGCCGCTGCATCAAAAACCATTGGATCGTTGGCCGGAGCTTGGTCATTGCCTCCTGGGTTATTGTTAGAAGTAGTCTCATGTTCATCCACAGGGTTTGCAACATTCCTTACGTTTGGCCTAGGGTCATTACTCGGCCCAGCACCAGCACGGATAGTGTTCCTCGTGTTCACCATCTGTTTACCGATCAAATTCCAAGTATTTTATACATTAATATCACTCCAACATACTTAATGTAATAAAATCAACTCAGAGTAGATCAACTGGGTAATTTATATAGATGAACTTCCAACAGAGCTACAGGTTTTACAAAAGGAATCTCCCGAGCTTTCGAACAAAATTGCTCGGAGATTTATGTACTTCATCGCATATACATCTCTGTATAAGCAAAAGAAACTACTACAGTTAATGTTGGCCCATATCCAGGCGCCCTAAAAACGTTTCTTGTATGGCAAACTCCTTACACAAGGTTTCTTTGAGCGGGGTTTATCATCGGAATCCGGTGACGGACTCCTGACCCTATTCGGCCCGGGAACACATAGTTCGTCCCTTGGCTCTGGTGTTCTTGGCCTTGCCCTACTTTGGGCACGATCAGCCATCTCGTCTATCAGACGCTGCTCTTCCAAAGAGATATCCTGACTTTGGTGAAGGATCTCTTGTAATTCAGAACTCGACCTCTGTCTCCTCCGAACAGGATTAGGCTCAGAGTTCTCAGATATCCCTTGTGGTCCACTTCCTCTAATGCCGTACTCGACATAGAGTGCTTCCCAATCAGCGTCAGTAAATGGCGAATATTCTTGTTCAGGTGGCGGACTTGGGTAGATATACTGCATCCTCGTGTCCTCACCGCCCACCAACAAGTGTCTCAAGCCATCAGCTTCTTGATCCTACTCCTCTTGGTTCTCCTCAGGATCTTCCTCTGGAACCTCTTCTGGGTCTTCTTCTTCCGGGTCCTCCTCGGGAACCGTCTCAATTTCGAGGTTGTCGTCAAGGTATCTTCCTGAATACTCTGACGTCTCCTCTTCCTCTTCTTCAGAAATCGTCCCCATTGTGAAATCGTTGTTGTAATATCCTTGAGCGTACCTTGACAGCTCAATAGGTTCTACTACCCGAGTCACAACATCGTTGGATCTAAGTACCACCGACTCAGGAAGTACATGCTTTACTTCTTCGGGTGGATTGCTAGGTTCTCCGATCTCAAAGCATTGCGGGGGAACTGGAAAGTTAGGCCTTACTGGAGATGGGGGAGCCATCTCGGCATCTTCCAAATCCCTCTTGAGAAAAGGCATGCACCCATTTCCTACGGGGCAACAAGAAGAGAGTTAGTCTTTCTAAATATAGAAGTGAACTTCCATATCAGACTAAAGAAGGCACGACTATGAACGGCTTTTTATTCGAAAATCCAGAGCCTTCGAAAACATTTCTCAGTTCAAAACGAGTAAATGGTTTATAAAATCCCAAACCCGTTTAAAAAAAAAATTCGGCTCTGATACTATCTCTGTAACACCCCCAAATTTCCTCGAAAGGTATTACTGCCAGTGACCTCGGATTTCCACATCCGAAGTCACCCCAGGCTTTTCCAGTTGATATAACTCATCAAAACAACAGTCATAATACAAAATATCATAACTTTCATTAAAACCAAAGTCTCGGAATTATAACATAATTCCAAATACATCAAAATACATAATCAGAAACATTACAGCGGGAGTCTTTATACAAGACATTTAACACATAGGAAGTCTTTGAAATAACAACAAAAGGGTCTTTGATCGCAATGATCACCCGCCAAGGATATCGACATAAATAAACTTGTCAAAACACCGTTTGCCTTCATAGTCGTTCTAGCCTTCTCGGATCTGCAATTTTTCTGATGTGCCGAAACGAACGGATGACACCAGCCAACCATGCAGAGAACAATTTCGGTTGGTTAGTCTTACTGAAAGACTATGCAAGGGTACAAAGCAGAGTGGTTCGAGTAGTCATATTAGGTTAGATTCATCGCTTCTCGAATAACAACCGATAACGATAGTCAACCACCATACTTCTACTGAATAAATGAAAAGGCATGATCAAGAGAAGATTCTGGAAGACCGAGTCTTACAGCAATCAATCCCAAAAGATGACTCCAAAGAATTGAGTCTTATCGGAAATATGACAAATGTTGGGAAACATAAATAATTCATACAAGCGTTCAAAAACGACTTGATGTTTCGGTTCACGACCAACCTCACCGCTCAAAGCGAATCCAGATTGGAAAGAGAATGTTACTCTGATCAAAATCAAGACGAGATTTCCTAGCTACACTACTCGCCCAAGGGTATACTAATTATGTGTGACAACGGCACTTATCTCATTTAATTCCAAAACGCGCATCACGTTATAAGCTTTTAAATATATGTTTCGCCATGAAGGACATATATCGAAGGGAATATATCCCAAGGGTTGTGACACTGGCTAAGTGCACCACCTCTATACTCGGATAGAGGTTGATCATGATCTACAAGATGGTGTTAGGGGTTTTGCCGCCCTCTTCACCGGTTATAAAGAAACGACTAGACCTCTCGGGGCCCCAGTAGCGTTCCTACGAATACTCGTGCTAACTAAACAGTTCAACACTGTAATAATCCACATCAAAGCCATCATGGCCATCATCATTAATATATATCTATAATAGCATTGTTCTAACAGATATACAACCTATTATAATATCATATTTTAATCATATTATTTAACAAAACTGTTCCCAACGAAACAATAATTCATCCCAAACTAATTAACAATTAAACAGTTGATAATTAATTGAAACATGGAATGATAAGCAAGAGAGAACCGCCACTTGCCTTAGATTAGTCGAGCTTGAACAAAGCTTAGAAACGACGGGTTCCTGGGTCAGAAGCAGGGACAGATCTCGGGTAATAAATCCCTATGAAACGACCCATAACGAGACCCTAAGTTAGATTTAATATCTACATAAATGAATCTAAAAGAATACGAAAGGAATCGAAGGAGCCAAGCCTCGCCCAAGACCACAACACCCAAGAACACACAACCCGGACACAGGCCACCGCGGGTGCGGTGGGGCGCTTGCCGCAGGTGCGGTGGGGTCACAGGGGCAGAGGACGAAGGCAGCGACCATGGAGAAACTCACCCAAATCCGATTCGTTGGCCTTGATTCGATTGTGGTTTAGTCTCCACACACCTTGCACCTTCAAACAACACTTGAGAGGACCTTTGTCACTCAAAGGGAACTCCGGCGACACTCCGGCGAAAGCTTGGAAAATCCGGCAACAATGGAGGAAGAATTTTTAGAGGAGGAAGAAGAAGTTTCAGCTATGCATCTTCCTCTACAATTCTCTCCCTTTTATAGGACAACTAAGGAGGGGAACAAGCAGGTGACAAGCCCTCGACCAAGAGGGAACCGCCACTTGCTGACAACCGGCGCCACTGACAGGAGCAGAGAGAAGAAGATAACGCTGCAGAAAAATATCCCACCGCGGGGTGCAGCAGGGTGCGGTGGCCTCCACTGACCGCCTCACAGATTCGCATTCACCGCGGGTGCGGCAGGGTGCGGCCAAGGTGCGGTCAAGGCCATTTTTGCCCTCTTTTGACCGGTTTACTTTTTGGTTAATTATCTTAACCCCGGGTTAAATATATTTGTACATGAACGACAATTTAACCCCTAAAATGCGTCAACTGTATTTTATACTACTCAGAAAAATATTACAGAGATCAAACATATACAGAACGTCCGAACTTCTTTGTATTTAATCCGACTTGTAGTACGGGAGTTGGAAAAATTCCAAAATACCCTTACCAAAAATGAGGGATATTACAAACGGTATTACGCGATACGTCCACGTAGACAATAGTAACAGTAACGAGTATGACCTTGATAAAAAGTAACTAAAGGTGTAATGATTATGATACTATAATCTATATGTATACTATAAGTCGGATTCAATCACCAGTTGACTATGTCCCAGCCTCAAAGCAACCTGCAACCCCCACCGATAGTTAAGATCCTCGACAAGCAAAATAGAACCAGATCCAAGTACACAGGAAGCCGCCAGCATGAGGACATGCCCTTCTGAAATCCTGCAGACAGCGCCTAGACTGAATTTTCCATTAAACATCGCGGCATCCGTGTTTATTTTAACATGTCCGTTTAATGGTTTTGTCCAGGAGGCAGCCGACTGCTACAACTGTGCTAGATGAACATTCCTGGGCGGCCGTCGATCATAATCAGTCATGTACTTCAGCAACCCTATACGAACCACATCACCATTAACAAAGACTGGTTCAAAAAGTGTCTTATTTTGTCAATTCCACGCAATCCAACAGTGAACCAACAGCTCCCGAACAACAGATTGGCCCTGCAATTCAAACAACTCCATAATAATGTGGTGAAAACTGTCAAAAGCCAAGTTTCGAGCCCAATTCAGTAACATAGATCCGATCCATGTCATATCAGACTCTGGGCATAGAACAAACACATGCCACAACGATTCAGCACCATTACCACATCTGTCACAAGTTGGCGAGTCCATTACATGTCTCCTGAATAGGGCCTCCTTTATGGGCAATGCATTGGAGCAAGCTCTCCAGGCAAAGTCTGTCAACTTAGGAGGGGCTTTTATCGACCATACCACTTTCCAAACATCAGTTGTAGGACCCCTAAGACGCTCTTGCCAAGAAGCGATGTTCTGACAAGCTCCCAGCCAATATGCCGACCGGACTGTGAAATAGTGATCTCGGTTAGGCCACCAAACAATCGTATCAGGTTGAGAGCAACACAATAAAGGGATACGAAGGATAGTCGTGGCATCATCCGAACAGAACATGTTATTTACCAAGTTAGTATTTCAACTCATGCAGCCAGTAGCCAATAGAGCAACCACCTTGGTCCCGTGTGGCACCACTGACTAATGCTTGGGCGTGCGCAAAGAATTTCCATCTGGTATCCAAAGGTCAGATGCTACATCAATCTCCAACGCGCCATCCCATACCCTGGATGAGAAGGTTTCGAGATTCCCAAATGCTCCGCCATGAGTAACTGCATTGATATCCCAACGATGAAAGCAAGAGAGTGCCATGCTTGTAAGATTTCAGAATTCTGGCCAAAAGGCTCTGCTCATACTGCGTCAAGTGCCATCCCTGTTTTGCTAGCAAAGCTTGATTAAACACTTTCAAGTCTCTGAAGCCCATAACCCCAAGTCGCTTCGGCATACACATTACTTCCCACCGCTTCCAATGAATCGTCCGATGCAAATCGGTGGAGCCCCACCAAAATTTCGCAACCATCACGTGAAACTCCTCAATAAGACCATCTAGAAGCTGGTAAACTCCTATTAGATACGTAGGGATACTATGCAGCACCGTTTGAATTAAGACCTCATTCCCAACTTTAGATAATAAATTACCCCGCCATCCATGAAGCTTTCCCCAAATCCTATCTTTGAGAGTGGAAAAATTGCTTTCTTCGATCTACCTATCACAATTGGCAGGCCTAGATATTTCGTATGACGGTCCACCTCCGATATCTCCAACAATCCTACCACCGCAGTACGAGTTCCTGGTGTTACATTTTTGCTAAATGAAACATCCGTCTTGTCGTAGTTAATTTTCTGACCCGACGCTCTCTCATATAGGCTGAGAATTTCAGTCAATTGAGCGCACTTCTGAAGGTTAGCCCTAGTGAAAATCAGGCTATCATCAGCAAAGAATATATGTGAAACAACTAGTGCTCCTCAACAAACCTGCGCACCATGAATTTTGCCTTCCTGCACCGATTTGTCTAACAAAGACAGGAAGACCTCAGAACAGAGGATAAACAAGTAAGGATGGGCAAAAGTATACTGGACCGTAAGACCGGACCGAACCGAACCGTGACGGTCCGGTCCACAGTCCGGGAATTTGACATTTCCGGTCTTACGGTTCGGACCGGACCGTAAAAAATAAATAAAAATTCATTACTATTTTGGGCGTAATTTTTACGGTCCGGTCTGGACCGTAATCAAACAATTTAAATGTCGAAAATTATGAAATCCGGTCTTTCCGATTCGGACCGTGAACCGGACCGTAAAGAACGATATGGTCCGATCCACAGTCCATACATTAACATTTTTACGGTCTGCCGACCCAGACCGGACTGTACGTGTCCGGTCCGGACCGGATGCCCATCCTTATAAACAAGTATGGGGAGATCGGATCCCCTGACGGATAACATGTGCAGGGGTCACATGCCCCTTAATCTGACCATTAATCTTAAAGGAGAAGGCTGCCGTGCGTACACATTCAAGGACCTTTCCCACCCAGAAAGGATCAAAGCCAAATTGGATCATCACCGTCTGAAGGAATGGCCACTCCACACGATCGTTGGCTTTGCTCATATCCAACTTCATGGCCATGACACCCCTTCGACCTGTTCTTTTATGTTTCATGAAATTAAAACATTCCATGGCCACTAGAGCATTCAAGTAACGAGAATGGTTAAATAATTAATAAAAAGGGGAAAATGGTTAAGTTATATCACATATTTATTTTAAATATTTTAGTATATGTTACCACTTTTGCATCATGAATCATACATTATCAATTACATTTTTAATTACATGTTATCAATTATATTTATTTAAGTATTTAAATTATAAGAACATTACGTTTTTATGTATATGATTTGAAAAAAACGTACCTTTACATGGTTGAAATGTAGATTTTATTTTTTTCCTTTATATTAACTTATAACTAATTTTAATATAGTTTTCAATTTTGACTTTATAAGCATATATATTATAATATATTTAATTACTAATAGGAAGTAGCCTAACTAATTCGGTAAAATATATCTTATAAACAATTTTATTTACAAATAAGACGAAACTAAAAAGATATAAATAATCTATCTAGGGGATAATATATCTGCATGATTAAGGTATGTTATTTTAAGTAAAAGATAAATAAATAAAATATATATATATCAAAATTAGAAAAAAGTAAAATTATAATTATATATTGAGATTGTTTACGTGACATAATTCACGATTGTCATGTAAGAGTGATAATTAATACTTAGTATAGTTTATAGATTATAAATATAATTTTTATATTGAACTAATAAGCAGAACAACGGAGCATAACACACCCTCACCTGGCAAATTATTGTTCCTATAAAAAAAACATTATTGTAAGACGACTTTGATGTACATGCGTCAGGCCACATCCATTGATCCTTAGTTATGAAACTAGTGTAATATCCGTGTCCATGTATAATACGGGACAATTACTAATGTACCCATACATTCACACACATAATCCAACACACGCATACACACATTCAATCCAACACGCACATACGATCCACACAAACACACACATTCAATCCAACACACACATACGATCCACACACACACATTCAATCCAACACACCCACACGATCTAACACACACCCACGTGTCAACAGACACTATCAACAACAATCAATCACATTTAGTCACAATTGACTACCACGTCAACATTTAATCAAATACGATACAAGACAAATCATATCACACGCACATACCCATATTCAACCAAACAACGGTAAACTTAATTATGAAATAAACTGGGCATAAAACAATTTATAAAAAATATAAGTTAGCAAGAATCATCTTGCCTCAAGTCGAACCGCAACGACGACTCCAGAGATCCCCAATCAACCCGAACAAACCTGAAATAACCATCCGAGCAATTCCCTGACATTAATTAACTCATACAAATGCACTACTAATAAACCCCCAAATTCAACCCTAAACTCAACCTTAATTAATTAAGCAAACCACCAAATTCCAAACTCCATTCAAAGTTTCAATTCAGCCAAACCCCCACAAAATAACCCAAAGTTTGCTGCACAAATCAACAATTCAGCCCCGAACTCACACATCTCGGTCACATATATACAGATTTAGAAGCTCCTATATGTTCATATATAACATCCATTCGAACCCCCAACCAAAACCGATCAAAGGTTTACCTTGTCCCGTCGACGACCACCTTCAGTAGCCACCGGAGATGCTCCTCGACGCCGGAGACGACGGCGGCAACACCAGCAGAAAACACAGCACAACAACATTGAACCCACACAGCAGCAACAACAGCGACCGAGCTTCTCGTCGTCGGAACTCAGCAACCACGAATCTCTTCGTGTCCTCGCCGGAAGAGCTTCTGACGCCGGAGACGACGCAGTCCACAGCAGCCCGCGCGACACCGCAGCAACACGAACCAGCGAAGCACTCGGACGCGGACAGCAGCTGCACAGCTCGGCTCCACAGCAACGAACAGCAGCTCGAACACGGAGGGAACGAAGGAGGAGAGGTCCGGTCGGGCTCGCCGGAGAAGGAGCTACTCGGCTGGGCACGAAGGGGGTCGGATTCATCGGGAAGAGGGTTGCTGAGCACAGGAAAAATGGAGAGAGAGAGAGATCCGAATTTAGGGATTTTAATCCCAAAAATTTCCATTTCTCCCCTTTTTAAGCAAAACCCATAATTAATTTACCAAAATGCCATTACCCACTTATTTGGGGTATTTCATTCTCCCCTCGTTATAAGAGTTTCGTCCTCGAAACTCCGATCAAACAGGTACGGACATTGATCTCTCATAACTGATTCCAGAATATACAAGACTTACCGAAGAATAACCTTCATGGAGAATTAACTCTCTGATCTCTTTATCAGCCAACACACATAACCGGTCTGAAATCACAATACTCCATCTTCCTGAAAAAAAATCCGAACACCCTTTCTTGAGCAATATCACTGCATATCTTACTTAACATTCCATCTTATTCAGTTGTATCTGCTCTTTCCCGAACCAATTTCAACTTCACCCATCATCAACTCTTGTCGCCATCCCGACTGAACTGTCAAACATGCAGCCACGATAGCCCTTTTCTGATTGATAAACAATATCTATCATAACCCTCAATCAATTATAGCAACCAACTTTGTCTCATGATCAACTCTCTCTTATACACTTTAGCTGACGAAAAGCATACGCAATGACCTTTCCATTCTGCATTAAAATGCAACCCAGACCCTACTTAGACATGTCACTGTAGATAACAATCCTTTCTGTTCCCTGCGGAATTACCAACACTGACACACTAATCAAACACTTCTTGAGTTCTTCGAAACTCTTTCCTGACATCTCCCGTTCCATTCTAAATTCTTATTCATACACAACCAAAAATTCATCCACAATCGCATGCAGTAATCTGCCAGTCCGAGAATACTCCTAATGAAACTCACTGCAATTAATCCAAGTACTTTCTAAAAATATTAATTCTTTAAACTCTTGAAATCTGCGGAAGCATCAGTCAACCCATAAGACATCACAACCAACTCATAGTAATCATACTTAGTTCTGAATGCAGTATCATGAATATACGCCTCTCGAATCCTAAACTGAGGATACTCTGATCTCAAATCAGCCTTTGAAAACACAACAACTTTGTAATTGATCCAACAGATCATCAATACGAGGAAGCGGATACTTATACTTGACTATCACCTTATTCAACTCATAATCATCGAGGCAAGTCAAAAAGGAACCATCCTTCCTTTTAACCAACCATACAAGCGCATTCCAAGAGAAGCACTTGGCTTAAGAAGCATAACTTCATAAGTCCCTCTATCTGTTCCTTCATTCTCAGCAGACTCACAGAACCGACACAACCTTTCTTAGCAGTTTTACAGTTGTCATCGCACTTAACAATTCTGTCAGAGTCTTTGGGATCATGACTCCCACACATGCACTAAACCTTTATCTGCTATTACGATAACTGTCATCTTCCGGAAGTCGAAGACACATTCTATTTCTCAACTCAGCTGAACCCCTAGTCGTGAGATCCCACTTTTTCAGATGCAGTCTGAATCCTCTGTTTCTTACTGTTTCCAACATCAACAGTCTGATCAAAATCAACTGTAGCAGTCTCTACAATCAATCACCCATCAACATACTGCTCAATCTGTCATTCTCATTCATGCCAACAATAGCAGCATACAACTTCACACCAAATCATTAACTACCAGACTAGCTACATCAACCTCTTGACGACAAGCCCAACGGCCTCATCCTCTACCATACTCATACTCTTTAAACCTCTAGCACGTCCCACTTACCAGGGAACACATCATAAATTTTACTTAACAACATTAAACATCACATATGAAATTAATCATCAATACTCAACGTCACATATAAAACATTAGCATAAAACATCACAAACAACACTTACCAACGCAACTCACTACAGGTTGACAGCAAGGATTCCTGATCACACGATCGTTCACAACAACGTATAGAAATTCCCAAGTTGAAAACTATGAAAGAAAACATTTTTTTAAAAGAGCTCTGATACCAACTTCTGTAACACCCCGGGCCAGAGGTGCTACAGTGCCATAGTCCCGAAGGACTATAAGGCGGGTGAAATAAATTTTTTTTTGCAAAACATAACTCATATATATATATCATATATCAAAAGCAGCAGCGGAAAACCTGTAAAACATGTCCAGAGTTTGAAACCACAAACAACTTAACATACAGAAAATACAACACTTTACAAACCAAAACCAATACAACAAGTTCGACCCATACAAGGTCCAAAACCAAAACGACACGCCCAACCAAGTCAAAGTCCAAACCAAAAGTGTAAAGCCTTCGACTCCAAACCGACGGTGATCAGGATCCTCCTTGCTGGCGCTAAATCTGCAAAGCCTGATTGACTGGGGGACCCGATACCTCAGCCAACCACGGCACGTAAACCGCAGTTGGTCAGTCTTTTGAAAGACTATGGCAAGACTAGCCGAGCCAAAACAGTTGAAATCCAAAGATTTATCACAACAATCAGATAATACCAACAATATGCCAATCAATATATATATAATATATACAATATCATACTGACCAATCAATATAATTCACGCGTCAAAACACAAGCACACCTTATCACATAAATCAACCATTACACATCCATATACAACTCTACCCTATACTAACCTCTTCAATCCAACCTCAATCTCATCTCAAGCATAAACGAATAGAACGATCCAATCCAACTTACTCTCCATTAGTAATACTCAATCAACAACTCCAAGCGCATACACATATCTTACTACTAACTTACAACCAAAGCTAACCAATAATACAGAACTCACTACTGTACTAACACAACAAATTCAGTTAACCTTCACATCAACAAACACATAGGCATCTACGAAATAATCATCACATAACACAATCATAACCTAAATAACGGTCCAGGTCAGCCAGCCTTCTGGTGCCGCCGATTCGTCACCCTAGACTACAACTCATGCATCAAACTCAACTCGTGCATTCAATTTCAAACCATGTTAACCCACACCCTTCAGATGGGAAACCAACCTTCCTAATCAATCAACATAACCAACCGGCGACCAAAGTCTAACACAAAACCGATAATCAAACATCCCACCAATATTCGAAAACAAAACCACTAACTAAGCATACAACCAATATTCAAGTACACAACTCATAACCGAGCACACAACCAATAATCAACACACAACCAATAATCACACACACAACCAATATCAACACATAACCAACACGCATAACCACCAACACCTCCACTCCCACCTCCGTCTCCACCACCACATCACTAGGTGAGACAATCAACACACATCTCCGTCTCCACCCCCACATCACCAAGGTGAGACAATTCACAACATCCCCGTCTCCACCCCCACATCACCAAGGTGAGACAATTCACAACATCCCTGTCTCCACCCCCACATCACCAAGGTGAGACAATTCACAACATCCCGTCTCCACCCCTACATCACCAAGGTGAGACAATTCACAACCTCCAAAACCCACTATCCATCACCATACCAATCAATCTAACAACACGACGACAGTCAAAATCACATAACCACACCTCATCACACATTATCACATAATATCACACACACATCATCACACATTATCACATATCCTCACACACACATCATCACACAATATCACACATATATATATATTCACCCAAGTAACTTTAAAATCAATAATCCAATCAAACCACATCAGTCCATCTACAACACGGGACAATTACTAATGTACCCACACATTCACACACACACAATCCAACACACGCATACACACATTCAATCCAACACGCACATACGACACACACACACACACATTCAATCCAACACACACATACGATCCACACACACACACACATTCAATCCAACACACCCACACGATCTAACACACACCCACGTGTCAACAGACACTATCAACAACAATCAATCACATTTAGTCACAATTGACTACCATGTCAACATTTAATCAAATACGATACAAGACAAATCATATCACACGCACATACCCATATTCAACCAAGCAATGATAAACTTAATTATGAAATAAACTGGGCATAAAACAATTTATAAAAAAATATAAGTTAGCAAGAATCCTCTTGCCTCAAGTCGAACCGCAACGACGACTCCAGAGATCCCCAATCAACCCGAACAAACCTGAAATAACCATCCGAGCAATTCCCTGGCAGTAATTAACTCATACAAATGCACTACTAATAAACCCCCAAATTCAACCCTAAACTCAACCTTAATTAATTAAGCAAACCACCAAATTCCAAACTCCAATCAAAGTTTCAATTCAGCCAAACCCCCACAAAATAACCCAAAGTTTGCTGCACAAATTAACAATTCATCCCCAAACTCACACATCTCGGTCACATATATACAGATTTAGAAACTCCTATATGTTCATATATAACATCCATTCGAACCCCTAACCAAAACCGATCAAAGGTTTACCTTGTCCCGTCGACGACCACCTTCAGTAGCCACCGGAGATGCTCCTCGACGCCGGAGACGACGGCGGCAACACCAGCAGAAAACACAGCACAACAACAGCAAACCCACACAGCAGCAACAACAGCGACCGAGCTTCTCGTCGTCGGAACTCAGCAACCACGAATCTCTTCGTGTCCTCGCCGGAAGAGCTTCTGACGTCGGAGACGATGCAGTCCACAGCAGCCCGCGCGACACCGCAGCAACACGAACCAGCGAAGCACTCGGACGCGGACAACAGTTGCACAGCTCGGCTCCACAGCAACGAACAGCAGCTCGAACACGGAGGGAACGAAGGAGGAGAGGTCCGGTCGGGCTCGCCGGAGAAGGAGCTACTCGGCTGGGCACGAAGGGGGTCAGATTCATCGGGGAAGAGGGTTGCTGAGCACAGGAAAAATGGAGAGAGAGAGAGAGATCCGAATTTAGGGATTTTAATCCCAAAAATTTCCATTTCTCCCCTTTTTAAGCAAAACCCATAATTAATTTACCAAAATGCCATTACCCACTTATTTGGGGTATTTCAGTTTGTTTGGGAACAAAATAGGATCTCTCTCGTATATGAAGGGATAATATCGATTATTAACTTCGTTTAAAGCATGTTTAAACCTATAAAAAAGTATATAAATAAAAAAGCAGTAGTATATATTAACAAAACTGTGTTATAAAAGAACGAATTTTGATACGAATAATCTATTCATACTATATTAAAACATTGTCTTACATTTACCATGATTCCAAAAATCTTTAACAAAAAACCATCTAAACTGTATAATATAAGAACTCATTTTGATACGAAAGATCTATTCAAACTATACAATTCAAACTCATGTAACATATACATTTTGAATATTAATAAATAACTATAAAATTATTAAATTAAACAATACCTTTCCGTTGCATTAGCAAGACCAATTGGCATAGAAATTGAACATTTGATGTACTTCACATCGTCTGATAGATCGATCGGTAACGAAAGTCGCATGTTAAAGTTATTAGCAATAGGTGGAAATCTAAAAAAGTGGCTTTCGAGTAGAACGTCGGAAAGAAAAATCACATCAGTATGAACTGAGATATCATGAGCAATAGGATGAACCATGATGGCTTATTAGAGAGAATATGCAAACAAAATATGTGATTCTGAAGGTGATGTGTAAAAGAAAATAAGGACCTATATTTATAGTGTAGTGGTCGTGAATTTTAGACTATTAACAATTTATTACATACAACATATTTGTTTAGAGAATGAATTTGATCTTATCACATTAAAAGATATACTATAATAATTATATACAGTTTTTAAACTTTTTTGGGATGAAATAAAATATAACGTGATATATTGGGAAATTGTATATATATGACAACAATAATATTTCCATATAATTAGCTGACTTAAAAACATTATTACAAATCAGATGACTTTAAAACTTGTATTCATTACAAATCATTAACATGCATCATAAATTTCATACCCTAACAAAAATAACAGAGTGAACCTTAATATTAAAACCTAAATACTAAACATCCCTTTACCCTGATACGCTTACCCTAAACCCTATAACCTAATTATCAATTATAAAACCTAATTGTTAATAATCAAATTTCATAACCTAAACCCTAACACATAACTAATGACCCTTCATATTAAACCCTAAGCCCTAACCTATAAAAAAGTGTTCATTTCTAATATTGAATTTATGATTCTAAATTGTTAAATTCATATTTTCTGTACTGAATATGTTATTATATTTTGTTATTTTCAAAACTGATTGTTAATATACAAATTTCATATCTCATTCATAAAAACCCATTGCTAAAAAAGTGTACATTTATAATATTAAATTAACGATACTAAATTGTCATAATCAAATTTTATTTACTGAATCTGTGTTATTATAGTTTAGTAAATTTCATAACTCATTGTTAATAATTAAATTGTAAAAAAATCAGAAATGATTGTTAATAATCAAATTAAAGATATGATTCATAAAAACCCTAACATAAATAAAGTGTTCATTTATAATATTAAATATAAACACTCTTCTTCATAAACCCTAAAACCTAAAACCATACCAACATTTCAGAACTGGATATATTGATAAACAAATTTATGAAGTCAATTTATGAAGTCATTTGACTTTAGAAAACACCAACATTTCAATGAATATCTAAAACACATCGAAAGAAATCATAAACTTACTCAACAAATATATAAAATAGCAGAATACTTGAATTGTCTTATAGAGAAAAAATGTTTATGAAACCATCATTTGATTTAGTCAAACTTCTCCTTCTTCACTTTCTTAAGAGTAACGCTCTTCTTGGAAGTTGAGTTATCACCACGACACGATATAGGAAGATCTTCAAATTTTTCACTCTCCTCTTCATCAGATTTACAATGTTCCTCTTCATCAATGTTTATAAAGTCATGCTTTCGCGGCATTAGTATTTCATTTGAAGAACCCTTTGACACCACATCATTCTCTAGGTTGCATGATTCCATGTTATCCTATTCACAAAGTAAATTGCACAAATATGTAAGTAATAATAATTTATAAAGTAACAAAAAAAATAATTCAAAATACTGTAATGCATACCTTAGATTCTATAGTAGATTTCTCAAACTTTTCAATTAAACTCGAATCGTCGGTCATATTCGTCACTGTATATGCTGAAGGAGAAGGAAGTCTACTAATGTTGTATTGTGAAATAAGAACCCTAAACAACATTTTTTGTTTAACAAAACATTTAAATTATTTGGGATGGTACTAATGTCCTGATCTTGAAAAAAAATGAATGAAAACATGAATAATTAAATCAGAAAATTTGTGGTAAAAATATTAATTTAAATGATATATACAAAATGTAAAAAAATAATTTACCTTTTCTATCGACTCAATTATATTTGTAACAGATTTCTTCAAATATTGGGTAACTTCCCTATCAAATATAGTAAATTGAGCAGTTCATGTTCCATCAATGACATTTACTTGCACACAGAATCTGCACAAATAAAAATATTTAGAAATTTCTCATTCAAGTTTCAAATCATTTCACTTCAGTAATTACAATTACCTTGGGATAGCAAAGTTCACCAATGTTTCACATTTCTTGCACCAAAACTGTCATTCTTGTGATTGTACTTTGCTTTTACACCTTTTGCAAGAATTGTAGTACCAACCAAACGAATCTTCTATATGATCAATGGTCGCAAGTGTAACAGCTTGGAGAACCTTTATAAGTTTTAAAAAATTGAATAGTAACATACTAACATGAAAAACAAAACCATATCCAATTTGTAAATTAAAAACTAACCGTTTTATGATCTTAAAGATGTTCGTAAAGATCGTCCAATTTTTTTCTAGAATTCACATCTAAAAAAATATATGCAGGATTGTATGACGGCTCACTTGATAGTTGTAC
This sequence comes from Rheum nobile, assembly GCA_027886185.1. NCBI lineage: Eukaryota > Viridiplantae > Streptophyta > Magnoliopsida > Caryophyllales > Polygonaceae > Rheum > Rheum nobile. The sequence goes on from WOAB01000660.1 coordinate 1,203,690, forward strand.
AAAACTATGCCCACTTTTTGAAACCTCATTTTTTGATATGCTGTAATTTAAGAAAAAATAGGAAGAAGACTACTCTAAATTAAAATAAACTGCAATATTACTAACATTTTAAGAATATACCTTTTCTTGAAATCATAAATGTCAATAATTCTCTCATCATCAAAATAAATCCTTGTGCCATAATAACCATTTGAGATATTTGGTGCATTATTCCATTTCCCAAGCTTGGCAAACTGAACTATCACAACCACCATCTTCTGGGTTGAAGTGCCAATAAATGGACGATATATTTCAGCGTAGTCATCCCATAGGGTACAATTGATTACATTATCCCTAAAATAATTAGACAATATTATACAATTATACATGAGTTTTAATAAATAGTAAATTAAATCTATATAATTACATAAAACTTGCAGAAAAAAGGTCAAAAATTAATACATGGCATCCATTAATTGAAGATTAATCCTTTTACCATCTTTCTCGTTGCGATTAGTAAAAGAGACAATTTTATCTCCTATTCCAATCAATTGACCAATAAAATCTACACAATCAAATACAATGTTTGAAACAAATTTAATATACATAGGAAAACAATAATAATAGTTAAAAGAATTGTATATGAAAAACAAAAAATTAACTAACTGTAAAGATATCCTTGATCCAATGACTCGTCAAGGACTTTTTCAAATTCAGTAAATTTGAATCCATGAATTGGAACAGAAATGGACGAACATGGCTTAATTGTAGTATTGCGATAGAATATGACCTTGTACTTATGATTAGTGAATTTAAAAGGTATATCATAAAGGGCAACACCAAAATTTGACATAAAATATGCACCTCCTTCCTTTAAATTTGATAAGTTAACCATAAAGCCTTCTTTAATCACTGCATGGATTTTATCTCCTTGAAACACAATATTAAACAATTGAAATCAATACATTTAATTTGACTGGAAATATTAAGCACATCATTTTGCAAATACTAAAACAAAAAGTTGCATAAAATAAAATTTCAATACATTTTCATCCATTAATATTAATTCAGTGGTACTGTATTGGTTAGGGTCCTCTTTCTTTGGAACTTTAAATAATCAAATTACTCGAATCTTAAGCTCATAATTTCCTCGGACACCTGTAATGTCGTTTATTTCTTGTATAGCTTTTGACATAACTACAAAACAAAATATTAAAGTTACAAAACTGTAAAAAATTTATAAGCATTCTCATATCAATGAGAGGGCATTGTTAGAATGACCGACCGACACTTCTAATACCCTCTCCGAGCATATTCTGCACCGACTTGTTCAGCCTACTCGTTTTGTGGGAATACGTATGTAAAGTAACATTAAAATTCATATCTCAGATAGGGGTATTTAGATATTGGATTGGACTTTGCGACAAATATGAATTACCCTATATAGCAATTAATGATATTTAGGGTGTGTTTGGATTACGTATTATAATGTAAAAAACTGATATTATAATGCAAAAAATGACATTATAATGCCAGTTTTTGGCATTATAATGCGAGATAATGCGTAATCCAAACACACCCTTAACCTTTTGCTATAGGTTTGAAGATATAATTTGCAAAATGCATCTCTTATTCTTATTGAAGCCATACATTCAGGTGATGATTCTATCAATTCTATTAAATTCATTATATTTTAATTTATTTTACCATATAATAATTAGGTCTTCATTTATTGTTGTTGTAGGAATCCGTGTGGGAAATCGGACTGGTGTCTCAAACAACTCATGGATTAATAATATCTAAAAATGAAAACCTAAAGGTACGGATACTATACTAACATTTAGATTAACATGAAAAATAGATATTCAATGTTGCATAGAGTAGAGTGAATGAAAGGATGAAAAATAGATATTCGATGTTGCATATAGGTTCTGAATTATTACCTTGTAACTGAGTTCTGAATTTCCTGAATAAAATTGAAACAGAGAACATAAATCAATATCAGTTTTTTTACATATCTAAAATACAACATATATATTATATGAAATGTTAAATCTGAATCCCTACAAAACAGAAACTCAAGTTCTGTTTGAAATGATATAAGCATTCATATAAATTAGAGGGTATTAGTGGGTGCGGATTATTCTGAGAGTGGGTGCTAGAATGACCGGCAAAAGGTTCAATTCTAATAACCTCTCTGTGCATGATCTACACCTACTTTTTTAGCCTAATAGTTTTTGTCAGTACTTATAGTTGATGTAAAAATATATAAGCATTCATATAAATGAGTGGGTATTAGTGGGTGCAGATTATGCTCAGAGTGGGTGCTAGAATGACCGAGCATGATCTGCACCTACTCTTGCAAAACCAACTCATTTTTTGTGTCTGCTTGTGCAAAAACGAGAAAAATAATAATAATAATTATACATCAAATATAGGTTATGAGTTATTACCTTGTAACTGAGTTGTTGATGTATAGAAAAATACTAAAACAAAGAAAACAAATCAATATCAGTATAATATCAGCGTATATGTTGAAGATCAGAAATATTGTAATCTTGATGTTATTACCTCTTAAATGTCTGTATTCTGCTGTAGTTTATCTAATGAAAATAAATGAGAAGCTCGAGATTTATAGACGAATATTTGAATGAGATCTAGAGTCTTCTACCACAAGTTTTGGTTGACAAATTTGGGCAGATCTTGTAATCGTGATTTTTTTAAATAAAATATATGCTGACATATATTTTATGTGATAGCAAGTGATATTATGCCTAATATTATGCAGATCTTGTTTATTTCGTAATAATATTCCATGTGGCTATTTATGGACAGGTTTGTACCAGCGTCATACCACTCTGTGTGTTCAGACTGCATTTGCATAATATGTATTTTCAGCCATCGTAATGTTTGTATATTTTTTTGTGGCAAAATATGTATTATTGTCAGTTTTTTGGGCGATTTGTTTCTGGTTGGGGTTTACTATTTCAGGTTTTAATATGTTACAATTTCAGTTTTTGAGCAATGTGTTATCATATATATGCATGTTTAGAGTTTGCAGTTTTTGCAGGTAAATTGTCAGTTTTAAAAGGTGCGAGTATAAGTTTTATATGTTGTTTTGTTTTGTAGGCAATTATGCATGAATAGTGATTTGATTGTATACAAACACTTTAGGTAATCGGTTTTATTTAAAAAGATATACAATATTCAAAACAGTCCATTCCGCTGGCAAATCCGGCTCAAATATGTATAATGATTTTTAAAGATTTAATTGTTTTTTTACTACACAACCAAAGAAACCGTGATTTGATTGTATACAAACATTTTAGGTCAGAGAATATTAATTGGTTTTTTTAGAAAGATTTTTAATATTTAATATGTTAAAATCTGCTGACAAATCGGTCTAAAATAAACAATATAACTATTTTTTTTTTACAAAACAACCGAAATAACCGTTTGGTGACCCGTGTCAAAAATAATACCACTATGACACGTGTTACCAAAAATTTCGGCTGTATTCTCGGAGCGCGTGATGTACAGCCGAGATACTGCTTTAGTTATTATATAGTAGATTTATTAGTAAAGATCTATCTGGACAGCCGAGTGGCCAGCAAGATTGCTGCACTCTACATTAATTGCACAACGTGTAGAAAAACAATTTTGTAGTCGTTGTTACTTGTTAGCGGACTCCAAGTCCATAAGATAAAAACAACTCAATTAAAAATGACTACAAGAGCAAATACTTAATATTATGTAGCACTATATAGTATATTTATACACATGTTTTATAATATAAGTTTATCACATGTCGGAGGTGGGTAAAAATCGATGCCTAGTTATATAATGTTGGTGGATTATATTTATACTCTTTTTATATATTATAAATTAGTTTTAAGATAAAACATAACTGAAATTATGTATTAAGCTTATCTGCGCTTATGTGCTCGTGTCTACACGTTCTCAGTCTATCGGCCCACCGATTTTCACATGGTACAAGAGTAACTCCGGTCATGGATCCGTTTCTTCTTGGGTTGATTGAGTCTGACTATAAGGAGAATGAGATGCTCACCAACACTCATTTGTCCAAGTTTCATCTAAGCTAGACCCGTTACTTGTCCGTTGCACTTGTGGGGCATGTTAGAATATAAGTCCATCTAACATCAGAAGTGAGTGGATATCAATTCCTAGTTATATAATGTTGGTTGGATACTCCGATCCTCTTATTACTAGTTAGTTTTAGAATAAAACTCCACTGAGCTTATATACAAAACTTATCTGCCTCTATGTGCTCGTGTTTGTATGTCACTGGTCTATCGGCTCACGGGCTTTCACATTATGTATTTAGCACGTAAGAAATTATATGACTTCCAAGTCAACAAGATAAGGAATACACAATACTCCTTTTGTCATACTAGTCGGAGGCCCAGTAGACCTAAGCAAACACGGGTTAACCCGCCTGGCTCGTACCACCCGCTCGACAAAAATTACAAGCTTGGACAAGGGTAAGAGCCCTAATAGACCGTTTGGCCCGGCCCGGACGGATAAGGGCAAGGGAACAAGCCGTAATGGGCCAATCGTCCCGACTCGGATTTACTTACAATATACATTATATGTACATAGAAAAATTCCAGTTTACTGTATATATGATTATATTTCAAATTCAGATCTACTTTTTGCATGTTAGTATAATACCTTATTTGTTTTGTTTTTCAGATCACTTAATTGATTTTTAAGTGTTTTAAAGTTGTAATTGATTAATTAGTTTATTATGCTTACCGTTGAATGTTGAATTCCAATACTTTTTTACTTCTTACATATAGGGTTGGAAACCACCCGTGGGTGACCGATCCACCCAGAAAACCCGACCTGAATATATGGATGATATCCCGAAGTAATTCAGGTGACGGACGGTTAGCGGGTTGGGTAAAACGGATGATGGTTGGGCGATGGGTGTTGTAAATCTCACCAATTGCCCGGTCTATCACATGCACTTCACCCACTCACCCGTTCACTAGTCGATAATTGTTGTTCTAATTCTATATGATTAAAATGTATGACTTTAATTTTTGTTTTTTTAATGTTTAAAAGGTGAATATTTTAAGAATAATTTCTATTAATATCCACCAAATTCTATATTTAGAACAACTATTTCAATACATTAAAGAAAATTAATTAATATTTGCACTTAATCATGTATTTTATTACTTTTAAATAGTTATGCCAATGACCTGACCCACTCGAATCACCCGTGGGTGATGGATGAACGGATGTGGGTGAAAAGTTTCGCGGGTGACGAGTGGGTCGGATGGAGGATTTAACTTCACGGGTCGAGTGATAAAATAGCTCCACCCATCCATCACCCGACCCATTTCCACCCCTACTTACATACTTGTGGAATTAGAGTTGAATGAATATGGGTACTTGGTCTTTTATTAAACAGCTTGTTGTTTTGGGTGTATTTAATTTTTGCATAAACATTAAAAAAGTCATTTTAAAAGGGAAAAAATACAGACAACGGGTAGCCCGTGGGCCGGCCCGACCCAGATACCCGGGCGGGTACGAACATATTTAACATCCCCAATAGCGGGACTGTCCCGGGCCCGTATAAACGGGTCGAAAAAACAAGTATAGCCCAACCTGGACTCGGCCAGGACCCTTGTTTGATCAGGTCTAGGCTCCACGCATAGCGCGATGATAAAGTGGTATTGACGTTTGTAAAATACGTGGACATGAGTGTATAACAAATATCACTTATATAAATGAAAATTAAATAGAGGTGTTAAGAGCAAATATATTGTGTAGTTTTCAACGAATAATGCGTTTGAACATTACGCAGAAAAGATAATAATTATATATATTACCGCATAGAAAAGACACTTTACCACTCTCATCTTTTGGTTTGACAAATTTTGATGGGAGCAGTCCGATCTTTCTCAGGTCTTATCGTTGATATGTGTGTAGATTTTGTGATGATTTTATGTACCTCCTATCTTGTTCGTGCGTTTTTTTTTTGTTCTATTCCCGATGAAGGTCATATGCCACTTTATTATTCCATGGACGGATTACTACGCGTTATTACTTATGAGATCACATTTATTCAAGATCAATATTACGCGTACATTTTGTAATTTTTATGATTGTTATTACTCAATCTTATATACAAATGTACTCGTTGTACAAACAAAACCAATATGGTGATAGCGATGTCAATCCAATTTCCTTGTTGAAGAAGATCGTCTCCCAAACGCATCAAAGGACTCGGTTGTAGGTCCTAACTTTGATGAAGTCGTTCTTGTCGCTCCCATGTCGGAATTGAGTCATTCCAACGCCAAAGGTTAGTTTGAGAAGTATAGTTTGTTCGCTCCAAATGTGAGCCAAAACTCACGAGTAAATATCTAGATGACTCGGTTCCTTAATTCAGGACGTAGTGTAGGGAACAAGAGAATTGCAAGAGTATTATGGATCCTATTGTTGGTGAATGAATCAAGAACTTTGTGAGATGTTTGGATGATTGATTGAAAGGATGATAAGAGTCTTTTATGGAATGAATGACCAAAGAATAACTTAGCCAAGTTATTCCTCATATGATGATAAGGTTTTTGTATGATAAGAATTGAAAGTATATACGCAAATTTGTATAAAAAAAGGGAAAATCAATTAGTAATTTCATGCATATAACTGAATAAGAAAACATTGAAATTAGATTTAAGTAAGGGGAATCGTTTTTTTGAAGGGAAAACTAGTAATTTTATATTATATCAATACCGGCAAGGTCTATAATGTCTTGCGGGAAGTTACCCAGATACACAACTTCACTACTCAATCCTACACCAAGCCTAGCGGCTTAGTGTGCAACCGTATTACCGGACCTTCGCACAAAGGAAAAGGAAACCAACAAACAATAATTACATAGGAACAATATATCAGAAACAATGGAGTCCACATACAACGGCCTCACACGTTGCTCATGTAACCTGTTTATGAGGCTTACAAAGTCGGATTCAATCGGCAGTTGATTATGTCCCAGCCTCAAAGCAACCTGCAATCCCCATCGACAGGCAAAAGCCTCGGCAAGCAAAATAGAACCAAATCCAAGTACACAGGAAGCCGCCACCATGAGGACCTGCCCTTCTGAATTCATGCATACAACACCCAGACTGAATTTTCCATTAAACATCGTGGCATCCGTGTTTATTTTAACATGGTCGTTTAATGGTTTTGTCCAAGAGGCATCCGACTGCCACAGTTGTGTTAGATGAACATTCCTGGGCGACCGCCGATCATAATCAGTCATGTACTTCAGCAACCCTATACGAACCACATCACCGGCCATTAACAAAGCCTGGATCAAAAAGTGTCTTATTTTGTCAATTCCACACAATCCAACAGTAAACCAACAGCTCCCGAACCACAAATTGGCCCAACATATCAAACAACTCCATAATAACGTGGTGAAAACTGTCAAAAGCTAGGTTTCGAGCCCAATTCAGTAACAGAGATCCGATCCATGCCATATCAGACTCTGGGCATAGAACAAACACATGCCACAATGATTCAGCACCATCACCACATCTGTCACAAGTTGGCGAGTCCATTACATGTCTCCTGAATAGGGCCTCCTTTATGGGCAATGCATTGGAGCAAGCTCTCCAGGCAAAGTTTGTCAACTTAGGAGGTGCTTTTATCGACCATACCACTTTCCAAACATCAGTTGCAGGACCCCTAACACGCTCTTGCCAAGAAGCGATGTTCTGACAAGCTCCCAGCCAATATGCCGACCAGACTGTGAAAATGTGATCTTGATTAGGCCACCAAACAATCGTATCAGGTTGAGAGCAAAACGATAAAGTGATACTAAGGATAGTTGTGGCGTCATCAGAACTGAACATGTTATTTACCAAGTTAGTATTCCAACTCCTGCAGCCAGTAGCCAATAGAGCAACCACCTTGGTCCCGTGTGGCACCACTAACTAATGCTTGGGCGTGCGCAAAGAATTACCATCTGGTATCCAAAGGTCAGATGCTACATCAATTCTACATCAATCTCCAATGCGACATCCCATACCCTGGATGAGAAGGTTTCGAGATTCCCAAATTCTCCTCCATGAGTAACTGCATTGATATCCCAACGATGAAAGCAATGTTGTGCGGATTGAGAGAGAGACAAATAAACAAACAAGAAAGAACAAGAACAAACGAACACAGATTTACGTGGTTCACCAAATTGGCTACGTCCACGAACAGAGTGAGATCAGATTGTATTAGGAGGCAGAAATTTCAGATTACAACTAGGGTTTACATTAGACGATTATATATAGTGCTAATCTACCCTGACAGATTTGGGCCTCATGACACCGGCCCAATGGCCCACCGCGAGATGAATCCATCCAGCGCGGGGCGGTGTCCCTCACCGCGGGGCGGTGGCCTTTCCACCGCGAGGCGCCAGCCTCACCGCGACCCGGCAACAATACTCGGCAACTCTCAATTGCCCACCGCGGGGCGTCCAAATCCACCACGACCCGGCGTCGGCCCTCAGTTGAATTCAAGCATACTAAACAATCTCCACCTTGACTTGAATTCTCCCAGATGTACCAGATGCATTAGGCAATGCCAGATGTACTATCTCCTCTGTCTCTCAGATCCAGACTTGCCCCACAGGGCAAACTAACAGCTTCTGACGTTTAGCAAGTCCAAACAGTGCTGGAACTTGCTATGTGGAACGGGCTTGGTGAACATATCAGCAGGATTATCAGCAGTACCTACTTTCTTCACCTTTATCCTCTTCTCACTTCTCAGAAAATGATACCTCACGTCAATATGCTTATCCGTTCGTGATGAACCTGATCCTTGGCTAAGCATATAGCACTCAGACTATCACAGTAGACAGTTGCCTGATCATGATGTAGACCCATATCACTAACCAGTCCTTTCAGCCATATTCCCTCTTTAGCAGCCTCCGTCAAAGCCATGTACTCTGCTTCCGTTGTAGACAAAGTCACAGTAGGTTGTAGAGTCACCTTCCAGCTAACAACAGAACCACCAAGAGTGAAAACATAACCAGTCATAGATCTCCTGCTATCAACATCTCCAGCGTAATTAGAATCTGAATACCCTGTGACCAAGCACTGTGTATCACCTCCATAAATGAGACCAATATCAGATGTTCCCCTCAGATACCTGAATATCCTCTTCACAGCTTGCCAGTGTTCCTTTCCTGGTTGAACCATGAACCTGCTCACAACACTAACAGCCTGTGCCAGATCTGGTCTTGTACAGACCATAGCATACATCAAGCTCCCTACCGCGCTAGCTAAGGGGACTCTAGACATATACTCCTTCTCCTCAGTTGACTGAGGTGCATACAGAGTAGTAAGATGGATATTAGCAGCACAGGGTGTATCGATAGGCTTAGCGGTTGACATACCAAACCTTGACAATACCTTCTCTATGTAACCTTTCTGTGATAAGAAAAGTTTCTTCTGACCTCTATCTCTAAGAATCTCCATTCCTAGAATCTTTCGAGCTGCTCCCAAATCCTTCATCTCAAACTCACCACTTAGGAGATCTTTCAACTTCTGAACTTCTGCCTTGCTCTTTGCAGCTACCAACATGTCATCTACGTACAGAACTAAGTAGATGAGAGAGCCATCTTTCAACTTGTTGTAGTAAACACAACAATCATATGCACTCCTGTTGTAGCCGAGCTCCATCATAAAGCTGTCAAATCTCTTATACCACTGCCTAGGAGACTGCTTAAGTCCATATAAGGACTTCTTCAACTTGCAGACGTACTTTTCCTTTACTGGAACCTGGAAACTATCTGGCTGAGTCATGTATATCTCCTCTTCTAGCTCTCCATATAGAAAAGCTGTCTTCACATCAAGTTGTTCAAGCTCCAAATCCTGATGTGTTACTATTGCTAGCAATACCCTGATTGAAGTGTGTCTGACCACATGTGAGAAAATCTCATTATAGTCCACTCCCTCTCTCTGATTGAAACCTCTAGCAACAACTCTAGCCTTAAACTTGACTCCTTCAGCGGCAGATATCCCTTCCTTCTTCTTGAAAACCCATTTGCAAGTAATAACCTTTCTCCCTGCAGGCAGTGAGACCAACTCCCAAGTCTGATTCTTATGAAGTGATTCCATCTCATCTCCCATTGCTGCAAACCACTGTGCAACTTCAGACCCGGATACAGCTTCTTTGTAGGTGGATGGTTTAGACGTATCCACCTCCTCGGCAACCTGTAGTGCATAGCCCACCATATCCTCAAAACCATACCTCTGTGGTGGCCTAACTCCAACCCTTCTTGAGCGACCTTCCGCTAGACTTTGATGAATAGCTTCTGATGGTTGAGAATCTGATGGTGTAGATTCTGGCAACTCAGCTTTACTGTGGTGTTCTTCCTCTTCTTCTTGTAGAGGAACTTCTAACTCCACCTGTTTATCAACACTGCTACTTTCTTCTATGGACTTCACAGTAGAGTTAAGCATAGAACTCTCATAAAAAATGACGCTTCTACTCATAATAACCCTCTTCTCAGATGGAGACCAAACTCTGTATCCCTTGACACCATCTCCATAGCCCACAAATACTCCCTTCTTTGCTCTTGGCTCTAGTTTACCCTCACTCACATGATAATAAACTGTGCAGCCAAAAACCTTCAGACTCGAGTAATCAGCAGGCTTACCAGACCACACCTCGTAAGGTGTTTTGCAGTTTATGCCAGTGTGAGGTCCACGGTTTATCAAGTAGCATGCTGTAGTCACTGTTGCTGCCCAAAACCTCCTATCCAGTTTTGCATTTGAGAGCATGCACCTCGCTCTCTCTAGTAGAGTCTGATTCATCCTCTCAGCTACACCATTCTACTGTGGTGTATGCCTGACTGTATGATGATGAACAATTCCAGCATCCTTGCAGAATTGATCAAACTCAGACGAACGGAACTCCAGACCATTATCAGTTCGCAGCCTTTTGATCTTCTTCCCTGTTTGATTCTCCACTAACGTTTTCCACTCCTTGAAGTTCTTGAAAGCCTCTCCTTTGTGCTTCATGACAAACATCCAAGTCATTCTTGAGTAATCATCAATGACAGTCAAGAAATACCTCTGACCTCCAAGAGACTCAACGCTAGCCGGACCCCAACAATCCGAATGGATGTAATCAAGTGTGCCTTTTGTCCTGTGAATATCCTTTGGAAACTTGCTGCGGTGTAGCTTCCCAAGGACACAGTGCTCACAGAAGTCAAGACTCGTGATCTTGTGACCACCAAGAAGATCTTCCTTTGCCAGAATTTGCATCCCCTTTTCACTCATATGACCAAGTCTCATGTGCCATAACTTAGTCACATCATCCTTGTGAATCTCTGAAGATGCAACAGAAATAGACCCAGAAACAGTAGAACCCTGCAGGAAATATAAAGTGCCCTTCTTGACACCTTTCAGGATAACATCAGAACCCTTACAAACATTCAGAACTCCACCTTCACCCTTGAAACAGAACCCCTTACTGTCCAGCAGACTCAAAGATATCAAATTCTTGGTAATAAGTGGAACATGCCTGACCTCGTTCAATGTACAGAATCTGCCATCATGTTTCCTGATCTTGATAGAGCCAATTCCAACCGCCTTGCAGACAGAATTGTTGGCCATGCAAACACTGCCACCATCTACCTGCTTATAGGTTTCGAACCACTCTTTCTTAGGACATATGTGATAGGAAGCCCCGGAATCAAGAACCCATACATCATCCTGATTAGTGTGTCCACCAGCAACCAGAGCTATATCCTCATCAAGTGCAAAATCATCTTCTGCAACAGCTGCAGAACTAGAATCCTGGGGTTTCTTCTTCTTAGGACATTCGTTCTTCCAATGCCCTTTCTCTTTACAGTAGTTGCAGACATCGTTCGGCTTAGGACCCTTTGAAGAAGACGACTTATTTTCCTTCTTCTTCTTCCCTTTTCCTTGCCCCTTGTCTCCGCTGGTAAACAGCCCAGAGGCCTGATTATCTGAACTCGTGTCATTCGCCTGATGACGTAATTCCCTTGAATGAAGGGTAGACCTGACGTCTTCCAGAGTTACTGTATCTTTCCCAACTATGAATGACTGAACAAAGTTCTCATACGAACTGGGCAGAGATACTAACAAAATCAAGGCAGCATCCTCATCTTTAACCTTAACATCAATATTCCTTAATTCTAACAGAATAGTATTAAGTTGTTCTAAATGCTCCCTGAGTTTCGTACCTTCCTGCATACGCAGGCCGAACAGACGTTGCTTCAAAAGTAGCTTGTTGGTGAGAGACTTCGTCATGTAAAGACTCTCCAACTTCAACCACAACCCAGCGGCAGAATCTTCATCCGAAATTTCGGTGATGACATCATCTGCCATGCACAACATAATCGTTGAGTGTGCCTTCTCCTCCTGAATGGCCATCTCAGCGGTGACGTCCTCGCCTGCCTTTACCTTCAGCGGCCCCCATAGACCCTGTTGCTTCAGCAAAGCCCGCATCTTGATCTGCCATAGACTGAAACTGTTCCTCCCCGTGAACTTGTCGATCTTGATGTTCATAGCAGACATCCTTCTCTCCTGATTACAAACGCCGATCTAACCCGAAGCTCTGATACCAGTTTGTTGTGCAGATTGAGAGAGAGACAAATAAAAAAACAAGAAAGAACAAGAACAAACGAACACAGATTTACGTGGTTCACCAAATTGGCTACGTTCACGAACAGAGTGAGATCAGATTGTATTAGAAGGCAGAAATTTCAGATTACAACTAGGGTTTACATTAGACGATTATATATAGTGCTAATCTACCCTGACAGATTTGGGCCTCATGACACCGTCCCAATGGCCCACCGCGAGATGAATCCATCCAGCGCGGGGCGGTGTCCCTCACCGCGGGGCGGTGGCCTTTCCACCGCGAGGCGCCAGCCTCACCGCGACCCGGCAACAACACTCGGCAACTCTCAGTTACCCACCGCAGGGCGTCCAAATCCACCGCGACCCGGCGTCGGCCCTCAGTTGAATTCAAGCATACTCAACACCAACGATGAAAGCAAGAAAGTGCCATGCTTGTAAAACCTGGATTTTAGAATTCTGGCCAAAAGGCTCTACTCATACTGCGTCAAGTGCCATGCCTGTTTTGCTAGCAAAGCTTGATTAAACACTCTCAAGTCTCTGAAGCCCATACCCCCAAGTCGCTTCGGCATACACATTGCTTCCCACCGCTTCCAATGAATCGTTCGATGCAAATCGGTGGAGCCCCACCAAAATTTCGCAATCATCACTTGAATCTCCTCAATAAGACCATCTGGAAGCTGGTAAACTCCCATTAGATACGTAGGGATACTCTGCAGCACCGATTGAATTAAGACCTCCTTCCCAGCTTTATATGACAAATTACCCTGCCATCCATGAAGCTTTCCCCAAATCCTATCTTTGAGAGTGGAAAAAAAAGCCTTCTTCGATCTACCTATCACAATTGACAGGCCTAGATACTTCGCATGACGGTCCACCTCCAATATCTCCAACAATCCTACCACCGCAGTACGAGTTCACGGTGTTACATTTTTGCCAAATGAAACATCCGTTTTGTCATAGTTAGTTTTCTGACCCGACGCTCTCTCGTATAGGCTGAGAAATTCAGTCAATTGACCGCACTCCTGGAGGTTAGCCGTAGCGAAAATCAGGCTATCATCAGCAAAGAATAAATGTGAAACAACCGGTGCTCCTCGACAAACCCGCGAACCATGAATTTTGCCTTCCCGCACCGATTTGTCCAACAAAGACGGGAAGACCTCAGAATAGAGGATAAACAAGTAAGGATGGGCAAAAGTAGACCGGACCGTAAGACCGGGCCGAACCGTGACGGTCCGAGAATTTGACATTTCCGGTCGGACCGTAAAAAAAATTCATTACTATTTTGGGTGTAATTTTTACGGTCTGGACCCTAATCAAACAATTTAACTGTCGAAAATTATGAAATCCGGTCTTCCCGGTCTGGACCGTAAAGGACCAGACCATATCGGTCTGATCCACGGTCCATACATTAACATTTTTACGGTCCAGACCGGACCGTACGTCTCTGGTCCGGTCCGGACCGAATGCCCATCCTTATAAACAAGTACGGGGAGATCGGATCCCTCTGACGGATGCCACGTGTAGGGGTCACATGCCCCTTAATCTGACCATTAATCTTAAAGGAGAAGGCTGCCGTGCGTACACATTCAAGGACCTTTCCCACCCAGAAAGGATCAAAGCCAAATTGGATCATCACCGTCTGAAGGAATGGCCACTCCACACGATCGTTGGCTTTGCTCATATCCAACTTCATGGCCATGACACCCCTTCGACCTGTTCTTTTATGTTTCATGAAATTAAAACATTCCATGGCCACCAGAGCATTCAAGTAACGAGAATGGTTAAAAAATTAATAAAAAGGGAAAAATGGTTAAGTTATATCACATATTTATTTTAAATATTTTAGTATTTGTTACCACTTTTGCATCATGAATCATACATTATCAATTACATTTTCAATTACATGTTATCAATTATATTTCCTTAAGTATTTAAACTATGAGAACATTACATTTTTAGGTATATGATTTGGAAAAAAACGTACCTTTGACATGGTTGAAATGTAGATTTTTTTTTCTTGATATATTAACTTATAACTAATTTTAATATAGTTTACAATTTTGAATTTATAAGCATATATATTATAATACTTTTAATTACGAATAGGAAATTGCCTAACTAATTAGGTAAAATATATCTTATAAATAATTTTATTTACAAATAAGACAAAACTAAAAAGCTATAAATAATCTATCTAGGGGATAATATATCTATATGATTAAGGTAGCTTATTTTAAGTAAAAGATAAATAAATAAAAAATAAAATATGTATATATCAAAATTAGAAAAAAGTAAAATTATAATTATATATTGAGATTGTTTACGTGACATAATTCACGATTGTAATATAAGAGTGATAATTAATACTTAGTATAGTTTATGGATTATAAATATAATTTTTATATTGAACTAATAAGCAGAACAGCGGAGGATAACACACCCTCGCCCGGCAAATTGTTGTTCCTATAAAAAAAAAAACATTATTGTAAGACGACTTTGATGTACATGCGTCTGGCCACATCCATTGATCCTTAGTTATGAAATTTATTAGTAAAGATCTATCTGGACAGCCGAGTGGCCAGCAAGATTGCTGCACTCTACATTAATTGCACAACGTGTAGAAAAACAATTTTGTAGTCGTTGTTACTTGTTAGCGGACTGCAAGGCCATAAGATAAAAAAAATCAATTAAAAATGACTACAAGAGCAAATACTTATTATTATGTAGCACTATATAGTATATTTATACACATGTTTTATAATATAAGTTTATCACATGTCGGAGCTGGGTAAATATCGATGCCTAGTTATATAATGTTGGTGGATTATATTTATACTCTTTTTATATATTATAAATTATTTTTAAGATGAAACGTCATTGAAATTATGTATTAAGCTTATTTACACTTATGTGTTCGTGTCTGCACGTCCTCAGTCTATCGGTTCACCGATTTTCACATGGTACAAGAGTAACTCCGGTCATGGGTCCGTTTCTTCTTGGGTTGATTGAGTCTGACTATAAGAAGAATGAGATGCTCACCAACACTCATTTGTCCAAGTTTCATCTAAGCCAGACCCGTTACTCGTTCGTTGCACCTGTGGGGCATGTTGAATATAAGTCCATCTAACATCAGAAGTGAGTGGATATCAATCCCTAGTTATATAATGTTGGTTGGCTACTCCTCCTATTACTAGTTAGTTTTAGAATATAACTTCACTGAGCTTATATACAAAACTTATCTATCTCTATGTGCTCGTGTCTGTATGTCACTGGTCTATCAGCTTGCGGGCTTTCACATTCTGTATTTATCACGTAAGAAATTATATGACTTCCAAGTCAACAGGATAGGGAATACACAATATTCCTTTTGTCATACTAGTCGGAGGCCCCAGTAGACCTAAGCTAACGCGGGTTAACCCGCCCGGCTCGTACCACCCGCCCGAATAAAAATAAGGGCTTGGACAAGGGTAAGAGCCCTAATATACCGTTTGGCCCGGCCCGGACGGATAAGGGCAAGGGAACAAGCCGTAATGGGCCAATCGTCCCGACTCGGATTTATTTACGATATACATGTACATAGAAAAATTCCAGTTTACTTTATATGATTATATTCCAAATTCAAAGTGTTTTTGTTTTCAAATCTAATTTTTGCCTGTTAGTATAATACCATATTTGTTTTGTTTTTCAAATCACTTTATTGATTTTTAGGTGTTTTAAACTTGTAATTGATTAATTAGTTTATTATGCTTACCGTTGAATGTTGAATTCCAATAATTTTTTACTCCTTACATATAAGGTTGGAAACCACCTGTAGGTGACCAATCCACCCAGAAAACCCGGCCCGAATATATGGATGATAACCCGAAGTAATTCAGGTGACGAATTGTTAGCGGGTTGGGTAAAACGGATGATGGGTGGGTGATGGGTGATCTAAATCTCACCAATTGCCCGATCCATCACATGCACTTCACCCACTCATTCGTTCACTGGTCGATAATTGTTGTTCTAATTCTATATGATTAAAATGTATGACTTTAATTTTTGTTTTTTTTAATGTTTAAAAGGTGAATATTTTAAGAAAAATTTCTATTAACATCCACCAAATTCTATATTTAGAACAACTATTTCAATACATTAAAGAAAATTAATATTTTTTTGCACTTAATCTTGTATTTTATTACATTTAAATAATTATGCCAATGACCTGACCCACTCGAATCACCCGTAGGTGATGGATGAACGGATGTGGGTGAAACGTTTCGCGGGTGACGGGTGGGTCGAGTGGAGGATTTAACTTCACGGGTCGAGTGATAAAATAGCTCCACCCATCCATCACCCGACCCATTTCCACCCCTACTTACATACTTGTGGAATTAGAGTTGAATGAATATGGGTACTTGGTCTTTTTATTAAACATCTTGTTGTTTTGGGTGTTTTTAATTTTTGCATAAACATTAAAAAAGTCATTTTAAAGGGAAAAAAATACAGACAACGGGTAGCCCGTGGGCCAGCCCGACCCAGATACCCGGGCGTGTATGAACATATTTAACATCCCCAATAGTGGGACTGGCCCGGACCCGTATAAACGGGCCGAAATAACAACTATAGCCCAACCTGGACTCGGCCAGGACCCTTGTTTGATCAAGTCTAGGCTCCACGCGTAGCGCGATGATAAAGTGGTATTGACGTTTGTAAAATACGCGGACATGAGTGTATAACAAATATCGCTTATATAAATGAAAATTAAATATAGTTGTTAAGAGCAAATATATTGTGTAGTTTTCAACGAATAATGCATTTGAACATTACGCAGAAAAAGAAAATCATTATATATATTACCGCATAGAAAATACACTTTACCACTCTCATCTTTTGGTTTGACAATTTTTGATGGGAGTAGTCCGATCTTTCTCAGGTCTTATCGTTGATATGTGTGTAGATTTTGTGATAATTTATGTATCTTCTATCTTGTTCGCGCGTCTTTTTTTTCTATTCCCGATGAAGGTCATGTGCCACTTTATTATTCCACGGACGGATTACTACGCGTTATTACTTATGAGATCGCATTTTCTCAAGATCATTATTACGCGTACATTTTGTAATTTTTATGATTGTTATTACTCAATCTTATATACAAATGTACTCGTTGTACAAACAAAACCAATATGGTGATAGCGATGTCAATCCAATTGCCTTGTTGAAGAAGATCGTCTCCCAAACACATCAAAGGACTCGGTTGTAGGTCCCAACGTTGACAAAGTCGCTCTTGTCGCTCCCATGTCGGAATTGAGTCATTCTAACGCCAAAGGTCAGTTTGAGAAGTATAGTTTGTTCGCTCCAAATTTGAGCCAAAACTCACGAGTAAATATCTAGATGGCTCGGTGCCCTAATTCAGGACGTAGTGTAGGGAACAAGAGAATTGCAAGAGTATTATGGATCCAATTGTTGGTGAATGAATCACGAACTTTGTGAGATGTTTGGATGATTGATTGAAAGGATGATAAGAGTCTTTTATGGAATGAATGACCAAAGAATAACTTAGCCAAGTTATTCCTCATTCTCAATATGATTTTCATTGACAAAAAGAAGAGTTTAAATAGGTAAAACATAAGAGCAAGAAAGAGATGATGACACATCCCCAGCAAGGCCGGCCCTAGCTCCCTCTAAACTAATCACAATTCTAAGAATGATAAAATAATATAAAAAATAAAGTCTAGCTAGGAAATACTAAAAATTATAAAAGCGAAAACTTTTAGTCTCACAGACTGCCACAAATAGTAAGTTCTAAAAACTGAAACTGAGGACAGACATGCAATATGCCTTGCATGTGGGCGAGTAAAATGCCGCTATGGTGGCTCATTTGGCTTTTTAATCACCTCGCCGAAGTTCCTCTAAGTCAAGGCTGGCCATGAGTAATCATTCTATCCCTCTTGGCTTCGAATCATCCTCGACTCGACAAGTAAGGAAGAAAAGATGGAAGAAATTGCAGCCATGGATGCAGAAATCATAATCTCGTTGAGCACATGGAGATGATAATCATAGGCCCTTATCCTCTTCACACCACACCATTAACTTGTTGCACAAGCATCAAGCTTGCGTTTTCTAGCCTTGGGTGCGTGAGCCTTGTGTGGTAGCGCCTTAACCTTCAAGAGTTGAGGAACAAAGTCAGACAACTCATTATCCTCCAAATTCGCTTTCCATGGTAATTGCAGCGGGAACAAGCTCTCATTCTTCAAGTGAAGATACGCCATATGTCTTCTAAGAAAGGGTATACGAGGACAACGCTTGGTTGCACAAGAAATGTACCTACAAGACAAAAAGCGCACACAAGGCAAGAAATCTTCTCAAACTTAGTATAAGTGGTTAAGGTAAAAGTGTCATAAATATGTAACAAAGAAGCCTTATGAAAGAATATAAGAAATAATTTTCTCCCTTTGATTGCGTGAGATACATGGCGAGAACGACCAAGCAGAGTGCGTGTCTCACAATTTCCCTTGAATGGGACCAAAGAGGTCTGGTTTTGGGCTCCTTTAGGACCCAAATGAGGTTCTTTAGGCCCCTTTGCAGCATCCTTTGTCAAAGTGTAGGGCTTGTTAGAGGTGGCCTCCTCATTGAGCTTGACTAGTAGCATTGGAGTGGCGTGTGCAGCGTGCACGAGTGCAGCCTCATGTGGACCCTCTATGGGCTGGAAATGGTCATCTCGGGAACCATGTGGTGCATCAATAAAGCAGCAACGGGGATCCATGGGCTCTATGTGGTCAGTGTCTAATTCAGACTCAACATCGGCCGCTGACGTTGTCACCCTGTGTGCCACTTGCGTAACCGCTTCCTTGGCCTCTTAGGTCACGAGGACTAGTGGAATGTTGTCAACACTAGGCCTAGTCACGTCCTTCTTGTCGTCACAAGCAACAACCATGAATACATCTCTCTCTATGGATGGTATCATGCCATCTTCCTCCCCGAAGATGTAATTTCATTTATGGCAAATGTTAGCCAAGTATCCTCGCCCTTCACACATAACACATTGATGTCTCATGCTCTAGCCTGGGGCTGCAGATTTGCTATTTCCCTGTCCTTGGACGTGATAATAAAAGACATAGGTGATTCATAGACTCCATTAGGTTGCACAGAAGGGTTAAATGAATAATTGTAAGTACCACAAAAAGAAGATTTAGACTTGTAGCTTGTTGGTCCATTAGAAGAACAAGTAGTAGGTCTCCGTACCTCCCTTTATGTGGAATCAATAACACAAGAATGAGGACATCTCTCTACATGGTCAAGTAGGTTGTTCATCCTCTCATTCATATCATCCAATATGCGTCGGGTGTGGTCCATGGAGTCTGAAATAAACATGGCAAACAACTAGGAGTAGCCAAGCCTCAAGTGTCTCAATAAGGGACTTGTTATCATGCACAAAACCTCGAAAATTTTAGCATGGAAAGGTGAGGTAACACGGTTAGTAAAGGCACAAGAGGTAAGATAAGATAGGTAGGAATTGATGCAATATAATCACGTTCAAACAACAAGAAAAGCAATGCTGAAAATTCCTAAGTATGTTCAACTAAGCAAAGCAAGAAAAGAATCACTTTAATATATCACGGATGAAACAAGATAAAAACTCACAATGCTTTGATAATCAAGGAAATGGACGTGATTTTATGCAGCAAATAATCACGCAAGGGTAGAATGTGCAACACGTAATCAATTTTCAGCAAGAAAACTTATATGCACGGTTAGAACAAGAAAGGGAATTGTGTGCAAGTTCGAGTCTTTGCCTCGCTTGCAAGTCACAAAATCAATGGTCAAGATATTTGCAAGTAATAAAATAAATCACCCTAGATGAAATCGTGGTTGCTAAGTCCTTTCTTTCAAGTGTTCTTGGCCTTTGGCTTTAATCATGTAGCCTACTTTGTAGATTGTTGTGCAAACAATGAACAAGCAAGCAATCTGATAATTTTTTTTAGACATCAATCACAAAATAGGTGTTCCAAGAGCAAACTAAACCTGCAAAATAAAAGGAAAAATGGATGGAAAAGAGAAGAGAAATTAGTGGTTCAAGTTCAAGTTGAAGATGCAAGAACATTCAAGAACAAGATAATCAAGTCAAACATGCAAGAATTGATTAAACTTAGCAAAAATCATGCAAATATATCAACTTGTAGAAAGAACTAGATTAATATGTTGCAAGTCCCAAAAACTAACTCCTAAAAGTATGGTTCTTGGGGCACAAGATAAGTGAATGGCAAGCTAAGGTTTTGGTGGCAAGGGTGATTCTTGGCGCGACAAAGGGGCTGACCATTTTCTTGTGGTGCACCGAGTTGGTGGCGGAAGGGTGTGGTGGTGGTGGTGGTAAGCAGGCCCGTCCATTAGGGTGTTCCATTAGGCCCAATGAAATACGGCCCCAAACTTTTAGGGCCCCTTTATAAATTTGTTATAGTAGCTTATATGTTTAATGAATACAACTTGTCCTAGTGGTTCTAAGAGTGTTTTTTAAGCAATCAACCCAAGTTCAAATCTCACCACCATCATTTTTTATTTTGTCTTTCTTGTTTTAATAAATTATAAATATTAATACCTATTTTTATTTTAGTAACTATTTTTTTTGGTAAAATTTTTACTTTTAGTATCTTATATTGTTAAAAAGACAACTTATACTAATGCTTTTAGATGTGTGATTTTAATCAATCAATTCATATTCAATTAAAACATCATTATTTTCCACCTAAAAAATATTTTTATTTATTCTATCTTTCTTATTTTATAATAAATTAAAAATATTATTATTTTTGGCACAAGGTCCTCCACTATTACTGGACCCCCTGGTGGTAAGGTGATGGTTCAGTCGTGGTTGAGTGGTGGTGGTTTGGGTGGTCGCCTCCTAAGGAAAGGTGGGATGTTGGTGGTGGTTTGGCGTGCAAACTACTCTAGCGCACACAAACTAGGGTTGGTGACAACGATGGGTTTTAATGGTCCATTGGGGCTGGTTTTTGGATATGTTACTTGAGGTTGTGGGGAAGGTGTTGGTGGTGGTATCCGATCAAGGTGGTGGCGTCCTGGTGGTCCGGTGGTGGCTGCTGCAATAATTGAAGAATTAAACAAGGTGAATCAATGAAATATGCTGAAATAATTGAAGAATTAAACATGCATAAACAAGAAATAACTTTTCACAACCCAAGAATCTGATCCCACTTGATGTGAACCCAATTGCCTTGTTGAAGAAGATCGTCTCCCAAACACAACAAAGGACTCTATTGGAGGTCCCGTCTTTGGTGAAGTCGTTCTTGTTGCTCTGATGTCAGAATTGAGTAATACAAATGTCACTAGTCCATTTGAGAAGCCCAGTTTAATCTCTACAGATTTCAGCCAAAACATACGAGTAGAACTCTAGATGGCTCGGTTCCCTAATTCATGATGCATTGTAGGGAACAAGAGAATTGCGAGAGGATTATGGATCCGATTGTTGGTGGATGAATCACGAATTTTGTGAGATGTTTGGATGATTGATTGCAAGGATGATA
This sequence comes from Rheum nobile, assembly GCA_027886185.1. NCBI lineage: Eukaryota > Viridiplantae > Streptophyta > Magnoliopsida > Caryophyllales > Polygonaceae > Rheum > Rheum nobile. The sequence goes on from WOAB01000660.1 coordinate 1,225,831, forward strand.
AGGGTCTTTTTTTGGGTTGAATGACTGAAGAATAACTTAGCCAAGCTATTCCTCAATCTCAATCTAATTTTCTTTGACAAAAAGAAGAGTTTATATAGGTAAAAGATAAGAGCAAGAGAGAGATGATGACATGCCCCTAGCAAGGACGGGCCTAGCTCCCTAGAAACTAATCGTAATTCTAAAAATAATAAAATAATATAAAGATTAAAGTTTAGCCAGGAAATACTAAAAGTAATAAAATCAGAAACTTTATGTCTCACAAACTGCCACAAATAGTAAGTTTAAAAAGTGAAACTAAGGATATGCATGCAATGTCCCATGCATGCGGGTGAGTGAAATGCAATTATGGTGGCTCATTTGGCTCTTGAATAACCTCCTCCAATTCCCTCCAAGTCAAGGCTGGCCATGAGTCATCAAATAGGATGATTTCGAAGCATGTATCTGTATTAAGGAAATAAGATATTTTCTTTTGATAAACTGATTTGCGCGATATATTTGTACAAATATAAAGCAATTAATTTTACTAACATTGTACAAATCTACTGCCTGTAGTAGGAGGCATGATGTAATTATAGATTGTACATAAAGATTACCCATGTCACTCGAGGTGCTTGTTGCCGCATAGATATAGTTGACTAATTACATCGCGTTGTATAGAGTCAACATTTATCGCGCACTTTGATCTAAAAAATCCACCACCGAAAAAATTCTAAACGTAGCAACTCTTTATAAACTATAATCACTTTGATCTAAATAATCAATATTCATCATATCACATCGCTTGCAATTACATTCACCATTGAAGCACTTGGTGTTGCAAGCCCTCTAAATACCATACAGAACACATGTAAGGAAACACAATCTAGACAAGAAAATCAAAATATGTTGACACTTGCTGCAAGCGAACCAACTCAAGCAAACAGACAAGTCATTAACATAGTAGGAAACCCCAACGTGTTGCATGACACGACGGACGACAACTCTTGAAAATGGACAATTGAAGAAGATGTGATTGATGGACTCCAAGTCTCTGTCACAGAGAGGGAATTCAAGATCTGAACAGAGGTTCATTCTGAAGAGGCAAACTCTTATGGGAAGGCAGCCCAAAGAAGCTAACCAAGTCATGAAGGCACATCTAGAAACATTAGTAGATCTCCAGAGGATTTGGCCCCACAATTTATGGTTGTCAATGTTATGCCAAATCTCATAAAGGCCATGAGACACTTTGGTTGCTGGCTGGTAAACCCATGAACATTCCCATCCAATTAGTCCCACGGAGGAGCGAGCATCAACAACCAAATCCGTAATCTGTAAAATGCATTTCCAGGGGGTACTATCCCAAAAATTTTGGCCCTTGAGGATGGGTTGCCTAACCTAGATGTTCCAAATACTATTGGTATTGTGATCGATATCGAAGATGAGCCTAGTCATCTAAGCTAAGTTCCACACCATGATCTCCTTAAAACCAAGCCCATCCTCTTCATGGGGCTAGCAAACATCACGCCAGACCACAAGTGCTCTTCTAGACAGATCTTTGGCACTCTAAAAGAAATTGCGGAGCATGCTTTGAATTATTTTAATGACATATTTGGGCATGATAAAAACTCGGGACCAAAAGTTGATGACACACCAAAGCACCGAGCGAATAAGTTCCACTTTTCTCGAATATGAGATACATATGGCAGCCTAAGAGTGGATGCGAGTGGAAATCTACAACTTTGAGCTTTTTAGAGTGCAAAGGAAGGCCAAGGTAACAAAAAGGGAGGGTACCTTCAAAGAGACCAATATGTGAGAGAATCCTTCACTACTTGAGAAACTCCAACCATAAAAATATTAGACTTGGAGGGGTTGTAGCGGAGTTCTGATTCTGATGCAAAATCTAGAAGGAGGTTTGATCAGCGCTACTTTGTAGTGCATATCTAGGAGTTGTTCTCGGTGTTTTGGGTACCATTTGGAGATGTTTAGAGCGTTATTGTGGAGATTAGAGTTGAGAAGTAGAAGTGTATATATGGTGGTTTGGAGAAGCTTAAAAGAAGACATTAAGAAGATAAGAAGAGAACCACTTGAGAAGACCGAAGAGAGGACAAAGTTCAGAAGAGAAGTGAAGAACGTGACAAAACCACGATCGCGGATGAGCAAGAATTCTGGTCACGGATAAGTCGAGAGCAAAGGAGTCAGGAATTGAATTTTCCGCGATCGCGGAAATTCTTCCGCGGTCGCAGAAATCTGCTCAGCGCGTCCGGTTGTTTTCGTCCGAAGCTTACTTTTATTTTATTTTCCATTTTGCTTTTAATCCTTTATTCCGGTTTCTTTATTTTATTTCCTTTTTTATTATGTTTGTTATCCTTTTTAGCATTAGGTTTTGGGTTAGGTTATTTAACCTAATTTTCCCAGCCACTTTCATATATGGAGTTTACAACATCGTTTATTCCATTCAGTATTGTTTTTCTTTCACGACTATGAAGAACTAAACACCCTTTGCTTAGTCCGACAATTGAAGCCTTGGGTTGAATTTGATTATGAGATTATTCCTTTACTCTATCTTTGAATGTTATTGATTCTCTTATGCTTCATTCCATTGAGTTATATTGATTTCTCTAGATTAGCTACCTAGTTTTATTGATATTATTCATATTGCAGGATTAGGGTTTTGAATTCTATTGGTTGATCTAGTTCATCAATTGTTGTGATTAGTATTATTAATATTAGTTTCCCTAGCCTGACAAACTAGTTGAGATTGATATTATCTATAGTGCTAGTTACCTTAATCTGGTCAACTTGTTGGATTAATATTGTTCATACCTAATTCAGAGTAGCAACCACGATTTACTGGAACGAGTTGTGAATGTTTATTGTGAAGAGAATTGATTGCATGTCCAGTACTGACGAGTTGTTAAGTATTGCATGAGCCTATCTATTCCTGGGCCTACTGCTGTTGTTAGATTTATCTTGATAGTTTCTTGATTGTTTAATAGTTAGGGTTATCAGGACTAGTTGGACTAATAACTAATTTAGAACATGGATTAGGACATTCATGAGGATTGAGGACTAGGAATAATCAATGATCAATCAACCAAACTAAAGGTGGATATTTGTTTGGCTAAGTGTTTTTCCCAATTTGATTACAAATCTTTGCTTTTGTTTCCTTTGTTTACTAGCTTACAAACAATCAACCAAAACCCTCATTTGTTACTATTGCATGCAAATTGACATACAGAAAGACAACTCCTCCCTGTGGGATTCGACCCTTGCTTGCCTATTCTATTGAGTTAGGTTTGTTTAGGATTATTTTGATAAGGCGATACGACTTTAGCCTCCGTCAAAATTGGCTCTGTTGCCGGGGAGGCAAGTTTCGTTTTTTTCTTTGTGTGTGTTTGTGTGCCAAATTTTGGTGTGAGCCTATCTTATGGTCCACACCCGTGCTACTAATCTTCCACTTATTAGTCCTAATACAGAGAACCAGCAAACGAGAGATGGCCGCAGCCCTGCATGCAGAGATTAGGGAACTAAAGGAGATGATGCAGATGTATATGACAAACAGCGGACAGCAGCAAGAGCAGCGATATGACCCATACTCATGCGCATACACTCCAGGGTGAAGAGATCACCCCAATTCGAGTTATGGGAACCAGCAATACCCGATGTATGGTCATGACTACCAGGAGTTCTACCCTGGCCACAGTCGTTCTATCAACAGGGTACTCCACAGCAATACTATCCAGCCTACGAGCATAGCCCACCAGTGTCCGATCCAAGTTCCCACATGTCTACTGAGGAATTACTTCGATCTCTTTCGCAAAGCATAATCCAACAAGAACAAGAGATGAAGTCCATGTTCCAGAACTTGGAGAATCAAATGGGGCAAACGGCTCAAGCAATGAGCAGAATAAAGACCATGGCGTCGGCAAAACCACTATCTCACCCAGTGGTGCACCAGAGAGAGGATGTCTTTTCAATGACCCTCTGAAGTACTGAGCAGCTGCATGTCGCCCCCTTAGCTGAAAGGGAAGAACAAATTAGTGAGACGGGTGCAGAATACAGCGAGATGTCTGCATAAGAGAACCCGAGACCGCGGGAGGTGTACCTCGCCACGGTCTACTCACTGAGGAGTTGGGCATTCCAGACGATATCCGCGATTGCGAGGTTCTCTCTGAAGAGAATTATTTCTGGGACCAGGAAGAATTCCGCGACCATGGAGAAGAAGGCCGCGACCGCAGATGTGATTCTGGGGACAACAGCAAAATCGACGCTTTTCCGTGACCGCGGACAGATTTCCGCGGTCGCGGAAAAGTCGAAGCTGAAGAAGAGTTGATCGCAGACTTCCGCGATCGCGGAGAGAAAGTCCACAACCACGGAAACGTCATTGGAACCCCAGATGAGATTGAAGCTGCCTACGACGCATATATGCGCCCCAATTTTTGTCCGCTCACTTCATTGAAGCCTACCGCACCCTTTCCCAAGGCTCTGAAGGACACCAGAAAGGTGGAGAACGTCAAGGATTTATTTGAAACCTTCAGTAACTGTGAGGCAAATGCCCCCTTGATCAAACTAGCAAAGAGCTTCCCTCGCTGTGCAGAATTTTTAAAGGCGCTGCGCAAGATCAAGAAGAATCCGAAGGAGAAACACAAGACGGAGACCATGATTCAAATGGCGAATCTCTACATGATGGATACGGGGCAGGACAAGCATGCAACCCCTGAGATGTTGGGTAGGCCATTTCTGAAGATGGCAAGTGCAATCATCGATGTAAACAACGGTCCACCCATCATGAAGTGCAGGAGAATGGGGGTAAAGTTCAACATAGAGAATACAAAGAGGCACCCCCCTGATCGAGGCCCCTGGAGTTCAGTTGCTGTGAGCAACCCGGGATGATTAGAGAGTACCAGGTCGAGCCACGACAATAACTAAGGCGTTGCTCGGGAGGCAACCCGAGGTATGTATTTCTTTTCTTGTCTTTTCATTCCATGTCTTTAGTTATTTTTGTTTTATTTTGTGTTATTTTGTTTTTGCTTTTGTTTTTGCGTTAGACTAACCTGCAGGTAGGAGACCCGAGCAAAATTCAAAGATGGTGTTCCACACCAGAAACATTTTCGCGGTCGCGAAAATACGACTGTAAGTCTCATCGACAAAAAAAAAATCGGAAAAAAAAAAAAGTTCTACCGAAGGCCAGCTATCCAAGTTTCCCATGGAGAGATTGTGCGCATCATGCTGCCAAGGAGGAGACATTCGCCCCATATTTTTATTTGGCAACGATGATGGCCCTATATTCGACAACTGAGGAGGAGGAACACCAGGGCCCACACCACGATTACATTTGGGCCCCATTATGTGTTCGTTGAAGGCCGTACAGCCCCGACTTCTTTGTTATTCCACTACACCCTACATTGGATTCTATTTAGTTGCACGGTAGAGTTTGAGTTTGAAGACCGGCGTGACACCAGCGACATGTGCGTATATTGATTTACTACCAGCAACATCTTCCACGTCCAAGCCAACTCAACGACGTTTGTGAGTTATTTATTTGCCTTCGCCTGTGCTTTATTATTTTTGTCTTTCATTACATTGAGGACAATGCAATGTTTAAGCATGGGGGAGTGTTCTATACTTGCTAGTCGCTGAGGAGAAAGAAAAAAATGAAGAAAATGAAAAAGCCAAATATTTGAAAAAAGACAAAATTTTAAAATCCTGGGATAAGTCGAAAACCCGAAAGGACGGATTAGGTAATAAGCAGGTGGCTTGGACCAGCATTAGGCTGGGGTAATAAGAGATCAAGAGTGATGTGAGTTTATGTGTGCTCATCTATTGAAAAATGAAATGAGTGGCTTGGTAAAAACTCGGAAGGGCGCCTTGGCAAAATGAGTGAAAAGAAGAAGAGCGATTATTTGGATTCCTCATTTTACCTGGCGTGGTGACATAAGAAGAGGTGGTATAAGGAGGATTCGGGTAGGTCACTCTGGGAGGCATAAGAAGATAGATGGAGGCTAGGATTAGATATTTATTCACTCTATGGTGTTCGGGATAAGCTTGGGGGAAGTACTCTGCTTTACTTTAGGCTTAGTTGTTGTGTTTTGTGTGTTGTGTTGAGTTGATTGTGTTTGGTGCCTTGGAGTTACATGTTTAGGTGCAATTCTTAGTGGAGATGGTTTCTTCTATGCTTCCTGAGACCTTGGGGATTTGATTGGAGGAGTAGGTTGCTATTAGCTTACTCGCGGACGAGCAAGGTTTAAGCAAGGGGGAATTTGATCAGCGCTACTTTGTAGTGCATATCTAGGAGTTGTTACCGGTGTTTTGGGTACCATTTGGAGATGTTTAGAGCGTTATTGTGGAGATTCGAGTTGAGAAGTAGAAGTGTATATATGGTGGTTTGGAAAAGCTTATAAGAAGGCATTAAGAAGATAAGAAGAGAACCACTTGAGAAGACCGAAGAGAGGACAAAGTTCAGAAGAGAAGTGAAGAACGCGAAAAAACCGCGGACGAGCGAGAATTCTGGTCGCGAATAAGTCAAGAGCAAAGGAGTCAGGAATTGAATTTTCCGCGATCGCGGAAATTCTTCCGCGGTCGCGGAAATCTGCTTAGCGCGTCCGATTGTTTTAGCCCGAAGTTTACTTTTATTTTATTTTCCGTTTTTCTTTTAATTCTTTATTCCGGTTTCTTATTTTATTTCCTTTTTTATTATGTTTGTTATCCTTTTTAGCATTAGGTTTTGGGTTAGGTTATTTAACCTAATTTTCCCAGCCACTTTCATATATGGAGTTTACATCATCGTTTATTCCATTCAGTATTGTTTTTTCTTTCAAGACTATGAAGAACTAAGCACCATTTGCTTAGTCCGACAATTGAAGCCTTGGGTTGAATTTGATTGTGAGATTATTCCTTTACTCTATCTTTGAATGTTATTGATTCTCTTATGCTTCATTCCATTGAGTTATATTGATTTCTCTAGATTAGCTACCTAGTTTTATTGATATTATTCATATTGCAGGATTAGGGTTTTGAATTCTATTGGTTGATCTAGTTCATCAATTTTTGTGATTAGTATTATTAATATTAGTTTCCCTAGCCTGACAAACTAGTTGGGATTGATATTATCTATAGTGCTAGCTACCTTAATCTGGTCAACTTGTTGAGATTAATATTGTTCATACCTAATTCACAGTAGCAACCACGGTTTACTGGAACGAGTTGTGAATGTTTATTGTGAAGAGAATTGATTGCATGTCGAGTACTGACGAGTTGTTAAGTATTGCATGAGCCTATCTATTCCTGGGCCTACTGCTGCTGTTAGATTTATCTTGATAGTTTCTTGATTGTTTAATAGTTAGGGTTATCAGGACTAGTTGGACTGGTAACTAATTTAGAACAGGGATTAGGACATTCATGAGGATTGAGGACTAGGAATAATCAATTATCAACCAACCAAACTAAAGGTGGATATTTATTTGGCTAAGCCTTTTTCCCAATGTGATTAAAAATCTTTGCTTTTGTTTCCTTTGTTTACTAGCTTACAAACAATCAACCAAAACCCCCCTTTGTTACTATTGCATGCAAATTGACATAAAGAAACACAACTCCTCCCTGTGGGACCCTTGCTTGCCTATTCTAATGAGTTAGGTTTGTTTAGGATTATTTTGATAAGGCGATACGACTTTAGCCTCCGTCAAAATTGGCGCCGTTGCCGGGGAGGCAAGTTTCATTTTTTTCTTTGTGTGTGTTTGTGTGCCAAATTTTGGTATGCGCCTATCTTATGGTCCACACCCGTGCTACTAATCTTCCACTTCTGAGTCCTAATACAGAGAACCAGCAAATGAGAGATGGTCGCAGCCGTGCATGCTGAGATTAGGGAACTAAAGGAGATGATGCAGATGTATATGACAAACAGCGGACAGCAGCAGGAGCAGCGATATGACCCATACACCTGCGCATACACTCCAGGGTGGAGAGATCACCCCAATTCGAGTTATGGGAACCAACAATACCCGCTGTATAGTCATGACTACCAAGAGCTCTACCCGGGGCCACAGTCGTTCTATCAGCAGGGTACTCCACAGCAATACTATCCAGCCTACGAGCATAGCCCACCAGTGTCCGATCCAAGTTCCCAGATGTCTACTGAGGAATTACTTCGATCTCTTTCGCAAAGCATAATCCAACAAGAACAAGAGATAAAGTCCATGTTTCGGAACTTGGAGAATAAAATGGGACAAACGGCTCAAGCAATGAGCAGAATAGAGACCATGGCATCAGCAAAACCACTATCTCACCCAGTGGTGCACCAGAGAGAGGATGTCTTTTCAATGACCCTCCGAAGTACTGAGCAGCTGCATGTCGCCCCCTTAGCTGAAAGGGAAGAACAAATTAGTGAGACGGGTGTAGAATACAGCGAGATGTCTGCAGAAGAGAACCCGAGACCGCGGGAGGTGTACCTCGACCGCGGTCTACACACTGAGGAGTTGGGCATTCCAGACGATATCCGCGATCGCGAGGTGCTCTCTGAAGAGGATTTATTCTGGGAACAGGAAGAATTCCGCGACCACGGAGAAGAAGGCCGCGACCGCGGATGTGATTCTAGGGACAACAGCAAAATCGACGCTTTTCCGTGACCGCGGACAGATTTCCGCGGTCGCGGAAAAGTCGAAGCTGAAGAAGAGTTGATCGCAGACTTCTGCGATCGCGGAGAGAAAGTCCGCGACCGCGGAAACGTCATTTGATCCCCAGATGAGATTGAAGCTGCCTACGACGCATATGTGCGCCCCAATTTTTGTCCGCTCAGTTCATTGAAGCCTCTCGCACCCTTTCCCAAGGCTCTGAAGGACACCAGAAAGGTGGAGAACGTCAAGGATTTATTTGAAACCTTCAGTAACTGCGAGGCAAATGCCCCCTTGATCAAACTAGCAAAAATCATCCCTCGTTGTGCAGAATTTTTAAAGGCGCTGCGCAAGATCAAGAAGAAGCCGAAGGAGAAACACAAGAAGGAGACCGTGATTCAAATGGCGAATCTCTACATGCTGGATATGGGGCAGGACGAGCATGCAGCCCCTAAGATGTTGGGTAGGCCATTTCTGAAGATGGCAAGTGCAATCATCGATGTAAACAATGGTCCACCCATCATGAAGTGCAGGAGAATGGGGGTAAAGCTCAACATAGAGAATACAAAGAGGCACCCCCCTGATCGAGCCCCTTGGAGTTCAGTTGTTGTGAGCAACCCGGGATGATTAGAGAGTACCAGGTCGAGCCACGGCAATAACTAAGGCGCTGCTCGGGAGGCAACCCGAGATATGTATTTCTTTTCTTGTCTGTTCATTCCATGTCTTTAGTTGTTTTTGTTTTATTTTGTGTTATTTTGTTTTTGCTTTTGTTTTTGCGTTAGACTAACCTGCAGGTAGGAGACCCGAGCCAAATTCGAAGAAGGTGTTCCACACCAGACACATTTCCGCGGTCGCGGAAATACCACTGTAAGTCTCATCGACAAAAATAAATCGGAAAAAAAAATTGGGAAAAAAAAAAGTTCTACCGAAGGCCAACTATCTGAGTTTCCCATGGAGAGATTGTGTGCATCATGCTGCCAAGGAGGAGACATTCGCCCTATATTTTTATTTGGCAACGATGATGGCCCTACATTCGACAGCTGAGGAGGAGGAACACCAGGGCCCACACCACGATTACATTTGGGCCCCATTATGTGTTCGTTGAAGGCCGTGTAGCCCCGACTTCTTTGTCATTCCACTACACCTTACAGTGGATTCTATTTAGTTGCACGGTAGAGTTTGAGTTTGAAAACCGGCGTGACACCAGCGACATGTGCGTATATTGATTTACTACCAGCAACATCTTCCACGTCCAAGCCAACTCAACGACGTTTGTGAGTTATTTTTTTGCCTTCCCCTATGCTTCATTCTTTTTGTCTTTCATTACATTGAGGAGAATGCAATGTTTAAGCATAGGGGAGTGTTCTATACTTGCTAGTCGCTGAGGAGAAAGAAAAAAATGAAGAAAATGAAAAAGCCAAAAATTTGAAAAAGGCAAAATTAGAAATCCTGGGATAAGTCAAAAACCCAAAAGGATGGCTTAGGTAATAAGCAGGTGGCTTGGACCAGCATTAGGCTGGGGTAATAAGAGGTCAAGAGTGATGTGAGTTTATGTGAGCCCATCTATTGAAAAATGAAATGAGTGGCTTGGTAAAAACTCGGAAGGGCGCCTTGGCAAAATGAGTGAAAAGAAGAAGAGCGATTATTAGGATTCCTCATTTTACCTGGCGTGGTGACATAATAAGAGGTGATATAAGGAGGATTCGGGTAGGTCACTCTGGGAGGCATAAGAAGATAGATGGAGGCTAGGATTAGATTTTTATTCACTCTATGGTGTTCTGGATAAGCTTGGGGGGAGTACTCTGCTTTCCTTTAGGGCTTGGTTGTTGTGTTTTGTGTGTTGTGTTGAGTTGATTGTGTTTGGTGCCTTGGAGTTACATGTTTAGGTGCAATTCTTAGTGGAGATGGTTTCTTCTATGCTTCCTGAGACCTTGGGGATTTGATTGGAGGAGTAGGTTGCTATTAGCTTACTCGAGGACGGGCAAGGTTTAAGCATGGGGGAATTTGATCAGCGCTACTTTGTAGTGCATATCTAGGAGTTGTTACCGGTGTTTTGGATACCATTTGGAGATGTTTAGAACGTTATTGTGGAGATTGGAGTTGAGAAGTAGAAGTGTATATATGGTGGTTTGGAGAAGCTTAAAAGAAGACATTAAGAAGATAAGAAGAGAACCACTTGAGAAGACCGAAGAGAGGACAAAGTTCAGAAGAGAAGTGAAGAACGCGACAAAACACCGATCGCGGACGAGCAAGAATTCTGGTCGCGGATAAGTCGAGAGCCAAGGAGTCAGGAATTGAATTTTCCGCGATCGCGGAAATTCTTCCGCGGTCGCGAAAATCTGCTCAGCGCGTCCGGTTGTTTTCGTCCGAAGTTTACTTTTATTTTATTTTCCGTTTTTCTTTTAATCCTTTATTCTGGTTTCTTTATTTTATTTCCTTTTTATTATGTTTGTTATCCTTTTTAGCATTAGGTTTTGGGTTAGGTTATTTAACCTAATTTTCCCAGCCACTTTCATATATGGAGTTTACATCATCGTGTATTCCGTTCAGTATTGTTTTTCTTTCAAGACTATGAAGAACTAAGCACCCTTTGCTTAGTCCGACAATTGAAGCCTTGGGTTGAATTTGATTGTGAGATTATTCGTTTACTCTATCTTTGAATGTTATTGATTCTCTTATGCTTCATTCCATTGAGTTATATTGATTTCTCTAGATTAGCTACCTAGTTTTATTGATATTATTCATATTGCAGGATTAGGGTTCTGAATTCTATTGGTTGATCTAGTTCATCAATTGTTGTGATTAATATTATTAATATTAGTTTCCCTAGCCTTACAAACTAGTTGAGATTGATATTATCTATAGTGCTAGTTACCTTAATCTGGTCAACTTGTTGAGGTTAATATTGTTCATACCTAATTCAGAGTAGCAACCACGATTTACTGGAACAAGTTGTGAATGTTTATTGTGAAGAGAATTGATTGCATGTCGAGTACTGACGAGTTGTTAAGTATTGCATGAGCCTATCTATTCCTGGGCCTACTGTTGCTGTTAGATTTATCTTGATAGTTTCTTGATTGTTTAATAGTTAGGGTTATCATGACTAGTTGGACTGGTAACTAATTTAGAACAGGGATTAGGACATTCATGTGGATTGAGGACTAGGAATAATCAATGATCAATCAACCAAACTAAAGGTGGATATTTGTTTGGCTAAGTGTTTTTCCCAATTTGATTACAAATCTTTGCTTTTGTTTCCTTTGTTTACTAGCTTACAAACAATCAACCAAAACCCCCCTTTGTTACTATTGTAATCAAATTGACATAAAGAAAGACAACTCATCCCTGTGGGATTCGACCATTGCTTGCCTATTCTACTGAGTTAGGTTTGTTTAGGATTATTTTGATAAAGCGATACGACTTTAGCCTCCATTAAGGTTGTAAACATCAGTTACTAATCAAAGGTTCCCTTTGAAAAATATAATTACATCATTTGCAAATGCCAAATGGGTGGGCCTAGGGCACGACAACAAGGGTGCAAAGAGAATGCCTGACCATTAGCAAGCAATTCCAATTTCCGATTGAAGTATTCCATATGGATCGCAAAGAGAAAAGGTTCCATGGGGTCGCCTTTCCTAAGGCCTCTCTTGCCTCGAAAGAACCCAACAAGGTTTCATTAAGATTGATGCTATAAGAGGTAGTCGAGATGCATGACCAAATCTGTCTCGCAAACCTATCGCAGAATCCGAAGGCCTTGAGAATATCGGTGATAAACATCCAGTTCACACTGTCATAGGCCTTAGTGATATCCAGTTTGATGGCACATCTTGAGGACACGAAAGACCAAGAGTAATGTTTCATGACGTCTAGGGATACGAGAAGGTTGTTGGAAAGGCTCCTACCAAGGGTGAATGCATTCTGCTTTTGATCAACAATGATTTTAGTGACAACTTTTAGCCAGAAGGTCATAATCTTAGAGATAATCTTATAGATAATAGAACAACAATTAATCGGCTTGTAGTCCTTCAGGGAGTTCAGGTTATCAACCTTTGGCATAAGGTGGAGGGTAGTTGAGTTAACTTCCCGCAGTATTTTTCCGTTAGCAAAGAATTCCTTAATGGCAATACAAACCTCATAACTAATAACCGACTATGCACTCTTGAAGAACCGACTATTGTATCCATCCGGGCTCAGGGATTTCACAATCGGGATGGAAGAGAGAGCATGCCAAATTTCTTGAGTAGTAACAGATTGAAGGAGTGCATCAACTTGTAATGGATCAAGCAGGGGGCCTCTAACACAACAATACAGATCAATAGGGATAGACGGGGAATTAGAACCCAAGAGATGTTCATAATAGGATATAACATGCCTCTCAATCTCACTTTGATTCTCCAGCAAAGTCCCATTGGCATCAGAAATAGACAACATAGAACTTCTCGAGTTCTTGGAATTAAGTAATAGAGGCATGAAAGAACTTACTGTTATCATCGTCGTTCGTAATCCATGACATTTTAGCTCGTTGGCAAAGGTCCTTGTGAATATTTCTCTTGAGGTTCAATACCTCCAAGGACACATATCTTTCCCAATCGATAAGATGTTGATCAAACAGTCTAGCTTCAAGTTCTGTCTGGATTAGCCTAAGCCGGTTCTAGTTCTCCTTTAGTCGTGCCTCAAGATCACCATAATAGCTTGAGTTGAGCTGCTTCAACATAGGCTTAAAGAGACTAAGTTTCCTAACAATTTGGAACATCGGGCAACCAAGAACTGGGGAGTTCCAACACTGCTTGACAATATCTAAGAACTGGTGGTCAGCTGCCTAAATATTACGAAATCTGAAGGGGAAGATGAGCTAGAGGCCGGTAAAATTTGATGATGGAAGGAGAGTGGTCCGAGGTTCTTTTAGCTTCAAAGCGAGTGAAGCAGTTGGCAAAAATGGAGGCCCAAGCGAGGTTGCACAGAATTCTGTCTAGCTTGCAGTAGACTCTAGAGGTCCCATTATGGTTACTAGTACAGGTAAAGAATTTCCCCTCCATCTTAAGATAGCAAAGGCCGGAGGCGCTGGCAAGATCTTGAAGGTCTGAACACCCCTTCCTTATCTGGTTGAGATCGTTGATTTTTTTATTATTACAAATCGTGGCATTGAAATCACCAAGGACCGCCTACATTGTCTGAACGGTCAACTTAATCTAGTTGAGAGTATCCCGCAGATACTTGCGCCTGTTGGTGTCGTTCTGACCGTAAACAATGGTAACAAAAACCTCTCTTGGGTGTCCCACAATCTGAGTAGAAAAGTCAATATGTTGATCAAACACAAATATAGGATGCACTATGATCTTCTTTGGATCTCACACAGCCCAAATATGACAGTCACGTGGTTTATGGCCGTAAACTAGGGTTAATAATTAAGGTTTAGGGTTTATAGTTTAAGATTTAGGGTTTATAGTTTAAGGTTTAGGGTTTTAGAGTTTAGGGTATAGGGGATTAGGGTTTATGGTTTAGGATTTAGGGTATAGGGTTTATATTTTAGGATTTAGAATTTATGTTTTAGGGTTTATAATTTAGAGTTTATGGTATAAAATAAACAAGTTTAGCATGTAGGGTGCACAGAAAGGTGCATAGAAAGGGTATAGAGAATTTAATCTCACAGTTTGTGACAGTCACGTGGTCTTAGAGATCTTATCTCATAGTTTTTTTTTATAATTTCTGAAATCTTATCTTTTGAAGAGATCGGATTATGAAAAAGGAAGCAAAATGAAAACGGTCTAAGTAACAAGAATATCACAAGCGTGATCTTAGAGATAGGAGAGAGAAGATAAGATTTGATGATATCTTATATATGGAAATTCGGTTAACAACCTAAAAAGCAAAGCAAGCAAATATGGAAAACTCTATCAACGCAAGAAACAAGGAAACAAATTATTATAGCATGTAAGATATCAAAGTTACCAAACACACCAAAACTTAGGGAGCAAGGAAAAAAAATTCGGCCAAGGAATTACCTTGTAGAAACCGATTGGACAAGTTATTTATGGAAACTTTTGGTTTTTCTCTTGAACGATGATTATGCGAAAGCAAGATGGGGGTCAAGAAAAAAAATTGTGAACAAAATGCAAACTTGAGTTCGTGACTTACAAGACTGCTGGGCTCTGATACCAGTTGATGTGTTCTTGCCTCCGATGACGAGCACACTTGTCAAAGGTGACACCTTGGATCTAGTCTTGGGCGAGAAGTCACTCTTGTCCTTGTCAAACCTGTCGTGGAATCCTTGGGTGCAAACCCTTGTTGTCTTACATGAAAGGTTGACAAGATTGGTGGTGAAGTGAACAGTGCTTTTAGAGGTTATCAGACATGGTGGTGGCCGATAGCGAACCCGGTGGTGATGGTCTGGGTGGCGTCGGCGACGACAAGTGTCACGATGAGTGTCACGTTGGAGAAAATGACGACGATGGTGGTGTCGATGGCGAAGGCGATGGCGGTGGCGAGCGATCGACTGGGGGAATGTTTGGGCTCGTTGGCGACGGCGATAGTGATGGAGAGGGTGAGTGTCACTACGGTGCTAGCGACGGCGACAACGAAGGGTTTGGGTTCGATTGTGGGTGCGATGGGAAGCGATTGGGTGGCGATGGTGTTGCGATGGCGGAAGCGATTAGATGGAGGGATAGATGACTTGAAAAGACAAGTCTTTGGCCATAGCGTCGGCAACGGAGTGAAGGGAGATGCGAAGGAAGACTTGGCTTGAGGGTTCAAGCGATGCCGTAGCGTCGGCGGCGGAGTGAAGGAGATGCGAAGATAGAAGGTGACGTCCGATCAAGGGTAGGAGGATAAACACTCTACTAAAGCCTTGATTAAAATTGAACGTGAACAAAACAATAACAATGTTTGAACTTAAATACTAAAGGCGAGGACTCGGATGGGCTGAGTCGAGCCTAGTGGGCTAGCCCATGCAAGCATGCAAAGGCACACACCCTAAAAATAGAAGTGACTATAAAAGGAAACTAACTAAAACAAGCAATAATACTAAAAATAGTAATGTCTCAAAAAAATGCCACAACAATGTTAAATAAACCTCTAAGTGTCAAAACCCGGTAGCGGCGAGAGGATGGGTGCAGACACGGCGAGCGACGGCGACGATGAGTCGAGGGGCTCGACAGTGGGTGCACCCGGTTCCGGCTGAGATGGGCTTGGTTCTCCGATGCCGATGGTGGCGAGGACGACGAGTCTGGGTTCGGTGTCTGGGCTACCTTGGCCAGCGATGACGCGAGCGACTAGGGAGGCGACGGCGTTGGCGATGGCTTTGGACCTGGACCTTGTCACTGGGCCCTCTAAGCGAAGGCTCATGGCTTCTTCCTCGTCTGTGGCCATCATGGGAGGTGGGATCACATCACAGGACAAGACCAAGGCTTCCACTCCACGATGATAGATTGCTTGTAAGTCCTACCATTTGGGTCTTTGATATTGATAGACTCCTTGGCTGCGTGAGCATCGTCCATATCTACTAAAATACGAGCAAAAGAAATCCCATCCAATCCGTGAGTAATCTTATCTTTTGCAAGAGGTGTGTCAGGACATGTCCTTCTCTTTTTTCTTTTTTTTCTTTTTGATTAGGTAAAAATTAGACTGAAAACCACATAAGATTCGGTTTATCAATCTATAGCATCCTTTCGGATGAGAATTACAAATTCTAGACTATCTCTAAAATCTTCCAAGGACTCTGTTGGACCTTCTTCGCGATGAAATCGGCCACGACGTTTGTTTCTCGGAAGACGTGAGAAATCTACACTGAAGAAAACAGTTGTAAAACACATAGGATATCAGAAATTAACATTTCAATATCCCATGGACAGTGCCAGATTTGATTAAGAACATTCACAATGGTAAGGTTGTCGCATTCAAGTTGAATGTTGGTAATGCCTAATTCATAGGCCTTTACTAGGGAATTTCTTACTGCCAAAGTTTCTGTTTTTAGCGGGGTTGAGATATCACATTTATCCCCAAAGAGGAAGATTGGTTTTCTCGTATTGTTCCTGAAAATATAACCAAAACTAGATTCACCATTGGTTTTGGTGGATCCATCTGTGTTGATTTTAATAATATTATCCAGTGGTTTGTTCCATTTCTTTGTTGGTCGTCTAACAATGTTCGTTCTATGAGTTTTTTGTTTCTCTTCTTCTAAACAGTCAGGGTTCCAGCTCTTCGCCGTATTCCAATTCTCAATTTGTTTCTTAATGTAAATTGGTACATCCTTTATGGAGTCGGCATCATCGTTTGTTCTTCTAAAGCTTTGTTGGTTTCTATAAAACCAAATGCCCTACCAAGAGACCATTAATTCTATGAATTGTGATCTATTAGTTTTTTGTCGAATTTCATCAATGATTTCATTGATTTTTTTGTTTCCTATGTTTAGGGATCTGATGATGCTATAGGTATCATAATTCATTTTTTCGATTGTTTTTATGGTATGGTTACATTGGAAAAGGAGATGATTCAAATCCTCCAAATGAGCATTGCAACGTATACAACCCGGGGGGATTGCTACACCTTTTTCTGCTAATCTAGCTTTTGTTGGAAGTCCGTTTTTCATTATTTTCCATACAAAGTTTTTAACTTTGGCATATGTGTCCATCTTCCAGATCCATGATGAATCATAGGCAGTATAACTCTTGTTTTTGTTAATTAGTTCCATAGCAGAATTTGTAAAAAACCAACCATTTTTGCTAGTTTTCCAGTACATTCTATCATGGATCTCATTTAAGGGTATTGGGATCGAGGATATTTTTTTGGCTAAATCATATGGTAACATTGTTCTAGTAAATCCTTATTCCAGGTTTTATTTGGCAATATAAATTCAGCTACCAGGGCATCCTTATTCAGGATTGATTGTGTGTTTATGGTATCACATAAAGGGCTGTTCAAAACCCAGTTATCCGTCCAGAATTTGATTGTTTTGCCATTACCAACTTGCCAAATTAGTCTAGATTTGAACTCAACCATGAGTTCAATCATTTTGGACCATTGCCAAGAGCAATTTCCTTTTTTCTCGTAATGAAATATATGGTTTGTTTTCAAGTATTTTTCAGTAACAACTCTAAACCCAATAGTTATTTGGTTCTGCTAGGATTTTCCATAGTAATTTGAATTGTAGGGCTTTATTCATGTCTTTAGCTTTTCTCAAACCAAGACCTCCTTGATGAGTTGGTTTACATATTTTTTCCCAGTCTATAAGAGGTTTATAGGAGTTGTCTTTGTTCCAAAAAAAGGATCTATTTAACTTGTCAAGTTCATTGTGTGTGTGTGTAGGTAACATAAAACTTTGCATAAGATAGTTTGGTCTTGAAGCCAGGTTGGTTTCTATTAGTGTTGTTCTTCCTGCTTGGGAAAGAGAGTTTGTTTTCCATTTAGATAATTGATGTTGGGTGCTAACTAAGAGGTCAGCAAAGGTATTTGAGTTAACTCTACCATTAATGATAGGGCAACCAAGATATTTTTCGAGAGATATCATATTTGTGATTGTGAGAGTACCTTGTAGTGCTAATTTCTTTTGGTTGGTAACCTTTTTTGTAACTTGAAAAGCCGATTTATGAAAATTTACTATTTGTCCTGAGATTTTGCAGTAATCATCAATAATATCCTTGATTTCTTTGCAGTTTTCCTGTTTAGCTTTTGAGAAGATCACAATGTCATCCGCAAATGCCAAAAACGGGATTCGTGTTCCTTGTTGATTGATTTGAAATCCTAGAGGATTTCGAGTTCTTTCTAAAGCTTTTTGGAGTTTTCTAGCAAGGATTTCAGATCCTAAAATAAACAAGAAGGGCGAAAGAGGGTCTCCATGTCGAAGTCCTCTTGTTGGTTTAAATATTTCTGTGGGTCCGTTGTTTACAAGTACCGAGAAAGATACCGTTGTAATGCATTCTTTTATCCAGTTGATAAATTTATCATGGAATCCATACTTTTCCATTATTTTAATAATGAAATCCCATTCGATTCTATCATAAGCTTTTTCCATGTCTAGTTTTAGGGCAATAAAGCCTTCAGTTCCTTTTTTCGATTTACAAGAGTGAAAGATTTCATGGGCAATCAAAATATTATCTTGGATGTCTGTTAGCAACAAAAATACCCTGAAGGGGGTGTATTAATTTTTACATGGTTCCTTTAAGTCTAGTTGTTATGATCTTTGAGATAATCTTATAAATTGTAGAGCACAAACTAATGGGTCTATAGTGATTAGTAGAGTTCGGATTATCACATTTTGGGATCAAGGAGATGAATGTGTGATTTATTTGTTTAAGCAGTTTGCCAGAAAGAAAAAAGCTTTTAACTGCTTGGATAACAGAAGGACCTACATTGTCCCAATAATTTTGGTAGAATTCTGCTGTCATGCCATCCGGCCCCGGTGATTTATCCGAGCCAATGT
Source organism: Rheum nobile (assembly GCA_027886185.1). Classification (NCBI taxonomy): domain Eukaryota; kingdom Viridiplantae; phylum Streptophyta; class Magnoliopsida; order Caryophyllales; family Polygonaceae; genus Rheum; species Rheum nobile. Next base: position 1,244,830 of record WOAB01000660.1, read on the forward strand.
TAAAGACCGCCTTCTTAATTTCTTCATTGGAAACATTTCTTATTAATTCCATATTATCCTGTGAAGAGATTTCAAGCTGGATTAATTCGAGATTTTCCTGGAATAGTCTATGGTTCATATCCTCACTTCTGAATCTTTTAATGAAATCATTTCTGATTTCATTTCTAATGTTTTCTTCTCCAATTATGCTTGTTCCTTCTTGTGTTTTGATTTCTTTTATATTTTTTCTATTTCTTCGTCCACTTGCTATTTTGTGGAAATAGCTAGCATTCGTGTCATTATATTTGATGTGTTTTACTTTAGCTCTTTGGTTCCACTAAATTTTCTGAAAACACATAAGTTTTTCTTTTTTTCTATTATTCTTGTTTTTTTTTTTTAATGAGATCATTTGTTGGGTGATTACAGATCTCAGTTTGGATATCAGCAAGTTATTTTTCTATAGTTTGTAATTGTGTGAAGAAATTTCCAAAGGTATTTTTATTCCAGATCTTAGCATGTTTCTTGAGTAATTTTATTTTGGATACAAGATTATACAATCTAGATCCATGATAGTTAGTTCTCCAAGCTTATTTAACAACGTTTCTAAAATCTTTTCTAGTCATCCAATTTTTTTCAAATTTAAACGGCTGATTTTTGAAAGGTCTGTTGAGTCCAGCTCGATAGAGATAGGATAATGGTCTGAACTGGAAAAAGCAAAATGCTTAGTATAGATTTCAGGATACCATTGAAGAATATTGTGGTGAATAAGTACCCTATCCAGTTTTTCATATATGTTATCTATTTTTGTGATATTCTTTCGCCAGGTATAGATGTTTCCCTGAATAGGGGTATCCAGGAGTTCACAATCATTCTTAAAATGACGTAAACTTGCAAATTTTGTCAAAGGTGGTAAAGTCCCGTCTAATTTTTCAGAAGGGTCTTGTATTTCGTTCAGATCTCCCATAATAATGCACGAAAGAGAGCAATTTTTAATATAAGAGATAAATTCGTTCCAGAACACATTTTTTGCAGAGTCATTTGGTGGGGCATAAGTTAGGATTAGCATAAGTTTTTTGTTCGTGAGCAGGTTTGTATACTTGATACTAATGATTCTTTTTTCAATTTTTTCAATTTCAAGGATTTCATTTATAAGTTGGTATGTCTTCCACATTATGCAAATGCCTCTCGCGAAACCCGTAGCTAGGACACAGTAGAATTGATCAAAACCCGCTTTTTTCCATACTTTTTCATTTGGTTCTTTGTTTGTTCTAGTTTCAAATAGTGCTAGTAGTTGTATTCGTTCAATTTTGCAGAAAGATTCAACATCCATCCAAAAAGTTTTCTTCCCGATTCCGCGGAAGTTCCAGGTTGTGATCTTCATAAAAACCTATTTGTGTTTTTGCCCCATATCCTAGGACATTTAGGGGGCTTATTGTCATTTCTATTTGTTATTTTTTCCGTAGGCATGAGAGATTTAGAAGACATAAGAATTTTGTTTTCCCTAGAGAGGTTATGTTTTCGATTGTTCTTGATTAGGGATTCCCATTGGTGTAAGGCAAGCCTAGCAACTTGGAAACCAGTGTAACGAGATATGTGTACACATGTGTTTGATATTTTGTCATACAAAGTCCTTTCCTGTTTTTGGACTGGTTTAGTAATATGCATAATTTCGCTTTCATATTTGGGGTTTTCAAGATTCCAGGGAATGCATAGTCTGCAATAGATAATTAGTTTTCTGGGAAAGATGTCATACACTATAACTTCCTTTATTTGAACTTGTTCAGTATTGTGCCTAATTTCATGTAACATTGATAATTTCAAGATAAGGGTGTCAATGATAATCTTGGTATTCATGTAAAATTGCTCCAATTGTTTCACATAAACTTGTGTTGCTGGTGTATCCAAAAAGGACTCTAGATGCGAGAGGCCATAATATGGCAAGTTTTTTTGTTGGTGTATCCACAAAGGACTCCAGATGTAAAATTGATAATTTCGAGTTGTTGGTGTATCCTAAAAGGACTCCAGATGTAAAAGGCCAGTATATGGCAAGATTTGTTCCAATAAACATCATACATAGATACAGACTTGTATACAACACACATAGGGTTCATAAATTGATCTTTCATGGATTTAAAACTCCAAAAAGGCTTGTAAGCAGGCTGATGAAAGTCTTCATTGTCTGAAATATTGGTTTGTATGGTGAAGTAGCACAGGAAAACCTGGAAGCAGATCAGGGAATTCAAGTATTTAAGAGCATATTTCTGAAGATTAGTGTTCAGAGAGGGGTAGAAAACCACCTCAATAAAGCTGGTAAGCCAAATGTGGGTTTTACAAACCAAATACCTGCTAGTTATCTGTAGTATCACCTGAGATAGGATCAGACAGACAAGAAGTTTCCAAAAGTCAAGGTAGTACACAAACCAGTACAAATGGTCTGTAAAACTTATCAAAGCATTCAAGCATGGTTCAATGTGGTAATGGATAGCTATAACCAAGGAGAGTATAAACTCAAACCATTCACAATAGTAGATCCAAACACCATTAATCAAAGCATAGCCAACCAAGCAAGCAGTAAACTGGCTAATAATTTCAGAGTTAAAATTAGGAACAACAGGAGGTTCAGACAGGAATCTAAGAAGATGCACATGATTTAATATAACCAAAACAGCACTTTTGGTCAAGCAATTGTTAGGTTCCAGGAGAACATAAATTCGAGATTTAAGTCTCACAGTCAGATTGTTCATATGGTCAGGGATCAAGAGGTTGTTAAGATTCAACCGAGGAGGATGAACTTCAAACTGTTGGGTGTGAAAACCTTCAGTAAAAGTCCAAACAAGAATCATCTCAGAGACTAAGGTATCAATACACAGCAAATGACTACTGGTGGAGACAAATTTGTGCAAAAGAAACAAATAGTTCAAAGATTCAATGTTCGAGATTAAAGAAAGCATGAAACGATACAGATAAGACTGGCGCAGGGGAACAAGATGAGCCAGATCAAAGTCAAGTAACAGTAAGCAAATAAGGCATAACAAACCAGGGGAACGAAAGGAGGTAAGGATGAGGTTTCGAGAACCTCTAGATCCGAGTTTAGGCAAATATCTGAGATCCAAAACCAGATAGCTAGAAGACAAACCTCGAACCGGATCTAGAGGACTCATACAGCGAGTGGCGAGAGGAAGACGATGACTCCAAAGCGGGGGAGACCGCACCCCCAACGGACAGAAGCACTGCTCTATCGCCATCACCGTCGCCCCGCACCCCGGTGGAAGACGGCGAGTAGTGCCGTGGCCGGCGAGGTTCCACCTCCACCCAGTCGCCCAGGCCCAGAAGCAGGCTAGCGACCATCTATTCAACATATCGTTTGGAAGAGAGACCCCCAGAGAGCCAAGAACCTCAGCGAAGCGAGGAGATTCATCGCGTCTGGAAGCGTTTCTTCTCGGAGGAGATTCACCGCCATTGTGAGGATTTGTAGGATTAGGATTGTTAGGGATAGGGTTTGGGTGGGTCTGATGGAGAGAGTGGTTATTAGCCGGGAGGAGAGTAAGGCCGGTGAGGCCAGGGTGCAGCGGCGGCGGCGGGGTTTCTAGGGTTAGGTTTTCAGAAATTGGGAGCGTTTTCGTTTTCATTCTCCTTCGTCTACAAATATTATGTGAACATGGCCTCTTCGGCCTTGTTTATTGTTTATAATGTGTTTTTTTTTGGAAAAAAATAGTTTTTGAAATTTGAAATCTGTGAGATATGAAAATTTTTGCAAGGTTGAAAAAAAACACATTTTTGTTTATAAAATAACACTGCCCCAAACAGAGCCTTGGTTAACCCAAATGCATATTTTGAACAGTCATTGCACTATAACCGACATTTAAGACTCTCAGTAATATATTTTGCAGGTTAATGCACAATAATAAATATTTGTTTTCAGACCCAAAAAAATTATACGGAAATTCATGTTGGTGCCCTTGAGTTTAGGGTTATTCATGTTTGTGTCCCACGATTAAGTTTTTTCCGGTTGGTGCCCCTAAGGTTTGGGTTTGTTTGCTTCGTAACCAAACATTTTCATGTTTGTACCATTCCAGCTCAAATTGATTAAATCCAATTTCACCATTGTGTTTCTCGCCCTCAAATTAGTAAGATTTGACTCCTAAAAGACTCAAATCCATGTCCGAACCATGTCGATTTGAATTCCAAAGCAACAACCCGTTTTCGACCTTAAGAATTCAAATTGAAATGGTTCGAGTATGAATTTGATTGTTTTAGGAGTCGAATCTTACTAAGTTGAGGTCAATAAACATAATGATGAGCTTCGATTTGATCAATTCAAACCGAAATGATACGGATATAGAGAATTACGGTTACAAAGCGAACCAACCAAAACCTTAGGGGTACCAACTGGAAAAAACTTAATCGTGGGACACCAACATGAATAACCTAAACTCAGGGACACCAATAGGAATTTCCCAAAAATATATTTGTTTTTAATACTTGTAATTTGAAGAGACTCTAAATAGGCCAACTACTTGGTCTTTACATTGCAATTTTATTTCAATAACTATAAGTCAACCTCGTGCTACGCAAAGGATATGTTTTAGAAATTGTTTAAGAATTGTAACGATATTATTGAATATTTGTCATAAAATGTAAAAATTTTAGTGTTTCGGTTAAGATTAGGGTTGAGCATCGGTCCAAACCCGGACCGGACCGGACCGGACCGGACCGGACCGGACCGGTCCGACCCGAATCGGACCAGAACCCGGAACACCAAAAATGGTGGATCCGGACCGGGTTCGGACCGGTCCGATCTGGTCCTATTTGGACCGGTCTAGTCCTATTTTGACCGGTCCGGTCCTATTTGGACCGGTTTAGGGTTTTGTTAAATTTAAATCTATTTTATTTACATTTAAACATGAAAAAAATCCTCAAATTTAAATATAATTTACTCTTAAATATAATTTATCCTAAATCCTAAACCCTAAACCCTAAACCTCAAATGTAAAAAAATCTTAAACCCTAAAATATTAAGATTTTAAAAAAATACGGGTTGGACCGGACCGGACCCGGAAATATGAAAATCCTTGGACCGGAGACCAGACCGGTTAGGACCGGTCCGGTCCGGTCCAAAATTCTGGGTCGGACCGAATTTTGCTCAACCCTAGTTAAGATGAATTAGAAAATGGTGTATGTATATATGTTTACTGAACAATTTACAGCTATATTTGAATCTAAACCTCTGAAGTTGTAAAGGGATGTTGTATTAGTTTTTTCCATTTGTTGAAAATAATAAAGTAATAAAGTATGTCATATTTTTGTTATTGTCCTTTTTTAGAACATTATAACATGGATGAACACTTTGAAATAAGGCCCATTAGCAAATATATCAGATTTGGAAAGCCAACTTGCAAAAAACCAAGATTTTGAAAAGTATTGCAAGAATATCAGATTTTTGTACGGTTTATGGTAGTTTTGCTATTGTTGAGGGTGGACTTTAACTTTTCTTTTAAATAAAAAAATCAGAGGATAGGTCGCGGAGTCTAGGATCTTCCACCGGCGTTGAAAAAGAGCTTCAAAGTGGCATAGTTACTGGTTTTCTATGCACAAAGTGGGCCGATACGGAGGTGATTCGATGTCGTTCGGAGATGATTTCAAATGATTCAAAAGTCGGGTTTAAGTAACTTGAGCATGGTTTTCTATGCACAAAGTGTGGCCTGATAAAGTGGATATTGCTCTGAAATTTAAAATCGGCTAACATTTGAAATTTTGTGATATAACAGAGCATTGACCTGACTTCGTATAAATGTGGCCTGACTTCGTACATATGTGGTATGATAAAGTACATAATGTTATAAAGTTTTAAAATACCTTGTTCATTGCCTATATACATTACCACGATACCAAGCCTTGTTCGACCCAAGAAAAACACCTCTCGATTCATTCAATTCAAAATTTGACCACACCATCATCTTCGCCATGCTCAAGTTACTTAAACTCGACTCTTGAATCATTTGAAATCATCTTCGAACGACATCGAATCACATCCGTATCAGCCCGAGTAGAATGAAGATTTATTCGAGGAACAATGATAGTAAACGGTTACGATCACTAGAACCATTCTGTTTTCACCCTTGTATAGTCTTTCATTAGACTAACCAACCGGCTTTTATTCCTTACATGGTTGGTTGGTGTCATCCGTCCTATACGGCACATCAGTGGTTGGTTCCCGAAGTTAAAGTAACCTGTTGAAGAAGAAGAGGCTTGCAGACGAAGATTTAAGTGTCAGTGTTTTAAGTTGTTAAGTATTACTTTAACATGTATTTTTATCACCTAGCCATGTTATAGGTTGGTTCTTAAAAGTCTTCCGCTGTGTAATTTATGAGTCTTCCGCTGTAATTTTCTCTGTTGTAAAAAAATACTTCTCCCGTTTGATGAGAGATCTTTTAATAAAAAGGGTTGAGTTTCTTATCCAAATGTCTTCCGCTGTTTAACCTATTGTTATTTAATATGTTTATTTAAGTTAATTGTTCTGATCAAAGCCTTGGGTGACATCGGACAACAACGTTTGAGGTCACTGGCGTGTGGCATTTCCGACGTAAGTCGGGGGTGTTACAGCCGCTCTCAGAGTCGACTCCCTTCTTGTACACTCTTACAATAGGTTTTCCATGCACAAAGCGGACCGATACAGGAGGTGATTCGATGTCGTTCGGAGATGATATCAAATGATTCAAGAGGCGGGTTTAAGTAACTTGAGCATGACGAAGACGATGGTGTGGTCAGATTTTGAATTTAATGAATCAAGAGGTGTTTTTCTTGGGGTCGAACAAGGCTTGGTGGTGATGTATATAGGCGATGAACAAGGTACTTTAAAACTTAAGAGCATTATGTACTTTATCAGATCACATGTGTACGAAGTCAAGTCACATTTATACGAAGTCAGGTCAATGTTTTGTTATATCACAAATTTCAAATGTTAGCCGATTTTAAATTTCAGCACAATATTGATTTTATCAGGCCACATTTGTACGTAGTCAGGTCATTACTCTGTTATATTAACTTGAAATTTTAATATTGTTTATAATATTGTTTCTGGTGTGTATTATAGTTTGCTAAATCACAACAATTTATATTAATGGCAAAACATATTTTCTTGGAAAAATTCAGCAACTAAACTCTGCTTTCCCAGTGTTTCGATCATAAAGAACCTAAACAAGAACATACATTTAACTTCTGCAAGAATCAGTTTTCATGTCAACACTATACAAGATTGTATAAACAGTGCAAAAGATATTTGGTGAGTGTTTTTATTCACCAAAACAACCATCAATTAGCACATTAGAAATCATTCCTCTATAAAACTAAGCAACTGAGAAATATTATTCAGCATATACAGATCATTTTGCTTGAGTTGCATTTTGATTCTTTGAATGCTACCAATCTTATCATATAGTTTGCATTTTCAGAACATTGTTCGAACATATATACGAACATATATACATCACCACCAGGTCTTGTTCGACCCCAAGAAAATCACATTTTGATTCATTAAATTCAAAATCTGACCACACCATTGTCTTCGCCATGCTCAAGTTACTTAAACCCGCCTCTTGAATCATTTGAAATCATCTCCGAACGACATCGAATCATCTCCTATATCGGCCCGCTTTGTGCATGGAAAACCTATTGTAAGAGAAAGGGAAAATTAGTTAAAAATTTAAAGTTAATATAACTAAAAATGACCTGACTACGTACAAATGTGGCCTGATAAAGTGAATATTGCTCTGACATTTAAAATCGGCTATAATAGAGCATTGACCTGACTTCTTATAAATGTGGCTTGATAAAGTACATAAATGTGGGAGAGATCTATATATAATTTAAGAGTTTAAGTTTTCCATGCACAAAGCGGGCCGATACGGAGGTGATTCGATGTCGTTCGGAGATGATTTAAAATGATTCAAGAGTCGGGTCTAAGTATATTGAGCATGACAAAGACGATGGTGTGGTCAGATTTTAAATTTAATGAATCGAAACATGATTTACTTGGAGTCGAACAAGGCTTAGTGGTGACATATATATGTTCGTATAAATATTTCTCCCCCTGTCAGTAAGAGGTTAGTTGATGCTTAATGATGTTGCAACACTTCACAATGTGTAATATAAAAGCAATATATACTTGTGTTCTCTGATATTGCTCCATATATCTTGAAAAGCCATGCTCCAATTTCTTCAATTCAAGCCTCAGAATATGACAAGCCATGCTCCAATATAAAAGCAATTCAAGCCTCAGAATATGACAAGCCATGCTCCAATTTCTTCAGCAAATGGTTCGACTTCATTCCTGTCTGCCCCCAGATATCCTCTGCTTTTCTCCCCACCTCCATTGCCAGGCCCACACAAGCCTGCAATGTCAGCATAGAGTCCAGGGTTGCCCAGGAAGCTGCGCACTCTTGTACATGGATTTCGTCAAAAGCGGAGTTAACCAGATGTTCAGAAGGCATGTGCTCAGTATTAGAAAGAACAAAACTGTCTTTATAATTGTTGAAGGCATCAGAGAGCAAAAAAAAAAATGAAACCCGCTTTTGGACCGATTCTGGACCAATTGAAAAGTATGTTCCCTTCCAATTCATGCAATAGAGCAAAAAAATTGAAATCAAAGATACCACGAACAGAGAGCAAAGTAACTAACCCCGCTTTTGAACTGAAATCGCAGATCGGAAGCTGAAAATTCGCCGCAGTTGTTCTCTCCGACGACGAAAAGTCGATCGTCGTCGCCTTTCCGCACCGGCGGCCGCTGACGGCTCCTCCTTCAAGAAAATCTCCTCGAGCGCGAATACCGTCTGGCTCCAATTCATGTCGGCGTCCGGGAGGAAAGTCTTCGGAGAACCGTGCATAAACTTGTGGTTCGTCTCCACTGAAAACTTCGACGGGAATAAAAAAAGAGAGAGAAGAAAGAGGGAGAGGCGGAATCGAGATTGGGGGCAGCGATCTGGGAAGTTTCCAGCTAGGGTTTTGTAAAGAATAGTAAACATGTTATTAAGTATAATTAACGGTTATTAAAAGTATAATTTTAAGGAAAGAAAAGATAAATAGAAATATGATTTTATCTTTCTCTGAAAATCAACTTTTGCAGCTTTATGGTAGTTTTGCTATACTTTTCAAAACATGATATTTTTGCAAATGGGCTATCAAATTTTGATAGTTTTTGCTAATGCTTCTTGAAATAATGTATCATAGTAAAATCCTAAATTTTATTTAATGTGGATGTAAATTGTGTTTATACTTGTTGGGTTGTTATATTATTATTTTTGTTTCATTCATATAGCCTCATATAATAGTGTTTAAACATGTAATAGGACATGGATTACATGTTCTATGATGTTATTTATTTAATATTTTGTTAATGTAAGCCTTTTTTTGTAGTGAAGATATTTTTTGTTGTCTGTAGTAATTGTGATCCAAAAATGCAAAGTACTTGCATTGATTTAATTAGAGGAGTGGGTTGAAGTTATGTACATAGATACGGTTTACATAGTTACGTGCTACGCACGTATTTTATTCTTTCAATAGTTTTTATTTTATTTTTTTACATTTATTATAATTATAATTTATGCTCTTATTTATTTTTACTTTATAAAAGAAACCTATATATTTTGCATTTTGGATCTTACAGATTTATTGATTACTTATCTGAGTTGTTCAATTCGTAAATAATAATTTTTAAAATTATCCATATTCCCATTTTTATAGAATTATGGAGTTTCAAAATAGAAGAAAATTTTCGTAATAGTTGTTTTCTTATTAGCAATTACCAAGGTAATATTTTAATTACCAAATTTTCATTTGACCCTGTATTATACTCTTATTTAACATTTTATAATATTTTGTTCCATTTTCATACTTTGTATCGGTATATACTTTATAAATATATAGACTAATAGTCAAATATGAGAATACGTACCCACGCGTTATCACAATCAACAATCCGGACAAACATGATTTCCTTCTAAATTAAGAATAGATTAGACAAATTAACATTAGTTAATATAAATTCTCAAAGATCCATCTCCTCGTATTTGATCACCAACCTACAAAAGAGAGAAAATCAATGAAAAGCATTACCAACAAATATGTAATTTTAAACCATAAATCAATGACCATTTTACAAAATCACATTTTCTATTCTCCATATATTATTATATGTAGAAGGAACCGGAAGAAAAAAATAATTCTTTTTAAACATCAACATAATAAAGAGCAAATTGTTCTTAATCTCTCTCTATAGATAACAACTTAGAAGTTATTAAGGGCCTCCTTAACTCTTATATAAAGGGAGTTTTAAAGTGTTATTATTGCATTAGAAGTTATAAATTGTAATAGTTTGACTACAATTTTGAAATTAGTGTAGAACCTCAAAAAGTTTTAGTTCCGAATTGGTAATAAATGAGTATGATTACCTCAAAATTCCTATTAATGAATTATAACAATTGCTGTATTTTTTAAGGGCAATCTCTTTTATTACGGGCTAGATTTAGTGAGTTTGAATTCACAAAATTCAAAAATTATTAGACAGTGTTAACATATTTCTATGATAATTCAATTCTATTGGTTGTGTATAAAATGGGGACTAAAAGAAAATATCGACAAAAAGGATTTTTTGTGAGATTTACCCATTAATATAGAAATTGTTTTCATACTTTTAATGAATGAAAATTGTAAAATTATGATATAGCTCAAACAATGGAATGGAAGTACAGATTTATTAATTTTTGGGTTTTAAATTAATGAGAAATAAGTTGTCCAAAATAATATATTTTATATTAGATACCAATATAAATAATTTGTATAGATAGTTTATATGAATTCATTATAAAGAAGATTACATTATACAATTATAGTAATTATTTTGGTAAAACAAATAAGGTTTTTAATCGCGCAAAATCTCTATTGTAAATATTGTGAAATTATCTTATAATATTATAAATAATAATTTGTACCCTTACATAAAAGTTATTGAAATAACATATATATATAAATGAATAATTTATTCATCTTTTATTATTTTAAATATTTGTGTAAATTATACTATAACATAGTAATTATAATAAATGAGGTTTTAATTACATGTATTATATTTTCACATTATTCTATATAAAAGTTACGTCAACACTTTTATGTTATATACAAGTTATGTTGTATACTGTCACTAGATAAACTAATTCAATGAATCAAATAAATTAACATTAACACAAAGTGATCATTAATCAATTATTTTGAAATTAAAACAAAATTATCTCTTACTTTATACGTGAAATTAATAACTATAAAAATACGTGTAGTAATGTAAACAACTCCATGTATTAGCTAATTTTATGATAAATAATATTAAAAAATCCTCTTAACATAGATTTTATTATCCATAATTTAATATATTTTATCATGTATTATAAGTGTCATTTTAGATTTTTATGAAAATAAACATAGTTTAATTCAAGTAAATAAATTACTTAATGGCCAATGCGAGTGAAACCTCTTCTAGATAGCATATCTCATTGGCCTCCTTTGATTTGAAACATGCTAATGGTAAAATTAGTTACATTAACTCATGGTTTGTCCCATGTAAACATTTCTCACTTCTCATTTGCCACAATCAAAACCTTCCATCAACCATTCTCTTTGCATCCAAACTTTATATTGGCATTTCTTGTTGGGTCATGTAGTTGCCATATTTGTAAACATGAAATGTGCATTTGAAAATGATCGTAGTTTAATTAAAAAATACATTAATATTACCAAAACAAATTGGATACTAGTTTGCAGGGGCAAAGGAACCATACATGGACTACATACTAGATATCAATATAATGGATTATTAGATCTTTTGACGTTAGTGTTTTTTTGTCATTTGGTCATCTCTTATAAGGGTTCATATATATAGGATTGGCTTCATGTAAGGAGCACCCTTAGGGTGAAACGTGAGGAGCATTATAGGTCATTCATTTTAATATTATCATACACCCCTACCACACTCAATCTCGATCAATGGCGTTGACCGGTCAACGGTCAACGGTCAGCGTTGACCGGTCAACGGCCAGATTTTTTTTTATTATTATTATTACTTTTTTTATACACGTTTTCATTATAAAATTTGTATGAAAAGAATTGAACAATTAGTTCTTAAAGTTGAACAATTGTATGTTTAAAGTTGCAAAATTAAAATTCGAACAATATTAAAGTTGAACAATTGTATATGAAAAGTTGAACTATTGTATCTTAAAGTTGAACAATTTCATTTTTATAGTTCGACAACTGTGTTCGCTATGTGTATAAATTTGAACAATTGTCTCTTAATGTTGAACAATTTTATTTTTTAAATAATTTTTTAGTTGTGCATGGCCGTTTTTGCCATTTTTCTATTTTTATTTTCCTACACATTTAGGATTTAGGGTTTATGTTTTGAACATTTTTTAGTTGTATTATGTTTATATTACATTATAAACAAAACTTCAAGTTTATTTGACAATTGTTAAAGTTTTAATGAAGTATTGTCCAATCTATCTTTTGTTATAAGTTTATTTAAAATTTTCAACTTTTCTGGTTCATTTGTTCAACTTTACATATTATTAAAAAAGTTGTTTAACTTGTATGATACAATTGTTCAAATTTAACAGAGAATTTTTCATTTTTTTAGAAATAATTTTATGAGGAAAGCGTGTAATGAATTAAAAAAAATTAAAAATGTTTTATCCTGAAAAAAAATTGGCCAAAAAAACAAAAAACAAAACTAACCATTGCTTAGTCAAAACAGATGTGTAATTATAAAATAAAATTATTCAACTTTAAGATACAATTGTTCAACTTTTTTGGTATAATTGTTAAACTTTATATATTGTTCAGAAAACATTGTTCAACTTTTAACATACAATTGTTCAAATTTAATAGGGAATTGTTCAACTTTTTTAATTATAATTTTATGATAAAAACGTGTAGAAAAACAAGAAAAAAAGGAAGAAAAAAATTTGCCAAAAAAAAAACTAAAATTTGCTTAGTGAAACAGTCTAACCATAAAAATGAAATTGTTCAACTTTAAGATACAATTGTTCAACTTTGTTCGTACAATTGTTCAACTTTATATATTGTTCAAAAAACATTGTTCAACTTTTAACATACAATTGTTCAAATTTAATAAGGAATTGTTCAACTTTTTAAATTATAATTTTATGATAAAAACATGTAGAAAAACAAGGAAGAAAAAAAGGAAGAAAAAAATTTGCCCCAAAAAAAATAAAAATCAAATTTGCTTACTGAAACAGTCATCTAATCATAAAAATAAAATTGTTCAACTTTAAGATACAATTATTCAACTTTTTGGGTATAATTGTTAAACTTTATATATTGTTCAAAAATATTGTTCAACTTTTAACATACAATTGTTCAAATTTAATAAGAAATTATTCAACTTTTTTAATTATAATTTTATGATAAAAACGTGTAGAAAAACAAGAAAAAAAAAGGAAGAAAAAAACTTGCCCAAAAAAAATAAAAAATAAAATTTGCTTAGTGAAACAGTCGTCTAACCATAAAAATGAAATTGTTCAACTTTAAGATACATGTGTTCAACTTTGTTCGTACAATTGTTCAACTTTATATATTGTTCAAGATAATTTGTTCAACTTTTAATATACAATTGTTCAAATTTAATAGGAAATTGTTCATTTTTTTAGAAACAACTTTATGATGAAAATGTGTATAAAAACAAGAATAAAAAAATATATTTTATTAAAAAAAAGTTTTTTTAAAATAATTTTTTTTTAAAAAATATATATATATATATATATCTGAACAAAAGTCAGTTTGACCGGTCAATGGTCAGATGTTGACCATGGGGTGTGATTGTGTGTGAGAGGGTGTATGTTTGCTATGATGGATATTCCATCATAGCCTTCCATTGTCCCGAAATGGTTGACTCTCATTTCTCCTTACGTTTCACCGTAAGCATCCGTTTCATCAGAGCCTGACTCCATATATATATCACAATTCACAAAAGAATATTGCATATATATGCACCTACATTTTAAGGCCTTTAGGTTTTTTCTCATTAATTATGGTTGTTTAGATATTGGACTGTGGAGTATTTACCACACTCTTATTTTAGTATTAAATTGGTTGTTTATTGTGACAATAGAAACGTACTCTTTTGAGTTCTAAAAGAGACATTTACTTGGGATGAAAAAGTGCAACACATTCAAATAGAGCGTTTAAAGTTGGCTAATTTTAACGGTTAAAATTATTATTGTATCAATGCGTCATTATATATGTAAGGGTATGTTTGGCAATTGATTTATTAATGCTTTATTTATGATAAGGTAATTATATCAAATAAGTATGTTTGGGTCAACAAATATTTATTGACATAAATACCTTTTCTCACTAACACATTTCCCCAAAATTCCCTCATTTTGATTTAAAAGTGTAAATTTTGTACAGAATTTTCAATGTTACATAACCATGTTTTTAGAAAAAAGTTTATTATTTGTTATAATGGCTTTATAAATGGCAGTAACAAACAAACCCTAAGTTGGGAAATTATTAAATTAGCATACTCGTAATTGAATTAATTATGATAAAGTGGATATAATATTTTTATATTTGAACTATGTATTATTTGAACCTATAACGTATTAGGTTTGCTATACTATTGTTTTATATTAAGTGATGTATATATATATAGTTTTGTTAAAACATATAATTCATGATGTATTTTTGATGTGAGCTCTTATTATTGTGCAAAAACTAATATTAATTGACGCACTTTGATTAGCCTAAACTATATATGCTCTATTTTATATTATGGGAAAAGATAAGATGAGGATGGGGTTTAAGAGAGGAGTGAGGACGCTCCAAGATTGTCAGATTAAGAAAAAGAGTGTTCAGATCAGTCAAGGAAAAAATACGGAAAAATTCGGATACAATTCGGCACGACCGAATTTTTCGTGAAAAAAACGTGTTGTGCGTGCACACGCATTTTAGTCAGTATGCACACATATTTTGTTTTGCATGAACACACATTGTTTTCATGTGCACACACAGGTCATTTCTGTATGCACACGTAGGTTATTTTCGTTGGTTTTCATACGTATGCACACATGTTATTTCGTATGCGCTTTGAGTCATTTTCGCATGCACGGATATGTTATTTTCATATGCACAGATGCACACCTACGTTGTTTCACATGCACACATAGCACGTAGTGCATTTCGTATGAACAAACATGTCATTTTCACATGCACAAAGTAGTATACTTTGCATGCATACAGTAGTATACTTCGCATGCACACAGTCGTGTTTTCATGTGCACATGTTTTATTCATTCCATATGAACGCACGCGTTTTATGCATGCACACAAAAATGAATTTCACGTGCACACCATAGTGTATTTGGCATGCACACAACAATGTATTTGGCATGTACACAAATCTGCATTTCGCGTGCACGCAAATCCGTCTTTTTCGCGAATAATTCGGCCATGCCGAATTTTTGCCGAATTTTTGAAAAGCGATATGGACACTTCGTTTGCTTCCCATCTGACAGCTCTTATGCGTCCTCATTCCTCTCCTCCCTTCCCATACTTACCGGATCTCAACCCTTATATTATTTTATACATCATACATGATAGATATATATAGTTTTTAATATCATATAATCCATATATTTTTTGGATGAAATAGTTTCGAAATAAATATATAATAGAATTTTGTTAGTTGAGTTATTCTAAATCTATAATTAATGAGATGATTATTAATTGTTCTAGACTATATTTTATATTACATTGATAGATATAGATATATATATGTAGGATCGTACTTGTTAGTTATCAAGGGAACTGGGAATCCAGTTCCTAAGCAGCGGAATAAATAAACAATAACAGATTCAAGACAAGTTCCTTAGAGTGGGAACCTTTGATAACCAACTAGTTATCCAGGATAAAACTCACTACCTCTCTTGCAAGAGGATTTCAAAGTCTACTTCTTGTATTAATACTTCGGTTACAATCAACAGGCTAGAACACACAGATTTAAGTCTTAGACACACTAAAGACTCTCTACCTAGTTCGACCTAACCAAGCAACAACAAGCAAGTAACTTACTCAGTTCTTCTTCAACGAACTTGGCACAACTTCTTCACAGCACTCGGAATTCTTCAGCTTCGTGAATGCGTAATCGATGAGAGAGTTTCAATTACTTTATTTATATGATTTAATTACTGGAGGAAACAAATCTCCAATAACCGAATCAAACAAATAAAATAATCAAAAGTAATCGTTAAAGATAACATTTGTTACCAAATATAATCTTTATCGATTTTTACATGTTTTGTTTCCATAAAGATAAACTTTAAGCTCCTAAAATATATGGAAACAGGATAAGATCTCATAGTTCTCTCTCTAACTAAAGATCTACCCTAAACAGCTCGCCACCGCTCTTCACATATTAATCCAAGTGATTTCAGCGTCAGCAAGCCTCAGTTCCTTCCGCTAGTTCCCAAATCTGGCGTCAGCGTCTCTGTCTTGTGCTTTCCGAATCCAGAGTTCCCTGTTTGTCACACTAATGGAAATATTAATAGCAAAGGTGTTTGTCATTATCAAAACTAGGAAAACTGAGGAAGGGAACTAGGTAGGGAACTGGAGTTCCCAAAAGTTCACTTCCTAACAATATAGATAGATAATAGTAGCACCACCGAGAAGAAAAGGGAGGGCCGCCTGTTGACTACAAGGTGGCCAAGAAAGAAGCAAAGAAATTTCTTGTAAAGGCCAAGGACAAGGCTTTCGAGAACATATACAGAGCACTGGACGAGAAGGGAGAAAAGAGATTGCTATACAGGCTGGCCAGGGAAAGGAAGGGTATGAGTAGAGATTTAGATAGAGTTAGGCATATTAGAGCTGAGGATGGACATGTCCTAGTAGACAACGAGCAGATAAAGAAAAGATGGGGTATTTCTCCGAGTTACTAAATGAGGGGTGTAGGCCCTCGAGAGGAAATCAGAGCACCAGGTGTCAAATCGATTACACCTTTTAGATGAGTATTTCCAAGGAAGAAGTGAAGGACATAGTCCATAGAATGAAGAATGTGAGAGTACGTTGTTGGCCCCGATGAAATCCTAGTGGAAGTCTGGAAGTGCATAGGGACATAGGGCTTGGACAGCTGGCTCACATCATTGTTTAACAATGCAACAATTATAGGGGAATCAAACTCGTTAGGGTTTGTTTGGTTAATGTACCTATAATTACCTTTTTAGCTATATGTATTTTTTCTGGAAAAGTAATTTTTTGAAAGTTAAAAATTATGTGGTATAGGATTGTTTGCAAGGGGGGAAATAAAAAAAAATTACAAATAAAGTCTTTATAAGTATATGGACAAACAAAGCCTTAGTCATACAAGAAGCTTTGGGAGAAAGTTATTGAGTGAGGACGAGAAAGCTCATATGCGTATCCGAAAACAAATTTGGCTTTATGCTATGGATGTTGATTGTGGAAGCCACTCACTTGATGAGGCGGCTAATTAAGAGTTCCACATAGTGGAAGAAAAGTTGTCACATGGTATTTGTTGATTTGGAAAAAACCTAGGATATATAGAGTGGCAAGGGAACTCCAATGACAATATGTAGAGACAAAGGAGTTATTAGAGACAAATATTAGGGTTTTCAAGGATATGTATTATGGCGGACTAATAAGTGTTTGTATGTGGTGTGGGAACATAGACTATTTTCAGGTGCATGTAGGGTTGCGTCAAGATATGCTTAAGCCTTTTTCCCAAACAAAGAAAAACATCGTTCATCATAATCATGATCGATTTTCGTGGAAGTGAACCCGCAAACCTATAAGACGAACATCAATTTGAGAACATATTATCGATCTGCATTACAAGAAACGCATGCTTGACCATGCGAAGCTGCATCCACATATAACTGCTAACAATTGTCAGTCTGCTGTTAACAATTGTCAGTAGAAGGATTTCTTTTGGCACACAAAGAAAGAATAGACAGGGGAAGAAATTGAGTTGAATGTTGCTTTATTCTCATTAAGTAATTGAACGGCCTTTTATAGGCGATTACATAAACTGACTTAACCTTAATTTAGGACCCATTACAACAACTAACAGCACTAACATACTGCTGTAATATTTTCTCTAAACTAACAGCCCATACATTCCTAAAATTCAGCAACTGATAAATCAAATTAGGAAATATGAAATAATCAGGAAATATCTAACAAATCCTCCCTTAAACTGAAGTTTGCTAACATCAGTTTAATACTTTGATACTGCAAAGACCAAGTAGCTTCCTGAGCTTCATGAATGACTCCTTTTTGAGTGGTTTGGTGAAGACATTAGCCACCTGTTCTTCACTTCGACAAAAGATGAGATCAATTACTCCATCCTTGCTAAGATCCCTCAAGAAGTAAACTTTCACATCGATATGCTTACTTCTACCATGCATAATTGGATTCTTTGACAACTTGATTGCTGAACTGTTGTCACAATAGATCTCAGTTGGTTCTGGCTGCTTGAAATTCAGCTCTTCAAGAACTTTCCTCAGCCATATGGCCTGACAAGCACCAGTTGTTGCTGCAACAAACTCTGCTTCCGTGCTTGACAAAGTGACAATGGGTTGCTTCTTTGACATCCAAGAAATAGCAGTTGTACCAAGCATAAACACATACCCGGAAGTGCTTTTCCTGTCATCTTGATCTCCTGCATAATCACTGTCAGTAAATCCCAACAAATTTGTCAGGTCACCTTTCTTGTAGTTCAGGCCAAAATCCTTGGTTCCTTGTAAGTATCGAAGGATTCTCTTAGCAGCCAGCAAATGCATTTCAGTAGGATTCTCCATGTATCTACTAATCAAGCTGACAGCATACATAATATCCGGTCTTGTGACAGTCAAATACATCAAACTTCCCACAATTTGCTTGTAGAGTGTGTTGTCCACCTCCTTCCCTTCATGATCTTTGTGTAGCTTGAAACCACACTCAGCTGAAGTATTAACAGGATTGCAATCCTGCATCTGAAACCTTTTCAGAATATCTCCAACATACTTCTTTTGGGACATAAAAATTCCATCACCTGATTGTACTACTTTTATGCCAAGAAAGTAGTGCATCATACCAAGATTTGACATTTCAAACTCATTCATCATAGACCTCTTGAACTCCTTAAACATGACAGCACAATTTCCAGTAAATAGTAAATCATCAACGTACATGCAAACAATGAGCATTTTCCCCTTATCTCCACTCTTAACAAAGAGTGTATGCTCATAAGGACACTTTATGAAACCTTCTTTCAAGAAATATCCTTCAATGCGACTATACCATGCCCTTGGAGCTTGCTTTAGCCCATAAAGAGCTTTCTTCAACCTGTAAACTTTATGCTCATTTTCATATTTAACATAACCAGGTGGTTGATCAACAAATACCTGTTCATCCAAGTTTTCATGTAAGAAAGATGATTTGACATCAAGCTGGAAAATTGGCCAAGAATTCTGAGCAGCCAATGCAACCACCAATCTGATTGTGTCATGCCTTGCCACCGGGGAAAATACTTCTGTATAGTCAACCCCATACTCTTGCTTGTATCCCTTTGCTACCAAGCGAGCTTTGTACTTGTCAACTTCTCCATTCTCTTTCAGCTTTGTCTTGAAGACCCACTTCACACCAATGGTCTTGTGACCTTCTGGTAGATTGCACAACTCCCATGTGTCATTTCTTTCAATAGCATCAATCTCAGCATCCATGGCCTTTTGCCATTTTTCTTCTTTGACAGCACTTTCAAAACTTGTAGGATCACAATCAGCAAACAAAGCAAAATAAGTAGTCTCATCATTTAATCTAGTTACCTCATAATCTCCCATCCAATTCGGCCTCCTTCTGACACGCCGAATAAATTGAGTTTCTGCTGGATTAGGCTGGGCAATTGTCGGACTGACATTTGCTGTTGTCGAACTGACAATTGTTGTGCTTGGATCGACATTTTCTTCTGGCTGGCTGACATTTGCTGAACTTTCAGCGTCACTGTCATAAACGACTTGGGTAGGCTGCTGCCTATTCCAATCCCAAGTGTTTTCTTCATCAAAGGTCACATCTCTGTTGGTCACAATCTTCTTTGTGAGTGGATTGTATAACTTGTATGCCTTTGATATCTCACTTACTCCAAGAAAGACACACTTATCAGCCTTGTCATCAAGCTTCTTCCTCTTGACATCAGGAACATGAGCATATGCAATGCAGCCAAAATCCGAAAGTGATCTACTGCTGGTTTTCTACCATTTCAGGCTTCTTCTGGTGTCATATTCTGAACAACAAAGGTTGGGCTTCTATTCATAACATAAACACTCCAATTTATCGCTTTCGACCAGAAATTCTTTGGGACTTTGCCTCTTGTCAACAAGCTTCTCACCATGTTGAGGATTGTTCTGTTCTTCCTCTCAGAAACACCGTTTTGCTGCGGTGTATATGCAGCTGTAAGCTCTCTTCGAACCCCTTTCTCTTCACAAAATGCTTCAAACTCCTTTAAGCAGTACTCACCACCCCGATCTGTTCTAAGTGTTTTGATGGATCTTTCTGCTTCATTTTCCACCAGAGCTTTGAAGCTTTTGAAAGCAGTAAATGCTTCTGATTTTTCCTGTAAGAAATGAACCCACGTTTTTCTGGAAAAATCATCAGTAAAAGTAATTACATATCTTTTACCTCCATTAGAAGATGGCTTTATGGGGCACAAATATCAGAATGCACCAGCTCCAGAACTTTACTTGCTCTCCATGATTTCCCCTTGGGAAATTGAGTCCGATGTTGTTTGCTAACAACACAGTCTTCACACACCTGAGCAGGAGCTGTAATTTCGGGAAGACCTGTTACCATATTCTTTTGCTGAAGAGTCTTCAACCCTCCAAAATTCAGATGCACATATCTAAAGTGGCATAACCACGATGACTCACTTACTTCAGCCATCAGACTAGATTGAATGCTTTCAATCTTTAAAGAGAATAACCTGTTTGAACTCATTGGAATAAGAGCAATAGCTCCTCTAATAGGATCATAAATTTCACAAGCATTTGACTTAATTGTGATAATATAACCCTTTTCTTGCAATTGGCCAGCACTCGGTAAATTAATCTTCAAATCAGGCACATACAGGACTTCTGAAATTTTCTCCACAAAGCCATTCTTGGCTTTTATCCTGATATCTCCTTTCCCCATTACTTTCACAAAAGATTCATCCCCAAATCTTATAGTAGAATGATAATCTTTATCTAAATAAGAGAAAGAAGACTTACTTCCACTCATGTGGTTACTGCAACCTGTATCCACAAACCAAACACCTGCTTCAGACTTCTTTCCATCTTGGATTGTCATTAGCAGAGTTTCTGAGTCCTTTGTTTCAGCAAACTTCGAGTTCTCCTCCTTCTCCTTGTGCAGTTTGGTGTAGCATTCAGATGCATAATGGCCAAACTTATGACACCTATAACATTTGACTTTGGACTTGTCAAAATCTCGGCCTCTGCCGCCTTTGCCCTGACTGCTGTCATTATTGGGCCTGAAATTGTCATCATTTGACCTGAAATTCCTGCTAGAATCATGATCTCTGTTTCCTCTATCCTCTCGATTTCCTCTTCCTCTACCACGGCCCCTTCCTCGTCCTCTTCCTCTGAAGTTGTTGGACTGGGTGTTGGTAGATGCCTTCAAAGCGTGCTCCTCTGTTATAGAGCTCCTATTCACCTTTTGTTCATGCACCAGTAGAGAACTTTGCAATTCATCAAGAGAGAGCTCATCAATGTTTTTCGATTCTTCGATCGAATAAACAATATAGTTGAAGTTCTGTGTCATGCTCCGCAAAATCTTCTCTACTATGATGACATCAGTCATCTTCTCACCATAATTTCTCATCTTGTTGCAGATCTCCATCGTTCGCCCGAAATAACTGGTGACGGACTCCTTATCCTTCATCCTCAGCGACTCAAAATCGCCTCTCAAAGCTTGAAGCTGTGCACACTTCACTCTGTTGGAGCCTTCATACTTATTCTTCACAGAGTCCCATATATCCTTGAAAGTATCTTTGCAAAGAATAGTTTCCAGGATGGAACGATCTACGGCTTGGAAGAGGTAGTTCTTCGCCTTGAAATCCTTCAATCTTCTACTCTCCAGATCTATTTTTTGAGCATCTGTCAGAACCGCGTTTGCCGCCGGTTCTTGCACTCCACCATTAACAACGCTCCAATTCTCCTTAGAGCGAAGAAAATCTTCCATCAACATACTCCAATGATCGTAGTGACCATCAAAGCGTGGAATAGAGACTTGCACGTAATTGGATTCGGCAGCCATTGGATGAGAAGAACTGTAATCTGGTTTTGTGAATCTCTCACATGTTTACGCTCAGGATCTGAGAAAAAATAGGATCGTTGCTCTGATACCACTGCTAACAATTGTCAGTTTGCTGCTAACAATTGTCAGTAGAAGGATTTCTTTTGTCACACAAAGAAAGAATAGACAGAGGAAGGAATTGTGCTGAATGCTGCTTTATTCTCATTAAGAAATTGAACGGCCTTTTATAGGCGATTACACAAACTGACTTAACCTTAATTTAGGACTCATTACAACCACTAACAGCACTAACATACTACTGTAATATTTTCTCTAAACTAACCGCCCATACATTCCTAAAATTCAGCAACTGATAAATCAAATTAGAAAATATGAAATAATCAGAAAATATCTAACAATAACAAAGAAAAAAAGAAAAAGAAGAAGCGAGGAACATTTTAACAAAAAGCATCACAATGTTGGACAGAAATACAATTAAACCAAATCAAACCAAATCATTTTCAATTGTTCCGGTCGACAATTCCAGCATGAATAAGCAAAGCCCACAGATGAGTGATGAACTCGCCTCCTTCTCCAAGCTTCACCGCATGAGCCATTTCATTGCTGTTCGACGGCGCCAAGTATAAGATCATCTCCGCCCAGAACTCCGCCAGTAGTTTCCACCTTCTTTCATCTCCCGCCATAGAAACCAACTCTTTCCCAAGCTTCACACCTTTTTGTAGTGTCGTGTTCATTTCTCCTCCCACTTCCTTGTCACCACTAAGCAACTCCATCAGCTTCTCATACTTGTTGACTCCCTCCACCTTCCCGCAACAAGAAACGGGATTCCTTAGCAAACATCTCGCTTCCTTGACGGTTGTCTCACAAATGAGTTCCGCCTCAAGAACAGGAACGGACACCAACGACGGAGCAAAAGCCAACAAGTAAGCGCAATACTTGGACAACTTCGTTGCTACCTCAAAACCTTCCGGTTTATATTCCTGCAAAGCAAGGCTCATCTCACAAACGCTAGTTGCCACGTGCCACACTAGGATTGTTTCTGAATCGCTCTTGAGATTCAAAGCCCAAGAGAGCGTCTCCTCAACTCCACTCCGCCTCAAAGAAGAGACCCCATTACTCAATTTCTGTCCATTTGTTTGCAGCGATAAAACCACCGCTTTCTTCAGTTCCTTAGACAACGCAACGCTTCGGCCTTCTTTCTTGCTAGGGTTCGGAAGCGGGATTCCGAAAACAGAACAAACTGCTTCCAGAGGCTTGTTTTCGATGCTGAAACTCGTGCAGGATTCGAGGAGCGAGTATTGACTAAGCCTTCTCCTCCAAGGCTTGCACAATATGGAGCTCGTGCATCGTGAGACGCGACAAATCGCTCCGATGACCCCCCCAAAGCAGTGGCGAAACAGCCCTGGTTTTCTCTTGGCGTAGTAGCAAAGCAGTATCACATTGTACCACTTTGAGGTAACGAACAAGAATAACTGGATAACCTCTAGAACGTACAAAACCAATATCAAGATTTCAAAGGCTTTGGGATTAAGGTTAGGGTTCACACCAAGACTCATCTCATAGCCGGAGTTGAAGCCTTTGTAATCATACGCTTTTAGCGTGAAATACCAAAACATGATAGGAAAGGATATTAAAGATATTATCTTCCAATAAAACCCATTCAAATAAAAGAACATGTACTTTGAATAGAAGTAGTCGTGGAGAAAGCCGAGCTCTACCTCAATCACTCTGAACACCCTCTCTTCATCAGTTAGTAACTCATCACGAACCAACTCCCACGCCTTCATTCTCGACGAGCTTGTTGCGTATAAATTCGTATAGCCTCGGATTTTCCCAAGAAGCAACCAAAACAAAGCAAAAGAAAGACAAGTATCCTTGAGTCGCCCGTCTCGATCTCCTCCTCTTGATTCCGAGCTCAAAAGCCTCCCGTTGCATCCCCATATCTTCTCCAAAGTGATCCCATCTACAATCTTGCCATCCTTGGTTGTCGCGTATTTGGGCCCCACCAAGTAATTAAACCCGTGCATTCTCTTTGAATACGCTCCAGCTCCAGCTTCATCGTCGTTGTTGATGAAGCCAATGATCTTCCTTAGGTTCTCCCTTATCCCCGGCGTTGCACCAGAAGCATGAGCCAACGCAACGACTCTCTCCACGAGCTTCAAGCACACGACAAAGAAGACGAGTGCAATGGAGAGAATCCGGGAATGTGAAGGCAGATCGTAGACTAGAATGACTAAAAGGGCAAATTGAGTGAGAAACTGAAACAATATTTTTGATCTACCGTTTATCTCTTCAAGAGTGAAGGCGGCGAGGTTGTCGAAACTGGAGTAAGCGAAGAGTAGGAAGACGGCCCAAATGCCGTATACTCCACTGAACATGCTCTTGGATCCTTGGGAGTTTCCGGGCTGGCCCATGAGGCCCAAGGTGTAGGATATAAAAATGGGGACCGACATGTAACACGCGGATGAAACGAGCTTCATCAGCCATAGCTTCGCGAATCGCCTCTTCAAGCCACCCAGCAGGAAAACGATGGCGAAGAAGACGATTGTAGCCACCACGAATTTCTCAATCTTATGGAGGTTGTTGGATTCTTGTCGCATGTATGTTGTGACCTTGTCCTGGAGGGTTTGACACGTGGTTTCGTCCATTGGAAAAGGGATCGGGGCTGATTTAGGGCGATGGGTTAGTTGTATGGGAAGTGCATGAACTTAGATTTGCTCCATTCTTTCCCTATTTATAATCAAATCTAATCATGTAATCATATTATAAATGTATTTTCGTAAACAGCTATACATGATCCAATCCAAAGCGATCGATGACAAAGCATGGATGAATTAGTATAGTGGAAGGCATTTACGTACTCCATAATTGACGTACCCTACGGAGTGTTATATTTAATCCTTAATTAATTATGAATTTAACACAGTTCTATGTGGAGATTGATGAAATTATAGCAAGTAGCTAGGGTATTAATTACTATAGCTCTCTAGCTGGATTGCCGGGTCGCCTGCGGATTAATTGGTGCACTATACTGTACATTAATTGCAGATCGAACATGTAGAAAAGAGTTATATTTTGTAGTAAGCTTAGTCACTTACTTACAAGGGCAGAGAATTTTACCCTAATGTTCATTCTTACAAGGACAGAAGCAGAGTTTGTTGCAAAAACAACTGATGTGTGTCAGGCCATGTGAACATTAGGGTAAAATTTAAGACTAGATAGAAAAATAAATTAAGTGAATAATTATCCGGTCAAACCGATTCACTTTTAGTTATCTTTTTAATTAACTCAAATTTGAGACTAGATGGAAAACTAAATTTTCAACGACCGACAACTAGTGAAGTTGTCTGCAAGGTGGATGATCTAGCTGAAGGAGATGGGAAAACAATGATTTTCTCAAGCTCTAATTGAGGGTAATATTGGAATAAAACCAAGCTAGCTAGGGATATTGGAAAAAAATAAGGATAATATTGAAAAATATTGACAAAAATAAAATAAAAAGACAATTATATTGAGGCGAAAATTTTTAAGCTACAAACACAAGTAATATGATACAAATAAGTATTTTTTTTGCACACTCATCGATCTAAGAAATAAAACCAAGCTAGCCAGGGATTATTACTCTTTAATTTAAGGCCCTATTCGGTATAGCTAGGACTAGATGGAAAAAGAAATTGTCAATTAGCGGAGTAGCGTTCGGCTTCAAGATGGATGATCTAGTTGGAAGGAGATGGAAAAACGGTGATTTTCTCAAGCCCCCCCCCCCCCCCCCCCCCCCCCAAGCTTGAAGGAGATTGAAGAAGTTGGAGTTGTGCAATTGACAATCTTTTGCCCCTTCATGTCATGAACCTCTGCCGCCGTTTCAAACTCTCCCATACAAGCCCTAGCCGCCCCCACAACCTATGTGAACAGTGTCTCCTTCTCCTCTGCCTCTAGCCTATGTCGCCGCTTCAATTCTTCTTCAATCGAGTTGCCCCAAATATGATCAAGAACTCCCCGTCACTTCAAATTCTCCAAGCCCCGGCCGCCACCACAATCTACGCCGACAACGTCTCCTCGATCTCCCTCCGACCTCCTCCATCGCATCAATTCTTCCTCAATCGAGTTGTTCCAAATCTAATATAGTTTTCGAACTGATGGTGCTTAATGTTTGTTCTATGTAAATAATTAATCCTTAAGCTAATATGCAAGATGGAGTTTCCCCATATCTCTTTACAATCGAGTTGTCCCAAGGCTGATATGCAATTAATTAATCCTATCCTTGTTGCAGCAATACTCACATTTTTGTTAGGGGCATTTTAGTCATTTTCCATGTCAGTTTACTAATCCAGCTTCTCTATACCGAAATCTCATTTTATTTCCAGTTACTAATTCAAGCTTTAGTTTCCAGTTGCTCGTTCCAGCTTCATTGAGCTCCAGTTTTTAAATCCAGCTCCGACTTTGTCAAGTTTCAGCTATACCGCACGAAGCCTAACCCAATTTGATTCAAGTGTTAACCCTCTTAATTAAGGAGCATCTAAAACTTCCTCCTTCACTTAACCAACATGCAACACAACCACCTAGCTAACATGCATCTAGCTAGATAATTAATTGAAGTTTTAGATGTATTAATTTTAGTACTAATATAAATTTATCCCTATTTTGCAGTAAATCAGTTGAGAACATATGAGAAAATCTTATAAGCATGCAAATTTTGCATTGTTTTTCACATGTTATCAATAAATAAATCCCACTCCAGATCCATCAAATTTTAGATTCGGGTTTGAAGTGAATGTGAATGTTTTTTGTCTTTGCAACCAGTGATGGCCCATTTCGTTAGAATATGCATATAAAAGGGGTAGACCACTTCATAACTCTGAATATTTTTTGTGGTTGCTCAACCTCAAGACCTCTTATTAAAAGATTGAGTCTCTTACCAACTTCACTCAATTTCTTTGAATAGTAGAGGTCATCAAAATTAAATTTGAAATGCTTATTTATGAGGTTAAGGATTGATGGTTTCTATGAGTTTAGATAGGGGCAGACTTTTATAAAAGGTGGGGGTACCAAGTTTAGCGCCTCAATTCATGGTAATAACTCTCTTGATATTATCTGTAAGGCCTGATGCTTTAGAAGCGTCATTCCATCCTAATCTGGAGACTTTTTAAGAGGTCACTCATCCTAATACTACTCCCACCCTAGCACGTTTCACTTTAAAGTTCTTTGTCCTCACTTGAACCATGAAAAAAAAGAGCTCTGTTGACATGAATAGCACTATAATCTTTATAAAAGATTACAAATTCGGTGAGTTACACTATCCATTTAGAACCACATGTCGACGATCTCACCTAGAGAGGAACCTCGCCCTAATATCACTAAAAAATGAATTTCTAAACAAGAGGAATGTGAGTGTTTGACATCACCAAGGATTTCCACTAAAGTTGTCCTTGCAAAACCAAAAGAATGAGGTCGAAAATATTGTAAAACGCTAATATATGCATCCTTGCATCTAAAGACCTTTGTCATCTAATACACTCAACCTCATATGTCATGCAAATAGTTTTTCATGGGGAAATCAATAGGAATAGGATTTTCCAAATTGCACAACGAATCCTAGTCATTTGGGTTAGGAAATAAATGAATATAAGAAAAACCAAATCTCCACATATATGGAAGATAAGATAAGAGGGAGAGAAATAATCCCACGTCGCAAATATAAAGAAATCAAGACCACTATATAATATCATGAATTACTCCATCTATTGCCAATTGGTTTTAGGATGGAATCCCAATGGCTTATATGATTGGCTTGTGTACGGACGTACACGCCCCTCCCCTGACCGGCCCACGTATTTTGACATGGTATCAGAGCGGTTTGGTCTGGGTTTGGACTTGGTTGATTTAGGCTAGCCGGCCTGAAGGCATGATTGGGCTTGTCGACCTTAAGACACTAATAGGCTTGCTAACCTTAAGGCATGATGTCAAGTGCCAACTGGGCCAGACCAGTTTCCATTTGAGGGGCGTGTGGAAGATAAGATGGGGAGAAACAATCCCACATCAAAAATATACAGAAATCAAGACCACTATATAGTATCATGAATTACTCCTCCTATTTTCAATTGGTTTTATGATGGAATCCTATGAGCTTTGATGGTGGATTTGTGCACGGACGTACACGTCCCTCCCCGAACGGCCCACGTACTATAAATTAAAACGCCATAAGAGGATAAAAATGAAATTGTAATAGAAAAGGAGAACTAAAGATCAATTATCCAAAATAGAAATTTGTCGAAAATGGTTCATATGTGAATGCAGCTCCCATGTGATATGTAAAACATTCACATGTAGGCATAGTTAATTCACTCAATAGTCACAAACATACAATATAAAAATATATGCATAATTTATAGAGTGATTTTTCCCTAATATGCGTATAAATTGGCATAAACGTGAATATATTTTTTACTATATGAGCATATACCATTTTTATTGAATTGTGCATGTTTCCAAAAATATATGTACATTATAAATTTAAAGTTCTTAAAATTTATATTATATGATCATTTGCATTTCTCAAGTGAGGCTTATTTAGGCCTTGTTATAAATGCCCTAGATAAACCTATTGCTAGTAGATGTAAAATTTCAGCTTCGGAATTTCATTTAATTTGATCTCCCGCTCTGATGCGTTTCAGTCTTCGGATGTCGGCCAAGTTGTCGTGGCAGCGTTGGATCTAGGCCTTGATGTGAGTCGCTCGACTCGAAAGTGAGGTTCACGTGGTGATTGAGGGAACACGTGGGGAGTTCCACCACACGGTGAAGACTACGCGATGAGTGGAGATACGATGCGAGTGGTGGCGAGTGGCGATGGGTAGGGATCGCGGCCTCAAGACTAGGCTCAATCGATAGATGAACTCGATGGGTCGCGTGTGGCCGTAGCGTCGACAGTGGAGAGAAGGATAGACTTGAAGGAATCGAGTGGGTGTCGTAGCGTCGGCGGCGGAGGTGAAGGAGATGAGAAGATAGAGGTTTTGGGTGACTTCGATCTAAGAGATGGAGGCAATTGGCTCTCAACATGACATAATAAATTATGACGTAACCTAATACACAAGGCTGAGATGGTTTTATATAGGGGTAGCGGGACTCGGATGGGCCGAGTCTCGCCTAATGGGCTAGCCTACGCGACACGCGTGTAGCACACACCCAAAAATAGAAATAACTAAAAATAGTAACTACTAAAATGAGAGAAATGCCAAAACTAGAATGTTTCAAAATAACAAAAAATTTGTGATCGCGGTCAACGATGGTGGTGAGGAGTTTGAGAGAGACCGCGTTCTCTGGCTTGCCTTGGCTAGCGATGACGCGCGCGATGAGGGATTGCACGACGTTGGCGACGGCCTTGGCACGCGATCTTGTCACGTGCCCTTGTGAGCGGATGCTCATGGCTTCCTCCTCCTCAGCTGCAATCATGGTGGGCATGGGCGCATCACCCTCCCCCACTTGGCTCTGAAGCGTCCCCGCCTAACCATCATCGAACTCGGGCTCCACATAAGGTTGTAAGTCGGCGACTTTGAAGGTCGAGTGGATGCCATAGTCGGTTGGGAGCTCGAGCTCGTACGCGTTGTCTCCAATGGCCTTCACAATGCGAAAAGGACCATCACCGTGTGGTGCTAACATGGATTTGCGCTTTGTTGGGAACCGTTCTTTGCGGAGATGCACCCATACCATGTCTCCAGGTGCGAAGATGATGCGGCGCCGACCCCGGTTGTGCTGTGACGCATACTGAGCAACGCGGCGTTCCAGCTGCGCGCGGGTTCTGCGATGGAGTTCTTGGATCTGCGCGGCGCGGTTGGCCGCGGTAGTGTGCTTATTGTCTTGGAGTAGCTGCGGCAGCATGTCCAGCGGTGTCAAGGGGTTTCTGCTGTAGACGACCTCGAACGGGATGAGCTTTGTCGCGGAGTGCCTGGACCTATTGTAAGAAAACTCAACAATAGCAAGTAAGTCTTCCCAACGCTTGGGGTTGGCCTTGAGCATGGTCCGGAGAAGGGCTCCTAGTGTTCGACTGGTCACCTCGGTTTGGCCATCGGTTTAGGGGTGGTAGCTAGTGGAAAATAGTAGTTTGGTACCTAGCTTTCCCCAAATAGTTCTCTAGAAATGTCCCACAAATTTAGTGTCTCTATCACTCACAATAGACCTAGGAATCCCATGTAAACGTACCACATTCTCCAAAAATAACTCGGCTATGTCACTAGCATTATGGGTCATTTTACACGCGACGAAATGGGCCATTTTGGAAAACCTGTCCACAATAACAAATATGGAGTCCTTACCCCTACGAGAGAGAGGCAAACCTGTAATGAAGTCTATGGATAAATCTTCCCAAGGGGCGAGAGGGATTGGAAAAGGAGTGTGGAGGCCGTAGGAACTTGAACTCGCCTTAGCGCGTTGACATGTCACACAGCTCCGACAATATCGTGTCACTTGGTGGGTCATGCACGGCCAAAAGAAATGCTCGTGAAGAGCTGCCAAGGTTTTTTTTTAACCCCAAAATGACTGCGTCCTTCATGCTCTTCCTGAATTAAAAGGTTCCTAATGGATGAGCTAGGGATGCATAGGCGACCGGCCTTGTATAGGTAACCCTCATGTAAAAAATAAGTCTCAAACTCGCGGTCCCTAAGGTAGTGCTCCAAAATAGGCTTAAATAAGGGATCATTCAAGTATAATTATTTAATTAAAGCAAAGCCAAAAACCTTACTTTGAAGATGAGTAAGGAGGTTATACATGCGAGAAAGGGCATCGGCGACCACATTCTCCTTACCTTTCTTGTGCACAACAACGTAGGGGAACGTTTCCATGAATTCCATCCAACGGGCATGGCGACGGCTGAGGTGTGCCTGGCTCTTCAAGTAGCTAATGGCCGCGTGGTCCGAGTGAATGACGAACTCTCGTGGCCAGAGGTAGTGCTGCCAGGTCTTGAGCATGCGGACGAGGGCGTAGAGCTCCTTGTCGTAGGTGGGATAGTTCAAGGTGGCCCCGATGAGCTTCTCACTGAAGAACGCGATGGGCCTCTTATCCTGGTGCAAGACGTCGACATTTGATGCATCGCATTCAATCTCAAAGTGTTTGTTGAAGTCTGGAAGTTGGAGCAAGGGTGTGTTGCACAGCCGCACAGAGCATCTTTCAACGCGATGAATGTTTTCTCGTGGTGCTCCAACCAATTCACCGTGGTACCCTTCCTTGTGAGCTCATGGAGAGGCGCGGCGATGGAGCTGAAGTCGCGGACAAACCTCCAGTAAAAACCTGCCAAGGAAGCTGCGAACCATGGTTGGAGTTGTAGGCGTGGGCCAATCCCGAATTGCCTTCACCTTGTCGTCATCCACGCGAAGGCCATCTTTGGAGACCACGTAGCCCAAAAAGTTAGTGGTGTCGGATAAACTTTTGCTTAGTCCGGTAATGGAAGCATAAGTTTATTCATCTGGTTGTGAGGTTTTGTTCCTATCTATCTTATCCTATTGAGTTATATCTTTTCTCTTGAGCAAATTCTTATTTGGATGTTTGTTGGTTTATCTAGATTGATCACCTAGGTTTATTGCTTTCATTCTTATTGCTAATACTAGGGAACTGTTGGGCTAACGCTCTAGTTCGAGTAGCGAGGATAGATTCTTATCTGCCACTGTAGAATTTATCTATGTAGGGAATTGATTACATGTTGAATGCTTCTGGTTGAGGTTTTATGTGTATCCTGGTTAATTCCTATGTTCATTGCTGCCTTTGGGTTGAATCACTAGTGGTGCTAGGGTTATTCATTGGTAAGGGTTCTTAGGGATGGTTTCCCTATTAATCTACACAAGATCAGGACATGAATAACCGAATAGCAAGATAGGGCATAATCAAGGAGCAACCTTTGAATGACTTATGTGGACATTACTTGGCTAAGTGTTTTCTCTCTTTGATATTTTCATCATATACTTTGCTGTGTTTGACTTAATTGTGACCAATCAACCTACAATCCCCCCTTTAGTGACATTGCATGCAACCACCATTAGTTTCGCTCCTTCCCTGTGGGATCGACCTTTGCTTATTGACTATACTAGTTTATTTGTGAGGTTTTATATTTGACAGCTAGGAACGACAACCCGTCAGGAAGCTCCTCCGGAAACACGTCATCGAACTCGACTAGCAACGCATTGATGGCGCTCGGCAAAGGGTCGATGAATGGCATCTCTGGAATGCATGGAGTGGGCACCAACAGGAAACATGGAGCCTTGCCGCTCAAGGTGGCAGTGAGGTCGCTGGGCCGCGCGAGAAGCAATCTGTGCTCACAGCTACCTTGGAACGCGGCACTTGTTGGCGATGTATTCACACTGTCCCTGCAACGCATTTATCCTTGGGCGCGTTATCGTTGGAAGCGTTGTGTTGCCCTGAGGGAGTACGCGATCTCATGTTGCCAGTGCCTGGGATCGTTGAAGATTCACCAGAATTTGGGTTGGATCGCGGTGGCATCGCCGCGGCCTTGGCTTTTTCCAACGCTTTTTGGCAATCGCGCTCGATATGATCCTGTAAAATCTCATGTGGAGTGATAGGCTTTGTCGTGACACCTAAACAAAATAATCCTAACAAACCTAAACAAGTAGTCTGGGCAAGTAAGGGTCGAACCCACAGGGAGGAAGTAATCAATCTATGTGTTTATAAGCATGCAAAGTAACAAGGAAGGGGGGTTTTGATTATCAAGCAAAGTAACAAAGATGCAAGCTTTAAAAGAAGAAGAAATATGATGAGGGGAAGTATTCCACTAGGCAAATATCCACACTGCAGATGAAACAGGTCGATCACTGATAACTATTATTCCAAGTTCTTTTCACAATCTTATAGTTGTTCCCATCCTGATCTTAAGTACTACCAATTCTCACAGTTGTTGATAGACTTATTACAATATCAATGGGAGAGTGCTACCAATTCTCACAGTTGTTGATAGACTTACCACTAACAAAGCAATAGCAATGCACACAAGGGAATAGGATACATGCAAATAGAAGAAAACCTTACTACTTAACATGCAAATAATTCTCTCTCACAATTGCACACTTGTATTCCACTATATGCAACAATTGTGTTTGCCACTAGGTATGCACTCGTATTCCACTATATGCAAACCCTAACACTATGATAAATATCGATAAACCTAGTTAGCAACTCTAGATAAATCAATACAAACCAATAGACAATATGCTCAAAAGAATTAAACCAACTTTATAAGATATAGAACAAGGAATAGAAATCTCACAACCAATCCATTGCAATGCTTCAATCGTCTAGCGAAATAAAGGTGTCTAGCTCTCCATGGGTTAAAACCCTAGAGGCAGAATGAAAAACGAACTTCTAAAACTGAATCGTGGCAACTAGGTTAACTAAAAAGTTTGTTTAACCTAATTCTAAAAGTGTATATAAATTAATAAAATAATAACACTAAAATAATAACCAAAAGCAAATCAAATCCCGAGAAATTAATCCCGGAATCACGCTCGGTCTCTCTCGTGAAATCAGCTTCTCGGCCCAATTCCAAGCTGCGGCCCATCTCAGCATCACATGCTCCGCTGACGTCATGGCGACATCATCCCGTGGCTTTCTCCAGCTTCAATTCATACGCCCGAACTCCCGCGCGCGGCATCAGCAATTCACGCCTTCGTT
This sequence comes from Rheum nobile, assembly GCA_027886185.1. Taxonomy (NCBI): domain Eukaryota; kingdom Viridiplantae; phylum Streptophyta; class Magnoliopsida; order Caryophyllales; family Polygonaceae; genus Rheum; species Rheum nobile. The sequence continues at coordinate 1,278,838 of WOAB01000660.1, forward strand.
TCTTCTATTAATTAGGCCGAGGCCTTTCTTTTGGGCCTTTCTTCTTCACTTGGGCCTAACTTCCTTCCAATTCCAGCAATCACCTCGCGTGTTTACATAATTGCTTCGCCCAGCATATGGCCGTGGGGCGCCAGCTCCCACCGCGGGGCGGTGCTTCTCTGAGATCCACCGCCGGGTCGCGGTGGCTCTGATAAGGCGTTGTCGTGACACCTAAACAAAATAATCCTAACAAACCTAAATAAGTAGTCTGGGCAAGTAAGGATCGAACCCACGGGGAGGAAGTAATCAATCTATGTGTTTATAAGCATGCAAAGTAACAAGGAAGGGGGGTTTTTGATTATCAAGCAAAGTAACAAAGATGCAAGCTTTAAAAGAAGAAGAAATATGATGAGGGGAAGTATTCCACTAGACAAATATCCACACTGCAGATGAAACAGGTCGATCACTGATAACTATTATTCCAAGTTCTTTTCACAATCTTATAGTTGTTCCCATCCTGATCTTAAGTACTACCAATTCTCACAGTTGTTGATAGATTTATTACAATATCAATGGGAGAGTGCTACCAATTCTCACAGTTGTTGATAGACTCACCACTAACAAAGCAATAGCAATGCACACAAGGATATAGGATACATGCAAATAGAAGAAAACCTTACTACTTAACATGCAAATAATTCTCTCTCACAATTGCACACTCGTATTCCACTATATGCAACAATTGTGTTTGCCACTAGGTATGCACTCGTATTCCACTATATGCAAACCCTAGAACTATGATAAATATCGATAAACCTAGTTAGCAACTCTAGATAAATCAATAGAAACCAATAGACAATATGCTCAAAAGAATTAAACCAACTTTATAAGATATAGAACAAGGAATAGAAATCTCATAACCAATCCATTGCAATGCTTCAATCGTCTAGCGAAATAAAGGTGTCTAGCTCTCCATGGGTTGAAACCCTAGAGACAGAATGAAAAACGAACTTCTAAAACTGAATCTTCTAGATTGTGGCAACTAGGTTAACTAATGGGATATTTAACCTAATTCTAAAAGTGATAAAATTAATAAAAGGAAATAATAATAAAACTAATAGCAAAAAATAAACAAACGAAATAGGGAATTAATCCCGTAATTCTCGTGCAAGCCTCTCGTCTGCCCATCTCCAATTCCAGCTGATCGGCCCACTCTTCACATCAGCGGCCCATCTTCAACACAACATTAGCACAACCCACTCCAACAAATCATCAAGGCACTGATGTCATCCTCCGTCATCGTCCGCTTTCTCCAGCTTCAATTCAGCGCTGCTTTTCTTTACGCGACCTTTCTTCAGTTGGGCCGATTTCATGGGCCTTTCTTCAACTTGGCCCATTCCTTTAAATTCCAACAATCACGCGGTGCGTTTAATTAATTTCCCTGCTTTGCCTCACGTGATGGCCGCGGGGCGTCAGCTCCCACCGCGAGGCGGTGACTTTCTCTGAGACCCACCGCCGGATCGCGATGGTTCTGGTGCGGGGCGGTAGTAATTCGCCCACTCCTTTCTTCAACTCTTCTTCTTCTCTTCCGCTCTTCCATACCACCAAGTGTTGGTAGCCTTCTCCAATTAGTCTTCAAGCGGAATCTCATCCATCCTTCAGTAAGCTGTAAATCCCCGGATATCTTCAATTCTCTCCACAACTTCTGGATTACAGACTTAACCTCAACTCTAGTCATAAACTCCTCTAAATAATGCTAATAATTTCTAGTTAAGGTATATGAAATGACACCTATCAAATTCCCCCATGATTAGACCTTTACTCGTCCCGAGTAAGCTAAAGATAAACCTACTCTCTCAATCAAACACCAAGGTCTCAGGAAGTATAAGAAAATATGACACCAACAATTACAACATCTCAACAATCAGCTCCAGACAACCAAAACAATACGCACACCACAACAACACAATACAACACAACACCATAGAGTGACAATACTAATCCTAGCCTCCCATCTATCTTCTTATCTCTCCAGAGTGACCTACCCGAAACCTCCTTATATCTCCTCTTCTTATGATGCCTCGCCAAGAATAATGAGAAATCCTAAAATCACTCTTCTTCTTTTCGCTCATTTTGCCAAGGCGCCCTTTCGGGTTTTCACCAAGCCACTCATTTCATTTTCCAATAGATGTACTCACATATGCTCACGTTACTCTTGACCACCTGCTTATTACCTAGGCCGCCCTTTCGGGTTTTCGACCTATCCTAGGATTTCAATTTTTGCCTTTTTTCAATTTTTTGGCTCTTTTTTCTTTTTTATTCATCCTCAATGACATAACAAGTATAGAACTCTCCCCCATGCTTAAACATTGCATTGTCCTCAATGTAATGAAAGACAAAAGAATAGAAGCATAGGGAAAAGCAAAAAATAACTCACAAACGCCGCTGAGTTGCTTGGACACTATAGGTGATCGCTGGCGGTCTTCTCAATAAATGCCCAGGTCTCTGGTGTTGGGCAGGTGTTTTCATCAACTCCATTGTCTTCTCCTACCGTGCAACCAAAAGGGAACCACTTTGGTGAATAGTGGTATAGCAAAAATGTTGGGGTTGCACGACCTTCTAGGAACACATGGTGGAGCCCAAATAGAATCATGGTGGGGGCTCTAGTGTTCCTCCTCCTCAGCTGCCGAATGCAGGGCCATCATCGTTGCCAAACAAATGTAGGGTGAATGGTTTCCTCCGTTAGCAACATGACGCGCACCTCTCTCCATGGTGACTCAAGACAGCTCGGTAATTTTTATTTTTTTTTTGCTCCCCGTTTAAGGTTTTTTCGGGGAGTGACTTAGTGTAGGGAAAAGAAGACTTACATTGGTGGTAAACACCTTCTTCAATAGACATGGGTCTCTTCCCTGCAGGTTAGTCGGAAACAAAAACAAGAACAAAAACAAAGCAAAAACACACTAAAGAAAATGCAAAAACAAAGAGTGAAAAGCAAGAAAGAAAAACATACCTCGGGTTGCCTCTCGGACAGCGCCTTAGTTATTGTCATGGCATGACATACTACTTCAACTCTTCAACTTGGGTTGCTCATAGCAACTGAACACCTGGGGTCTATATCAGGGGGATGCCTCATATCCGATATGAAAAAATTAGCCACCTGCATCAAGATCTCCTTCTTGTGCTTCCCCTTCGGTTTCTTCTTGATCATGCCCAACACCTTTAACATTTCCTTGCAGCGAGGGGTGCTGTCTGCCAGTGTGACCAAGTGAATGGTTTTTGTGCAGTCACTAAAGGCCTCATAGATGTTCTCATTGTTCTTTAGCCTTTGAGTAACTCGGGAGGCCTCAAGGAAAGGTGCGACGGGTTGCAGCGCGACGAGCGGAAAGGAGTTGAGACGCACAAACTCATCATAGGCAGCCTCCAGAGGGTCGGGGACTGTCGGGGCATTTTCGAGAGAAATGGTTGTCTCTGGCGTATTTTTGCGATCACGACACTCCTCCTCATCGTCGCTCCACTCCTCCAGTCCCAAAAAGTACTCCTCCTCAGTCATCAACTCTGGACGATGATAAGGATCAACCCAAACCTCATCAGCATAACTAGAATTTTGGACGCCGGGTTGCTCTGAACTCACCGCGGGTCGCGGCGAAATCTCGCTAGGAGGCACTTCATCCACCGCGGGGCGGGAGTTATCACTGCGGGGCGGTGGTCATCGCCGCGGGGCGGTGGGTGTGAGGAAGGATAACTGAGGTGCACCGCCGGGTCGCGATCAGTGTCGCCGCGGGGCGGTGAAATAACTGGGACTTCACACCGGGTCGCGGTGAGAGGTGACACGGGGCAGTCGGTTATTTTCTCTATCTCATATTCGTCCTCCTCTTCAGCACTAGGAGGCACGACCAGTTGCTTACCACTTCTGAGGGTGATGGCACTCACATTTTCCCTTGGATTCACTGTGGTCTGAGATGGCAAGGAGTTTGATGTCCTCTGGTCAAACTTAGTTACAACATCAGCCAGTTGGCCAATCTGCCTCTCCATATCCTTTATGCTTGATTCAGTAGTTTGAGCATACGTGGTGAAGTGCTGAGTCAAGGTCTTGAGCATCTCTTCAGTTGACTTGGAGGAACTTGGATTGGACACTAGCGGGCTATGCTCATAGGCCTGGTTGTACTGCCGTGGAGTACCCTTCTGGTAGAACGATTGTGGCTCTGGATAGAACTCCTGGCAGTCATATGGAGGGTATTGATGGTCCCCATAACTCGAATTGGGGTGATTCCTCCACCCTGAGTTGTATGTGTAGGAGTATGGGACACATCTCAGCCTCTGCGGATCAAAACCTCTTGCAGCGTTTACTGCAGTTGCATATGCAGGAAGTCTTGGGCAATCGTCAGTGGAACTTGGATTGGACACTAGCGGGCTATGCTCATAGGCCTGGTTGTACTGCCGTGGAGTACCCTTCTGGTAGAACGATTGTGGCTCTGGATAGAACTCCTGGCAGTCATATGGAGGGTATTGATGGTCCCCATAACTCGAATTGGGGTGATTCCTCCACCCTGAGTTGTATGTGTAGGAGTATGGGACACATCTCAGCCTCTGCGAATCAAAACCTCTTGCAGCGTTTACTGCAGTTGCATATGCAGGAAGTCTTGGGCAATCGTCAGTGGAATGCCGCAGATCATGACAGAGTTTGCAGGCTCTAACTGGTCTTTCTGCACCCGAGCTGGGGTAGTATCCCCTCTCTGGAGAGAGTGAGCAAGGGTATGGGTTATCGCGCGACTCTCCCCAGAAATCCATCTCTGTATCAAAAATCAAAAAGGAAAAACAAAGGTCAGTAGCACAGGTGTGGACCGTAAGATAGGTCCACACCAAAGTAACACGCACACAAACAAACACACAGAAAAATCAAATCTTGCCTCCCCGTTAACAGCGCCAATTTGATAGGCATTGTCGTGACACCTAAACAAAATAATCCTAACTAACCTAAACAAGTAGTCTGGGCAAGTAAGGGTCGAACCCACAGGGAGGAAGTAATCAATCTATGTGTTTATAAGCATGCAAAGTAACAAGGAAGGGGGGTTTTGATTATCAAGCAAAGTAACAAAGATGCAAGCTTTAAAAGAATAAGAAATATGATGAGGGGAAGTATTCCACTAGGCAAATATCCACACTGCAGATGAAACAGGTCGATCACTGATAACTATTATTCCAAGTTCTTTTCACAATCTTATAGTTGTTCCCATCCTGATCTTAAGTACTACCAATTCTCACAGTTGTTGATAGACTTATTACAATATCAATGGGAGAGTGCTACCAATTCTCACAGTTGTTGATAGACTTACCACTAACAAAGCAATAGCAATGCACACAAGGATATATGATACATGCAAATAGAAGAAAACCTTACTACTTAACATGCAAATAATTCTCTCTCACAATTGCACACTCGTATTCCACTATATGCAACAATTGTGTTTGCCACTAGGTATGCACTCGTATTCCACTATATGAAAACCCTAACACTATGATAAATATCGATAAACCTAGTTAGCAACTCTAGATAAATCAATACAAACCAATAGACAATATGCTCAAAAGAATTAAACCAACTTTATAAGATATAGAACAAGGAATAGAAATCTCACAACCAATCCATTGCAATGCTTCAATCGTCTAGCTAAATAAAGGTGTCTAGCTCTCCATGGGAGGCAGAATGAAAAACGAACTTCTAAAACTGAATCGTGGCAACTAGGTTAACTAAAAAGTTTTTTTAACCTAATTCTAAAAGTGTATATAAATTAATAAAATAATAACACTAAAATAATAACCAAAAGCAAATCAAATCCTGAGAAATTAATCTCGGAATCACGCTCGGTCTCTCTCGTGAAATCAGCTTCTCGGCCCAATTCCAAGCTGCGGCCCATCTCAGCATCACATGCTCCGCTGACGTCATGGCGACATCATCCCATGGCTTTCTCCAGCTTCAATTCACGCGCCCGAACTCCCGCGCGTGGCATCAGCAATTCACGCATTCGTTTCTTCTATTAATTGGGCCGAGGCCTTCCTTTTGGGCCTTTCTTCTTCACTTGGGCCTAACTTCCTTCCAATTCCAGCAATCACCTCGTGTGTTTAATTAATTGCTTCGCCCAACATATGGCCACGGGGCGCCAGCTCCCACCGCGGGGCGGTGCTTCTCTGAGATCCACCGCCGGGTCGCGGTGGCTCTGACGCGGGGCGGTGATGGTGTCTTCTTCTATGTGGTTCCTTCATGGATTTTCGTCGTCTCCTCAGGTGGTCAACTCCTCTTCCTCTGGATGTCTCCAATTAGCTCCTCCAGACCACCAAAACCACACTTCTCCACTCTAACTCCATAATCTTCAATTGTGCATAAAATCCAACCAAATGGCGCCTCAAACCTGATAATAATCCCTAGATAAACACTACAAAATAGTACCTATCATGGAGACATGGGTAAGAGGGTGATGCGCTTCCCGTGGTAAGTAAACACGTAAGTGTTTAAATAGCCATCGTGAAGAACGCGCCTGTCAAATTGCCATGGGCGCCCCAACAAAAGATGTGTGGCGTCCATCGAAATGACATCACATAGGACTGAGTCTGAATATTGGCCAATGGAAAAAGAGATAAGACATTGTCGAGTTACAGTGTTACCAGAACTCGAAGAAATCCACTGTAGACCATAGGGTTGTGGGTGAGGCGTGGTCGGCATGTTGAAATGGTTGACCACTTTCTCATTGATTATATTGCAGCAACTACCTCCATCGATGATGACACTCAAGGATGCCGTCTTGACCAGGCAACGCGTGTGGAAGAGGTTCTCGCGTTGGTCGACCAGCGTGGCCTCCTTGACAGTGAGGATACGGCGCGTGACAAGGCTGAGAGGTGTGCCGTCATGGAGCGCGGCGGCTTCACAAGTGTAGGCCTCCGTGTTGTCATCCTCGAATCCTTCTTCGATGGTCTCAAGCTGGGTTTCCTCCTCCTCGTATGATTCATAGCCCACGACAATGTTGGAGAAGAGGACCTTCTTGTTGTTTGGACATTCCCTTTTTTAGTGGCCTCGCCCTCCACACTTGAAACGTTCAAGGTCACGCGCGCGCTCAGTGGTCGGTGAGGAGCCCTTTGGTGGTGTCGCGCGTGCGGCATTGGAGGTTGGCATCGCGGTCTTGCCATGTCGGCCTTGGCTGGACGCGGTAATGCCTGTGAATGGAGCGCACCCATTAGTAGTAAGAGATTGACCAGGGTTAGTATCATACCTTCGTTGGCCTTGATTTTGCCAAGAGGATTGCCGGCGACGCGAGAGTTGATTGTGTATTTGCATCGCGGTGTGAGTCAAGGTGTTGAGATCCTTGATTGGCAAAATCTCCAGCTGGTCACAGATTGACACATTCAAGCCACTAAGAAACTTTGTCCGAAGGGTGGACGGGGCGACACTTATGCTTGCCTTGTAGTACATGTCCTCTAAGTGAGAGAAGAACTCCAGAGGCGTTTTGGTGCCTTGTCGAGCCATGGGGATCTCCATTCGCATCTGGTTTCTATAGTCGACTGGCACGTATTTTTGTGTCATGACATAGACAAGCTGGTGTGACTCTGTGATGGGGTCAAGGTGTCGACGAATGCAGTCATCAACGAACCTGTGCCACCAAACGCGTGCAGCGCCTCGGAAGTGTAGCGTTGCCGCATCAACATGCTCGTCCGTGGGTATGTGACAATATCTCAAAGTATACTCTATAGCCTGCACCCACTCAAGAAAAACAACCGGATCATATTCACCAAAGAAATGCTCAATTTTTACCTTTACCTCATGGCAGCTAAGCCGTGGTGCATGTTGAGCAGGTTGGGGCTTATAAGCGCATTGTACAGGGGCTTGTGTGCAACAAAGTTGACGGCGAGTGCGGCCATCCTGGACATCGTCAGTGGCGAAGACCACGGTTGGCGCATTGTACTCGATGCGTTGCTGTCGTCGCGTAGGAGCATGGGCATCGTTGCGGCGACGAAAGTCACGCGGCATGTCCTCGAGGTGTTGGCCATGAGTGTCACGCGTATTGTCGCCTTGGACGTGATGTTGTGGTCCTACTTGCCGGTATGGGGGCGGAATCCAATCTGCGGGCCTATCCTGGAGCTCAATGGGATCACCAAGGGGAGGGTGGTAGGAACCTGGGTTGATCATGCCTGCGTCCTCCATCTCCTCCTCGTCGAACTCGTCGAAGTCATCATGGATAGTCGGCGTAGTTGAACCATACCCATCTGATCCATAGCACGGTATGCGCGTGCTTTGATGGCCAAGGTGGTCGTGTACGTCAAAGGGCACTGGAGTGGGGTCATGGCGACGCTGACGCGATTCAACGCTTGTGGCGTGAAAGGATCTATGCGGTAGACCGGATTCACATTCACCGTGATGTGCGTAGCCAGCAAGAGGCGTTGAGGCATTCTCTCGGCGGCATCGAGTTCCTCTGGATGCATACCTATCATGAGAGTCAAAGGGTTCAGAATACTCACCCTGTGAATCATTGTCGCAGTCGGAGCTGCTGTCGTAGCCGGCAAGGGTTGCTCGTGGTGCATAGCGTTCGCGCTACGACACGTATCCTTGGCGGCTCTCTATCACCGACTGTATCCGTTGTAGGCGTGGTTGTGGGTTGGAGGTTGAGGGCACCAACCCTTTGCCCTTGTCCATGCGTGATTGGATTGACCCAGCTTCAGTGTGGCGCGGTACTCCCATGACATCCATCGGAATCATCAGTGTCGGTATGGGCAACACTGGTGTCGCGCGCTGCGTTGCTTGGAGTTGAGCAACTTGGCGTTGTAACTCTTGTATCTCGCGTTACTCAGCGGAGAGCTCCAGAATGGGATCTTCAAGGTTGGGGTCATGCTGGGGAACCAAAGAAGGGTTCGGCGGATTGTTGTTGTTTTTGTCGCCGTTGCCATTTCCACTTGTGGGTGCCGTCATGCTTCCTATGACAATGTGACCAGACATCCAAGTAAAACGAACAAGAGACAAAAGCAACCAACAATCAAGCAAGCACTATCAAGACACACAGGTCCACGTAGGTGGTCAGTTTTAGAAATGCCGAGAGGGTGGCTAGGCTAAACACAATAGTGGTGTGAGAAGCAAGCAAGAAACAAACAAGACTTAAGCAATTATCCCTAACCTGTACGCAAGCAATGAACAATAGCCAACAAAACTTACCTTCTAGAGGGAACCTAGACGGTGGAGAGGTAGAGAAGTGAGCCAAGCCGAGGTGGAAAAGGGTTGCCTTATTTTGGCTTTCCCAATTTTTTTTTTTGAAATTTAAGTTGTGTCTTTATTTTTTGAATTGAATTTTTTTTTAAATGACGAAATCTTTGACTTGACTTTAGCAAGATCTCAGATAAGTACAAATCAAAAAGTAACGGCTTGGTAACTTATAGAAAGAAAATCACAATAATTTCGGTGATTGGAGAGAGAAAGATCTTGAAGATTTGGTGGTTACAACTAAAAAGTCAAATTCGTAAGATATTGTTAATATTTTGACGCAAGCAAATCATGAAATAATAAGTCAAAACTCGGAAGATCCGACTAACTAATCACACCAAAGATTGCGAGGTTGAAGAAAGTACTCGGCCAAGTCCTTGACTTGAGAAACCGATGGTAATGGCAAGCAAAATTTTTGTAACAATGGTGAAGAAATTTTGTTTTTGTGAAAATGATGATGGAGGAAGCAATGGATGTTGGCAAAAAAATTTCCGTGAACTAATGCACTTGGGATAACGACTTACAAGACCAAAGGCTCTGATGCCAGTTGATGCGTTCCAGTCTTCGGATGCCGACCAAGTTGTCGCGGCGGCGTTGGATCTAGGCCTTGATGTGAGTCGCTCGACTCGAAAGTGAGGTTCACGTGGTGATTGAGGGAACGCGTGGGGAGTTCCACCACACGGTGAAGACTACGCGATGAGTGGAGATACGATGCGAGTGGTGGCGAGTGGCGATGGGTAGGGATCACGGCCTCAGGACTAGGCTCGATCGATAGATGAACTCGATGGGTCGCGTGTGGCCGTAGCGTCGGCAACAGAGGGAAGGATAGACTTGAAGGAATCGAGTAGGTGTCGTAGCGTCGGCGGCGGAGGTGAAGGAGATGAGAAGATAGAGGTTTTGGGTGACGTCGATCTAAGAGATGAAGGCAATTGGCTCTCAACATGACACTTAGAATAAATTATGACGTAACCTAATACACAAGGCTGAGATGGCCTTATATAGGGGTAGCGGGACTCGGATGGGCCGAGTCTCGTCTAATGGGCTAGCCCATGCGACACGCGTGTAGCACACACCCAAAAATAGAAATAACTAAAAATAGTAACTACTAAAATGAGAGAAATGCCAAAACTAGAATGTCTCAAAATAACAAACAATTAGTGATCGCGGTCAACGATGGTGGTGAGGAGTTTGAGAGAGACCGTGTTCTCTGGCTTGCCTTGACTAGCGACGACGCGCGCGATGAGGGATTGCACGACGTTGGCGACGGTCTTGGCACGCGATCTTGTCACAGGCCCTTGTGAGCGGATGCTCATGGCTTCCTCCTCCTCAACTGCAGTCATGGTGGACAGGGGCACATTACGCTCCTTCATGTTATGCCTTACATTGATAAAAGCTAAACAAATTATGAAAAACAATATTATAAAACATAGGGTTGTTATAATTCATTTTTAAGGTATAAGAGAACATTAAGTGTCCCATTTTTTATTGTGCTAACATTTTTTTGAGAGTTTATAGAGTCAACTCTAAGTTATCATTTCACATGTCTTTTATTCTACCTCATTCACCAAAAAGTAAGAGTAGTGGCAGAAATGCGCAGAGGGCGGTCTCCCTCCTTTTTTTTCGGTAAGTCATTGAATTCTTTGTAAAATAGATAAAAGAGCATGTTTAATGGAGAGGCTCAAATGGGGGCTTTTCAACCCAATTTTTGATTTTCTCTCTCCTAAAAAGCCCCAACTCATTTTACCATTTATTGGGGGCTTTTGGATGGGCTTTTCATCACAATATACATTTAAATTAAATTACCAAAATACCTTGTATATTAAATTACTAATATATCCTTTATATTAAATTTTAAAAGTATTAATTTTATTAAAATTTATATTTTTATAAAATTTATTACATATATTTGAATGGAGATGAATATGAGTTTGGAAATAGAGATATTAGATTTTGAGAAAAGATAGGAATGAGTGGAGAATGTATGAGTTTTGAAATGACCACTACATCTTAATTATAGGCAAATAAAAAATCATTTACAATTTTTTCTATTTTGTGAAAATATTAATTATATTTCAATAATTTTAGTTAGTACATTTTTATAATTTAAATTATCCTAAATAATAAAATAGCTACTCTAAATAATAAAATTAGTGTTTACTTGTACTTAATTATATCAAGACTTGTCTAAATTCATACATAAAATTTATAAAGTTTCTCCACAATGTCATTTTAATGTACATATCAAATTAGTATATATTTATATTTTAAACAACCATAAATAATATTAAAATGATTTATTTTCAATTAATGACATACAATATACAATAGAAAATTTTAAAATATACCAAATATATCTGAAATGTGTGTCTATGGATAGAGAAAAATAAAACTAGAATTATAGTGTATTTTTTATTTTAACATTTAAAAATTACAACAAACATTTTTTTTAAATAACGGACGGTCAAAAATAAATCATGACCATTCGTTGGAGCGACACACGTCGCTCATCAGACGCGCGAACGCGTGGTGCTTACAAAAGCAAGCGGCTGCTTGCTTTTGACGCGTCGTTTTGGCCCTTTTTGATCCAAAACGACGCGTTTTAGACCAACGAATCCTCTATCCTACTTTAGTTTAAGCATGTTCAGTTGGGCTTAAAAAATGGCTTTCGAGAAGCCCCTATCCAAGGGATTAAGTCTCCAATTCAATATTTTATTTTAAAAAATCCCAAAAGTCCCCAATTAAACATGCTCTAAAGACAATAATTATTTCAGAGAATCGATTCTTTACTAGCTATTGGATATCATTTTTATAAAAAATACAGTGGGAGAGTGTTTGTTGATTAAACTGATATCTTTTTGTAAACAACAGTAAATCTATTTTGTTTAAATAAATTATTATTTTTGAATGTTGGTTGATCTTTTTTGCTTAGAGTTTTATTTCATTGATAAGATTAATTTGGTTAATTTTATTTGAATTGTTTATACTTAAATATATGTATACATTTCTTATTCATATTAAAAGATTATAAAGTTTTCGAAAAATCTACGTATGATCCAAACGAGTCTCTAATGATTGATAACAATATTACTGAATCGAGTTTGAAAAGAGTTTGAGTTGAGCAAAGGTCCCAGACAACAACAATGGAGCTGCTATAATTCTTGAATATGGAGAGTAGTTAATGTTGTAATTAATAGTCTTTGTTTTGACAAAAACAAAAGGAAAGTTACAAGTTGTCTATGAGTTTAAGAGTATTTTGATTGGTGTCTCGACAATATTTTTTTGATCGACACCCTTAAGGTTTAAGATTTGCTCGCTTCGTAATCAAGCTTCGCCATATTCATACTTTTCGGTTATAAATAATCAAATTGAAGCCTATCATTGTGTTTTAGTAGTGAAATTCTATTAATATGAAGACGGTGAAAACAATAATAGACTTGATCAAATTCGAATCAAAAGGGTACGGATATGAAAATGTTTGAGTGTAAAGTAAGGAATCCAAAAATAGTTTGAGTCACCAACCAATAAAAATCTTACAACTCCAGCCAATATACTTGTAAACAAAGGCAAGAACCGATATTTTCCAAAATATATTAAAAAATAGTCGATCAAAAATTAGTATAATACGACTTTGATGTGAACGCGTAAATGCGTGATCACACGTTCAAACCGTTAAAAATAGAATAATGCGGAATAATAAGCAAATATTGTGATAAATAAAGCATTTAGAGATTGATGACATAATTATTAAACAGATCACACGTTCAAACATTTAGATTTGTTTATCACAAATATTGTGATAAACAAAGCTATAGCTCTAGCTGCCCTACCGGGTCGCTTGCCGGCAGGGGCGGATCTCGTGGGGAGTGGGGCTCCTCACGAGATCCGCCCCTGCCGGAAAGGCCCCCGCTTTTCTCTGACAAATTTTTTTATAATATTTTGAATTTTTGGTTAAGTTTTTTTTTGAATTTTGACATTTTATTATATATAAAATGATAAATAAATGACAAGAAAAATGTATTGATTTAGTGGTATTTACTTTGAAACTTGTTTGTAAAAAGCTAAAGGTTATGGGTTCAATTCTTCAATCTCTTTCATAACCATTATTTTTTATACTTTTATTAAAAATTTGAGTCTTAATTGCTTAATTAAAATATTTGTGTTTATTAAGCAAGTTTATTTCTCGTTTGTTTTTTATTTTTCTTTTAATGTTTTAAATTTTTATTAACACACAAATTAAAAATCTTAGATTATTTAAATAATATTTCAAAATATAAAAAAAATAGAGTATATATTACATGAATTAATCAAATTTCAAAAGGTGAATCTCACATTTTTTTCTAATTTTAAAATATTAATATAAATATTGATTTATAATTTGAAAAATATATAAAACTCGACCCTCCTTTAATTAAATTCTAGATCCGCCGGTGCTTACGGGCCAGAATGTTGTACTCTACATTAAATGCCGAACGTGGAAAAAATAATTTCATAGCAAGCTTAACACATACGGAGTAGTATAAAAGAAGTAGTTAATTAGCTAGTGGACGTTAATCTACCAACTTGCTTACTATTACTAGTCCAAGAAACGAAATCAATTAAAAATGACTAAAATACTAGGACATGATAGGTGAGAACGGAAACTCACGTGAGGACTTATCTCAATCTTATAGATTTGAAAATAAATGACCTAAAATAGACATTCATTTCAAAATAAATAAAAAATGATTTTTTTAACCTATGCCCATGTTAGGCACCTTTTTATGGAAATATTTTGTTAGATTATATTATTTAGGAATTTTAATATTTTTTTTAAAAGGGTTTAAACATTCCTCTTTAGGGAGTATATTCTTAAAAGAGAAGTCTTCAAGACATAGGTTAAAAAAATCGATAAAACAAATAATAAGACCACATTTTATCAGTTTCGTTGGGTGCACTTAAAATTTTATACACCACATTGTACCAAAATGTGCACTATAGTCTATAGATATGTGCATCATAATTATATCGAATTGTGCACTAGTATTTTATTTAAAGTATGTGTATCAGTGTATAAGATTATGCAGTTTTATTTCGTGAAAAAAGTATCGGTTGGGATTGAACTTCCGTTACAATGGTTATGTGATTACCACACGTTTCATTCAAATAGTATTTTCTTATACAAATGAAAGTTAGAAACACACGAGACATTGTAATTTTATGATATGCACCAAATATGTAAGAGTATGTCCATTAGAGATAATACAAACATGCATTAATGTTTTGAAGGTATGTACATGATGGTGTATGAGTATGTGCATAACAATTATAACAAAATGTGCAGCGACTTTGTTGAATTGTGCGTCAAAGTTATAATGAATTGTGCATTAGTATTTTCCGAAAGTACGTATACCAGGATAATATTGTTAAAATCGTGATCCAGATTGTAGAATCGTTCGATTTTATGATCCAAAATATGCAAAATGATTCAAATCATAAGGAAATAGTCTCATGTGGTAGAATACATATGATTGGAACGTTAGAATCGATAGAATCAGAATTCTACGTAGAATTATAAGATCATAGGAAACTTGCTATTTTGTTTAGATTTCTCAAATTTTGGGCTGTTAAATAAACTTGGTACAATTGGACCATCATATTGATGGACTATTATACCCACTAAAACATTCACTTAGCCTAATAATCTATTTTTATTATATTTAAACAAAAAAATAAAATAAAAAGATGTAGAAGATGAAATCATTTTGTCCCGCTATACAAATGTTGGCTCATTGACATAGAAGAACCTTTTCTTCTCACCAATGAGTAATTTTTCAACGAGCATGCTAAATACACGACGTTTTCCCCTATATACACGACATTCTCTACGCACAGTACGCGAAAACTGTGCGTAGAGGTAA
The DNA here is from genome assembly GCA_027886185.1 of Rheum nobile. NCBI lineage: Eukaryota > Viridiplantae > Streptophyta > Magnoliopsida > Caryophyllales > Polygonaceae > Rheum > Rheum nobile. The sequence continues at coordinate 1,293,952 of WOAB01000660.1, forward strand.
AATACATAATTTCAGCGTACAAAAGTAGTACGTTTTATACGTATTTTTTTTTAAACAAAAAAAACCCCGTATAGATCGTTGGGCCAGTCAAATTTAGGCCGGCCCAAACTCGTACGCTGGAATATTGCGTACGTAATATTCCAGCGTATAGGTTAGGTTAAGAGGCCACTCACGCGGCCTCTTCTTCTTCCTCCTGCGACAATGCCATTTCTGACGACCTCTTCTTTCTCCGTTCTCCGATCTCTCCTTCTCCGACCATATTTCCGGCGGCGGCTCCCTCCTTCCTCTTCTCCTTCTCTTCTTCTCTTTACTCTCTCGTTCTCCGACGACATACAACTGGTGGCGATGGCGAGCAGGCCGATTGATGTGATCTGAGGGGGGTCAGAACATGATTGTTGCCCGATCTAGGCAGGGAGCGGCATGATGTCCCTTCTCGTGGTAACCTGGATAGATACAAACCACCAAGGTGATGGTCTGCGGGTCTCTTGTGCTCGCTTTAGGCGAGGGTGGGTCGAGATGGTGAAGGAGATGCGAAGCAGATGAAGGAGATGCGAAGCAGAGTTGTGTTTGACGTTCAGATCTAAGAATAAGGAGGATTGTGTAACACCCCAGGCCAAGCTACCCAGCCACCAAGCCACCCAGCCACCCAACGGTGCCGGTGCCGGTACTGGCGCCGCCTGTGAGCCCACAAGAGCCGCAGCTCTATCACCCCAACCCTTCCTTGGGAGCTCCTCCTAATTAATTAGGCAGCCATCTCCAAGAGGTTGTTCGTAAGGCTCGAACTCGAGACCTCCCGCTTTAACAAGTGGCTTAACGCCCACTTGTTAAAGCGGGAGGTCTCGAGTTTGAGCCTTGCGAACAACCTCTTGGAGATGGTTGCCTAATTAATTAGGAGGAGCTCCCAAGGAAGGGTTGGGGTGATAGAGCTGTGGCTCTTGTGGGCTCACAGGCGGCGCCAGTACCGGCACCGTTGGGTGGCTGGGTAACTTGGCCTGGGGTGTTACAAAAAAATACACTTTTTAATGGGTTCAGACGGCCTGGTGACAACGACCAGCTGGATCACCCAGTACCCTGCAGGGCACTGCACCCAACCCATCCTTGGGGGCTACTCCAAATTAATGGAAGCCATTAGCCAAGAGGTTGTTCGCAAGGCTCGAACTCGAGACCTCCCGCTTTAACAAGTGGCTTAACGCCCACTTGTTACCAATTGCGCTGCAGCACAATTGGTAACAAGTGGGCGTTAAGCCACTTGTTAAAGCGGGAGGTCTCGAGTTCGAGACTCACGAACAACCTCTTGGAGATGGCTGCCTAATTAATTAGGAGGAGCTCCCAAGGATGGGTTGGGTGCACTGCCCTGCAGGATACTGGGTGATCCGGCTGGTCGTTGTCACCAGGCCGTCTGAACCCATTAAAAAGTGCATTTTTTTGTAACACCCCAGGACAAGCTACCCAGCCACCAAGCCACCCAGCCACCCAACGGTGCCGGTACTGGCGCCGCCTGTGAGCCCACAAGAGCCGCATCTCTATCACCCCAACCCTTCCTTGGGAGCTCCTCCTAATTAATTAGGCAGCCATCTCCAAGAGGTTGTTCGCAAGGCTCGAACTTGAGACCTCCCGCTTTAACAAGTGGCTTAACGCCCACTTGTTAAAGCAGGAGGTCTCGAGTTCGAGCCTTGCGAACAACCTCTTGGAGATGGCTGCCTAATTAATTAGGAGGAGCTCCCAAGGAAGGGTTGGGGTGATAGAGCTGCGGCTCTTGTAGGCTCACAGGCGGCGCCAGTTCCGACACCGGCATCGTTGGGTGGCTGGGTGGCTGGGTAGCTTGGCCTGGGGTGTTACAAACACCCCTGAGACTGCTTGTAAAGTCTTGCAAATTCACGATTGAAGTCATGTTTGGTGTACGCTTGATTTGCCTTTTGGTACAAAATCCACAAGTCATTTCTTTTAAACCTCGTCTTCACGTTACTCCATAGGTGAAGTGTGCAACAACCATCCTTTGCGAAGATATAGCGCTCTCTTAAACCTTTGTATATGCTTCCATGACGGTCAGACACAAATACGTGGTCATGATCGTCGACAACAACGGAGTGTAGGTGTCAGAAGAAATATGACCATGAACTGTCATTCTCGCTGTCAACAACAGCAAAATCCATTGGATATATTTGTCTGTTTCCGTCTTGTGCCACTGTAACTAGAATTGTGCCTCTGTACTTTGATCCTAGATGGGTACCATCCACAGTTATGACCTGCAATAGTTTTCACTCAGCTTTACAAAGTGACATATGCTACAATGTACTATATCAATTTGACAATAGCATCGTGGAATGTGACAAAATATTAAATATACCTTTCTTAAAAAATGCATTCCATTGCGCCAAGCACCCAAGCTGATGAAACAATACTTGAATCGACGATTATAATCTACTTCAACATGTGTGACTGTCCCTGTATTCATCCTTTCGAGCATGTACATGTATCCATGAATCCTATTGTAGCTTTCTTCAACTGTGCCTCTTATCCTGTCAATGGCGGTTAAACGTGCTCTGTTTGCCTTGTCATAACTAACTGTCACTCTCATCTTTTTCATGATATCTTGAATTTCGGCAGCACGAGGTTCATGACATGTATCGGTTGTGTTAAAGTTGTAACAAGATTGTATATGTAACATGATAAGGTTAGTTCATATACATGCTCATAAATATATATGATCATACTGACATGATTGTTTACTTACCTTGATATAATATGGTCAGCAATTACGCTTGAACTTGTATGTCTGTGGTGGTTATGCTTTAGCTTCATGCCACATGTATGCTGTCAACAATACTTACTTACTTCAAACAATCCTGTGCTGCCAAGAGCGGTCCCACGACAAAAAAATGTGCAACTAGGATCAATACACCTTACCACATATAACTTCTTATCAGACTTCTGGACTTGCATATGGAAGCGCCTCTGTAATGCCATCAAAGATAAACGATCCTTAAGATCGTTCTTGCAATTGAAATGCTCTCCAACTTTTATTTCCAAATTATTGTCGCTCACCCCATTATCATCCATTGGCTTTTCTAAATCATCCAATTGCCTTTTAGGGAACCGTTTGCTATGATAGTACTCGGCTTCAATCTCTTGTAGAACTTCTTCATCAATGTCTATGAATAAGTTGTCGACTTCATTAGTGTCATCCAACAATGTCCCTTCTTCAACATCTTCCTCAACATCATCCTCAAAGTCATCCCAATCAAACTCTCGCCCAACGTCTTCCCCATAATCACTCTCAATGTCAATACATTCATGTATTCTTTTTGTTCCTGTGGAAGACCTTGTTTCTCTCCCATCAGTTTACGAATCTGCCTCAGATTGGCTCACCAAGTCAACTATTTGTACTTCCCCATTGTTTACACGACAAATGTTTGGTTTCAGTTCATACATGTCACAATCAACAATATTCAGTACAACTTCAGTGGGAGAATTGTCGCTTACCATATTGTTCTTGTCGGATTTGGTATCATTTCTGCTTGAATGGCAACCTACCACAACCTCGGCCTCTGCCTCTTGAGTTTGTGTTAACGGTGGCGGAGTCAGACACACTGTGATGTCCTCGTCATCACTTCTACTTGGATGACCAGCCATCACAACCTCGGCATCTGGCTCTTTGTTTCCCTTCTTTTTCATACTTGTATATAACTCGATAAGCCAAATGTTATCTTGTGATTGCAAGTTCAAAAATTTGAACGCATCAAGGTCCTCGTCATCTTTGACATCGATTGGTTGTGCCAGTGGTTTCCACGGTGATAGATATTTTATCTCCATTTCATCTATCTCGTCAATGCATTTAATCTTCTCAGCCAACTTTTTCCTCAGATTTGAGTAATTCGTATCTGCCTACAAAAGAAGTCCGGTTGTCGTTGTGAGCCCATCAAAAACCCACTTGTTTCCCTTAGATATCCATTCACCACCTGTTTTCAGAGTCAAGTAGTATGATCTTGAACCTGTTATACGAACAAAAAACAAACACAAGTTAAATACTTTATGACAAACGTTGACAGTATAAGCAATACCCTAACATCGACATTAAAGGGTTTTCAAGCCATAATAAAGGGTTTTCTAGCCAAACGGGACAATACCCTAACACCGACATTAAAGGGTTTTCAGGCTGGCGATTTTGATAATTCTATTGGGTGGTTGTAAAAATTTGTAAGGGAAACAAATATTCTAGAATCAAGGATAAACGGGAGTTAAAGTTGGTGTAATGCTCAACAAGAAGCTGAAAGGTTGTTCTCTCATTTAGTGAACCACAAAAGAATGTCTTGTAATGCATCTGAATATGAACGTGAAAGTCAAAACTCACCCATTATTAAATTTCTTCTATTCCAAAGACATTGAAGACGCTGCATAATCTTTTTTGAAGATTTGTGGATTTAAGGTCTTGTGGTGTTACGGTGGCTTTGGAGGGAAACTTGTTACAGTGGCTTTGGGTTCTGCTTGGATGACAACCTAACACGTGTTCAGGGGTAGAAATTGTAGGGAAACTTGTTAAGTTTTAGAGGGAAATAGAGGTTAAAAGATGTGTACTACATAAATGAAGTCATATCAGGTAAATAGTTATGACCGACCATGTTTGTTCTCATTTTCAACAATCCCTAAACCCTCTCTGTTCGTTTCGCGAAGCAAAGATCCTTCACTGTTGCGCCGAACTTGAAGGTAACCCTCTTTGTTTATTGTGTGGTTTTCATACTAGATCAATAAGCAAGCATGTATCACTGTGTTTTTGGCTGGAAATCTTTCTTTGTTTCTGTAGTACTCAAGCACAATGTCATCCAGCGACACCTCAAGTTATCAAAGCGGGGACCCCCGAAAATATGAACATCCACCTACATCTCCTACACCTTATCAACTAGAGGAGAAGTTGCAAGAAGAGTTAGACATGTTGCTAACGAATAGCCCACGTTCCAACATGTTGGGTGAAATAATCACACACCTACGTACTGAGATACATGAACTTGGACAAAGAATTATGGAACTCAATACAAGTGAGATGCAATTCGATCATGCAATTTGGCGACTAAATGCAAGGGTGGCAGAACTTGAAGCTGAAAACAAGACACTACACTCCTAGAAAAACTTCAGGAACCATGTAATACTTCCTATTTCTGCATTTGGTGCTGGTGTGATTCTAGGGATTAGTGCTTTCAACATTTGTAATCGAGCATGTAGGCATGGTTGAGGATGAATTGACGATGAAGTATGTACCTCATGACTTTGGTTTTTTATGTAAGAGGATGGATTTTATTTCGAATAGTATTCGTAAGCATGGTTGATTCTACGTGTCAGATTGCCAAAATATTAATGTCGATCTTCATGTAAGTTTTGCAAATTCAAGCACAATGCCAGCACTACACACACAGACAATTACCTTACTAGAATAGTTGCCAATTAATTGGATGCTATCATTACATTCCTAGAATGTTGGAACGTAGGCTACCATTACATTTCTAAAAAAAAAGGACAGTTGTCAACTGGATGCTATCATTACATTACTAGAATCACAACTGTCTGTTGTCAACCTTCAAAGTCCTCGCAAAATGAACAACCTTCATAGGCGCTTTTTAAAACACAATCCTTTAACATTTCTTGCTAGTGCAAATCCTGTCAATGACCAACAACACGGTTAGTTAATCAACTTTTTTAATCCTGTCAATGACCAACACCAATGACCAACAATATAAGGGTTTCCAACAATAGTGTAAGGGTTTCCAACAATAATAAGCAACAACAATGACCAATAACACAGTTAGTTAAATGACCTTTTTCAGGAACAAATCCCTTTAGGTTCTGGAAGAAGAAATTCCAGGATGCATCATTTTCACTATCAACAACAGCAAATGCAAGTGGAAATATTTGCATATTAGCATCCTGTGCCACTGCAGATAAAAGCACCCCTCCATACTTGGCTTTTAAGAAGCCTCCATCAACTGTGATCACCTACATAATAAAGACGAATATTTTAACTTCATAGTTGATTTTTTTTATTTAACCCAATAAATCATTGTTCATTTAAATTACATTTTTCATAAATTGGTATCCTCTTATTGATGACCCAAAAGCGAAAAAGACATACTTGAACCTTTTGTTCATGTCAACTTCAAGGTTTACAATTGATCCTGGATTCACTTGGTGGAGCATATAAAAATATGTTGGCAAACTAGTGTAGTTTTCCTTAGTTGTTCCTCTTGTCAACTCAAGTGCTCCTTCTTTTTCTCTCGAACACTTTTTGTAATTAGCCTTAATATTATACAAATTTTGCATCACACCCATAATTTGCTTTGGTGTAGGAGTTTGTGTAACTCCTTGAAACCTGTTACACAAAAAATAAAATAAATTAGATTGTATACCAAGATAAATAATTCATACTTGATTAAGAAAAAACATATAACTTACATTGACTTTACTTTCGATGCAATTAGTTGACATGAAGCTTCTCTCTGGTGAGCACGCCTTCTTTGAAAAGAGCAAGTGTGCTTGTCCAGATACTTAGTTATGTAAAACAAGTTTGAATTCTTCAATTTTGTTCCACGTACTCTCCACTTGCATTCTTTGTCAATGCACACTACTACAACTAATAATTTGCTGGATTTTTTTTTATCTTAAACTGGTAACATTGCCAAGTATCATGTAAGCATAAGGCATTCCTTAACTCTATTTTAGAACCAAAAGTCTGACCTTTCTTGATAAGCCCTTCAGAAATAATGGGATCTAGATCAACCCTGTCATAAGCAAAATTATCTTGTTCACATGCATTAGGTTCTCCTGTTCTAAACTCACTTGCAGACGTTGTTGCTTTATCAAACTTGGCTATAATTGATCGTTGTGAGCTGATCCCGGCAGTTGTGCCCATCACTACGTTAGAATTTGCCACATTGTCACCATTTTTTCTCACCAGCGTCACACACAATGGCACACTCCAAGCTCTAGCGGATGTTTCATTGATGAATAAAAATGCTTCTATATCATTTATACCATTGATATCACATGGTCTTAATGACTGGTGTGTTGCATTGGGATGTGTAATTCGGACTCCATATTCATCAGTATCCACACGAAATCTCCCGATGAGCAATGCACTTAATTCGTCAAAGGTAATATTTTTCTCTAACACAATAGCTGTACATTCTTTTTCTCCAATAAACTTCCATGAACCATCAACAAGCTTCCATTCCCCATCAAAATATATGGTAATCACAATGTGTTCCATACCTATGCAAAATACAATTATTAAGTAGAAATTATAACTATTGTACGATTGATAAACAAATCTCCTTATGACATAGTATTCGTATATGCTTCGTGTAGAATGCTTTGTGTAGAATATAGTGTGTCTATGCTTCTACATAATATACGCATATGGCATTATATAAGTTTCGTGTTGCTAAATAAGTTTGTGTAGGTTACTACATAATACTCGTGTATGCTATTATATAGGTTCTGTGTAAGCTACTATATAAGTTTCGTGTATGCTATTAAATAAGTTTCATGTAATCTACTATGTAAGTTTGTGCAGGCTTATACATAATATTCATGTATGGTATTATATAGGTTTCGTGTAAGCTACTACACAAAACTTATTTAATAGCATACACGAAACATATGTAGTAGCTTACACGAAACTTATGTAGTAGCTTACACAAGTTTCGTGTAAGCTACTACATAAGTTCGTGTAGGCCTCTAAATAATATTTGTGTAAGCTACTCCATAATATCTTGTATGCTTCTACATAAGTTCGTGCATGCTATTACATAATATTCGTATATGCTATTATATAAATTTCATGTAAGCTACTACATAAGTTCGTGTAGGCCTCTAAATAATATTCGTGTAGGCTATAATTTCGTGTAGGCCTCTAAATATTTTGCGTGTAGGCTTAAATAATTTCGTGTATGCTTCTATATAATTTATTATATGCTAGTACATAAGTATGTATATACTACTACATGAAAATTTGTGTATGGCTTTTAAAGAGTGGCTACACAAAATATATATGCCACTGTTCACGAAATTTCATGTAGCCACCAATTGATAATTAACGAGCTCAGTAGCCTACATGATATATGTCACTGTTCAATTGATATATCGTGTAGCCTACACAATATACAAAACCAGTAGACTTCAACCTCCCTCCTATTTATGGCTAGTGGCTACTGATTTCGTTTGGTGATATTGTGTAGCCACGTACCAACTGATTTCGTGTAGATTCAATTCACAAAGTGAGATCACGTAACGGGTGCTTCGCCAGAACGGTGCATCGGCGACCGTCGGCGACTAGGAGCGAGTGCGTCGAAGCGGTGGTAGTGTGTGGGTGGTGGTGCGTGGAGGCACTAGGGTTTTAGTGGAGAAGACGATAAAAAGGACGTAATTGAAGGTTTTCTTAATTTTGTAAAACAGTTACATAGTGAGTGATATTTTGGTCTAATTGTATTATGGATGGGTTACTAATTCCCTATTATTATCCTAGGGTATATTTTGGGCACTCCTTAATGAAAAGTGTCTATTTATGTCTTTTTCCCACTAGACTAATGCTTTTGCAAAACTAATCAATTAATCTTATTATAGAAATGAATAACTAGCTACTTCCTCTAATCTAAAAGTATTAAGTATTTTAAGGATTTTATAATTTTCATCAATCTTTCCACATAATAGATAATCAAAATCTTCTTAAACCAATACATGTAGAGTTTAGAAGAAAAAAAGTTAACAAAAATTAATTCAAATAACAATTTTCATAACTCACTCTTAATTAATTGCATAGAAATTCTAAAACCATATATAAAGTTGATCAAATTTTATGGACTAAAATTAGAGGTGTGCATATCTTGACCGGACCATAAAATCGGACCGGACCGTAAATTTACGGTCCGATCCAAGAATGGTACTTCAACGGTCTAGTCCAAGTTCCTTAGATTTTCATATTACGGGTTACGGTCCGGTCCCGGTCTAGGACCGTAATTTTTGAGTCCGGACTGTAATTTTTGAGTCCGGAGCGTAATCTGCCGGTCCGGACCGGGTTATGGTCCGGTCCCGGTCTAGACCGTAATTTTTTTACCTTAAGGCATATTGATTATTGTTATTTTCTTGTATTATGTTGAATGATTTTTGCATTTTTGTCTCACTTTTTCTACTTAGACTTTTTTTTTGTTATGGTTGAAAGCTATAATAAACGGGATTTTGGTGAAAAGTATTGAAAATATTCATTTTATTTACGGTCTGGTGCGGTTTGGAACGTAATCGGACCATAACAAGTAAAAAATTCGATTTTTAAAAGAGTAAATACATAAACGGTCTTTACGGTTCGGAATGTGGACCAGACCGTAAAAGGACCGGATCGATCCGGTCCAGTCCAAAGGTCTAAAAAATTACGGTCCACCGGTCCAGACCGGCCGTAAAATAATGGTCCAGTCTAGTCCGGTTCAGACTGTTTGAACACCCCTAACTAAAATGTCACTCAAATCCGATCAGAGGTAGTATTAGTTTGTAGTGATCCGAAACTGAAGTAGTATTATACTAGATGTCTTTCACGTCATTTGTGTATGTTTAAAATAATTGTCGATCTTTTTTCATCTACTTTACATATATATTCTTTAAGTTTTTAGCACTTCTGAATAATTAAGAGAAAAGTTAATAATAGTGATATTGAAAAAGTATCAAATTAAAGTAATAAATAAGGATATATATGTACATTTAATTATTTAATATACTCTTTAAATTAGGGCATTGATCAGGTAAAAATGAATATTACTGTATAAAATGAAAAAGATACACATACATGCAAAAACGTACTTATGCACATACATGTAAAAACTTATGCACTTTTAGAAATCATGCACATATAAGCAAAATTTATGCATTTCTCGAATGTGCACAAATTCACACTTACACGGACCAAAACTTATGCACATACAAGAAAACACTTGTGTGCATTCTAAAGTGTAACACCCCCAAATTTTAACCCATTTGGAAATGTATTACCGCCAGTGACCTCAGTTTCCACACCGAAGCCACCCCAAGCTTTACCATTGAAACACAATTCATAAAGAACAATTATGATACAAAATTACCATAACTTTCATTTAAAACATAGTCGCGGAATTTCAACACAATTCCAAATGCGACAAAATACAGAGTTATTACAATACAGCGGAAGACTTAAAATAATTTACAAGAGTATTGACTTCAGTAGTCAATGCCCAAAGATCGTAGCCTGGTTAAACCATTTTCAAACACCGTTCATGTTCGTAGTCGATCTAGCCTTCATGGATCCTCAACTCATCTGATGTGCCGAAACGGGCGGACGGCACCAACCATGACGATGCAGATAACGAAAATATAGTGGGTTAGTATACTGAATAGACTAGCAAGTGACCAAAGCAGAAGGTTCGAAGTAGTCGTGCTAGGTTTAAACTCATCATCCCTCGAATAATAACCGAGTACGATAGTCAACCTTCACACTCCTACTGGAATATAACAAGAGATATGCAGAAGAGACCACTCTGGAAGACTGAATCTCCAGAGAGACCAACCCGAAAGAGACTCCAAGAGATTGAGTCTTAAGGAAATATGACAAGTCTGGAACATTTACAGAATCACTCAACAATGATTTAAAAGCTGACTGAGATGCTTCAGTTCACGACCAACCTCACCGCTTACAGCGAATCCAGATTGGAAAGAGAACGTACTACATTCAAGTCGAGACGAGCTTTCCTAGCTATACTATTTACTTAGCTGCACTACTCGCCGAAGGTTTATTAATTATGTGCGCTCGGGCACTTATCTGATTTAATTCCAAAACAAACCCACATCACGTTATAGGCTTTTAAATATATGTCCTGTCACACATGACATATATCGAAGGAATGGACCTCGCAGAGTCCAAGCCTCTATATCTATCGAAGGAATGAACCTCGCAGAGTCCAAGCCTCTATATCTATCGAAGGAATGAACCTCGCAGAGTCTAAGCCTCTATATCTATCGAAGGAATGAACCTCGCAGAGTCCAAGCCTCTACTATCGTTGGGTCTTGTTTGCCCTTAAAAAGAATGAACCTCTCAGAGTCCAAACTTTTATTATCGCAGGGTCTTAATCGCCCTTTACAATTATAAAGAAACGCGCATGGACCTCTCAGAATCCAGGCATTCCTACCAATACTCGTGCTAACTAACAGTCATAGCACAATAATAATTTAGGATAAATCCACATAAAGGCCCGAAAGGCGATCATCAATAATAGCGTCGTTCTAGCAGATATACAACCTATTATATGATTTTCCAAAACAATTTATAAAACCTTTTCCAGACATGAACAATAATCAATCCAAATTAATTAACAATTAAGCAATTGATAATTAATGGAAATATGGAATGATAAGCAAGAGCGAACCGCCACTTGCCTGGAATAGATTCAGCGATGAATCTAGACGAGACGACTACTGATGATATCCTTTCCGAGGATATGGCCTAAGCTTCAGATAGCTCCAACGGATTATGAGTCCACACGCGATCCAACACGTGACATAATAATTAATCTCAATTAATTTGTCTGGACGAACTCAAGGAATTAAATCCAATAAATTCTTATGATTTTAAATCATAAGAATATTGATTGAATTTTCCTAAAGAAAACACGGATAAAAGGGGATAGAAATTATACCGCTCGATCTCGGGTTAAATCTGGACTGGAATTGAATTGGGCTTACGGCCCAACACAAAATATAACAAGGAGGGGCCCACCCGGCACTATTCATCTCCTTCCTCCCAAAATCACGTACAGCAACAGTTCGAACAAAATAGAGGAGCAGATGGGCTCGGCTACGGCTGGGGAGGTTCAACGGCGCCGGGGATGGAACTCTCGTCGACGGCGATCTCAGCCACAACAACCACCACATCGCTCGGCTCCGGCAGTACTAGCCCAGAACAGGGGAGGGGCAGAGGAGGACGGCGGCGCGGCTCCGGAGTTTAGCAGCACCGTGGGTCGACTCGCGGCTCGGCTCTGTGCAACAGCGAACCAGCACCCACACCACCACGGAGGAGGAGAAGGGGCGGCGACTTGGCTGGGCAGAGGAGGACACGAACCAGAGGAGGCGGTGCACAGGGAAGAAAAACGAGAGGAACAAGGGAGAGACGAGAGGGAGATCTGTGATGGATATCTTCTACCCTTCATCCCCAGCTCTCTAAATAGCCCAAGGAGGGGACAAAAGTCCGACCAAGAACTTGCAAATGGGGAGCAAGTTGTAGCTGGGATAAGATTGAACGTGGAGGGATAAGATTGCACAAGATAAGTTTTGGTATGGGTTTTAAACCCCGGAAATTATATGTTTGTATCCAAACAAATATTCTAAGTCCCGAAAATACATCGAATGTATTTTATACCACTCACGGAATTATTTCGGAGATCATGGATATTACAGAAAATCCAAACTCCACTAAAAGCGAAATAATTAATTTGAACGAAGGTTGAGAAAATTCCCCAAATATCCTTACTAAAAATTATGGGGTATTACATTACTACCCCCTTAAGAAAAGTTTCGACTCCGAAACTTGCATTAAACTAATGAGGAACTTGCCTCAACATCAACTTTACTATCTGAACTTAATATCCTTAATCATGACATCATCACACAACTTTATCTCCATACAACATACCAGGTAATAACTCTTACTACCTCCACAAGATTATGTCTACCTTAGAATAACGGTCTTCCACAACTATTATTACGATATTACTACACTTTTAATAGGAGAATACACATTTCTCCTCCAATCTCCTTATAGACAAACCCAAGGTTTACACATTATCTTCTTATAATTCAGATATTAAATCTTGGTAACCTCAAATCATAACTTCCTTAATTCCTTAAAGATATCTCCCACAATTCCATTACTCATTATTATCGGTTTTGGCCCTTATACCAAATTCCAACTTGGGATCCTTTCGGTAATGACTTAACTTATTCCTTTAATCACTTTAGAACTTGAACCTTCAAGATTTCTTAACTTTCTTAATTCCCTTAATGGTACTTTACACAATTCCATCATTTATCTCAAAGTAAGACTGGCCTTACGCCATCTCTAACTTAAAATCCTTACAAGAATAATTTAACACATCTCTTTAAACAATTTCTAACTTAACTCCTTTAAGATTCAAGAACAACCATAATATCTTATTCCTACGTTCCTCGAAACGTATCACATAAGATATTACTCCTATTTCCTCAAAGAGAATGATACCATAAGCCTTATAGATGACATACTCACAAGATGTCAATCCTTGACAATTCCCTAGAGTCATAACTCTTCATCCTCTGGAAATTCCACTTATCGAGTCTCGTACCGTCTTAAATGACTTATTTCTAACTTAAAATCCTTATATTCATCACGCAATCTACTATCCATCCAGGACTTAATCGCATCATTTCCTTATATTACCTCAAACGAATCTCAAATAGATCTCCCCAAAGGATACCTATGATTTCGCACACTTGGCTTTTCCAAAAGCTTTAACCATTGGTCCTACATGGGTCATACTTACTTATGATCCCGACCATCATAACTCCAGATTTCACAGTCTTACTCAAGATCGCAAAATAGGGAAAACGAGTTCTTATTGAACTATTCCCTTAATCAACTTATTCCTTCACAACACTTTATCCACACTAATGCCTACAGCATGATTCCACTACTAGGCATTCCGGACTTTGCACTAGTCCACATCTATATACTTCTAATGGGACAAAAATCCCAAGTACACAAGTGAGATATAACTCTTAATCTCATTAACTCCACATAACTTATACCTCCAAATACTAGGAATATGATGTCTCAAGAAGAAACAAATCTTTCCATAACTTCTCCCAATATCCTTATTTCCTAAAAGATACTCATAAATGAACACTTTAGGCATCAGACTCTTCTAGCCTTGCCTTACGAGGTCTTCCTCCGGGTTCTCATCGGAAGTTCCCTCCGGATCTTCCCTCAGATCTTCCCCCTCTCGAGGATCTTCCTCAGGGTTTTCCTCTGGATCTTCCTCCTTCTAAGGATCTTCCGCAGGATCTTCCTCCTCTAGAGGATCTTCCTCGGATCTTCCTTCTTCTGAGGATCTTCCTCTGGATCTCCCCCAGGATTTTCCTCTCCTTGAGGATCTTCCTTAGGATTTTCCTCAGGATTTTCCTTAGAGTTCCCTTGGAAATCGCTTCCATTTAAACGTCGTTATTACAATATCCCGTTGGCCTACCTTAACGGCTCAGCGAGTTCTACCCTAGGTTCAACCCACGAATTCTCATACGGATGCAAATCCCGACTGCATCGAGCATTCATCCTCCGTATCCGTTTTCTCAACAATGAATGTCAACCACTATGACATCATACTTAGACATCAAAACTCCTAAGAGCAATTCCTTAATTATCCCATAAAATCACTTAAAATAGATCAACTTGGTAATTCTATAGATGAATTATGAACATAGAGCAGAAGATTCATCTATACTAATCTCCCGAGCATTCACACCAAATTGCTCAGAGATTACAGTACTAGGATATTAGTACTACCAACTCAGGAAGTACATACTTGATACCTTCGAGGAAACTACTAGGTCTTCCAACCTCAAAATATCTCTGAGAAACAGGGAAATCTAACCTTACTAGAGATGATAGTATCATCTCGGCACCTTTCGAGTCCTTTCAAAAGAATAGACAAACACCTATGTCTTACAACAACAACAAGAAATCAGTCTTGCTAGATATAGAGGTAACTCCCATACCTCTCATATCAGACTAAAGAAGGCACGACTATGAACGGTATTTATTTCAAATTCGTTTGGAAGACATTTTCCAGTTCAAAATGGGAAATAGTTTTAGAAGGATAAAACCTTTCAAAACACCCAACCTATTTTAAAAACAAACTTTAGCTCTGATATCAAATCTGTAACACCCCCAAATTTTAACCCATTTGGAAAGGTATTACCGCCAATGACCTCAGTTTCCACACTGAAGCCACCCCAGGCTTTACCATTGAAACACAATTCATAAAGAACAATTATGATACAAAATTACCATAACTTTCATTTAAAACATAGTCGCGGAATTTCAACACAATTCCAAATGCGACAAAATACAGAGTTATTACAATACAGCGGAAGACTTAAAATAATTTACAAGAGTATTGACTTCAGTAGTCAATGCCCAAAGATCGTAGCCTGATTAAAACATTTTCAAACACCGTTCATGTTCGTAGTCGATCTAGCCTTCATGGATCCTCAACTCATCTGATGTGCCGAAACGGGCGGACGGCACCAACCATGCCGATGTAGATAACAAAAATACCGTGGGTTAGTGTACTGAATAGACTAACAAGTGACCAAAGCAGAAGGTTCGAAGTAGTCGTGCTAGGTTTAAACTCATCATCCCTCGAATAATAATCGAGTACGATAGTCAACCTTCACACTCCTACTGGAATACAACAAGAGATATGTAGAAGAGACGACTCTGGAAGACTGAATCTCCACAGAGACCGACCCGAAAGAGACTCCAAGAGATTGAGTCTTAAGGAAATATGACAAGTCTGGAACATTTAAAGAATCACTCAACAATGATTTAAAAGCTGACTGAGATGCTTCAGTTCACGACCAACCTCACCGCTTACAGCGAATCCAGATTGGAAAGAGAACGTACTACATTCAAGTCGAGACGAGCTTTCCTAGCTGCACTATTTACTTAGCTGCACTACTCGCCAAAGGTTTATTAATTATGTGCGCTCATGCACTTATCTGATTTAATTCCAAAACAAACCCACATCACGTTATAGGCTTTTAAATATATGTCCTGTCACGCATGACATATATCGAAGGAATGGACCTCGCAGAGTCCAAGCCTCTATATCTATCGAAGGAATGAACCTCGCAGAGTCCAAGCCTCTATATCTATCGAAGGAATGAACCTCGCAGAGTCCAAGCCTCTACTATCGTTGGGTCTTGTTTGCCCTTAAAAAGAATGAACCTCTCAGAGTCCAAACTTTTATTATCGTAGGGTCTTAATCGCCCTTTACAATTATAAAGAAACGCACATGGACCTCTCAGAATCCAGGCGTTCCTACCAATACTCGTGCTAACTAACAGTCATAGCACAATAATAATTTAGGATAAATCCACATAAAGGCCCGAAAGGCGATCATCAATAATAGCGTCGTTCTAGCAGATATACAACCTATTATATGATTTTCCAAAACAGTTTATTAAACCTTTTCCAGACATGAACAATAATCAATCCAAATTAATTAACAATTAAGCAATTGATAATTAATGGAAATATGGAATGATAAGCAAGAGCGAACCGCCACTTGCCTGGAATAGATTCGGCGATGAATCTAGACGAGACGACTACTGATGATATCCTTTCCGAGGATATGGCCTAAGCTTCAGATAGCTCCAACGGATTATGAGTCCACACGCGATCCAACACGTGACATAATAATTAATCTCAATTAATTTGTCTGGACGAACTCAAGGAATTAAATCCAATAAATTCTTATGATTTTAAATCATAAGAATATTGATTGAATTTTCCTAAAGAAAACACGGATAAAAGGGGATAGAAATTATACCGCTCGATCGATCTCGGGTTAAATCTGGACTGGAATTGAATTGGGCTTACGGCCCAACACAAAATATAACAAGGAGGGGCCCACCCGACACTATTCATCTCCTTCCTCCCAAAATCACGTACAGCAACAGTTCGAACAAAATAGAGGAGCAGATGGGCTCGGCTACGGCTGGGGAGGTTCAACGGCGCCGGGGATGGAACTCCCGTCGACGGCGATCTCAGCCACCACAACCACCACACCGCTCGGCTCCGGCAGTACTAGCCCAGAACAGGGGAGGGGCAGAGGAGGACGGCGGCGCGGCTCCGGAGTTCAGCAGCACCGCGGGTTGACTCGCGGCTCGGCTCTGTGCAACAGCGAACCAGCACCCACACCACCACGGAGGAGGAGAAGGGGCGGCGACTTGGCTGGGCAGAGGAGGACACGAACCAGAGGAGGCGGTGCACAGGGAAGAAAAACGAGAGGAACAAGGGAGAGACGAGAGGGAGATCTGTGATGGATATCTTCTACCCTTCGTCCCCAGCTCTCTAAATAGCCCAAGGAGGGGACAAAAGTCCGACCAAGAACTTGCAAGTGGGGAGCAAGTTGTAGCTGGGATAAGATTAAACGTGGAGGGATAAGATTGCACAAGATAAGTTTTGGTATGGGTTTTAAACCCCGTAAATTATATGTTTGTATCCAAACAAATATTCTAAGTCCCGAAAATACATCGAATGTATTTTATACCACTCACGGAATTATTTCGGAGATCATGGATATTACAGAAAATCCAAACTCCACTGAAAGCGAAATAATTAATTTGAACGAAGGTTGGGAAAATTCCCCAAATATCCTTACTAAAAATTATGGGGTATTACATAAAGTACATTAATTTTTACATGTATGTACATGAGCTTCTAAAATGTGTAAGTTTTCTCCTATATATATGTTAGGATTCAAACGCAATAATGAGAGAAATTGAAACAGAGAACACGAGAATTGTTAACCCAGTTCGCCAAGAAATTGACTACGTCTGGGGGCACTGCCAATCCAGGGTTTTTTCCACTATATTTTGTGATAACGATTACCATAATCAAGCGGGGTATTTATGCTAATGAACGAAATTGAAACCCTAATTAGGCCCATGACATTGTTGTATGGACGGGCCCAAAAGACCCTTGTACGGACGGGCCCAAAAGACCTAGTTGGATCGGTGAAAGTTGGGCTTTCGGTGTACAGTCCATCAAGCTCCATAAACCAACAATCTCCCACCTAGAGACTGATTTCAATCATAATTGTCTTCATCTTCAACATCAACCCATATCCGGCAGCAGCGCCAGGCCTTTAACTCAGTTATCAAGGCCAGTCCAAGCCATGCAAAGCTTCAACTTCTCTAAGGTCACAACCTTGGTCAACATGTCTGCAGGATTCTCACTTCCTCAAATCTTCATAAGTTGCAGAATCTTTCTCTCCAAGAGATGACGTATGTAATGGTACTTTAACTCAATGTGCTTAGTCCTCGAGTGAAAAGTTGGATTTTTAGCCAAGTGAATGGCACTCTGAGTATCACTATATAGAATGTTTTCCCATGATCCTTCTCCAATTCATGCAAGAAATTATGCAACCATACCATCTCCTTACTAGCCTCAGTTACTGCAACATACTCAGCTTCCGCAATAGACAAAGCCACAATTTTCTGCAACTTAGAAGCCCAAGAGACCGCAATACCGCAATACCACCCAATATAATGACATACCCGGTTGTACTTCTTCTCTTGTCGAGATCACTTGAGGTCAAATCTACATCAACATACCCTGCTAACACGACTTTCTTGCCCTCAAAACATAAGGCCTGCTCAGTATTACCCCTCAAGTATATGAGGATCCACTTCACTGCTTCCCAATGGTCCTTCCCCGGATTTCCCATGAATCGACTAACTACTCTCACTGCATGTGCAATGTCTTGTAAGACACGAGGCCTTAGAAGCGCCATTCCATGCCAACTCGGGGACTTCCTAGGAGGTCACCCATCCTGGTACCACTCCCGCCCTAGCACCCTTAACTTCTTAGTTCTTTGTCCTCACTTGAACCATGAAAAGGAAGAACTCTTGTTGACATGGGTAGCACTTTAATCCTTATATAGGATTACAAACCTAGGGTGTTACAATCACCCCCCACTTAAACCCTTGATGACATCATCAAGTCCCAAAGACCGCCCTCTAGGTCGAGCGACCGTCCACCGGACCAACACACTCGTAACCTAGAGTCGGCTCTGATACCATTTCTAAGACCCGAGGCCTTAAAAGCGTCATTACATGCCAACTCGGGGACTTCCCAGGAGGTCATCCATTCTGGCACTACTCCCGCCCTAGCACGCTTCACTTCATAGTTCTTTGTCCTCACTTGAACCATGAAATGGAAGAGCTCTTGTTGACATGGGTAGCACTCTAATCCTTATAAAGGATTACAAACCTAGGGTATTACATGTCTGACCTCGTACACACCATTGCATACATCAAACTGCCAATTGTTGAAGCGTATGGAGTCCTCTACATCTGGACACGTTCTTCTTCACTCTTAGGCAATTCCCTATTAGATAGCTTGAAGTGGCTACCCAATGGGACCTTAGTTGGCTTAGCATCTTGCATACTGAACCTCTTCAAGACATTCTTGATGTACTCAGCCTGCGACAGATACAACTTTCCAGCCTTCCTACCACGATCAATCCACATACCCAGAATCTGCTTAGCCTCTCCAAGATCCTTCATAGTAAACCGTTCAGACAACTGCTTCTTCAACTTACTCACTTCTCGAGCACTACAGCTTGCTATCAGCATGTCATCAACATATAACAGCAATATCATGTAGTTGTTGTTAGACTTCTTGAAGTGGAAACAATTATCAGCTTCACTCCTCACGAACTCATTTCGTGCATGAATCCATCAAACGTCTTGTACCACTATCTCAAAGCTTGGTTTAGACCATACAAGCTCTTATTCAACTTGCACACAAGCTCAACGTTACCCTCTGACACGTAGCCCTCAGGTTGCTTCATATACATGTCTTCATCTAAATCACCATGAAGAAATGCCGTTTTTACATCCAATTGTTATAACCCTAAGTTTTCTACAGCCACCATACTCAACACTAAACGTATAGAAGTCAGTTTGACCATTGGAGTAAAAACGTCAGCATAATCAATATCGTATTTCTGCTAAAATCCTTTCACAACCAACCTTGCCTTGTAAGTTGTAATGCTTGCTTCCATCATCCCCCTCCTTAATTTTGTAAACCCACTTGTTATACAATGCCTTCATACCCTTTGGAAGCTCAACTAGTTCTCAAGTTCCGTTAGTCATCAACAAATCCATCTCGTCATCCATTGTAAGCTTCCACTTGTTCACATGCTCACCACGAGATGCCTCTGCATAACACTCTAGCTCACCACCATCTGTCAACAACATATAGTAATTGGAAAGCATAAATCTATCAAGTGATCCACGCTCTCTGGTGGACCTCCACAACGGAACTACTGGGGTGTGCAGTTCTTCCTCAACAATAACCTCCTGGTCATTTCGAACCACCTTGCTCCCACCCGAGTTCGAGATGTCTAACTCCACAACCTCTGGTTCCGAACTAGCAATTTCTGATGCATCCAGCCTATCCTAATACAACACATGCTCATTAAACACAACGTCTCGACTACGAATAACCTTCATGTTCTGTTCATCCCAAACATTAAACACAACGTCTCGACTACGAATAACCTTCCTGTTCTGTTCATCCCAAAACCGATATCCGAAATCATCACCGCCATATCCAATAAACGTGCATTTGAGTGACTAAGCATCCAGTTTACTTCTCTCAACATAAGCTACATGAACATATGAAACACACCCAAATATCCAAAGAAATGACATATTTACCTCTTTGCCACTCTAAGCCTCCTCTGGGCTGCCATTATCCAAGGGGGTTAATCGTCCTCGGCTAATCAAGAATGCAACAGTGTTAACTGCATCTGCCCATAACATGTTCGGAAGCCCACACTTCAGCCTCATGCTCCTAGCACATTCATTTAAGGTCCTATTCATATGTTCTGCCATGTCGTTCTCCTGAGGGGTTCCTTTCAAGGTTTTCTCCATGTGAATTCCATTATCAACACAAAACTCCTTAAACTCACGAAGCTCATACTCCCCACCATTATCAGATCTTAAACACTTCACGTTAAGACCTGTCTCATTCTCTACTAGGGCCTTCCACTTTTTGAAACAATCGAAGGCATCAGATTTTTGTTTCATAAAGTAGACCCATACCTTTCTTGTGGAGTCGTCAGAAGGTAATGTAATATGACACTCCACCAAGAGTGTTACAAGTGTTGGACCCTATAGATCGTTGTGGACCAGCTCCAACTTATGCTTCTTCAAAGTTCTACCACCCTTCGAAAAACTCACCCTTTTCTGTTTCCCGAGAATGCAGTCCTCACACAATCCGATTTCAACAGACTTGAGACCTGGTAGCAAACCCTTCAAACACAACACTTTCATCCCTTTCTCACTCATGTGGCCAAGATGACAGTGCCATAAATCTGCATCATCGTTCATGATGTGAATCACAATGCTTCACCTCATTTTGCCAGCCACACACCAAGTTCCCATGAGGAAGACCAAGCCAAGGCCACAGACGGCGCTGAGATCTTGTCGCCGACGCCACGGATACCACCTCTAGGGCAAGTGAGCAAGCAATGTGGAGGCAAATGAGGCCAACTTCGAGGCACATAAGGCACTGAAGGAGAGTGTCAAGATGCCTCAAGGAGCACCGGAAAAAGTGTACCCAGCCCCCACAACGCCACTCACCAGATCTCGCGCCCGGGCACTAGCTAGGCTCTAACAAGGCCACACCGGCGTCCAACAGGCCAAAGGCGTGATCACTAGGGACCAAGCATGGCGTCTTCAAGAGGGCATTCAAAGAAGACTTTTGGCACCAGAAGTGCTGAGCCAAATGCTAAATGGCTCGGTGATGGCACTCGTGCAAGTAATGACCCCGGTGTCGGGCAGTGTCAAGAATGGAGGACATCAACACTTACTAGGCCATGAGTATCCAAACGAGGCCAAACTTCTCCAACATGATTATGAAATTCCTAACTGCCAATGGAGTCAAAGAGTGTCGGGGAGTTTAAAGGTTTGCCCGGAGATGGAATTGGCTGACAACGGAAGCCCGTCGCCGATAGTGTCATGGCATTGTGAGAACACTTTCTCTCAAACCACTCGTGACTTTGCCCCAAAGTTTGGTGATGAAGTGGCACATTGGAAGCTGGCATTTATCTTCAAAATATAAGGCAAATGGCATTGAGATTTGACCAGGCCATTTAGAGCACCACTTTATGTTTTTCACTTAAATGTATTTAAAACAATTTAGGTAATTTTTGTGTTTATAAGCTGGCTTGCAGCTACAATGTTTTTCATTAAACTTGAATATATCTTGAGCTTTTGAGCACAAAAAGCCTTTGAGAGCCTTTCAGTTTTGCGTCTTTGTTTTGTGTTTTCACCCGAACTTAGTAGAGCGGTTTTAGGTGTGTTCATCCACGATCCAATCTACGATCCTTCTGGTTATTTTTGGTGCATTTTTTCAAGGGTTTATAGTATTTTATCCCATAGCAAAATTGCCTCACTTTTGCCAGATCAAAATATTGCAAAAACAAGAGGAAATCACCGCAAATGTTCTTGATCGGAGTCTTGGTGTTCCACCTACCTTGAAGCGTGGAGATCTTTATCAAGGGACACATCAGTTCGCTCCTGCAACAACAATTCTATCATAGACGTTGCTCGTCATGTATAACGTCCCCTTATTCTTACCTCGAGCTACTACCAAAGCTCATTTGGTTATCTTCCAGCTCTTGCACCCGAAGGTTACAACATAACCTTTGTCATCTAACTGCCCAATCGAAAGCATGTTTCTTTTCAAGCCAGGAATATGCCTCACTCCATGCAACTGTAACATAGATCCATTTTGTGCCTTGATTCGAACATCTCCTTCCCACACGATTTTTATGGCCTCATCATCAGCAAGAAAGACATTTCTAAAATCTCCAGAAGTATAGCGTTCCATTATGCCAGCACTGATGCATGAGTGAAACGAAGCTCCAAAGTCTAACATCCAAGACTCTAATGGGCTGCTCGCGCTCAGGATCAATGCATCTGCATTGTTTTCTATGGTTGAATCGCTCGGGATCAATGCAATAGCAATGTCTTCTGTGGTTGAATTCGCTGATTTGTCCTTTGACGGTGCCTTACATTCACTCTTGCAATGACCGTTCTCATCACAATTTCACCACTTGATTCTGCTGTTGTCTTTGGATTTATCCTTCCCTCTTGATTTCAACCTACCATGATTCGATCTCGCCTTAGAAACTGACATGCCCTTGTTCCCCGTACTCAAGGCTGATCCTGAAGCAGTACCTGACGCCTTCCTGCGAATTTCTTCGCTAATAATCAGATCTCTAACTTCATCAAACCTAAGCTTTTCTTTCCCAGCTGAAGCACTAACAACATTAATTGTCCCGCTCCAACTCTCTGGTAAAGAGGACAACAAAATTAGGGCTTGTACCTCATCATCGAAATCGATCTCAAGAGCTCAATTGTGCGATTGTCATATTGAACTCATTCAAGTGATTGGCCACTGATGTACTCTCCGTCATCCACAGGTTAAACAACCGCCACATCAGGTGAACCTTGTTCATTGCAGATGGTTTCTCATACATCGTGAATACTTCGTCGTCTCTGCCTTTATCGTGTGATGCGCCACGTTTCTGGATGACGACAAGCGGATCACGCTCATCGCTTTCCTGTCCAACAACTTCCACTCGTCATCCTTCATGTCCTCTGGTTTCTCGCCCAGAGGCAAGTACAAATCTTTACCATACAGGTAATCCTCGATTTGCATCTTTCAGAAACCGAAATCCGTCTCGTTGAACTTCTCCACCGGCGATTTTCCATCTCCCATCGTGACTGTCAGAAGCAGCGCTCTGATACCAGTTGTTAGGATTCAAACGCAATAATGAGAGAAGTTGAAATAAAGAACACGAGATTTGTTAACCCCGATCGTCAAGAAATTGACTACGTCTGGGGGTGCTGCCAAGCCAGGGTTTTTTCCACTATATTTTGTGATAACGATTACAATAATCAAGCGGGGTTTTTGATATGCTCTACTTTATAGTGCATAACTAAGAGTTGTTACTGGATTATTAGGTACAAATGGTGTGGATTTAGAAGACATTTTAGGAGAATGAAGTTGTAGAGAAGAAGTGGCTAAATGGAGGATTTTGGTGAAGTAATGAAGCATTAGGAGTAGGAAGCCACGGAGCGAAGGCCGCGAGCGCGGAAGAGCAACAGAGCCAGAACCGCGGTCGCGATGAATAGTGCCACGGTCGCGGTTCACCAGGAAGATCCGCGGACGCGGAAATATTTCCGCGGTAGCGGATTGGCGACGAAGCAACTGCAAGATTACAAAGAGCAAACCGCGGGCGCGGTTTCAAAACCGTGGTCGCGGATCCATACGCGGCGCATTTCGAGATTTTCGTCCGAGATCTTTTGTTTTATTTTATTTCTTTTATTTATTTCCTTTTATTCCCTTTATTATATTTTTAGGAGATTATTGTTATCTTTAGAAATTAGGTTTTGATAAGTCTTTATATTCTGCCTTTAGAACATCAGATTGGAGAGTTCGTTTTTCTCCTTCTTCCTCTTTTCCCTTTTCTTTGTTTTTATCTTTGTTTTGTTTTTGGCTAGACAATTGAAGCCTTGGTTTGAATTTGATTGTGAGATTATTCATTTACTTTATCCTTGAATGTTATTGATTCTCTTGCTCTTCATCCCATTGAGTTTTAATGATTTCTCTAGCCTGATCAACTAGTAGTTATTGGTATTATTCATACTGCAGGATTATGATTTTGAATTCTATTGGTTTATGTAGTTCACCGTTTCGTTGTGATTAGTGTTATTAGTATTGGTTTCCCTAGCTTGATAAACTAGTTGAGATTGGTATTATCTATAGTGTTGGTTCCCCTAATCTGGTCAACTTGTTGAGATTAATATTGTTCATCCCTAATTCAGAGTAACAACCACGATTTACAGGAACTAGTTGTGAATGTTTATTGTGAAGAGAATTGATTGCATGCCGAGTACTGACTAGTTGTTAAGTATTGCATGAGTCTATCTATTCCTGAGCTTACTACTGCTGTTAAATTGAATCTTGATAGTTTCTTGATTGTTTAATAGTTAGGATTATCAGGACTAGTTAGACTAATAATTAATTTAGAACATGGATTATGACATTCATGAGACTTGAGAACTAGGGATAATCAATGATCGATCAACCAACTGAAGGTGGATATTTGTCTAGTCAAGATATTTATGTTTTATCCATTATTTTTCTTAGCTAGATTCATATAAATTCCCCCCTTTGTCTTTGTTATCAATTGGTGAACGATTTGGCAAACAGAATATATAGCTTGATTCTCTGTGGGATTCGACCCTTACTTACCAGACTACATTAGTTAGGTTTTTTAGGTTTACTTTGTTAGGTGCATGCGACAAAACGCCTATCAAATTTGGCGCTGTTGCCGGGGAATCTAAAGTCTGTATATTCTTGTTTGTGCGATGGTTTACCGATGTGATCAACAAGACACTATGTTGAGCCATGACATTAACCAAGGCGATGCTCGGGAGGCAACCCGAGGTATGTAATTCCTTTCATGTCTTTTCTTTTCAAGTTTTGATTATTGTTGTTTCGTTTTAGACTAAAACGCAGGTGGGAGTTCAAAGACGGTGTTCGCCTCGCAACAGACGCGAAACCGCGACCGCAGAAAATTTTCTGCGACCGCGGTTTCATCACTGTAAGTCCACTCTGCAAAAATAAAAAAATAGTAAAAAATATAAAGACACCGCGACCGCGGCCTTAAAACCGCAATCGCGGCCCAACTGTCCAATTTTTACTACGAGAGACGACGCGCATCACGTTTCCAAGGAGGAGACATTAGCCCAACATTTTTATTTGGCACCGATGATGGTCCAACATTAGATAGCTGATGAGGAGGCGCTCCAGAGCCAACTGCAGATACGATGATTGATATGGAGCGATAGAGTCGTGCAACCCCGTTTCTTTGATGTACCACTTCACCTTACAGTGGATCTATTTGTTTGCACGAGGAGTTTGCTTGAGTAGGACCACCACAACACCAGAGACCTGTGTTTTCAATGATTTACCGCCAGCACCAACGTCCAAGTCCAGGCCACCTCGGCGATGGTGTGAGTACTTTTCTGCCTTCCCTGGTGCTTCATCTTTTAGTCTTTCATTACATTGAGGAAAATGAAATATTTAAGCATGGGGGAGTGATCTATACTTGCTAGTCGTCTGAGAAAGAAAAAAAATAAAAGAAAAAAAGAATATCCTGGGATGAGCTGAAAACCCGAAAGGGCGGCTTAGGCAATAAGTAAGTGGCTCAGACCAGCATTAGGTTGGGGTAATAAGAGGTCAAGAGTGATGTGAGTTTTATGAGCCCATCTATAAAAAAATGAAATGAGTGGCTAGGTGAAAACCCGAAAGGGCACCTGGGCAAAATGAGTGAAAAGAAGAAGAGTGATTATTAGGATTCCTCATTTTTCCTGGCGTAGTGACATAAGTATTGGAGATATAAGGAGGATTCGGGTAGGTCACTCTGGGAGCTATAAGAAGATAGACTGGGGCTAGGATTAGATATTTTTATTCACTCTATGGTGTTCGGGTTAAGCTTGGGGGAAGTACTCTGCTTTCATTCAAGCTGGTGTGTTGTGTTGTTGTGTTGGTACCCTGGAGATTCATGAGTAGGTACGGTTCTTAGTGGAGAGTTTTATTGTGCTTCTTGAGACCTTGGGTATTTCATTGGAGGAACAGGTTTCTATTAGCTTACTCGATGACGAGCAAGGTTTAAGCATGGAGGAGTTTGGTACGCTCTACTTTATAGTGCGTGACTAGGAGTTGTTACTGGATTATTAGGTACAAATGGTGTGGGTTTAGAAGAAATTTTAGGAGAATGAAGTTGTAGAGAAGAAGTGGTGGAAAGGAAGAATTTAGTAGAGTATTAAAGCATTGAAGAGATGAAGGCCAAGAAGCCAGTACTAATGGAGACCCGGGAGGAGAGCCGCGATGGGAGAGAGATGCGGGAGCGAGGAGCAGAGACTTCCGCGGGCGTGGATTGACAGCAGAAGCAAGATTCGGTGAAGAGCAAAACCACGATCGCGGGGATCTTGGCCGCGGTCGCGGGTCCATATGCGGAGCGCGTCTCGAGAGTTCATCCGAGATCTTTGTTATTTTATTTCTTTTTATTTTATTCCTTTTCCGTTTATTATAATTTTAGAAGATTATATTTCTTATCTTTAGAAAATTAGGTTTTGCTAAGTCTTTATATTCTACCTTTAGAATATCAGATTGGAGAGTTCGTTTTCCTCCTTCTTCCTCTTTTCCCTTTTTCTTTGTTTTTATCTTTGTTTTGTTTTTGGCTAGACACATGAAGCCTTGGTTTGAATTTGATTGTGAGATTATTCCTTTACTTTATCCTTGAATGTTATTGATTCTCTTGCTCTTTATCCCATTGAGTTTTATTGATTTCTCTAGCCTAATCAACTAGTAGTTATTGGTATTATTCATACTGCATGATTAGGGTTTTGAATTCTATTGGTTTATCTAGTTAACCGTTTCGTTGTGATTAGTATTATTAGTATTGGTTTTCCTAGCCTGACAAACTAGTTGAGATTGGTATTATCTATAGTGCTGGTTCCCCTAATCTGGTCAACTTGTTGAAATTAATATTGTTCATCCCTAATTCAGAGTAGCAACCACGATTTACAAGAACTGGTTGTGAATGTTTATTGTGAAGAGAATTGATTGCAAGTCGAGTACTAACTAGTTGTTAAGTATTGCATGAGCCTATCTATTCCTCAGCTTACTGTTGCTGTTAAATTGAATCTTGATAGTTTCTTGATTGTTTAATATTTAGGATTATCAGGACTAGTTGGACTGGTAATTAATTTAGAACAAGGATTAGGACATTCATGAGAATTGAGAACTATGGATAATCAATGATCGATCAACCAAACTGAAGGTGGATATTTGTCTAGCCAAGCTATTTATGTTTTATCTATTATTTTTCTTAGCTAGATTCATATAAACTCCCCCTTTGTCTTTGTTATCAATTGGTGAACGATTTGGCAAACAGAATATATAGCTTGATTCTCTGTGGGATTCGACCCTTACTTACCAGACTACATTAGTTAGGTTTTTGATGTTTACTTTGTTAGGTGCATGCGACAAAATGCCTATCAGTATTTATGCTAATGAACGAAACTGAAACCCTAATGAGGCCCATAACACTGTTGTACGGACAGGCCCAAAAGACCCTTGTACGAACGGGCCCCAAAGTCCTAGTTGGATCGGTAAAAGTTGGGTTTTCGGTGTATAGTCCATCAGGCTCCATAACCCAACAATATACATAAATTTTCATTTATATATAGGCCTGAGCACGGTTCGGTTTAACCGAATTTTTTCACCGAACCGGACCGAAAAAACCAATCCAAACCGAAACCGAAATAGTTCGGTTTGGGTTTCAGTTTAGGTATTTTTGGATTTCGGTTCGGTTTAATTTCTGTTCGGTTCGGTTAAATCAAATTTTAAAAATAAGCCATGGACTGCCATGCTTATTGGGCCAGTTTAGTTAAAAAAAAGAAAGGCCTATCTCTTGTTGAATCTTCCCAGCAGTCCAGTTGTTGCCCTGCGGCCCCTGCCCCTGCTCTTCACAGTTCACGCCGTCTTGCAGTTGCAACTTCGCGGTTGTTGCCCACTGCCCATACCCCAGTTTCCCACTTGCCCTATTCGTCGTCCTCAAACTCCTCATTGGTTGCTGCTTGACGCCGCCGTTGCTGCCCAAACCCACTTGCTCGTTGTTGTTGCTTGAGGCCGCCATTGCTTCCCAGACCCCAGTTGCTCGTTGCTGCAGCTTGACGCCGCCGGTGGTGGCCACGTCTTGCCGTCACCGTCTTGCCCAGTTCCTGGCTTGCTCCCTCGGTCGCCGAGAGACACCAACTTCGTCTCCCCCATTGTTGAAATTATGTTTTGGTAATTTAATAGTTGGTTTGTACTTCTCTATTTCACGGGTCGGTAGTCGGTTTCCTTCCACGGTTCCATCTTCGTCGACTCCCCTAATTTCATTCTCTACAAAATTCAATTGAGAATAAAAAATGGCTTCCTCAGGTACGAATTTCCGGTTCTATCGACTGCAAATAATTATGCCAAATCCATCTCTCTTGCAATTATGTTCATCTTGTTATTCAGAAAATTCATTGTAAATTGAAAAACCTCGTGGTTTCTACATCATTCTTACTTTCTTACGAACCACATCAATCATAGATTTTTTTGTAATTCTATAGACAAACCGTTTGTCTATACAGTTTGTTTGCAGAATTAGTAAAATCAATTTTTTGATTTTTTAGCCGAACCGAACCAATATAATTCGGTTTTCGGTTCAGTTTTTTGAGAGTTTCAATTTTCGGTTTTTAGTTTTTTCGGTTCGGCTCGATCCGGTTCCGGACCGATGCTCACCCCTATTTATATAACATTCTCATTTTACAAGATAATAAAACGTATTCATCTAATCAAACACCGTAAAATTGTATGATTGTTTAAAAAATAATTATTGCGATACAGAGGAGAGGGAGAAGATTTTTACAACTGGCTATTTCATAAATACTTCAAATTAGTATATATATCCAGACCCAAAAAAAAAAACTATATATATGTAGCTAACATCAATCTGCGATCTCCACAGCGCTCTCGTTGCTAGCCACGCCTATTAAAAATACTCGAAAGAGCTTGCTTGATTCTCTAGCCTCATAACAAGAAAGTCCTTTGCCTTTCTCTCGAATATCTCATAGATATGTTTCATATTCGATAACTCAATCCTTGATTAAATCGTTTTGCAGTAGAAAAACATATAGCCGGCCGGGCAAAAAGAAAATGTTGCAATCTCTTGCCCGGTTGCAGAACGCAACCGTCCAGTTTTGCCGTAAGAACGCGAAATCCGAACTCGTATGTACGGCACTGGACCAAATCAGCAGTACATTCATGAGACAACAAACCAGGAGGCTACACAAGATCGAGGCGTTTGTTCTGGTGACAACCGTACTTTTTGCCATCCTTTTCCCGCTCACCGGCTCAAAGAAGCGGTTCCCTAAGGTATGGCTGAACCCTGTGTCATTGGCCTGCTATACATTAGTCCCGGTTCTGTGCTCCTACACCCTGGGTCTCATGGGGGAGCCTGATAACCTCTTTGGAGGCGACCCCCAATTTCCCAAACTATACGTCATCTGGGCCGTCTTCCTACTCTTCGCCTACGGGAGCTATGACAATCTCAGTGCCTATAACCTTGAAGAGAGGAATGGAAGGTCCAAGATTCTAGTCCAGTTTCTCTCCTAGTTCGTTTTGCTGCTTCATTTTGCCTACCAGTTTCCTTTCAAAACCGAGCTTCTCCCCATCCTGCTCGTCTTCCTCATGGTGTGCCTCAAGGTTGCCGAGAGAGTGGTTGCATTAGCCCATGCAGTTGGAGCCACCCCGGGGGTTCGGAACAACTGCATAAGGATGATCAACTACATGAACATGGAGGCCGAGGCGGATCCGGTGAGCATGCGAGGTTTCAGGTACTTAGTGGGGCCAAGATACTCGAAAACCAAGGATGGCAAGATGGTAGATGGAGTCACTTTGGAGAAGATATGGGGATGCAGTGGGAGGCTTTTGAGCTCCGAACCCGGAGGAGGGGATCCGGATGGGAAGCTCAAGGACACGTGTCTTTCTTTCGCGCTCTTCTGGTTGCTGCTTGGCAAGTTCTTGGGCTATCCTTTGTACAAAGGCAGCTCAAGGAACAAGGCCTAGAGGTTGGTTCATGATGGATTGCTCTCCGGCGGGAGTGACCGGGCGTTTCGAGTCATTGAGGTAGAGCTATGCTTTGTTCATGACTACTTCTATTCCAAGTACATCTTTGTTAGGATTAAACTTGTTTAGATTAAACTTTGTTATGTTTCTGATGTTATTTACCTTTGTAGCTAATCTCTTGTGCACGTGTGGTGTCATAAGGGTTAGATTGAATTCAGTTTGTTAGTAGTTAGTCTAAGGTTTGAACGAGTCTCAAGGAAGTGAAGATAGTGCACTGAATTAGTGGAGATCGTTAGCTTGCAGTTTCCTTGTTTGTAGCTTGCATTCTGTTTGTTGAATTATAAAGAAGAGTAGTGGCTTGCAGTTGAAGCACCACGACAGAAAACGAGAGCAAATTCCTCTGTTCTTCTTTGTTCTTTCTGTTGATCAAACACAAAGTGAGAGTTTGAAAACCAACATTTGGTATCAGAGCTGAGTGAATTTCCGATCCACAGAACATGCCAAACACGGATTCAGAGACGAGTGATGGCGTGAGGGTCCAAAGTAAGAATGGATCCATCACCTTGAACTACCCCATGTTGACTAGGAGTAACTATGCAGCCTGGGCAATTAAAATGGAGGTCTTCATGATGCCAACTATCCACCACAACTCCGCCTACAAACCACCTCCGAGCCTCCGTCCCGCCGCCGTCCACCGAGAAACCCTAATTGGCGATTCCAACTCCGACGACGAGCAAAACTTGCACCGTGGCTGCACGATCCTTTGACTCTAACATTTGGTATCAGAGCACGTAAGTTTTGCTCAAAATTCCTCTTTTAAATTCAAGGTCCGAAGTCCTACAAGTTCTTTGTTTTCGTGCCTTTGCATGCGTAGTTGTGAGTTTGTTGTCCGAATCTTGTTCTTTCTTTGTTCTTGATTTTCTTTGTGTTTGTGTCGTGTGTCTTGCATCTAGGTTAGATCTAGAAATCTGATTATCCTATAGGAAGTGGACGTTTAGAGTGGAAGAATTGAACCTCAAATTTGGCTTTATTGTGTGCTTTAATTGCATTTAATACTTGTTGAATTTGAAAAGTTGTAACCTTCAACCCTCTTAAAGCCCATTTAGTTGTGCACTTAGTATAGGATCTTTTGAGTCTTTTCTTTCCTTATTTGGCACATATACAATCCGAGTTTAATTGTTTACGTAAATTGTAAACCGAACCTCTCTTGTGGAGGAACGAATCCGAAGTGCGTACGCTTTTGTTACTCGAGTTGCATTGCAAGTTTCTAGTTCTCGTTTCTGCATTTCTTACTTCAAAAAGAAAAGAAAAGAAGGAGAAGCATTTTAGAAAAACCCGGCTTGATATTGTACAAAAGAGCAAGCCAAAACAAAAAAAAGAAAAAAAAGAGAAGTCGTCCACTATCTTTGTGATGGTAAGTGAAGTTGTAATTGCTTTTGCTCGAGCTAACATTAGTAAGTGGTAATAGGAAACAAGTACTTACAAGAATTGTTTGAGTTGTGAATTACTTAAACTTTTGACAAGGATTGTGGTGCACTTTATTTTTGATTTTTGTGAGTCTTTTGCATATAGGAGCTACCCTCACCCGAGAACTTGTTGGATTCCGAGTCCTAATTTAAATTAGGCAAATTTGGCAATCTTACTTGTGATGTATCTTTGTTGGAGTTTCTTTGGGTTTTGTTGGCTTTCGTGTGTTTGTTTTGTGAAGGTTGGAGATGGTGAATCCCAAAGACAAGCAAGCGGTTAATGAGGACCCCACTGAGGTCTCGGCTCTCACCATGGAGACGCTTTTCAAAGCCCTTCAAGATTCTAGGGAGGAATCCGACGAGCGCGCCCGACAACAATGGAGCGCCATTAGGGAGGAACAAGCTGCCTTCATGCGCACCATGGAGGAGAAATGGAGGACCATACAAGGCGCCTCATCCGTCCAAGGCCAAGGAGGGTCTTTGCCGCAAGCAAGTGCCGGCACCTCCTCCCTTCTAGGCCTTGCGCCACCGGGAGATCAACTTTCGATGCCCCTAACTACTTGGCCGTTGCCACTTCCGGGAGTGCCCACTCAAGCTATGACCGAGGGCTTCCAAGGGCATGCGCATCACATGAGCACTACAAGGGAAGAATATGCTTCTTCTAATTTTTCATTGCCTTTTGCTTCTTCTACTATGCCTTTTAGAACTAACCATGCAGATCCCGGATTAAGGCTTGGAGAGCAATCAAGAATGCAGCCCCATGAAGTCCATAGGTCTCAAAGACCCTTGCTGCATCCTCTAAGGAATGCACCAAACCGGGGCGGAGCGTCCCAAGGGCAAGGACAAGGCGGCTATGCGGCCTACGAACCACGCGGCACCGGCGGCTATGGCAACCAATATCCGGCCAGCTTGGAGCAGCCACGGCCACATGGAATAAAATTGGAGGTACAATGCTTTGGTTTAAATTGTGAGCCTGAGGTATATCTTGATTGGGAACAAAAGACCAATCAAATATTCCAGTACTATGACTACTCAGAAGCTCAACGAGTAGCTATAGCTACGATCAAGTTTGAGGGATTTGCCTATCAATGGTGGCTTGGGGACAAAGAGGAACGAGAGTTCCATGGACACCCCCAAGTGACCACATGGCAAGAGCTCAAACGGGCTCTTAGAGATAGGTTTGTTCCGGATGACTATGCCGAGCGAGTTCATGAAAGATTGGAACAACTTGAGCAAGGGAATAAAACCCCGGATGAGTTCTATACGGAGCTAAGGACCTTGGTCTTTAGGTCCGGGCTTAGAGTTCCCGAAGGGTATCTTATTTCTAAGTTCATTAACCATCTCAACAATGAACTCAAAGCGGTCGTGAGTAAGCAACATTTTCCTCGTGGGACGCCTATAGAGGAAGTGCTTCATTATACTAATCGTATGTATAAAGCATTATCTTCTAGACGCCCCCAAGGGAATAGCTCACGCCCTTGGCAAAGTCCCAAAGGAGCACCACCTCCACCTAGACGCTTGGAACCGACTACGGGTGATAATCCTAATCACCCTAGACGAGAGTTCCCTAGTAGAGTCCAACCCCAACGAAAGGAGGGCGAGGACCGGACAAGGGACATCAAGTGTTACAAGTGTCTAGGAAGAGGGCATTATTCCCGAGATTGCCCCTCAAAAAGGCAAGTTCTACTTAATACTCAAATAGAGTACGAATCCGAGGATGAGTATGAGTATAAAGTAGAGGTTGTTGAGAATGAGGAGGCCGAGGAGGAAGAGATGCATGTTGTTGCAGCCCATGGGGACTGTTTTGTGGCTAAAAAGGTGCTTATAGCCTCGGAGGGATCAAGTGTGCCTAGCCAACGGGAGACCATCTTCCATACTAGGTGCACTATCAATGGCAAAGTATGTAGTATGATAATTGATGGGGGGTCATGTTGCAATATCATTGACCAAGAAGTAGTGTCTAGGTTCAACCTAAGCACTACTCCTCACCCACAACCCTACACACTTTGTTGGTTGAATTCCGACACCCCTTTAAAGGTTAAGGAGCAAGACACAATCAAGTTCTCAATTGGTGGCTATGAGGATGAGGTTTTGTGTGACGTGTTGCCCATGACTGCGTGCCACCTTCTCTTGGGAAGGCCATGGCAATTTGATAGAGGCGTCATACATCAAGGGCTGAGCAATGAGTATTCCTTCCATTTACGTGGGAAAAGGATTACTCTCCATCCCTTAGCTCCTCATGAAATCATGGCTGACCATGTGGCTAGGGAGCAACGCAAGACCCAAGCTAAGGAGCATGCCAAAGGTAAGAAAATGGCGATTGGGGGCAAGGGAAGTGCCTCTAGTCATATGCTCTTAGCTAAGTCTAAGGAAGTCGTTCAAGCATTCAAGAGTGGGGAGTCATGTCTTTTGTTCATTCGTAAGGACATACTCCTCAACGTGAATGATCTTGAGGGACTACCGCGGCCCATCACTTGCCTTTTGTTAGAGTTCGATGATCTCTTTCAAGAGGAAGTGCCAAAGGGGTTGCCTCCGATAAGAGGTATTGAACATCAAATTGACTTCATACCGGGGGCAACACTACCTAATAGGGCTGCGTACCGCGCTAATCCCGCGGAAACAAAAGAGTTGCAACTTCAAGTCCAAGAATTGCTTGACAAGGGCTATGTGAAGGAGAGCCTTAGCCCTTGTGCAGTTCCGGTCATCTTGGTACCAAAGAAGGACGGTACTTGGCGGATGTGTGTTGATTGTCGAGAGATCAATAACATAACCATTAAGTACCGCCATCCCATACCAAGATTGGACGACATGCTTGACGAGTTGCATGGAGCGAGTGTGTTTTCCAAGGTTGATCTTAAGAGTGGTTATCACCAAATTCGCATGAAAGAAGGCGATGAATGGAAAACCGCTTTTAAGACCAAGCAAGGATTATATGAGTGGTTGGTGATGCCTTTTGGACTCACCAATGCTCCTAGCACATTCATGAGGCTCATGAACCATGTTCTAAGGCGCTTTATTGGCAAGTTTGTGGTTGTGTACTTTGATGACATCTTAGTATATAGCCATAATCTTGATGAGCACGTGGATCACCTTAGGCAAGTTCTTGAGGTCCTTAGGAAGGAGAAGCTATATGCCAACTTCAAGAAGTGCCACTTTTTCTCGGATCATGTGGTATTTCTTGGATTTGTGGTATGTAAGGAGGGCTTGAGAGTTGACGAGGAGAAGGTAAAAGCTATTCATGAATGGCCAACACCTACTACTATGACTCAAGTCCGAAGCTTCTTAGGCTTGGCTGGCTTTTACCGCCGCTTTGTGAGGGACTTTAGCACATTGGCTGCGCCCCTCACGGAGCTCACCAAGAAAGGTGTGACGTTCTCATGGGGCGCCACACAAGAGGCGGCCTTTGCTAGCCTCAAAGCCAAGCTCACCCAAGCACCACTTCTATCATTGCCTAACTTTGACAAAATCTTTGAGATAGAGTGTGATGCTTCGGGAATAGGCCTTGGAGGTGTCCTCATGCAAGAGGGCAAACCCATTGCCTATTTTAGTGAGAAACTTGGGGGTGCCGAGCTCAAATACCCCACCTATGACAAAGAACTTCTCGCTTTAGTACGTGTGCTAAGAGTTTGGCAACACTACTTATTGCCTAAAGAATTTGTCATACACTCTGACCATGAGGCATTGAAATACTTGAAGGGCCAAAGCAAGCTCAACAAGAGGCATGCCAAGTGGGTGGAGTTCATTGAGTCTTTCCCCTATGTGATAAAACACAAAAAGGGAAAGGACAATGTGGTGGCGGATGCCCTATCAAGGAGGTACACTCTATTGACCATATTGGATGCAAAGTTGCTTGGTTTCACTTTCATGAAAGACTTATATGCTCTTGATTCTGATTTTTGTGCTATAGTAGCTGCATGTAAGTCTAAGGGAAGTGAGGGGCAATTTTACTTGCATGATGGATTTTTGTTCAAAGGTCATAGGTTGTGCATCCCTAAGGGCTCCATTCGAGCTATACTTGTGCAAGAAGCACATGGGGGTGGGTTGATGGGGCACTTTGGTGTCCTTAAGACCTTACATGTGCTTAGAGAACATTTCTTTTGGCCTAAGATGCTAAGAGCGGTTGAGAAGCTTTGCGCTTCTTGTACTACTTGTATGCGGGCTAAGGCCAAAATGCAACCCTATGGTCTCTACTCTCCATTACCAATCCCTAAACTACCTTGGGAAGACATTTCCATGGACTTTGTTTTGGGATTGCCACAGTCTAAGAGAGGGAGAGACTCCATCTTTGTAGTAGTAGATAGGTTCTCCAAAATGGCACATTTCATTGCATGCCATAAGACCGATGATGCATCTCATGTTGCTAACCTTTTCTTTGATCATGTTGTGAGATTGTATGGAGTTCCTAGGTCCATTGTGTCGGACCGAGATGTTAAGTTCCTAAGCTACTTTTGGAAAACTCTTTGGGCTAAGCTTGGAACTAAGCTTCTTTTCTCTACTACTTGCCACCCTCAAACGGATGGCCAAACCGAGGTGGTCAACCGTACTCTTGGTGTCTTGCTTAGAACTATCTTGAGGACTAACTTGCGCAGGTGGGAGGATAGCTTGTCCTTCATTGAGTTCGCCTACAATAGGACGGTCCATTCGGCAACAAGGAAGACACCCTTTGAAGTGGTCTATGGGCGCAATCCCACCACACCACTAGAGCTCCTACCCTATGCTA
Organism: Rheum nobile; assembly: GCA_027886185.1. Lineage (NCBI taxonomy): Eukaryota > Viridiplantae > Streptophyta > Magnoliopsida > Caryophyllales > Polygonaceae > Rheum > Rheum nobile. The sequence goes on from WOAB01000660.1 coordinate 1,330,709, forward strand.
TCAAGGAGCGAGAAAGCCAATAAGGTGCGGATGCAGCTGCAAGGATCAAGAAGTTGCATAAAGACACAAGGTTGCAACTTGAGAGGAGGACCGACCAATACAAGAAGCATGTGGACAAGGAGCGAAAGGAAGTGATTTTTGAACCGGGTGACCTAGTATGGTTGCACCTAAGGAAGGAGCGCTTCCCATTGCTCTGCAACTCCAAACTCAAGCCAAGAGGCGATGGACCCTTTCAAGTGCTTGAGAGGATCAATGACAACGCCTACAAGCTTGACCTCCCTCCTAACTTTGGTGTACATGATGTTTTCAATGTCTCTGATTTGATGCCTTATTGTGTGCAGGAGGAAGACGACCAAGAAGAGCTGGATTCGGGGTCGAATCCCTTTCAAGAGAGGGAGGATGATGTGACCATGCCACATCAAGGTCAAGACACCGAAGACAACCTAGGCGCCGCCGAGGAGCTCTCCGTGGGCACTATTGAGGACCAAGAGCTGGATCAAGGCACGGAGCATATGGATGACACACTTGGAGCTGGAGATGACCAAGACATGCATGGGAGAGCCAAAGCCAAGCCAAAGGAAGACATTGGCCAAGTCAAGGTCAAGGCGCCGGCCGCGCCGGGCACAAGAGCCTCCAAGGCCAACACTCAAGATGACGAGGCAATTCTTGGCGCCATCACGAGGTCTAGGGCTAGGAAGCTTCTCCAAGACCTCCAAAAGGGCTTGACATGCCAAGCTACCCTAAGCCATGCCGAGCCAGGCTTGGTTCTTTGCCTTCATCAAGGCGTCGGCGAGCCCGGCGCTAGCGGCAAGTGAACATTCAAGGGGGGGCGCCGAGCCACTTGGACCACTTTGCTCGGCACTCCCACCATCATGGGCTGGGCCAAGTACCCCACTATCATGGGCCCAAGCCTTGGCCGAGATAATATTTGAAGTGATTGAAGACACTTACCTTTGAAGTTAATGACTTACCTTTTTTGGACATTTTCGGTATTAAGACTAGGGTTTAATTTTGTGCTGGACATTTTGACGTTTCCTTAGGCATTCTTGCCATATTTGTAAGCATATATAAGGTCTCTTTGAGATCTGAAAAGGGCACGTAAGAATCATAAAAATTGCTTGAGCAAATCTCTCTCTCTTTCACCTATCTCTTTCTTGCGTCAAATTCCAAGTGTGCCGAGTGAGTTCATCTCTCACACTTCCTTTTCCCTTTCACTTCTGCAACCAATTCTTCTTCCCTCTATAAGAAGACATTGAGTGCCAACTATCCACCACAACTCCGCCTACAAACCACCTCCGAGCCTCCGTCCCGCCGCCGTCCACCGAGAAACCCTAATTGGCGATTCCAACTCCGACGACGAGCAAAACTTGCACCGTGGCTGCACGATCCTTTGAATCTCACATTCCTTGTCAACAAGTTGGTTGATTTGGTTTTCCTCTCTACGTGATTGTGTTGTTATTTGTGATATTCCGCTGTGCAAAGGTACCGTTCCCTATATAGGAACAGTACTTTACTTTGTTACTAACACTTGGTTTCGATCCAACAATTGGTATCAGAGCAAGGTTGCTCTAGATTTGTGTTAGTTTTCAGGAAAAGATGAGTACCCACGACGGGAACAGTCAAGGATACTCAATGGCGCGTCCTCCTCTCTTCGAAGGAGAGAAATTCGGTTGGTGGAAGAAAAAGATGGAGATCTTCATCAAATGTGAGGACTTGGACCTTTGGGACATCGTGGTTGACGGACCAGTTGTTCCTTCCGTGAAGAACGATAAAGGTGAGACCGTTCCCAAATCAAAGGGTGACTGGGATGACGAGGACAAGAAGGTGATCTCTAAGAACCACAAGGCTATGAAACTGTTTATCCATGCATTATGTGATAGTGAGTATAGCAGGGTTTCGGCTTGCACAAGGGCTAAGCAAATGTGGGACATGTTGTGTGCGACTCATGACGGTTCCATTGAGGTTAAGAAAAATAAGATAGATCTTCTTGTCAAACAATATGAATTGTTTAAGATGGAAAAGGATGAATCCATAAAGGAGATGTTTGCTCGCTTCAATGTTATTGTTAATGAGCTAACTTGTTTGGGAAAGGTGTACACCACTAAAGATCAAGTTCGAAAGGTGATGCGAAGTCTACCCAAGAAGTGGATTCCTAAGGTAACGAAGATTGAAGAAGCCAAGGATCTGAGTTCCTTACCTTTGGAACACCTCATAGGATCTCTCACTTCTCATGAAGACAAGCTGAAATCTTATGAAGATGAAAGTCCCCAGAAGGGAACGATGGCCTTGAAAGTTTCCAAAGCGTTGAAGCAAGTAAGGGCGGGCAAGAAGGACAAGGACCCGAAAGTGGCGCTCATCATGAATGCTATGAGGGGCCTTCTCAACAAGAAAGACACGGATCGCAAGGATCAAGGCAAGTCTTTCAAGAAGAATCCTAACATTGTTTGCTACAATTGTCAAGGAAATGGGCACATTGCTAGAGACTGTCCCCAGAAGAAGGAGTCAAAGGATGATGATGACTCTTCCAGGAAGGAGAAAGCCTTTGTTGCCACATGGGGAAGTGATTCCGAATCTGAACTAGAGTCATGGGCAAATACCAAGTTGTGTTTGGTGGCTAAGGAACAGTGTGCTTCTGATTCCGAGGATGAGGTAAGCAACTCTGATATTTACAATGAATTGAAGGGTTGTAGCAAACGTTCCCTGATAGTCTTTATTGAGAAAGTTTATAGGGAAAAGGAAGAGTTGAGTGAACAACTTGATGCTGCTAGTTGTTCCTTATCTTGTGATGAGTGTGCTATTCTTAAATCTAATGCTGAAGATATGAGTTTTAAGAACAAGGAACTGCATGCTAAAGTGAAGAGTCTTGAGAAAGAAAAGTTACAACTTTTAGAAGACTTGGAGAATGCTAGTTCTAAGGAGGGAACTGTTACATCTGACCAAACTGAGTTGGAAAAGATGAAACTTAGGGTTGATGAGCTTGTTGCAACTAACCTTAAGAATGAGAAAAAGTTGTATGAGCTGCGGTTTGTTAAGGAACAACCAGGTGTCGAGGCTGAAGACAAGGAGGAACCGTTCCTTCTACAAAGGAAGTTGCAGAGTGCCAACGACCGGAACAAGCACTTGGAGGCTAAGGTAAGTCTTCTTGAAAATAATGGTTATACTAACCAATCTTGGTATGCAGGAACGAAAACGTACAAGATTTGGCTTAAGCAAGCCACTGGGAACAATATCGCTGGTTTAGGCTACGTTGCTCCTAAGGCAAAATCAAGTGCACAAGGTGCAAGTCGGCACCAACCAAGGCCTGAGAGGAAGACACCACACAAGGAAACGTGGCTTCAAGGAAGAAAGGCTTCTCCACAACAGAAGCCTAGGCAAAGCTATGAGAGATGGGAACAACGTGGGCACTATGCTTTCAGGAACGATCGCAAATTTCCTACATCAAGGAACAATGCCCAGCGAGTGCAACAACCCAGGAGATGTAAGTTTTCTAATCCTTATGTGCATTCTTGCTATGTGGATTATGGAACTGTTGAGTCTTTTGGTGCTAGGACTAACCCAAGGGAACCCAACTTTGTTTGGGTGCCCAAGAACAAGACTTAGCTTGTTTTGCAGGTATGTGTTAGGGAACAGCCTAGGAAGAGGCGTTTCATGGAGATTAATCCCTCACAACCTATAGGAACAGTTAGTTGGGAACTCACTTGTGATTTGGTAGGAAGTGCTGAAGCTTAAGGGGAACGATTCCCAATTCAGAGGACACGAGACAACCAGTTCATGGGGAATGATGCCCAGGAACGGTGAGGTCAAAGCGATTGGGAACTGTCCCATGGAACCAAGGAATGAGATAAGTATCTTTGTCACAAGCATGCATGTTTACTTTGTGTTTACTTCATGTTTATGTTGATCCCTTGGAATGTATCTATGAATGAAGTTCTTAGACTGACTAGTTTGGACTACTTTCATAAGTACCCCGATGATTGGCTAGAGAAGATAAGTTAACGAAGAAGGAACTGTTACCTCATGTTGTCATGTGTTATGTGATTTCGTTTTGATGTTTTATGCTCTGAGTTATTATTCATTCTTGTGTGTGTGAATGTATGATAGCATGATTTAACGTCAACATGGGTGTTAGAAAACGTTCTTCTTTCGGCGCAAAGAAATCAACTTGATCTTTGAACCCTCATCATAAGCCGACATGATAGTTGATTTCAAAGACCCACCCTAGCTGAGTCCAATGATGTTTTCCTCTATGAGCCCTTCTTTGTTGAGTCCATAACTGAGGTAAAACATTGGATGGTACAAAAGGCCTACCGAATTTTGATTTGGACTTCTTTGTTGAATTTTCTTAACCCTGAAAATATATAGTCCAAATGTACCTTTATATCTGTTGGATATGCCATGAGGTTGTTTCGGTTGAGGATCTTGAAGATTTCAAGAGCTTGGGTGAAAGTTCAATTCAAAGGGAACACTACCCATTGAACATTGAAGATTGGTTAAAGTTGCAGAAGAGGGACCGTTCCCTCAGCAAAAAGAAAAAGAAATCAGAATGTTACCTGATGAAAAGAAGAAGAAAAGAAGAAAAAAATTTCTTCAAAAAAAAAGGGGAAAGAAAAAATATCAGAATGAAGAAAAGTTCCAAAAGGAACAGTGCGAAGATGTGTAAGAAGATGTTTCGGAAGGGAACAATGCGACAAAAGAAGCCATGAAAGGAAGTTTTGCTTGAAGATAGAACAGTCCAAGTGTGGAAGGTAAAGGTCTTCAACTAGGGAACTTCGTGGAATGTCTAACACATCCCCTCTCAAAAGAACCGAGCAGTTAATATCCTTATCTCTTGATTCTTTTGTAACGATTTCTGATATGTGTGATGAAGTTGCTTCTTGATAATTGTGATTATATGTTTTATCACTCATTGCATGCGTAGTAACTTAAGTGGAAAACTCTTGATGAAATTTATGTTTCATGTGATAATCTGATGTTCCGTTCCTTTAAGGTTTTTCAAGGTCTTTTTGATGATGTCAAAAGGGGGAAAATGTGGAAGGAATTCAGATTAGAAGGTTGAAGAGTTTGTTACTGGATATATTTCTTAGGGGGAACTTATCCATGCTTGTTGATTGTGCATGTGCATATCTCTTGTTTTGATACCGCTTTATTGTGCATTTTTTAAGATGGGTTTGTCATCATCAAAAAGGGGGAAATTGTTGAAAGAAGGTTTTCTCAGGGAACCTTAGGTGTTTTGATGATGATAAACACCATGCATTTGATGCACTACTACAAAATATGTTTTTTAGCCCGAGCGTTTTCCATTATATAGCCCGGATATAGCTAAAAAGGGTCCGGGCTATTGGTTGGTGTGATAATAGACCAAATAGCCCGGACCCATTGTCACACGCCCGGGCTATATTCCTTCACATAATTTGGGGATGAACTTCACTTAATAGCCCGGATGTGTATAATACATGTTCGGGCTAAAAAGTCCAAAATTTTCAAGTTGAACTTCACTTAATAGCCCGAGCTTGTACAATACACGTCCGGGCTAAAAAGTCCAAAATTTCCAAGTTAATTATTTCTCTTGTCCGGGCTGTATGTTCTTCATATCCGGGATAAAAGGTTTGTCCTAGTAGGCATATATTCGTGGTTATATAGCTCGGACTTATAATGTCCGGGCTATATAGTATTTTTTTTTCCCCTCAAATATTTATATTTATTGCCTATTTGAATACCCTGTTTATATACTTTGTTGTATTTTGCTGCATTGTACCAATATTTAACTCACACTAGAGAATAGAAACATTTATAACTGATAAATCAGATAGTATAGATCCAAAACACTGAGTTACAATATCATTCTTCATATAATTTAGCAAAGGACTCCTAATAGAAGTTCACAACTTAACACATACTGAAAGAAAACAACTAATTCTACGCCTTCTAGCAATACCACTTGTGATTCTTCATCTCTGTTGACAACTTTCCATTCGACAAACACGCCTGCATGACAATCCTTTATGCAATCAGCTAATATATATCAACTTCCTACCCAATTTGGCATATTTCAATTTATAGCTCTTGTTTACAACAGACGCAATTACTTCTGTAAGGAATAATGCAATAATCTTACTCGACATATCAAACAAATACTTACAGTGTAACCAATGACTCCGCATCCTTCTCAATTTTTCCAAGTTGTGAATCAACCCAATAAGCATGAACCAGTTGAGGATTCATCAATATCAACACCCAATGATACCTAAAAATATATGATCATTTAATTTAACTGACAAAAGTTAAAAAAAAAACTATAAGGGTTGGTTACCTAAAATGGTAGGGTGCCACAAATATCTTATTCTTAACATCTCCTTCCATAGACTTTGCAATGTAAGTAGCCCTTTGTTCAATGCTTTGAGCCAATAGAGAAATTTGAGTAGGACAAAGAAATTTGATCATGTCATTGACACCTTTGCAATGATTGTTAAATAAATATCTACAAGAAATATGAACATGTTGTTTATACATTTGAAACAATTGACAAAAACATAATATACTAAAAACAAAATATACAAAAACAAAACATAAACAAAAACAGAATACATAAAAACAGAATATACAAATACAAGATAATATTGCTACTAACCTGATATATAATAGCATATGAGTAATTCCAACCTCTTTCCTATCAAGCCATCTTTGAATCTCCTCCTTCCCAATTTCAATCCTCGGATGGTCATAATGAAAAACTTCATCATGAAGTTTGATTTTCTGCAGCGCAGTTCCACTGAAATCATCTGTCCATTCATATTTTCCCAATGAACTCGGTTCTAATTCAGCTTCACCCGGCCCAATGACAAATTCATAAGTAAGTGACTTTCCCTTGCTCTTTTCTTTCATTATTATATTCTTTTCAGGTTGTTCCAGACCCTTGTTAATTTAACAAAGAAAAAGAAAACTTCAGGAAATATATGCAAAATTAAGAAATGAGAATGCATTTATGTAAAAGATTTTGCACTTACCTAAATGGGAATCACAAGTGATTCAGGCCAAGCAATAAATTGTCCTATGGCCTCACTGACTGTACCAACCTCTTCATTAGGTTTTAAACTGTTACTAAAAGGAGGAATCTGAATTTCCTTCCCCTCTTAACATAACAGAACAAATCATAATCTAAATCATATAGCAAGTTGCAAGTAATGAAACAAGCAGATTCCGTGGCATGACAATTCAAAGAAAGACCAGAGTGTCTACTTTGTGCAAGCTACAGAACAAGAAGCAAGCAAAGTTCATACAGAAATCATTTGTCAACATTTGGCACAATAACACATTGTTTTATCAAGAAGTGCGCAGATTTTGGTGAAAATAATTTGCATTTCATACTGAAAGATATAGTAGACAAAGTACTAATAAAGCTTGCTCTAGACTTAACTACCATCCAACTACTAACAACAGCAGTACATGTACTTGATCTTCTGTTTTTGTGACTGGAATCATAAGGAGAGAATTCTGGATTTGTCAGCTCCTCTGATGATCATGTCAAAAACATTTGATATGCCGCTAGAACTGTCCCATAATAATTTGGATTTCTCCCAACTTGAACCCCTTTACATGTTCTGCATCATATTTAAAAGTTAGATTTGATACATGAGGATATATAAATGATTTTACCAAATCTCAAAATCAAATAAGATTATATATTAATCAATAAAAATGTGCATTCTGAACAACAGTTGTTGGAAAATAAGAAAAATGGAGATGTCAAAGTAGAATACATGAACATATATTCAACATGATCACACATAAAAAAGAATGCGTTTTGCAATAGCTCCATAGAGGTTAATTCTTATCAAACTGCATATATCCTAGTATTTGCCTTCCCAAACATAAGAACTAGGATGAAAGTGTCCTATCACTATCAAGTTGAAGTCCATATTCAACATGTTTAGAAATAACAAAGTGGAAGACCTACAGAACGTATCATGAAAATGAATCACCCCTTACCATTACCAATTATAATTATAAGCAGGAGCAATTTGAAGCAAAACAAAGCTAAACGACAAAAATACAGGGAAAAAAGAGTTGTCCCTAAGATTAACTTAGTACTGTAGCATCAGCACCTGTTGTACCTGTAATGAATTAGGTAATGATTCTCATTTAAATCCCATTAGAAGATGGGGGGGAAAAGAAAACCTTACCACTTGAGATTGTCCCAGTGAAGAAAACCGCCATGACCTCTAGCATTAGTAAATCTATAAACAGGTCCCATAGCTAGGACACAAGAAGCAATTGTCAGTGACTCCTTTCAGGTGTCATAGTCAATCATTCTCTAGATTATATCAAACTCTGTAAATTGTAACAGACACTGAACTTTTTGTACGTAGCTTAATCTTGGATTACCTTCTCAGTTGGGTAAGCTGTCTTGGCACATCCTACACACTTATCTCTGGTTCCACCAAACATGGTTGACACCTTGTTTGGAGGCTTCTGCAAAATCAAAGTAATGACATAATTCTTTTAGGCTGTGTAGGCCCACCATATAGGAGTTTGTTTAGTGCACAATTTTAGAGGTGTGTGATAAATTATCTCCGCATGAAGAGTTAATACCAATAGATTGTAATGATGAATTGCACAATTTATACCTGACTGTAAACATGCTTCTCTAGCTTGGCGATCTTGGGTGTGCCTGAATGATTTGAGAGAAAGACAAATACTAAACTTCTTATAGATAAATATGAATTTGGTGGCTAATTATTTATTAGTAATTACCTTCAAAACTCTTATCAAGGCTCCCAGTTCTTTTAAAGAGCTGATCAAAGTGAGGCCTACAGTACAGAACCCCCTCAAAGGAGTTGTAATTGCTAAGCTGCAAAAAAAGGAAGTTTACAAGTTCAATCATCATTTTATCAACAAATCTTTGAATTAATCAAATATACGTAAACAAAATGCATTGTATAATTAAAGAAATTAAGGTTGGAAGTACCTTGAGAGTGTCGTTGCAGTGATGGCAGCGGAAGCAGGACTTGTGGTAGACGCGGTTGTCGGCGGTGAGCTTATCCACAAGGTACACCATCTTCTCACACGCCTTGCATTTGGGGTCTGTGCTCTGAAATGCCATCTCTCTATATTCGCCAAATTCCATTTTTTAATATGCATAACCTCCACACCAGAGGAGTCAATACATCTTCCATTAAAGAAGCAACTCTGAGCATGTCTCAATACGGAAACTGAACTTTTTTGTTATAAATGCCATTCCTTTCAGATTGATTATATTGCTTTGCAAACTAAAGAGGCAAGTCTTGGTTGCATTAGACGTCATTTCAAGAAGATAGATTCGGACAAATAGAAATTAACCCCTTGATGACTCTTGGAAGCTACCAAAGGAGATCAGTAGTTCAAATAGAAGCAAACTGTCTTTTCTTCTTAAACAACAACCCACATTTACCATCTAGATCTACCAATACAGCCAAATCAACAACTTAATTTGAACCAACTTACAACACACAATTTAGGGTTTTACGGCTTTTTCAATTTCTGAATTTACAACTACAAATCCAAATTAGGGAGGTTATATGGTTCGAGACATACCTTAGGGTGGATAGCACATCGTAATTGATGCCGGAATTAGAGTCGTCGGAGATGGAGTCGCCGGATCGAACGAGGAAGGAGATGGAGTCGCCGGATCGAACGAGGAAGGAGATGGAGGGGCCGGATCGAACGAGGAAGGAGATGGAGGGGCCGGAGATGCAGTGCGCCGGCTGGAAGGACGGGTCGGAAAGGAAGCGCCGGTGGAGCTGTGTAGTCGGGGAACGAGGAAGGAGACGGAAGGAGGCGCCGGTGGAGTTGTGTAGTCTGGGAAGGTAAGGTCGGGGAAGGAGGCGCCAGTGAAAGTTCATCAACGTGGTTAATTACGGCCACAAAATAGCCCGGACAAAATAGCCCGGACAAAATAGCCCGGATGTTTCATAACCGGCTTATTTTAATGTGGGTTAATATAGAACGAGACAAAATAGTCCGGACATTTAAAAAAAAACACGCCCGGGCTATTAAGTTTTGACTCTTTTAAAATAAATTTATTTTTAGCCCGGGCTTCTCTACAACGGTCCGGGCTAATATGTTATCTTTCTTAAATAGCCTGACTTCTTCTGATGTATCAGATTCTGATGTATCAGAACTTTATATCACGGATAATTAGGATCCGGGCTAAATAATCACGAGCTAAAAAGCATTTTTTGTAGTAGTGATGATTTGTTCTTAAGTATTGTTTCAGGGAACAACAGAAAGCATGCGAGCTATCTGGAGAAGTTCAAGGGAGCAATGGGTGTGACAAATGGATCAGTCATCCTAGGGAACAGTGGGAATAAGAGCATCAGAGCTCAAGAAGAAGAGAAAGAATGAAGATTCCAGGGAACAAGGAAAACAGAGCAGAGAAGCTGTCAACGTTCCCAGCGAAGAGACAAATCGTGAGATATTGCATCTAGGGTTTTAAATGTTTGCTTGGAGCACAAGGAGACGTTTATACAAGGAAAGTAGAGATTATATCTTGCAGATAATGGGTCGGAATTATCATGGAGAGATAAGATCTATTTATGAAAAGAAGATAATGTCAAGTTGGAAGATATTGTTTGTGGTATTTTAGGAAATAGTTTGATGGAATGATATAATGTTATTTATGGGATAATATATCAGATTAGACCATAAATAAATTATATTTTTTGTCATCCTTTGGAGGTCTATAAATACAAGGCACTATCAACCTAGTTTGACATGCTTCCAAGAGAGAAAGAAGAGCATCCAAGAGAGACGACATTAGGAGCTTTTAAGGTTTCTAAGTAGCCATTGGAGAGCAAGAACACAGCTTGGAGTTCAAGAGGTGAGTTTCAAGGCTGTTTGCTCAAGGGAACGACAGAGCCATTCCTACGTCAAGGAGAGTTGCGATCTTTAGGAGCTTCATAGGCGAAGTTTATGAGGTGAAGGAGGTAACTTTTACGTAGTTTCAAGTTTGCTGTGAGTTGGTAATACGTGCTAAGGGTTGTTAAGCTTAGAGAGTATTCTAGTAGGGAAATCTAGTTTACGTTGGATCTTTGCTTGACTTGTGTAGCTCGTGTTTATCAATAAAAGAAGTATACTTTGAAATCCTGCTAGGGTAACACCTAGAGGTAGAGGTTTTTCCTTGTGAACAAGTTGGTTGATTTGGTTTTCCTCTCTATGTGATTGTGTTGTTATTTGTGATATTTCGCTGTGCAAAGGTATCGTTTCCTATATAGGAACAGTGCTTTACTTTGTTACTAACACTTGGTTTCGATCCAACATCCTCCTTCTCTCCTCTTCCGGGCCCCTTCTAGCCCTACCTTTTTGCCTTCTACTCGCTGCCTTCCGCTGGTGGTTGCCGTTCGCCACCTCTTGGGTGCGGCCGACACTCCTAAATCTACCCACAACCTCAACAATCTTGCTACTTCTACCATTATTTCTGATCCCCATCTTGTCAAGGTGTCGCATGATCTCGCCATCTTCCCTCTCTCTGGTGGTAGCCATAGCCAGATCGACCTCCAGCTGAAGATCCTCAACCCTTAATCCACTTTTACTAGCAGAACTAACCTGATCTGTAATGTGAGCTTGATTAATTCTCATATCTGGAGTCTTCTACGTCCTTCCCCCTTTTCTATAGGTAACCGTAACCCCCAAATCATTTTAACCAAATCCCTCAGTATTAACCCCCGATCTTCCTTTACCCTCAAGTTTTGGCTCGATACTCAACCTCACAACCCTCAATTTACTCACCCGGTGCCCTGGAATCCTCAATTTAGTCTGATCCTTGAATTATCCATGTGCCCTTGAATCCTCAATTTAGACTGATCTTTGAATCATCCATGTGCCCTTGAATCCGCAATTTAGACTGATCCTTGAATCATCCATGGATCTTCATCTTCAACCCTTTGGAGAAAGCTTTCAAATTCGGCGGGAAAGGTAATATCAACCTCAAACTTCATACACAACTTGTTGTGGGTTCTAGTGAGAAGAAGCTTTCTCTGCTGCTTGGCTTTTCTTGCTCTGCGATAGAGATTGAGGTACTTCTCCCTATTTTCCATGCAATTAAAAACTACCCTTTAAATCTATCTCTACCCAGGAGATGTGTCTCCTTGAAAATCCCTTGTTACAACTCTATGTTCATCACTGCTCCATTAACAATTCTCACCCTTTATCAAAGACTGATTAATACTTCTCCGTGTTTAGGATATCACACTGCTAAAAAAGGTATAAACATTAATAGTCAAGATAGTATTTACTCCTGTTAGTTCCCTAAATTATGCATGTGCATCTTTAATGTTTATGACATGCTTTGTTACACTCTCCAATACATTCTTTCTGCTATTCTCTCACTATTCCCTAATATGTTACATTTTAATGATGTGTTTAATTTACTGATAGTATTATATCGTTAAATAGTCCCAGTTACAATGGTAATTATAATTATATTTTGCGTTATTTATCTCTAATGGTGATCCTAGTTCTGGATACCATAATCATTACTAAATCTCTAGGGTTGCCATGTAAAACTTGCTGTATTTCTTGCATGTACTCATATTGGTGTATCTGTGTGGTTAACTATCATTATCCTACTAATAACCCCTCTATAAATTGTTATCTTGATCTTTCTTATCCTTACCATTCTACCTTGCACACGATCTCCTTCTCACTGTCTCTGGTTGTGTATTGTCCTAACTGTATTGAGTCCTTCTCTTTGAGCCTCATGGTTGCCCCCAAAAGTTACACGTTTGACTTGGTCCACAATAAAGCTACCTACCCTCTCATCGATCGTCCTTCTAACTCTCCCCATATTCTCCCCATATCCTGTATTCAACATGTGCATCTTGCTACACACTCTCATCACCAAAGCTTTGATGATAATCCAAACAATGCCAACACTATCTTTCCTACTGCTGACTCTGATCCCCATGCAACCCCTGCCACTCTCAATGACCTGCCCACTCTTAGAAAAGGGAGGCTTGGCCTTGCCCATTTTGGCATTCTTGCCAAGATGGTGGAAGAGCCTCTTGACTCCAAGATTATCACTGGCAAAAGAAGCTTGACTGGAAGAATACCAAGGATGTTATCCATTTCCAAGAACATGCAAACAACTGGCTTCTCTTCAGATTTGCTAATCAAGATGACATAGATTTGGTCTGGAACAATAGACCCTACCATATCCAAGGTAAACTTTGGGCTATCTTTTCCTGGATTGATTCCTTTCAACCCTTCAAAGAAGACGTCACTAGGGTTGATCTCTAGATCAAAATCCATTTTCTCCCAGCCCATCTTCACAACCAAACTGCTATTGACTTCATTCTCAAAGATAATCATGTTGGCCATTTCATTAAACTTGACCATGCCTTCACTGTGAGAAACAAAATGAAATTTGCCAGAGTTTGCATAAATGTAGACCTGACCTCCCCCCTTGTCTCTGTTGTTACTATGAATGCTCAAGATGGCTCTGCAATGGCCCATTAGGGTGTGGTATGAGGACTTCTCCAGAGGTTGTGGCTGTTGTGGGGAACCTGACCATACCTATGATACATGTCCTCTTAATGTTATCCAAAACAAAAGGCTTGCTATTACTATTGCTTATGTTCATGAGCATGATGCTCTTGAGCAGAAAACCAAAAGAAGAATTCTTGGCTCTACTGACAGTTCTAATAACAGGTCCTCTAACTCTAGAGGTCCTACCTTTGTGAGATCTAATCTTCATACTGATGATGCCTCCATCTCTAGAAAAGGTAAAAACGTTGTGATTCAAAGTGACCCTAACATCTCTGTCCAACCTGCCCCTTTCTCTGGCCCTCCTCATGGGCATTTGCTCCCTCAACAGTTCAAGAATCTGATGAACACTGAACTGCTTGCTCAGCTTGATCCCAACTTTCTTATGTCCAACCTGCCCCTTCCTATGCTACATGCCCTATGCCCCTTATCACTACAGAGACTGTGAAGACTTTTCATGTTGTCTATTACCCCCTACTACCCCTCAGCAGGATGGCACTATTACAGATGTTGTTACATCTGCATTGGTGCAACTCCATGAGGTTAGTGGGGTGTTGGTTGTTGAAAGGGGATCTAAGTCTTCAAACTCCACCATTGTTAGGCAGAATGATAATATTGCTCTCCAAACCACCACTGAAGATACCTCCTCTTACCCGAACATCCCTCAGAGAAAGGAATATGAACCTGGATCCTTAACCACCCCTAAGAGCAACAAGAAGAAGAAAGTTTATTATTAATGAAGTGATCCCCTTTGTTGTTGGCTTACCTGTGTGATGTTACCACTATCTTTACTCATGCTTTGATCTATTGTTATCACTGTCTGAATGTTCTTAGCTCTACTTTTGTGTTTACTAGTACTTGTGTCTGGCTGTTGGCTTTATTTTGTAAGCACCCAGTGCCCTTCTAGTGTAAGCCTTGGCCTAGTAATTTCCCTTTCATTTCTATATGTATCAATGGTCCCAGCTGGTGTATCTACTGGGCCATAGTCAATGATAATCACTACTTTCAGTAATACTTCATCTTTTTTATCTACATTCATTTCCTGGTGCCTAAACCTTCCATCATTACCAACTATAAGCATTGACTTATCTGCTGGACTACTCACCTCACCTACTATAATCCCCGAAAAAAAGATAAGTGTTCTTATCCCTACAATCTCTATGGTACTCTACATTCATCTCAATACTTTGTCACTAATTTCTTTTATAATTGGCAAGATCTCCATAATTTGTGTCGTGAGGTCCCTCTACTCCTTGTTGATAGGGATGAGCTTCGGTCCAAAATCGGACCGGACCGACCTGGACCAGACCGGAAACCGAATTTGGAAAAAGTGTGGACCGAAGACCGGACTGGAAAATACCGTTCCGGTCCGATCTCGGTCCCGGTCTGGTTCGGTCCACCTCGGACCGGTTTTGGACCGAATTTTATTCATATTTTTAAAAATTGTAAAAAAAACTTTAAAAATTATATTTATTATTTATAGTAATATATTAACATAGAAATATATAATTATATTAAAATATATTTATAATTTACCTATAATTTAAATTATATAAGTATTTTATTAGAAAAAATATTTTTTTAAAAAAATCGGTCCGGATCGGACCGGACCGAAACCGAAATCTCATAATTCTCGGACCGAAGACCGGATCGATTTTCATTCAATCCGGTCCGGTCCAAAAATCTGGTCCGAACCGATTTATGCTCATCCCTACATGTTGATGGACACTATCATCCGCAACTCAAGAATCACCCTTTGATTTTGTCCTCAGTCAACATTCTACATGTTCTTAGTGGATCCAACTGCATCTTCTCTAGTCTAGTTCTGCCTTTTTTTTAGCATAATTAATTTTTTTAGTGGATTAATTTGTAACTCTCTATCTCTAGTCCAGCATTCTAGATTAGTTCAGTTTCACATTTACCTTAATTTAACATGGTGTCTCACCATTGTCTTGCCTGTGTGCTGCAACAACCTATTAATGATAATTACAGGTGGCAGGTTTGTTTCTAATCTCCTCCTGATCCCCTCCCCCTATTTTATTAAGGCCCACAAGCCGTTGCTGTATACCCCACCTCTTTTGAGAGGTGCCAACAACTACCCTTACAATTATCACAAAAAATTGCATTACCTTTTTGTCAACTACATCTCTGAAGTGATGAAGTTTGCATTACCTTTTTGTCATTTACAAAAATTCTCTTAACTTAAATTATATTATATGAATATAGGTTACTGGAATGTCAGGGGTACTAGACGCCCAAGTTTCTGGGAAAAAATAAAATATATCAAGAAATCCAACAATGTCAATATCTTAGTTCTTGCTGAAACAAAATGTAACATTCCCCCAATTGATAATTTAATTAGGAAAAGTGGGTTTCAAGAACTCTTATTCATACAGTCCACTGACTCCAGATGTGGTTTATGGATTCTCTGGAGTCATAACCATGAGACAAAGACCTTTAAATTCCAATTTAGTCATGATTATTTAGCTATTTATAAGTACGATAACAATACAAACCCCTTCTTATGCATATTTGTATATGCACCTTCAAGAGAAGAACAAAAAACAATCTTTTGGTCCCAAATTGAACAAATTATTGTAGAAGCATGTCTACCAATAATCCTTATAGGGGACTTAAACGAAATAGAAAACGACACATAAAAATAGGAGGAGTAATAATCAACCCCTATAGGTTTAGACGATTAATAAATTTCCGCAACAATTTAGGTTTAATCAATACCCGTACATGTGGATTTCCTTACACTTGGAGGAAAAACCTATATGATACTAACACTACATGAAAAATTAGATTGTGTCATCATCCACCCAAATATCCTTGATTTTGCCGCGAAACTAAATGTAAAACACCACCCTTTCACAACTTTTGACCATTGCCTTATTATGTTCGCAATAGGCAATTTTACTAAGAAAACAAACCCTCCCCTTTAGATTTGAAAATGCTTGACTGACTTCCAAGAATATGAAAAACTAGTGGAAAAAGTATGGAAATATAAAGTACAAGGATCATACATGTTCAAACTCCAGTATAAACTCAAATTACTAAAGAAATTCTCAAAGGCGTGGGCAAAACAATCTTTTTGTCACAATTTCAACCAACTCCAAATCTCAGAAACTCAACTTGAAGAAACACAAAAACAATTAATGATCTCTCCTAACTGTAGCAGAACCTTGAAGAAGCTCCAACAATTAACAATTAAACATCAATGTATCCTCATATTTCAACATAAATACTGGAAACAAAGAGCAAATATTACTCATTTAAAACTAGCAGATCACAATACCAAGTACTATCAAGCAATATCAAAGATAAGATCCATGAAACAATCAATAACTAAATTTCAAAACAAAAATGGCTTATTAATCTTTGAACCGAAAAGCATCGGAGAAGAAATATCAAAAGAAATGGGAGCCAGATTTATTGCGCGAACTCAGAATGGACCGCCAACACTACAAATTATTAATCCAGAAATTAGTAATGCAGACAATATAAAACTTTTAAAAACGTCAACATTGCTTGAAGTCAAACAAGCCATAAATGACATGCCACCAGACAAAACTCCAAGACTAGATGGTTTTCCCATTGATTTCTACAAAACAATATTGGCACATTGTTGGTAAATCAGTAGTAAACGCCACAAAAGCTTTCTTCCATTAAGGAAACATGCTTAGAGAAGTAAACCATGCATTTATTGCATTAATACCAAAAAATGAACCCCCCCTCAATATTAAACATTTTCGACCCATCAGCCTTTTCAATACTACATATAAAATAATTACAAAAGTTATGGCAAATAAGATAAAACCTTTTCTGCACATACTAATCCACCCCCTACAAGGTACTTTTGTGGAAGGTAGATTAATACAAGATAATATCCTCATTTCTCATGAAATTTTCCATTCCTTTCATAAAAAGAAAATAGGAAGATAGAGCTGGATGGCAGTAAAAGTAGACCTGGAAAAAGCTTACGATAAAATCAACTGGAGCTTCATAAGACACATACTCCTTTCTTTCGGTTTTGACACTAAATTTGTTCAACTAGTTATGGCTTGCATCACAACTACATCCCTCTCAGTAGTAGTTGATAATGAACTTGGAAAAATTCTATCACGAACCTGTGGTATTAGACAAGGCGATCCTATGGCTCCATATATTTTTATCCTTGCTATGGAATACTTGGCAAGAACACTAACTGCTGAAATGGAACTCCTATCCCGTTCATGACTGATGAGGCTAAAGTCGTTATGTCTATCAAAGAATCCCTAAAAACCTAACTAAGTATAACATACAAGTAAGGGTTGAACCCAAGAGAATCAAAGGATCTATCTCTATGTAAGAAAGCAAGTTACCAACTAGGAACTAAGGGGGTGATTGTTGTTTGGTTTTCTATAACTAATGAATTAAAGCATGGATTGATTAAGATTGTTGTAAATATGATTGTGAGGGTATTTCACCTAACAGATATCCACACTTTAGTATGATAGGTTGATCACTGATTATCTCAAGTTCATTCAATCCTATGATTGTTCCTATTCCGATCTTATGTATATTAACAGGTCAACCAGCCCTGAAAACACTAACTATTAAACAATCAAAGAAACTATCAAGACTCAATATAACAGCAGCAGTAAGCATAGGAATTAAGCAGGATACATGCAACACTTAACAACCAGTCAACATTCAACATGCAATCAATTCTCTTCACAATAAACATTCACAATCAGTTCCTGTAAATTGTGGTTGGTACTCTAGATAAGGGATTTCAACTAGAAATAACCAAATCCTAGCAATAGAAAATTACCAACATCAACTAGTTGCGCATGCTAGCGAAGCAAGATTCAATAAAGATAAGTTCAAAGAGAATTAATACAACCCAAAGGAAATAGAACAAGATTTATAACCTCACAACCAAATCAACTGAAGGCTTCAATTGTCAGGCAAAACAACGGAAATTAGTTCTTCATAGTCTTCTAAAACTCTAGGGAAAAACTGAACGATGATAAAAGTGATATGAAAAGTCTACTCTAAAAGAAAGATAAATAACCTACTTAGCAAAACCTAATTCCTAAAAGATAACGATAACAATCTTCTAAAAAATAAAACAAAAGAACTAAAAGGAAATAACATAAATGGAAATAAAATAAACTAAAGATCTCGGACGAATCGTCGACGCGCTCCGCGCCTGGGAAAGGCTCCGCGACCGCGGAAATATTTCCGCGCACGCGGATTTCTCTACTGCGACTCCATCTGCTCTTCCGCGCTCGCGGTCTTCACTCGGTGGCTTCATACTCTTAATGCTTCATTACTTCACCAAAATCCTCCATTAAGCCACTTCTTCTCTACAACTCGATTCTCATAAATTGTCTCCTAAACCCACACAAATGGTACCTAATATCCAGTAACAACTCTTAGTTACGCACTACAAAATAGAGCGTATCAATAACATTTGCTGATGACACCATTATCTTTGCTGAAGCCTCAGTCGCCTCGGCCTTTTATATCAAAAACTTCCTACAAGATTTCTCGGACAAGACTGGTCTATCTATCAATATTCACAAGAGCTCGGTTCAATTCTCGTCAAATGCTACATCCCAACTTTTGTCAACCTTAGCTGGAATTCTAGAAGTCCCAATTACTCAGAATTTAGAGAAACATCTAGGTATCCTTATCCTTCGTGGTCGTGTCAACAATGCGACCTTTCTCGACTCCATAAACTCCCTTAAAAAACAACTTTCTAAATGGAAGCGGATACTCTATCTCAGGCAGGGCATAGTGTTTTAATCCAAGCAAAGTTAATTTCTAAAGTAAATTTCCACACGCAAAGTTTCTTACTCCCAAAAGCAATCCTAGAAGAGATTGATAAAATAAATCCTTCATTTGGAACAAAATGGATACTTCAAATTATCAACCTCTCATCTGTAACACCCCCAAATATTTCCTTGAAAGTATTACCGCCAGTGACTTCAGATTACACATCTGGAGTCACCCAAGGCTTAACCATTTTATAACAATCATATGATAACACGAACAATATTGAATATCATAAACTTTCCAAATATTATTTAAACCAAAGTCACGGTTTTACAACTGTTAATGCCAAATATCACCAAATACAAAATTGTTTTAATACAACGGAAGTCTTTTAAATAGATAAACATCACGAAGGGTCTTGATCTGCGCGATCTCACGCCTAGGATCCTTAACCTTGAAAAACTCTTTAAACGTCATCTGCCTTCATCATC
Organism: Rheum nobile; assembly: GCA_027886185.1. NCBI lineage: Eukaryota > Viridiplantae > Streptophyta > Magnoliopsida > Caryophyllales > Polygonaceae > Rheum > Rheum nobile. Next base: position 1,350,487 of record WOAB01000660.1, read on the forward strand.
GCCTACTAGCCTTCACGGAAAGAGAGTTTACTTGATGTGCCGTATGAGACGGATGACATCAGCCAACCATACAAAGGAAAATAACCGGTTCGTTAGTTTAATGAAAGACTATGCAAGGGTAAAAATCGAAAAGGTTCTAAGTAGTCGTATTAGGTTACACTTGTCGCTTCTCGAATAATAACCGATGACGACAGTGAACCTCAACACTTCTACGGAAACATATGAAAATGTATGAACAAGAGAAGACTCCAAAAGAGTGAGTCTTAAGGAAACTTATGAAGATAAGACTCCAAAAGATTGAGTCTTATCGGAAAGTATGACAAGTGTTTGGGAACGTTATAGTATCACACAAGCGTTTAAAATGACTTGATCATTTGGGTCCACGACCAACCTCACCGCGTAATGCGAATTCAGATTTGGAAGGAGGACTTACTCTAACCGAAGTCCGAGCGGATTCCAAGTTGTACTTCTCGCCCGAAGGTTCATTCAGTATGTGCATAACCACACTTATCTTATTTAATTATAAAACGTACATTCACGTTAAAGCTTTTAATATATATATCATCTCGATACGAGAGATATCTGGGGAATAAATCCCGATTGTCGGCACCAGCTGTGTGCACCACCACCTATAATCGGATAAGGGTAGGTCATGACCAGGAAAGTACTAGGGCAAAATCCTCCTAATACCAGTTATAAAGAAACAACTAGACCTCGCAAGGTACATAGCGTTCCTACGAATACTCATTCTAACTACACAGTTAAAATCACACAATAATACACACCAATACCATCACGGTAATTAACCAATATAATAGCATTGTTTCTAGCAATATATACAACCTATTATAATATCATATTTTAATCACACCATTTATAAAATCTGTTCCCAAACGAAAACCACATTTCATTCCAATTTAATTAACAATCAAAAGTAATTGATAACTAACGGAAATATGGAATGATAAGCAAGAGAGAACCACCATTTGGCCTAATTTGGCTCAATTTAATTAACAATCAAAAGTAATTGATAACCCCAGCGTAATTTGGCTCGATTGGCATCCCCCCGGCGTAATCGCGGAAACTCCTCTGCGGTCGCGGAAATGCCACGAATGCGTCATTTGGCCTCAGATCGCGGGTTTCGTCCAAAGCGAGCCAAATTAATAATATTTTTGCACTCTTAAAAGATATTTTAAGACCAAAAATACAATAACGTATATTAATACGTTCAAAAGATTAATAAGAGATCGAAGAAATTACAGAGATTCCAAATACGCCAAACGCGTCTTGTTTACAGAACGAGAGGTGGGGAAATTACCCAAATACCCTTATTGAAATTGAGGGGTATTACATCACTACCCCCTTAAAAAAAAGTTTCGACCCCGAAACGTGGCCGAAAATTGCTCGAACAAGAGGGATATTACATCACCGCCCCCTTAAAAAGGTTTTGACCCTGAAACTAGGCCGAAAACCTTGTCACCAACCTCAAACTCGACGTTCCTGTGCTTCAGATCTGTGTAGGACTTCTGTCGACTCTGAGCTATCAACATCCTCTGTCTGATCAAAGCAATGTCCGAGGCAGTCCTTTCGACTAACTTCGGTCCGACTAAAACCTTGTCGACATTCTCATCCCAACAAATTGGAGATCTGCACTTCCGACCGTACAAAGCCTCGAATGGAGCCATCTTAATGGTAGAATGCCAGCTATTATTGTACGTGAATTCAATCAGACATAAGTTGTTCTCCCAGCTGGTCGGACGATCTAGTACGCAAGCTCGTAGCATATCTTCCAGTGTCTGGATGGTCCTCTCAGACTGTCCATCCTTCTGAGGATGAAACGCAGTACTAAACCTCAACTCAGTTCCCATGGCCTTGTGGAGTTCCTTCCAGAATCTCGACATGAATCAACCGTCACGATCCGATACAATGGTTTTTGGCGTACCATGCAGACGGACAATCTCGTGTAGGAACACTTATGATAGCTTCTGGGTTTCCCATGTTGACTTGATAGCCACGAAATGAGCACTCTTCGTGAGCCTGTCAATGATTACCCATATAACATCCTTTTGACTCTGAGTCTTCGGCAACCCCGTGACAAAGTGCATAGTGATATCCTCCCATTTCCATTATGGCACTGGGAGAGGTAGCAATTCACCACCCGGTCTACGGTGTTCTATCTTGACCTTTTGACAAGTCAAGCACTTCGCCACAAATTCTGCTACGTCCCACTTCATATTGGGCCACCAGAATTTCTTCCTGAGGTCCTTGTACATCTTGCTAGATTCTGGATGTACAGAATATGCTGACGAATTGGCCTCCTTCAACACCAACTGGAGAAGGCCATCCCGGTCAGGCACACAAATCCGGTCCTGAAACCAGAGTGATCCATCATCCTGAATCACGAATCCGGGAGCTTTCCCGTCCATCACTTCACTACTTAGCTTTACCAAAATCGCATCGTCAACTTGCTTCTCCTTGATCTGATCAAGTAGCGTAGCCTGAATCTCCAACATACTCAGACATCCTCGACACTGATCGTACAAGACGTCAATCTTGCACAATCCTTGGTTTAGTTTGGTCTGAGCAGTGAGTAGAGCTACTACTGTCTCGTGCGGCGTCTTCCGGCTCAATGCATCGGCTACCACGTTAGCCTTGCCCGGATGATACAACAACTCGATGTCGTAGTCTTTGAGTAGCTCTAACCAACGACGTTGTCTCATATTCAACTCCTTCTGAGTGAACACATACTTGAGACTCTTATGGTCGGTAAAGACCTGTCACCTAACACCATAGAGGTAGTGCCTCCAAATCTTCAACACGAAGACCACAACCGCTAACTCCAGATCATGCGTCGGATAGTTTGCTTCATAGGTCTTCAACTGCCGAGATGCGTATGCAATAACTTTTCCCTTCTGCATCAGTACACATCCTAACCCATGCTTCAAAGCATCACTATAGACCACATAACCATCAGTTCCCTCTAGTAGCGCCAAAACTGGTGCGGATGTCAAGCACTTCTTCAACTTCTGAAAGCTTGTCTCACACTTGTCGTCCCATATGAACTTCTTATGGACCTTGCAGAGCAACCCGATCATAGGTAGAGCAATCTTAGAAAATCTCTCCATGAACCGTCTATAATATCTTGCAAGTCCCAAGAAACTACGCACCTCCTTCACATTCTGGGGTAGCTTCCAGTTGGCTACCGCTTCAATCTTCTGAGGGTCGACCATAACCCCCATCCTCATTGATCACATGGCCTAAGAAAACCACTTCCTTGATCCAGAAGTCACACTTAGACAACTTTGCGTACAACTGATTTTGTCTAAGGACTGACAAGGTGATTCGAAGATGTTCCTCGTGAGCCTCCTTGCTCGGGGAATAGATCAGAATATCGTCGATGAATATCACTACAAAATTATCCAGGTACTGGTGGAAACATCGATGCATCAGATCCATGAAGACTGCCAGAGCATTAGTAAGCCCAAATGACATGACTACGAACTCGTAGTGTCCATACCTCGTCCGGAATGCAGTCCTCGGAATATCTTCCTCACGAATCCTGAGCTGATGGTAACCAGATCTCAGATCGATCTTAGAGAAGACTTTTGCTCCCTGCAGTTGATCCAACAGATCATCAATCCTAGGTAACAGATACTTATTCTTGATCGTGACTTTGTTCAACTCTCGATAGTCGATACAAAGGAACAAAGTCGGAACGAACCATCCTTCTTCTTGACGAACAAGACCGGAGTGCCCCAAGGCGATGCACTCGGCCTTATATACCCTTTCTCAAGAAGGTCCTCGAGTTGCTTCTTCAACTCTTGCATCTCTGCTGGAGCCATCCGACACGGTGCTTTAGAAATCGGTGCGGTACCAGGCTCGAGATCAATAGTGAACTCCACGTCACGATTAGGGGGTAAACCAGGAATCTCCTCCGGAAAGACATCCAAAAACTCACAAATTACAGGAATATCAAGAACTGAAGTCTCATCCTTCTTGGGCTTATCCAGATAGCACAGGTACCCGACACAACCTTGTCGAAGTAGCTTACACACAGTCATCGCATTGATGAGCTTTCCGTTATCAGCGTGATTACGACCCTTGAACTTGTATACAAACTGGCCCCCAGATGAAACCGTCACAGTCCTTGAGCTAAAACCGATTCCCGCCCCATGACGCGTCATCAATCCATCCCGAGAATAATGTCATATGGAGCCATGGCTATACAGATCAAATCTTCTTTGAACTTTCGACCTTGAATAGTAATCGGAAATTCTGACAGACGCTTGGTTCCTACCAACTGTTCACTATTTGGAAGATTTACCACAAAAGGCTCACAAGCCTCATTGCACACTAAGCCTAGCTTATTCACACAGTTCTCCGAAATGAAAGAATGTGTGGCACCCAAATCAAACAATATACACACAAGAGTAGAATGGAGGCATAGAGTACCTTGAGCAATCAGAGCATTTGGTCCGTCAGCCTCACGCATCTCGTAAAGTCGCTGACCTTGACCTCCAGAAGCAGCTAGGGCTTTCCCCCTGTTCTAGGCAGTCGTCTGCGTCGAAGGGCTAGGAGTCTCCATAGGCTTGAATCGGGGTCGGTTGTTGTGACTAACAGACCCTTGCTGTGACTCAGCTCCCTTCTGTCTCCTTTGCAGACAAAATGTCTGCAAGTGCCCCTCCTTTCCGCAAGCAAAACACGTCCTCTTGTCCTTCGGACATTCGTTGCTCTTATGCCCCGGCGTGCCACAATTATAACACTGGATCGGGTTCTTGCCCTGACCCGAGCGTTGTGTGGAACCTGCCTGAGTAACCTCCGTTCTAGCCCGACCAGACTTGACAAAATTCGACGGTGGCGCGGGTCGCTTGAACCCACTTGCCTGAGGCTGGCTCTGCGCCGGTCTTTGGCGATTGCGCTTCTTCGCCGACTCCTCCAGAGTCACTTCAAGCTTACAAGCGGCCTCCATATACTGCTCCAAAGTAGAGCACCCGTGGCGCACCATCAAAGGCTTGATGTCTGGGTTCATCCACTCGTGGAAATTCCAGATCTTTTGCTCCTCACTAGATACCTCCGAACCAGCGTACTGTAACAGGTGATTAAACTTCGCCGCAAGCGCAGTCACCTTCAACCCATCCGTCTTCGGATAAAGGAACTCCTTATGTTTCTCCTACCTCATAGCACGGGAAAAGAAAGGATCGGTCATCTTTGTCTTAAACATTCCCCAATTCAAACTAGGATGATCAGCTAGCCCAGTGCTTTCCCACAATTCGCTAGCCACCTCCTTCAGTTGAAGGGAAGCAATATGCACTTTTTTAGCCTTAGTGCACTCGACATTTCTGAACAACCTCTCCATGTGCGAGAACCAATACACCACTTTGACTGGTTCTCCCTTTCCATCATAGCAGTCATGCCTCATAGAGCTAATGGCCTTTAATGCTCGACCATAATTCCCTCTGTTCCTAACGGCATCATCCTGAGGCACATGAATAACTGGCTCCTTGAATTCAGGGACCACCTGAGGAACCGGCACACCTTGTGCCTGTGGTGCAATTTGCCGCATTATATCGGTGACCGCTTGCATAACGATCCCCCGAATAACTTCTATAGCCGTTGCATCAAATACCACTGGAGGATTGGCCTGCACTTGACCATTGTCGACGGGGTTGTTGTGAGAGACAAATTCGCTCTCTTCTCCTTGGTTCGTGGTGCTTCTCAGATTCCTCATGGGGTTGTTGCTTGGCCCAACACCAACACGAATAGTGTTTCTTGTGTTCACCATCTGTTTACCGATCAATTTCCCAAGTATTTAACAACATTAATATCATATTTTTAAGAAGTATAACGCATAGAATAGACTCGGAATAGATCAAACTGGTAAACTTTTATTGATGCGGTGAACTGAAACTGAGTTCGCTAGGTTTTACAAAAGCCCTCCTAAACGAGAAGACAAAATTGCTAGGAGGCTACAACTCTAACAAAAACAAAACAAAACAACTAAAAGAAATCACTACGGCCCATCACTGCCTTTTTCACGGCGCCATGAAGAGCTTTCTATACCCAGTGGACCTCTGACATCTTCTCTTCGGAAGTGGACCATCCTCGGGTTCCGGTGTCGGACTCCTTGACCTACTAGGACCCCAAGCACACGACTCTTCCCTAGGCCTCGGTACACTTGGTCTCACTCTAGATACAGGAGCATTTGGCCCCTCCTCAGGTACTGGTGGGTAGCAAAACTCCTCAAGGAACCCTGGTTGGAAGTCTGCCCTGTTTACCTCGTACTGAGGGTTGAGTAACATCTTGGCCTGCCGAATACACTCCTGGAGCTCGCGGACATCCTCTAGCATATGGGAGAGACCGAGTTCTGTCTCGTAAGTTCTCTCCTCCACATCGTACAAGGCGTTCATCCACTCCTCTATGCGCTCAATAAGCACTCGGGGCCTAGGCCTGGCCTGTTGGGTCGGGACCACCCTCGGGGAACCCATCGACTCCCAAGGCCTTGCCCTCATGCGAGTACGCTCAGTCATCTCCTCCATTTGATGATGAGCCTCAGAAGAAACCCTCTCGCTCTAATGAAGCACGTGTTGAGAAGCAGGGCTCACTATCGGCCTTCTCGAAGTGGGGATAAAATGCGGGTTCACCGGTGCATCCAGTGGCCCATATCCCCTCCTGTTAGTACCCGAGATCCCAAGCGCCTCCCAAGCGGCAGGGGACAACGGCGTATACTCCTCATCAGGCGGCAACTCTGGACTCGGAAAAATGATCTGCATTCCCGGGTCCTCGCTGTCCTCAAGCAAGTGCTCTAGGCCTTCTGACTCATAGCCGAACTCCTCGAGGTCCTCCTCAGGGTCCTCTTCCTCCGGATCTTCTTCTGGATCCTCTTCCGAATCCTCCTCGGGATCCTCCTCCACCTCGAAGTCGTCGTCGTAGTACCCTCCATGATACTTCGACGGCTCCTCCTCTTCTGTGTCCTCCCTCGGGTCTGCTTCGGGCTCTACCTCGAGAACCCTTACCCCGTCGGACACCAACACTACCGACTCCTCGAGTACGGTCTTCACCTCCTCGGGTGGACAACTTGGCTCCCCGACCTCAATGCATTGAGGGGGAACTGGAAACTCAAGCCTAACTAGAGATGGTGGAACCACCTCGGCTTCCTTCTTGTTCCTGAGTTGCGAAACGATTGCGCCCATATCCTGCGAGGTGACGAGAAACGATTAGTCTTTCTAAATATAGAAACGAACTTACTATATCAGACTGGAAAGAAGGCACAACTTGAATGGCAGAGATTTGAAAATATACTTTTTACTCAAGTATGATTTTATTCAAAATTTTCAACTTTTGGATTTAACCAACAACTTTTCAACCTCTCATCTGTAACACCCCCAAATATTTCCTTGAAAGTATTATCGCCAGTGACCTCAGATTACACATCTGGAGTCACCCAAGGCTTAACCATTTTATAACAATCATATGATAACACGAACAATATTGAATATCATAAAATTTCCAAATATTATTTAAACCAAAGTCACGGTTTTACAACTGTTAATGCCAAATATCACCAAATACAGAATTGTTTTAATACAGCGAAAGTCTTTTAAATAGATAAACATCACGAAGGGTCTTGATCTGCGCGATATCACGCCTAGGATCCTTAACCTTGAAAAACTCTTTAAATGTCATATGCCTTCATCATCACCTACTAGCCTTCACAGAAAGGGAGTTTACCTGATGTGCCGTATGAGACGGATGAAACCAGCCAACCATCAAAAGGAAAATAACCGGTTGGTTAGTTTAATGAAAGACTACGCAAGGGTAAAAATATAAAAGGTTCTAAGTAGTCGTATTAGGTTACACCTGTCGCTTCTCGAATAATAACCGATGACGACAGTTAACCTCAACACTTCTACGGAAACATACGAAAAGGTATGAACAAGAGAAGACTCCAAAAGAGTGAGTCTTAAGGAAACTTATGAAGATAAGACTCCAAAAGATTGAGTCTTATCGGAAAGTATGACAAGTGTTTGGGAACGTTATAGTTTCACACAAACGTTTAAAATGACTTGATCATTTGGGTCCACGACCAACCTCACCGCGTAATGCAAATTTAGATTTGGAAGGAGGACTTACTATAACCGAAGTCCGAGCGGGTTCCAAGTTGTACTTCTTGCCCGAAGGTTCATTCATTATGTGCATAACCACACTTATCTTATTTAATTACAAAACGTACATTCACGTTAAAGTATTTAATATATATATCATCTCGATACGAGAGATAAATGGGAAATAAATCCCGATTGTCGGCACCAACTGTGTGCACTACCACCTATACTCGGATAGGGGTAGGTCATGACCAGGAAAGTACTAGGACAAAATCCTCCTAATACCAGTAATAAAGAAACGACTAGACCTCGCAAGGTACATAGCGTTCCTACGAGTACTCGTTCTAACTACACAGTTAAAATCACACAATAATCCACACCAATACTATCACGGTAATTAACCAATATAATAGCGTTGTTTCTAGCAATATATAACCTATTATAATATCATATTTTAATCACATCATTTATAAAATCTGTTCCCAAACGAAAACCACATTTCATTCCAATTTAATTAACAATCAAAAGTAATTGATAACTAACGGAAATATGGAATGATAAGCAAGAGTGAACCACCACTTGCCTTAATTGAGACGAACGTAGTTGTCGGGTTCCGGGTATCTGGGAACTGGAATCTGGTTACGGATTCCTACTACGATGACGAACAACGACGAAACCCTAAGTTAGATTCGATACGAATCGGATAAAATATACGAACGAAAGAATCAAAAGGAAACGAGGGTCAAAGCCGTGACCGGGCTCCTCCAAGCCACGATCGCGCTCGCTAAAGCAAGCCGCGGTCGCGGTTTGGATTTCCGTGGTCATGGATTTCTGGGCAGAGCCGCGGTCGCGGTGTTCATAGCTGCGGTTGCGGATCTCCCCCATACGTGACCCTAAATCGGTTCGAGGCTCACCGATTACGACGACGACGATTCTAGCGACCACTCCTCGACTCCGAACAAGGCTCACCACCACTTGAAGCTTCCAAGGCACCACTGATAACCATGAAGAACTCCGGCAAAAGCTCCGATGAGATGCGACTTCTGGCGAGGGCACGAACGAGAGAAAGAGAGCGAGATCGGGAGCTGTGGATGAAGGTCTCCATGGCCTCCACCTCCCTTTTATAGAGCAAAGGAAGCCTAACGCCGAGAAGACGGAGCAATTGGCATCCCCCCGGCGTAATGGCGGTCGTCCGAACCGGCGAAACGCGAGAGGTAATGAAGACGACGATGACCAGTTTCCGTGATCGCGGAAACTCCTCCGCGGTCGCGGAAATGCCGCGAATGCGTCATTTGGCCTCAGATCGCGTGTTTCATCCAAAGCGAGCCAAATTAATAATATTTTTGCACTCTTAAAAGATATTTTAAGACCAAAAATACAATAACGTATATTAATACGTTCAAAAGATTAATACAGAGATAGAAGAAATTACAGAAATTCCGAATACGCCAAACGCGTCTTGTTTACATAACGAGGGTTGGGGAAATTACCCAAATACCCTTACTGAAATTGAGGGGTATTACATCATCAGCTGGGAGCGTATTTGTACCCCTAAACAAGATGGAGGTCTCAGATTCCGAACAGCAGAAGTCAACAACAAATCATTGCAAATGAAATTACTATGGAAACTACTTACAGAACCAAATAATGCTTGGGTTCGCATTATAAAAGAAAAATACATAAAATAGAATAACCTTTTTCAAATTCAGCCTAGAAACTACTCATGGCAATTCTCTCGACTCCTAACCCTCCGTAATGAATTTCAACAACAACTAAAATGACAATTGGGTAGGTATAACCATTGACTTCTGGAATGACAAATGGCTTCTTAATACTAGCCTAAACTGCCTGTTGGCTTCTTCCAATCCACCAATGAAAGTCTCGGATCTTATCTTTGACTCGAAGGAGTGGGATGAGAGCCAATTAACCAACTTGGTTCCCGCTAACATTCTACAACAAATCAAAAACATACAGATCCCATTCCACAATATCGAGGATAAACTTATTTGGGAACCTGACCCAAATAGTAAATACTCTGTTAAATCTGCAGCTTTCTCCCTTCAAAAAATGCAAAACAACGACCCTAACAATAATCTAAAATGGATCTAGAACCTGAAAATACCTCCAAAAAACAAGTTCTTCCTTTGGAAAGCTAGTTCAGACTCCTTGCCAACCAAAGAACGGCTCAATCGGCAATATAATTGAGTACATGCACATGCAAAGAAAAGGATGAATATTCAAATCACCTCTTTTTTGAATGCACATATACACTAAGAACACTGAGAGAAACTGGTCAAGCCCTGAATGAAAACATAAACCCCATAACCATTGGCAATTGTTTCTATGACAATTTATCATATAATAGAGAGGCTAGCACAAATATAGAATTATTAGCATTCGCCTGGTGGCATATATGGAACTATAGAAATGTAATAATCTTCCGAAACGCAACCCACGATCTCCCAAATTAAATTTTGATCCAAGCCATCGAGAGAATGTTTAAAATTAAACTTTGATGGATCCAAATCCAATAATGGGGAATCAAAGATTGGTTACATTATTAGAGATAAGGATAGTAACATTATGTATATGGATAATGTTAACATCCACTCAGCTAATATCCTATAGACTGAAGCAACCGCGATGTGGGTAGGTGTGGCTCAGGCTCATCGGCTGGGTATCAAGAGATTAAACATTGAAGGAGATAACCTAGTAGTTATAAATGCACTACAAGGCATTTGGGATACCCCTCACGGGATTGGTATGATTATCCAAGATGCAAGGAAATTTATAGCCTATTTTAAAGATGTAAAGATCAAAGACTTCTACAGAAAAGCAAACCAAGTTGTCGATTTTTTGGCCTCAAATTAATGTAATATTGATTCTCTATGCCTTCTTGGTCACACCAGTAGTTCTAATTGTAATGGGACCCTTCATCCTATGTTGAAGGCTTTTCTTTGGATTATCCGTAAGGATAATTTAGGATGGTCCTTTCTTAGGAAGGCGGCCTAGTTCTTAACTATGTACACCAAAAAACTATTTCTTTCTCCTGTTTGCATAACACACAATTTTCCTAATCGATTAGTCCCATTCTTTTGACTTTTGAGCTTTGCTCTTGTAGTAGGTCATCGTTAAAAGCCAACCAACAGACAAAAGAGCATATGGGAGTAATAAGTTCACTCAAAATGCATTTTCTCTAGGGAGCAGGAGGTTCCCGTTTCCATGTAGCTCCGTTATTTTCTTTTTTTGATCATCTCCTAAGAGGATATACCTTTCAATTAGGACATGTTCGGTAAGTAGTAAGTCTGTGTTGCAGTGAGTTAAACTTCAAGCTTTAATTTCTGTAAATTTCATGAAGGGGTGTTCGTCCATTACTTGTATATTGAGTGGAAGTGAGTTGAAGTTGTACTAAATGAGTTGAATATGATGGATTTGCTTACCCTATCCCCAAGGCCTAAGGGTAAGGGAGTAAAAGGAGTTGAAGCTAGTAAATTGACACAAATTGCCCTTGGAATTTGCCACTTTCCTACATCAGGCAAAAAAATCTACGTGCATGTTGTTTTCCCTGTAACAATGATTAATTAGAAAAACGACAAAATATCATAGAAGCATTGAGATTTCGAAGATAATAGGTCTAAATTTCCATGGTATTTTATAAATACCTCTAATAGCATTTATAACTGATAAATTATCTCCCTCAAACATCAAATACCTGAAGTTGAGGAAAAATTGCTCTGCAAATACCTTCTAGTGCAACAAGTGCCTCAACTTTAAGTGGAGAGGATCAGATGATCTACTTTATGTCTCATAAGACAACCTCCCCTATATGAGTCCGGAAAATTATGCCAATGTAATTGGACAAATTTTGTTTTACGGAAGCGTCGAAGATTAACTTTGTCCACTGTTCTGCACGTTTAATCCAGTGTCCAGATTTCCTTTTTACTTTGTTGTTTTAAATGCTATTTGTACTTTGAGGTGGAAAGACAGAACCAATCCACTCTTTGTAGTGGATAAGCGTAATATTAGACATGTTAGTAGAACTAGGTTGTTCAATCATGATAACTACGGAGTTTCTATGTTTCCAAATATTCCACCAAAGGATGAGCATAATATGTATGTTAGTGTTGCTGATTAGGAAGTAACTCATGTTGGTGCAGAAATCCGCACAAGATTAGATGGAGTAACTGTTTCCAGTGAGTAAGTAAAGACATTGATTTAAATTGAGCATGAAGGAACATTAAAAAAATAAGTGATTTGAGTTTTCATCTGTCATATTGCAAAGAACGCATTGTGAAGGTACCCTTGAGAAATGTGTGTTTAGCCTTTCAGTTGTAGGCAGAGAGTCTGAAAGCTCTTTCCATAGATTTTATTTTTTATTTTTTGTGGAATTAATGTTTTCTTTCCAAATCAAGGTGGGGAGGTCTAGTTGAGAAAAAAAGAATATGAGTTGTTATGTGTTAAGGATTTGTTACTCTTAATTCACCAAGAAAGTTCCGTCTCCGGAAGGCCGCCATATCAATTTATCATCTTTTTGTATACATGGGATATATAGATATATATATACAATCAGGATATGGTGTGAACCTTTCATGCGGTGCAGACTGATGAAGTGGTGGCATTTCCGTAATTTTTGGTGTTTTTTTCCAGAACCCAATTCTTTTTTTGCCTGGGAACGCAATGCACTAAAAATGTATAGGTTCATACATTTTTCACTATAGGTTCATAAAATTTATACTACAGGTTCACAAACTTTGTACTAAAGGTTCATAAACTAACTTTATATTAAGCTTCATAAACCTTATGTTAGTGGTTAACAAACTTATAATATGTTAATAATACGTTATTAAAATGCACTAATGTACCTAGGTTCATAAATATTACGTAAGAGGTTCACAAATTTTAAAATTCATGAATCTACCAAGTTTCACAAATGTGTGATTGAACTGAGGTTCACAAACTTTATACGAGAGGTTCACAACAAATAAAATTAATACTAGAGGTTCATAAACACCATTCTAGATGTTCATAAACCTTATTCTCAAGGTTCATAAACCATATTCATAGGTTCATAGACTCTATACATAGGTTCATAAACAATATTCTAGAGGTTCATAAACCATATTCATAGGTTCATAAACTCTATTCATAGGTTCATAAACCTTATTCTAGAGGTTCATAAACCCTATTCAAGAGGTTCATAAACCCTATTCTAGAAGTTCATGAACCCTACTCTAGAGGTTCAAAAATCCTATTATAGAGGTTCATAAAGCTTATTCTATGTATTGAAAAATCCTATTCTAGACGTTCATAAATGTTATTCTAGAGGTTCATAAACACTATTTTAGAGGTTTATAAACCACTTTGAGATGCTTAAATATCAATTCATAATTAATTTGGATGGAAAATAAAAAAAATTATAGTGAAAACTGTAATTATTTTTGGGCAAAAGATTAAAAAAATTGCTTAAAATTATACAGATTGAATATTCATATGTGTTTGGGTGGCAAAGGAAAAAAAAAAAAAGTGCGCTCCTCGTGGGAGTAGAACTCATAACCTCGCACTCGCCCCTTTAATTCTCTACCACTAAGCTCCACGCTCCTTTAGTAATAAATCACATCACTTTTATTTCAAACATACACAAGCCTAATCTAGGTCGTGAAACGGACGATCCTAGATTGATCTACACTGTCCGCACATTTGGGTCGGTCTGCATATGATCTGGTTTCTATATATAAATAGAATTCAAGTAATGATATAAGGCAGGATCATTCGTTGTAGGCTCCCAATATTCTATTTTTTATCCGAAATTATGTATTGGGAAACAATTATATTGAGATCTTGTTGATCAGAGTACGCGGTTAAGATGTAGTCTTGACTAGTGTTCAATTTATGAGTTCATTTCCTAGACGTTATACTGACATATGTTATCCTTATGAGATTTGTTTTCAGTTCTCCGTTCTTATGTGAACCAACACCTAATAAAAAATTTGCCTTTTCTTGTAGGTGTCCATAAATCCAATATAAAAGATTGCATGTTTAACTCAATAATAACTTTATAGAAAGCATACAAGTCTAGGAAATAGCCAAACTGATACGCTCTACTTTGTAGTGCGTAACTAGGAGCTGTTACTAGTATTTGGGGTGCCATTTATGTGTGTTTAGGACACAATATATGAGAATGTAGTTTTGGAGAAGAAGTGTTGATTTGGTGGTTTTGAGTGCTTAAATGAAGACTTAAGGAGATGAAGGCGAAGCCACAAGAGAAGACCACAAGCGAGACGTTGAAGATCGCAACATAAGCATATCCGCGGGCGCGGAAGGGATGGTTGTGGGCACGGTTTCACGCCAGAAGATAAGAGAGCCCCAGAGACCAATCCACGGACGCAGAAGAGATTCCGCGATCGCGGTTACTGTTCACGCGCGGCGCCGAGACTTATTTCGTCCGAGATCTTTGTTTACCTTATATATTTTATTTTATTTTATTGTGGTTATTTTATTTTAGGATATTATTTCTTATCTTAGGAATTAGGTTTTGCTAGGTTTATAATTTTCATTAGTTAGCAGTCTTTTCATTATTCGATTATCACATTATTCATTCCACAGTTTTTCCCTTAGAGTTTTTATGCTTTGAAGACTATGAAGAAATAAGCAACCTTTGCCTAGTCCGACGATTGAAGCCTTCTTTTGTATTTGGTTGTGAGATTATAACTCTATTTCCTTTCCTTTGATTATATTGATTCTCTTTGAGCTTCATCCCATTGATTCTTGCTGATTTGACTAGTCTTATCATCTAGTTGATATTAGTGATTTTCTAGTGCTAGGGTTTGGATATTTCTGGTTGAAATCCCTTATCTTGTGTAGCAACTGCAATTTACAGGAACTGGTTGTGAATGTTTATTGTGAAGAGAATTTATTACATGTCGAGTACTGACTAGTTGTTAAGTATTGCATATATCCTGGTTAATTTCTATGCTTACTGCTGCCGTTAGATTAAATCTTGATAGTTTCTTGATTGTTTAATGGTAAGTATTTTCAGGGCTAGTTGACTTGTCTATATACATAAGATCGGGACATGAATATTCATTGGTAGAAATTAGAGATAATCTAGGATCAACCAATCAAACTAAAGTGTGAATATTTGTCTGGCTAAGTTACTTCTCACCCATTGATTACATCTTTTGTATTGATTTACTTTGTTACTTGTCACAAACCAAAATCCCCCCTTTTTGTTACTATTGGCATACAACCTTTGTAATTAGGAAGATTGCTTACCTCCTTGTGGGATCGATCTTTATTTACCCTACTACATTAGTTAGGTTTTTGAGATTTACTTTGATAGGCATCACGACTTTAGCCTCATCAAATTTGGCGCCGTTGCCGGGGAGGCAAAATTTCAATTTTTCTTTTTGTTTGTTTGTGTGTCAACTATTGTGTGGACCTATCTTATGGTCCACACCCGTGCTACTAATGCTCCAATTTTTGATCTTCATACATAAATTGAGAGAACAATTTCCAGGAACCGCAGAGAAGTTCATGAGCAACTTGAGATGGCTGAGGAACAGACTTTGAGGCAGTTGACTGTGCATTTTATGGAGCTGGCTGATGGTGTGAATTTTGAGCTCAAATCTGGGTTGATTCACTGACTACCCCACTTCCATGGGATGAGTGGAGAAGACCCTAACAAGCATCTCTCTGAATTCCACGCTGTCTGCAGCAGCATGAAGCCAAGGAACATTACTGAGGACCAGATCAAGTTGAGGGCCTTTCCTTTCTCTCTAAAGGATTCTGCCAATGATTGGTTCTATTATTTGGCCCCAGGAAGCATAGATACATGGGCGAAGATGAAGAAAACCTTCTTGGAGAAGTACTTTCCTGCAACGAAGCTCAATAGCTTGAAGAGGAACATTAGCAACATCGAGCAGCATGCTACTGATACATTGTATGAGTATTATGAGAGGTTCAAGAGGTTGATTTCAAGTTGTCCTTACCATGGTTATTCTTACCAAGACCTCGTTCTATATCTGTATGGTGGACTCCTTGATGATGAGCATAGAATGGTGAACGCAACATGTGGCGGTGACATTCTCAACAAAACGCCGACTGCAGCATTCGAGATATTCTTTGAGCTATTTGAGGGCTCAAGACAGTTTAGCAAGAGAGCGAGCGCTCAAGTAGTTAAGGCCGTAGACTCTCAGCCATCATCCTCACTACTTTCTGAAATGGCTGAGATGAAGGAGATGATGAGGAGGTTTGATGTGACCCTGCCGTCCTTGTTACATCCGCCTTGAGACTCCCCTACAGTTACATCCAGTACGATCGCCACATTAATTTTTTAGCACGTTTTATGAACATTATTTCTATTTTTAGTAGCTGCTATTTCTGGGTGGTTGCCATTTATGTTAAATGGGCCGCCAGAATTAGTAACTAGAGAGTCTGGCCCATTAGGTCAACTCTCTAGTATAAATACTCTCTTTTGTCTTCATTTTCAATTACATCGAATCAGAGCTTGTTTTCCAGTCGAGTAATCTCCTGCAAACCCGGGCCCTAACGTCAACAATCCTTGCGTTTCTAGTCGAACTATCCTGGCGCATCGATTCGGTTAACGCGTTTCTAGTGAATTATCCTGGCGCGTTAACTCGGTTACTACCTATCCGGTTACTATCCGCAATCCCGAGACAAGAACTAACCCTAGTTTTCGTCTCTCCCCAAACACAAACCCTTGGGCTGCCGCCACCCCCTCCACTCCTCATTCCGCTGCCTCCTTCGTCGCCACTGTACCACCACTACCACCACCACTTCCGCCGCATCACCACCAGCCGCCGCCGGTCACCCCCAGCCGCCGGTCATCATTCCGACCACCCCACAGTCCATCTTCTCCTTGCTTCCGCCAATCTATCCTTTTCGAAGAGTTGCCTGCGCCCCAATACGCGTTCAATCGATCCTTGACAGCGAATCGTGGTCTTTCCATCGGACAAGGTCACATCAAGGTTTATGATGAAAGGCAACCAACAACAAGTCAAGTCCTGCGGAATATGCTATGACACGATGCACCCCACAGATGCATGTCTAACGCTGCAAGAGCCCACTGCTGAAGTGAACGCTATAGGAGGTTTTGGTCCGCAGAGGCCAAGATATGACCCGTACTCCAACACCTACAATCCAGGGTGGAGAGATCACCCCAATTTGAGATACGGGAACCAACAGAATCCTCCTCAGGGTCGTGATGATCAAGAATTCCACCAGAGGCCGCCACAGTTCCTACAGCAGCAACAACAATTTCAGCGGCCTGGAGGTCAACAACAACAATTTAGAGCACAATATGACCCTAGACCTCAAGGCCAAAGCGCAAGTTCGTCTATGTCCGGTGATGAGTTGATCAAGTCTCTCGCTCAGAGTTTATCGACGTTGGCAAACACTATGGTCCAACAGAATCAAGCGATAAAGTCTAGTATTCAAAATTTGGAGAAGCATGTGAGGCAAATCTCTCTAGCAGTGAGCAAACTAGAGGCCCGGGATTCGGGGAAACTACCATATCAAACGGTAGCAAACCCGAGAGAGAATGTATGTGCGATGACGCTAAGCAGTGGGCCGAAATTGAATGAGGTAGCAGATGCTGCAAAGGAAGAACCGCGACCGCGGCCCGAATTCCGCGACCGCGGAATCATCACTGAAGGCGGGGAAATTTCCGAAGTTTTTCCGTGACCGCGGCCAGATAACCGCGACCGCGGAATTCCCCCAGAGACGAAAGAACATTCTGAAGACAATCCGCGACCGCAGAATGACATTCGCGACCGCGGATTCGTCGTTGGCACCCTCGTAACTCTAGATGCTGAACCGCGACCGCGGGTCCCAAACCGCGACCGCGGTTTCCCTGTTGACGCCGACCACGATTATGTTCATCCATACTTTCCCCCACTCGGTTCGCTGAAGCCACCCGCGCCCTTCCCTAAGGCATTGAAGGATACTAGAAGGTCGGAGAACGACAAGGAAATCTTCGAGACCTTCAGCAATTGCGAGGTAAACATTCCTTTGATCACGCTGGTTATGAGCATTCCTCGTTATGCGAAATTTTTGAAGGAATTATGTAAGATCAAGAGGAAGACAAAAGAGAAAGCGAAGAAGAAGGTCCAGGTTAATGAGAATGTATCCTCTATGCTGCAAAAGCGGATGCCCAAGAAGTGTAGTGACCCAAGCATGTTCAGTATTCCTTGAAAGATAGGTGACACCACGTTCGATAAAGCCATGTTGGATTTGGGTGCATCAATAAATGTATTGCCTCTCTCGCTATTTGAATCTTTGGGGCTTGGACCATTGCATGGGACATGGAGGGTGATTCAATTGGCGGATATGTCCTATGTGTATCCCAAAGGAGTCGTGCAAGATGTTCTGGTAGAGGTCGATAAGCTGATTTTCCATGCTGATTTCTTTGTGATGGATACGGGGCAAGACAAGCATGCAGCCCATGCGATGTTGGGTAGACCATTTATGAAAACAGCGAATACAAAGATTGATATGAGTAGTGGTTCACTCACAATGGAGTTTGATGGGGTGAGGGTCGAACACAACATTGATGATGCAAAGAGACACCCTCCTGATTGTGACCCCAAGTGTTCGGTTGATGTGAGCAACGCAAGTTGATCCGAAGGGCACCATGTCAAGCCACGACAATAACCAAGACGCTACTCGGGAGGCAACCCGAGGTATGTAATTCTTTTCTTGTCTTTTCCTTTCTAGTTTTCATTATTGTTGTTTCGTTTTTTTAGACTAACCTGTAGGTAGGAGACTCAAAGACAAGAGTTCGAAGACGGTGTTCGTCTCGCAACAGACACAAATCCGCAACCGCGGAAAACTTTCAGTGACCGTGGTTTCTCCACTGTAAGTCTCCCTATCCTGGAAAAAAAAATAAAAAAAAAATAAAAAAAATTCTAAAGACACCGCGACCGCGGACTTAAAACCGCGATCGCGGCCCAACTGTCCGAGTTTTACTTTGAGAGACGGTGCGCATCATGCTACCAAGGAGGAGACAATAGCCCGACATTTTATTTGGCACCTGTTTTGGGACGAAAAGATCGGTCGACCTAAATCGCCTTAGACGGGGTAACGAGTCAATTAGATAATAAAAAATCAATCCAAACCAAATAGACAATCAACTAAGCAAAGAATAGATACAAAATGGCAATGTAATTTATATATTAATTGATGACTGAATCAGATCGAAATACAACTTATCCTTAGAGAATAAAGGATCGAGCCCTGTCCGACAGGCGTTTTGGTGTTTTGACCGGCAGCGATCGGGTAGAATCTCCGGGGGGTTTGAGTGAGAGTGAATATGCAAGTAGGCCTCTCGAAGGGTAACTCAGTGGATGCTGTGTGTAGACGTGTGTCATTTCGTTTGCTTCTTCGTGGTCTATTTATGGTAGTTTTTTCTTGTGTCCGTTATTCGTCTTCGTATTTATCCTCTATTAATTCCGTGCGAGATCTTTGGAATTTGATCTTGATTGCCATCATAATATCTGTGTTTAATGTTGTTACCATTGTCACCGATCAAGCAATTAATGTCTAGGGCGAAACTTCCGGGATTCGGTCGGATCCTCAGCGTATGAAGGGCATCCGTCGCCTCTAACTCCTTCTGGCCTTCGGCTTCATCTGGACTTTGGCCCAATTCGTTTGATCCGATCCCTTGGAGTAAGTTTGGGCCCAACAATAGCCCCAAGTTGTTTTGGGATTCATGGCAGCTGTGAGATGGAGTCCAAGCAACTTTCATCCCACACGATCTCCACCCTCCGATCTAGGCGCGACAGGCGAGGGCTACGTGGCGATTATCTCGCTGCATGATGGGACGTCTCTACGACTGTCGATTCCCTCCATAAATCTGAATCAAGTTTCTGACGGTTTGGCTTCATCTTCTTCCTTTGTTTCCTCATCTGGTAGGTTTTGCTAAGTTTTTTCGAAAAAAATTGCTCTTCGATTCCCTTCTTTCTCTGTTCTGGAGATGGTTTCCAGTGAATCTTCTGAGTCGACTGCTACTTGCTCGAACTCGACCAAGAATGAGGTTGCCCCCCTTTTCCTTCTGAAGGAGGCAGACGCTCTGACGGGGACTCTGTCGGAGGCGGAGTTGGAGCAGATCCTTCAAGTCAGAGGCTTTCCTCCGGAGACGGTCGCAAGGTTGCCGTATCCAGACGAGAGAGCCGACGCTCGCTATGAGGGATGGGTTTGTTTCTATGCTTACCCGTTTAGGATTGGCCATACGTTTCCATTCTCCCCTCTTGTTAGGGATTTTTTAGCAACCCTGGCGCTTGCGCCGTGTCAGGTCATGCCGCAGGCGTGGCGGATCCTTAGGGATTTAGATTTGTTGAATGTTCAGTTTGGGGCTGGTTTTAACTTCGACGCCCTGTGGTACAACTACTCTTTGGGGTCAAAGAGTTCTTCTTGTGTCCAGTTGCGTATTCGTCCGGGTAGAAAGCCCTCGATGTTCAACTTAGATGTAAACGGCCGTGGATGGGGGTTGAAGTTTTTCTTCGTCGAGCGTTCGTCTCTAGAGAAGGGGGGAGACTATTCGTTTCTGTTGTCGGAGTGGCGAGTTGAGAGTACGTATTCAACTTCTCTTTGCCTATTTTATGTGTTTTAACCCTTTGCTTAACTCTTCTTTTTTGTAGTCCCTGAGGCTAAAGAGTTGGAAGCGGACGCTCAGTCAGAAGGTCTGACTAAGATTATTCTTAGTATCCCCGAGTCGGAGCGGAAGTTCATAAACGTCAACCTGTTGTCGGTCTCCCCCACTATTCAGGACGTTATGTCGACTATTTCATCGTCTCGGGTCAAGTGTGAGTTTTTGTTTGACTCATGTATTTTTAATCGTCTGCTTGTGATTTATGTTTTGTCTGTCATGCCAGCGTCTCCGGCTGGTCGGTTGATCAGCGCTACTTTGTAGTGTTTATCTAGGAGTTGTTACCGGTGTTTAGGGTACCATTTGTATGGATTTAGAGCACAACTGTGTAATATCCCTCATTTTATAAGGATATTTTGGAATTTTTCCAACTCCCGTATTACAAGTCAGATTAAATTTGGAGAAGTTCGGACATTTTATAAAATGTTTGATCCCTGTAATATTTTTTCTAAGTAATATAAATTACAGTTGACGTATGTTCAAGGTTAAATAGTCGTTCGTGTACGAATATATTTAACCCAGGGTTAAGATAATTAACCCAAGATTAAAACGGACAAAAAGGGTGAAAATTTGCCTTGACCGCACCCCGCGGTCGAGTTGCCGCACCCGCGGTGAAGGCCAAACATGTGAGGCGGTTAGAGGAGACCACCACACCCTGTCGCACCCTGCC
This sequence comes from Rheum nobile, assembly GCA_027886185.1. NCBI lineage: Eukaryota > Viridiplantae > Streptophyta > Magnoliopsida > Caryophyllales > Polygonaceae > Rheum > Rheum nobile. The sequence goes on from WOAB01000660.1 coordinate 1,371,923, forward strand.
GCACCCCGCGGTGGGATATTTTTCTGACGACGTTATCCTCTTCCCCTCCACTGCAAGTGGCGCCGGTTGTCAGCAAGTGGCTGTCTCCCTTGGTCGAGGGCTTGTCCCCTGCTTGTTCCCCTCCTAGCTGGGCCTATAAAAGGGAGAGAAAGCTGAAGCGGAGAGTGCACATCTGCTCTTCTTCCTCCTCTAAAAAACTCCATTGTTGTCTGAGTTTTGGAGCTTCGCCGGAGTCCCTTTGAGTGGTAAAGGTGCCCTCAAGTGTTGTTTGAAGGTGTAAGGTGTTTGGAGATAGAACCCCAATCGAATCAAAGCCAAACGAATTGGTTGGGTAAGTTCTCCATGGAAGCTGTGAAGAACCTCTCGCCCTTGTCATCCCACCGCACCCGCGGCAGAGGCTCCACCGCACCCGCGGTGAGCTTGTCCGGGTTGTGTGTTCTTGGGTGTTTGGCTTTGGGCGAGGCTTGACTCCTTTGGTTATTTTCCTATTCTTTTAGATTCGTATATGTGGATATCGAATCTAACTTAGGGTCTCGTTATGGGTCGTTTCTTAGGGATCTGGTATTCGAGATCTGTCCCT